>CM028130.1:1591366000-1592709500 GCA_016271365.2 Neoceratodus forsteri
CCCAGAAGTATTGATTTGTGTGTCACTGGTGAGCTGGGCCGGGACAGCCGATTTCGAGCAGCACACGGGTTGCTGAAGCTGCTCGTAGACAAGGTTGTGGAGCGTTTCTTTTTAAATTATTTATGCGGTCCCGTTTGTACTGGGACTACAGTCGGGATGTTATGCTGGGATAACATCCCGGCTCCAGTACCAGTTTGACCAATCAGAGTTCAGGAAATTTCCTTGCCATTGTATAATGTGGATTTCATCCTGGTTGTCAGATAGAAGGCAACAAGTCAGTGTTAGGGGTTATAAATCCACCTGAGCAGGGTCACTAGTGGGGTGCCTCAAGGCTCAGTGCTTAGCCCAGTTTTGTTTAATATACTTATTTCTAGTATGAATACCACGCAGGGAATGTGGCTTAATAAATATGCAGATGATAGCAAATTAGGGTGTATTGTGAACGACTCTAATTCTGCACATCTGTTGCAAGTCAATTTGAATAATTTATCTATTTGGGGAAAATGAAAATAAACTAATTTTTAATGTTGCCAAATGCAAAGTTATGCATTTTGGCAAAAATAACAGGTTAGCTGATTATTATATGAATTTTATTTATTTTATTTTTTTTATTTAGATTTTGTTTACCAGGTAGGTGCACTAGCCAGAAAGACTATTTTCAGGCACGACCTGGGAGAGTACAGTGATAAACTGCAAAATAATGATACATAGTGCAAAGTACAGGAACAATATGATACATAGTACAAGTTACGTATCAGCAGCAATGTGACAAAGAATTGAGGTAGTTAGGCCAGAAATAAGCATTTTAGCATTCAAGTTAATGTAAGACAAAATACAATCAGGTCAAAATAGGAGATTGAGGTAGGAAGACCAAAGTACAGCATTAATATTTACACAAGACAATACATTAAGGTCAAATTATGTGATCAGGCAACTGTGCAAGTAAGTAAGGAAAGCAGGAGCTGTGGGAGCGACAGCCACCAGGCAACGATAGATAAAGGGAGGAGCTTGGGAGAAAAGGTGAGGAAGGAATGAGTGGATAACCTGGAAGGCAGAGGAGGAAGTGGGGGAAATGAAATGAAAGAAATGAGGAAGTGAAAGTTGAGAGGGAGAGTTTCACTGACAGGGGTGGGCCCTAGGCTCCTAGATATCGACGAGTGGAGTGCAGGACTAGAGAGTAAGGGCTAGGGTGGTTTGAAGCAGAAGCATGTGTAGCAGGAGAGGAGGCAATGTTGAAGTTCTTTCTTAAAGGAGTTGGGAGATACAGATTGGCGTAGGGTTACAGGAACTGAGTTCCAGAAATTGGGAGTATGACAGGCAAAGGCACGGCCACCTTTATTGGTGCGATGTCTCGGGATGAGGACAGGGATATTTACCACGGAGCGCAACACAAAGTTGGTTTTCTGGTAGGGAAAGAGACAGGCCAGTGAATTTGGGATACGGTATCAGATAATGTTGTCAGTAATGGTCCCAAGTGCGTAGGACCTTTGTTCCCATGGTGGAAGCCATCTTAGATCCCAGTATAGGAGACAATGATGTTTGAGCCTGGAGGAGTTGGATGCAAAGCAACAGATGTTATTATAAGTAACATCCCACTTACGGAGACTCGAAGTGCTAGCAGAGGCATACGTAGCAACCCCGTAAGTGAGAGAGGAAAGTAGTATCCCACAGGCTATAGCGAATCTAGCTGAAGGAGTGAGCGCAGTTTGGTAGGCGACCCCTAGTTTGGAGTGAACCTGCTCACAAATAGTATGAATGTGGAGGTCAAAACTCAGAGATGGGTCAAGAGTGACCCCGAGATACTTGAATGAATTTACCACTCCAACAGAAGAGCCATCAAGGGAGGAGACATTAAAGTGTGTTTGGGAGTGTTTGAGCTTGAGACTGGAGCCAAATAATATAGCTTGGGTCTTTGCTGTGTTCAGTACTAGTTTGTGATTTACAAGACACTGTTGTAAGAGCTGATAATCACAAGAGAGCTTTGTGTTTATGTCCTTGATGTTATTTGAACTGCTTTACAGAACAATGTCATCCACATATAGTAGGGAGGAGGTGCTGAGGAGATTTGTGGCAATACTATTAATGAAAATAGCAAAAAGAAGAGGACCTATGATAGACCATTGAGGTACACCAATGTTGATGCTACCTTTGTCGGAGAGGGTGGAGTTGAATTTCATGTATTGAGACCCATCAGATAGGTAGCTATCAAACCAGTTTACAACATTTAGCATGAAACCTAGGGAGTTTAGAGTAGCAATGAGGATGGAGTGGTTGACGAGATCAAAAGCCGAAGTCATATCAATAAAAATGGGCCCAGTGAGCCTGCCAGAGTCCGTAGCAACTCAGGTGTCAGATGTGAGCTTGAGTAGTGCAGTGGTGGTACTATGACCCTTGCAGAAACCATGTTGTGCTCCAGTTAGGAAGTCGTGTTTCAATAGGAAGTCAGTGGTCTGGGTAGCAACTATTTTCTCAAGAATTTTACTGAGAACAGATAGGATGGCAATGGGACGGTAATTCAGTGGGTCAAGTGGGTTACCTTGTTTGAAGGTGGGGGTAATTCTGTCCATCTTCCAAATATCCGGGACAGAACTGTTACACAGAGAAAGGGTAAAGATTTTAGCAAGGGGAGCTGCTGTGTGGGGAGCAGCCAATTTTAGGAGCTTTGGTTCCAAGTTATCAGACCCAACAGCTGTATGCTCCAAGATGTTTCTTAAGTGTCGGAGAACCACACTAGTTGGGACGGACTTGAAATGGAAAGTAGGATTGGGGGAGTTTGCTGGTAAGATGGCGTTAAATGAAGTAGGGAAAGTGGAGGTATATTGGGTGAGGTCAGCAAATTGCCTGTTAAAGAAGTTTGCAGTAGGGAGAGGATTGTTGCAATGGGTGCCATTTAGAGTCATATCATTTGGAGTGGATGACTGGATTGATACCAGGAAGAACTTAATATGGGACCAGAATTTTTTGCGATCCCCCTGGGAGTCTATTAGAAGGTTATTACACTATGAGCTTTTTGCTTGTTTGATATCTTTCTTCAGCATTTCTTAATGCTCTGTATGTATTAAAGTCTGCAGGAAGACTTGATTTCTTGTAGTGAAGCCAGATTTTGTCCCTCTGTCTTAATTTAGATAATAGGTCAGATTTTAGCCAACGCATCTGACTATTTCTAATCCGCCGTGTAACAAGCTGACAGTGGATTTCTTGCAATTCTAAGAATTTTGTCAGGAAGATATTTAGTGCTGTCTGGACATTTGATGAGCAAAAGAGAGGGTACCAGTCAATGCAAGCTACATCAAACAAGAAAGCCTGTGAGTCGAAGTTTGCAAAATTGTGGAAAGTAATGAAGCATGTTTTCATGGAGTTCAGGCCTACATTTGCCCCAAACACAGAAAGTGGGGGAGTGGTCTGTGATGGTGTCAGATAGGATTCCTACATTTATAATATTCTCAGGTCGATTTGTCATGATCCAGTCCAGCAAGGTGCTAGTGTTGGAATAAGGAGCAGTTCTGGTGGGTGAGGCGATAAGTTGATGTAGGTTAAAACTCTGTAGTCTAGTCAGGGCTGTTATGTGTATGTTACCTAACCAGTTTAAATTGATGTCACCTAGAATAAGGACTTCATTGTTACCGGAGTGAATGGCAGTTTGGTCAAGAAGCTCATCCAGTCCTTTTAGGCCATGGGAAGGGGGATTGTAAGCACTGGTAATGTGCAATTTCTTTGCACCAAGGGTGAGGAGGGCATGAAGTGCCTCACAATGGTTCATGGGGGCCGAGCTGATTTTAAAGAGCTGAAGGTGTGATTTATAATAGATGGCTGTACCTCCCCCCCTTTTAGGGGCTGATCTATCATTCCACAGCAGATTACAGGATGGTAGAGCGCACCATGAGTTAGGGGTGGATGGCTTCAGCTAAGTTTCGGTATGGCACAGTATATCAGGCTTATAAAGTGTGGTCCAAGCTTCAAGTTCCACAAAATTCCGCTCAAGGCTCCTGATATTATGATGTGTTATAAGCAGACCTGTAGCATTAGAGATAGGAGCAGCTGATGAGGTTAGGGGTCCAGGGTTTGGCTGTATATCCCCAGAGAGTAGAATGGCCAGTATGAGGAGGTACCATAGTTTATGATGCAGGAAAGGTGAAAGGGAACAGATTTTCAGGGACCTAGATTTAAGGGCAAGAGCAACCAGGTGAATCCAGGCCTTGCTTAGGAGTAATGGTGTGGGATCATAGCATACTGCAGGTACAACCAGTAGATCTGAGAAGGTGAAATCTTGGTGTGGATTGTGTGGGAGAGCAGTATCATCAGGGGAGACCACACAAATAGATAGGTGTAACAGAAGTGGAGTAGCTATGATTAGTATAAGAAGCATCTGTTTATTCATTATCAGCCCTGACATTAGGAGAGGGATTCAGTAGAAAAGGAGGAGAGATATACAACAGCTGGATTGTTCTACTTAGGGGTTAAAAGTTGCAATAATAAGGAGTAGGGGTGATATATAACAGCTGGTCTGTTTACTAAGGGTCAAATTAAAAATAATAAGGAGTATGGGTGACTGAGAGGGAGAAAGCAAGAATAAATTAGGGCAGGTCTAGAGAAGGGGAGAGGACCAGAAATACAACAAGTAGGAGGATTTTGCAGCAGAAAGATGGAATAGAGCAAGGGATCACCAAGGGCAGCAATACAAAACAAATTCATAGCAAAGGGCAGTTTACAGGAGGTTAATAGTGTATAAGGACAGAAGTGGGCTAGGGACAGAGAGAGAGAGAGAGAGAGTGAGAGCTACTTCTGATAATTTCTATAGTTACTAAAAGAGATGGTCAGGATAGAAGTGGTGACAGAAACAGTGAAAAGCTACTTAATGGGGCAATAAATTTCACGAGGCAGTAGGGAGGGGCTGAGAAGGACTGTGACAGCGAGTAGGATAGGAGTAAGCCATAGGAGGCTGGGACAGATAGAGTATTTAATAGGGGCCTGGTGGGGTGGGGGGGGGGAGAAAGACCCTGTGCCTGAAATATGAATTAGCAGCAGGGAGAGGCAGTTAGTAGAGCCGGTTTGCAGGCACGCCAATCAGGAGACTCAGGATAGCTGTAATATCCAATCCAGAGTAAGGAGCGAAAAGGCGCACCAATCGAAAAGACACTGTAAGCAGGCTGGCTCTAGGAGAAAAGCGGCTGAATAATACTATATTAAATACAGTAACCTCTGAGAAAGATCTGGAAGTATATATTACAAATGACTTGAAATTTACTGAGCACACAAATAAAACAGTTACAAAATGTCACAGATTAATTAACTGTATTTTGAAAAATATTAAAAGTAGGGAGCCAGTGGTGCTCTTACCTATATATTTTAGTATAGTAAGATCACATCTAGACTATTGCTCATCATTCTGTGCTCTGACATCAGTACAGGATAAGATGTCGGTAGAAAAAGTACAACAGAGACTCACCAGAAACTTTATTAATCTGAAATCACTTTCATGTGATAATAGATTGAAGGTACTGAGCCTTTATTCCCTTGAATATCGTTCATTATGAGGAGACTTATGCATGATTTTCAAAGCTACAAGAGATGCTGCTTTATTCGAGACCATTTAATACTAGGTCTCATAAATTAAAATTAAGCTTGAGTATTAACAAGACAGTTAAAAGAAATCAATTTCTTACTCAGAGAATAGTACCACTTTGGAATACCGCCCCCCCCCCCCGAGATGTGGTACAAAGTGTTAATTTACAGCAATTTAAGACAGTCTTAGATTTATATATGGGTGATTTTAAATGTAAATTCACACCCTGGTTAAGGGTGGCAAGTTTGCTATGGGCCAGTTCCTTGAACTCGTACTAACCTATGAACCCATGAACCCCCTCTCAATGATGTCACTATTCTCTGTTTCTGTTCCTCCAGATGACAAAGGCAAAGAAGTGCAGCATCTGTGGCACCACACTGATGTCTCACCTTCTGGAACCACAGTTTCCAGAATGCCAGCCCAAAGAGGAGGTCTCCTAACTGGAGTAATCTCCATCACTGGAACCCAACAACCCTGGTATGAGTCATTCCAGTTAGGTGGGAAATCCCAGTGCACTCATTCTGCAGACACAACAGGCCACATCAGCCATGCTGTAAAGTCCACAAAGCTTCATACTGAAGGTAATGGAGAGGTTGGAGACCATGACCAACCCAAGGCCAGCTCCACCTTTTGGGCCCACCCCCAATCAAAACTCTAAACCCTCCCAGACTGTCGATGACCAGGAAGGAAACCCCGAGAACCTCGACAGCCATCCCAATCTGCCCTCCCAGAGAAGAGGGCAGCGTGGAGGAGGACCAAGATGATGCTCTTAAGCATGACTCGGAGAACAAGGAGATGAAGCCTATGGAGTCTGAGGAACCTTTCCTAACCTCAAAGCTGTACCCCTTTGATTTAATACTGGAACTCATAAAGGTCTTCAAAACCACAGTGGGGTTTGACTTATCGCCTCCCATGCCCAAATCCTAAAAATACCACCAATGGCTTAATCTGGTTCAATTTCAGTTGATTACTATCTATATCCCCCCCCCACCAGGTCAACTATGAAAAAGGAACTACTAGTCTCAGTGAGCCTACCCCTTCAGCAAAATTCAATAAATAAATTTAAAAAAATGAGCTGGACCTCCTGATCCAGCAGAAACATGTGCAAAAGGATATGTTTCCAATCTGCCCCACAATAGATAACATTATCAGCAAGGAATGGGAGTCTTTGCAGCCATGTTGAGTCCCAGAGAAGAGAAACATGTATAGGATGTATCCAGTGCAGGAAGACAGAGTAAAGACATGGTGTACCACCCCTACTATTGACCCCCAGTTCGCTGCCCTAAGCAAATAACTGTCCTGCCCTACAGCACAATCGCCCTGCAAGATCCTATAAATAAGAAAGTGGAAGACATGTTAAAGAAACTATTCGAGATGGCAGAATTGGCAACCAGGGCTGCTGCTACAGTCATCTACACTGCTAGGACTCAAATTCATGGCTGGAAGGCAAGCCCCAAGTCAAGGGAAGCAGAACTGCTGGAATGTACTCTGGACATGGCTATATGCATGTGGAACCTGGTGCTGGATGCCCTTAAACTGAATGCCAGAATGTCTGCCTTAACCAACAGAGCTAGAAGGTCAGAAAAACTACAAAAACAAACGAACAACAAGACGTTGTTTTAAGGTCAGCACCAGTCCCTTTGTAAGAAAAACCAGACCAACGCAGTCAAAGGTTTATAAAGGAAAGCCGTTTTTTATTGCACATACTAATATTGCCACAAATACATAAGGCAAAACAGTTTGTTCTTACCCACACAGATGCTCAAAAGTGTAGGTTGCTAAAGTGCTAATCCAGGGCAAGCATTTGAAGTAAAATCCTTCATAAACCTGAAAGATTTAAATGGCCAGATGTCTCTTACAAACCAGGAAGCAACTGCAACATACCATGTATCATGCGCTTATGTATCAACTCACAGTCATCCTCAGAGCTAGAAGGTCCTTATGACTGAAGCTGTGGGAGACCTTTCTCCAAAACCTGCCGTTAAAGGGAAAACATGTCTTCAGAGAGGGTCTTCAGGTGTATTTGAAACAGAGAAATGAGGGAAAGGATCTAGCCTAGGATAAACAGAGATCGACTTATCTGCCATCTGGCCGATGGCGTTTTCGCAGTAACAGGTCTCAGAACAGCAAGAGGCACAACAACCGCAACTTTCAGAGTAAAAGTTAAAGCAATGGCTACCGATCCTCATACTCGCTCAAAAATACTTCCACCTTCAAGGGAGAGGCCCCAAAAGAGAGATCAGCAACCTACCTTGTCAGTGGGTAGAGGAATTGATCAGACCTGGGGCAGGAAAGAATTTTTGAATAGGCCCTGGTAGAAGCAAATCCCCCTTCAGGCCTATAATACAGTGAACAATGAACAGTGCAAACAGCCTTTAAACACAATATTCACCAAGTAAAAAGCATCAAAATAGTCTTAAAAGGGTGATGGAGTCCAGGATGGCGAAACTCATGAGGGAAAGGATACATAGCAGGAGGCTGGGAGCGTCACTTATTTGAGGTCCAAAATGTTAAAGTCATCTTTGGTCGAGGGTTTTGATTGTTCAGATGGCTGAGCAGAGGAGGAAGTAGTTCATGCACCAGAGTGATGAAGTATAAAAGACTGACATTTTGAGCAAGTAACGTTGGTGTCATCTCTCGTCCTTGAGTGGTGCAGCCAAAGAGGTTGATGCAGTAGTGGTCTAGAAATGAAGTTCCTCCAAGCTAGGTGGTGTACTCAAAGGGAGAGGGCAAGTTCAGGGTGTTGAGCTGCTGGTGCAGAGGTTGCAGAGTTGTCAACTGGAGGTAGTTTTTCCACTGGGGTTTAAGGTTCAAGATCTGCAGCTACGGTGTACTTTCCGAGAGGAGCATATCTGCTGCCTCTTGCCTCGCCATCAGAGCTTTCAGATGAGGCCTCGTGTTCTCTGCTCTGACTCTTGCTGTGATGCCTGTTAGGGGGAGAGGCAGGTTACCATGTAATTAAATGTACTTATAATCTGCATTCATAATTCTGAAACTTGAGTAACACTTTTGACTCAAACTAGTAGCCTCAGAATTCCATCTCATCAACACAAGTGTATGTTTCGCCTCCTTGCTGCCCCATGCAAACATAGAACAGTTCCCATACCAAAGCTGAATACTACACATTAAGTGGTATTTTAATAGTCAGAATATATTCTGAATATATGTTTTTAATTTCTTCTGTGGTTCTTTGTATTCATGACTCTGCTATTAAGACTGACTGCATTCGCTGAACACTAAAGAAAAGAAGTTTCATGATTCTAGTATTCAAAAGGATACATTCAAATACAACTGAGATTTTGAGTAGGGTTAAGGTTCTGAGCTGCAGATCTGGAGACCTGGGTTTGAATCCCACAGCCACCTAGGTGCATACTGTGTGATCCTGAGAAAGTCACTTAACTTCCTTGTGCTCCCAGGTCACATCTGAAAACATGCTGAGGCTTAGTGTGCTACTCCTGGTTAAACAATTTCCCCTTTTTCTTTCCCTTACTTACAGAACAGATCCTTTATGTCATTGTGGGGACACCATAGACAATTTTTTTTTATGGGACAGTCTTCTTTCCTGCATCTTCTTACTAAATGGTGACTGCAAGCATAAGCAGAGTGAATATGATTGCTGCCTTCACAAAACAATCTTTTAGAACATAGAAACATAGACTTTTGATGGCAGATAAGGACTGCTTGGCCCACCCAATCTGCCGATTTCCCTACCTACAGGATAAGCTGCAGATCCTAGTTAACCAACAGCCTATTTTTTCCTACCCCCTTCAAGAATTGTCTTATGTCTGTCCCATGCATTCTTGAATTCTCCCACAGTTTAAGACCACACAACCTCCTCGGGAAGGCTGTTCCATGTGTCCACCACCGTCTCTGTGAAAAACTATTTCCTCACATTGCCCCTGAGCCATTCCCCCTCTATCTTCAAATTGAACATCTCTTTTTCTAAAAGATGCTATCCTCTTGGACTTTGTTGTTTGGAAGGTAAGATATTTGTCTGATTTTGTCATGCTGCAAATGAGAAATGTCTTACATGGGTGTGTGACTACTGTGTCTGCTGAGTGTGGGAGTGGGAGTGCAGTAGGTTCATTAACTTGGCACTTATTTTTTCCCTGTACAAAGCACTGTTTCTGCAGCATGTGCCTGCTTGGTCTATAAAACAAAAAAAAAGGTTTTTGGAAACTAGTTTATGTAACTGCTCCATTCACAGGTTATATACAGAACTGTTGTAAGTCTGAGAGTCCTGTGCTTTCATGTGATTAAAAAGAACATTCAGTAATACTTCTGACTGCAGGATTTTGTAAGAGCTCTTTTTTTTTTTACCTATAATGTGATCATGAGTAAAGTTCCTAGAACTTAATCTTGCTGCATTTTAAAATAATGTTTCTTTAGTCCCTCTCATCCATGGGGGGTGGTCATGCAATTGCTTTGCGTGAGTTGAGGGGGAGGGTTACTCCCAGTCATATTGGGGAAGGGATTGGTGCTTTGCTGACATGCTGATGTGCCAGAAAAAGGGAAGTCTGTCTGTGTAAAAGTGGTATGTTGGTACACCAATTACTCACATTCTGAGATGTCAGCATTGTTGAAACTGTGGGGGTGGTACTATTAACATGAAAGTATTTCAGCTGATTATGTCTCTGAATTATTATTATAAGGGATAAAATAAGCGGGTTCGCATCGGAATTTGTGACCCAAGAATTGGGAAATGTGAGTCAATTGCCAGCTTGATTAATAATGATTGCTAATCATAGAAGTTGGCCGACCCCGTATTTTTTTTAATTTTTAATGGTGTCTAGTGCCCCCCCCACACACACACATATCGCCATCGTCCACATAATATTTCTTTTCTATCCTTGGTGTCTAGTGGTACCCCCACCACCATCCAATCACTTTCCCTACTTACTCATTGGCATCTAGTAGTATCCCCCCACCATCCGATCTCTGTCCCTTATTCATTGGTGTCTAGTGGCATCCCCCTCCACACTCTAATCACTGTCCCTAACTCATTGGTGTCTAGCGGCATCCCCCCATCATCTGATCACTGTCCCCTTACTCATTGGTGTCTAGTGGCACACCCCCACCATCTAATTGCTGTCCCTTACTTGTTGGTGTCTAGTGGCGCCCCCCCACACTTTAATCACTGTCCCTAACTCATTGGTGTCTAGTGGAATCCCTCCCACACTCCAATCGCTGTCCCTTACTCATTGGTGTCTAGTGGCATCCCCACCACCATCTGATCGCTCTCCCCATTTTGTCCTGAGTCAATGATTTTTTTTAAACCTGCAAAACAAAAAATGGTCCATCGCTGATCAATCCCGCACCCCCACTGACCACCCACTGTGCACCCATCTGCCCACCCCCCAGTACACCCCCAAAGACCATCACTCACCTGATCAGGTCCCAGGTGCAAGATCTGCTTTCCCGTTTGAAGACATGTCTTGCTGCTGGAACCGGCAACTGCAATCTGAGATCTGAGGTAAATGTGATTCAATGTATTTCAATGGGGTTTCAACTTTGGTGCATAACTTAGTCATTTTTTGACATATTGACCCATTTTTTCAACATGGCCTTTTGGGGACCCCTCCTCAAGAACAATTTAACTGTCACGATGCAACTCCTGCCAGAAAGGTGATTTCACAGTTGTTTGTCGAATTCACCTTTCAGGCAGGATTTGTGTAATGACAGTCATATTGTTCATGAGGTGGGGTCATAGGGAGGCTGTGTTGCAAGTCTGGGGTAAAAATATGAAAAAATGGCAAAGTTATGACCATTCCTTGCAATTTCACTACGCACCCACACAACTTTGGAATTTTTAAACATTTTGACCCCAGATTTTCAACATAGCCTTCCTATTACTCTCACCTCATGTATGTTGCAGCTGCCATTTTTCAAATCCTGCCCAAAATGTGTTTTCACACCCGTGGCACAGAATGGCATTGCAGTTGCGCAGAATTACGCTTTGGCAGGAATTGGAAAATGTTGTGCAATGGGTATATGAGGTGGGTAATAGGAAGGCTATGCTGACAGTTTGGTCAAAATGGCAAATTCAGTTTCTGAACTATGTATACAATGTCTATTTTATCAATATATACAATAATAAGTAAGAATTACATGGTTTAAATAAAAATACCCATTTTAGAAAACTGCTAATCAGAATCAGCTGATTGCTAGCTATTTTTAATTTTGATTAGCAAAGACCACTAATCAGCTCTCCAACACTACTTTGTGCCTTGTGTTATTATTACAATTATTATTATCTAAGAGCAGCTGACACATCATGTCCTCTGGTCATCCAACTCTTGACAAGCAACTGCCTGCCCGAGAACCTAAATGAGGTATTATTGAAACTGATTTCTAAAAGCTTTATTTGGGTATTTAGTTTACTGCAGCAATCTCTTTTCTGTGTTTTGCAGAGTTGCTGAACATCCACTAAAAACAGCATATTGACTGCACTAGGAAGGAAATTGGCTGCAGGGCTACTAATAAGCACAGAACATGACCGGGGACAGTGATGACCTCTACATATAGCTAATATACTTTTCAGGCACTTGCACATGTTAAGGGTTTATACATGTTCTATGTAACAGCCCCTTTTGGACTCTCCTCCGCTGTTTTTGGGGCCCTGGGATCTTCCTTGGACACACCTTGAGGGGGCCAAGTTAGGTTCTCTGGCAGACAAGTGGCACGGGAACAACCGGTGCGTGTGATGCCTCCACCTGGGATAGTGAAAGGGAATACCTGTAGATAAACTGCAGGTTAACACCCACCATGCAAATATAGTAACTGCCCCCACTGTATCTTCCCCACACAACAGCAATTCCTATTTTTCGCAGTGAGTCGTAGTACAAGAATGTAACATTAACAATTAACAGTTTTTATTTTGCGGGAAGGGGGAAAAGGGAGAAAAATAGCAGAACAACTTTAACAACTGTTGAAACACTTTTGCCCCACGCAATCCCCACCTCCCACCTATGGGTGCACCTGGCTTCCCAACTGGCAGCTGCCCAGAATGTCTCTAAAGTCTTTTGGGTGGGTACCGCACTGCCATGAGGAAGACACTGCCATGACTAACCAGATGAAAGACTTTTGACTTTCTGCCTGGGTGCAACTTTAACCTTGGCTCAGTCCTGCCCAGGGCTTAACCCCCCAAATTCTGACTAGCTAGCTAGTTAGCTAAATAAAGACTCCCCAAAGCGACAGCCTGGGGTACTTACAGTTCAGCAGTTCAGCGGGGGATTTGCAAATACTTATTTCATGGTACCGTGCTGGTGTCAGGAGTTGTTGGTATGCCACAGTAGCAGATAGCTGAAAAAATGCAGAATGTCAGTCTTCACCTGCCATGCCTTTCAAATCTTCACCCCCAGGGACTTTGTATGCAGTGTGCACCTAGCAGGTCTTTTGATGTCTTCCTCTCCAGTGGTCTCCTCTTCAGTCAGGGTGTGAAGCAGTTTGGTGGTTCCCCAGATTGATGGCTGGCACACACTTTTGTCAGTGACAGTAAAGAAACTGGGCTTTGCGCAGTCTCTATTCCCAGCATGGACAGTTGCTCCAGCCTGCAGCAGAAGCAGTCTCTAATGCACTTAGCCCACTGACGGGGAACACAGCTTGCCGGTCACTTTACTTTCCACTGCAGACACTGTGGCATTAGGATGTGACTTTTACATGCTCTGCTTTCCAGATGCCAAACACCCCTGGCTCTTTTTGCACTGCAGGGCATTCAGTTCTGCCTCTGGCAGCCAATCTCAATATTCTCTTACACTAGTTGCGAAGTCTAAGCTTTCTTGACTCAGCTGCTTGTTCAGTTCTCAGCAACAGTTTCCAACTCCTCAGCAGCAAATTCACTTAGCTGCAGGTTTAGCTCTCACCATGGGAACCCTCACACAGTCCAGTTCCTTTCCCAGGGGCTATGATCTTCTCCAGGTGTTCTGCAGCTTGTCCAGTCCTAGGGCCAGATAAGGCCTTTGGCCAATAAGCAGGTCTTTGGTGATAGCAAGCCCACAACAGTCTTTCTCCTCTCTGCACTCTCTGGCTGGTCACTCAGGAATCTCTCTGTCGTGGGCAAACAGCCCCTTTTAACAGTTTTCAGCAGCCCCTTCTCATTGGCTGCAGCAGTTGTTCCTCTGAAAAAATTAATATGCATCTGCCTCACTTGATGTCCTATTGGTTCACTTGGATGCCAAGAAATGTCCTTGCTTTAACTCCCAAAATCCTGTTTTACAGTCCCACAAATCCTTTGCACAAACCTGGCTCTCTGATTGGTTGTGGCAGAGGATAAAGGTGGCTAAACATGGCTGTAAATAACTAGTTTAATTGCAGTCCCAGTCACAGTCCCAACTTTCAGTCTCCTGCAGTCAAACATTTTAATTTTATTATTTTCCCCACAGTTCTATAGCAGCCTATCTGCTTTGCCATTCAGCTGCATAGGCAAAAATTAACACTCTCTCTCTCTCTCCCTCCTGCCTGTCGGAGCTGCTGTTTTGTACTGTCCCCGGCCAGCAGGCAGGCTCATTAATATTAATTGGCCTCCTTTTAATATTTATAAACCAGTTCCCTCTAGCACTCATTGGTGCTCTTAAAGTACATAATTTTATCACTCATCTTGTGCCTCCTCTGTGTCTCGGGACCCTGTTTTGTCAATTTAGTGGTCCAGGAGCTCCAGAGAGAGGCTTTATCTTGGCCACAACTATGGCGAGAAGATGGGAATGCACTACTGCGCATGCGTAGACTGCCAGCTCATACATCTGAGATATGACTGCTCAACGGTTCCGTGGCTTCACTCCTCCAGTCCCATTCTACAAGGGAAGCAATGTGGAGGCCGGACGGAGAACGCAGGGCACACGGGACCCGAGCCAAGACAGCGGTGAGGACGAGGGGGGAAAACAGAAGGCAACACTAGATAAGCCCAACAGCGTTGGGAGGGCTTATATGTGTATGTGTGAAAAAATGGAACACTGGAATAGGACTGGAAGAAATCGATAAAGGCTGGACTGACTGATCTAGCCAGACCTGGCACAAATTGTGGACATTTTGCTGATCCAGCCCATCTAAATTTTAACTATCTAGTCTGGTCCAGTTCCAGCGGTCAGGTTTTAACCCATTCCCAAGCATTGGTGAAAACTGGACCACTAGTAAAAACTGGAATCGATTGGAGAAAGCTGCACCAGCAAATTTTATGCAATTTGTGCAGAGTCCAGCTGGTCTGTTTCATTGAAACATAGAACACAGAAACATAGAAATTGTCAGTAGATAAGAGACTTGGGCCCACCTAGTCTGTCCTATTACCACTAACAATTGTACTCTGTCATGCACTGCTGGCATGAGGCTGTACCCACCCCCAGCCCCGACTATCAGCAATCCTTTATGCCTAACCTAAGCATGTTTAAAACCTGTAATTATTTCTGCCCCTACCGCCTACTCTGGCAGGCTGTTCCACCTGTCCACTGCCCTCTTTGTGAAGAAGTACTTCTTCACGATCCCTCTGAACCTCCCTCTCTCCAGTTTCATTTTATGCCCCCTCGTCCTTGAACATCTTTTTCTTTGGAATATAGCATTCTCATATACTTTATTCTTCCCTGTGAGGTACTTAAATTTTTCAATCATATCTTCTCTCCTTTCCTCTAGAGACTACATATTTAATTCCCTCAGTCTATCCTTGTAGGGCTTGGGATGTAGTCCCTGCACCATTTTGACTGCCCTCTTCTGAACTGCCTCCACCCTATCTATGACCATATGTAGATGAGGCCTCCAGAACCACACAGTATTCGAGGTGCGGCCTCACTAATGTCCTGTATAGTAGAATTATTATCTCCCTTTTTCTGCTGGTGATTCCTCTGCCTATGCTTCCCAGCATGCTGTTTGCCTTTCCTGCCGCCTTGTCACACTGCATACCTACTCTGAGGCCATTGGAGATTATCATCCCCAGGTCTCTTTCTTGCTTGGAGCATGCTAGTTCTCTCCCCCCCCCAGTTAATATGTTGAAACTTTACTGCCAATCCTTTGACCAATCTTCCAGCTTTCTTAGATCTTCCCTCATTCTATCCACTGCCCCTGGTGTGTCCACCTTGTTGCAAAGCTTAGCGTCATCAGCAAATTGGAAAATTTTCTCTTCTAGACCCTCTGCAATATTACTAATAAAGACACTGAAGAGGACTGGACCCAGCAATGATCCCTATGGTACCCCACTGGTCAGTTTACCCTCTGCAGTGTGCATGTCATTTACCACCACCCTCTAGGTCCTATTATCCAGCCAATTCTCCACCCACTTCACTACCTTCTCCCCCCCCCATGCTCCCCAGCTTATTTAACAGTCTTCAATGTGGCAGAGTCAAAGGCCTTGCTGAAATCCAGGTAGGCCACATCCACTGCCCCTTCCCGATCCACCTCCCTGGTTACCCAGTTGAAGAACTCAATGATGTTAGTCTGGCATGACCTCCCTCCCATAAACCCATGCTTGCTGCCTTGGGTCCTATAGACTGTTGACAACCAGGTGTTCCACTATTATTTCTTTCAGTAGTTTTTCCGTGACTTTTCCCATTACTGAGGTCAAGATGACCGGTCTGTAGTTCCCCACTTCCTCCCTGTTTTTACTTTTGTATAGAGGGATCACATCAGCTCTCCTCCAGTCCTTGGGAACCTCCCGTTTCTAATGACAGGTTAAACAGGGTAGTCAGAGGTTCTGCCAACTCTTCTCTTAGCTCTTTCAATATTCTGGGATGCACCCTCATCTGGTCCCATAGCCTTCTCAACTCGTATTGCCTCCAGTTCCCTAAAGGACCCTTTCCTTTAGAAAGGAACCTGTGTTCAAACAGCAAGTTCAGCTTCTACTGATCTGTTCCAGTCTGGGACTGGCAGTACAGTTTTCACCTAGTTCATGTAATACTACTCCCTTAATATGGGTTGGCAGTATAGCCTATAGGTTAGAATAACATGCTGTGAATGAGCTTGGTATATCCTGCAGGCCTGGGTTTGATTCCCACAATCTCCATTTTCATACTGTGTGACCCTGAGCAAGTCAATTAATCTCCCCAGTGCTCCCAGGTTACCCCCGAAAACATATTGTGTGTAGCTGGCCTTGCCTGGTTACCAAAGAATAAAGAAAACATAATATGTGCAATTGCCAGCACAGCAAAATAAATGGATGTAGGAATCTTTGCTGCTCTCAGTTATGCTCAATG
Organism: Neoceratodus forsteri; assembly: GCA_016271365.2. Classification (NCBI taxonomy): domain Eukaryota; kingdom Metazoa; phylum Chordata; order Ceratodontiformes; family Ceratodontidae; genus Neoceratodus; species Neoceratodus forsteri. The sequence goes on from CM028130.1 coordinate 1,591,382,735, forward strand.
ACTATTAGTAAAGACTAAAGGAGCTTAACATGTATACTCTTGAGGAAAGAAGGGAGAGAGGAGACATGATAGAAACTTTCAAGTACCTCAAGGGAATCAACAAAGTCCAAGAAGGTAGCATCTTTCAGAAAAAGAGATGTGCAAGAATAAGGGGGCACAATTTGAAGATAGAGGGGGGACGGCTCAGAAGTAATGTGAGAAAGTATTTTTTCACAGAGAGGGTTGTGGATGCATGGAACAGCCTCCCTGAGGAGATTGTGGATTCAAGAACAGTGGAGGAATTCAAGAATGCATGGGACAGACATAAGGCAGTCCTAGTGGGGGGCAGGAGGAAGTAAGCTGTTGGTTAACCAGGATCTGCAACTTATCTGTTAGGTAGGAAAATGGGCAGACTAGGTGGGCCAAGTGGTCCTTATCTGCCGTCAAATTCTATGTTTCTGTGTTAGTAACCTTTCTGTCCCTTTCTGACTTTACATCATTAAAACTGTTTTTATAGGTCTCAGGCTGCAGTGGGCACTCTTCAGCACTGTAAAATGTGGAACAGAGATTGCAGCATTATTAAAGCAAATATCTTAATAATGGCATTTTTAACAAAATTGGAATTACACCTCAATTTGGTCCTCTGGCAGGCAACTCCTTGCAATAAGCTACATGATCTGAGGGCATCAGTTAGTTGCTCTTTAATTGCTGCTACTTCTGGAAAGTTTTGGTTGTGGTGGGCTCTACAAGTAAGTTTTTTTTAGAACCTGTACCAAAACGCGGTCTTTTCAGAACTAACAGCATTTAACTTAAAAATAGAATGGATGCATAATCAGATGAAATACCAGTATTTAAATAGTACCACAACCTTTTCAGGCATGGAGGCACTTCAGATTGTCAGTATCAGTGGCACGCTACTTTTACTTAGAGACCAACCCCCCTCACTATTCCACTCATTCTCTTCGATCCTGAGCAAGTAATTTAAGCTCTCGTCATCTCCTTCCCAAGCTCTGGGCCTTGGCATACATCAGGCAGCACAGACCAGGAATGATCAGCACCCAGCAAAGTGGAGGGGAAACAGTTGCACAGCGGCTAAAGCAAAAGCATCTCTCTGTAGCAGGCAGCTATATGGGATGGAGGCATTGGTCTCTTCTGTCAAAGCTGTGAAGGCAAGACCCACTGGGCAGTAGTTTAATCTCCCAGCTCAGTATAGGCATTGTAGCCATTTCTAGCACCAGAATGTCTTATTGGCATGATGGCCCTGGTGCTGGTGTTGTAAACCAAGCACCTACACTGGCATACCAGATGATAGGTTTCAGGCACCTGCGCAAGCATGCTGGCACTTGGTTGAAGCATACTGATGTAGTTGCAAGGTTTACGGAACCCGTGTCAGCATGTCATCAAGACCTGCCGTTGTCATAAGTGATTCCAACCCACACTGTCAAACTGTGTTCTTTGTAGCTGGGTTAGTGTATGTGGGTGTGTGTGTGGGGAGCAGAAGGGGTCACAGCCCAAATATGTTTCATGTATCCTGGCGAGTGGGGAGAGATGATGGTGGTAACTAGTTGAAACAGTGTGCGGCCAGGTGAGTGGATGAGCAGAGGTTATAGTCAAAATGAGTTTCATGCAGCCAGGAATGTGCGTGTGTAGGAAAAAGAATGTGGTCAACAGTTGAAACGCACTTTATGCAGCTAGATGGATGGTAGTGGGCAGTCACTAATTGAAGTATGCAGCTGGGCAAGCGTCAGGTTTGTCCCCACTTGACTTTTTTTTTATTTATAACTTACACTTTTTCCCTTAAAGAATGGTGCACTACTCTGCTGCAACTACAGGGCCACTCCTGCCCTATAATCTCTCGCTGGTCAATCTGCTCCAATCTGCACCCACCAGCAGATCCCCGATCCGTGGCCAGTGCCCTAGAGGTATGTCCCTCCACAGTGTGACCCAGGCTTGCCAACCCCAAACTCTGCCCAAAAGCAACCGTGTATATGCCAGTATTGGGAAGGAGGGAGGGCTGGCTAAGACAGGCATTGTGGCATGGGTATAAAGAAGCACTCATCATTATGACAGCCAGTTGAGCACTTTTTTCTGATCTTTGTGCCCTGTACACTCAGCATTCTGGGTGCTAACATTAGTGGCTTTGCTGCTGCTCCAGCCCATGGAGCAGTGGCCAATGTTACATGGTCACCCTTGATATCGTGGCCTCCCCACTACCTGCAGGATGCACTGATGCAGTCAGAATGGATCACCCTCCCTTCTGGAGTCTGGGAGGGAGGCCTCTGTGGTGTTCCCTTGGCTCCACTAAATCACAGCAAGTTGGTGCGTTAGCGCAGTAAGCTCAGGTCACTCAAATGGGAAGGTGATGGACTCTCCCATGCCAGTAAGCAGGGCTGGTCACCACTGAGAAATGTGCTGTGTGCAACTATGTGTGGGGGGAGTGGTCAACACCAGTTTTTGTTTAAAAATACAAGTGATAAATGGGACTATAAAAATACTTGCTATACTAACTACTGCACTATCTCACTTGAGAAAATTTATATTTTAATTATAAAAAAAAAACCTTTTAAGGCAGCTGTCAGTAACACCATATTCAGTGTACTCTGTTTTTTTCACTGTCAGTTTCCATTTCTCCTACATTTATTTGCACACATACTTTAATGTTTTTAATTTCCTCTGCCTTTTTAAATCTGTTTTCTGCAACGCTTATCTAATCCATGGTTCATTTTGTTTACAGGTCTAAATCTGACACCTTCATTTCTCTGTCAGATAAGCATCTAGTTTCTAATTGTAAATAATTTAAAACCAATGTTTTACTAAAACATTTGTTACTAAAGATTTTTTGTGTTTGCCTGAAATAGTTTAGTTTTGGCTTCTAGGTATCCACAGGCGGTGACCCACACTATGAACCCCCTGCCAGAACAGGTAAGAATCCAATTTGTTCCATACATGAGGACTAGGTCAGGGTTTACTGAATTGGGGGGGGTACCAAAACGCCTTGGGTTTTAACATAAAACAGGGAGAGGTTATGTTAACCCTAATAAACATGGGTGGAGGATGTCAAATGGAGTGAGGACCCTAAATTAAAGATTAAGAAGACAATTGGGGGGCGTGGCCAAGCGCAGGAACTGAATGGTGGCTTGAACGAAGAGCTCCGTCCACATTGCCTGCTATTTTCTCCCTATACTTAACTAGACTTCCAAAAAATTTAACAATTTGATCTACTATCCTTTCTCAATGCCTGCACCAGCTAAATCTGCGAAAAAGCAGTCCAAAATCTCCTTTAAATATGAGGAGTGAATTGAGAAGTTAAGGGTCTACCTCAAAGGAAAGCACGAGACGAGCCTGGGCTGGGGCCTACAGCAGAACAGACCTCTCCTGCTCCAGAAACCTCCAAGATGCAGGAGGAATCCATTCTGGGTCCAACTGATGCTGTTGCTGAGAGGTATCAAAATTTAGAGCGCCCTTTGAAAGATCTTAAATATGATCTTGGTACCTGCATGGAAGCGGGTTTTGAAAATGTAACAGCACAAATTCAACATATGCAGCAGACCGTCAATACTTTGGCAGAAACAGTTGAGATACACGAGTCCCATATAGAAGAACTGGAAAATCGAGTGGAGAACCAGGAAGATCTAACTTCTAGACATTCAACAGATCTCACAAAAGCTCTAAAAGAAACTGAGATCCTTAAGCAAATATTGGATGACCACGAGAACCAGGAGCACCGCTGCAACATAAGAATCATTGGGCTGCGGCAGGGACTGTGCTGGATTTCTGCAATCTTGGTTTAAGGACACACTGCAAATGCCACAGGATGCTACCCTGGAGATTCAGTGAGCTCATCGCTCACCAGGTCCCAGACCTTTACCTGACCAGAAGCCTTGCCACATTATAGTCAAATTTTTGAGGTACCAAGATAGGCTTCTGGTTCTTAATGTAGCTTGAAGAAAAGGGGGTAATTATGACACAGCAGAAACAGGTTAGCCTGTTCCCCAACTATTCAAGAGTATTACAACTACAGAGGCAGGCCTATCCAGAAGTTAAGAAACTGTTGCATTCCATCTCATGCCACTTCACTTTGGCCTATCCAGCTAGGCTCATTATCCAGCCCATGGGAGGCTCACAAAACGCTTTTACTAGCCCAGACTTGGCACTGGAATATGCTCTGGAATTGGAGTGCCAGAAGAGAGGTTAGTCGGCCTAATCCATATAAAATGGATTAGTATCAGGTACTGAAAAGCTGGTGGTGGGTGATTGGGGAGTGGGAAGGGGGGCATCTAGGCCTAATTCCGGTCTATAACACCTTTGGGGGCCTATTAGGGCACAACAGGTGGGCACCCCCAACCCTCCCTTCTCCTCTTCCCCCTACTGGCATTCCTGGTGGGACAGTGCAGACTCTCTTGCATCGTGGTAATTTTGACCATGTTGATATTTGAGAAGAGCCATGAGGAACCAGGACTGGGCCTTTATTTACTCATTTCAAGACTGTTTGTTTGCACATGGAAGAAGGCAGACATTTTCTTTTCACTCAGAGAAGTTACACCCTGAACTTTCCATGTTAATGGTTGGACTATTACTGAGCATATGGAATTTTATTTGGGGGACTAGTATTACGTTTGCCTTTGAGAGGGCTCACATGAAATTGGGGAGGGGCAGAAACAATCAGTTTTGGGACATGCATTTTTTCTTTTCATTTAGTTGGTGGATTGAACTAACTGAATGCACTCCTTTGTATTCTTTTACACTTTTGTGGGGAGGGAACGTTGGATTCAGAGCTCATTGCAAGTTTTTTGTTTAGTTAGACCAATGGTGATTAAGCTGAAAATTCCACTTAGGCGGGGTGGTCAGTTCCCCACATTTCAGAAGGGGACAGACATCCCTGAGGGCTCTGAGGGCAGTGCCCAAATCCTAATAAACTATTCAGCAAAAAGGGTTACTGGGAGGAGTATATCCCAGGCCCTTACCCCCACCCTCCCGGTCCTTTTTACTAGGTAAACAGGGGGAATATGGGTCTTTTTTTCAAATTAAAATTTTTTATTAATATGCTTATAATAGCAGGTGATGGGGTGCTCAATCCACAAAGAGGAATGGATGGGAACAGCTGACAATTTGCTACAGTTTGGGGGGCTATTGTTGCTGCATTGATTATGTTTTTAGTATATGTGTTAGTAGGAGACCAATATGATCAAAGGGGTGGGGTAGAATACACTGTATTCAAGAAGTGTATTGCTATTTACCGTCTAATGTATCACAATGTGGGAATTGGGGGTGTGGGAAGGGGGGTTGTTGAAGAAGGTTTGTTTTTGGTTGTTGGGGTTACTGTAAAATAAGCAGAGCAAGTTTTATTTTTCACATAGAATCACAGTCGACATTTTGGAGTTATATTAAGTTACTATGTGATTATGGCTAATTATCACTTTTATATCATGGAATGTCAATGGTTTGCGAACAGTGGTTAAAAGAAAGAGGGTATGGGCATACATTAAGAAACTTAGGGGGGGATATAATCATCTTGCAGGAGATTCATTCCACTAAGGAGGAGACTGGTCGCCTGGGAGATTCCTGGGGTGGTACTTTTTTGGCATCCCCCTTCACCTCTAAGGCTCATGGGGCAGCTATATGGATTTGACCTGGCCTGCCTCACTGGGTATTATCTTTTTTTTTTTTTAATTATGTTTATAGCCCACAGCCCTGGAACTCTCTCAGGCCCTCTGCACTCACCAGCTTGCTCTACCTCCCAATGTGTTCCCCGACCATCTTCAAGTTCGTTGCGGTTCCCCAGGTCGGGCAGGTCAACCCAGAGAGACCGCCGGGGCAGTGGCGGGGAACCAGCATTGGGAGTGTGGCAGTGGCATTGGCAGGGGCCATCGCCTATCCAGGGCTGAGGGGTATTTCATAGTATTTATGCCACGACGTGGGATATGCAATGCCACCCAGCCCGCAATGTGGATGCTCCCACCCACGTCCGAAAGGCAGCTGCCCAGCATCTACCCCTAGCTATGCTAGCAAGCCCTTGTGCGTAGCAATGCCGCTGTTCTCCACCAGGGGCCGCTGCCACACCGGGCTTCCCCTGGATCCCACCTCGAAGGAGGAGAGCAGTCCTTCGGATGCTCAATCCTCTCTCTCCCCTGCCGACCCCTGGTGGTCCATGCTCGTTCCCAAACCTGGGTCGCCGGCGTAGCATGAGGTGTGGCATCCAGCGCCTCAACCCTCAGTGCCACTGAGCCAGCACCAGGTATTATCTTGGGTGGCTGATCCCCAAGGCAGGTATGTAATAGCAGTGGTCGATTTGGGCGGATAGAAACTTACCCTGGTCTCAGTCTATGGTCCTAACTATGATTCACCTGATTTCTTTACCCACTTGGTGACCATCCTTGCTCCCTACCCGGACTGTTTATGGGAGGGGATATGAATACATACTGGGATTTCAAGTTGGATCACTCTGGCACTTGCCAGGGGGCCCCCACCTCGTGGTGCCCTTGCTCTGCGCAGGTTAATGGAGAGTAGATCCCTTACTGAGGCCTGACGTTTTTGTCATCCTGCTAACAGGGAATATTCTTTTTGTTCCCACCCATATAATGTCTATACCAGACTAGACTATATTTTTTTTACCATCTAACCTGTAGGGGAGACAACAGCAGCAGAATACGGCCAACTGGTGATCTCTGATCATGCGCCCCTTAGAGTGGAGCTGTCCAGGGGGGGACTCTCCAAGTGCGATCCAGTGATGTCTTGATCGTGCCCTGCTTTTGGGCAATCAGTTTATTCAATAGCTGAGCGATCACCTTAGGGAATTTGCTTCTCTGAATTCTCCCGAGGACACGAGTAGTGGGATAGTGTGGGACACCTTGAAAGCCTTTATTAGAGGAGAAGCTATTTCATATTTGTCCTTCCGAAAGGAAAAAGATATTGCCAAAGAGCACCATAGTATGTCTTCTGTTGGCACCCCTTGCAAACTGTGTGAGAGGCCTTTCGGCAACATGCATTTCTGCTTAAAGTTGAACCAGCATAATATTCTGTGGTGATTTGCATATGCAGCACATGATGCTTTGCATTGTGGGAGCATGTGTGATTTTGTATTTCATTTAGAGACAGCTATAAATACAATGGAGAAGACTAATATGGCCCAACAGACCCCACAATCAATAGCAAAACTTAAGTCATTGAAAGGTACCCTAAACCAGCTATCAATTAGGAAACTAGAGAGGGATTTGTTGTTAACAAAGTCTAATATCTATTTTGATGGGGACAAATCAGGGAAGCTGTTGGCTGGAATGGTGAAGGCTAAGCGGGCAGAAAGAACGATATTAGGTATAGAAGATACAAATGGAGAGGTCACGTATGACCAGGGTAGGATTAATGATGCCTTGCGGGCTTACTACTCTACCCTGTACACCTCTGAATTCCCATCTGGAGCAGATCTTTCTTGGGGAAGATTGCTTTACCCGCTCTTCGGGATTGTAATAGAGATACCTTAGGGAACCCAGTGTCATTAGAGGAGTTATGTAAGGTGGTGTGGGGGACTAAAAGGGGAAAGCTCTGGGCCCCGATGGACTTCCATCAGAGCTGTATAAACTGATTTGGGACATGATGGGCCCTCTGATGCTACATATGGTGTCTGATGCTTTGGAACAGGGGACCATGCCACCTTTTCAATACCTGGCCACTATCACTGTTTTACCTAAACCTGGTAAAGACCCTTTTAAATGTTTTCATACCAACCTATTTCCCTATTAAATGCAGATTATAAAATTATTGCCAAGTTAATGGCATCCAGGATTGAGAGGTTGCTGTTCCAACTTATACACCCAGACCAGGGAGGGTTTGTGAAAGGTAGGCAGGCAAAACACAATATAAGGCGGACCCTGACTATTATGCATTCTTGGCCCTGGGGTTGGGGAGGGCTACTGGCCCTTGATGCCAAAAAGGCATTTGACCATATGGCCCTTTATGCTTGCAGTCCTTGCAAAATTCGGTGTGGGTCCCCATATGTTGAGATTGGTTAGTACATTATACCGGGCCCCCAAAGCCCAAATACTTACAAACAATATGGTATCAGCCCCCTTTTTCCTGACAAGGGGAACTAGGCAGGGTTGTCCCCTGTCTGCACTTTTGTATGTCCTTACCATTGAAGCTCTGGCACAAGCTATTAGAGCTGCTCCAGGTATTCATGGCCTGGATATTGGGAGGGGAAGAACATAAAATCTCCCTTTTTGCTGGTGATGTCCTACTTTTCCTATGATCCCCAGAGACATCTCTTCCCTGTCTATCCAAGCTTTTTACCATATATGGACCACTATCAAGGCATAAAATCAACTGGGGGAAAAGTGAATGGATGTCACTGGCAGGATCCAGGGATCCTATCACGGTGGCCAACACTAGCATCCCCAGTATGGATCAGATTAAATATTTAGGAATCATAATCCCCTCCGCTATATCCAGATTGGTAAAACTGAACATGAACGGTATCATTAAAAAAGTTAAAGCCAATTGCACGTTCTGGAGAGCCCTTCCCCTGACCCTTTTAGGAAGAGTTAATTTAATTAAAATGTCGGTGGTGCCGCAATTCTTATACTTCTTCCAGACAGTCCCCCTTTGGGTCTCTCACAAATTTATAAAGTCACTAGTAGGTGCCATTACACCCTCCTTTGGCAGGGTGGGAGACCAAGAATTAAGAAAGAGATTTTGTGGCACCCTGTTGGGAAAGGGGGTCTGGGCCTCCCTAATGTTCAATACTACTACATGGCTGCTCCTGATGAAGACTTGTTAAGAGTCGAAGCGCTGGGCATCTAGTTGCTGTTTGTATTACTGCTGTGTGTTCATTTTCTGCCTGTACTCTTATATTTTGTCAGTAAAAAGAAAATATTTTGCAGAAACACACTTGGTGCTGCTTCGTTTTTGTACATAGCTGCTCAGCTGGCCTTTGTGCAGGACCTGTTTAAGAAGGAGGTTGATAGACCTGCATGGGTGAGTTTAGAAACACATTCTTTATCTCTTTATACTATGAAGTCCTGGTGGGAGGTAGAGGTTTGTCCCAACCCATTAAACTAGATAACCCATGCACCAGAACTACATGGAGGGTGTGGTAGAAAGTTCATCAAGGGCTGGGGTGTGGGACACACTCAGTTTCTTGAGACACCCCCTTTTTGGCAATGCTGCTGAAGAGTGGAAAAGTGGCACCGGGGGAAAAGAAAATGTAAAAAATTTGGTATAATAGGGGATTAAAATCCCTAGGCCAACTGTGGCTTGGAGACGAGATTTTACCCTTTTCCTCTCTTATTAGAAAATACAACATTCATGCCTCACATTATTTCGTCTACCTGCAATTGTAGGCAATTATAACCAGAATGGGAATTTGGGTGCCTGAGGATCAATTAGGAGGTAGGTCACCATTGGAGGAGGTATTTATGGGGCAAGCAACAGACAAGGCATTTAGGCCTCTTAGGAAATGTTACAGACTGATGCTTGGGGCAATCCCTGACTCTTTAATAAAAATAAAAGCCCAGTGGGAATCAGATTTAATTCCGGAAGGCTTGACAGGGGAAGATTGGTTGACCATTCTTAAAAATATAAGGAAATGCTCAATCAACAGTAGGTTATGCGCTGTTCAATACAATGTTCTCTTCAGAGCTTACTTTACACCATGCCTGGCCAACAGGATTGACCCATTGGTGTCGCCTTTGTGCCCAAAATGTAAAATGTATGAAGGTACTCTTTATCATCTGCTTTGGGAATGTCCAAAGGGGCAATTATTTGGGGCAGGCATCCACCAACTTATAGCCCCAACCCTGCAATGCCCCGTAGTATTAGACCCAGCTGAAATTCTGTTGGGTCTGCCCCTAGGAGACCTAGAAGAACAGGAAAGAACTCCAGCATTCTCCACTGATCTGTGGAGACTAGAAAATACAGTGGCACTTAGACTATTAGCCCAGTATTGGAAATCATCAGAAAATCCATCTGTTGCCAAATGGGTGAGTTCCTTTATGGACTGTATGAAGCTGGAAAGAACACAATACTTTGTCAGTGGTCAAATAGCACAATATTACCAGATGTGGTCTCCAGTGGTGGATGCGATAGTGCAACCTTGGTTCCCTGTATTTTAAAACCATTAACTGCCTCCTGGGCCTACTGACAACTGTGGGGGGTTCTACTATGAAAAGAGTCTTCCTGAGAGGGATTAACCTTTATTAAGTAATATTACAACTGACGTGTATATCTACAGTTGAACTGTGCATAAGCGAAGATATGCCAAAGTGATGTTACTTTGCATTACCTGATATGTCAGACATGTAACCAGCTCTCCGCTGTTTTAAATAAAGTATACAAAAAAAAGAAAATTTGATTTTTTTTGATGCAGTATTAACAACTGCTAAGCAATTTAAATCACAAATTGTAATGAGTAAGAAATAATGTGACCTACTAGAAACTGAACCCAGGCCTCCAGAATAACATCCTGGTACTCTCACCACAGAGCTACAGGCTCACATGGTTGGACCTGGGGTCAGACACATTTCTTTTCTCCCTGTCATCATGATTATTCTTATTTGCAAGAAATGCAATACCAGAGCAAGGAAGTATGTCTGGGAACCCCAGGTCCAACCATGTAAGCCTGTAGCGCTATGGTTAGAGCACTGGGATGGCATTCTGTGGGCCTGGCTTCAATTCCCAGTAGGTCACATTATGTCTTTCTCATTACAATTTGTAAATTAAAGATTGTGATTGGGGGTTTGATGGTTTAGTAAGCTGCAAGGAATAGTAGCAGTGGGAATTCACACAAAAATGTGTGTAAATATTTTAAACAAAACTGAAAAAAGATTGGTTAAAGCAACAGTATTTGTTAGTTAGTATTTCATCATATTGATTTTATGTCCTTATTCTCTGTCTCCAGTGTAGCCCTCTTCTGTCTGCTCATCTCCCATCCCCATCCTAACCTTCTCTGTTCTGGAATCCATTCCATCAGTACCTAGTCAGAATCTCAGAAATTCTGAGCTCAATCAATCAATCAGTCAATCAATCAAACCTTTATTTTGCTAGGCGGAACACTGTTGAGGAGAACTCATTTACAAGGTGGACCTGGGATCAGATACGCAACACATATTTCATAATACATAGTAACACATAACTAACAGATAGTTCCTAATACATAGTAGTACATACAACCAGAAGGCCATGTAAGATACACAACACATAGTCCATAATACATTGTAGCACATAAATAACAGCTAGTTCATAATACATAGCAGCACATGCAACCAGAAGGCCATGTAAGAACAGTGCCATCCTCTCTGCATTGTTACTTAACCAGAAGGATATACAACAGTTTATGTACAAAATTATTGAGTTACAGATGAGGTACATGAATACTGCAGTAGTATACAGTATATTGATAATCCACAGCAAAGTATACATGATATTTAACTGAGGTGAACAAGGGAAGAGTGATGGAACAGGGTATTCAGATTGCCTGTACAGTTATAAGGACAGTCATGGAGGGAAAGGGGAGAAGGTAACAGAGTGGCAAGTAAGTGAGGGAAAAGGGAGAGACAGCCCAAGGAAGTAGGGGTAGAGCAGCTAGGGGGCAGTTACAGGGAAGAAGGAAGGCGCAGCGATGATTATTGGTGCTAAGGTTAGGGTGGTGGCAGCCAGAAGTGAGCCCAAGGCCCTAAAAGGATAGGGCAGCCAGGCCCCATCAATGCTAAGGTTGGGTAGGGCAGCCAAAAATGGGTTTATAGGGGTGGTATAGGAGGGAATGCAAACGGCAGCGGTGAGAACAATTATGACGATAAGGTAGAGGTACGAACCCTTAGCTGAAGCAGTTACAGGACTGCGAAAAAGACCGCCTGAACAGGGTTTTGAAGAAAAAGGGTTTCACAGGTGCAATGAGCCTTAAGGTTTTCTGAACATTGTTTCAAATAAGCCGAAGGGCATGACTTATTGCTGCCCTTCCAAAGCGTGTTCTGGTCTTAAGGATTGCAAGAGCTAAGTAGGTAAGACTTCTTAGTGGGTAACTACCAGGGGTGCAGACCGGCAGACAGTCTGAGACGTACTGTGGCAGTTTATGGGTGATGGCGCTATAGGTCCATAATACTGTGTTTTTCAGCCTCCTGAAGCAGAGTGAATTCCAACCTATAGTAGACTATAGAGTACAATGGTTTGTAGAGTAGGGGGCACCGGATATGAATCTGAGTGCCTGATGATAAAGGATACTAAACTTGGAAAGGGCCACACTAGTGCTTTGCCTGTACAGGAAATCTGCATAGTCCAAAAGCGGCATGAAGGTGGATTGGACCAACCGTTTTTTAGCCTCTAAGGTAAGAAGGTGTCTGATATGAAAGAATAGGCAGAGTCTTTGTTTTAATTTTTTTGATAGCTCCTCTATGTGGTCTAGGAAGGACAGCTTGGAGTCTATCCAAACACCCAGGTATTTAAATTTAGCCACATATTCCAGGGATTCCCCCAAAAGTGTGGTTATCTTAGAGACCTTCCCAGGGCATAATGTTTGGGTTTGGTAATTGACAGGGTGAAAAGCATAGCTTTTGTTTTTTTATATTTAGGAGCAGCTTTAGATACAGTAAGTTTTTCTGTAGGAGAGTGAAATCACTTTGAAAGTCCTTATAGGTGGACTCAAGGTTAGGCCTATCTATATAAAGCACTGTATCATTGGCAAAAAGATGTATATTTGCTGATCTGATCCCAGCACTTATATTATTTTTATAGATAGCAAATAGCGGTTCAAGAGTAGAACCTTGGGGCACGTTTCTTAGCAGAGTTTTCATTGGAGAGAGGGCACCATCCACCTTAACCTGTTGTTTTCTATCTGTTAGATAGTTAGAGAACCATTTTAGTGCCAGATTATCCACCCTATGATCCTTAGACTGCCCAGAAACAGGTCATGGTCCACTGTATTGAACGCCTCTCTAAGGTTGAAAAACAATGCACATACATGCTTTTTGGCATCCAAGGCATTCAACCAGTCATTTGTGACCTTAGCAAGCGCTGTGACAGTGCTATGGTGGGGCCAAAATCCAGACTGGACTGGGTTTAGCATGTGGAATTCTTCAGGTACATTCTCAACTGGACATTAACTACCTTCTCCAATAATTTTGACAACATGGAGAGTCAGGATATCAGGCAATAGTTGTTAGATCACAGGTATCTCCAGATTTAAAAAGCGGAATGATGTGCGCAGTCTTCCACATGGAGGGGAGATTCAAGGGACTGGAAGGGTAGAGGCCTTCCCAACTACATTAAAGATTGGGGGATAAAAGTGTAAGAGGTTGGAAGTCAGGAGTTGGGAGCTTTGATTGTTGTGTGTGTGTGGGGGGGGGTCGTACCCTATTATAAGGGCACAGTAGTATTCCTATGGTTAGGGTTGAGTATGGTGCTCAATGTTAAACCGCTAACTTTGCAATTTAATAACTTTGGCGGGGTTTGTCAGAGTAGCCCACACATTTGCATTTTCCATTGATGTGCCATGTTGTGAAAACATGGAGAGTCTCATGATGGCACCTTATGTGGTTTCCGAGATCCGGATACCCCTTATTTTGTAAAAGGGCTACATTTTTCCTTATACTTAACATGGATTTTTACTTTTTTTGCATTTTTTGTTCTCATGTACAGACTACACAGTACGGAATTTTTGAATAAATATTTCAGGGTGCGTGTTGTCTGTGCTGAGGTAGTGCCTTTCAAAGGTTTGGTGAGAAAATATTAAACGGTTCCTGAGATATAAGGATTTAAACATTGGTTTTGGATCAATGCCCCATAGGAACCAGAAATTTCTGGTTTGCAAGAGTGTTGCTTGGTTCGAAAATTTGATGTATCACAAACCAAAAATGGGTCTCATGATCCACTTTTATGTGGGGAGGGGTTCACGACGGATGCCATCTTGTTTCTTTATTTCTCTTACTACTGAAGATGGAAAACACTTGTAAAGGGATAGTTTTAGCAAAACTAAAATATCTCTGATGTACAAGTGTAACCACCCAGTCCCCTGGGGTTACTAGAATCCTATCAATATTATTGTTAGGAAGGTAGCAGGCAGCTGATAGGGAACTCATTAGGGGCTCCTTACATAATGACATCATTGCTTACTCAGCTAGCCTGAGGGAAGAATGATCAGGTCATTTGGAACTCTTGCAGCAGCATAAGCCACACAGTGTGGACAGCTGCTCTGGGAAACTTAGAATGTTCAGTCTGTAGTTGTCAGTTGTTCAGTGAGGAGGTGAGAGTGGCAGAAGGACTGCCAGTGGGCTCTGAGGAGAGGGCCCAGGATTTCTCACCCTGGTGGAGTGTCATTTCCAGCTTCCAGTGAAGTGGTGGAGACCAATGCTACAGCAGGATTTCCTGACTTCTACTCCCAGTGAATTTGAAGGAACTGCTTGCTCTCAGTGGACTCAAGGGGCAATCCCCCTGAAGGTTCTGTGTGTGTTTCAGCTGCCTTGGATAGGAACTGAGGGAGAGTGTTTGATCGACTAGCCAGGAGAATGCCTTCTCCTTTTTGTTGTTCCATGCCCTGTGGACAGGACAACCTTTTGTGAGCACTGTTCTAGGAGACCAGATCTCCACAAACTTTAGGGGGATTGGTTAGTCTGGGGTGTGTGTGTGCCCATAGATAAGGCTGGAAAACACCTGTCAGTGCCCCAGTTCACCCAAATGAGTAAAGTAACATTAAACTGTTCACTGACGTGAGTGCAGTTTTGTTCTTTGGTCACCCCAGTGAGTGATGAATTAAAGTGTGGGACCTCTAGCATTTCAGTGGGGAATGGAGGTTTCAATGGTGTAACCCTGAAGAATGGCAGAGACTGCTGGTTGGGGCCAAGGCTGGGAGGAATGCCATCTAAGTGCTTACAAGGCAGGGCTTGCTGGTTCGTAAAGGGCACCAGTTATACCTGAGCAAGGGCCAAGCTGCAGGTTAAGGTGTGTGACTGAGTTTCACTTATATGCAGCTATGTTTGAAGAAGAGTTTTGAGTGTGTGACTTAGATTCACTAAATGACGTTCATAGGAGGAAAATGTTCATGTGCATGGCCAGGTGTCCACTAGATGCACCCTTTGGGAAGAAGATGTTTTCTTTTGTGTGTTCATTAACTGTATTGCATGCAAGGAGAGTCTATGAAATGTACCTATCCTGCCTAGACAGACCCTTCGAGGTCCACTTCTGCTGTAATTTTCCATCTGTTGAATAAAGCCATACTGCACAATCCCAGTTACTGTTATGGTCATTCCGATTATTGCTTCTGGTTGTGTGGATTATCAGATTAGATATAGCATATGCCTAGCTGCCTCTACCCAAGACCTGGGTTGTGTTGTTTATACAAGGTTCATGTTGTTTAGTTTCTGTACCCCAACCATCTCTTCCTCTAGAAAATGAGCCAGGTATACTTCCTAATGCCAAGGGTGTTACTAAACATTTTGCATAGTAAAATGGTATGCCAGTATGTGGGTACCAGTGTTCCAGATTTTAATGGGGGGGTGCTAACTAGTTAAACAGTGGCCTGGGGGTTACACAATGTTTCCCTAAGCAAGATATTATAGTCTATTTATGTGAAAATTTGCCATAGTTTTATATTTCACACATTCAAGGTCCCTCCCAAGCGATTTCTCTTTCAAACCAGTTTTTTTGGTTTGAACCAAAATTTTTCTCATGCCTGAACCAGGAAAAGTGGTTTGAACTACTAATTCTAGTTCATGAACCAGGAAAATTGGTTCTAACTTGGTATTCTGGTTCACGACCCAGAAAATGTGGCTCCAACTAGTGCCTTTGGTTCTCAATGCAGAACATCTGCTCCAAAGTACTACATTTGGTTCATGAACCAAAAAATGTAGTTCAAACTACTACTTCTGTTTTGTAAAGCACAAAATGTGGTTCAAAGTTAGACTTTTGGTTGCTGAAGTAGAAAATACAAAAATATGAAGAAGCTAAGAGAAGAAAGCAATTTGGTCTATGTAGTCTGCTACTATTGCACTGTCCAGAGGTTGATGTACTAGGACTGCTCCACCTCCTCGCTCCTCCCATGCTTCCCATCTCTACTACTACTCATGGAGAATACTTACCACTATGGCTATTCTAGCTCCTCTTGAAGCACAGCACATTGCAAGTGTCCACCACCCTCTGTGTGAAGAAGTGCATTGTCAGTTTGCTCCCAGACCTCCCTGCCTGCATCTTAACACTGTGGCCTCTCATGTTATGGTTGCCACTTAAGTTAAACAGAGTTTCCATATCCATATTATTTATCTGTTTTTAGTACTTGAAGGTCTCAGTCATGTCCTCTCCCTCTGTCCTTTTCTGTACTGAGTAAATGTTCAGTGCCCTAAACCTCTCATACTATGTCTTACCATGGTGATCTGCTATCATCTTTGTATCCATCTTCTGGAACTTCTCCAGTAGGTTAATGTACTTTTTGAGGTGTTGACACCAGTAATAAAGTCCATATTGTAGATGTGGCTTCAGAAGAGAGTTATATAAGTTGGTCTCTCATTTAACAAGCCATACAGCCAAGAAAATAAATTCCTGTTTTGCCAGAAATTGAAGCACGCAGGGCCCAGAGAGCCCTGCACTTCCACACCAACATAAATGTATGCATCTTTGGAAGGGTGGCACTGCAGAGCCCAGGGGGCCCTGCATTCCCACAGGCAAATGAAGATATGATTGTACTCTCTCAAAAAGTAAAAAAATTCATTGAAAAAACTTTGTTAATGCCTCAGTTAGGGTTAAAGTGACAAAAGTAAGGAAATGTGGTGTTAGGGTCCCCAACCCTAACTCCCCACCCCACCCTGCATGTAGTAACAGGAAAAACCATTACAGTTTCACCTCTCCTGCTTCTTTGCAAATCAGGCATGGGGCATACCTTGGGGTTGCTAACCCTAACACTCACCCATTTTCCATACTCTACACAGCTCAGCTTACTGATGAAATGGGGTGAGCATTAGGGTTCACAGACCCAAGGTGTACCCCACGCCTGATTTGAAAGACACAGGACAGGGGAAACCATAATGTTTTTTCCTGTTACTGCCTGCAGGGTAGGGATGGGGTGTTAGGAGTGGGAACCCTAACACCACTTTTTCCTACTTTTGTCACTTTAACCTTAACTAGGGCATTAACAACATTTTTTTTGCAATGAATTCACTTATAGTTACTAAAAACAACCGTAATTGTTCAGGGCCTTTTTTCATAATGAACCAGTGAACATAAGCTAAACTTATCAAACTTTTCTGGGTGTGAAGTGAAAAGTTCAAAATGTTGAAAACTGAGATGTTCTTATAGCTCCAGGAAAATAAAGATGTGAAAAAAGGGTGGTGTTCAACCGCATGACTGACCTCTTGATTTAGCTTAGGGGAATTCTATATCTACTGTACAGCTACTGAAATAACTTGCAAGCTTTCATTAGGTGTCTGAAATGACCACATCATATTCACACTACACTCAGCAAATTCTAATCAGTACATTCCTGTCATAAAGGGGAAAGTCATGAACAGCACAGTTATGAATAGTGGAAGTGTGATATCCTGATTTATAACTTCACTGCATTTTCTAAGTTACTTACTATTCCTAGGAGAGACTCGGATGTTTGGGGCAGTTATTCTGATAAATGTCTTTTACTTGCTTAAAGATATTCAAAGCAGTGTGGATGTTTTTAACTACTTTCTGACTCCTTATCTCAGACATACTGTATACATTTGGGAAAAGATCACTTTGGAAATTTAGGACACCTTCATACATGAAATCACTTCTCTTGCAGGGAAATGTTTTCCCACAAATTACCATAAAGTAGGGTGAGGAGAAATGTTCTTATAGTGGGTTATCACTGCACAAAAATCTGTTTGGCCCAACTTTTGTTTCCGTAAAAATCAATCAACCTGAACATTTTTGCAAAAACATTATAAACTTAAGTATGAACCACGTGAAAATATTTTTTTTAGAAATAAATGATGCAAAATATAATTTTTGCATAAAAATGGCAGGTTTTATGTGCAAAAACTGTGATTTTTGCAAAATGTTGTTTTGAGAAAATAGGTTTAACAAAATTTTTGAGTTTTGTTCAAATAATGCTGCAAAAATGAGCCAGGCAATTTTGTTCAGTCCCGACCAATTATTATGCATACTACACTCTGCAAATTCTAATTGGTACACTTCTGTCATAAAGGGGAAAATCATAAACAGCAAGATTATGACTGTGGTGGAAAAGTTCATTCCATTTTCTTAGCTACTTCCCATTCCTGGGAGGGACTAGGATGTTAGGGGCAGCCATTCTGAGAAAAGTATTTTACTTGTTTAAACATATTCAAAGCAGTGTGGGTGTTTTTAACTCTTCTTTCTGACTCCTTTTACTTGTTTAAACATGTTCAAAGCAGTGTGGGTGTTTTAATTCTACTTTCTGACTCCTTATCTCAGACATACTATATACATTTGGGAAAACAACATTTTGGAAATTCAGGGCACCTTCATACGAGCAATCATACTTCCTTTGCAGGGAAATGTTTCCCATAAATTACCATGAACATAGAAATGTAGAATTTGTAGCAGAAAATGACTGCTTGCCCTACCCAGTCTGCACAGATGTTCCGTGCCTAATCTGTCTCTGCAGTCCATAACTGGTCTCTGGCAACCCACCCCACTCCCTACCTGGTTACTAAGGTAACCCTGTGTCTGTCCAATGCATGCTTAAAGCTCCTCACTTTTTTTGCCTCCTCCACTTCTGCTGGCAGTCTGTTCCAGGCATCTAGCAGCCTTTCAGTGAAGTAGTACTTCCTCACATCTGTCTTAAACTGCCCCCTCCCTCCAGCTTCATCACATGCCCCAGTTCCTGGTGCTCTTTCTCATTTGCAAGAGACTCACCCCCCCGCACCTTGTTATGTATGTATGTATATATGTATATATGTATATATTTATTTATTTATTTGAAAGTTGATATCTGGGGAACAGCACACTGAGCCAAGGCTTACTTTCAGGTGTGATCCAGGAAAAAAGGGAAAGAGGATATAAAAAATTATATACAGCAGTAAAGACTCAATCCATAAATAAAGTGCAAACAGTGAACAATTCAACATTGTACAAGTGCAAATAACAATAAAGGGTGAACAGAGTTTATTTCTATTAACAGCACCAATGCCCAGTTAAACTGACAAAAGCAGGTTGAAACAATTCAGTGCACCAGCTGTTGTGACGTGAACTGACCCCAGGGGTGGACCATAGTGGGGTGGAAAGGACACCAGGTGCAGGTCAGGTAGAGGGCTGACAGGAGCAGGAGGGGGAGGGGGGAGCTTTAACCGGTGCCTAAGGGTAACTGGGGAGGGTGAAAAGCAGAAAGAGGAAGGAAGCAGGTTCCAGGGGAGGAAAGGCAATATGAGAAGGCTGACAGAGCAGCAGAGGGGTGAGGATGGAGGAGGGAGAAGGTGCGAGTATCCCTGGAGCAGAGGGAATATGATGCAGAGAGCATGAATGAGAGGAGTGCAGCTATGTAAGATGGTAGAGACCCAAACCTGTGTTTGGAGATGAAGGAGGTGCAGTGGGACTGTCAACATGAGAGTAGAGGGAGGACAGATCGGGAGGAGTAGGGAGATCAGTGCTGAGTATGAGGGGGGTGTTGAGAACAAAACAACAGAAGGCATTTCAGAGGGTGTCAAGTCTGAAAATGGAAGCTGAGGGAGCAGTACTGTAGACAACATCCACATAGTCAAATACCAGGAGCACAGTTTCAGTAACCAGCTCCTGGTGGACCTGCAGAGACAAGCAGTCTTTGTTATAGTACAAGGTTCCAAGCTTGGGGTGGGGCTTGGAGTGGACTGTTCACCCCTGTGAGGTACTTGAAGGTCTCTACCAAGTCCCTTCTTACTCTCCTCTCTTCCAGGATATGTATGTTAAGATCCCTCAGTCTCCCCTTTTAAGACTTCTTGTGCAATCCCCTTCTTCATATCTGTTGCCCTCCTCTGGACTGCCTCCACCCTGTCTATGTCCTTTCTGAAGTGTGACCTCCAAAACCGAACACAGTAATCCAGGTGGCATCTCACCAGTGAGTGATACATTGACAACACCACCTTCCTCCTCCTGCTGGAGATACCTTTCCCTATGCATACCAGTATTCCTCTAGCCCTACCCACTGCTTTGACCCACTGTCATGTCACTTTGATGTCATCAGTTGTGATAACTCCATGGTCTTTTTCATGCTTCATTACTGTCAGTACCTCCCACCCATTCTATACTCTGTTCCCCCAACCCCCATGAATCCATTCGGCCTGTGGTCATGCAGGCAACTGGATTCAAGATACTCTATCCACCTTTCCTTAAGCAAGGCTTCCATTAGTTTTCCCACCACATAAGAGAGCCTGACCAGCCTACAGTTGCTATCCATCTCCCTGCAGCCACTCTTCTGTAGAGGGACTATATTTGCTCTTCTCCAATCCTCTGGAATCATGACTGTTTCCAGTGAACTGCTGAACAAGGCCATCAGTGTGGCAGCTAACACCTCCTTGAGTTCCTTTAGTACCCTTGGGTGTATACAATTCGGTCCCATAGCTTTGATCACCTTTAGAGCTGCAAGTCCCTTCAGGACTCTTTCGACTAAAATTGGACATGTGTCCACTTCTCCCTCTCCTCTTTCTTCCTGCTTCTCCTTGGTAGTCCATCCCTCTCTTCCTCCAGTGTGAAGACTGAGAAGTACCTATTCAGAATACCTCTTCCTTGGTCCTTTTCTGTGCAGTCTCCCCTTGCTGCCCTCCTAATCCTCACTATCATTCATCTTGTTTTTCTCTTGTCACTTTTGGATCTAAAGAAAGTCTTATTCCCTTTAGCTACCCAAAAAGTTGGACTGGGTGAGATCTTATTATAATAGGCGAGCACTGCATAAAAACCTGTTTATTCCCAGCTTTTATTTCCATAAAAATCTATCTATTTGACCATTTTTGCAAAAATGGTAAAATTAAGCATGAACCAAATGGCAATCACTGTTTCATGCAAAAATACCATCTTTGCAAAAAAGAACTGTGCAACACACCATTTTGCATGAAAATACCAGTTTGATATGCAAATATTGTGATTTTTGCACTGCAAAAATAGGTTTTATGGAACATTGTGACTTTTGTAGGAATAATTCTACAAAAACGAGCAAGGCAGTTTTGCTTAGTCCTATCAAAAAGTCGTGAAGATGATAAATCTGAAAGCAAGGTCTGCCATTCAAAAGTGTCATGGGGGCTGTCTTTTGGGTTAAAGGTGCAATAACGCATTTCACTTTCAGTAGTGCTACAGTTAGCAGTGTGACCCTTGCAGTGGGCTGGGAAGGCAGCCTGCTTCCTTAGGAGAGGTTGAGCATGACATCGATGTTATATGTGTACACGGTCCTTAATGGACTCTGTTTGGACCTTGGGAAGGATGGAGGGTCTGGGGCTGAAAAACAGGGGAAAATCTGTCATCTCACTGACAGTCTCAGGTACTTTAGGCTACAGGGAATTCTCTGTCCAGTGGTTGTCAGGAATGGCAAGTCACCAGAAAGGAACCACTTTTTTAACTAAAATGGTTTATCCGTGTCGTATACTGTAATTACACAAATGTTTTGGAAAAAATTATTTTTAAGCTGCATATAACCTTAGCAGTTTAATAAAAAAATTGCATACATAATTTGTAATGTGAGAATATTCTGTCATACTATAAATTTGTGTTTTTTTCTTAAAGGAGACCTGCAAAGTCCCAAATTCATTTGTCTGCTTATTACTGTGTCTCCAGTCCCTGTCTGTGCATGAAATGATGGTCTGAATAATGTTTTTCCTTACCTTCATTAATTTCTGGATGTTTTCAGTAAACTCTGCTTGTGCTGTGTAGAGCTGCGATGAGGCATGGTGCCGATCGGCAGTTTCCGTCACTGCTGATGATGTAACACGTCACTGCCACCACTCCGGAAACTCCTGAGTCTGAACCAATGTTATGCCAAAGTGCAGCCAGCAGTAGGCAAATACAGTGTAGTTATTGTGGTCCTGTCATCTACTAGGTACCAAGTGTCCATCTGGCTATGTAGTACTGTGTCCATGGAGATCACCACAGTACATCATAACGTATGTTTACACTAATAAACATAGAAACATAGAAACATAAACTTTGACGGCAGGTAAGGACCACTTGGCCCACCTAGTCTGCCTATTTCCCTACCTAGAGGATAAGCTGCAGATACTATTTAACCAACAGCCTATTTCTTCCTACCCCCCCCCCGCAAAAATTGCCTTATGTCTGTCCCATGCATTCTTGAATTCTCCCACAGTTTTAGACCCCACAACCTCCTCAGGAAGGCTGTTCCTGTGTCCACCACCCTCTCTGTGAAAAAATACTTCCCCACATTGCCTCTGAGCCATCCCCCCCATCTTCAAATTGTGTCCCCTTGTTTTTGCACATATCTTTTTCTGAACGATGCTACCCTCTTGGACTTTGTTGATTCCACTGAGGTACTTAAATATTTCTATCATGTCCCCCCTCTCCCTCCTTTCCTCAAGGGTATACATATTAAGCTCCTTTAGCCTCTCCTCATATGGCTTCTCTTGCAGACCCTGTACCATTTTAGTTACCCTCCTCTGGACTGCCTCCATCCTGTCTATGTCCTTGCAGAGATGGGGTCTCCAGAACTGGTTGCAGTACTCAGATGGGGTCTCACCAACTGTCTGTACAGGGATAACAACTTCCTTTTCTGCTGGGGATGCCTCTCCTATACATCCCAGTATTCCCCAGCCCTCCCTACTGCCTTCTCACATTGCTTGCTAACCTTAAGGTCATCTGATATGATTACCCCCAGGTCCCTTTCCATTTTGTTGTTGTTACTACTCCCCCTCCATTCGTAATCTTCCCTGGGTTTTGTTTCCAGGTGCATTACTTTGCACTTCTTTGCATTGAATCCAAGCTGCCACACTTGACAATTCCTCCAACCTTGCCAAGTCCCTTCTCATCCTTTTCACGCCTTCTCATGTATCAACCCTGTTGCAGATCTTTGTGTCATCTGCAAAGAGGCATACTTTTCCTTCCAGTCCCTCTGCAATGTCACTTATAAAGACATTAAAAAGGACTGGACCCAGTACTGAACCCTGCGGTACTCCACTAGTAACCCCTCTTTCTTCACTGTGACTTCATTTACAATTACTTTCTGTGTCCTGTTGTTCAGCCAGTGTTTTACCCAGGCTACCACCCTGGGACCCACTCTAAGGCTGGTTAATTTGACTACTAATCTTTTGTGCAGGACTGTGTCAAATGCCTTGCTAAAGTCTAGGTAGGCCATGTCCACAGCCCCTCCCTGGTCTACTACTTTGGTCACCCAGTCAAAGAAATCAATTAGATTCATTTGACATGACCTTTCTGCTGTGAACCCATGCTGCCTTGGGTCCTGTGCCCCACTGGCCTCTAGGTACTCAATAATTCTTTCCTTCAGAAGTGATTCCATCACTTTCCCTACCACAGAGGTCAAACTGACAGGTCTGTAGTTTCCTGCCTCTGTCTTGCTCCCACTTTGTGAAGGGAATCACATCAGCCTCTTCCAGTCCTCAGGTACCACACCATCCTCCCATGATTTGTTATAAAGCGTAGTCAGTGGTGTCACTAGTTCTCTGCTTAATTCTTTTAGAATTCTGGGGTGAATTCCATCTGGCCCCATTGCTTTGTCCACCTTCAGTTTTAGGAGTTCTTTCAGAACCCTTTCTTCTGTGGAAAGACTGGGTTCGACTCCCCTGTCCATAGTGCTTCTGTTAATTGGACTAGGCACCTCCCTCACTTCCTCTTTTGTGAATACTGAACAGAAGTATTCATTCAGTATCCCCGCTTTTTCACTGTCACTCTCTGCCCAACCACCATCCATTCTATTCAGCCTCACTATCCCTCCCTTTGTCTTTCTACGCTCCCTGATATACCTATAAAAGGTTTTATCCTCCTCCTTAACCAAGTTGGCTATCTTTTACTCAGTTTGTGCCTTTGCTATTCTGACTACCCTCCCTGCTTCCTTCTGCCTTAACTGGTACAGTTCTCTGTCCTGCTCCTTCTGTGTTTCCTTATACTTCTTAAACACTATCTTTTTCTCCCTAACTTTCACCGCCACTTCTTTTGAGAACCATAGTGGCTTTTTCTTTCATTTTGATTTGTTTATTTGCTTCACACAAAGGTTTGTTGCCTCTGTGATGGCAGTTTTGATATTTCCCCATTGTTGCTGCATCCCTCCTTCTAGCCTATTTGCTAGTGGTTTTCTAAGGCACTCTCCCATCTTGCCAAAGTCAGCCCTCCTGAAGTCCAGAACCCTCACTTTTGTATGGCTTGACTCTGTAGCTGAGTTTATTGTGAACCACACTGTTTGATGGTCACTTGTTCCAAAATGGCTACCCACTTCTAGATCTGAGATCCTCTCACTGTCCTCATTTGAGAGTATGAGGTCTAAGATTGCTCCCTCATGAGTAGGTTCCAAAATGAGCTGTCTGAGGCATGCCACCTGAAGGACATCAAGAATGGCCCTGCTTTTGTATGTGGCTGCAGCAAAGGTGCTCCAGTTAACATCTGGCATATTAAGGTCCCCATCAACAGTATCTCCCCTTTCTCTGCCATCCTAAGTATGCCTTCTATCATATCCTTGTCCATTCCCCCCCTGACATGGGGGTCTGTATACAACCCCTGTGCAGATTGTGGTGCCATTTCCAGTCTCTGAGGTGACCCACAGTGCCTCCTCTCCTCTCTGTTTACTCTTTTGTTCAGTTGCTTTTATCCCTTCCCTTACATAGAAAGTTACTCCCCACCCATGCCCTCCCTGTCTCTCCTGTAGGTTGTGTACCCTGGTATCTTAACATCCCAGTCATGGTTCTCTATGTACCATGTTTCTGTGACTGCTACGATATCCAGGTATCCCTCTTCCATCAAGGCCACCAGTTCAGGAAGCTTGTTGCCCTGACTACGGGCATTGGTACTCATTACCCTCCATTTCTTGATGGCATTGCCCCTTTTTGCCCCATTCCTGTTCTCATTGCGTTTGTCACTTTCTCCATTTACCCCTGCACTTCTCCCTATTGACATCTCTATGTTGGTGCCTACCTCACGTAGTATCCTGATTTTTTTTGGGGTGGGGCTAAGATTTCCCTGCTCCTTTCCAGTGCCTCCCCCCTTGGCTAGTTTAAATGCTTTCCAATGAAGTATTTAAACCTATCACCTAGGATCCTGGTTCCCCTCCTGGACAGATGCAGACCATCACACCAGTATAGGCCTGCATCCATCCAGGTGGACCCCCAGCCCCCAATGAAGCCAAATCCCTGAGATCTGCACCAGTTTTTCAACCACTGATTGAATCCCATGGTGTGGAGCACCCTAGCCTCATCCGTGCCATAGACAGGCAGCACCTCCGAGAAGGTTACCGTGTGTGCTAGTTGTCTAAGGCCCCTCTCCATCTCCAAAAATGCTTCTTGCACTGCTCTGATCCCTTTCTTAGCCAGGTTATTTGTCCCTAGGTGGACAATGACATCCAGCTCCCTCCCCTGTGCAGCTGCTCTGGCAATCCTGAGGATTCGCTCCCTGTATCTCCAATCCATGACACCAGGCAGGCACCTTACCTCCCTCTCCCCTTCCTTCCCCAGTTCTACCTTCCTAACAATGGAATCCCCTACCAGGAGTTGTTTCCTTCCCCTGTGGGGTCCCATGTCATCCTCCTGTGGGTCTTCTTTCTGGAGGTTCCCAGCATCCTCCTTGGTCTCCACTGTGGGTTCCTCCATAGAGGAACCACACTTTTCCAGAACTGCATAGAAATTGTGGAGAGGTACAACTGGAGGGATGCACCTCTGTTCCACCACCCTCACCCTCCCTGAGCCCACTGTGGTCCAACCGCTTCTCTTTCTTGGCAACCTCTGAGGCAATGGCAGTCACTCTGGTGGTCCCCGGGTGGGAGAGGAGGTCCCACAAATCCTGGCCAACTCAGCCTGGAGATGAGCAACCTCCTCCCTCAGCCCCGAGAGGTGCCTGCAGATGGGGCAACACTGCATCCTCCAGAACATCTTCCGGAAGACTGCTGCTCCACAGCCACTGCACTGCACCACTCCCATCATGTCTTTTTTCTGGCCCCCTAACTGTTGTTTGGAATACTTACTCTTTCCTCTGTTTGTTTATTTTATTTTTTTCTTCCCCTACTTACTTACTGCCTCTGTGCCCTTTTAGCTCCTGATCTTCCAGTTCTAAGACAAGAAGTTCCTATATTTCTCAGTAGTCTCCTTACTTGCTCAGAGTCAGACCTCCAGCACCTGGGGGGGACGGAGAGCTACTCTTGCCCTTCTAGGATGGTGAGTCTTTGGTGGCTCTGTGATCACTCACTTCCTGCTCCCAAACAGGGAAGTTCCTGTTGTCAGTTAAATTCTGTGCCTATAAAAGTAGAACTGGTTTAGGGTGGAGGGGAGGGAAGGAGGGCAATATAGTCCCAGTAGAGAAGTTTTAGTTATACCAGTAGCTCCTTCCTCCTGGTGTTCTGTCTGTTCTCTGGCACAAGCTATCTAGGGCAGTGCATAAATCTGGTTTTAACCTGGCTCCTTCTAGCTAAGCCATTCCCCCTACTCTGCAAATCTTTCTACACTTAGTTAATTTCACAGATAACAATTCCCTTCTGACACATGCGACAAGCACCTAGATAAGTACACAGATAACACAGATAATAGATAACAATTTACTTCAACTACCTCTGACAAACACACTAACTCTTTTTTTTACCCTAAATTGAAGGTCCCAGTACAAGATTTCTAGTTCTTAGTCCCAGTATAGAAGTTTTAGTTATACCAGTAGCTCCTTCCTCCTGGTGTTCTGTCTGTTCTCTTTGTATTTTCTTTGCTAACTGGGAGCATACTTCTGCATGTCACTGTGAATGCTTACTGCCCCCCCCCCCCCAGCCATACAATGTGCACGTCAGGTCACATTATTAGCAGTAAATGTGTCTATTTTTGCTGCATTAATCAGAAAGCCAGTGTTGTGTGGCCAATGGCAGTTGTTCTTTCTATGTTTTTTCATGTAAATAAACCTGGAAAAAATTAAAAACGAAAGTGTGTGTGCTGTCTTCTTTTGTGACTGTCTTTCTTTGTTGCAGCTCTGACAGTGTTTCACTGTGTGAATAATTTTACTGTGCTGCACTTCTGACATATCTTAATTGACTAATTTTAAACGGTTGGTATTTTCTTGTGTTGTTTTTCAGTAGTGTACAATTTCTTGTCATTGCTTGTCAAAGACTTTCATAGTCTTTATTTGTTGCTGCTGTCAGCCTGTCCACCATACAGAATGGTTTACTGTGCTGCCCCTAACTGCAAAAATGGGGATACCAGTGGAAAGTCATTCTTCACTTTCCCAAAGTGCAAGAAGCTGCAACATGCCTGGGTGACGGCATGCCGTAGGGAGCGTAGCTGGAGGCCTGGTGACAGGGCAGTATTGTGCGAGGACCACTTTGATTCCTCTGACTTCACCATGCTTCCTGACCTTGCCTGACAGTGCAGATATAAAAGGATTGATTTGAAAAAAGGTGTGATCCCATGAAGAATCGAAGATCCCTCCAAGCAGCAAGACCGTCCATGCAGGAGAGAAAGAGTGTGTTCTTGAAAAAGCGTAAACTTGACCAGGTATGTTGTTACATGTTTTGGGAAAAAAACATGCTTTATGTGTCACAGAAATATCCTTGACCCGTCATGCACAGTTGCATCACCTGTGTTTCACCCGTCCCCCCTCTGTCGATGCCTTGCATACACCAGTGTATCATCAGCTTATACCTGGTTCTGTATCTTACAACGCACCAGGTATGTGTTATAGCTTGCAGGCTTCTACGTAGCACACAATACTACATATCAGATGCTGTACTGTTAACCTTATTTGGCAATCGGAGGTGATGTGCCATCACGTCGGTGCTGCCACATCACATCTCATCACAGTCAATAATATTGGGAAATGGTCACCATGGGCATAGGATGGTGTTTCACTTACAGCAGCCATCATGTACTGTAATCGGTACTGATACATGGAGTTGTGGTACATGCTAAGTGTATGGTGCATTTGGGGCGTGCATTAGTTTTGTATCAGCAAAGTCTCAGTCATGTAACACCTGTCATTTACCCTTACTGACGTCCCACCACTTATAAAAAAGAAAGTGT
The DNA here is from genome assembly GCA_016271365.2 of Neoceratodus forsteri. Lineage (NCBI taxonomy): Eukaryota > Metazoa > Chordata > Ceratodontiformes > Ceratodontidae > Neoceratodus > Neoceratodus forsteri. The sequence continues at coordinate 1,591,410,820 of CM028130.1, forward strand.
CCATGCCACTGGCTGCTGTAAAGAAGCTGTCAATATCAGCAGAAAAAGTTCTGTATTATTGTATTGCTGTGCACAGTACTTATGTGTAAGGACAAGTGGCATGTGTTTTCCCCCACCACCCCATAAACTGAAATGACATCTTTCTCACTGTGCTGATTTCACATAAAAAAAGGTGGTTCCACTTAAAACCTTGGCAGACATGGCTAGTCAGTACTTGTTAGCCCTGGTAACCAATTGATTGTCCACCCAAGCGTAATGTGGAGAACCATCCATTTTCCTGACCTTATGTAGCAGTGTTCTGAAAATTGAAAACTGAGAATGACAAATTTGTGATCTGAATACCTTGTTGTATACAGGTGTCCCATTGTCATCACCACAATACAGATGTCAGCCTCCTTACTCCTCACCACCACTTGGTGAAACACCATTTTGAAGGTGTCACTGCACTATTGCCAGGAGAGTACTGTGCTGTGGGAGGGGTGTACATGGTGTACTTCATGCTGCAGTTACTGGTCTATGTGACCATTACAGAGGGTCATGGCCTCAGCCCTGGGGGTGAGGGAGACTTAAGAGTGAACATGAGAGGGTCATTCTTCACTGACAGGGTGGTGGATAACAGTAATGTGCTTCCTGAGGAGGTATTGCTGGCTGATAGTGTTGTGGGGTTCCAGAGGGCCTCGCACAGGCATTAGTGGGTGCAAGGGAGCTTGGTGGGGCTAAGTGTTAGCATGGTGAAAATGGGCAGACTTCATGGGGCAAGTGGTGGTTTCCTGGCATCCATTTGTAAGCTTATGTGATTTTATTATTCAATGTATTTTTGGGAAAGGGTGTTATAACTGCTGGTTCACCACAGTCTGAAACTGTGACCGTACTTTGGCAGATTAGGAATGTGCTTACCAGTAACACTTGAAAATAGGAATGGAGGGATTCTAAGATGTAGTTATAGGTCACTGCATGAGATATTGTTACCATACAGTGTACCGTACCTTTTACACTGTAACCCTTATTCTCTATTTTCTTCATCTTTGCAGTTTATTTCAAATATGTCTCCAGTGGCAGTTGAGGAATTGGATGACGTGGTGTCCGAATCTACATGTGCATCAGAGACGTATGACAATGGCTGCACGACACAAACTGAGGATGATTTCTCAGTGTCCTTTGACTCTGGATTCATGGATGTGAACAGTCCTTCCATGTGCAGTGCTGCTATTCAGGTTTCCCCTGTGGTGATGTTTTTTGCATGGATGAACTGTCTCTGTTTCTTTGAAGATTTAGTGATTGCACACAATGTTAACATATTATGCAATATACTTCTGGCAGTGTTCCAAACTGTGACACCTTGATAGTTGTGAGAAGTACATGTGGGGTGGTGTGGCCTGATGTGCACAGAGGGACATCAGGTCTGATGGCTATGAAGTGGTGAAGCAATGGATCAGTTTGTCACACGATGTGGTGGATATGCCTCTACATATGTTAATCATAGTCATAGGTATCATGGTGCCAAGTATAACAAGGCATTATTTACCTGCTTTGTCATACTGTGTCTCTACAGACACACTGCCCCCCTTACCTCTAACTAACTCCCACTGACCTGTTCCCATGCACCACCTCCACTGACGTTCCTCCTCGTGTGGATGTCAGTGTTGGGTTGTGGGTAACACATCTTTCTGCTGTTTTACAAGCCTGCTAAGATGATTGGTCGGTGGTGTTCAGTTTGGCAGAAGCACTTCATTTTTTTACTGTGAAACTGAGCATTGCAAAACACAGCATCATTTTCAACACCCATGGTGATAATGCTACTTCCGGATACTGTCATTTCTTTGCATCCCAGTATGTTTTACAATCTCTGCCCATGTCTTCATGAACTGTATGGGTTATTACTTGATTATGTGGCAGCAGTAACTGATGATGTAGTGTGTCTCCAGATGGAACCACTCAATTTTTCTGTCATTTTATGTCCAGCTGTGGTGGAACACGATAAATAATGTGTACCGTGCTACACCACAACCTTTCATTGTAACTCACAGTCATGTATTCATACACATGTCAGCAGAGAATGGCTTTCCGTGGACATTGATTACTCCCCTTACCCCATCTTGCATGCCATTCCCATCCCACACACACCCCACCGACAACTCCATCTGTTTGTTCAAGGCCTTTCTCAAACCATTCACTGTATTTTCAGTCAACACCTACTCCAACAGTTTGTTCTACATGACAGGAACTCTGTCTGTGAAATAGTATTATATGATGTCTTCCCAAAACCTTTTCCCTTCCATTTTAATGAAATGAGCCTTATATATTTTATGTCACATAGTAATGTACTATGAAGTAAGAAGATTATGCCCGATCTTCTGTAGGTTCTGCTCTATGGCCAGTAGCAACTCAGGGAACAGACTGAAGAACACCCTCCCTACAAGGTCCCCCATTCCCCAGCGTGTCTCCTACAGTAAATGCAGCTTTCCCAATCCATATCCAAGCCATTCTTGAACTGTTTCACAGTAGTAGCAGCCACCATCTGCTCTGGCAATGCATTACATGGGTCCACCACTCTCTTAGTGAAGTAGCACGTCCTTGTATCACCCCCCAGTCTCCCACCTTCCAGCTTAATTTAGTGTCACTTACTGTCCCCTGTTCTCTCAGCTTGATGACACTGTCAAGGCTCAACCTGTTCATTTCCTTGAGATACTTGAAGATGTCTGTCATATCCCCCTGTTTATTCTCTCCTCCACAGACTACAGGTTGATGTCCATAGTGTCTCCTCATAGGGCCTTTCCCTGAGCAGCAGTACCATTCTGGTTGCTGTACTGTGCACCGTGTTTAGTAACACAATGTCCAGGGATGGCAAAACTGCATGCAGTATGCAAGGAGTGGTATAACCAGGCAATTGTACAGTGCAAGCAGAACCTCAGGACTTCATGAGGTTAGCATCATGGCTATGTAGCACAGCATTTTATCGTACTATGTATGCGCCAGTTTACATGGTTCTGACATTCTTTTTTGCATCCACCACCACCACCACGTGCTCTTTGTACTGCCTAGAATCATGCAGTGTCCCCTCAACCCCCAGGTGTATACATGAGTCATACTCTGGTTCTCCACGTACAGAACCTTGTAGTTATCATCATTACAATGTAGTTTCCTGGCTCATGACCATGTCCCTATAGTCTCCAGGTTGTCCTGGAGCTCCATCTTTGCCTCCTCCCCATCCACTACCACCACAGGTTTGTGTCATCCACAAGGATCCCGTTCCTGGCAACACTTCCGATGGCAGCGATATAGGCATTAAAGAGTACTGGGCTCATCACCGACCCCTGTGTTGGACCCACTTGTGAGTAAACTGTAGAATTACACTTTCCCCACACCTGTCACCTGTAAACTCTCGCTACCCAGTTTCATATCCATGTGAATATCTGGCCCCACACCCCATAGTTTACATTTTCCCCAGTAGCCCATGGCATGGAGTCAAATGCCCTGCCATAGTCCACAAAGAGGACATCCACTGACCTGCCCTGATCCTGCACCCTTGTCACCCCTTCATAGAAGTACACAATGGTGTTTTCACACAATGTGCCCAAAGCAAAGCCGTGCTTTCGATCGTGTATGTGACCCCATGCACTCAGAACCCCCTCCATCCTGACCTTCTGGCCGACCAACATCAGTTTTCACACTGCTGACAAGAGGTTTACCAGCCTATAGTTAACTGGCCCTCTGTGTGGATCATGGGTCTTACTCGCTTGTCTGAGGTTCATCTGTGGCTTGTCTGGTACAGTCCTCAGGTGGTTTATATCTGTTCTTACTGGAAGAACTCAGAGGGTGGTGTTGTGGATTTGTTCCTCTGACCTAGTACCTCTGTCCTGTTAGGGGCCAAAGCATTTGTTGAATGATTTATAATCTCCTTTTAACTGCAATATTTGTTTTTATGTATTTATGAAGTCATCCGGCCCAGTGGCGGTGATGGTTGAGGTGCTGGATGCCACACCTCACTCAACGCTGGCAACCTGGGTTCGGTAATGGCATCGGGTCGCCAGGTGTTGGCAGGGGGAGGAAAGGATCCAGCATCCGGATGACAGCTGTCCTCTCCATGGGTGGGAGGCCAGAGCTCCTTGCTGCTTAGCAGTCTCTGGCGGATGATAGGAGACTGCAGCACATCGTGGAGCTCCGATCATGGGGTATGGGAGCGGCGGCAGGTGTATTTGTCATGTGTGATTTTATGATCATTTTCTATAGTTCTTTCGTAGGCTCCTTGGTAATAGAAAGGCACCATATACATAAAGATTATATTATTATTATTATATTGCGCGTTTTGACACCCAAATGCTGTTGTTGACACAGATAAATGTTCTGTTTCTCTTTTTTTTTGTTTTCTAAGCCATCATTCACATACTTATGTCTGTCTGTACATTACTTTCAGGTACTTGTGCATTGCACACAGACACACATACCACATCTGAGCAAAGCTACACAGTACAGAACATCTTCAGGAGAGATTGGCATTCAGTGTGTGCCGTTCATGGTGGGTGTGTCAACTCAGACGACTACATTTGAATCATTGCATGGCAGCGACAATGAAGAGATCGACATGTATGATTCAGACTTAGAAGAAAAGATGGAACACAATGACCCTGACTGGCATGTATCGGACGCGGAAACTGACAGCGATGTATCAGACATTACTTTACGTCAGTAAGTTTTTCATATTCAAGTGGATGTGTTCCACTACTATTGAAATGTGGGCAATATAAAGATGTTTCATTGCTGAAATAAACAGTGATATTGTTTGCATATAGGCAGTTTTTTTACATTATGTATAGCTGTCTGTAGGCCCTATACATAGAAACATTGAAGTTGACGGCAGATACGGACTGCTTGGCCCACCCTGCCAGAGACTCAGTTATCTCACTGTCAGGGCAAGATGAAGAGAGTTCCCTGATAAGCAGTTAAAAATACAAGGGGGATTTTTGACTGTCACAAAAGAAACAGTTGTAGTGAACACTATAAACAATAATTATTGTTTCCAATTTGTTTCTGTATGTAAGGAGAGTGTGATAATCAGGGAAACAGCATTTAATTCCTTTGTTTTACTGCTTATTTAAGGTACTTCTATTGTTTGGGTCCAGTGGAAGTCTGTTTACAGTGTAAAGGTAGCAGCCATGTTTGTGGTGGAAGTTCAGCTCTGGCACTAGAGGCTAACTGAAATGCCTCTGTTGCAAATGCCCATTGACCTGTGTTACAGACTTTTCAGTGCTGAGCAGTCCTTTCTTTTACTCATGGGCAAACCGTATTTTACACATAAATAAAAGCCAACCAGATAACACTATTTTACCCTGCCATTTTACAAATATATATAGACATCCTTTTTTTCCATTACTTATGTACAGTTTACTCAGTCTACAAACATTTAATTTTGTGTTTTAGGACTGACGATGTCCTCTGCAGGTCACCCAAAAATGGAGAATGAAAGTTTATTGTGTACGAGTCCAGCTTGACATTAGCCCTGGAAACCTGCCCCACTTGCATGTCTCCATGTAAGGTCACTGTGCATCAGGTATTTGGCTCATTTATGGCACTCACATGTCAGTGCCATTTTGGTCACCAGACCATGTGGGAGAGTCAGCCAAGGTTTGGACGTATGGCCGCCAGCAACCTTGAGATTGCAGCATCCATATTTCTTTCTGGTGCTCTTCCAAAACAGTCACTGAGTGTTTTTGCTCATTGTAACATCCCCATGATTTCTGTAAGAACATTTCAGTTGATACAGAAGTCATATATTATTCCTGCCGTAAATGCAGTGTGGTCAGATGAACAGAAGAAGATGCTGTCTCCCATCACATCACCAGTGAACACTGGTGGTGATGCCAGATGCTGTTCTCCAGGACACAGTGCCAAGTATGGGATGTACACATTGATGAACCTTGACAACAAGAAGGTTTTACACGTTGAAAATGTCCAGGTAAGGGCTGACCCAGTGGCGCTGAGGGTTGAGGCACTGGACTCCACACCTCGCACCACGCCGGCAACACTGGTTCGGGTACGGACTTGGGTCGTTGAGGGTCAGCAGGGGGAAGGAGGATTGAGCATCCCAATGGATGCTGTTATCCTTCGGGGTGGGTTACCAGGGGTGCTGTACACACCCGACGTCCCTGGGGGCCAGTGGGAGCACCGGCTCTCATGGGGCACTGGCGGCTCCAGAAGGGCTGGAGTCGGGGAAGGGAGGGCATTGTTAGGCACTTGACAGGTGTGCGTCAGCATGCACTTGCCCGAGCCGACGTCCTAAGGGGAGGAGGGGCGGGAAGCACAGAAAACGGAAACCAACCTCGGTGGGCCTAGATGATGGCCGCTCCAGCTCCCAGTCCAGGAACCATGGGCAGACCCTGCTGTGCCAGGGTGCTCCACGAAAGATGGGAGGAAAGGTAGGAGTCACCCATGGGCACTCTAGGGGCAGACTCAGTGTTGGGGTGGGTATCACGAGCAAGCCCGAAGGAGTGGAACGATGAGGCGATAGGAGGGGATAAAAAGAAAGTAATAAAAAAAAGAAAATGTCCAGGTATGGCACTCCTGACTTTCACATTTATCGCACAGTGTGCCATGTCTGTCATGTTTTAACACTCCATGCTGAACCAAGGCTTACATTGTTTGCAATGATAACAGTGGCAGTAGTACACCAAAATTGTGTGACTTTCTGTATCTGTACTCAGTGCAACGAAGTCAGCAGCTCTAAAGCAATGGAGCTTGAAGGTCTTAAATGTGGGTTGGAATACCAGGAGCAGAGGGGCTTAGCGCTGAAGCGCATCACCACAGAACACCACATGCAGGTCCGTAAGTTCTTGAGGGAGAAGAAGCCAGACGTGAAGCACTGGTATGATGTGTGGCACGTGGCAAAAGGTAACAGTCTGTACAAATTAAATTTGTTAATTGGCTGACACAGATATGTTTGTTACTACTGAGATGGAAGAACTGAGGGGGGAAGGAGAGTCATACAGGGACTGAGTAGATGGGCCTAGGGGTAATGGTAACAGGGACCATGAATAACAATTCCCAGTGCTGGACAGTGGCCACAAAAGTTAACAAAATGGTGTGGTGCATATCAAGGGGTGTTTTGTCCAGGTGAACAGATGTAATCATGGCCCTTCAAAGGTCATTAGTAAAGCCACACTTTGATTGTTGTGTGCAGTGTTGGAGGCCATACCTGAAGCGTGCTGTCCGGTTACTGTCGTGGGTAAAGAGGAGGGCAACAAACATGATTTTTGGAATGGAGTGGTGACAGTATGACAGCAGGCCATGACACCAGAATATGTACACCCTTGAGGAGAGAAGGGTCAGGGGGACATGATAGGCACGTTCAAGTGTCTGAGTATAATCTATAAGGGTTTTGTAGATGGGATCATGCCCTGGCCATTATAAGACACTGAATGAGAATGATACATAATGCCGCACTCCAAACTGCTAATAGCATCTTGGAATGAGGTCATGCATTGGAAGCTTCGATGCCTGTTGTTCCTTATTGGTTATGCTGTTCAACAGAAATTTATTGCAGTTATGCTTACTCAACATGTAGGTGTCACAAGGAAGATAGAGGTGGCAGCAAAGCGGAAGACATGCCAGGACCTCCTTGGTTGGTGTCACTCAATAAGTAATCACCCGTACTGGTGTGCTTTAAGCAGTGGTGGCAATGCAGGATTGGTCATAGCAAAATGGGAGAGTGTGTTGAACCACAGCATCAACATCCATAAAATCATGGTGCAACATTTGAGAAATGTGAGCATGGAGACCTAGGGGACCGTGAGTGGCTTCGGAGTGGTAGGTGACAGTTCTTTGCCGATGCTAAAAGTATGGCATTAAGAATACACCATGGGAAGTATTATCACTGTTCTGTATTGTACTTCATAGGGTCTAAAGCTTACAAGGAACTTGTGCTAATAGTGAAGAACAGGCGACTTCCCACTGATGTGGCCATGCTTTCTCTGGGGGAACAGACATCAATGGTGGAATCTTTCCACAAAATTGTTACCTGCTTCACTCCCAAGGCAGTGCATTACTTCTACCAAGCAATGAGTGCACGGTGAGTAATCAGTCACAACAATGTAGAAACATAATGTAGAAACACAGAAGTTGGCGAAAGATAGGGACCGCAAGGCTCATCCAGTCTGGCCATTTATTTTTCTACCTTATGAATGTGCCATAGGCCTTTGCTCTGTCAATGGCCTATCTGTTCATACTCATCTGTATTGCTCCCTTATGCCTAACCCATGCCTGCTTGAAGCACTGCACTGTATTCATAGCCACCACTTCCTGAGGTAGGCCGTTCCATGCATCCACCACCCTTTCTGTGAAAAAGAACGTCCTCACATTACCCCTTAATTGACATCCCTCAAATCTCATGCTGTGTCCTCTTGTCCTGCTATGTTTCTTATATTGAATCATGTTAGGCTCTTTCACCTTGTTAATGCCCTTAAGGTGGCTGAATGTTTCAATCATATCACCTGTCTCCCTCCTTTGCTGTAGGGTATACATATTGAGTTCAGTTAATCTGTCTTCATATGTTTTCTGATGCAGTCCCTGCATCATTTTGGTTGCCCTTCTGTGGACTGCCTCAGTTTGGTTAATGTCCCTGTGAAGGTGTGGCCTCCACTAGTGCATGCAGTACTCCAGATGGGGCCTAACCAGTGTCTTGTAAAGAGGGATTATTACCTCCCTCTTCTGAGTTGTGATACCCTTGTGATACCCGCAAGCATTAGTTATTTTATTGCGACAACTGCATATTTACTTAGTCAGTCATTACTCAGTGCATGATAAAATTATTTATTTATTTAAACAATGTATTGATAGAATTTTGTTGCCAGGTATGGGGATATAAATGTTTACCATGTGAAACTGAACAATATTGAGCTGTTGGTGTTATTTGTACTGAATGGAGAAAGTTTGTGACTGACACCGGGGAAATTCCCATACTCATTTAGATTACTGACATGGGATGGTTAACGTCATCTGGAACAACTACAAAAAGAGGTAGACAGGACCTTGGTATAACGGATCATCCGAAATACTGTACCTCCACACTGCCGAACCGCACTCAGACTGCACTACAGTGTCATTATTGGTACATTTCCACTACTGCCTGGTGTGGGTATACAACCCGCAGCCTTATGGTATTGTACATTACAATAATTGTACACATTTTTATTGTAAATATTATGGACATACTACTGTTCCTGCACCACTGTCCGTTTTACACTGACTGTATGTTTCTCCTGCCCCATCATTTTCTGTGTATGACGATGAGCCTTTGTAAATGACTCCTTCACTCAAAGGGTTGCAATTCTGATACTGCAATAAATAAATAAATACAATTCTGACCACAGACCATGTCCATGTGTTAAAATCTGTTACACTCACACCCTGTCATGTCCTGTCACTGACATCAGGCCCCGCTCTCTATCTCCTTCCCTCCGGGTTATAAATATAAACCTGTGTGAGTTTCTCTTCATATGGCTTCTGTTGCACACACTGAGGTAAATTAGTTGCCATCCTGTGCACCGCCTCCATACTGTCTATGTCTGTGCAGAGTTGGTGTTCTCTAAAATCGATCACAGTACTCCAGCTGTCGTATCAGCAACTGTTTGTATAGAGGGATAACAATTGCCTTTTTTGTACTGGTGATGCCTCTGTGCATCATCTCAGTATCCCTCCAGGTCTCCTGACTGCCTTCTCACACTGTTTGCATACCTAACTGGCATGTGATATGACTACCCACAGATCACTTTCCATTTATGTGGTACTATTCACTCCCCACCCTTTGTGTAATCTTACTGTGGGCTTGTTATTCCCTGGAGCATGACTTTGTACTTGTTGACATCGTATCTACGCTGCCATACTTTTAAACTGTCCTCCAAAGTCCAGTACTTTTCATTATGTTTGCTTGCATGCATGTGCAAGAAACATAGTGCCATCATCTGAGTTTTCCAGAGGTGTGTCAGCCTCTTCCAGTTCAGTCAGTGTGTTTGCAGGCATGGTCGCAGTGTGCCAATCACTGCTCCAGCTGTCTATGACAGCAGTTGAAAATGCATTGGCATGCAGTTGAAAAGCAGAGCTCCGCTTCAGTGAGCACAGCCCCCCCCCAACATGCATGCATGCATATTACGTGCTGAAGCGGTCCCCCCCATGCACTTACTGTAAAGCTGATAGGGATGCCCAATGCCCCATCGGCTCCAGTCCCCCCCCAAACAGCCTTACAGCTGCCACGCTGGGAGCCCACCCCAGCGTGGCACACGTCCGTATGGCTGACGGGTGTGCCCAATCCCCCGTCGGCTCCAGCCCCCTCAAATTGCCTTTCCAGCCGCCATGCTGGGAGCCCACCCCAGCATGGCAAATGTCCCACGTCGTCTTAATAGTAAAAAGAAAAAAAACTGTAAATTAAAAAATGGTCCCTCGCAGTCTCACTGCCCCCACCAACACCCACCCACTGCGCACCCTGCCTCCCCACACCCCCCTCACCTCATACTTACCTCAGGAGTCCTGCGCGACAATCTTCGGTGGACCGGGAACACATCTGCACTCTTCAAAGCCGACCGCGAACTGAGGAAATGCCGGTAAGCTGTATAATGTAGATAGGGTTTTTTCAACTTTGCTGCATATCTCAGGCATTTTTTGGAATTTTTGCACCAAATTTTCAACTTGGGGTTTTTGGGACCCCTTCTCATGAATGCTGTCACTGTCATGGTGTCACTGTGTGAAATCACCTTTCAGGACCAATTAATGAAATAACACTGCCAGTGTTCATAAGGTAGGCTCTCAAAAAGCCTATTTTGAAAATTTGATGGAAAAATTCCTAAAAATGACTGCTTTATGAGCGTGTATTGCGCAGTTCCTATGCACGCTCATAGGTTCGCTAATTTTCAATATTTTCACTCCAGATTTTCAACATTACCATTTTACCACACCTCTTATGAGCAGTATAGCTGTCATTTTCACATCTCACCCAAAACATGTTTCCGCCCATGTAGAGCACAATGCGCTGATCGATGTGTGAAATCAATGTATGGGACACATTAAGAAAATCACAGTGACACTGGTCATGAGCAGAGGTGTTAAAATGGCTATGTTGAAAATTTGGTGAAAAAATTCCCCAAAATGACTGTTTTAGGAGCGCACATTGCGCAGTTCCTACGCACGCTGGCAAGTTTGCGAATTTGTAATATTTGCACACCAGATTTTCAACAGTGCCATTTTACTGCACTTCCTTATGAGCAGTACAGCTATCATTTTTCACAACTCACCCAAAATGTGTTTCCGCACATGTAGCGGACAATGGTACAGTCGGTGTGCGAAAACAATGTTTGGGACAGAGTAAGAAAATCACAGTGACACTGGTCAGAGCAGAGGTCTTAAAATGGCTATGTTGAAAATTTGGTGAAAAAACTCCATAAAATGACTGTGTTATGAGTGAGCATTGCGCAGTTTCCATGCACCCTTGTAAGTTCATGAATTTGTATTATTTTCAGTCCAGATTTTCACCAGTGGCATTTTTCCACACTTCCTGATGAACAGTACAGCTGTCATTTTCCACAACGTGGCCGAAATGTGTTTTCACACTTTCAGCGCAGAAATGCATGGTCGCTGTGGGAAATCATTGTTCGGGACAGATAAAGAAAATCACACTGACATTGTACATGATCGGAGGTCCCAAAATGCCTGTGTTGACAATCTGCTGTAAAAAAAATCCCCAAACTAGTTACATTACGGGTGTGCATTGCACAGTTTCTATGCACGCTCTTGACTTCAACAGTTTTTTTAAGATTTTCACAGCAGATTTTCAACATTGCCATTTTTACCTCCCATGAGAACAGTACCGCTGTCATTTTCACATCCTGTTCAGAATGTGTTTTGCACCTGTGGTGCCAAATGCGTGAGTCGCTGTGCAAAAGCAGTTTTCGTGAACAAACTGATATTGCCACTGTTCATGAGGTGGGGTCACAAAACCATGTTGAAAATTTGGAGTGAAAATACCAACTAATGCCTGAGGCGTTAGGGTTTCCGACCGTAACGCCCCACCCTGTAGAGAATGACAGGCATCAGGGGTGTGACTTGGGATTCTTGCCTGTAATGCTCATACCATTCCACCCCCACCCACACCCTGCAGCCAGTGAGAGGCATCAAGGTGTGCCTCGGACTCTTGGTCCAAACTTCACCCCATTCTCCTATACCGCACCCATGTCACCGTATTTCCTGATGGAATGGGGTGCGCATAAGGGCCAAAGACCCCAATGCACACCGTGACACTTGTCAGTGTCTGCAGGGTAGGGTGTGGTGAAATGGCGTGGTCATTATGCCTGACAACCCAAAGGCACACCCCAATGCCTGTCACTCTCTGCAGGGTGGTGGTCGGGTGGGCTTCAGTTCAGTACTTCGCTGCCATTTCTATTATGCAGCTCTCTAACTCCTACACTACCAATGCCAGCAAGCAAACATTCGGCATTGACAAATGCTTGTTTTAGGGGCAGTCTTGTGAGTGCCTGAATTAACGGTTCATCACCCCCTCACTTTGCTGGTATAGACAGCCACATGTTATATTAGGTGGTGCAGTCAGAGGAGCATTCACAGATGGCAGGATGGTGAAGTCTGTGCTTACACAGCCAAAGTTTCAGTAGATTGCTTATTTAATTCTTCTAACAGTTCATGGAATAGTTTAATGGCTACCATGGGTAACCCTGACCTCATCACTTTACCTTCTGTTTTGTAGCATTTTGCTGTTACATTTGTGAGGTCAGTTTTGTTTTACAGGTGCTAGTAGTAACAGCCATTGCTGTCCACTACACAGTAATTTATTTTTCTTTACATGACAATATTGGCTACAGAGTTCACTAACAAAGGCTTCATTTTACACTTTCAAGACACTGCATGATTCGATGGTGGCGAAAGACCACAGGGTGGTGGTGGATGCCAAAATGAACAACTCTGAATATTGCAGAGTGGTGGCATCACTAGCACATACAATGCTGAGCAGCATAGCCATGGGGATAACCTCAAAGAGTATTGAGGTAATCGTTTTGCTGTAAGATAGCATGGTTACACCCCACCTTGAATAATGCATGCAGTTTAGGTGTCCATACTTAAAGAAGGACATTGCGTTCCTGGAGAGGGTACAGAGGAGAGTGACCAGGATGGTACTGGGGCTAGGGGAAAGGCCCTATGAGAAGCGAGTGGTGGGGCTCAACCTATAATCATTAGAGGAGAGAAGAGAAGAGACAGCGGGTATGATTCAGGTTTTGAAGAATGTTAGGGGGATCAATATGGTAAGCCTTGAGGGGGTCATCCAGCTGAGGTAACATGGGGCCACCATGGGACACACCATGAAGCTAGATGGTGAGAGGTTGAGGGTGGAAAAAAGGAGGCGGTACTTCACTTACACAGTGGTACAGCCATGGAATGCACTGTCCAGAGAACTTGTGGCTGCCACTAGTGTGGTGGAGTTCAAGAAGGGCTGGGATAGGTGCAGTTGGAGGGTATATCCAGGAGCCATGCTGGGGAACAGTATTGCATGGTAATGTGTCCAGTTGTAACATAATTCTGTCTACAAGATCCTTAATATGTGTATTTGTTATGTCCTCCAACAGGTTAAGCATCATCAGTTATGGCAGAAGTTATACGTCTACGTCACAAATACCCAAGCTATCATGTGGCCCAGGAGATGGTACAACAAAGCGAGTGTAAAGCACCAAGACCTCTGTCAGACAAGTTTGATAAGGTTCCCAAGGCCGAAGTTGTGGAACGCCACCGCAGCCGTTTTAACAGACCAACGAAGGTTGCTTACATGCCATCTCCATCCGACAACTCAACAAAGTGAACTGTTCAGCTACTGTATACTGTGTCAACTTGGTTTGTAAATGAACTGAAAGAGGTGACAAACATTATTTTTTAAGTGGAAACAGTGACATAACATGGGCACCTGCAGGTTTAAGCAATGGTTGCAGACAAGAAGGTGAAGAAATGACATGTACATACCTATCAACTGTCCCTGATTTTCATGTATGTGAGCGATTTGGGATCAGATGTATCCTGTGTCCAAATCATTTGTGGTTTTAGGGCAGAGCAATGGAGATTGTAAGCACAAAATAATGAAAAACAGTAAAGTTACGTAGCTGTTGTTCTTTTGAGAGGTATGGACACGTATAACATTAAGTTGCTTGTGGATGTCAGAGTGACAGGCATCACGCACATGTTTACTTTAAGAAGGTTTGTCACAAGTTTAAAACTTGGATTTCATCGTCAAGTGTCAAACAACGTACAGCCACTTGATAGCAATAGTGATCAGGCATGACTTTTGGTTCAGCGTAGCTGGGTATATTGGGTGGCAGTGTGAATGTCTACAACACCTCTTGAGGACCATGGTGTTGTTTTCATGCCTTTTGTTTTCTTGATTGGCTTCACACAAAATGCTGCTTGCCTCTCTGATGGCTGTTTAAATTGTCCCCCATTGTTCCTCCACCCCTCATTCTTGCCCGTTTGGTACTGCTTTTCTTATTCTTTAATTTTCATTCTTTCTCCGCCTACTGTCCCCTCTCTACACTGTCTCAGACTACATCACCTACACGATCCTTGCATCTCAGGGTCTGCCCCTGTGGTGCACAGCACTGCTACTGTAATCTTTGATGCCCGGAGAACACCCCTGTGTGGGGTGAGGAGTACAGGCCATGACTTACATCCTGATCCGCTGCTATGGAGTGGGCTTGCACAGCGGAGTGGGCCCTTATGTCCAAAGGATGTGTACCACAGAGAAGTCATTGCCTAGGAGAGATAGGGTGTGTTTCCACTGTTCCTACTCCCACTAGACGTCGGTGTGAAATGAGGGACAATGAGCGAGGAGACAAGCTGTGACGTGCCTCCTGCTTTGCCCCCTCTGCCGATGTCAACCCTGTCCTTAGTGCTGCTAGTCCCTTAACCACATCTATCACCCAAGTTACACCAGGTTGCGGTATCACGGCATGAGATTGGAGGTCCCCTCCCGAGATGGAGACCAGCCATCAGGCCCTCTATTATTCTCTTCCCCTGCCGACCACCGGCAGACCATGCTTGTTCACGAACATGGGTCTCCAGTGTCGGACAAGGTAAGGCGTCTAGCGCCTACACCCCTTGGCACCATCGTGCCATTGGAGCACTGGAGCAAACTTCATGGGAACCCAGCATTGGGCATGGTGCTGAGCCAGTGGTCACATGTTCATTTATCAGCGGTGAGGTGGTTTGACTGGTTTGGCACCATTGCAGCAGCCTGCAATGACGTTGGCACATGGCCAGTCCCACAAATAGCTTGCTAGCACCAATCCCCAACTGCTTGAGCCTCGCTTCTCAGAAAATGGTCACAGCCTCCCCCAGGACTCAGCACTTATCAGAGATTCTCACTGTACCCACCCCAGAACAAGACAGCTGTTCTGAAGATGGTCAACCTTCTACCTCCCCTGCCGAACACCCATGCCGCAGGCTCATTCACCAACTAGGGTTGGCAGAGTGGCGTGAGGTGTGGCATCCAGCACCTTACCCCTCAGCACCACCGGGCATTGTGCCATTCTAAGGATATCTTCTATCATTTTCTTGTCCATTGCCTACCCCTGAGATTGGGGTGTGTATACAACCCCTGCACGGATAATGGTGCCATTTCCTGTCTCCAGGGTGACCCACAGCTTCCATCAAGGCCACTACTTCAGGTAACTTGTTACACAGACTATGAGCATTGGAACTCATCACCAATGCTAGCCAGGTCAGCCCGTAGATGTACAACCTGCAGAATGCGTCCCACAAGACTGCCACCACACAGCCATTGCACTGCACGACTCCTATCATGTTTCATTTTGTGTTACCTCTCCTGTAGTTTTCCATGCTTACTCTCTCCTCCCTCTGTTTATTTTGCCACCGACTGTCATACTGCCTATGGGACCAACAACTCTGACCCTTCCTGTTGTGGGACAGAGGTCGCCCTGCCACCTCACACTCTGTTAGGTCCTCTGAATTCTGTGCTGTTGCCATCCACAGTAGCTGCACCTCCATAGGTCAGGAAGCATTGTCCATCCGCTTCACCAAACTATGGAACTCGCTTCCTCCTCCGATGCGACTCACATCATCCCCATCATCCCTGCACCTAGATGTGAGAAACTTCTACTCCCCTAAGTGCTTCTTACCCTAGCCCCCCCTTTAAATGAACCACCCCTGTTCCTCAGTTTGTCAAGGTAGCCCTTCTTCTGTTGGTCCTGTAACCCATCTTCTCTTTGTAACCCTTATTCAACTGCTGTCTTCCTCTTCCCTACCTACCTTCTCCCTACCACCCTCATACCCATTACCCTGGTTATGCCATCCTTGCTGGGTTTCCCATGCACTCTGAAGTGAATTTCCGGTCAAGATAACCTGCCCCGCTGTACCTCCCTCCACCCCCCAGTACCACCCCACTCTATGTGGTGTTCACTGCAGTTAACAAAGCCCGACTCATAATTGTTTTCAGTTGTGTAAATTCTTTGTTTGCTTCTCTAATTGCATCATTGTCTCCAGGCAACAGCCACAACACATAGTTGTGAAACTTTGGGTTTCTTGTATGTAGGCCTTTGGCCATTGTATTATAGGATATTAGTCTGCAACCTATGTATTTTAAGGAATTTGCACCTGTATTGTTGATTTTTCTTTGTATTGTTGTATTCCCTCACCCCAAGTATTGCAACCCCGCCTCACCCTTAATGCTTTGTCAAAGTACCTGCTCGACACCTGATGGTGTCTTTCAAGGTGAAACATTTTGAAAATAACTACAAACATATGTGGTTGACTTTTGGATCATGGTACTGTCATTTGCATTCATAGAATGTGTGTATCCATTACTGTACATTTCAGTACTATAAATGAGCTCGCTCCAATCCCACATACATTACTAAGCTGTAACAGGAGTCGGGGGCTGCTATAAGTAACATGTTTGAAACAGTGTTAACATTTTATTAAATCGCCAAAACGTTTCGCCAAACACAGGAGTGCCACCAAGGTCCACATCGAGCGGGCACAAGTTGACATGGGTATTCTACCAATTTAGTAACATCGCAGACACAAGTGCTCTTAATGTAGCAGCAGCGGAGGGTGCTTCATATTCTTATTTTATTTTTTTCACATGGATCTTGATGCATAAATTAATTAATACTTACAGCAACACCAGAATGAGTTGTTGCTGTAAGTATTAATTAAAGCATCAAAATCCACGTGAAACCAATAATGTTGATATGTTACGAGCACTGGTGTGTTCAACTTCACTAAACGGGTGCAATACCCATGTAAACTTGTGACCGATCAATCAGGACGTTGGCAGCACTTCAGTATTCAGCAAAAAGTTTAGGCGCTGTATTAAAATGTTCATACTGTTTCACAAATTTCAGTTATAGCACCACCCAGACTCCCATTGCAGTTTAGTATAAGGTATGTAGGATGTGAGCGGGCTCCTTTACCTACTTTGCAGGTTAGTTTTCAAAATGCACCTATGAAATTTCTGGTGGTCCTCTGGTACACCCCCACCCCATCCCGTACAAGTTGAAAATTTCTGGCTAAACCCCTGGGTGTGAGGGTGGGGAAAAGTTGACTATGACTGAATATAAAGACATAAAAATATATGCATCGGTGCGCCACATAAAGACTAGCTGCATACAGTATCGTTGCGCAATGGCGCATTGGATATTGCACCACACATATAGTACACTGTTGATCCTGTCATCCCCCAATGGTACAAGTAACAGCCAATCACCTTACAAACTTGAAAGGTGCCAGATGTCCTGTCATTTCTTTAACATGGAATGGAACACAGTAAACTAAAAAGAAATAAAATTAAAACTGGTCTCTCATACATTCTATCATTATATAATGCCAGCATAGAACAACTGGATGATTTACACAGCATATAATGTGCACTTCATGACCAAACAACACCACGTGTGGCCAAGGGAACCATACACCAACACCCTGATGTGGTATTCAGCTGAAATGTTCCAAAACAGGTCATGATTGATGGCACGATTTAGCCACGTACTGCATTGTTTTGTCACGAGGAGCAGCCAATGTAGAACGACACAACAGAAGTGGGTGAATATTGCCATCACCCACACCGTGTGACTGACTACTGAAATTATACAATGTGGGAATGAATGACCCAGAAGTTTTCATTTGTTGTTTGCAGTTCTGTAGGTTACCAAACATCATGAGGAAACAATATTCGACATGTGTCTTGGACATATTCTAAACTGATTGAATGGCATGTTCACCGTATGGTAGTGGCAGGATTCACAAGTTGTAAGTCGTGACAGCATACCAATAAGGAAGAAGTATTGTATGGCTCATCATTTAATGTGCCCTGTAAAACCACTGACAATAAATAACTGTACATGCATTCAGCTTACTCAATAAGTACATATACGCCGCACTGCTGTTGGTGATCGTGGTTATACAGTAATCAGCGTTCACTTCTTACTTTGTATAATACTTTGACTTGTAAGATAGTGTGGTGAAGACAGTATAATAAAGATTAACTGACAAAATGAAGGAAGTTTATCCAAACTAAGTCATGTTAGCCAACAATGTAAAAACAATTGTCAAATGCATAAGAGTGAAATATATTGTAATTAAAAATATTCATTAATGCATTTCATAAAATGAATAACAGCTCCTTTGTGAATAATTGCAGTAAAACAGTTCACGTGTTCAGTCATACCAAATCTTCTCATAGTAACTGTGGATATTTGAACCCACAATATTCCTCCGATGGGAACTTCTCTCGTATGGTTGTCATCACGCATGCTGGTAGAATTTTGTGTACCCTTGGTCCGAGTCTTTCGAAAATCCACCTCACAAACTGGCGGTAGGCCAGGTGACGGTACTGCCTGCAATACAAAGAGATAAAAATAGGCTTGAGTCAGAATTGGGTATAAATGCAGAATGCAGTAGTGCTACATCCCAGTCATCAGTACCCAGTACCCATTACCTTACATGACACTCCCCTGTTGCAGCACCAGTCAACAGGTAAGCAATAAGACACTCCAGTGTGTGCATGGAATATATTTTAACACACAGCCAGGGGTGTAATAAGGCATGAGGCCTTGACGGAGTGCAATTAGCCACTGGAGTGTGGTAAAATACTTTACATGCACACCCTGCAGTGTCTTATTGCCAGGGTTGCACAAATGCACCATGCATGACTGAGGAGTTATAACAAGGAACTCGGTGTACTGCATTCTGGAGCTTGGTTGGAAAAAGCCCCCTGACATTCCATCTATGTAAATTACTTGAAAGTACCAAAACTTACTCATGAATTGGGCGTTCGTCCTGTGGGCCTTCATCATAGATGAAAGTGTAGTACAGTGTCTCAAGCACATTGATATCCAAACAATTGGACTGGAATCCAGTTGTCAGTGTGATGCAGATATGCTGGTGTGTCTCCAGTCTATCTAGAACTTGATTGTAATATCAGCAGCAGATATTTTCATGTGTAGTTGGCATCATCGAGCAATGAGAACAGGAACACCTGAAATAAAAAGGGAAAAAGAGACAGACATCAAAATGGTTGCTTGGAAAGCATTCAGACATAGAAAAAACATAAATAGAGTAATCCCAGAAGACACTTTGAACATAGTAGCTAATGTTTAAATCAGTTTACAGTAAGGTTCCCCATTCTGAAACTGAGACTGAACAGCCGATAATTCACTGGCTCTTCCCTAGGCTCATTCTTGTGTATGGGCACCACATGGCCCACCCTTCAGTCCTGAGGCACACACCCCTTTTACAAGTAGGTGTAGAACAGCTGTGACAGTGGTTCAGCCAACACTTAAGCCATGTCCCTCAGCAACCTTGGGTGGATGCCATCAGAACGTGGTGCCTTGTCCACCCTTAATGCCCTCACCCCTTTACTCGCTATCATCATTTTGTCTGCCACCTTCTCCCCCCTTCCACCACCCCCACAGCCGATAGTGATACTGGTACATCCCTCTCCTTAGTGAAAGCTGAGCAGAATTAGTCATTTACTATTTCCACCTCTTCCTCTCCCTTTTTCAACCATTCCTCTCCCAACTTTATCCTCACTATATGTTCTCTGCAGTTCCTCTTTCCCCTGACATATCTACAAAACTCATTCTTCCATGCCTTTATGCTCTGTGCTAACCTTAGTTCCCTGGAGGCATTGGCTATTTTCTCCCACCTAGTCACCTCCTGCAGAAACTCCCATAACCATCTTTATCCTCCTTCATCATTCTCCTGTACTTCCTATACACAGACCTCTTCGCACTCACCACTTGCAGCAATTCACTGTTCAGTCAGCATGGTTTGGTGGCTGTGCTCTTTTTAATCATAGCCATGGTGCAGGCTACTGTTGCCTATGTTAGTGCAGTTTTAATGACTTCCTAGTTTTACTCTGCATACATCCAGAGCCTTGTATTCTGAAGACTCCTTTGCATTATTTCTCCCATCATCCAAAACTGAGTCATCCTAAAATCCACCACCTTAGTGCCCCTGTCTCCAGTCTCACTGCACAATGTGAACGTGAAACACACTGTTTGGTGGTTGCTACCACCTAGTGGGTCCTCTACTATTACTTCCCTCACTGCCAACCCATTCATCACTAACAGGTCCACTGCGTTACCAAGCCTTGTATGACCACTTACCATGTATGTCAGGAAGCCATCCTGGATTGTATCCATGAGCACCTGCTACCTGGCAAGGTGGTGATAGGGGTACTCCAATGAACCACTGGTAGGTTGAAATCACACAGTATCACCACACTTCCCCTCATATACATCCTCCTCCTTCTCTGCTCTGCAAACTCCACATGCATTTCCCATGCTTCGGCTGCTCATCTGTACACAACTCCCAGATAAATGACAACACTATTCCAAAACCGATGTCCACAAATATTTGCAGAACAAAAAAAAAATAACCACAGTAATGATCATCATATTCCTAACTTCATGCCACATGTACTGCTATCTTTATTGCAGTAAAATGAAGTACACTTGCAATAACATATTTTTTGTGGACATGAGAATCATTGTGGTCATCAGTCTTGGGTGAGTGCTCTCCTTCACATATCTCAGTGTAACTTTGCATGCATGAGGATGTCTGCACCAGCAGGAAAAATGGCATGCATACTCACAATGTCATGCATGGTGAAACCTTGATATTGCACCAGTGGGAACACTGACACAATGGTGTCACGTGAACCTGTACATGGCTGCAGTAAAACTACGATTCCTCAGTGCACACTATGAGGTGCATAACAGATCTAAATGGGTGTAATGGACATATATGCTTAACAATGTTGTCTTCATTTTGTTGTGGACACCAGCAACACTCAGAGCAAAGACAACAACAGCCATCAACAACACTCAACATATCCCCCCATCACATCTCCCTGGGACAATAAAATAAAACAATTCACCGGAAAAGATGGGAAATGCACCCACACACACTGTGGCTGCTGAAGTGTTGGGGTCATAAATTAACTGTCGGCTTACACAGTACTCTGGGGAACAGAAAGGCATTAAAATGACTCCATTACTTTGTTGGAGTTGGGGGGGTGGAGGGGACGCTGACTATAGTGGGTGTACCAACACAGGTAATCCATCAAAGACCAACTGTGCATCATGATGCAGTAGGACAACAGCATGTGAAGTGACTTGCTAACCTACTGCACTGCTGTGAAACAAAGTCGGGGAGGTCACGTGATGCTAGCTTGCTGAGTAGCAGCAGGGGCTTGGAGCTCTCTACTTCCATCAACTTTACCCACTTTAATCTGTGATTTCGCGGTAAGCAATTCCAGCAATTTATACCTCATCCAAATGTCTACACTCCACCTATTGGCCTCAGGGTGTTCTCTTATCATAATCCTCAAATTTATAAGGGATGGAGGTGGAGAAAAAACAGGCCGTAATTAGGCACACGCCACCAGCCACTCCTGAAAAGCTGCCTAAAAAACCGAGGAACCAACCCGGCTCTACCTCTGATAAAATGTGTGACAAAGCTCAGCCGTCTAATCCTCTCACCGAGGAGAAGATTCTACAGGAACTAGCTCCACTGAAGGACGACTGCAAACCACATCACGGATCTCAAATCTATTCGGAGGACTCTTCTCTCTCACCACGGGGTATCTGATTCGGAGGCCAAATCTACTCCCTAGAACAGTGGAAAACTAAAAGCGGAATCTGAGCTGCCACGCTAAACCAACAGGTTAAAAGCTGCAATTAAAAATGGAAGACCTGGAAGGTCGTAACCGAGAATAATTTGCTCATTCTGGGTCTGCGGAGTTCAAGGAGGATCAGACCCCATCGCCTTTCTTCAGAAATTCTTAACAAAACAGTGGGCCCTTCACCCTTAACCCCACTACCACCTGGAAGAGCGCACAGATCTTTGAGAACTAGATCTCATGGGCTCCCCCACCGACCAATAATTATGAAATTCTTAGCTACATTGAAAGACAACATGTCCTTACCAAACCGAGAGAGCTACAATCTATCATGTGGGACCGCCAAACTCAGATCGCTCAAGATCTCCCTAAAGAAACCAGGATGAAGACAACTGCCTTCCACCCCGTCGTCCAGAAGTTAATTGCTACGACATTCCTTTCCAAATGATGTATCCTGCTACCCTCAAGGTTACCATTGGAGACAATTCCCAAAGTTACGACTCCCGGACTTGGCCTATAAAGACCTTTCTGCCAAACTCCCCAATCTTTTTAAAACAAATAGCTGAGCCCTTATTCCCCAGTTTCAGCTCAAAGGCGCGGCCCTAAATCGTTCCTTCTAGGCTTTTGGTGCCCTTGTTGTCTTCTTCCTTTTTTGTATTTATTGATCTTACCTGAGTGGCCGATTCCGATGTTGCTGTGATGAGCGGTGACCTTCGGCGGACCGGGCAGAGGCTGGGTTAGGCCGCGATGCTTCTGGTTCTCACTATTTACCCGGAACCAATCTGGAGTGGTTACAGGTCTCAGCCTTGCTGTTTTCAGTGAGGATCAATCTGGTCCCACCCAAAATAGCTCCCCGGGGAAACAATTTGGTTTTGATGAGGCAGCACCTCCATCTCGCGGCCCATCTTGCCAGTCTCCTGCCCTTTTTCGATAACCTGGTTTGGGTGGTGAGTAAACCCCTTTCCTTGGGCCTCTTTCTTTCTTTTTTTTTTTTTGTAAACAATTGGGATTTATTCTGTGGAATTGCAATCCCCTGTATAAAGATCAGGAAACTTGTTGATGGGGGGGGATTACTCCTGAGCTGTTTGTAACTGCTGTAAGTTGCATTGCGAGCTTATAGAAGGGGGGTCTGCAAACCCAGTCCCATATATAGGGTTCTCCTTATTTCATCCGGTTCGGATGGGAATCATTTTTCTGTCTTGGCTTTTGGTGTCTTGGAGACTTTCTAATCTAAAGGACCCTAATAGCACAGGGTTCTCTGGGTTTGCAGCAGGGACCTGGTTCTCAGGCTTTTGTTGTAGTTGCTCTCACTTTATAAATGTTCAGGCCTGGCACCAGGATGAATATAGCTGGTTTGTCTTATTTTGGGGATTCAATAGGGGAGGGGGGCTGGGAGGGTTGACCTGTCTGCCTCCTCATATGTACTGTTCTAAACCAATTTTGTTCTGTTTGTGTAAGACACTGCTATTTTTGGTAATCCCTTTTTGGCAGACCATAGTGGGTTGGGGTTTCGGGTTTCGAGTGTGCCTTCTCTACTGGACTATAGTTGTGAGTTCTATTAGCTGTCTTTCTTTTATCCTGTTTTTGAAATGGCTGTAAACACTGTCAAAATTGCATCATGGAATGTGCGTGGGCTCAGGGAGAAAGTCAAGAGGAATCAAGTATTTAACCATTGCGAGTTATTTCAGACTGATATTTTACTATTACAAGAAACCCACTTAATCAGCTCAGAGGCTAAATGGCTGTCTCGATCTGGTTTCCTGAAGTGTTTGTAGCAAATGGGTCCAGTTCTAGTAGAGCGTTGCCATACTCATTAAAAATACATCATGTTCCTGGTAAATACAACAATAACTGACCCAGAAGGCAGATTTATATTGATCAAGGGTTCCCTTAACAGTGGTACTGTCGTTCTAGGCTCAATTTATGGTCCAATAGGGGGTAGCTCCAAATTTTTTATGACCCTAGCAGATAAAATAAGTACCTTACTTCCCTCCCAACTTATACTAGGAGGTGACTGGAACGTTCCACCATCTCATCTACTAGACAAAGACCCTCAATCAAGCCGACCGCTTACTCCGGTTCAAAGGTCCCTACTAGATTTCCTGCACATATTAGGATTATGTGACCCTTGGCGCCTCTCCAACCCTTCCCTTCGATCCTTCTCTTTTTTTTCTCAACCCCACGGATCCTGGTCTAGAATAGACTATATCTTGATTAGCAAAACCCTTCTCCCTGGTCTCCTCCAATCTGGTATCGAGCCGATTGTGCTCTCCGATCATGCAATTGTTTGGGCAAGAGTTTCCCCAGACCCGAATTTCCAAAGGGACACTATCTGGAAGCTTAATACGCAACTCCTTAAGGATCCCCAATCAGTGACCCACATCAAGACCCTCATTTCTCACTTCCTTGAGAACAATCTTAGATCCACCTAAGATTTGACATCATCTGGAGCTCCTAAAATGCTACCTAAGAGGCAATTAATCAAACTAGCCTCAGCGAAGAAAAGCTAGACAATCTGTGCCTCCCTACTAATGAACAAAATCAAGGAGCTTGAAAGCTCCCATTCCCCCTCCTCTCCTCTGTCTTCCCTCGAAGCCCTCTTGGCAGTCAAAAACGAGTATACTGATCTTCTCAAAGAAAAAGCTGAATATTGCCTTTTCAAGACTCAAACCAAATATATTGAGCATGGCGAGAAGGCCGGACGGCTCTTGGCCTTAAGACTTCGTACACTAGAAAGTTCCAGAATAATCCCAGCCCTACAATCTCCTGCTGGCTCCATTAAAACCTCTCCCAGAGAAATTGCACAGATTTTTGAGAATTACTATAGAAATCTTTATAGTGTACCTTCCTCTCCCGCCTCTTTCTCAGACATATCAGCCTAGTTAGCAGATCTTGACATTCCCCAACTTCTGCCCTCTCATAAAAACCCTGACCGCTCCCATCTCACTTCCCGAAATAGAAGAAGCCATCGCCTCTATAGCCCCTGATAAGGCACCAGGTCCAGATGGGTTCCCCTCAAATTTCTACAAAGTTTTCTCCAAAGAGATTGCCCCTTTACTCCTCAAACTATACTATTACCTCTTCTCTTCCACCACCATGGACCCCACACTTCTCGAAGCCACCATCATCCTAACTCTTAAACCGGATAAAACTCCCACTGATCCAGCGAGCTACTGACCCATATCTCTCCTAAATTGCGACATGAAAATTTTCTCTAAGATCTTGGCCGAACGGATTAAGAAAATCTGGACCCATCTCCTTAGCCCAGAGCAGGTCGGATTCGTACATTCTTGATCCCCATCAGACCACCTCAGAACCCTCTCTCATATATATCATCTCGCCCAATCATCCCATCTCCCAATGGCCCTGATTTCGCTAGATGCAGAGAAAGCATTCGACAGAGTTGATTGGTCTTTTCTCTGGGCTACGATGGCCAAGATGGGCTTCCCAATTCCTTTTCTCAATTGGATCCAGGTTTTATACAAATCCCCCTCGGCCAAGATATATTGTAATTGTGTTTTTCCTCACTGTTCCAACTTTATACTGGGACCAGACAAGGCTGCCCTCTCTCACCCTTTTTGTTCAACTTATATCTTGAGCCCCTTCTTATTAAGCTTAAGTCCTCCCCACTTATTCAAGGCTGTCTGGTGCATCAGCATGAGTTAGTCCTCTCAGCCTATGCTGACGACATACTTCTACATGTTACTCACCCTGCCATTTCCCTAGGACATGCACTGCAACTCATCATTCAATACGGCAACCTCTCTCAATATAAACTGAATATATCTAAATCTGAAATATTCCCTTTAAATACCTATACATACAAGCATGAACTTATTAAATTTGGCATGAGATGGTCCCCTAAATCGATTAAATACCTAGGTATTCATTTTACCTTAGACCCTTCCTTACTCAGGAAACTCAATTTAGATAACCTTAAGACCCATATCCAGCAAGATTTGCAAAGATGGTCCAATCTCCCTATTTCCCTCTAGGGCAGGATTAATATTATTAAGATGAATATTCTCCCCCGTTTCTTCTACCCTCTTAACCTACTAGGCCTTTGGTTGCCGCTCTCTTATCTACAACAGTTTCATGCAATTTTCTCGAAGTTTGTCTGAGAGGGGAAGGCAGTTCGCCGTTCATTTCTTAAACTATCTCTCCTAAGGATAAAGGGGTCTTAGACTCTAACCTCGTATTTTACTACTGGGCTGCCCACCTCTCTAAATTAGGTAGATGGTTTTCAACCCACCCTGATCCCTTTTCCCCGATTTGGCTCCAAATTGAGAAATTGATCCTTTCGGAGTCTAAAATGGATCCCTCTGCAATTTTTTACACTCCTGCCTCTGTGCTTTCACAGTGGATAACTGACCAAACAATTCTCACATCCCTTAAATCTCTTTCCCAATGTCTATATTTCCTAAAAATTTATCCTAAAACAGACCTAGCACAGCCTATCATCCTTAACCCCAATATTAAGCTGGGCAATTTGATGATTACCCCTGAGTGGCTCCCACAAATTAAAGAAACTAACTTAGAGCACTACTACTGATCAAGGATCCTCCTTTCATCATCTGATATTTTAGCCAAATTATTATTCCAATAATAAGATTTGTAATGTATATCAATTAAGGCATCTTATTGCTGCGAAATTTGACTCACAGTTTAGAGAACCCAAGGTTCAACCCTTTCT
Source organism: Neoceratodus forsteri (assembly GCA_016271365.2). Classification (NCBI taxonomy): domain Eukaryota; kingdom Metazoa; phylum Chordata; order Ceratodontiformes; family Ceratodontidae; genus Neoceratodus; species Neoceratodus forsteri. The sequence goes on from CM028130.1 coordinate 1,591,437,690, forward strand.
CTCTCACATCTTTACCCTCGCTTCTAAACCACACTCCATTTCGCTAATATACTCTTTCCTATTGGACTACAAATTTCCGAAACCGATCAAAGGTTCTAGCATCTGGCTTTCCTTACTCCCAGATTCCACCCTCAACTGAGCCCATATTTGGAAAGACCTGCACATATACCATTCCCAAGACAGGCTTAGACTTACCCAATATTATGTTTTGAATAATATGTATTATACCCCTAAGAAACTCTTCCGACTTAAAAAACTAACTCTCTCCCTCTGTTTCAGGTGCTCACACAGTGAAGGAATTCCTACATATTTTTTGGTACTGCAATAAGGTTGCCCCTTTGTGGTCTGCTGTTCAAGACAATCTAGACCCTCTACTTGGCCTCACCAACCTTTTCACTCCTGAAATCTGTATTCTAGGGGACTACTCTGGCATAGACTGTTTAGAACGCCGATACCACATTGTCCTTGTGTCTATAGTGGTTAAGAGACTAGTTCTTAAGCATTGGACTGACCAGCTGACCCTGACTTATTCGGAATGGTTGGCTGAGCTCTCAGCCCATCTTAATATGGAAAGGCTGATAGCCAGCTCACGTGTCGCATGGATTTGTTTCACAAAAATGGGGCAACTTGTATGCTATATTTGCACCAATTATCTCTTGGCTTCTCTTTGATGCCCACGTGGTTTTCCTTCCTTTCCCTTTCACATCTGCTTTCTCAGATTTGAAGGCAGGACTGGGTTTGATGTATTTATGAACTCGCTAATAGGACTAGTTACATAGTTATGTGGCACACTCTATGGGTTTTTTTTTGGGGGGAGGGTAATGTTTGCATTGGGGGGGTGGGGTTTTCTTTGTTTCCTTTTTCTTCTTTTTTCTTTATACCATGTATGGATACCTGGCATAAGCTATGTAATGATCTTGTTTATGTTCGCTATGTTAAAATCAATAAACTTGAATTTCAAAAAAAAAGAAACAAAGTCACTAATAGGCATAACACAAAGCATGGTTCAGCTATGATGCCTACAAGAATGTTACCTTCGATCACTGTATGGACAGCTGTGTAACAGGTCACCAGTAGAACAGCAACATAGCTCACATACTAGACAGTGGGAATGTAAACTACTAATGCTGGGGAAGCCCCCCCCCCAAATCATGAACCGTTATAGACCACAGTACAGTTGTACAGGTAAATCATTTACAGCATACCCCTATGTACAGAGCAATAAGTGCGTCAATTACAATTACCATTCATGCAATGGCAGAGGTGGCGATTCCTCATCGAAGCTCTCATCTTCATCCTCAGAGCTACAGGACACATTTACAGTGTTCAAGGAATGCAGCAGTGGCTCGAAAGAGTACAGATGAATTGTTCTGATGGTGGACATATCTATTAAGTCCAGATGAGTGTCTGATTCGGAGCCGCTGCTACTTGCTGCTGCCGCAGCCATCCTTGCTGTGCTGTCAAAATAAAACTCCCGCCAGTGGTGCTAGTGACGTCAGCGCCAACCCATGATCAAAAGCAGGAAGTAAAGATGCTTTTTGGCAACGATACACCGGATAAAAATAAAGTGCGAATATGCTGCCTAGGAGGTACAAAAACGAGAGGAAACATGTTGTGGACCATTTATTCAGGATACAAGGTACATAATACATCAAATTACAATTGAAAAAGCAGACTTCTTTGCAGATCACCTTTAAACATTATTTATTAAAGGTTTTTGAATTGCCTTGTGCCCAGTTGTAGCTGAAAATGGGTACTAGCTACACAATCCCTTTTTTCTGGTAAAACAATAAAATCAAACTATTTAAAATACAAAAATAATGATAGGAAGGACAGCACCGCCAGAAAAACAGCTACAGTACTGTATATTTAATGTTATGTTAATGAATAAAGTTTAATAATTATCTAGTTTGCCATCCCATTGATATGTATATATTATCCATTATTTACTATATATTGTCTTTTTACTATTTGCTATATATTGTCTTTTTCCTATTTACTATATATTGTCTTTTTACTATTTGTCATATATTGTCCTTTTACTATTTGCTGTATATTGCCTTTGCTCTATTTGCTGTATATTGTCTTTTTACTATTTGCTGTATATCATCCTTTTACTATTTGCTGTATATTGCTTTTTTACTATTTTCTGTATATTGTCCATTTACTATTTGCTGTATACTGCCTTTTTACTATTTGCCATATATTGACCTTTTACTGTTTGCTGCATATTGCCTTTTTACTATTTGCTGTATATTGCTTTTTTTTTCTATTTGCTGTATATTGCCTTTTTACTATTTGCTATATATTGTCATTTTACTATTTGCTGTATATTTTTTTTTTACTATTTACTGTATATTGCTTTTTTACTATTTGCTATATATTGTCGTTTTACTATTTGCTGTACAGTGTCCTTTTATTATTTGCTGTATATTGCCATTTTACTATTTGCTGTATATTACCTTTTCATTATTTGCTGTATATTGTCCTTTTACTATTTGCTGTATATTGCCTTTTTACTGTTTGCTGTATATTGTCCTTTTACTATTTGCTGTATATTGCCTTTTTACCATTTGTCATATATTGTCCTTTTACTATTTGCTATATATTGTCCTTTTTATATTTGCTGCATATTGTCCTTTTACTGTTTGCTGTATATTGTCTTTTTACTGTTTGCTGTATATTGTCTTTTTACTATTTGCTGTATATTGCTTGTTTACTGCTGCAACTTCTGTTGTATTCCCTTCCCCTTCCCCAGGATGCATCTGGAAATGATTATTCATTTGATCAGTATGCCTTTCCTGGTGAAACTTTAAATAACTAACTAAATACATATTTCCAAGATAGCCATAATGCTGTGACAACTGTTTATATATGTATATATTTTTTTTTTCATCAGGCAGAGGTTGACCAAACTTCTGTCCCTCCCATCCCTCTGTGCCTTTGATGGGGTGATGATTGAAAACATCTCCTCCTCCAAATAAGTTGGAGTATGACTGGACCATCTTCTTGATTCCTCCTTGCATATGGATGCCTTCCATCAGCAGCTCCACCCCCTTGCAGTTCTGTATAGGAGTAAAGGCTGCATCTTGCTTCCAGCTCACAGAGACATCCTCTTGAGGACACTCCTTCCAATTCCGATTATGGTGACATGTAGAATGCAGTTCCCAAATCCACATTTGGCCAGATTCAGCCTCCTCTTACACTCTTTCTGCCATTTTACTCTGGTCTGTCGCACTCATTCCTTCCATTTTTACCTTTATACCCCCTTCCCCTCCCTTGATGCAAGACACTTTACCCACTGTGCTTCCTTTATCTCTAAGTTCTGGCTTGGCTCCCACCCCCTACCTTACATCCCTCTCTTTTATCACCCTCTACCGCCATGTACTTCCTTCATAACACCAACCCTCACTCCCATTCTCTTCTATGAAATCCACTGCAGGCAAAGCTGTTTTCTCTTTACATTTCTCTAAGCTCTGGTTTTCTCTCCCTCCCACCTGCTATCTACTCTGCCTCATCCCTCTGTTACCTTAAATCTGTCCTTTGTGCACCTTACATTTCACTCCTGCAATTCTACAGTACTTGACTCTGAAAGCTGCACAAACACAAAATTAGCAGCTCAACCATTGCTCATTCACTGAACTTATTTTTTTTTATTGGGGTGCTGCTGTTTATAGCATACACCATTTAAAAACAGATAACTCAGTTTTCTCTGCAAAGTGCATGCCTGGTGTCCAGGCTGCCCACCCTGTTATTGCCCACCTATAGTGTGTCTGAAGCTTAGCCTCTGGGTTTTGTATTCTGTTCTAGTGGTGAATTTGTGAATCTCTTCCATTGGTCATGGCAACTGCATGTTTATTCTGTATTTTATTTGGCCTTTTACATAGAAACATAGCAACATAGAAGTTGATGGCAGATAAGGACCACAAGGCCCATCTAGTCTGACCATTTCTTTTTCCACCTTATGAATGTGCCATCAGCCTTTGCTCTGTCAATGGCCTCTCTATTCATACTCATCTGTATTGCTTCCTTATGCCAATCCCATGCCTGTTTGAAGCCCTGCACTGTATTCATATCCACCACTTCCTGAAGTAGGCTGTTCCATGCATCCACCATCCTTTATGTGAAAAAGAACTTCCTCACATTACCCCTTATCAGCCTCCCTCTAATCTCATGCTGTGTCCTCTTGTCCTGCTATTTTTCTTATTTTGAAACATGTTAGACTCTTTCACCTTGTTAATGTCCTTAAGGTGTTTGAATGTTTCGATCATATCACCGCTCTCCCTCCTTTGCGCTAGGGTATACATATTGAGCTCCGTTAATCTAGCCTCATATGTTTCTGATGCAGTCCCTGCACCATTTTGGTTGCCCTTCTCTGGACTGCCTCAATTTGGTTAATGTCCTTGTAAAGGTGTGGCCTCCAGTACTGCATGCAGTACTCCAGATGGGGCCTAACCAGTGTCTTGTAAAGAGGGATTATTACCTCCCTCTTCTGACTTGTAATACCCCTACTAATACACCGCAACATCCCCCTAGCCTTACCTGTTTTAGTGGTCAGCTTGGATGATTTCAGGTCATCGGAGATGATGATGCCCAAGTCTCTTTCTTCCCTTGTGACTGCCAGCAGCTCCCCTTCCAACCTATAGGTGGCTTCAGGGTTTCTCTTCCCTATGTGCATGATTTTGCACTTCTTTGCATTAAACCCAAGATGCCACTCTTCTGACCATTTTGCTAGTTTATCCAGATCTCTTCTCATTCTGCCCACTCTATCTGGACCATCTACTCTGTTGCAGATCTTCGTGTCATCTGCAGACAACCCATGCCCGCCAGTCCATCTGCAATGTAACTGATGAAGATATTGAAGAGGACTGGCCCAAGGACTGATCCCTGAGGTACTCCACTTGTGACTTGCATCTCTTCTGACTGTATACCATTTACCACCACTCTCTGTTTTCTGCCCGTCAACCAGTTTGCCACCCAGTTGACTAACGTCTGACCCACCCTGAGCCTGCCCAGCTAATTAATCATTCATTCTTCTATGTGGAACAGTATTGAAAGCTTTGCTGAAGTCAAGGTAGGCAACATCAACTGCTCCTCCTTGGTCCACCACTCTGGTTACCCAGTCAAAGAAATCTATGAGATTAGCTTGACAGGACCTTCCTTTTGTAAACCCATGCTGTCTGGGATCCTGTGCTCCTATGGATTCCAGGTGTTGCACTATCCTTTCCTTAAGGAGTGTCTCCATAATCGTGCCCCCTACTGAGGTAAGACTGACTGGTCTGTAGTTCCCTGCCTCCTCGCTGCTACCACTCTTGTGGAGCAGGATAACATGAGCCCTTCTCCAGTCTTCTGGGACCTCTCCAGTGCTCATAGACTCATGAAACAGTTCTGATAATGGCTCTGCTAGTTCCACCCTTAGCTCCTTTAGTACCCTGGGATATACAGTATGCCATCAGGTGCCATTGCCTTGTCTACCCTGAGCTTATTGAGCTCTTGTAGGACCCTTTATTTTGTGAAGGGACTAGTGCACACTTCCCTCCCCCCTGTGTCCATGGTGCTGAGCTGTGGGTCCTGCTCTACCTTCTCTTCAGTAAATACTGAGCAGAAGTATCTATTTAGGATAGATGCTTTTACATGGTCCTCCTCCTCACATGCCCCCTTATCCCCTCTGATCTTAGCAATACCATCTCTGGATTTTCTCCTTTCACAAATGTATCTATAGAAAGTATTGTCACTTTCTTTTACTGTTTGTGCTAGTGTTTCCTCGGTTTGGGCCTTTGGCTGCCTTATTGCCCTCCCTGCTTCCCTTAGGGAAGTTTGGTATGCCTCCCTATCTTCATCCTGCTGCATTCCCTTATATTTTCTGAAGGCCAGCCTTTTGGGTCTGACCTTTTTGGCTACTGTTTTTCAGAACTAGGGTGGTTTCCTTCTTCTTTTGCACTTCCTTTTCTATCTAACACAATGGGATGTTGCTTTAATTATTGCACCCTTAATGCTTGCCCGCTTTGCCTGTACCCCCTCACCTGTATTTCTTTTTGCCAGGGCTAGCTTAACTCTGTTGGCTATCTTACCAAAGTCAGCTCCTCTGAAGTCCCATATTTTTGCCTTGGAATGGGATGATTTAGTTCTAGTGGCCAAATTGAATCATACCATGTGATGGTCACTAGCCCCTAGGTGACCTTCTACCTGGAGATCTGTGATCTTTTCCCTGTTAGTCAGTACTAGATCTAGGATAGCCCTGTCTCTTGTGGGTTGTTGTAGCAGTTGTTTGAGGCCCTCCCCTGCAGGGAATCCACCATGTGTCTAGTTCTGGCAGATGTTCCTGCTGGTATTGACCAATCTGTATCTGACATGTTGAAGTCTCCCATTATCAGAACCTCCCCTTTAGCTGTCATGTTTTGTATATCTTCTAACAGTAACGTGTCTATGTCCTCCCCCTGGTCTGGAGACCTGTACCCAACCCCAGTTCTTATGGCTGCCCCATTTCCTGTTTCCGGGGTGACCCACATTTCTTCTGGCTCCTTATGTGTATTCTGAATTTCTGTAGCTTTGATATTTTCATTGACATACAAGGTCACCCCCCCCCCTTTTTGCACCTCGGTCTCTTCTGATTAGTACATAGCCAGGTACTGAAGTCTCCCAGGTGTGGTTACTGGTAAACCATGTCTTGCTAATGGCTACTATGTCCACTTTAGCCTCTGTCATTATTGCCTGCAGGTCTGGGATCTTGTTTCCCAGACTGTGAGCATTTATGTACATGATTTTCCATTGGCCAGATTTCGGTGTGTTAGTTGTTGGGTGAGGTCTGGTGTTTTCCCTGTGCATCAGATGGGGAGCTGGACCTTTTTCCGCACCTGGTGATGCAAATGAACTACAAACATGCTCAACTCCTGTTTGACCACTAGCTGACGAGGGAGGGGTGTTCTTCTCATTCAACATATGGGGTGCTGCACCACTCTCCCCATTTGCTAGTTTAAATATTCTGCAAAGATGTCAAACTTCTGCCCTAATGCACTGACTCCCTCCTTAGTCAGATGCAGTCCACTAAATTTAAAGAACTTTCACTCCCAAAACTGTTGCTAGTTCCCTACAAATTTGTGTCCATTTTCCTGGCACCAGCCCTTGAGCCACATGTTTAGCTCCCCTATCTCACCTTCTCTGACCTTCTGTCCATCTGCCCCCCTCTCACAGATCGGCAGGATCTCAGAGAAGGAGATGCCAGATGAAATGGATGATAAGTTTGTCACCCAGCCTGGTCAGATGTTCCTTGGTCTTCACAACTGACTGGCTGGTGAGATCATTAGTCCTTATGTGTACCAGGACATCAATGTTTTTTTTCTGCTTCCTGAACAATTTTAGAAATGTGGTCAGTGTCTCTTCATGCTGATGTACCTGGCAGACATCTGATCATTACCCCTGGCTGTAAATAGGTATCAACTCCCCGAATCATGGAGTTTCCTTTGATCAGAAGTATTTTGGATTTCCTTTTTGTTTTTTTTTGTTTTGGTTCCTGTTTTGGGTGAGTTTTGTTGTGCTAGCTTCTGTGCTGCAGTGTCCTGCTCTGCAGTGTCCTCTGCCCCTTTCTTTGATTTCGGAGATAGAGGCAGATACCTGTTTGTAGTTTTTATATGGTTTGTGGAGGTGATATGTTGGAGAGCACCGAGTGATGGGGCACACAATTTGCCCCTCCTAACCACCTGCCAACCTCCTGGACCAACTACCCTCTGCAGTCGAGGTGCTTCTGTTGGATGTTGGGGAAATGGCGGGCAGTTCTTATAATATATTTCCTCTTGAATATGCAATTTGAGGTGCACAGTCTCTGCCCATGCTGCCTGGAGCTGAGCCCTCAGATCTCCAATGGCCCAGCATGTAGGACAGTGTCCTAAATCCCATAAAACTGCCCTTCTGAAAAGTGTTCCACAGTACCAGCAGTTAATGATATCCATTCCAGATAAGTTGCTGGGTTTATAACCTGGTCAGAGTAATTAGAAGGAAGAAAATGAAAGCAAAAGTTTGATTTTATGTTTTGTTTGTTTGTTTTTGTATAACTTGTTATAACAAGTTAAATTACTAGTGCCCCTGTAAATGAGTTCACTGTGTGGATACCCCCTGATCTGCCTCTTCCTGCTTTGCTACAGGAAATGTCACAACTGTGCTACCCTATAAAATGAGCATAGTGTGGGTGGTTGGGGATGGTGGGTGGTTGGGTCCTTCCTCTGCCAAAAAAGAAGAACCAAGGATGAAAAAACAAGGAGGTAAGAGCAGAAACAATCAGCCAGCAACAAATGCAGTAGCCCTGAAAGCTTATTCTAATGATAGATAAAACTGTAAAATCTCTAAAGCACCACCTGTAATAATTTCATATAAGATATACCCTGTAAGAAACACTTTGCTACAGAGAAAAATAAAGCAGTTACAGAAGATATACCTTGCAAAAGACAATTTGAATCAGAAGATTACAGCAGTAATCTGTAAGCACACACCTGTAGGCACACCCTGTAATAATGCAGCAGAAGGTATACCCAGCCAAACAATTTGAATCAGAGAAAAATAAGTCAATAAAATGTTAGCAACAAACAGTATCAATCCATGTGAGTACAAAATAAAAATAACAACACACAGTAAATCTGCCTAGCCAAAAGAAGCTTTAATCCTTTTCCTTGCTCTGTTAAGGTTCTTTGCTCTGTCCTTTCAAGCAACCTAGAAGAAAAGAGCTCAGGTGATGCTACGTGCCTTGGCCAGCAAACCTAGTCTTTTCACACTGTAACTTGTTGTTTATTTTATTGCACCTTCTTGTTCAGAGATAATGTTACCCTCTTTCCCCCTTCTCCAAGGACAGCTCTGGAAACAAGCTGTTACCAGCTCAGTATTTCTTTCCTAGTAAAACTTTTCAAATAAATATATAATATTAAACAAGTTGTTGTCTGTTTTCTGAGGAAAGGGGACATGGAGTGCCCCACCCCCCGAGCAGCAAAAGCAAACAGCAGACATCAGGCAACTGGAGGAGAAGTGAAGCTAGCCTGGCTCAAACAGAGAGCCAATCCCAGCTAGACTGTGCCCCTCTGCATGGTGGTAACCAATCAAGGGAGATACCAGCCTAATCCAGGATGCAGCAGAAATGGGCTAGGGCTGTTAAAGAGCCTTATTCAGTATGATTGGTGGCAGCTGATTCTCCAAGGGAAGGGGGCATAGATTGACCCCCCCCAACAGCAACAGAGGACAGTAGACATCGGGTGACTGGAGGAGTTAGAGCACAGCTATCCAGGCTGAAACAGAGAGCCAATCCCAGCAAGACCACACATCTCTCCATGGTGGCAGCCAATCAGGGGAGCTGCCAGACTAATCCAGGAAACAGCAGGAATGGGCTAGGGCTGTTAAACAGCCCTATTCAGTGCAGATCTGTGGCAGTCCATTCTCTGAGGGAAGGGGGAATGGAGCAACCCCCAGCACAAGGAGTGGACAGCAGACATCAGGTGACCAGAGGAGGAGGAGCAGAGCCAGCCCAGCTCAAACAGAGATCATATTCCAGCTGGATCATGCCTCTCTCCATGGCGATAGCCAATCAGGGGAGCTGCCAGCAGACTAATCCAGGAAGCTGCAGGAACAGGCTAGGACTGTTAAATAGCCCTGTTCAGTACAGATTGGTTGCAGTCTATTCTCCAAGGGAAGGGGGCACGGAGCCACCCCCCCTCAAGCAGCAAGCATGAACAGCAGGCATCAGGTGATCAGAGGAGGAACGAAGCTATGCCGACTGAAACAGACAGACAATCCCACCTAGACTGCACCACTCTACACGGTGGCAGCCAATCAGGAGAGCTGCCAGACTAAGCCAGTAACCAGCATGAACCAGCGATCTACCTGCAGTAGAGTGCACTAATGCCAGCAACAGCAAAAGGAGGGACGAAGCAGGCCAAATTACAATTTAATTCCTCCAGGAAAGTTTAATCAATGGCCACCCCTTCTGGGCCTACGCGACACCTGAGCCCCATGCCTGCATCTGTAACTCTCCCGCAACGCGGAGGAACTTGCAGCATGGCATCAGACACAGACCCCCAATACCAGAACCCGTAGAGACTTATTCAGGACATGAAGTATGACTTGGGGACTAAAATGCAGTCAGGATTTGACAACCTGACTGCACAGTTACAGCATTTACAACAGATGGTTAATACCGTATCAAAAACTGTTGATGCCCACGAGACAAGAATCACTGAGCTGGAGTCATGGCTGGGAGCCCAGGAGGACAGCTCAAATTCCATTTCTATAGGCCTGCAACGTGCTCTCTCTGAACCTGAAATCCTAAAAGATACACTCGATGATCACGAAAATAGACAGAGGTGTAATAATATTAGAATAGTGGGCTTTCTAGAGGGGCAGGAGGGCTGGGATTGTGCCAAATACATGCAAAATTGGCTCAGACAGACCCTCTCCCTCCCGCAGGAAGTTTCGTTGAAGATTCAGTAGCCTCATCGATCTCTGGGAAGGAGACCACAGCTGGATGAATGCCCAAGGCATTTGCTCATAAAATTCTTACAGTACCATGATAGGCAAAGGGTTTTGGGGGCAGCACAGAAAAAAGATCTGATTATGATACAGAAGTCATGCATAAGTATCTTCCCAGACTATGTGGTTGGGGGAGGAGGATTTTGGGGGTCAGGATGCCCGATGGTCCACAACTCCGGGATGGAGGCCTATTAAGGCGGGTGACCGGGCATTGCCTAGGATCCCATCCCTTCCCTGCTGAACCACTACACAATCCCTACACCACTCTGGTGGGGCAGGACTGTCTCATGGAAGTGTCTGTGGCCTTGACCAGGAAAGATGTGGGGGTCCACCATACTGGGAACCCCAAGGAGGGTGGCAGAGAACCCCAGAAGAAGCAACTCCTGGTGGGGGGACTCAATTGTAAGAGGAATAGAACTGGGAACAGTAAGGGAGAGGGAGGTTTGGTGCCTAAGTGGCACCACTGCTTGGAAGGATGAGAAGTGGATCCTGAAGATTACTAGGGTAGCAGGAAGGGAGGGAGAGCTGGATGTCATTGCCCACCTGGGGACTAATGACCTGACTAGAAAGGAGGCTGTGATAGTACAGGAGGATTTCAGGGAGTTGGAGAGGGGTCGTAGGCAAGTAGCACACTCAGTGGCATTTTCTGAGGTGCTGCCTGTGTATGACAAGGGGGAGGATAGGGTACTCCATACCAGGAGCTTCAATACATGGTTGAATGAGAGGTGCAGAGAGGAGGGGTTCAACTTCATTGGGGACTGGGGTCCCACCTGGAGGGATAAAGGCCTATACAGAGAAGATGGCCTGCAGCCATCCAGAAGGGGAACCGTGGTCCTCAGTGAATGGTTTAAATGTTACTTTAGTAACATTTTAAACTAGCCAAGGAGGGTGGTGGAAGAAAGCAGGGAAGCAATAACTGCCTCCCCCCCACAGGCTGAAGTAACCAGTAGGGAGAATCCTAAGGGAGAGAAATGTCCAAGGGTACCTATTAATAAGGAAAACAGAATAGTAATAATGAAGGGAGAAGGAAATGAGAACAAAGGGAGGAAGGAAAAGGGGCAAAAGAGAAAAGGATAGGTTGACAAGCAGGGTAGTAGCAAATGCTGGAAGGCCATGTGTCCATATGTTCGAAGTCTGGGAAATAAAATTTGTGATCTAGAGACCATTATGGCAGAGGCTGACCTACATATTGTTGCTAGTACTGAGTACTGAGTACCGAGTCATGGTGCACTGAAAACACGATTGGGATATAGCTGTACCAGTCTGTACTCTATTCAGGAAGAACAGGGTGGGGAAAAGGAGGGAGGAGGAGTGGGAAAGCATGAACATGACAGAGATAGAAGGAATTCAGGGAGGGGTGGAGGTACTGTGGATTACCCTAGAGATGGTGAATGGAGCTACTATTCTCACTGGTGTGATCTACAGACCGTCAGCATGGGGGGGGGTTGAGGGGTTGGATATATTTCTGGTGGAAGCCATCTAAAAGATGGCAGATAAAAAGGACGTGCTGCAGGTGGGAGACTTCAATCTACTGGATGTAGATTGGAGCCTGCCAGCTGCAGCTTCAGCTAGGAGCAGGAACATCCTGGACTCCCTGCAGGGGGCATTCCTCAGGCAATTAGTAAGGGAACCCACTTGTGATGGGGCAATACTGGACCTCAAACTCACTAAAGGGGACAGGGTTGCAGATGTCATGATGGGAGGCCACCTGGGGACCAGTGATCACCATACAGTGTGGTTTAATACAAGAGCTCCAGCAGAACGGAACCATACAAGGGTAATGGTCCTGGACTTAGAAACATAGAAACTGTCTGCAAATAAGGACCACTAGGCCCATCCAGTCTGCCAATAGGCCCTATACATTGTATGTGGCAATTGATCCTATGTGATCAATGGCTTTTCATCACTCCCTCCCCTCTCAGGCTTCCCTTGTACCTGTCCCAGGCATGCTTAAGCCCCTCCACTGTGCTTGACCTCCCTACCTCATGTGGCAGACTATTCCAAGTGTAGACTACCCTTTCTGTGTAGAGAAACATCCTCGTATTACCTCTTAATCTACCCCCTTCCAATTTCATATTGTGCCCCCTTGTTCTAGTACTTTTTCTACTTTGGAAATGGTCCCCCACCTGCATCTTGTTTATGCCTTTGAGGTACTTGAAAGTTTCAGTAATGTACCCCCCCCCCCGCTGTCTTCTCCTCCAGTGATTACATACTGAAGCCCCTTAGTCTCGCCTCCTCATAAGTTTTGTTGTGCAAGCCCTGCACTATCTTTGTTGCCCTTCTGTGGATAGTCTCCACCTTATCTATGTCCTTAGTGCAGGTGTGGCCTCCTGAACTGTATGCAGTACCCCAGGAGAGGCTATATCAATGTTTTATACAATGGCATTACTACCTCCCACCTCCTGCTAGTAATACCCCTGCCTCTGCACCCCAGCATGTCACTGGCCCTCCCTGCAGACCTTTGGGCACTGCTTTGATACCTTAAGGTCATCAGAGATGATAACCCCTAGGTCCCTTTCCTCTTTGGCAACAGTCAGCTCCTCCCCCCAACCTGTAGTTCTCCCCAGGGTTCCCTCTCCCCAGGTGCAATATTTTGCACATCTTTGCACTGAACCTCAGTTGACACATTTTGGACCATCTTTCAAGCTTCTCCAGGTCCCTTTTCATTTTCTGCACCCCTTCTGGAGTATCCACCCTGTTGCTGATGTTGGTGTCATCTGCAAATAGACAGATCTTTCCTTCTAGCCCCTCTGCAATTTCACTAATGAAGCCATTGAACAGGACTGGTCCTAGTACTGATCCCTGTGGCACCACACTGGTACATCCCTCTCCCCAGATTGTACCCCATTTACCACCACCCTCTGTCTCCTGTCTGTTAACCAGTTCCTAACCCAGTTCACCACCTTGTCTCCCATGCCCAGACTACCCATTTTGTTAAACAGCTTTCTATGTGGGACAGTGTCAAAGGCTTTGCTGAAATCTAGGTAGGTGCTGTCTATCACCCCTCCCTGATTTATTTCCCTAGTCACCCAATCAAAAAAAATCTATTAGATTTGTTTGATATGACCTTCCTACTGTGAATCCATGTTGCCTCGGATCCTGAGCACCTCTGGATTCTATATGTGCCACAACCTTTTCTTTCAGCAGTGTCTCCATGATCTTTCCCACCACTGAGGTGAGGCTGACTGACCTGCAGTTCCCCGCTTCCTCCCTACTGCCGCTTTTGTGCAGTGGGACTACATGTGCCCTCTTCCAGTCCTCTGGAATGATACCCGTGCTGAGTGACTCTGTGAACAGGGCTGCCAGAGGCACTGCTAGTTTCCTTCACAGCTCCTTTAATATCCTTGGGTGGATGCCATCTGCCTCCATGGACTTATCCACCTTCAGCTTTGTGAGTTCTTCCCGAACTCTCTCTACTGTGAATAGACTGGTGTCCACTTCTCCCCTCCCCATTGCCTCTGCAACTCAACTGTGGTCCTTGACCCACCCCTCCTTAGTGAATACTGAGCAGAAGTATGTGTTCAGTTTTTCTGCCTTGTCCAGATCCCCCTCCTTACATTTCAGTAAGGCCCATTTTAAAAAGATGGATGAATGCCTCAGGGATGCCCTGGTATAGAGAGGACTTGAGTGAAGTGGAGGAACAGTGGGCAAAGATAAAAGAGGCCACAGCGAAGGCAGCAAACCTGTACGTCAGGCAGGTGAGCAAGAGGAAAAAGTTACAGCTGTGGTTCTCAAAAGAGGAGGTTGGGATGGTAAGGGCAAAAAAGTTAGCATTCAGGAGGTTTAGGTAGACACAGAGGGAGGAGAATGGGGAGGTGTATCAGGAGAAGCAGAGAGGGAGGCTGGGAAAGCAGTAAGGAGCACAAAGGTGCAAACAGAAGAGAAAACAATCCAGGAAGTAACAAAAGGGGACAAAACATTTTTACGTTCATTTGCGCGCATGTGCAAGGAACGTCTTGGGAGAATGGGACACTTTGGAGGTGTGCCTGTCCTGTGCAATCCACTGCTCCATTGAGCAGGCGTGGCGGTCCTGCACCAATCGATGTGGTGCTGTGTATGACAGCGGTGGTCTTCTCTTCAAAGAAAACCACCGCTGTGTGCTGGCAGCATGTCACGCCCCCCCAAAATCTTTGGTGCCATGCTGGGAGACCACCCCAGCATGGCAAACGTCCTGCATCATCTGCCGACAGGGGTGCCCAATCCCCCGTTGGCTCCACCTCCCCCCAAACAGCTTTCCCTGCTGCCACGCTGGGAGCCCACCCCAGCGTGGCAAACGTCCCGTGGCGCTGAGTAAAAAAAAACTGTAAAAAGAAAACGCTCCATCACTGTCTCCCCACCCCATCCCACAACCCGCACCCACCCACTGCGCACCCTGCCTCCCCAACCCCTCATCCCAATACTTACTCCGGAGCTCGGCGCCATCTATCATCGCTGACCGGAACACGCCTGCACTTTCAAAGCCAACCGCTAACCGAGGAAATGCCAGTAAGCTGTATAATGGGCTAGATGGGGGTTTTCAACTTTGTTGCATATCTCAGGCATTTTTGAATTTTAACACCAAATTTTCAACATGGGGTTTTTTAGACCCCTTCTCATGAATTATTTCACTGTCATGGTATTATTCAGGCCCGAAGGGTGATTTCGCAGTCACTGCACAAAATCTCCTTTTAGGCCCGATTAATGAAACGACAGTGCCAGCGTTCATAAGGTGGGCTCTTAAAAAGCCTTTTTTGAAAATTTGGTGGAAAAATTCCTAAAAATGACCGTTTTATGAGTGTGCATTGCGCAGTTCCTACGCAGGCTCGTACGTTCGCGAATTTTCAATATTTTCACTCCAGATTTTCAACATTGCCATTTTACCACACCTTCTTATGAGCAGTACAGCTGTCATTTTTCACATCTCACCCAAAACGCAGCTCACTTCATGTAGCGCACAATGGCTAGGTCGGTGTGCGAACTCAATGTATGGGACACATTAAGAAAATCACAGTGACATTGTTCATGAGCAGAGGTCCCAAAATGCCTATGTTGAAAATTTGGTGACAAAGTCCACAAAATGACTGTGTCAAGCGTTGCTCATTGTGCAGCTTCCATGTACTCAGAAGTTCGAGAAATTGTTGTATTTTCACTCCAGATGTTCAACATTGCCATCCCTTCACACCTCCCTATGAATGCTACAGCTGTCATTTTTCACATCCTGCCCGAACTGTGTTTTTGCGCATGTGGAGCAGAATGGTGTGGTCGCTGTGGAAAATCAAGGTTCAGGACAGATTACAAAATAACAGTGGTACTGTTCATAAGCAGAGGTCTCAAATGCTTTTATGAGGTGGGGGTAACAAAAAGGTCATGCTGAAAATTTGTACTGCAAATACCAGCAATCGCACAGGGCGTTCGGGTAAAGCACCATACGTGCCAAACATCACTGCAAATACCTGCAAGCGAACGTCCGGCATTGACAAATGCTTGTTTAGATATGTACTGTAACTGAAAAAAAGATGACATGGGGAGGGATTGTAAGGCTAAGAAGGGAAGAGGGGGAGTGGGTGGAAAGGGACCCGGCCAAAGCAGACATCCTGAACAAATACTTTTTTTCAGTGTTCACAGAGGAAGAGGAAGGTGAAGAGCCACAGAAAAGTAACAGCTGCATAGAAGGAAGGGACGTGGACACTAGTCCATTTTCAGAGGAGAGACTCCTGAGGGCACTAACAAATCTGAAAGTGGACACGACAATAGGACCAGATGGGATGCTTCCAAGGATATTGAAGCAGCTAAGGTAGGTACTGGCTGTACCTCTAACAGTCCCAAAGGTTGTTGCTGCGAATTACCAGAGTCAGTGCTGTACAGAGGGCAGCCAGCCCCAAATGTAAACGAGTTCCAGAGGAAACAACAAAATGTACAGATTCAAAGTTGTTTCACAAGTCCAAATGCAATTTTATTGAAACAGTGCAAGCTCGAGCTGAAAGTCTAAGCCCCAGTTCTATGGCTTCACAACCTTTGTCAGGGTCTGTGTTTCAATAAAATTGCCTTTGCACTGGATTTGTGAAACAACTTTGAATCTGTGCATTTTTGACTATGAGTGCTGTTTCCTCTGCACCTCTGAGAGTCCTGTACAACCACTTACTAGAGATGGGAGTGGTTTCAGAGGACTGGAGGAGGGCAGGTGTAGTCCCAATGCACAAAAGTGGTAGCAGGGAGGAGGCTGGCAACTATAGGCCAGTCACCCTGACTTCGGTGGTGGGGAAATCATTGGAATCAATACTGAAGGAAAGGATTGTGAAATATCTTGAATCCAGTGGCTTACAAGATCCGAGGCAGCATGGATTAACAAGGGAGAGATCATGTTAGACAAATCTGATAGATTTCTTAGACTGGGTGACCAGGGAATTAGATCAGGGTGGAGCGGTTGATGTGGCCACCTAGATTTCGGCATGGTCTTCAACACCATTCCACACAGAAGACTCGTAAACAAGCTGGTCAGCCTAGGAGTGGACCCAAAGGTGGAAAACTGGTGAGAAATTGGTTAGCGGATAAGTGACAGAGGGTGGTGGTAAACCAGGTTCACGCTGAAGACAGCAGGGTGATCCGCGAGGTGCCACAGGGATCAGAACAAGGACCAGTCCTCTTTAATGTCTTTATTAGTGACATTGCAGAGGGCCTGGATGGGAAGATCTGCCTTTTTGTGGGTAACACTAAACTCTGCAATAGTGTAGACACTCCAGGAGGGGTGGAAAAAATGAGTAGTGATCTGAGAAAACTATAAGAGTGGTCAAGGGTATGACATCTAAGTTTTCTTGTAAAAAAAAGTGCAAAATCATGCACTTAGGGCACAGAAATCCAGGGGCAGAGTACAAAATGGGGGAAGTGGTGTTGATGACCATCAAACAGGAAAGAGGTGGCCAGGCAGTGTGATAACAGGAGAGCTAGTGGAATGCTGGGGGTGCATAGGGAAGGATAGCACCAGCAGAAAGAAGGAGGTGGTGTTAATCACTGGTGAGACCTCACCTAGATTACTGTGTCCATTTCTGGAGATCTCATCCCTGGAAGGTCATAGACAGAGTGGAGGTGGTCCAGAGGAAGACAACTAAAATGGTGCAGGATCTGCATAAAACGCCCTATTAGAAGAGACTGAAGGACCTCAATACATACACCCTGGAGGAAAGGAGGGAGAGAAGGGATATGATAGAGATCTTTAAATACCTTACAGGTATAAATAAGGTACAAGAGGGGATTATTTTTCAGAAAAAAAGATGCACAGGAATGAAGGGTCATGCTATTAAGCTGTAGGGGGGCAGGCTCCGGGGAGATGTGAGAAAGTTCTTCTTCTCAGAAAGAGTGGTGAATGCCTGAAATAGCCTCCCAGCAGAGGTGGTTGGGGCAAAAGCTGTAGCTGGGTTCAAGAATGCATGGGATAGGCATAAGGAAACCTTAGTATTAAGACAAGAGGGGGCACAGCCAGAGATCAAGTAGGATCTGCGTTAATATAGTAGGTAGGGAAAAATGGGCAGATTAGGTGGGCCAAGTGGTCCTTATCTGCTGTCAAATTCTATGTTTCTATGTCAGTGCCAATAATGTGTGCTTGCAAGTTTTAGTAGTGCAGTCGTTATGGGTAAAGAGTTTATTTAATTAGTTGTTTGTTGATCAGAAAAGGAGAGATAGGAAATACTACCTCCATGGACTGGAGTGCTAGAAGGTTAAGTGACTTGCTGAGGATCACACAGTGAGTATTTGCCTGTAGCAGGTTTTGAACTTGTGGTCTGCTGCTGTCCAGCAGTGCTCTACCCATTAGACCACACTTCCTCCAATGCCTTTTGTGGGAAGGGGAGACCAGAAAAGGACAACACCGCTCAGCAATATTGTTTTATAGTGTATAGTAGAGAATTGTTCTATATAGAATTCCATCCCTTTCAAAATGCTGTTGTACCACAGTTCAAAGGTCATGGAATGTGATGGTACCCTTCTGTGGTAGAACACCATTCTGAAACCTCTAAAGACTGCACAAGTCAGTAGTTTCCTTCTGAAAGTGAAAGTACTGCCAGGCACACATTTCACATAATTCTGTAAATTATAAAAAATACAGGATGAGTCAACTGTATGCACAAGTGTGTTCTGTCACCTCGAGGTTCTGATTCCCACAGACCACTTGAGCTTCGCTCTTGAGGTCAGAGGGAATCAGAACCCCTCTGTGGCAAAACACATTGGTTGTGCATAGTTGCCCACCCAATAGCCTCTATTTGCTTTATGATTTACTGACCCGTGGTACCCAAGCTCAGATGCAACATCTTATTTATTGTGGGGTCCTGCTTTTATCTATTTTTCCAATGTATTTAGCCATGATAGCCGAGCTGAGATGTAAAGTCTGTCATTACTGCTTAAATAAAAGCCAATGCCCACGCTGGGCTTCTGGTGTTGACATTAAAAAAAAGCGAAAGCTGGTGTTGGCATTTTTTTTCAAAAGTGAAAGCCCACACCTGGGCTAGACTCCTTGGTGTTGATGAGAAAAGCAAGTTTTGATCAGAGTCACAATGGCTGCTAATGCACTAATGTTACAAATATAGTGCAAGTATTAAAAAACAGTTACATTTAGCTTCCATGATTTCAAAACAAACATGGGGCAACGACTTGTGACTGAAAGGTGACAGATGCCTGAGTGGGCAAATGTAACACAACTAATAAACATAATTCAGATACAAAAGACCTGAAATTGATATTCTGTTGTTCCAAGCCTGCCAGCTCCATCTTTCTCATTTTCTCCTTTCCCCTCGTTGCAGCTGCATGCACGCATGAGGAGGCACGCATGTGCTGCAGTCCCACAACACCCTTCCTTCATGTCACTCTCCATCCTAAGCTTCCCCAGGCCTCCACCTGGTGGCAGCCATGCAGTGACAACAACCCTCCCCCGGAGAGGAGATCAGCCTTGCAGCAGCTAAATCCAATTCCCGGCCCCCCAGCCGACCCCTGGCATCCAGACTCATTCCCTAACCCAGGTCACAGGCGAGTGCAGGACTATTTTGAATGAAACAGGACAGAAAGTAAAGTATAGATGAGCATCAGGACTTGTGGAAGTGATCAGAAGAATAAAGTTGGTCTGGGAAGGGAAGAGGGAGAGAAAGAAAGTTAGAGAGGACGTTCTTGGATCTCGTGCATGCTATTGATATGTTTAGACTCCACTGCAGAGGCAAAATGTGTTTTAGCATGGGATTTGGACACATACTTCCTTCCTGACCCTGCTCAATCTTCTCTGTTTGCAATATGACAGCATAGCTCTCGCTATGCAGCCATCAACAGTGTCAGTGGCTCAGTAGGTAGCACACTCACCTCTGAGGCCGGGAGACCAGAGGGCTGTGGGTTCAGTTCCCACATCTGGCACTTGGGTTAATATCCCAGTACTGACACTGTAGTGCAGCATGAGAGGGGTGCTGCACTTCTGAGATGCCATCTTTGATGAGATGTTAAACTGAGGTCCCATTTGCCTGGATTGGTGGTAGTTCAGGTGGATGTTAAGGATCCCATGGTACTTATTGAAAAGAGTAGGGGAATTTCCCCGGTGTCCTCGCCAAATTTCCCTCATTCGGTCAAAATACTACCAACAGCTTAATCTGGTTCAAGGTCAGTTGGCATTCATCTGTATCCCCCTCCCCCGGGTCATGCCTGAAAATAGGCAGGATTTGTCCGGTGCACTTACCTGTTCAACAAAAGCTAAATAAAATTAAAAGTGGAAACTGACACAGTGTAGTGAGCATGCTTGCACAGTAACAGCTTACCTGATTAGTAGAGGTAGTAAGTAGGAAATCACTCGCCTGGGACCGGGAGAGCCTGGTATCTTGAGGTGACCTCCAGTTGCACAGTACCTGTAAAATAGGAATCTCACCAGTCAGCAAAGCCAAGGTCTTAGAGCACAGCATTGCATTTAAGGAGATTTGGATTTGAAACCAAATTCTCCTAATTTTTTCTTTCAGTTCATTATTAGTTACCCCCAAATTTCACCAAAGGGGTGATGCATGGCATTGTGGTGTGGAACAAAAAAAAACTACCCTAAAGAGAGTTACTGTAAGGGCGAGAAAGAATGTTAGCAGACTATTTTAACATTAAACTGACCCTGGATCAGTTGTAGCAGTGAACAGGCGCAGGTTCAGTTGTCATGGAAACAATCTGTTTGAAGAGTATTCTAATCCTGGGAGAGACAACACAAAAATTCATGCATTGTGTAAAAAGTGTTTAAACATTAATTATGTTTAGATCAATGCATAATCAAGTAGGCATACTTCTCAAAGAAAAAAAAAACACTTTGAGCAGGAAGAATTAAAAGGGCTACTGTCCCTTTAAACAGCTAGTTTCATCTCACAGTGCATGGAGCTTGAATGACATAGTCAAACTAGACGAATGCAAAGTGCATTGCTTATCAGACTGTGCAGGACGTCCACTGCTGTGTAGGCTCATCCCACTCTTCCAGGAAGAACTCCTCCTCACCCCCTTTATTTCAGACAAGCCTGCCTCTCTGTACACTTGACCTAGAGAGTAAGGTAAGCCTCACTCTGTTTTTCACTTTTTGCTGATAGGGTTCTGCCTTTTCCCTGAGGGAGTTTATTTCTTCATGAGTTAATGGGATTGGAATGTGGGGGCTTAGCACGTGGGGCCTTCAAATTATGGAGCTTGCTGGTCAGGTTCTAAGAATAAAAGACTTAGGATGAAATAATTCTATCTGGGACTCCTGTCCTGTGGTTGTGGTGGTGTTGTTTGGGGGGGGGGGGCGGTCTGCTGAAGTTCTACTGCTGTTAGTTAGAAGACAGCTAAAGTGTCAGATGCTGTTCAGTTTACGCTTTCTAAATGCAATGCAGCAATTTGCCTCAGACAAATGTATCATTTATCTTTCTCAACTGCATTTTAAAACCAAATGTGTACTTCATAATCATTGCTGTTGTTCTGAGTAGGAATGTGTGGACATTTTTCCAGTTTAATTGTGAACTGCTTCAGATTAGACCCCATGAAAGTTCTGAGCACTTCTTGTGTTAACTTTTCCAACTCAGTAATTACTAATTTGAGTATCGCTGCATATTACTTCTGTACTAATTACATCACAAGCTGGAAAACCCAACCATATATTTTCCAAATAAGGCAAACAAGTTATTTTATATATATCCCAAAACTGGCTGCTTTGGGGATATTTCAAATGCATGGAATACTTTGAAAATATATGATATACAGTATTATCTGGGCAAAACATGAACAATATATATAACATGCTATATATAATAGATAAACCACTCTGAGGTGTGCGTTCGTGCTCTGATATATGCACTCCTTGGTGTGTGTCAACCACCCAAGGTGTGCATATATCAGAGAGCGACCGCACACCCCAGAGTGGTTTATCTATCTTATAAAATGGCACAATTGTTTTGGAGGGGGGTTAAACAGCAGGTGTGCGATCACGCTCTGATATACGCATGGTCATGTGATGTGTTTTATCCAATTTGGTTGCCATTTATTGATTGATTTTTACACACATTTTATAAATATATATATATATATAAAACATTTAAAGGTAGTATAGTGTAGTGTAGTGGTTAAGAGCACTGGGCAGCAAACCTGTAGAACTGAGTTTGAATCCCACAGCCACCACTTACATACTGTGCAACCATGAGCAAGTCACTTAACATCCCTGTGTTCTCAGGATGCACCGGGAGACAAGCCTGGGCTTAATGTGTCTTTCCTGGCCAAAAATGGTAAAATAAAGAAAAAAATGCATATGCTATTTTACATTTTGAGAATGTATTGTCTATTAATTCTTATCTATATATTGTACATACAGTATATACCGGATGTATTTTCCCAGTATTTCATATATTTGAAATATCCCAAAAAACAGCAAATTCGGGGATATTTATAACATTTCTGCCACGTATGGATACTATAAGGTAATCTGGAATGGGGTCCTAATTTCAACATCTCAGTGCTGTTCCTTTTCTAAATTTTCAAACCAGAGAGGTGCTCCCATTTCAGACTGTCCCTAATTGTGACATCACAACCAGAATTCAAATCAGTGCTCACACAGAACTGGATCACACTTCCAGTATATACCCTCTCAGAATTAAACATGGATGTCAAATCCAAGCTCTTCTCCGGCAGTGCTGCAGATATCTTGAAATCTTCCAGGTGAACACAGACAGTTTGCCGAGGATTTACTAATGGCTTTTGTTTTTATCAAATGACAGAAGTGGGACCCTCCGGCAGACTGGATGGGCCAAGCGGTCTTTTTCTGCCAACAAATTCTCTGTTTCTGTGTGGTACTTGAATGGAGTGTTTTATATACTTAATGGTACTTCATTATAAGGTGGCCTGTTTTTTTTTTTTTTTTTAATATTTGTTACTTTCTATTTTTCCATCCTTACCAAGTGGCCCCTATAGTCTTCAGCCATTCCACACTCCCATTATCCCACACAACTGGAGAAGACACCATGCCCCCCAAATATCCACCACCTGCCCCCTTGTGTTCCATACATAAAGTGCATTTAGCCTGTCAGCTGTTCAACTCAGGTCATTTGCAGTGAGTCAATATATCCTGCAGGAGTTCCCAGCTCTGGTAGAATTGTCACAGTGGCCAAACTGTGAATCATCAACCAATGTGATAATTGTATAATCCTAAGGTGACTGTTTTCAATCCCTAGTTATGTCGTTCTGTGTGTATGTGTGATTCATATCAGGCATAATACATGCTGATGACAGGAAAAAGGTGCTGTGCAGCTCTGTCCTTTGATACATGTTGAGTAAATCTATAATATTGTACAGTTACTACATTTTCCTGACAGGCTGCATAATAACAACACCTCACAGTGACATCAGCTGATACAGAAAAAAGTGGGCTATGATAAGAAGTGACAGAATGCTATAGAATTGCAAGAATATACTGTACAATGGAACCCCCCAAACAGACAACATAGTCTGCAATATATGAGACTTAATCATAACCGGTGCTGTGCATACGATGTTATAGGGAGGTGAATGAAGCAAATAAGACACAGGACATAAGCGACTGCCCTGTTCTGCCACTGGATCTCAGCTTGAAATAAAATGGATGAAAATGGGGCAATAAGGGGCAATGTGGTTTGCATGGGTATTAGGATCAGTATTTGTTTCTTCATGCATAATTAATATGCAGAAAAGGAAAGGTAGGGTTTAGGACGGGACTCAAAGTGGGGGTTGGGCTCTGTGGGACAGAGACAGACAGGGACTCTGTTTAGAACTGATGGAGAGGCAGATGAATGATCTCCTGCTCCCACCCTCCATAGACACACACATCCAGGGACCATAAGCAAAAGATGGACAGATATGTGGAGTAAACTGGGAAAAATCAGAGTTGCACAGGTATATAAAGAACTGGAAAATTGCTTGGAGTAGCAGTTGAGACTTTGGCTCTGACTGATATGGAATTTGCACACGTATCCAAAGAGCTGGAAAATTACAATGAAGACCAATGGCTCTAATGGAGTGAGAATTGGCACCAGAGTCCAGCAAACTGGGAAATTCCTTGGAATACCAATGTAAAGTATGATGACTGGAATCATGAAGGAGCTTGCACAGGCAGCCAAAGAACTGGAAAGTTGCTTGGAATACCAATGAAAACTACAGCTCTAATGGATCTGGAGCTTGCCCAAGGTATCCAAAGAATGAGAAAAATCACTAAGAAGACCAATGCAAACTGTGGCTGTAATAAAGCAGGAGTCGGCAAAGGAATCAAAGACCTTCGAACATCTTTGGAATACCAGTGTAAATAATGACTAATGGAGCAGGACCTTGCAAAGTTATCCAAAGAACTGAAAAATCACCTGGAATACCAATATGAACTGTGGCTCTAATGGAGTTGGAACACAGTCAGGTATCCAAAGAACTGGAACATTGCTTGGAATACCAGTGTAAGCTATGGCACGAATAGAGCAAGATCTTGCACTGCTATCCAAAGAAGTGGAAAATAACTTGGAATACCAATATGAACTATGGCTGTAATGACTTTGGAACTGACAGGTATCTGAAAGAATGGGAAAATTGCTTGGAATACCAGTGTAAACTATAGCTGTAATGAAGCAAATGCTTGCACAGCTAACCAAAGAACTGGAAAATCACTTGGAATACTAGTATAAACTATTGTTCTAATAGAGCTGAAACTTACGCAGGTATCTATAGAGCTGGAAAATTGCTTGGAATATCTGTATAAACTATGGCTCTAATAGATCTGAAACATGAAGAGGCATCCAAAGAACTGGAAAATCACTTGGAATACCACTGAGAACTACGGCTTTAATAGATTTGGAGCTTGCACAGGCATTCAAAGAACTGGAAAACTGCTTGAAAATACCAGTGCAAACTACTGCTGTAATGGACCAAGAACTTGCACAGGTATCTACAGAACTGGAAATGGAAAATTGCTTTGAATACCAATATATAAATGAGCTCTAATGAAGCTGGATCATTAACAGGTATCCAAATAACTGGAAAATTGCTTGTAATACCAATATAAACCATGGACCTAATAGAGCCGGTGCTGGTACTGGAATCCAGTGAACTGGAAACTCACTCTGGATGCCAATGAAACCATGGCTGTATGGAGCTGAAGTCCTTAGATACTACAATATAAACTTTATGTGGTTATACAGCTCTGCCATTCATTTTTGCCCTACTGCTCATGGAGTTTTTTCTTTTGAACACTCAAGCACATGTGTTTATGCCATTTGTGGCAACTGAGATGATCTCCCATCTCTGTTGCTACCTGCTTCTACTCACCTACCTCCCAGGCCTGCCTTCAGCACTTGCTGTGCGGTACCTTTATTGTTTGCTGAGGCTCACTATCCCAACACTGACCTGCCTAGGCAGTATTGCCGGACAGATTCAGTATCTGGACAGTGAGCATCCTGACATTAGGAAACCAGATGGACGTTAACAGGGGTAAGTAGAGGATGATATGGCTTCCTACCTTCCCCCTATCAATGGGAGTTATATGTTGGAGGAATTGGGAGGCTGGCCAAGCTGCCCCAGATGTGTTGAGGACTAAACCATTGGCAGCTTGGCCAGCATACCCCGGAGGTGAGGGTTCTAGCTGCGCTGCGTCCAGTAAGATTTTTAATGACTATATCCCCATAACTAATTTTTTATAAATCTCAGGTCTGCTCCCCCTCAGAGTTAGTTAATTTAGTTACAGAGGGTGTGGGGGGAAGAGCTCCCTACATGGGGGGTTTGGAGGGTGAAGGCCCCCGATTTGCCTTTTGTAATTTTCAATCAGATGCCTGAAATCATATTTTTAGGCATCTGCTTGATTCAGCAGCATGGATTTTGGGCCAGTGGGGTCAGTATCCTGAGACTCAGGATACTGAGTTTACGGATACCATAGTATATCGTCTTGTGCTTACATCCTCACCTAAGGGGGTCCATAATGTGTAGATTCTGCTGATGTTGTGGATTCCATTGTGGATTGGAGGCTTCCCCCCTCCAGTCTGTGAAGTGTTGGGTGAAGACCAGCCAGTAGGTGCATTGGGGGCCCCGGTGGGATCAAGCTGCTCACTCCAGAGCGTTTCCTTACTGTTTCTCCCTTCCCTTCAGATGCCATCAGTGAAGGTGCCATGTGCATATGGGATTGCATGGCTACAGGTGGCCCCACCTGGAATCTTCCCTTCAGCAAGTTGCTCCATTTGTACTGCCACTGGTGGTCACACAGCTGGAAGTATCATGGCATATCCTGTTTCTCCCTTCCTAGTAGAGGTGAGCATCCTCTGAGATGTTCAATGCTCCCCCAAGCTGGCCCACAGCATTCCAGGCTCGTTCCCAAGGCTGGGTACCCAACATGACAAGTGGAAGCTGTACCACTGTGCCAACATGCCAGCTCTGCTCTATGGTAACTTTTATTATAAGTCTAATTTAATATTTATGAGCCTAGCAAGGCACCTGATTGTCTACTGGATCAGTCATTAACACCTTAGAAATTACCTATCCAGCTGCCAACTGATGCCATGTGACATTCACAGCTCATGCCACTCCACTCAAAACCTGTAAGAAAGTAAAAAAAAAAAAACAGTGAAAGTGAATGTTGTTATTACGGTTAGACCTATAATCACAATTATGACCTTGAAGTTGGTAATTTTCTTGGATTAATGACTAGCTGGAGGGAAGTGGTCCTTGGCTGTGTCTCAGTCCACCAATCCCCCAACCAGTCATTTAACCCTCTGCAGTTCTAGGCTCTGATAGCCATGCTGTGAAGAGCAGAAGGTAGATTGCATTTGGTTAATGAGTTTACTTCCATAAGAGAAAATTCTCAAGTTCTTTAATGAAAAACATCTGAAAAATTAAAGCTATCTATAATTGTACAATGCCTTCTGTAGTTCCCAAAGGAGTCTCTCTTTCTTTCAAAATACCAGCACTGCTGTTATTAGTAAGAAAATATATTCCTGAGCTGTTCAAACATTTTGCATGCACTAAGTACTCCAGATGATCACTTGGGGTACCACATACAGTGTTCATCCATATCAAACCATAGTTGATTGGGTCTGAAATACTCCTAGAACACTGGCAAATTGGTTCAGTGCCCAGGAACTGGGGTAGTTGCAATGCAAATAATAAAAGACCTGAGGTTACCACCTGAGAATGGGCTGACACTATGAATGGGAGACTGCTAGACACCAGGGATAAGGGTGCATGTGACCACTGAGCACCAGGAACGGAACTACCATGTAAGGGTGTGAAAACTGCAAGGCACTAGGGAGTGATCTACAGGACCAGGGGGTAGGGTGGGATGATTAGTACATGTTTGATGGGTCAGGATGAGGGCACCAGACACCAAATTTGAGATGCTGTGCTGCCTTACATGGGGCGGATCCCACAGAGCTGCAAATTCAACTGCTCATGAAGATGTTGCTGTGCATTCGTTCCAATACTGCCTGCTAAAATCTAATTAAAGGTGTTTATATATGCGACATTATTTTATGGGGGAGCTTGTTTCCGGCAGTACGAGTATCACACTGAGAATGTTGGATTTAGTCATCCAGGCCAGTGGTTAAATTAGAAATGTTTAGGAAGTGGAACTGTAATCTTTACATTTCTTGGAGGTGGAAGTGTCCTCCCAAGGAGGTGGAACTCTGCAATAGTATTCAATTGAGAAAGGTGTCTGAGGAGGTGGAACTGAGTTTCTGTGAGTTCCTGCCCAGTTTAGCCCCCTGATCAAGGCAAACATGTTGGCTGCATTTACAATCTACAATATATATAATTCATAAAATACAGATGCCGAGACAATTAAATAACCTACCTACAGACAAAGTAATAAGCACTGCAGTCAGGTCCAGCGTGTAAACAAGAGTCAAGAAAAAAAGCTTATTTCAGTTGTAGGAGATGCAGGTTTTAGTTTAAATTGTTCGTACAGCATGGTCTGATTTCTCAGATTATACATTCAGCATCTCAGTGGTGCAAGGATGGCACCTCTCACTCTCAGCGTTCACATGTGAGCCCTACATCCTCACATTGGGGCAGGTTAGACGTTGCACACATTGTGGAAGTGAAGCTGCTGTCTTGCAGTGAGCAAGGTTGGAGGCTGCCCAACATTATGAAATCAGCAAGAGAAACCAAGACAATGAATGATCAGATCTGATTACATTACTGTGCATTCAGCACAACAGCACAGGTCAGAAATACTTAACCTTCTGAACCTCGTTACTCAGTATTTAAAATAAACCCATGGGTACCACTTTAAAATTGCAATAAGGCAGTCCAAGGGGTGAGTAATTGCTTCTTCAGGTGTCTCATTATCCCACAATAATGCACATCATGTGATGACTTATTGCTTGATTTGTGCACCTCCTGCTGGCAGGCTGAGGAACGTCACTGGCACAGTCTGGGAATGCAGCCACTCATCTGCCTCCCCCCGGCAGATCAAGGAGTGGCACTGCATGGTCAGTGCCCTCCTGGCTGGGGGAAGGGTGCAGCCACGGTGACATGAATGGTCAGGGTAAGGCAACAGGAGCAACAAAAGGGTGCGGAGAACTGGAAAAACAATAATGCAGAAATAGAATATGAATGTAAATGCTATATAGGGTTAGGAAAAATTATAGCTGGATTACTTTGCAGTCAAACATGGCCACCAGTTTGTCACATTCTATGGCCTGCAAGTAGGTTGAAGAAAAAACAGTGCATGGCAGGGCTGGAAAATATCTACATCACTATCCCCTTTGGTACAGGGCTGTCAGACTGACAAAAATCACTAACGTGAGTTTCAAAAGCAGTCTCTTGACTTTTATGACTTCTCTCTTGGCTGAAGAAAATGCTCTATCCGGTGGATACTTGGAAATTGCCCCTATGTTGAAAGGATCTGTTTAGGTGGAGGTATAGGGCCACAAAAGGGAAAACATGTCAAGAGAAAGAATTGCTACAATTTCTGTTTCTCTTTTTTGAGTTCTCCACCCTTGTCAGCTGAAAAATGCTATACACCCAGAGCGGTTCCACCCACCAGCTAATCACACTATATAAATTGTGTTTAATGAACCTCGATGTCAAAACAGTGTACATGGCTTTCCTGAATTGGGCAAGTATTTGGTTTGAGATACTGTAAAATCATCATATCAAAAGCAAAAGGGGAAACCATGGTGTGGCATACCAATGAAATGTGTAACAAAGTTTTATCTTGCAACTTTGTAACTTCCATGGTTCTTAGTTCTTGCTTTTTTCTCATGGAAGGTCTATCTACTTCCAGGACATAAAAAAAAAAGTTACACATTCAGCATTAAAAAAGCCATTAACATCTCATGAGATATTCTGAAAAGCAATATTTGAACACATTTTAGATAAAATTGTATTTTTTTTCCTGTACCAGCAAGTACCCTCCCCTTTTGTTATTACTATGTACTTTAAAGCAGCAGTGCACCAAAACTGGGCAAAACAATGTTTCTCTACTTTTTTTAACTATAAAAGATTCCAGGCATCTTTCATTCCTGCCTCCTACCAGTAATACCTCTGCCTATGCACCCCAGCATGCCACTGGCCCTCCCAGCAACCTTTGTACACTGCTTTCATACCTTAACGTCATCAGATATGATAACCCCTTGGTCCCTTTTCTCTTTGGTGACATTTAGCACTTTTCTCAAAAAAATAAAGCTGCCACATTTGGCTCAGAAATATCATTGTAGACCTAGCAAAGGCTGGGATAAAGAAAATGCAAAAAAAAAAAAAAATTATGGTACACAGCATTGAAGGTACCTAAAAAGATGTTACAATTATGCTCATATTTTTATTTATTGTAGCTGAAACTAGCTTTTTGGAAAAACATGTGCCACTATACTGCTACTTTACCATGAAAATCAGATCACGCCCCCTAGACCTGATAGGCTCAGGCTATTTGTGACATCATAATCTCCTGTTAGTGATCACACTCTGGCACTGTGGAAATCATTATGATGTCCCAGGTGGAGGATTATGTTGTCAGGTACGGCATAGAGAAGCAGCTCAAGCAGATGAAGTCAAACGTTTAGTGGTCTTATTTACACTGTAATGTGCATAGTTATAACAAGAAAAAGGATGCCAAGACATAGAAAATGGGGACATGTTAGCCAAACCAGTTATAAAAATCTTTCTGTTTTCAGTGCGTCCCTCAAGATATGAGGGTCTTCTAAGCATGGCTCAGGATGACAAGTCATTGCTTGTCGTAGAGTAAAGCACAGTCCCACAGGAAATGGTAATTTTAATTATTTCTTTTGCTGCCACTCCTGATGTGTCAAAAGATATGAGCATGTACTCTATTACAGAGTGTCTGAAATGGTGGCGCTTTACAAATTCAGTTCCATAGACAGTCTTTCTTAATTTCAAAATTTCTTCTTTATTTAAATATTGGCAAGCTTCAATGTTTCACCAAGTGTCTTGGCTTTATCAAGAGATGCCTTCTTCCAAATTAATAATATTTATAATTCTTTCCTCTTAATGTTAATTATTTACGATCCTGCATGTCAGAATATTTTTTATCTCTTGCTTTCTGTTGCTTTATGTGATCAAAGGACTGAATTTTCCACGTCTAGCATGGTGAGAGGATCCGCGACATCTAGGTATGAAAATGATATGGACAAACACTAACTGAAATAGAGAATAAATGAGGTCACATAAAGGCTTGCCAATATTTAAATAAAGAAGAAATTTTGAAATTAAGAAAGACTGTCTACAGAACTGAATTTGTAAAGCGCCACCATTTCAGACACTCTGTAATAGAGTACATGCTCATAAGTCACTGCTTGGCAAGAAAAAATCTATTACAATGCTATGTGCAAATTGTTTCACAGTTTCATGCCCACCACTTATAAACAAACACAAAGATCAGTGTATGTAAGATGCATAAACAGGCAAGGTCGTGGTTAAGTACTGCCCAATTTTAGTACAAAACATGGCTTATAATGAGGAGTTATTGCCTGAAGAAAAAATACTATTATAATGCACAATCAGTTTATAGTATATGGTTAGGGCTTATTATGAATAGAAAGCCGTGGCTTTCAAAATCTTGTTGTAGGACAGTTTAAAGGTCAAAAAAGCTGTTGTACTATCGATTTGACATCACATCTATAGTACCACAACTTTTTTACCTTGCCCTGCCACCTGATTGGTTCACTCAATGCTCTGAGAAGAAAAAAAATTGTGTAACATGGTGGCCTGATTAGGCGAACGCCAGTCGGGGGACCCTCCTCGTTTTGACACGGAGAGCCTCATAAGGCTCCGTGTCACAAAAGTGAATAACAGTTATTTTATTTTTAAACCAAGTGGTGAAGAGCTAGTGGTACGGGGTGACACAGAACTGAGTCAGAGCGGGACAAGCATGAGGGAGCCAGAACGGGAGCAACACAAGTCGACATAACCAAGGTAACCGTAAACTTCGGGGGGAAAAAAATGAAAAAAAGACAAGCCAGGAACCATATACTATATAAAATAGTGGATGGTTAACCATCCATAACTATGGCTGTGTTTCCATCTTGGTTGTTGAAGACATCATGGAGACCTCTCGAGCTTCACTCTCGAGGTCTCCATGATGTCATCAACAACCTCGATGGAAACACAGCCTTGTTGTGGATGGTCACCCATCCACTATTCCATATGTTTTAGCAATGTTTTTGAAAACTCATAAACTATTGCTTGGAAAATTCAGAAAAGTAATTCATCATTTAGAATATTAAAAGTTTCTTCACACTGTGGATCTAATCAGAATCACTCTCTAGACAATCAGGCACACGATCTGGAGCTTAAAATACCTTCACAAGCGCTATGTATAAATGGCAAACATCACTGCAAAAAACACCCTGAACCTTGCGTCATTTAAAAAAAATTGAAATCAAACAGTGGTTTCTGAAACAGACTACTCAAATAGTATACTGTATGTAATAGAAATGTCCCCAGTGAAGAACTCGCAGTTGACTTCACATCTTGTGAGTGTGGTGACATCATAAGGGCACTTGAGCTTCAGTCTCATCCCCATGATGTCACCATACTCATGTGGGGTGAAGATAACAGTGAGCTCTTCATGAATGGGGGATTACTTATTTTCTATTTAAGATCTATATGCAAAACAGTATATACACAAACATTTGTCAATGCCGAATGTTCACTTGCAGGTATTTGCAGTGGTGTTTGGCACGTATGGTGCTTTACCCTAATGCCCTGTGCAATTGCTGGTATTTGCACAATAAAATTTCAGCATGACCTTTTTGTTACCCCTATTGTGCGCTACATAGGCAGAAACACATTTTGGGCAGGATGTGAAAAAATGACAGCTGTACTGCTCATAAGGAAGTGTAGTAAAATAGCAATGTTGAAAATGTGGAGTGGAAATATTGAAAATTCACAAACCTACGAGCGTGCATGGGAACTGTGCAATGCACGCTCGTAAAACAGTTATTTTTATGAATTTTTTCACCAAATTTTCAACATTGGCATTTTAAAACCTCTGCTAATGAACAGTGTCACTGTGATTTTCTTACTGTGTCCCATACATTGATTTCGAACACCGACTGCGCCATTGTGCACTACATGGGCGGAAACACGTTTTGGGCAGGATGTGAAAAATGACAGCTGTACTGCTCATAAGGAGGTGTGGTAAAATGGCAATGTTGAAAATCTGGAGTGAAAATATTCAAAATTCGCAAACTTACGAGCGTGTGTAGGAACTGCACAATGCACGCTCATAAAACAGTTATTTTTAGGAATTTGTTCACCAAATGTTCAACATAGCCATTTTAAGATCTCTGCTCATGAACAGTGACACTGTGATTTCCTTAATATGTCCCATACATTGAGTTCGCACACCGACTGCGCCATTGTGCGCTACATGGGCGGAAACATGTTTTGGGCAGGATGTGAAAAATGACAGCTGTACAAGCTCATGAGGAGGTGTGGTAAAATGGTAATGTTGAAAATCTGGAGTGAAAATATTGAAAAATCGCAAACTTACGAGCCTGCGTAGGAACTGCACAACGCAGGCTCGTAAAACAGTCATTGTTAGGAATTTTTTCCCCAAATTTTCAACACAGCCATTTTAAGATCTCTGCTTATGAACAGTGACACTGTGATTTCCTTAATGTGTCCCATACACTGAGTTCGCACAGCGACTGTGCCATTGTGCGCTACATGGGCAGAAACACATTTTGGGCAAGATGTGAAAAATGACAGCTGTACTGCTCATAAGGAGGTGTGATAAAATGGCAATGTTGAAAATGTGGAGTGAAAATATTGAAAATTCGCAAACTTACCAGTGTGCATAGGAACTGCGCAATGAACACTCGTAAAACAGTCATTTTTGGGAATTTTGTCACCAAATTTTCAACACAGCCATTTTAAGACCTCTGCTCATGATCAGTGTCACTGTGATTTTCTTAATGTGTCCCATACATTGAGTTCGCACACCGACTGCGCCATTGTGCGCTACATGGGCAGAAACACGTTTTGGGCAGGATGTGAAAAATGACAGCTGTACTGCTCATGAGGAGGTGTGGTAAAATGGCAATGTTGAAAATCTGGAGTGAAAATATTGAAAATTCGCGAACTTACGAGCCTGCGTAGGAACTACGCAATGCTGCAGCTAAATAAACAGTCATTTATTGGAATTTTGCACCAAATTTTCAACATGAGGTTTTGGGACCCCTTCTCATGAATAATGTCACTGTCATGGCATTATTCAGGCCCAAAGGGTGATTTCGCACAGTGACTACGCAGTGACTGCGAAATCACCCTTCCGGCCTCAATAACACCATGACAGTGTTATCATTCATGAGAAGGGGTCCCAAAAACCCCATGTTGAAAATTTGGTGCAAAAATTCCAAAAAATGCCTGAGATATGCAATAAAGTTGAAACCCCCCTATCTAGCCCATTATACAGCTTACCAGCATTTCCTCAGTTCGCGGTCAGCTTTGAAGAGTGCAGACGTGTTCCCGGTCCACCGATGATGCGTCGCCGAGCTCCAGAGGTAAGTATGGGGTGAGGGGTGTGGGGAGCAGGGTGCGCAGGTGGGTGGGTGCAGGTTGTTGGGGGGGCCGGGAGACTGTGTGGGACCATTTTTACTTTACAGTTTGTTTTTTTTTAATTGACGACGTGGGACATTTGCCACACTGGGGTGGGCTCCCAGCATGGCACAATGATGGCTGGGGGGGCCAAGGAGCTGACAGGGGATTGGGCACCCCTGTCGGCAAACAACGGGGGATGTTTGCCACACTGTTCCCAACCCGTTGTTCTGTAATATGTCAACTAATGGTTCCCTGTGATGACTCCTCTGCTGGTCCTGATCGGGCCATCCTGTATACTGCCATGGTGGTTGCTGGCTGTAATTGGGTGATTTTCATGCCACATGCAAACAGGGGTCCCTCTGCTGGCCCTCATTAAGATGCAACACCCAGTTTACAAAAGGGTCCCAGTTGGGAGCTTGGAAACATACACAAACAAGAGAAGGTCACCACACAGTCACAGGTACAATGCAGAGGGTTATTGCAGGAATCAAATTCATAAAACGAACTCTTCAGGCATTTTTGAGTTCATCGTGGTGCACAGGCACAGATGAACTCATTGCTATAAGAGGTGCTATTCAGAGTGTGCCCAATGAAGAGCTCCATTTCTAGGGGCAGGTCAGTGGCAGGTGGATCAGGTGGCAGGCTGGTGATAGCTCCCTTTCAGTTGTTGAAGTGTAGTTGGACAACTTTTCAAAGGACAAAGCCACACCAGTAGTGGGGCAGCTCAGTCCTTTGATGTTACATTCCTGCATTGCATTCCTGGTTGCGTATTCACACTGCTGTAGCTTACAGCAGTGTGAACGCACTGAGCCCTGGCTGTCGGCATGCCCCCTCGCCCACCATTAAAAACAAGCAAACTGATGGGAGTGCCCAATCCCCCTGTTGTCATGCCCCCTCTCAGTTCATTTGCTGACAGGGGAGCCCACTCCCTGTTGGCATAATGTTCCTCCCCAAATTTGTTGTGTGCTGAGGGGTGCCCAATCCCCATCAGCTCTTGCCCCCAACACTCAATATAGAGCCGACAGGTGCCAACCCTCTGCCGCTAAAGACCCCCAACAAACACTCAGGTGGGATGCTGGGAGCCCACCCCAGTGCGCCAAATGTCCCTGTAATAAAGAAAACCTTCCCATGATGTTTTTAATTTTTTTTAAACTTGTAAACAAGAAAATGGTCCCTCATTGAGTGCGGTGGACCCTTCCCCAACCTGCACCCACCCTCTGCGTACCCCACCTATCCACACTCCCCTCACCCCATACTTACCTCCGGAGCCTGGCGCAACGATCTTTAGTGGACTGGGAACACGTCTGCACTCTTCAAAGCTGACAGTGAACTGAAGAAATACCAGTAAGCTGTATAATGGCATAAATAGTTTTTTTTCAACTTTGGTGCACATCTCAGCAATTTTTATGAATTTTGGCACCAAATTTTCAATATGGGATTCTTGGGACCCCATCTCATGAATTCAGTCACTGTCATGTAGTTATTTGGTCCCGGAAGGTGATTTTGCAGTCATTGTGCAGAATCATCTTTTGGGGGAGAGTAATGAAATGACAGTGTCACTGTTCATGAAGTGGGCTCCCATAAAGCTTATGTTGAAAATTTGGTGAAAAAATTCCAAACAATGACTGTGTTACCAGCGTACATTGCGCAGTTTATTTTCAGTCCAGATTTTCAATATTGGTATTTTTTTACACCTCCTCATGAACAGTACAGCTGTCATTTTTCACATCCTGGCCAAAATGTGTTTTCACACTTCCAGCACAGAATAGCGTTGTCACTGTGGGAAATCAGTGTTTAGGACAGATTACAAAAATCACAGTGACACTGTTAATGAGTGGAGGTCTCAGAATACTTATGTTGAAAATTTGATGACAAAAGTCCATATAATGACTGTGTTGCGAGCGTGTGTTGTGCAGTTTCAACGCACACTTGTAACATCACGAATATGTAATATTTTCACTCCAGATTTTCAAGACTGGTATCTCTTTACATCTCCTCATGAACAGTACATCTGTCATTTTTCACATCCTGGCTGAAATGTGTTTTCACACTTCCAGCGCAGAATAGCACAGTCACTGTGGGAAATCAGTTTGGGACAGATTAAGAAAACAATGACACTGTTCATGAGCAGAGGTCCCAAAATGCCTATGTTGAAAAGTTGGTGACAAAAGTGCATAAAATGACTATTTTACTAGCGTGCATTGCGCAGTTTCCAAGCACACTTGTAACGTCGAGGATTTGTAATATTTTCATTCAAGAGTTTCAACATTGTTAGTTTTGCACACCTCCTTATAAATAGTACAGCTGTCATTGTTCACATCCTGCCCGAAATGTGTTCTCACACATCTGGTGCACAATGGCACGGTCTCTGTTGGAAATCAACGTTCAGGACAGAGTAAGAAAGTCATAGTGACAGTGTTCATGAGCAGAGGTCACAAAATGCCTATGTTGAAATTTTGGTGAAATTATTCCACTAAATGACTGTTATGAAAGTACGTTGTGCAGTTTCCACGTATGCATTTGAGCATTTTTTTGTTTGATACATATTTTATATCCTCTGCGGCTGGGGGGATGTTACCTATAGTCCCCCCCCCCAAGTCCAGCCCAACCTCTCATTCCCAGAACTGCCCCCATATCCCAAGCTCTACCCCTTACCTCTGGTCCTGCTCAGTGATTAGCCATGGTGGGGTATGTAACCACTGCCACGGGATCCGGGGGGGGGTCCAGATCAGGAGAAGCATCCAGGATTGAAGCCCAGCTCAGTGGCACTGCTTGGCCGGGCATCATTCAGCACGCTGAGGTTATTTTTCTTTCCTCTTTTCAGTCCCGTATGTGGCATGGAATGACACCAAGGGACAGGAGCGTGCATGCTAGTGCACGCTCCCCGTCCCAGTGTCTGCCATAACACATCCCTCCAGTCCGCCCATGGCCTGCCTTAACCATCAGCCACTGCTAGAGGCCACTAAAGCATCCCATCCCCCCCCTCCTCGGAGAAGGAGAGCAGCCCTACAGACGCTTGATCCTTCTACTCCCCTGCTGACCCCCGATGACCCATGCTCATTCCCGAACCCAGGTCACCAGCATAGCGCGAGGTGTGGCGTCCAGCGCCTCAACCCTCAGCACTACAGGGCCAGCCCATGCATTCGAGCATTTTTAATATTTTCACTCCAGATGTTCAACACTGCCATCTCTTCACACCTCCCTGTGAATGGTACAGCTGTAATTTTTCACATCCTGCCTGAACTGTGTTTTCGCACATCTGGTGCAGAATGGCGTGGTCACTGTGAGAAATCAATGTTCAGGACAGAATAACAAAATCACAGTGTCACAATTCATAAGCAGAGGTCACAAATGCTTTCATGAGGTGGGGGTCACAAAAGGCCATGTTGAAAATTTGTAGTGCAAATACCAATAAATGCTCAGGGCATTAGGGTTTCTAACTATAACGTCCCCCCCCAACCCATGGTGGGGCTCCAGTGCCTTCATCTTCTCTGAACCGCAGACACATCACCACTCTTCAAAGCCAAATCACGAATGGAGGAAACAGGTATGCACTTCACTGTATTTCAATGGGAACATGAACTTGGTGGCATAACCTGTTCTTCCTGCTGGGAACTGTAGTCCTGCCAGTCGGTTCGTATCAACAGCAGTCTCAACAACGAACCCTGGCATTGACAAATGCTTGTTTTTTCTCTTCATGAAAAGTTTGTTTCAAGGCTGCTACATGTATGTGAAATGTGATTCCAGTAACAAACTGACTCCACCCCTGCATTCTTTGAGCATGTTATTCCTTTCTTGTTTGTTTATAGAGAAAACCATGTCTGGCAGGTGACCCATCCTTCAAAGAGAAATAAAACAGATGAAACTGAAAGAAAAAGGTCTATTCAGTTAGTAGCCTTTCAAAACACACCTGCACACAGGCTGCTTATTCTCTTTCAAATGAGCACACCTGCGGTGACACACACACACACAAAAACACACACACGCACACATGCACACACTTGCTCTCTCCTCTGTCCTACTCCAGTCTTAGCTGCAATGATAAACAGAACATAATACAGTTTGAAAAGTGTTTGTTTGTTGAATGACTACTGGTAAATCAAGGATCATCTGATCTTTTTTGATGGGGTGTGGTGCTTCTGTGAGTGTGTGATACTGGGAGCATGTGCCTGTGTGTGTGTCTGTGTGTAAAGGAGAATGCATGCCAGTAAACGTCTCCCACCTGCTACCAAACGTCCCACCCAGTTTCTGGCAGATTCCTATCTGCCGTTCAACTGATTCCTAGCCTGCCAGACATGTATCATTGCAGAGTGAGGCCCCAGTCAAAATCAGCAACATTCCCGAGTTTTGTTTGTTGCTTGCTTTCCCCATGAATACTCCTAAAGTATGGAGGGCACGAGTCTCTCTCTGGTTTCAGCTGTTATGAAGCTGCTAATACTTAGACATTGGGCTTCTGATAAGGTTCCAACACTTGTGGAGTGGCATAGGGAATGTACGCTAGCATTGCAACTTGAAAAACACATTGCGTATAGGCGGGGTAAGCGAGAGCATTATGCTTCTCTTTGGGGCTCTTTAGAGCATTTTTGATGACTTGAAGCCATAAATTTTAGGTAACACTTGTTTTAGAAGCAAACACCTCTTTTCCTACTTCAGTTGATTTGGGGCTGATAACTGGGGTTGGGGGAGGGCGGTGGGGTTGGGGGTATTTTGTTTGTTGTTGTAATGCAAGTAGAAAGTGCTCTGTTTACATAATCATTGTTGTAGATAAGGTAATGTGCACTTTCGGTATAGCACTTCTTTGCCTATGTATAAGTTGTTCGGTTATTGTAAAAAAAAAAAAAAAGCAATAAAAAATCTTAATTGCAAAAAAAAAATCAGCAACATTGCATTAGGGCAAGAAAAATACCACACAGGAATGCTTGTGTATGTGTTTTTGTGTCTGTGTATGGTCTGTGTGTATGCACTGGTGTGTGTGTGTGTGTGTGTGTGTGTGTGTGTGTGTGTGTGTGTGTGTGTGTGAGAACATGTGCCTGTAACTGCTAAACTGCTCCCTATAAGCAACGCCTCCTACAGTATGTCACCTGAAACAATCCAATCCTTCTGCTTTTATCGTATTAACACTGGAAAAGCAGGCCCATTTATTTTATTATACAGTAAGTCATTGATCTGATTTCCACCAATCAACATGCAGAGCCACTTTACCTCTTAATCCTGCATACAATGTGGTACAATGTGCTCTCATGTGGGAGCATTTGGAGAGAGCACGCCACTTCAGCACCGGGGGAGGACAGCAAAGTAAATATGAAAAAAAGATATAAACGTATTATAAATCACTCAAGCTAAGCTTGAGTGATTTATAATAATTTAACAGGGCCTCCAAGGTGTGTCTGTTTGGGTGTGTGGGGGCTCCTTTTTGTGAGGTTTGAGCAGACAGGACTGCTCAGCCTCACTTAGCGGTCCTCTCGCCCAAACCTCATGCTTCATGTCTACCACAAGAGACACCCCTTGGAGGCCCTAATAACATATAACCAACTCTTGTTCTTTGTATAATAAGATTGGTACTCTAGGTTTCTACTAAAGCTGGGAGCAATAGACTCATGCATTTTTATGCCTATTTTATCACATTACTGCCGCTTGCACCCTCCCCAGATTGACCCCCCCAGGTCTGTCATCTGCCGTCTCCAGGTACTTACCCCACCCCCTTTTGTTCTCCCATGGCATGCTCTCCATGTTGGAGTTCCTGGGGAGCACTATGTCCCCTATTGGGTTAGGATCCAGTCTGGGAGGCAGATGCCTGGTTGGCAGTGTGGGATCTGCAGGGGAGAGTCTGTCGTCATCCTTTCATCTGGGGTCTTTCTATCATCTTTTCCCCTGGGCTAGCTGGCATGCAGTGACATGATGTGTATGCCAGTGGTAGTATACTGGCACTTATCATTGTCTGGCAGCTTCCCTTGGTTTGAATCCCATCAGCCCCCACTTGCATACTTTGTGACCCTGATCAGGTCATTTTGCTTCCTTGTGCTCCAGGCCACACCTGGAAACAAGTTCCAGTTTAGTGTGCCTTTTTTGGTTAAACAATCCCCCCCAATCCCCCCTTATTCCTTTGACAGCCTCCGCTGTACTACCTTCCGGCCTACATGGGATGACAGATGACCAAGAAGGAAGAAGAAGAATAGTCAACATGTATATAGTGCTTTTCATACACAATGTATCCCAAAGCACTTTACATGCAATGTTCGACTGGTAGTGAAGTGAGTGAATGTGTAGTGGTGGCCATTTTGTACATCAACACCCACACACAGCCTGGACAATTGCATGAATTGGTTTTATGGGAAGGAGAATATTGGCCAAAACACCTGGAATGTCCCATACTCTTTGTGAAGAATGCCTTGGGTTCTTTTAATTCCACCTGGACACCCACCAGGACAGCACCAGGATGGGTAGAAGAGACCTCAATTTAATGCCTCATCTGATGGATGGCACACCCCAGCAGTACATCACCCCCCCCTAATACTGCACTCGGGTGCCAGCATTTAGATATAAGTTCAATCCCGGTCTGGGACGAGAACCCATGACCTTCTGGTCCAGAGGTGGATGTGCTACCAACTGAGCCACGCTGACAGATTCTCCCCACCACAAAGGAGGACAGGTGTCCTGTGGGGTGCTCATCATTCCTTCCCTGGCAGACCCCCCGTAACATGAGCATGTTCCTGAACCTGGATTGCCAAAGTAACAAGTGAAAGGGCTAACCCTGGACTACCAGCATTCAAAGACACACATTTTTATTATAATTTTCTCTTGAAAAGGCAAACATTTTTGAAAATTGACTTTTTTGTAAAATGAAAGTCCATGTGAAAATAGTCTTTCTGAAGCAAAATTCCTGTCTTTTTTTGTGTGAAAAAATGACTGTTTTAACTAGACAACCAGTAGAGTTTCCATGCAAAAACTAGGATTGCAGTTGGAAACTGGTGATTTTTGTGCTGTTTTAACCAGTGGGTACAAACAGTCAAATCCTTCAAATCTTTGCAATGATACCCCATGCAATAAATGGGGATTTGCATGATTTTTGCCCATGGAAAAGTTTACGTAGCTCTACCCTATACAAAATTGTGCTTTTCTAAATGCTTGCATCTTGTGAAAAGTATTAGACTGGAGCCAGAAAATCAGGCTCAGACAAAAAGGCCTGGGAAAAGTTAATTTGTTCTTGTAATTGTGTGTGAAAGAGACAGAGACAGTACCATCCAACTGTTACCATTTCTATGAAATTCAGTGATGTGAAACCAACAGCAGAAGTCCAGTAAATACTGAAAGTATGAAAACCATTTCATATTGTAATGTGTACCTGGTGGCCTTGTACATAACTTTCATCTGCTGTTTGGGTTAGATACTCAAGGCATTTGCACTTGTAAGTTTGGCTACTCGTGTCTTTTGTCATATAAAACATCTGTCCAGAATTTCTTGTGATGTTAAGAGAATTTATAATGCTTGGACAGACATTCTGAGGTAATTCTTAGCAACTGTGAGCAAACATTATTCTAGCAAAATATGTTTTCAAAATTTGTATCTGCAAGTGTTTGAAATATTGGGCCAATTGTGTTCATTTTTTACTTTCATAAAAGTGTGTCAAGTTAAATTGGAACGATAGAGTAAGTAGCAATACTGTAGTCCACATGAAGGGTGAAATACCCTCACAATCATAAATAGTAAAATGCTTCCCTATTTTTGGGTTTAGCATAACCCAAACTCATAAGACAATCATTGTGCTGGTCCCATCATCCCTTGGGTTGAAGTACAGATGAGGTACACTGATGAGTTCTGAGAAGGACACAACGTGTGTCTGTGTCTTCTGTGTTTAGCTCTTGTCAAAGCAGGAAAAATGGGCACTTACCTCTTCCATCACTTTCTCTGGTATGCTGGATTCAGTAAAGGTTCTTGAAGTCAGTTAAAAGTGATAGAAGTCCTTTATTTTAGTTTAAATAAGACATCCAGGAATTCAGCAGTGAGACAGAACATGAGCGTGTGGTTCTCGCACACCAACATTTTGCATATCACAGTGTATGCTGTCTTCAAGTACTGCCCCCAGCACCTGTACTTTATCTTAGACTTCTAAACATGCATAAATTACCATGTGGTGGACCTGAGAGCACAAAATATTTAAGAAAAGTGATTAAAGTTACTAGTGGGCACTGCAGTTGATACTTGTCAAGGTAGTCAGTTATTGACTGAGACAGTGTGTTCCAGGGCTTTTGATAGCTGGGGTAGAATTAAGATCACTGCCAAAAGAGCAAGCACAAGGATGTGCTTCAATGCCTCAAAAATTCAAATACTTCCCAGAAAGGCAGAGCACACACTAACCACAGCATATAAAGGGCACTGGTCATATAAATATATTTATTAAAATTACATACAATACAAACAAACGCCTGATGCATTTTGGATGCCTTTTACATCCTTGTGTAAGAGTTCTGTCAACATTTACCGTGGTGGGTGGTGTCTTATTGGGTTTCCCGATCAGCGTCTTGATGTTATCCCAGAAACACTGGCTATTCCCCCAGGCATTAGCCAACTCATTTGTAAAGTGTTCACTTTTAGCCTTTCGTATAGCCCTGGTGCATCTGTTACAAGCTGATTTGTAGTTCTGGACGTTGGTTGGAGAGCCAGTGAAATTTCTTAAATACCACAGAGAGTCTCTGTGCTCCTTGAGTTTAATGAGTTGAGGAGAGAGCCAGGTGTTTCTGGATCTCCTAAGTTTGTGTGAAGTGTATGGAGCATATGCTTCAACAGCTCTTGGTCGTGTGAGCATTTGTCCTCCTAGAGTTCGGTCTATGTGAATTTACTGTGTTTCAGAATGTGGCTAACTTCTCAATTTGTACCTCATTACAGTAACAGAATATAATTCGGTATTTAAATCTGTATTACACTGTCCTGAGGTATTCTGTCCCACAAGAACCTTATTACAAAATATGCATAGAACTTAAGTAATTATCCTGGTGTGCAAAACTTTTAATAAATACATGCTGGTAATTAACTGAGCCTGCAGTAAATGTGAAAAACTGCTCTCTGGGGCTGCAGTTACACCTTTTCAGAGAATAGCATGGCTTAGAAATCGATATTCACGGTGTGCAGGAGAAAAGAAAGAAGGGAGAAAAAGTTATACAACCTATAAATAAAAAAGGTATTTATTTGAAAAACGAAAGTGTCAGAGATCATTGTCTTGCAACATGGGAACAAATGTAACTGTGGTGCCTTGCTAGGAGGGCTGACCCATCTACTATAGGAAGGGAATATATTGTCTTTGAAATACGCAAACACATTCAACTAAATGGTGGCTTATTAGCAAGGCTGACCAGTTTAGGAGGGCTATATACCGCTGCTGCGATATGCTAAACCCACTCACTGTACAGTGCCTTGTTAGCAGGACTGACCAGTGTAAAAGGGATATATATTGTCTTTGCAGTAAGCAATGCCTATTTATTATAATAAATTATGAGCATCGTTTCTGTATTTCTGAAAAGATGTTGTGAGTTTTTTGCAGGTGCTGCTAATCGGCTTTTGAACTTGTTCTCAATTTTAAACACTAGTCAGCAGTATTAAGGAGCAGGAGTGGAAAGCAGTTCATGAGTACCTGCTAGCAGGAGCCACTCAGGCTGAACTGAAAACCTGAACCACAACTGACATTCCCTGTAGACTACATATTAATATCCCGTGTAAACATTTTTTGGATTAAAAGTTTTTCTGCAGCTCTGGTCCAACTAAAGGAGTCAAATCCATGAGTGGAGCAGAGCAAATACTGCTCAAGTTATATTATAAACAGTAACACCCCCTGAATATAAAGAACATGCTGTTTTTCACACCTTGTAGGGACAACATTATCACAGAGCACTTTAGCTGTGCTCTTGTGCTTTATAACATTTCTGTGCCTCCTCGACGTGAGGACCAGCTTGTTCCTCACACTCAGGGGTGAATTATTCTCTCTATATAGTGCCATACTAGCAGCAGTGACTAAACTATGAGGAGTATACAGTATATGGCCTTCACAATATGCAA
Source organism: Neoceratodus forsteri (assembly GCA_016271365.2). Lineage (NCBI taxonomy): Eukaryota > Metazoa > Chordata > Ceratodontiformes > Ceratodontidae > Neoceratodus > Neoceratodus forsteri. Next base: position 1,591,481,733 of record CM028130.1, read on the forward strand.
ATTCCATTCACTATTTACTGCTTAGTTAGCAGGACCGACCAACCTAGGATGGTATATACTGGCTTTGCAATATTAAAAAACAATGCACTAAATGGTGCTTTGTTAGCAGGGATGAGCAACCTAGGAAGGGTATCAACTGTATTTGTAATATACAAAACCTGTTTACTATACGGTGACTTTTTAGCAGGACTGGCCAATGCAGGAAGGGTATATACTGCGTCTGCAATATGCAAAACCCATTCACTTTATGGTGCCCTGCTAGTAAGACTGACCAACCTAGTAGGAGCATTTAGCACTTGGTAATATGCAAAACCCACACCCACTGGGATGCATTTTGCAGCAGAGTTACTGTAGAAAACAAAGCAATCTCAATGTCAGTTAATCTCTTTTGTCCTACAATAACCAGAGGTCCTGCACTGCATCCAGTCAGACACCACTGTATTACAGAACTGACCAAGAAAGGATGGTATATAGTGCCTTTACAATATGCAAGGCCCATTCACCATATGTAAGGGATACAGATGCAGACTGACATATTGGTCCAAGTTAAGCTATCGGTGGTATTTTTCATGAATGTGTAGTACCAATTCAGTAGCCACAACCTTAAGAACTTTGAACCTGCGCTGTGCCGAGTGTTTTGACTTTGTGCCTTTGCTCCCCTCTGCATACCATCTGCTACATTGTCTTATTTTCACCTGTTTCGGCAACTAGAGACAGCCTGAGAGGGAAAAGGAACAGAGAGTATGTTGGCAGAGGAGGAAGGGCAGAACCATATAAAAGGCTCATGTCGCCTGCAGTGCGAGCACAGTAGCGTGAGCATGAGTGGCGCAAGGAAATTGTATTGAAAGAACTACATGTTCTCAGACTTTCCAGATTGGCTAGAAAGCTATGTTTTAATACATAGATAAAAGGTATAGTTAGATTTAATACACTTATGAGTTTTGTTTCTCAAATTAAACCAATGGGTGTGACAATAGTTTTAGAAATACGAAAAAGGCAAAGTTTTAGCATCTAAGTTACAAAAAGGTTGGTGCCTATATTAGTGACTTGTGGGAGTACAATTTTAAGCAGTAAATAGTACTTGTTTTAACCCCTCTTTCTTTTATTTTAGCAACTATGGAAATAGCCCAGAAACAATCATGAAGGGCTTGTTAAATATGGTGGGGCTGGTGGCGGGGTTAACCTGTCTGGTTCAACTGTTTGTTCCTGTTAGGTCTTGCTTTGTGTTTAATTATTTTAGTTTTTAATTCAGGAAGGGGGTTTTCAAAACTGCTTATCTTGTCAGCATCTTCAGAAGGGCTGAAATAACTGCATATTTGATTTTCCTTTGTGGCTAACAAACCACCAGGCTGTTTTGGGGCTAGAGAGGTTTACCTGTGTCTGACTTGGATGTCTGGATTTTTCTCTGTTTGATTAGCATGATATTTTCTCGGTCAAATTGTTGTGTAGGGCATCTTGCTGACAGGAAGGCACTCATCGCAGCGGTGGGTGAGAGCTTTTAGCTGATTGTTTTGTGAGGGCACAGTTTAGGCCCAGCCCTTCCCCACCTCACCCCACCCACCCCTGAAATAGTTCCTTTATACCTGGGGTTCTGACATCATTCTCTCAAGAGTGCAAGGTGCATATCACTGTCATATCTTCTCTAGCACACTGCACTGACAATATAAGCATACACATTGTATAATATATATATTTCTATATAACAAACCAATCACACGCAGCACACACACACACACACACGCACACACACACACAAACAAACAAATAAAAAGTAGATAAACATGTGGGGAGTAATGCAATGTAATGGCTGTGGGGCAGCAGTCTTCCGGGAGTCTTTCTGGAGGCTGAGATGCTGCCCTATTTGCAGACAACTCTCTGCCCTGAGGGAGGAAGTTGCCTGTCTTCAGGCCGCACTGAACAGTAGTAAGGAAACCTTCCCCCAGGCTACACTGGACAGTAGGAAGGGAACCTCCCCCATCCAGGGAGCACCAGTGCCACCACCACTACCTCAGAGGTTGCGAAGAAAGCACAGCGGTTGGACCACAGTGGGCTCAGGGAGGGTGAGAATGGTGGAACAGAGGCACACCCAGTCAATTGTTCCACTCCACAGTCCATACACCATTCTGGGGGATCATAGCTCCCCTATGGATGCACCAGCAGAGAAGACTGATGACAACTGTCACAAGGGAGGCCCACAGGAAGGAGGCAGAGGACACCACAGGGAAAGGAAGCAGCTTCTGGTGAGGGACTCAATTATTAGGGGGATAGAACTGGGGGGAGCTGGTAAAACTGAAGTAAGGTGCCTGCCTGGTGCCATGGCTTGGAGGGACAGGAAACGCATCCTCAGGATCACAGGAACAGCTGCAAGGGAGTCTGAGCTGGATGTAATTGTCCACCTAGGGACAAATGACTTGGCTCATCATGAGATTAGAGCAGTGCAGGAGGACATTGTAGAGTTGGGGAGGGCCTAAGACAAGTAAGCAAACAGTATCCTTCTCAGAGGTGCTGCCTGTCACTGCATGGGAGAGCGAGGGTAATTAGCACCATGCAGTTTAATGAATGGTTGAAAAATGGTGTGGAGCACAGGGTTTGGCTTCATTGGGGACTGGGGTTCCACCTGGAGGACACCAGCCTATACTGGCAGGATGGTCTGCATCTGTCCAGGAAGGAACAAGTCTTTGAGCAATCGATTTAAAGCGTCATTGGCAAGCTTTTAAACTAGTCAAGGGAGGCACTGATAAGGCAGGAAAATCCCAGCCTCTCCCTACAAAAACAGGGTACTAAATGAGAAAAAGACCAAGGTAGAAAGGTCAGAGGGGGATGCTGCAACAGAAGGTAAAGCCATCAAAAAATGGAAAGCAATGAGTACCAATGCCCGTAGTCTGGGTAACAAGCTTCCTGAATTAGTGGCCTTGATGGAGGAGGAACATCTGGATATCGTGGCAGTCACAGAAACATGGTACACACAAAACCATGACTGGGACATAAACATACCAGGATACACTATCTACAGGAGGGACAGGGAGGATAAAAGAGGAGGAGGAGGAGCTTTTACATAAGGGAAGGAATCAAAGCAACAGAACAAAAGGGTATACAGGGAGGAGAAGAAGCACTGTGGGTAAATTTGGAGACATGCAATGGCACCACAATCCACACAGGGGTTGTATACAGACCCCCTTCTCAGGGGGAGGAAATGGACAAGGAAATGATAGGAAGTATACTTAGAATGGCAGAAAAAGGGGAGATATTGCTGATAGGTGATCTGAATATGCCAGATGTTAACTGGAGTGCAGTTGCAGCAGCCACTTCAGAGAGTGGGGTTATTCTAGATGCCCTACAGGGGGCATGCCTTAGACAACTAGTATTGGAGCCCACTCGAGAGGGAGCAATCTTAGACCTGGTTCTCTCAAATGGAGATGGAGAGGATCACAGATGTAGAAGTGGGTAGCCATCTGGGAACTAGTGACCATCGAACAGTATGGTTCACAATAAACACAGCAATAGAGTCAAGCCATACAAAGGCAAAAGTACTGGACTTTAGGAGGCTGACTTTGCCAAAATGGGTGAGTGCCTAAGGAATGCACTACAAATGGGCAGGAAGGAGGGTAGAAGAACAATGGGGAATAATAAAACTGCCATCACAGAGGTAATGAGCCTTTGTGTGACGAATAAACAAAACAAAACGATGTAAGAAACCACTATGGTTCTCAAAGGAAGTGGCAGTGAAGGTTCAAGAGAAAAAGAAAGCATTCAGGAAGTACAAGGAATTGCAGAAGGAGCAGGATAGAGAACTGTATCAGTTAAAGCAAAAGGAGGCTGGGAAGGCAGTCAGAACAGCAAAGGCCCAAACTGAGGAAAAGATAGCCAACTCAGTTAAGAAGGGGGATAAAACCTTTTATAGGTACACCAGGGAGTGAAGGAAGACCAAGGGAGGGATAGTGAGGCTTAATAAAGGGAGGGAGGGAGGGTGGGCAGAGGGAGACTGTGAAAGGCAGAGATACTAAACAAATATTTTGCTCAGTATTTACAAATGAAGAGGGAGGTACCTAAAACAAACAATAGAAACACTCTGGATACAGAAGTTGATACCAGCCCATTTACAGAAGAAAGGGTTCTAGAAAGAACTCTTAAAACTGAAGGTGGACAAAGCAATGGGGCCTGATGGTTCATCCCAGAATTCTAAAAGAACTAAGGGTAGAACTAGTGACAGCACTGACTACCCTTTTAACAAATCATGGGAGGATGGGGTGGTACCCGAGGACTGGAGGAGGGCAGATGTGATTCCCTTCACAAAAGTGGGAGCAAGGAGAAGCAGAAAACTACAGACCTGTTAGTTTAACCTCAGTGATAGGGAAAATGATGGAATCACTTCTGAAGGAAAGAATTGTCGAGTATCTAGAGGCCAGAGGGGCACAGGACCCTAGGCAGCATGGATTCACAGCAGGAAGGTCATGCCAGGTGAATCTGATAGATTTCTTTGACTGGGTGACCAAAGTAGTAGATCAGGGAGGGGCTGTCGACATGGCCTAGCTAGACTTTAGTAAGGCATTTGACACAGTCCCACACAAAAGATTAATATACAAGTGAGTCAGCCTGGGTGTGGGTCCCAAGATGACAGCCTGGGTAAAGAATTGACTGGATAATAGGACACGGAGAGTAATAGTAAATGGAGTCCACTCAGAAGAAAGGAGGGTTACTAGTGGGGTTCCGCAGGGTTCAGTATTAGGACCGGTCCTCTTCAATGTCTTTATAAGTGACATTGCAGAGGGACTGGAAGGAAAAGTATGTCTCTTTGCAGATGACACAAAGATCTGCAACATAGCTGATGCACAGGGTGGGGTGGAAAGGATAAGAAGGGACTTGGCAAGGTTAGAGGAATGGTCAAATGTATGGCAGCTTAGATTCAGTGCTAAGAAGTGCAAGGTAATGCACCTGGGAAACAAAAACCCAGGGGAAGAGTACACAATGGGGGGTGAGATACTAACAACAACAAAAATGGAAAGGGACCTGGGGGTAATCATATCAGATGACCTAAAGGTGGGCAAGCAATGTGAGAGGGCAGCAAGGAGGGCTGGGGGGATACTGGGATGCATAGGGAGAGGCATCACCAGTAGAAAACAGGAAGTTATTATCCCTCTGTACAGACAGCTGGTGAGACCCCATCTGGAGTACTGTGTGCAGTTCTGGAGACCCAATCTCCGCAAAGACATAGACAGGATGGAAGCTGTCCAGAGGAGGGCAACTAAAATGGTGCAGGGTCTGCACCAGAAGACATATGAAGAGAGACAAAAGGAGCTTAATATGTATAGCTTCGAGGAAAAGAGGGAGGGGGGACATGATAGAAACGTTCAAGTACCTCAAGGGAATCAACAAAGTCCAAGAGGGTAGCATCTTTCAAAAAAAGAGGTGTGCAAGAACAAAAGAGGGCACAACTTGAAGATGGGGGGGCAGCTCAGAGGTAATTTAAGGAAGTATTTTTTCACAGAGAGGGTTGTGGATGCATGGAACGACCTTCCGGAGGAGGTTGTGGAGTCAAAATCAGTGGTGGAATTCAAGCATGCATGGGACAGTCATAAGGCCATTCTAGGGGGTGGGGGTAGGAAGAAGTAGGCTGCTGGTTAACTAGGATCTGCAGCTTATCCAGTAGGTTGGGAAATGGGCAGACTGGGTGGGCCAAGCGGTCCTTATCTGCCGTCAAATTCTATACCCCAGTATTAAGATCTTGTGTACTCCAGAATCTATCCCAGGGTAGATTAAAAAAACAATGAACACACAGGTTAACCATATGGAGAAATCCCTTCAATTTGATTAGACATGAGCTCCAAAGAATTCAAATAAGAGCACAGTTTATGAATTATTTTTTACCCAGCTAGGTGTTTTGGATATCCTTGGCATTTTGTGGCAATTTCAAGTTGAACCCTGGTCTAAGAGGAGAGTCCATTAAACTGGTCTTAGATAATGCAAGAAGCTTAATGAAGAAAATGGACCTGGATTGATCTGGAAAAAACAGATTTCACTATATTGACAAAAACATGGCTAAACAAGGGGATTCACCAAAGAGAAATTGAACTTAGAGATTTTTACCATCACAGACAAGATCAGGGGTCATGGGGTAGAGGAATTTTAATGTACATCAGATACTCAGTTGAACACTCAAAAATCTTATTTTCAGGAAAGGTAGAAGGAATTGAATGTCTATTAATTGATATACAGTCTCTAAATCTGATTATAGGAGCTGTTTACTCCCTGCTCAAAGTAAACACTACTTATTTTGATAAATTTTCACATACTATAATGGAATTTTATTTTATTTATTTAGCTTGTGTTAACCGGGTAAGTGCACTAGCCATAAAATGACTATTTTCAGGCATGACCCGGGAGAGTACAGACATGCAGAAACTTAACAGGATAACAAATTATAAGTGCTTTACATACAATGAGTTAAAGAGGATACAATATATCAGAACATACAAAGTAAAGAGCTTTACATACAATGAGTTAAAGTGGATACAATATATCAGAGACATACAGAGTAGACCATTCATAAGTTCATAGGTGCCTACCTATGCAATAAATAGAGAGGACCTTGGACAATAAATTATCAGGTGACATAACAGATGAACAGAACAAGGTACACAAAAACAAAAACAGGTAATACAAAAGGAAGAAATAACCATTGAGAGCAGGGGTGTCATTAAGGAAAAGGTCGGTAAGTGAGGAAGAAGGGAGCAAGCCATGAAATTAGATTATATGAGTGTATGTAAGTGTAAGGGAGATGCCTGCAGTGCAAGATTGTATATGGGCAGGGAAAGGGAGCTGGGACAGGCTGAGGCAGTAAGAGGGTTATATAGAGGTGAGGAAATACTATTGTATGGCCAGACACATCAGTCATTAGGTAGGGTGAAATATATAGGACAAACAAAAACAATCCTAATCAGTGATTTTAATGCTTTTTGGGGATGTCCTAGAGGCCAGAAATTGCAAAACTCTATGAGCTGCTTAAATCTAGTTCAGATAATTAATACTCCCACAAGAAAAGGCACACTAACTAGTAAAGGCAATATATTACATCTAATTTGTATCTCTCCAGAATTGACAGTAGTGGAAAAAGTGTCTCTTTATCCAATTTAGGGGATCAGAGTGTTATAAAGTGTACTATTACTGTTGATAAAAATATTGTGCGAACAGATGAGGTACCAAATGCCTATAAGAGATGTAATACAAAATTTAACAAATTATTATTTAGGAAATACCTGCAAGGGATGCTGTGGTATAGGATATTTCTTATCCCAGATTTAAATTTAGCAGTACAGGAATTCACAACAATGTTTATAGAGGCATGTGATAAATTTGCACCTCAGAAAAAATTCATACAGAAGTCAAATCACTTGCCATGAATAAGTGCAAATATTAAAAAGTGAATCAGAACAAGTAACCAACTCTGGAAGAAAGCTAACAAAACCCTAAATTTGTGAAGTATGGGACAACTTCAAAAAAATAAGAAATAGAGTACTTCAAGAAATTAGGAAATCAAAAGTACTTTACTACAAACAAAAAATTAAAGATCAAATTAATCCGAAGACCTTTTGGTCTTTAAAAAAAAACTACAAACCCTGTTAAAAATTTAACTTAGACAAAAAGCATACAAAAGGGTATACTACACAAATCTGATAGGTTTGTGGATTTTTTAAATAACTACTTTATAAAGCTTTCTGATTTAAAACCAGAAGTTACACATTCTATAAAACAGTTTCATAATGCGACACAACATCAAAAAGTAGTAGATTCTCCAGATAAATACTTACCTAAGTTTAGATTTAGCATAGTTACCAAAATGGAAGTATTAAAAATCATAAATAAACTAAGGATTAACAAAGCCAGTGGTCCAGATAAAATAGAAAATAGATTATTAAAAGAAGCTGCCCTGGAAATATTACCAATTCTAAGAGACATCTTCAGTTAGAGTCTAAGAGAGGGGTTGTTTCCACTGAGCTGGAAACTAGCTAAAATAATCCCAGTCAATAAAGGCATGGACTCAATAGATGCTTTAAATTATCAGCCAATACCCTACTGTCAACAGTTTCCAAGATATTAAAAAAGATTGTTCACGGCCAACTAATGGAGTACCTTGAGAAATATAACAAACAAACTAAATTTCAATCAGGTTTTAGACAGGGCAGGTCCACGACTATTGCACTCATGGACTTCTTAGAACTGGTAGCTACCCCTCTTCGGGATGCAAAGTCCACGGGTGCAGTATACGTGGACCTGTCAAAAGCATCTGATTTAGTTGACCATGAAGCTTTAATATGCAGCTTGAAGAAAATTGGATTGGCTAACGAAACTTGTGATTGGTTTAGATCTTATCTCAATAAGAGGTCTCAGTTTGTTACCCTTAATGGTCAGCAGTCTAAAATTGAGTCTGTGACATGAGGGGTGCACAGGGATCTATACTGGGGCCCCTCTTATTCATAATATACATGAATGGTTTACCAAAACACATTAGTCATTCTCAGACTAGACTGTATGCAGATGATACTGTATTGGTATCTGTAAGCAAAGACCCAGAGGAGGAAGAACAAAAATTTCTAAATTATTTTTTAGCTATGCAGGGACATTTTTGCTCCCTGGCGTTATTGATAAATAATAAAAAAAAAAACACAGACCATGTTTTTTGGTCCAGAGGGGAAAAACAAAAGTATTCCAAAAATAAAAATAATGACCCAGGAAGGAAAAATTCTTGAACAAACATTGGTTCATAAATACTTAGGAATTCATTTTGATCAATATTTAACTTTTGAATACCATACAAAAGAATTGATAAGGAAAACAAATGCTAAAATAGGAGCAATGAGATGTATTTCAAATTGCATGACAAAAGAAATGTGTTTAACGATAGCAAATCAGTTACTATTACCAGTAATTGACTAAGGAAGCCATATTTATAGGCACACTTCAAAAAAGCAACTGCAGAACTTAGATGTACTTTATAATAGACTAGCAAGATTTGCTTTAAGATGTGATTATAGGGGGCGTGGCTTGACACTGACTATGGCGGACGCAGCTTAGCCTAGCTCCTGATTGCACTCAGTTTAATTTATCAAATTTGGGAGCACCTCGGGCCAAAATACATTTGCAAGTAGCAGCACCAGTCGGGGAGTTAATGGCATCTAGCAGGAGTAAAAACAAGCGGTCGAAGCTCTTATTTGGCCCGACAGATCTCTCTAAACTAAAATCCTGAGGAGCGGCAGAATCAGAAGGCCCCTTGGCGCAGGAAGCTTTGACTGAAATTGAGTGCTCCCTGTCTGCAGTACCCGCCACCTTAGCACTTATGCAGCATGACATGAAAGCAGAATTTGATAATATTACCTATTAAATATCGCATTTGCAGTCGGTGGTAACAGGCCTTTCTGAAACCTCAGCTATCCACAATACACGCTTAGAGGAGATGGAGAATTGGGTCAGTAGCCTGGAGGATTCACTCACAGTAATGATGGGGGATAAACAAAACCTTAAAAAGCTGGTGGAGGAACTGAATGAAAGGACTGATGACCAGGAAAATCGGTCTCGCCACTCGAATCTCAGGATCATCGGCTTACCTGAGGGAATGGAGGGCAATGACCCTGAAATGATGCTGCATGCCTGGCTGGTTGAGCACTTGGATCTCCCACAAAGTCTGCAGAAATGCGAGGTGGAAAGAGTGCATCGAGTAGGCCAAAAACTGTCAGAATCCTGACCAAGGCACTGTTTAATAAAATATCTCCGGTACACTGACAAGGAAGCTAAACTGAGGACAGCGAAGGAGAAGGGGCCGATCGTGATGGGCAACCACAAAGTCTGCATTTTTCAGGATTTTAGCAAGCAAATGCAAGTAAGGAGACAGAAATTTAATGACGTCAAGAATCGCCTTTATAAATTAGGCTGGTCTTTTGCTTTGATCTACCCGGCTAAATTAAAAATCAACAGACCTGGAGGAGCACCACAATATTTTTCGTGCCCTGGAGCAGCGAGAAAATGGCTGGATTCTCAACTTAAGAGAGCAGAAGGAAGGCGTTCTCTGCAATGGCAAAAGATAGAGGATCGCTGAGGGAAATAATCTAATGTACTGTGGAACTTTCTTCTCCCTCATATTACAAACAAGAGGCGAGATCTGCTGTATACTTGGGCCCTTTCATCTCATCTTATTTTTGAACTTTCCTGTGCGACTGTGCACACAATCGAGCGGGTCTGTGTTCATACGCAGGTACAATGGAAAAAGACCAAGCTTGGAGTGTCACTCAATTTGCATTTCAGCTAAGTCTTCCTTTTTTTTATGTTTTGTGGACTGTCTTAGATTCTTCAACAGTACAATAGGACGTTCCTTCTCAATTCATTTTGTCCTGGATACGCAGTGAACTCTTAGACTGAGACCACACTTTATGTTCTGGATTATTGATCTTACGAACATAAGAACATATGAAATTGCCAGCAGATAAAGGCCTAGAGGTCTATCAAGTCTGCTCGAATGTGCAGCTAGCACCCCTTATTCTGCAGCTGCCCCTTCCTTCCACCCTTCCCCTTCATTAACCCTCCCCCTTGTCCTGTCCCATCCTCGTTTGAAGCAGTCCACTGTTCTACTGCATACCACTTCAGGAGGTAACGCATTCCACCCAGCCACCACCCTCTCTGTAAAAAAGTGTCTCCTCATCTCCCTCCTGAACCTTCCTCGCTCCAGTCTCATATCATGGCCCCTGGTGTCCCTCCCCTCCCTTACTTTGAACAGCCCCTCTGTCTTAATTGATCTTGATCTTAATTTGAACTTCTTTTAACCAAAGACTTAATATCTGGACATACTCGTTATGTTTACAAAAGATGTCATATTTTTGGGTCTCAGGAACTTTGGAAGGGACTTTGGGTAGCAGAGCTGTTTAGTATTGGCTCCAGTGCCCTAAGAAGGTTTATAAATGCTGACTTTTCAGCTCAGTTGAATGCTTTTTAAGCAGGGTGCTTACAGTCTGTTTGGCACTCCCATTTTATATAGCGTTGTTCAAGGAGTGCAATGCAAATATCATATGGTAACATCTAAATGTTTGCCAAATGTTTGCAAGGGTTATTATGGTAGACTATGTTTTGCTCATCGGGGGTGGAGGGGCTTGGGTTGTTCAATATGGGGCTTTTGTTGTTTTTGATGTTGGGATTGGGTTGGGGAGGTGGAGGGGGAACACTAGGGAGATACACTGGAAGGTGCTTGAAACTACAGTTGGCAATAATGGCTGTTCAGACGGGCTGTGTTTTGGGGTTCACCAGGTTTCTTCTTTGCGGGGGAGGGGATTTGGGTTTGTTAGTGCCTATTTTAAAATGAGACATGGGAAATTATCTGATAGTGAGGAATCCCTAACACGAAAGGTGGTATTTATGAGTTTTTTTATTTATGACTATGGATAATTCTATCTCTATTGCATCCTGGAATATTAATGGTCTGAAGTCGCTCCCTAAGAGAAGAAGGATCATGTCAGAATTTAAAAGGGCTAAGTGGCAGCCAGTGTTGTTTCAGGAAATGCATATGCAGGAGCCATTGAAAACGGAGACCTATATGGGGGGATGTGGGTTTCAGCTAATTTTTCTTCTAAGGCCTGGGGTGCAGCTATTTGGCTGCCTAAGGGTTCTCGCTTTAAGATACTGGAATCTTAGCTGGATTCACATGGTAGATATGCCCTTGCTAGGGTAATGTATCCAGGGTTGGGTACTTATAATTTGGGCTCAATATATGCTCCTAACGTGGAGGATCTTTAATTTTTCCAGTGACTCTCCTTGGACCTGGTGGCCTGGCAGGGCTCATGGATTTTAGGGGGCGACTTCAACTGTGTATTAGACACCGTCCTAGATAGGTCTAACACCACACCTGCACTATTGACAAAAAATGCAAGGGCACTGGCTATGTTAATGCAGGAGGTGGGTATGATTGATGCTTGGAGTCATTTGTATCCAACTGGCAGGGATTACAGTTTTTATTCTTTTGCACATAAATCATATGCTCGTATCGATAAGGTGTTAATTAGTACTGATATGATACCCATCTTGAGAGAGGCCAGTTATTCTCCCATTCTGATCTCAGACCATGCTGCAGTATCTGTTGGTCTTAAAGTGGGGCATATAGTAAGTCCTGGAAAATGGACCCCTTGCAGTTGAAAGATCAAGCTTATGTCCGTTTTATTAAAGAACGTATTGAGGAGTTCCTTGTCTTTAATAGAAAAGGGGATACCTCTAATTCTACGAGATGGGAGGCTTTGAAGGCTTATATTAGAGGGCATACCCTTTCATATACAGTACATGAAACCCGGAACAGAGCTAAGGAGTTAGAGGAGTTGAGATCTCAGATAGAAATAGTTGAGCAGTCTCATAGACTTAAGCCTGACCCAATGCTATACAACAAATTGCAGAAACTGAAGTGGCAGTACAATTCGGCCTGCAGTGCCCGACTAGAAAGAGTTATATTGCTTTCCCAGGCTGGTCAGTATTTCGATGGGGATCGAGCGGGGAAGATGCTGGCTTGGCAGTTACATAGGAGGGAGGGGAGAGGACAGTAACCCAAATACACACTTCAAATGGGGACTTGGTAGATAACCCTGAGGAAATAGGTCAAGCCTTTGAGAGCTTTTATAAACAGCTGTACACTATGGAGTTCTCCCCTTCATCCGAGCTGATCAATGCTTTTCTGGACAAGGCCTTATTAAAAACACTTTCTGAGGCTCAGTCTGAAATGTTGGAGACCCCAGTCAATCAAGAGGAGATCAGGCTGGCTATTAAGAGGCTAAAGGGTGGCAAGGCTCCCGGCCCGGATGGCCTACTGATTGAGTTCTATAAGTGTTGCCAAGATACGCTTCTTGTCCCCTTGACTGACATGTTGGATGAGAGTAGGACCATGGGAATTTTGCCCCCCTCCACTCGGTCGGCAGTCATTACAGTTCTCCCTAAACCTGGTAAAGACCCCAGTTGGTGTTCTTCTTACAGACCTATTTCTCTGCTAAACACTGATTACAAGATCTTAGCGAAGGTTCTGGCTTCCAGGTTAGACCCCTTATTGCCTAGTTGTGTGCCCTCCGACCAAACTGGATTTGTGAAAGGCAGATATGGGAAGTACAATATTAGACGTACTCTGAATATTGCTTACCACTGGGAGAAATCCTAAGAATAAACATGGGGCAGCTATTCTTGCATTAGATGCAGAGAAGGCCTTTGACCAAGTGGAGTGGGGGTAATTATTTGCCACACTGGGCAAAATGGGATTCGGGTCAAATTTTATTTCATGGATTACGACTCTTTATTCGAGCCCCACCACCCAAATTGTGGTTAATGGAGGCCTAACCTCTCAGTTTACTTTAAGTAGAGGGACCAGACAAGGTTGTCCCCTATTGCCCCTGTTATATGTTCTGTTCTTAGAACCTTTAGTCAGAGTTATTCATAATAACTCAGGAATCCGAGGATTTCGGGCTAATGAGACTGAGCACAAAGTAATTCTATACGCTGATGATCTCCTCCTCTATCTCCAGGTTCCATCTGTCGATCTCCCTTCTGTACATCTGTTTTTTTCTGAATATGGGTTAATTTCAGGCCATAAAATTAATTGGACCAAGAATGACGTCCTTCCAATAGGAAAACTACAGAGGCAATGTTTGCTCCAACATTTGAATGGCTTACAGGTGGTGTCTAAACTTAAATATTTGGGGATCTATATGTCAGGACGTGCACATGCCTTGTATAAGTTAAACTTTAAACCCTTGCTAAGGATACTGGCTCTCAACTCACCTGTACCTGTTTAGTGATATGGCAGTAGCTGTTTTGCAGTGTTTATGCAATGTATTTTCATGGTATTGTTTATAAATATCACAGCATTCCTTAAGAGTTGTTTAGTCTGCCTTCTGAAATGAAACTCATAAGCACTCAGCTGAAATAAAGCTTATAGTCCTAACAGCTAGTTGCAAACCAATACTAAGCTTTTACTAATTCATTGAATTAAACACTGCACAGATTAAGAAACTCATTGAACAATGCTACACCAGTGAGTTGAGGGAACAGTTTGATGTGACTTGTACTGTAGCATGCTTTATGGTTTAAACTTGACGTGACACTTATTATATTGTGTTTTCTTAAAATAGGACCGTAGGACCACTGTTGGACCTGAGGAAGTTGCCCTGAGGCCACAAAACATTGACCTTTTTGTTTCTTAGGTGGCTATTCAGTTATGAACATAAATAAAACTTAAAGGAAATCTAAATCTGAGTCTGCCTCACTTGACATAGAATTGTTCACATTAGCTCCCAAAGATTTTCTGCCTGGGAAAGGCACATCAGGCTTCCACTCCAGAGATGGTCATTTTTACCTGCAGACTGTATATTCTACAATGCTTTGCCCATCTAGACTAGAACTTTGAGAATCAAGAATATTAACTGTTGGTCTGTTTGCACCAGGAGTTCTACACATTTGACTATGTTCGGGTTCTTACAATTATGGTGCAAATAGTCTTTCTGGAATTTGATTCAACTTACTGGTGATGGGTCTAGGTATCGACCAGCTGAGATCTGCAGATGCTGTCTAACGTCATCATTCAGAGCAAAGCTGGTGGAAGTAGTAGTAAGTAGCAGCAACCATCATTTAACTATGCATTCAGGCATCAGCCACTAAATGCAGAAGTGGAATTCAGCTCTTGATTCGAATTTGATATCCTGCCTTGTATTCCCCATCACATTTATATTTTCATTAAGTCTTTTAAAGACTGATTGGGCTCCTATCTTGATTTGGAGTACAGCATTTGTCAAAGGAAGAGATATGGTGTATGGGTTTTAACTTTCAAGAGTCTGAGTGACTCATGACAGTGTTGCTGACTAATATTGTTGTAGCGTTTTAAATACTGTACAGTACATTAAATGCAAGAGCAGGAAGGAAATAACCTTCATTTCAGTCTGAGTAGTTTTGCTACGAGAATCCTTATCAGTCAGTAGCAGCACTGCACTGTACCTCTGGGTGCTAGTTCTTGGTAGGGGCCTCAAAGCATAACACTGCTGCTGGCTGCCAGCTGTTATGTGACTTCAAAGTTAAGTTACTCAGAAGGCCTATTAAAATGATTTCCTGTAACACCCATGTTTCACAGTTTTTGGTCAGAGCAGATAACATCAATCATGGGAGCTCCACACCAGTGCAACTAAGATTCTTACTTCTGGAGTGGATACTCACTGGTATCTGACATATCCGGGAGAACTGCCTTGCATAATGGAGGATCTGGGCAGTATAGCCTGGCGATAATTCATTAGGATAATGACCATGCTGCCTAATTATCCTAGCCAGACAAATGAAATCTGTGCCAAAAATGGTAATTATCTGGGGGTTTCAAACATCTTTTGATATGTAGTGACCATGGAGAAGGATAACTGGTTCTGCATATGGTAAAGATTATTCAGAAAATTTGTCCCAGAATAGATCTACCCCTGATAAAGTTTACTGCTGGATAACCGAGCTGCCTGGCAAACCATGAATGGTGTGGTTAATGCGCTAACTGAGCAGGTCTACTTATAAGAACACATCACTGGGTCTGTGATGTGTAGATTGCCCCCCCCCCCATGCCTAACTGGTAGGTTGTGTTTACCTCATGTGTTCAGCCACCATGAGGAAGAAGATGGGGGTGTTACTGAGGCACAGCTATGGATTCTGTTATCCCACATATAACAGCTAATAAAAAAAAACAATAACAGAACAGTACTTTTCCATAGATCCCTCTTTCCTTCTCCTCACTACCCCGCATCTACTCCCCTCCAATCTACTTTATCACCTCTTTTTGATCTTCCCATTGCACACTCTCCACCACCCCCAACCCTTTCTCCCCCGCCTCTATCATATCCTCCTCTCCCTTATCTCTAAAGCTTAACTACCACAAAGGCACTTATTGCATATTGTATATATATCTTGTCTATCTCATCCACTTTTTTCTTTTTTGTACTCAGTATTTCAGTTGTTTTGCACTTGTTCATACCATATTACATTGTCTAATGTTATACTGCTTGTACCCTGACCTTGTTCTAAACTGTATTTTCACTCAACCTCTTATGTCAACTGTTCTGACCTCCTCCCACTGTATTACCTATTTCACGTGCTGCCTCACATGGTGTGCTTATGTATTGTCTACCTGTATTCTCCCGGGTCATGCCTGAAAATAGGCATTCCCATGCCTAGTGCACCGACCCGGTTACCAAAAGCAAATGAATAAAATAAAAATTTAAATGGACTTGTTTTACTTTTTTTTCTTTTTTGTAAAATGTGTTCTTTTGTGAAACATATTGACACACCTTGTATGGAACATTATGTTTACTAATTTAAATAAGATTTGCAGAATCCTAATTGGCCCATCAGTGCAGCGGTAGTGCTACTGCACGCAACGCTGGAGACCCAAGATCGGGAGGAACCTTAGGTTGTTGGGGGGAGGAAGGGATGTGCACTCCACTGCGTTACCATCGCCTAGGTGACCATAGGTGGCAGTACAAGTGAAGCCTTGAAGGGAGTGTAGGCACTTCCTGACTGCAATGGGAGTATGCATGAGTGCTCACATCACTGCCGTCCGCACCCACGAAGCACCCGGGGGGGAAGGGAGAACATGGAAAAGGGATGGCGGGTGAGGCAGTATGATTCAGCATCCTCTCACAGGGCCAGCACAACCTACTGGATATCCCTGGCTATCAAATCGAAGCTAAACTCCCCCGAGGCTTGGGAAACCTCACGGAGCTCCGCCACAGGAGGCAATCTGTGGGGCACTGTACCAGGCAGGTAAGAGTAAGTCCCAGATACGGCAGGTAACAAGGCTGAGGAGCACGCTGCAGAGGGGATCAGCCGAGCAGAGAAAGAAGCAAAAAAAAAAAAATTGAATCCTAATAGCCTGATCCACGGAACATTTGGGTGTGTTACATGGCCATGTAGAGCAAGAAACATAGAAACATAGACTTTGACGGCAGATAAGGACCACTTGGCCCACCCAGTCTGCCCATTTCCCTACCTATTGGATAAGCTGCAGATTCTAGTTAACCAAAAGCCTACTTCCTGCAACCCCCCACTATAATTGCCTTATGTCTGTCCCATGCATGTTTGAATTCCCCCACTGTTTTAGACCCAACAACCTCCCCAGGAGGGCGGTTCCATGCGTCCACCACTCTCGCTGTGAAAAAGAATTTCCTCACATTACCCCTGAGCCGTCCCCTCTCTAACTTTAAATTGTGTCCCCTTGTTCTTACTCATCTCTTTTTCTAAAAAATGCTACCCTCCTGGACTTTGTTGATTCCCTTGAGGTACTTAAAAGTTTCTATCATGTCCCCCCATCCCTCCTTTCATCAAGGGTATACATATTAAGCTCTCTCACTCTCTCTTCATATGGTTTCTGATGTAGACCCTGCACCATTTTAATTGCCCTCCTCTGGACTGCTTCCATCCTGTCTATGTCCTTGCGTAGATGAGATCTCCAAAACTGCACACAGTACTCCAGATGGGGTCTCACCAACTGTCTGTATAGAGGGATAACCACTTCTCTTTTTCTACTTGTGATGCCCCTCCCTATGCATCCCAATATCCCCCTGGCTCTCCTTACTGACTTCTCACATTGCATACCCACCTTTAGGTCATCTGATATGACTACAGCCAGATCCCTTTCCATTACTGTTGTCGTTAGTACCTCCCCTGCTATTGTGTACTCTTCTCCTGGATTTTTATTTCCCAGGTGCATTACTTTGCACTTCTTTGCATTGAATCTAAGTTGCCATATGTCTGACCATTCCTCCAGCCTTGCCAAGTCCCTTCTAATCCTTTCTACCCCCCCTTGTGTATCAACTCTGTTACAGATCTTTGTGTCATCAGCAAAGAGACATACCTTTCCTTCCAGACCCTCTGCAATGTCACCTATAAAGACATTAAAGAGGACTGGACCCAGTACTGAGCCCTGAGGTACTCCACTAGTAACCCCCCTTTCTTCAGAATGTGTTCCATTCACTATTACCTTCTGTGTCTTGTTGTGCAGCCAGTTTGCTACCCAGGCTACCACCCTGGGACCCACTCCCAGGCTGGCTAACTTGATTATTAATCTTTTGTGGGGGACTGTGTCAAATGCCTTGCTAAAGTCTAGGTAGGCCATATCCACAGCCCCTTCCTGGTCTATTACTTTGGTCACCCAGTCAAAGAAATCAATTAGATTCATCTGACATGACCTTCCTGCTGTGAATCCACGGTGCTTTGGGTCCTGTGCCCCGCTGGCCTCTAGGTACTGAACAATTCTTTCTTTCAGAAGTGATTCCATCATTTTCCCCACCAAGGTGGTGCTTGCTCAGAAAAACAGTGAAAGTCAGCCAAAGCTACAGCCACAGTGTGAGGACATTTCACACACACACACACGCACACACACACGCACACACACTCACATACATGCACCTGCACCATCAAACTGTGTAATGCATTGGCATTTCTGAACATATGCACATTTCATGTGTGTGAATGTCTAACCACAGTAGGTGCATGTGGATTTCATGACTTTACTCTATGCCACCCTTAATTACAGCACAGATACGGTGCCATGGCTGACATGGCAATCATACAACCTATACCACACCTGCGACACATATGCACCACATAACGGCCACATGTTTTTACAGCTACAGAAAGTAGATAAACCATTTTTCTAGCCAGTTTTGTTAGTTTGGTAGGAGCCAGTGCCAGTTTTGCACACCCATACCCATTGTTAATAGGGATTTGGCAGCCAGCTGCAGTAAGCAAATAAACCATTTTCCTAGCCAGTTTCATTAGTGAGGTGGGTGCTCGTGCCATGCCTAGAAATCAACCTAATCAATCCCAAACTACTCCTCAATGCCAAGAAAACTAAGGCCATGATCTTTGCCCCAAACATCAACTCCATTTCCCTTGCAAGCATGCACAAAGAATTCATGACTACCTCCCTAGGTGAACCCCTTGAAATCACCTCCAAATTCAAATATCTTGGTATGTGGCTAGACAACAAACTTTCCTTTCATGACCACCTCGACGATCTGGCAAAGAAGCTAAAAATGAGGCTAGGTTTCTTTTTCTGTAACAAGTCCCTCTTTCCATTGGATACCAGAACTTGGCTGGTCCAGGCTACTTTCTTGCCGCTACTCGACTATGGAGATCTAATCTATTCTTCCTCAGTGGCCTCAGGACTCAATAAACTAGATGTCCTCTACCACTGCGCCATACAGTTCATGACAAACCTACCCTACCAAACCCACTATTGCGATTTGTACCTAGCCGCTGGCTGGACATCACTCTCAACTAGATGCATGCTTCATGCTGGTATCTGGACTCTTAAGTTACTCCTGACCAAGCTCCCGAACTACCTCACAACCCTTTTCTGTATTTCCCATGGTGCCTACTCTCTTAGGAAAAATTACCTCCTCCTCCTTGATGTACCGAGAACTCGCACCTCACTCGGCAATAGGGCCATATCGAGCATACTCCCAACTATCTGGAACCAGCTCCAAGGTATACTGAAGCTTCCTGGTACTGTCCCAGACAGCCTATTTAAAAGACTGGATGCAGCAAAAATATAAGATACATGCAGCTGTTTCTAAATCCCAGCTCACTGCTCTAACCCTAGCCTACTGCTTCCTCTTACTTATCTAGAAATTAGCTGCCTTGATACTCCAAAACAAGCACTTTGTACCTTTTTTCTGTACTTGTATTTTTCTATGTCTTAGTCATTTTTATGCAACATGTTAATGCTTGCCCATAATTCTGTACTTGAATTTGTACAGTTTTTTCAATTATGCAATCTGTAACTACCTGTCTGTGTCAAAGGACCTCCTTGTGAATGAGCTTGCTCAATGGAGTTTTCCTACAATAAACTTGAACTTGAACTAGTTTATAGGGGCTTTGGCAGCCAGCTTTATAAAATAAACAATTTTAGTAACAAATTTCATTAGTGAGGTGGGTGCCACTGCCAGTTCTCACACACCCATGTCTAGTGTATGAGGGGCTTTACAAGCCCTTTAACAAAAGCATCAAAACAATTTTATTGGGCAGTTTTGGTTCTGAAGAGAGTGTTAATGTTAGTTTTGCATTCCTGTACCGTGTGTTAGTGGGGCTTTACCAGTCCATTATAGAACGTTTACCACAATCTTACTAACTATTTTGCATTAGTGATATGGGGCAATTCAGCAATATGGCAAGAGAGGACATGGGTCATTGCGGGTTTTACCCAGGCCTCAAGTGGTGTGGTATGATGTGTGGCTAAGTGCATCAAGTGGGTAAATCCAACAATGACCTACTCCCTGGGGTGCCTTATTTCAGTTATAAAATAGGCCCATCTCTGAAAAATACTCAAACAGAAAATAAATACATTTTTACTTAGATATTACAGTTCTGTTTAAATGTTTTAATATTTTGTTTAGAAAATGCAAGAAATAATGATGTGGCGCATCTGCTAATCATATAGAATAATACATGGGTAACCATATACAATGAAGACGTATTTCTACTGAGGAGTTGCGGTGACATCATATGGACCTCGAGAGCAAAGCCTGAGAGGTCCATGCTATCACCTCAATCCTGAGATGGAAACATGAGCCTAGTTGCTCATATTGCCTGGTTATAATATGGTTGCCCATATTGCATGGTTATAATATGGCTGCCCATATTGCATGGTTATAATATGGTTGCCCATATTGCATGGATATAATATGGCTGCCCATATTGCATGGTTATAATATGGCTGCCCATATTACATGGTTATAATATGGTTGCCCATATTGCATGGATATAATATGGTTGCCCATATTTTAGTTTTTTTGGTATATTGTTTTACTGCATGTCAAAATTCAAAAGTGAAAACGTCAGAACTCTCCTCCCACCCACCTATCTTTTAACACTCATAGTCAGGTGCTTAACAGGCGATAACCATACACAGCAACTTTTGCAACCTTTGAACTGTGCACAACATTTGTTATAACCTTTGAACTGTGCACAACTTTCCCTCATACACAACATGGATTTTAAGTGTTTTGAAATTCATACACAACAACACTTAACACATACTATCATGGATTAATCCCACATTCAGCAGGTACAGGGTATGTGTAGATGTCTACAAGAGAATTTGCGTCAAGGAAGGTGAAACTATGCTTTCATTTTGTCTCTCTTCCTCCTCCTCCTCTTCTAATATCTGTTGAGGCCATTTCTTATTATACTTCCTATTCCCTATCAAATACAGCAGTCTACATTCCAATACCACCCAATCTGGGAGACCCCCATAAAATAGTAAAAGTGACCGCCCTGACACCTATCTGCCAAAGACCAACCACCACTGTGATATCCTTACTCATTGCGTATAGTTTTCAAATGAATTAGACCTGCCTAGCAAATAGAACTGTCTGTGCTGTCATTGAATCCCCCCCCAAAAAAAACTCATGTGGTCACTTAATTTGTAGGAAAATCAATAAATGAGTCTGCAATACCATTCTCAATGCCGGGAACATGCACAGCCTTAAAATGGATATTAAGAAGCATGTACATGAGTATGAAAAGCCTCTTGAGGCCCCCAATGGGTCCTTGGCCCCTAGCTGCCCATTGATGGTGTGGACTACTCCTATGTTATCTATCCAAAAAATACACCCTTTTATCCTTCAGCTGGAGGCCCCACACAGAGTGCCACCAATAACAGGAAAAACTCCAGTAGGATAATTTGCTTTGTGAGTCCCACCTCTGCACAACTCAAAGGCCACTCAGCAGCACACCATGCATCCTTTAAGTATGCCCCAAAACCAAGTCCCTGATATGTCTATAAACAGTTCCAGCTCCTGGCTGTCCACTGTCACAGGCCATATGGTGATAGCATTAAAGTGGGGGACAAAGGCTGACCACACCTCTATAACTTCCCTGAATCCTTCCATAACCAGTGTCTCGCTGTGAGTCTTCTGGGCAACCAGGCACTAGCTTTATCTTCTGCTGTCAAAATGTCCTCTCCACTAGGATGACCTGGCATGCAAGCTGGTTGTTGGATCTCCTTTAGGGTAACCTTCTAGACTATCACTGCATGACCTAGATGGTCCCTAAGGACCTCAGTCTTGTCCTCATACAAGCAGTATTCCTATACCTCTGCATCTATCTCAGTGCCCAAGGAATGTTACGACTGAGTTCAAAGGCTCAACTTTACAAGGGGCCAGTAAGACACTGAAGCTATGGCATAGGTGTAAGAAGCTGCCCAGTGTCTGTCCACAAAATGGTGAGTGGGCTGAGCCCACAAGCAAGACATCGGCCAGACAGTGAACAATTTCTTGTGCCCCTGCTTGGTTGGCAGTTGCCCAATGCAAAAAGGTACTGAAGCACTCAAACACTGCTTAGGACACTGAACACTCCGTGGGCATGCAATTATCCACATAATATTGCCACTCAAACTTCATCCAGCCAGTCTCAGTCTGCAGCAGTCAGAATGCCGACTTAGTATTTACCTTGGCCATAAAAGCCCCTGGACCTGTTGTGTGCATCACTTCAAACTCCCTGTCAAATGATGCATATTGAAGCACCATGTGGCATGGGTCAGTGTGGTAATTTACAGAGTCACCCTCAGGGTATGAGAGGTGGTTGATCATGCAGTAAACTCACAGCCCAGGAAATGGCACGGAGGAATATGGGCCACTAATCCTCCTCAAACCTGAGTGTACTAAATGCCTGACATATGAGGGGCACAGTAACTGTACTTATAAATAGTTAATTGTTTCTAGAGCAGTGTGAAATGTGGCATTTTACCAGCAGAGCTCGTGTGGAATGGCAACTCCACTTCTGAAATGTTTTTGGAATTTCTCCCATGAAATTCTGAAAAGATTTTCTTTTTTCTCCAGATTACATAATCCGCATCATTTTATTTCACGAATTGTGGGAAATTAATCCAAGTTATACATAAATTGCGGAATATGATTCCATGGTTAATATCCTGATTTCTGAATTTTGGAATTTTACTTCTGCTGAAATTCTGCAGAATTAGGTGGAATTTCTAAAATTTGAAAATTCCACACATCTCCAATAATTTACCTCAATAAATAGGTTCAGAAAGCCTAGTGATTTGATTTGCCAAGAGTATCATGTGACTGTCCAGTATCACAGTACAACCGGACACCTCAGGTCTCATTTCTCTAAATATGTTGCTTTTCAGTTTGTATGATCATTGTATAAGGGAAATAACACACATCAGTGTATACATATACATCTGGTGGTAGAAAGCACTGTGCTGTGCCTTGAGTTTCGTGACATACTGGACATTTCCACATATATCTCTCTGCTCATCTGGGCCCCTTGGCTCGTGTCATTCCTTACACAGCTTACCACCTTGTAGGACGTGGAAACTACTACTGTATGTGTCTGATGACTGGCTCTGTTGTAACTGCTGTACATGACTGCGTGTCTAGTGAAAGGTGTAGTAATATGGTTCACAGAAGGAAGCAGAAATGCCCTGTGTGCTAAAATAATGGGGACTTGTGTAAGCTTACTGAAGTTTCGCCACAAGTGCTTTAACAGCAGTGTAAACAGAATGTCAAAAGGCAGGAAGTCAAAACCATTTGCTATTCTTGGTAATTTGAGAAACGGTTGATTATTTAAATATTAGACCCATGGTGCCTAAGAATTATGTAATAGTTCTCTAAAGCCTAACCACCATTCACATAAAAGGGGCATTAAGAAATACAGGCAATACTATGTGACTGACAGGAGAATGTGATTTTTACTGGAAATAACAAGTGATACTCATCACAAGTACCTGACACTGACATCAGCTCAATTTCTTGCAGTAGGACATCACGTATTCAAGTGATATTTCAGTGTAGGCACTGTGGTGTAGTGGTTAGAGCACCAGCTTGGGAATCATGAAATTGCAGATTCAAACCCTGCCAGAGCCAAATACTCACTGTGTGAGCTTGGGCAAGTCATTCAACTTCCCAGTGCTTCAGTCCACTCAGCGGTGGAAATGGGTAGAAGCGGGACCCCATAGGAAACAAGATGTTGTTTCTCAGCTGGGCTATCCTGGGTAAACAAACTGTGAAAAAAAAATGTAATCTATGTGATGAACACTGAGGGTGCGATTTTCAAAGGCTGATAAAGGGCATGCATAATGCCCTGTGTCAGCCTCGATGTTTGACACAACTGTGCCAAACTCCTTTGATGCAACTACGCCAATTTTAGTACATTGGGTGCCGTTGCGACACTTTCCATGATTTATGACAGCTTGCACCAAATGTTTAGCACAAACCCCATAAAAAGGGTCCCCAAATGGTGTAAAGTTAGCTCAGTGGTGAGCTGGTCTAACTTGCTGCATTTGGCGCACCCGAAAGAAAGTCATAATTGGCACCAAAGGAATGCCACAAGTCCCCTGCGCCATATGTTCAGAGCAATAGGGACTTGCAGCAACCACAAATCATTCTAAAATCAGGCCCTGAATGTCTTTAGGGCACAAGGGGGGGATTGTTGCCCAGTGCTTAGAGTACAGAACAGTGAAACAGGAACTCACACCTTAGCCACTGGTTTACAGTGTGACCCAAAACATGTCACATAAAGAGTTCCTACAAACTCGGGGAAAACTGAAAAAACACAATTTGTAAACACATTTTAGCATGTATATAATTTAGTGCCTCTATTTAGCACTATCTTTGTAATTATATGTAGAATAATATATGGGTAACCATACACAGCAAGGATATGTTTCCATCGAGGGGTGATTTGACATCATAGACCTCGAGAGGGAGACCCAAGCAGTTTCTATGATGTCCTCTCACCTCGACATAGAAACACCAGTCTTCTATATGGGTGCCCATACAGTGTTTTATATAGTATACTGTATGTTTGTTTTAATTAATTTACCTTCTTTCTAACTCTGTACTGAACTGTGGTCAAATAAACAGCAGACAACAGAATAAGGTGAAAACACGGTACAGCAATGTGAGAAGCTGAGAAAACTGCTTCAAAAGAACTCTGAGAAGTTGGCCAGCTTCACAAAGACCAAAGTGCTGACTTTGCAATGTTTTTTTGCTAGGTGAAGTTGCACTTTTTTCCATAAAGAGACCCAACTTCACAAACAAAGTTGCAACTTTGCAGGGGAAAAAAGTACAATTTATGGCCCAGTGGCATAGAGGGCTGAGGAGATGAGTGCCTTACCTCCTGCCACACCGGTGACCAAAGTTCAGAAGTGGACTCAGATTGTTCAGCGACTGGCCGGGGGTGTTCCAAGGATGGCCTCCTCCATGGGGGGGGGGGGGTTGTGTGACCTACTGCTTGTCTGTCATCTGGAAGTGTCCAGGTGCTAGCACAGACAAGGCACAGAAGCAAGCCAATCATGGGCATTTGAGGACATTTCCGCAGAGGCACAGTTCATCTGTTACACCACTGCATATGTTTAGCATTGGGTGAATCAACAACAGAAGAAAAAAACAATCTGGCCACAGGATGATGTCTGGGCCTTCACAGGCCCCACACCGGCAACTGGGCACCCTGCCATAAATCCTGCAAGTGGAAGACACCAGGTGAGAAGGTAAGTCCCAGAGAAGTTGAATGATGAGGCTGGGGGCACATGATAGAAGAGGCAGGCCAGAGGCGACAAGGGGCATAAAATACTGATTACAAAAATAGGAAAAAAGTGCAACTTTGCTTGAAAATATGTTGCAAAGTCATCAAAGTTGAAGTTGGTCATGACAATATGAATTTTGTGCTGCTTTACAAAGTCGAAGTTTCACAACTTTGCAGCAACTTCACCAACAAAGTTTAACTTTGTTGCATCTGTAACACCATGGCCCTGTGGTTAGAGCACAGCTTGGGAACCAGGGGGCCAGATTTTCAAACACAGGAAATCAGGCACAAGTGGCAAAACCATGCACAAAGGGGGAGGGGTTCCCTTGCACACCCACAGATTTTGCCGCATGTGCCATATTTTTGAACGTGGAACCAGTTTGTGACTGGTTCCATGATTTATGGCTGTTTGCAGCCATTTTCCATGTGCAGCTGCATTGAAGTGCTATGCCTGGTAGTACCAGGCATAATATCCTGCACAGCTGTGCTCGCTGTCCGTGCGCATCATGGGCTGAGAATTGGAATGTCCACTGGTGCTGCAGTTTTTTTCCATGCTGGCAGGCTGCGACTTGGGAATTAGTCCATCACCTGTCTTTGGCCCTTTGAAAATATGGCTCCAGGTGAATAGAGGTTTAAACAAAATCTGTATATAACGAGTAGATTTATTAAACAACAGGTGCAAAGAACATCACACTAACGTTAATCTGCCCGGGCACTTCAAGGCGTTGTGTCTCTTTGTCATGGAGTGTGGTCTGATTGTGTCAGCTCAGTGACGTGCTTCAGTATGACTTGTCACAGGGCCACTGGTACAGAGATTCTGAGTGACAGCTGTGAGAGATCACCCTCTTAGCGATCACCGAATTTGAGATTAGCCAAATTACATGTTAGCAGAGTCAAGCAAAGGATTACTTACATTGTTAAAAGTGGGTAAAACTATATCAGAATCACAAACATTATTATATCAGAAAGTTTTTAGGTACTCTAAAGATTCTTGGGTTGAAATGGAAAAGTGCAATACATAAATAGATTGAAATGAGGAGATTAGAGATTGAGAAGATGATGGTGATGGGGGAGAGGTGTGGAAAAGACAGAAGCTGAGGAAACAGCTATTAGAATAGACACAAATACAAAGTACAAAAACAGCATACATGAACCAGAGTGAAGGTGGAGTAAGTGATAAAAATGAAAAGAATCAGGTGAAATTAATAGAGAGCCATGTGGGGGGATAGAGAAAGACAGCAGGGGTCAGGAATGGAGATAGAAGAGTGGGAGAGAGAGAAGCCACAGGGATTAGGGGTTAAAGGTGATGAAACAGGTGACACACAAAGGAATGGAGCAAAGCCAGGAATAATGGAGTTATTCACTGTACTGTGAATGAAGGAAACAAGGCACGCATGGTGGATTGGAACCTCTGGGATTCGATGGTAAGTGCCTGATGGAGAAAAATAGAAGTTTAGGAGAAATGAAGACTCAAAATGGTGCATAACCTTTGGCCAGAGGTCAAATGTATGAGTCCCACCAGAACAGATAGACATTCCATATTCTGAAAATAAAGCGGAGAGAAAGAAAATATGGTTATTATGTCAAAAAGTACAGAGTCATGCTCATAATGAAAATTGCCAATTACAAAAAGACAGCATAATCCAGTTTGTTGTATAAATCCACTCATTATGCAGAATTTTTGTGTGCACTGTTTTTTTTTTCCTTCCTCCATTCTTAACATTTCTGTGCTGCATACTATTTACCTGGGAAGCACGTCACTCCCCCCTCAGCTAATTAGAGGTTCAACCCCCGCTAGAGCCAAATAGTGACTGTGAACTTAGTCAAGTCACTTAACCTCCCAGTGCTCCAGTCCACCCAGCTGTGGAAATGGGTAGAAGCAGGACCACAAAGGAAAGAAGATGTTTTTCAGATTGGCTATCATAGATAAACAGTAACAACAAGCATTTGTCAATGCTGAATGTTTGCTTGCTGGCATTGGCATTGGTAGTGTAGGAGTTACAGAGCTGCATAATAGGAATGGCAGTGAAGTATTGAACTGAAGCCAACCCCATCACCACCCTGCAGATAGTGACAGGCATTGGGGTGTGCCTTTGGGTCGTCAGGCATAACGGCCACGCCATTTCACCACACCCTACCGTGCAGACACCGACAAGTGTCACGTTGTGCCTTGGGGTCTTTGGTCCTTATGCGCATCCCATTCCATCAGGAAATATGGTGAGATGGGTGTGTTATAGGAGAATGGGGTGAACTTTGGGGCCGAAGAGTCCAAGGCACACCTCGATGCCTTTCAGTGGCTGCAGGGTGTGGGTGGGGGTGGAATGGTATGAGCATTGCAGGCGACAATCCCAAGTCACAGCCCTGATGCCTGTCATTCTCTATAGGGTGTGGCGTTATGGTCGGAAACCCCAACACCTCATGCATTCATTGGTATTTTCACTCCAAATTTTCAACATGTTTTTTTTGTGACCCCCACCTCATGAACAGTGGCATTATCAGTTTGTTAGCCGAAAGCTGCTTTTGCACAGCGAATATGGCATTTGTCACCACAGGTGCAAAAACACATTCCGAACAGGATGTGAAAAATGACAGCTGTACTGTTCATGGGGACATGAAAAAATGGCAATGTTGAAAATCTGCAGTGAAAATATTAAAATAACTGGTGAAGTCACGAGCGTGCGTAGAAACTGTGCAATGCGCACCCGGGGATTTTTTACAGCAGATTATCAACAGAGGCATTTTGGGACCTCCGGTCATGAACAGTGTCGCTGTGATTTTCTTTATCTGTCCTGAACAATGATTTCCACAGCGATCACGCAGTTTTCTGTGCTGAAAGTGTGAAAACACATTTCGGCCATGTTGTGAAAAATGACAGCTGTACTGTACATAAGGAAGTGTGGAAAAATGCCACTGGTGAAAATCTGGACTGAAAATATTACAAAATCATGAACTTACGAGGGTGTGTGGAAACTGCTCAATGCTCACTCATAACACAGTCATTTTTTGGACATTGGTCACAAAATTTTCAACATTGCCATTTTAAGATGTCTGCTCATGACCAGTGTCACTGTGATTTTCTTAATCTGTCCCAAACATTGCTTGCGCACACCGACTGCACCATTGTGCGCTACATGTGCGGAAACACATTCTGGGCGAGATGTGAAAAATGGCAGCTGTACTGCTCATAAGAAAGTGTGGTAAAATGGCAATGTTGAAAATCTGGCATGCAAATATTAAAAATTTGCAAACTTGCGAGCGTGCGTAGGAACTGCGCAACATGCGCTCTGAAAACAGTCATTTTTGGGAATTTTTTCACCAAATTTTCAACATAGCCATTTTAAGACCTTTGCTCATGAACAGTGTCACTGTTATTTTCTTAATCTGTCCCAAACATTGATTGCACACACCGACTGCGCCATTGGGTTCTACATGCATGGAAACACATCTTGGGCGACGTGAAAAATGACAGCTGTACTGCTCATAAGGTGGTATGGTAAAATGCCAATAATGAAAATCCGGAGTTCAAATATTAAAAATTCGCAAACTTACGAGCGTGCGTAGGAACTGCTCAACGCACGCTTGTAAAACAGTCATTTGTAGGAATTTCTTCACCAAATTTGTAACATACACTTTTTGATAGCCCACCTTATGAACACTGGCACTGTCATTTCCTTAATCAGTCCCGAAAGGTGATTTCACACAGTGACCGCGAAATCACTCTTCAGGCCCGATTAACGCCATGATAGTTCAAGAATTCATGAGGAGGGGTCCCAAAAACCCTATGTCGAAAATTTGGTGCCAAAATTCAAAAAAATGCCTGAGATATGCATCAAAGTTGAAAAAAAAACCTATTTATTATATTATACAGCTTATCAGCATTTCCTCAGTTCACAGTCGGCTTTGAAGAGTGCAGATGTGTTCCCGGTCCACCAAAGATCATCGCGCCTGACTCTAGAGGTATGTATGGGGTGAGGGGAGGTGTGGGGAGGCAGGGTGCACCGTGGGTGAGTGTGGGTGGGGGCAGGGAGACTACGAGAGACCGTTTTTTTGTTTACAGGTTTTTTTTTTGGAAGACGACGCGGGACATTTGCCACGCTGGGGTGGGTCCCAGTGTGGCAGCTGGAAAAACTGTTTGGGGGGCCTGGAGCCGATGGGGATTGGGCAGCCGTCGTCTATAATACTTTTGCCACGCTGGGGTGGGCTCCCAGCGTGGCAACTTTGGAAAGCTTGTTTTTTGGGGGTGTGAACTCGACGGGGGATTGGGCACCCTGCGACTATACAGTGTGTGCGTAAGGCATATGAGCATGCAATATGCATGAGTGAGTCTGTGTGTGGGGGAGTGCTGCTCACTCAAGCAGTGCTCTCCCTTTCAACTATACGGCACTGCCTTTTGGATCGTCGCACTATGTTTCTTGCACATGCATGCAAGCAAACATAAAAATTACATATTTGTCCTGAGAACTGAATTTTATATGATTATAAGGGAGGGATTGTTGCCCAGTGCGTAGACAACAGTGAACCAGGAAACCCCATCTTAGCCATTGATTCACATTATGACTGAAAGAATTCCTAACAACACAGGGAAAACTCTGAAGAAACACAATTTGCAAACACACGTTAGCATGTATGTAATTCATTGCCTCTGTCCAACACCATCGTTTATATCATACATAGACTGATACATGGGTAACCATGTACAACAAGGATCTGTTTCCATCGAGGGGTAATTTGTCACCATAGACCTTGAGAGGGAGGCTCGAGCGGTTTCTATGATGTCCTCTCTCCTCGACATGGAAACACCAGTCTTGTTGTGTCTGGTTGCCCATACAGTATTTTGTATAGTAAATGTTTGTTTTAATTCATTTACTTTCTTTTTAACTTTGTGCTGAACTGTGGTCAAATAAACAGAAAACAGCAAACAACAGGGTAAGACTGAAAACATTTAATGTGATCTGAGTAATAGTTACATGAGCTGGCAAAATGTGTCATACTTCATTTAAAAGGTTTAGCCTACAGTTTAGAGGGGCAACAAGTGAAACCATGCCACACCCCACCATGCAGTTAAAACCATGCATGCCCAAGCTTCCATTGAATACTCAGATTTTTTTTTTGTGACCTGCAGCTGCTTTGTCCTGTCCTGCTCTCCATCCCCATACCTTTGCAGCCACGTGGTTTTCCTCCGGGGGTCCCACTCTCCTCTGTCGCATTTGTCCATTTGCTGCACAGCCTTCTGACCATGGTCATGTTTCCTCATGACTCCTTGGGCTCCTGGCATTCTGGATGGTTTGCAGTGTGGTAATATTGCTCCTCCCTTCCTCAGTCAATTTGCTCCTGCCAGTCTCCCTTGCAGACATTCTTGTGTTCTATGTCACGCTAGCAGCTTCTATTGCCATACTAATTACATTCCACTTTGCAAGGAACCAGAGTTCCACTCCATTTGCTCAGAACCTATGGCTGTTCCTCCAGCTGGCTGCTCCTGGGTCCTAGCACCCTCCTCCATGTTCTGCTCATATCCATCCATGTCTGTATCACCCTTTCTGGCTAGTTCTTACTACTTGTCCAGCACGGGTCAGTCACCTCATCTCACTCTGCTGTTTTCTGTTTCATACTTCAGCCTCAGTAGCCTGTAATCACATTTGTTTCCATCATGCATTGCCTTCCCTTAGGAATTGGTTGGCATGCATCTGCCATTATATTGTCATATCATTTAGTCCTAGGTACATATCAAACTGTCTCAGTCCATGTTCAGTTGGCATTTCATGGCTTCAGTTAGTCACTTGGCCTTGCCTTAGTTCATTTCTACCTTCCATATTCAAAGTCTATCAGGCTTCGCCACTGGCCTTACATTACTCTTCTGCACTTGGACTCATGACAGCCATGATCATAGCATGGCTTCCATCACTCCCTGCCCTATAACCTAATGGTCTCAGTTTACTATTAAGAAGCCTACATCATGCGGTTGTATCCCTCAACTTGGGTGAGATCTTTCTCTTTCTGCCCTTCTGGTGAAAATGTCCTACATTCCAGAGGAAACTAGCCATGCAAATTGACTTGGCAGCATCTCTTGAAGTCGCATTTAAGACTTCAGCTACCAGACAGTGGGGATTCTATGTCTTTGGTAACTACTTTAACTGTGTAGATCACATTGGTAGTACTTTTGAAAGCTATTCCTCTCTTTGCTGCCTGTGATTCACCTGGTTTCCACTAACTGCACTTCCTCTGCCCCTCAAGGACACAACTCCATGCCTTGCCACTCAAGGATCCAACTTCCTCTCTAGGTCTCCACTCAATTGGAGGTTGTTGCTTTCCTTTTTCCAGCCCTGGCGGGGGGGTTGGGTCTGCTCTGTGGGGATCCTTTTTTAGCTACAGAGATCAGCTCGTGGCACTCTCACTGCACTTCACTTAGAGGGATGGAGCGAGAGCACTTCTGCTTAAAAATCTTCCCCTGAACTGGGTTTTCTAAATTGCAGTAGCTCAACGTTACTAAATCTAGCCTGGAGGGAAGGTGACCAAAGCCTTAGATCCCCAGATGTTTCCTCCTTCTAGGGTTTTTTCCTCTCCTCCATGCCAAAAGTCATAAAACCTAGATAGTTTCTGCAGTAGTTGGATTTGGTGGTGGCGTCCCAGGTCTGGGTCTTAGTCTGGCTACATCTCTTTCCTTAGGAAGTATATACTTGTCTGTTCTTCCATTTAGGCCTTCTTTTCTAAGGAGCCTTTGGTTCTGGGATGCTATCTCTGTGACACCTCAAGGGGTTGGAGCCCTCCAGGGTTCTCCATTCTTGTGACACCCAAATAGGGTGGTAGTCCCCATAGCAGGAACAGAGAAAGTGTAATCCAAAGATCACTGTTGCATAAGCACTACAAACTACTCAGTCTCAAGGAATACTAAACCTACTCTAGAGTCCAGTGACCCTTTGACCTTTTAAAACACAGCTCACTTTGGGTGTATTCTGTCTTGCTGATGCCTTCGTTATGAGGAATCTGTAGTGTAGGTAAGTATAAGAAATCTTAACAGGCATGGAATTTTATGTTGCTCTACCATAGTATTGGCATTGATACTGCTTTACAACAGCATTCTGTCATCACTACTGTGGTTCAACAACATCTGAAGCATATGGAGTTGCATGCTCAGCAGCACTAAACCATATACAGCATGCAGAATGATGTATGGGCAACCATACACAAAAATGCTGTGTTTCTATTGAGGGGTGAAATGACCACACAGACCTCGTGAGCAAGGCTCGAGAGTGCTCAATGATGTCATCTGATCCCAAAATGGAAATATCAGACTTATTGTGTGTGGTTGCCCAATGCCCATAAAGTATTTAGCACAGTATGTGTTTGATTAAATTAATTTACCTTCTTTCTAACTCTATCTTGACTGGGGTCAAATAAACAGAAAACAGCAAACAACAGTATAGGACTGAAACACTGAATGTGATTCATGGAACAGCTACAGTATATGAACTGTCAACATTTCAAATAGTTCATCTTTTAGCAGGCTGTTCACTTAGGGGTGTCTTCAGTCTTGTTGATATCTTTGTTATAAGGAACCTGCAGCGTAGTAAGCATGACAAACTTTACCAAACATGAGATTCTATGCTGTTGTGCCACAGTAGTGGCATATAGCAACTATTGTGGTACAACAGCATTCTGACATCACTACTGTGATACAACAGCATTCTGACCTCGCTGCTGTGGTGCAGCAGCATTCTGACATCACTACTGTGGTATACCAGCATTCTGACCTCATTGCTGTGGTACAACAGCATTTTGACATCACTGCTGTGGTACAACAGCATTCTGATATTACTACTGTGGTACAACAGAATTCTTTCATCACTACTGTGGTGCAACAGCATTCTGGTATCACTACTGTGGTACAGCAGCATTCTGATATCACTACTATACAACAGCATTCTGACATCACTACTGTGGTACATCAGCATTCTGACATTGCTACTGAAGTACAACAGCATTCTGACCTCACTGCTGTGGTAC
Organism: Neoceratodus forsteri; assembly: GCA_016271365.2. Classification (NCBI taxonomy): domain Eukaryota; kingdom Metazoa; phylum Chordata; order Ceratodontiformes; family Ceratodontidae; genus Neoceratodus; species Neoceratodus forsteri. Next base: position 1,591,515,315 of record CM028130.1, read on the forward strand.
AACAGCATTCTGACATTGCTACTGTGGTACAACAGCATTCTGACATCACTACTGTGGTACAACAGCATTCTGACATCACTACTGTGGTACAACAGTTTTCTGACATCACTACTGTAGTAAAACTGTGGTCTCGCATCACTACTGTGGTAGAGCAGCATTCTGACATCAATACTGTAGTAAAACAGTGATCTCACATCACTACTGTGGTACAGTAGCATTCTGACATCACCACTGTGGAACAGCAGCATTCTGACATCACTGCTGTGGTACAACAGCATTTTGACATCACTGCTATGGTACAGCAGCATTCTGATATCACTGCTGTTGCACAACAACATCTAGAAGTGTAACGATTTGCATACATAAAAATGCAGAAACATAGAAGTTTACAGCAGAAAAAAAGAAATGCTCGATATAGTCTGCCCAAGGGGCTGTGTTCAAAACATTGAACTATATACATTATTTAGAGAATAAAGTATGAGGTAGTGTGTGTAATGAGAAGTTTACACACACCTGAGGGGTTAGATGCTCATAAACCTCGAGAGCGAAGCTCAAGGGGTTTATGTCAGCATCTAACCCCGAGGGTGTGTGTAAACTTTGAGTTTACACACATCATCCCATATTTTATTTTATATAATTGCTGGGTTTCCCTTTTTCACCTCAGCAAATACATAAAATAAAGACCTTCTGGAGCAGCCACAGTTCGGCTTAGTTGCAGTTGTTGCCCAGATTTGAATCGCCGTGTTTTAAAAATGGGTTGCTCTCTTTTTTTTTGTCAGGATTCCAAAGTTTCTACCCTAGTTTCTACTCTATAGTGGGGAAAAAAATAACACAAGAAAACTTACTGCTGAGTTCTTCTGGTGGTGCTGTTTCAGGTACCATGGAAGCGGTGAGCGGGCACACTGCTGCGTGTGCATGCATACAGTGAGGGAAACTGTGCGCATGTTTGCCATTATAAACACTCCTTTATAACAACAAATTATGCCACAGTTTCCCTATGGGAAAAAGGGGGAGCCAGTTGTTATATAAAGTACAGGATAATATATGGGCAACCATTAGGGCTTTGAAAAAATATGGGTCCAGTCCTGGAATGTAACAAAGCCAGAGTAATGTGGTTTAGTAGGTAAAACTTTACCTAGAACATTTCAGAAATTACTAATTGGTAAATTGCACTTGCCAGACCATGACCAGGCCCCTGTAGCAAGGGGGGATGGGCAGAGTCCAGGATTTTTGGGTGGGAGCTTTTCATGCCCCAGGATAAAATGTGGCAAATTGGGAAGAGGGCTCCCTGACATAAGGGAAGCACCTTCCTGGTGATCCTTTGGCTGAGTACATTCCCTGGGCAGAGTTTACTACCCCTGACGACCCAGTCATGGCTGCTTGAATTGCTCTGCTAAATGGCTTCGATCAGGTGGACAACTCACAGGCAGGTCTCCAGGAGAGGGTCTGTGAATGCCACAGAGGCCTTCCAGGCTCACTTTAAACAACAGCTGGAACTTTTATTCATTCCAAGATCACGCTTAAAGTCCTAGGGGGTAGGATGTTTGGAGTGGTGCCCCACTTCTCTGAAATGCCCATCCCCATAGGTAAGAGGTGCCCCTTCCCTGACTATTTTTAAATCCAAGCTGAAAAGCCATTTATTCACCATGTATTTGGTGGCATGATGCTGTTATTTAATATTCCGTTCTGTTTATTTCTTATCTGATTATTTATTGTTTTAATTGAATTACATTTTATTAATTTGTTTGCTTCTGTACAGTGCAAACACTGCAAAGCAGAGAACAGAAGCACCAGGAACATAAACAATGGTGCTAAACCGAAAAACATAGGAAAAACGGAGAGAAGTACATGAGCACCCGTCGACCAGAGATGCACCAGACACTCAAAAAATAGTGTCACAAATATTTTATTTGTAAGACATAAAAACCAGAGGCTAGGGTAGCACAAACTGAGACAAACAAAGACTAATGAAGCCCAGCAGTACGTTGGGTGAAACATAAGCTTTGTACTGCAATGGCTCAGTTTGTGCTACCCTAGCCACTGTTTTTTATGCCTTCCAAATAAAATATTTGTGACACCATTTTGAGTGTCTGGTGCATCTCTGGTCGATAGATGCTCATGTACTTCTCTTCGTTTTTCTGTAAGGTGCCCAGAGCACCTCGGATTGGGAGCCATATAAATAAAGTTGCCTTGTCTTTGCCTACACATTGCATTTTAGTGGCTCGTAAGCTTAAGGAATCAACCTTAGTTCTGAAGTTGTTGAAATGTATTGAAAAATAAGTGAAGCTGAAAAAAGGTTTTCTATAACACTAACTGCATAGCATATTGTTTTGAAATTTTTAGACTTACAGTGGTAGTCTCACTGACAAGAAGCTATATAGTGTATATATCTGGATATATTGAATATATCACTAATTATGCTTGACATTAATGGGGATTTCCTATTTTATATATATCCTGGTACACTGTATCTTGCTATTTTGCATCATGTCACTTGATACTACTGTAAAAGGGGATATTTTGAAAGGCTCCTGAAAAGCTCTTTCAAACAATATATTCAGCTTACCTATAGCTCTCAGCCATCCAGGGATACCTATGACTTAGTCTGCCCTATATTAATACTACACACCCACCATTTTATGGAACCTTGTGATTTTGTGTAGGGCAAAGCTGTGTTTAGCTAGACTGTAGTTGGGCACAGCTGCACCATGAGTGTCATTACAATGTTTAATAAAATGGTGGCAGCCTTATACCAATATAGGACAGACATAGGCATGGATAGGCTAAAATCCAAGGCTCTGTCTGGATAGCATTAAAATGCTAAACAAATAGGCTGCCCAAGGTCCAAAGGTACATCTTCCACTTGTTCAATAGTGAAACATGGCCACAAGCTCCCCAAACTTGGCAGAGCACTCACATGCTCCCATTTGTGTAATTTTATGTAGTGCAATTCAGGAGCAAAAAGGTGTAAAAATGAGTATAAAAATTAAAGTGAATACACCCTGACAAAGCCACCTGATGCATATCTCCATAATCCTTCTTAGATGGGGGGGGGGGCAGGAAGATCCATTATGTAGAGGTGCCATGTAGTCATGGTGCTGGTTGGCTACATCGGGGGGTATTCACAATGTTCATTCATTGCAGGTTTTTGCTTTTTGTGCAGCAGTAACTAAAGTAATGCACATGGGACCTTGTGAGCACTCTCCAGTTTTTTGGAGTTTTTTTTCCCTCCAAATGATGACAGCCAAAATATCTGGGCAGCCCACTAGCGGTAAATGTAGGATGGCCCTCCCTGGCACCTCCTCCTAGCCAGAGAGGGAACACCATGGGGGACTGTGGCAGGTTAACAGTAGATGCCCCCTTGAAGCTCTTGCTGGGCAAAGCACTGGGGTACATAAGCTGGCAGCCAGGTGGAAGCTGATGTAGCAGTTTGTATTTTTGCACTGATTTTTGCACAGTTTGCATGTTATATTTCAACAGCCCAGCCAGATGTTACTCACTGTACTTTACTACTGGATGCTGCATGACAGGTGTGCTGTTGAAAGTGTGCAAAACATTTGCAAAATTTAACTTATTTGTTTAATTAGTTTTTGTTTACCAGGTAAGGTGCACTAGACAAACATTTGCCTGTTTTCAGGCACAACCCAGGAGAGTACAACCAGTTAACACAGTACAGTACAGAGCAGTGACCACAATATATGTAATACAGTGTAATAAATGAAACAATGGAGTAAGGAGAGAGAGCACTGAGTAAACAGTATGGTATACGCAAGGCCCCTTGAATTCTACAGTTCTGCAGTTGCAGAATTTGCCGCAGAATGTGCATCATGCCGCAGAATATATATAGTGCCGCAGAATTCATTGTTTTTGGTGAATTTTCATATAAATATACTGTTTTTCCATAGTGTCAGGCCTTCTTTCCCACCTCGTTTATCCTGAAGCCCCTCCTCTATGCTCAGCATATGATGTCATATATGACATCACATCATATTTAGCTAATGACAGGACTGCATTCTGCCAGAGAAATGAATAAATCATGCGCAGAAATCAGAAAATGCTGCCGCAGAAGTCAAGGAGCCCTGCCGCAGAAATCAGAAAATTCTGCCGCAGAACACCAGGGGCCCTGGGTATACGTCTATAACATTAGGATGCATAGGTGAAGAGTCACTGGCAAAAGCCCAAAGGTATAGACAATATTAACAGACAACAGGGTAAGCAAGTACTAGGAATAGACAAGCACAGGTAGCTAAAGATCATTAGTGGCCATGGCTAGGATCAGGAACATACTGCCAGTTGAAGCTAGTGCTGTGTAAAATTTAAATTCCGCCTGTGGAAATATTGCGAAATGCAGACCTTCGCTTCTGTGGAATTCCGCAAAAAAATTCTGATATAATCATGAAATTCCTCTTTTATTCTGCTGACTTTGTCATGTATTTGCAAAATAATATGGTGAACTGCGGAAAATGTTTTAGCAGAACTGATTTCCTTTTCTTAATTTACTATTTAAAAAAAACACTGTTTTAGCTTTGACCATCTGACGAAAACTGGTAAGTGGAACCGAAAATAATAAACAGCATGTTGCAACTAAGACGACTGCGAAACGGTTGTTCAAGAATCTGCTGCTGGCTGCTTCGGAGAGGCAGTGAAGATGATTTCTGGAGTACTCAGGAAGATTGTTCTGGATAAATGCTGGTGAAAGGATTCTAGAAACTTACTGAGTACTGATTTGAACACCTTTTGACACTCAAATGCTGACAACAAAGCAATACTTTGTCAGCTGGAGTGGTGGTCAGATCAGCAGCAGCACTGTCTCAGGGCCTAGAAGTTCCTCTTTTCAGTGTTCTTTGATTCTATCTTAGGAGTGATGGCAGTAGCATGAGCAGGCTTTAATTAGACAGCAAAGCAGGAGTGGTGGTCAGATCCGCAGCAGCACTGTCTCAGGGCCTAATAGTTCCTCATTAGGCTGTTCCTTGATTCTGTCTTGAGAGTGGTGGTAGTGAGCATGAGCAGGCATGGTGGTCAGATCAGCATCAACACTGTCTCGGGGCCTAGTAGTTCCTCATTATGGTGTTCCTTGTTTCATTATTGAGAGTGGTACCACGGTAGTGAGCATGAGCAAGCTTTGTTGGCACAGCAGGAGTGGTGGTCAGATCCACAGCAGCACTGTCTCAGGGCCTAATAGTTCCTCATTAGGGTATTCCTTGGTGGAAATAGCACAGCATGGTGCAGGAAGACATCGCGGGCTGTGGTAACTGCGACACATGGGTGCAAGAATGAATGGCATACCTGAAAGATAAATCATAAAGAGAGTTGTAGAGGTATCACATCATCGTCCTTCGATAGTATGTAGAAGCTGTTTTTGTCTTGCTCTTCATGAGGTGAAGTGCAGCGTACATTAGAGAAGTCAAGGATGTAGCCAGGTTTGAAAACAGTAGGTAAGTAAGTGGCACCATCTTCTGGTCTAGTAGTTCGATTTTATGTTGTTTTGTTGTGTCATCTCAGCATTAGTGGTCATGGATGATGCCAGTGTTTGGACAGCGTGCACATCGTCAAAGACTCATCTGCAGCAGCATAGGGAATAGTACTTCATATTTACGTTGTTTTGTTGTGGTCTTCTCAGCATTAGTAGTCACGGCTCATGCCGGTGTGTGGACAGCGTACACATCACCAAAGGATCTTCAGCAACAGAGCAGGGACTAGCAGTTCATGTTTATGTTGTTTTGTTGTGGTCATCTCCACATCAGTGGTCATGGCTCATGCTGGTGTGTGGACAACGTACACATCGACAAAGGCTCATCTTCAGCAGCACAGGGAAGGGACTGTAGTAGTTCATGTTTATGTTGTTATGATGTTTGGAATGTCTTTTCTTCTAACAAACGTCCATCACAGCTCTCACACACTGACATGGCATCATCTACAGAGAGATAGAAGGCTGCCTGTGCTGGTTAAATAATAATTGTGCACTAATTAAGCATTAAGGCATGGCAGGAGGTGTGTTATGGTGTGACACTGATAATGTCCGACCTCGTGGTAGGTTGAAGCACGAGGCATAGCCGACTGCTTCCACCACCCGATAAGGGCCGTTAGCTAACCAGAATACACCCCCTAGAGAGTCTTACAGTGATTATGAAATTGGTAATGTTTTTTAGTAAATTTTACGCATTTTTAAACATAATAATTTGAGCTGGGATGCTGTGCTGTGATAACCGCCCAGCTGAAAGCAGCTGTCAGCCAATCACAATTCAGCATTCTTTGTACCTATTTCATAATGAAACTTAAGAAATGGGTGTAAATAATGTTGAATTTTGATTGGCTGAGAGCTGCTTTTAGCAGGTCCGTTATCACAGAGCATAACGGCTCAGCTAAATAACATGTTTAAATAAATGCATAAAATTACCTGAAAAGGACACATTTCATTATTGCAATAAGGCACTCAGGGGTGTGTTATGGTGACTAATGGCCCTTATCGGGTGGTAGAAGTATCAGGTACATTCGTGCTTCAACCCACGGAGGTGGTCCATTATGCAACCATAACACCCCTCCATCATGCCTTATTGCTTCAACAGCGCTGAACTGATCTACATCGAAAAGAGCTTTGTATATTTGCAAACAATAATGTGGCCAGACTGTGGAATTACCACAATACAGTTCATAGAATTTAGTATTTAAGCAGCACAAACATTCCTCTAGCTTACATTTACAGTACATCTTTCCATCTGTGGCACATCTGATATCCATTTAATAGGTGAGATAGTTCAGTGGTCAGTGCTTTACTTTCATGTTAGAAGACTTCATTTAACACTATTGAAATTATACAAAAATGTGGAATAATGATTGTAGCATGAATGCTACTATGCAGTTTTATCATTAATGAAATCAATGTGTGATTGAAATGCAAAGGTGGGACACAGATGGGTGGTAGTGTGGCCATGAACCCATGATACAGTGCAATACTTAGTTGTAAGCCAAGTCACAGTCAGCAAGTCACCCCTACACCTTGAAGAATGGCACAAACATATAAATGTACTTGGTGAATGTGATTCAGCCATCTCCATCGGGTGACCACAACATATCCTGTACTTAAAGGGGCACTGTCAGCTTTGTTCCTCATTTTTCATACAAGTGTCATCACTGTGCCTCTAGGTGCATACATGTAAAGCAATCACCATGTAATGCCCCAGTGCAGCCCCAAAAAACTTTATTTACCCAATTTGTTTTATATTTACATTCATTTCTTTTCAGTTGTCCCACAGTAAACTCTGATGTTCACGGAAGCTTATCCACAAGGGGAATGCGAGTCTGCTCTGGAGCGCAGTCCCAAAGTGCAGTTTTCTACATGCCCATGGAGAAAATACATTTTCCCAACACAGCTGCCTGTAGTGAACCTTTCTTTGCATCTAAATTAAAAAACGAGTTGTAGTAATGCCACAAAATACATTTGAGAAGGGGTGTTGAAATCGCACGCATGGGAGATTGATAGTGACAGCCACAGTGGAAAGCAAGTGAATTGCATGGAGAAAATGTAAATAAAAATAAATAAAAAAGAAGAGAAAAGATTGCTGGGTGGTGCTATTCTTCTTGTTAGTTCAGTAAGTCTGAAACATCTGAACATATCTGTTTATAGTTACCAGTCACCCTAGAAGCATACTGTAGTAGCAGACAAAAAACAGTGCACATAAGGTCAGTTTTTATGGCTGAATGGTGACATCACCACACTGACATATTGCTATGTCTAGGAAACAGAGAGAGAGAGAAAGAGAAAAGGGACTGTGGAAGTGTGTGACTAGATACCTAGACTGTGTCCTTCCACAGTAATGTGGTCCTGGTCCCTGGCCTTCACTGCAGTGCTGTGATTTTTAAGGCTGCATGGTGATGACACCATGCTGATGTATTGCTATGACTAGGAGAAAGAAAAGAGGGACCATGGAAGCATGTGACTGGATATCTAGACTGTGTCCTTCCACAGTGATATAGTCCTGGCCTTCTGGCCATTCACCTCAGTGCTCTCAACACCCCCCATGTACTAATTTCTACCTACTTTTCAGCTTCCTGTTTACTTCCCAGGTTCAGAGCAGTGCTTTTACTTCTAAAATAAAGAGTGTTTTCCTGATCCTTGATGCTGAGACCTAAGACTGTGTCTCTCTGTCCTCCACACCCTGCCTAATCCCTGGTCTCGGTCCTAGTTCCTGAGACTGTGTCCCTCTGTCCCCCCACTACCCACCCCCAATCCGTGGTCCCAGCTCCTGAGACTGTGTCCTGGGAAACAGCAATGCTGCTACATCATGCAATGGCCTTTGTCAGAGAGTAAATGCAGAATTTTAAACCTTGAGGAAATAGCAATAATCAACAACACTGGCAGATAACAGAACTTTTGTTAACTGCTGTTCAAACTTATCTCTCTCCCCCTGCCCAATCCCATGTCCCAACGCCTGAGATGTGTGTGACAGTCTCCCTCCACTCCCCACCCAATCCCTGTTCATTGCTCCTAAAATGTGTGTCCCTCTCTTAACTCGTAACTGTGTAATTTGATACCAGGAAGGGTATCTGGCAGAAGGGGTCAGTGGACTGATTGCTCGGAAGAATGGGCCCAGCAGTCTCTGCACTCCTTATATCTAAAGTGGTTAGGCCCAGTGATAAAAGCCAAGGAAGGCTCTTATCCTGGGGCCTGTGTGTTAGCTGGAGGGCTGGTGAGTGGTGAATGCCTGCAGTCTCCAGGGAACAGAAGTACAAGAAGGTTAGTGCGGTGGTGTGGCCCTGCTGAAAAAGAGAAATACAAGAAGGTTAGTGGGGTGGTGTTGCCCTGCTGGGAAAAAAGTGAAGTGATAATTGTATTGCTAATTTTATGTGTATTTATTTGTCATTTATTCTCAAAGTGTGTTGTGCCCTTCACGGCTGTTTCAGATATTTATTTCATTTTTTTTTCAGTAAAAATTTACCTTTTTTTCTCAACAATCCAAATGTCAGTGTCCTTGCTTACAGAGCCAGTGTCTCACATTCCTGAAGGTCTCCAGGTTAGTCTGGTGCAGATTTCCCTACCCTTGACAGCTCTTAGCTACACCAGTTGGAGAGGTAAGGTACTGTACTCAGTACCCAACTGGGAAAGTGTTGTCACAAGAGAAGGAACAAAGAATCCTTGATGTCATCTGTTGCTGTGTGGAATGGTCCCACCTGTGGCCAGAGGTTAATGCAGTAGTGAGTGTGTGTCATCACATGTGCCTACTGTATCATGCTTTAGCCAGTCATGATTTATGGGACTGCCTGGGTTTGAACATGAGAAAACAAACATACAGTAGGAGATCTCATGTCTTGCAACTGGGAGGGGAATTATGGCACTCGAATAAAAGATTTAATTAGTACAATCAGAGAGTGGCTGCACTCTGGAACTCACTCTCCCTGGAATTGGTAGGTAGTAAAAAATGTGACAGAATTCAAGAGGAAACTAGATGATTATTGTATGTTTAATAACATCAGAGGATATGGGCACTGATATTGTCGAGCTAAATGGACACTTGTCTTCAATGTTCAGTACTTACAGATGAAACCTATGAGACAGCAATGCTGCCGTAACATGCTATGGGCTTTGTCAGAGGGTAAGCGCAGAATTCAAACCCTGAGGAACGAGCAATAATATGCAACACTGGCAGATAACTGTGGTGTTTTTTTTGTATGGTCCACCACTAAAAGACCCCTTACCGTCTCTATGGTCTGCCAGCCCCTTCGGTTGCTGCTGGTGCTGCTAGTGAGGACCCCATCTGGACCGTGCGAATAACTAGTCGGATGTATAAAATAAAGAATAAGGCAGGTTTATTCAGTTCAGTAGGTGTTCTCTTCATGAGGACAAGCCCCACACTGACTAAAACTCTGACTGACAGGACAACATGGCATTGCTAGGCTGTGCAACAATTAAATCCATGCAGTTCTAAGTGCTTTTAAAGGGGTGGCAGCTAAACATTAAGCCCCATGCTTAATGTGTGCTTCACATCACTGCCGGAACAGTGAATGTGAGCACCACTCGAACAAGCAATAATCTATATGTTTCTAAGAATTTTTAAGTAAATAATTTAAGACAAAAAAAAATTGTCATGAATTACAAGGCATTAGATTTCCCAAAACAGAATAGTACTCCGCTGCGGGGGGGGGGGGGACCTGGACTACACTGGGGACCAGTCAGAGTAGCACCAGAGAGGAGTGAAACACAATAGTACTTGAGACTTGGTCATGCCACAAGTGCTAAAGTGTGGGGGAAGGAAAAAGGGAAGAGAGGGAAGAGTAGCAGCAGGAGAATACCCAGAATGCAGGCTTACACTTTAATAACAGTTGCATAAACAGGTGGACTGTCCATTGAAAGAGACATTCCTAAGGGGAAGAAAATGTTAATGCACGTAAATAGTACCGTGGCAACAGGTGCAAAGAAAGAGGTACAACAAGATTTTTACTGCAACAATGAAAATCAGAAAATTAACTAATCCTGACACATTTCACTGAGTCAGGTAACAAAAGTCCAAGACCTCTGTCGACTTTTCTGGTCAGTGGAATGGACTGCACCAGTTCCTGACAAGAGGGGGCAGGTCATTAAAAGTGACCCAGAAGTTCTGCCCTCTATCGAATCCACACCACTTTACTCTGTAAGTCCAGGATCCATTGACAAACTTTTTTCTTAGGATTTTCTTCATCTGGTACACTCTGGTGTATGGAAGAGAGATCTGAGAAGAAGAGAAAGTCACAGGCAAATCATTGGGTAAACTGGAATCTGGCTGGAGAGTGTGAGGAGTGGGAAGATCTGTAGGAACTGGCAGCAGGTTGTCTGGAGGGATCTCAGCTTCAGAGAGGATGGTAGGCTCAAGGGCAGCTTCATTTGTGGGAGGACCGGGGCCATCTGGAATGTTGTTATTGAGGTATCCATGCTTTAGTCGGTTTATATGGACTTTGTTGTGTACAGCTTGCCATCCGACTTGCGTCACAGATGAACATGGACCGGAAGAAGCTTTTCTACAATGTAAAAGGGACCAGTCCAGGGGTGAAGCAGTTTCTTGGTGGCACCCAGAACAAGAACAGGATGGTACAAATAGACAATATCCCCCAACAGAGAATGAAGGCTCATGCGCCTTGGCTGCAGACATTTTCTTCACTGACAATTTTCTCTGGCTCAACGTTGATGATTGCAACTCGTCGGGCAAGTTCCAGCTGTTCCAGAAGAGGGATAATAAAAGAAGAAGAAGTTGACTTAGGCACCTCTAGCAGCGAGAGATCCCTGTCCAGTGGAGTTCTTGGGTGACGTCCATGGACTAAGAAGAAGGGGTGTATTCTGTGCTATCGACACAAGGGCTGGTATTGTACACAAACTGCACAAAGGGAACAAACCGGTCCCAGGTGTTGTGAGTCTCATCCAGATACTTGGAGATTGTGCTGAGAATGGTGGACATCATTCTTTCACTCTGTCCATTGCATTGTGGATGGTAACTTGTGGTATGTGTCTTTTTTATGTCAAGAAATTTTCAAGTTTCTCGGACAATGGTGGACAGGTAGTTAGTGCCTCTGTCTGAATGTAGTTATGATGGGGTACCATGACAAATGACTGTGTTGAGAAATGCACTGGCCATAGTGGTGGCTTTAATGTCTCTTAGGGGGATGAGTTCCAAATACTTTGTCAAGTAGCCCACAAAGACAAGGATGTACTTGTTACCAGAGTCAGAGCATTTTGGCAAGGGCCCAAGAAAGTCAGTGTTGACTGTTTGGAATGGTTCAGTGGCTACAGGCATTGCGATAATGTGTGCCTTTGTTGGTTTGGCAGGAGGCTTTCTCTGGGAGCAGGGCTGGCAGGATTTCACGAACTGGACAATGTCCCTGTTCATGTGTCACCAGAGGAAGTGAAGCCTTGTCTTTTCCAGATTTCTGTGAATTCCCATATGACCTGCAGAGAGTGGAGAGGCATGAGTGGAGAGAAGAACTTGAGGGATGAGAGCGGCTGGCACAACTCGCTGTACGTGAGTTCTATCCATGCGATGTCCCTTGCCTTCCTTGGTCCAAATGTGAAAGAGCACATCGTCATTGAGGAAGTACTGCGAAGCAAGGAAAAGTACATCTTGCCGATGTTGCTTTTGTTGCGGTAATGTTCCAGACTCCAAGTAGGTGTTGATGTCCGTAAATTGAGTGTCAGTTCTTTTTTGCATTTTAACAGTTGCCAGGGACAGATCAGATGCAGAGGAGATGAAAAGCTCTTGAGCTGCTTGTAATAACTGAGGATCTGTGTGTCTCACTCAGCAGGCAGTTGGTAGCAGCAAAGTAACTTGAGGTGTTGAAGAAGTGTCCACAGGAAGCTCATCTGTGACATGGAAGGGAAAAGCTTGTAAACAGGATTCATCATCTGTTGAGGAGGATGCAGAGGAATATCCTCTCCGGCTTATACCATCAGCATTTGAGTGAACTCGACCTTGTCTGTATTGGATTTTGAAGGTGTAGGATTGTAGCATGGCGATCCATAGGGTGAACTTGCCCACTGGCTCCATTTCAAATAACCACCTGAGGGCAGAGTGATCGACGATAGCTGTAAAGGAGGAGTAGCAAAGGTAGCAGTCAAATTTCTTCACGGCAAATACCATGGCTAGACATTCTTTATCTGTGATGCCATAGTTCTGCTCAGCTGAGGAAGAAGAGCACCCGGCACAGGAGACAACTCATTCTGTTCCATCTTGAATTTGACAGAGCACAGCGCCTACTGCAAAGGAACTAGCATATGAGTAGAGCTTGAATGGTTGGTCAAACCTTGAGTAGGCCAATACTGGAGAAGAGATTAGGTTTTGTTTTAAGGTATCAAAGGCTCTTTACATTCAGAAGTCCAATTATAGTCCTGTCCCTTTTTTCTGAGGGCATACAGTGGAGCTGCAATCTTGGCGTAGTTGCAAATGAACTTTCGGTAGTAGCCAGACAAGCCCAGGAAAGCTCAAAGATCTTCGAGATTATTAGGCTCTGGATAGTCTTTGACTGCTGAGAGCTTGTCTGGATCTGGAGAGATGCCTTGAGAACTAACCACATGTCCCAGGTAATGAATTTGATGCTGCGCAAAACAACACTTTTCAACTTGAGATTGGCTTGTCTGAGACGTTTGAACACTTCTTGAAGATGTTGGAGGTGCTCTGGCAAAGTTCCGCTGAAGACTATCACACCATTCAGGTAGACTAGGCAAGATTTCCAAGACAACCCACGTAGTACGGCTTCCATAACACGTTGAAATGTGACTGGACTGTTCTAAAGACCCATAGGCAGACATTTGAACTGGAAAAGTCTCAAGTGGCAGCACCATGCTGTGTATGGACTAGAAGCTGGATCAATTGAAACTTGGTAGAACCTACTCTGAAAGTCTAGAGTGGCGAAGTAAGCAGGACTGACTGCACCAAGACTCTCTAAAGCATCTTCGGTTGTAGGTAGGGGATTAGCATCCTGCACCGTGTAGGCATTGAGTTTTCTGTAGTCTACCACAAAATGATACCCTTTGTCCTTCTTTACCACCAGCAAGCAAGGTGCAACCCAGGGGCTTGTAGATTCTTCGACTATGTCTTGGTCAAGCATGTCTTTGATTATGTCCTCTAGGACTTGTTTCTGTTTCTGTCCCACTTTCTAGGCTTGTTGACGGATTGGTTTCTGGTTGGGTAGTACTTCAATGGTGTGTTGCAGGATATCACAACATCCGAGCTTATTATGTGAACCAACAAAGACATCTGGGTAATTTTCCAGGAATTTCAAAAGTTGTTGCTTTTCTGTTAGAGATGCTGGAAGTTTGGAAGAGGATAGACACTGACTGAGGGGTAACTGTTGAAGTTGAAGAGGTCATGATAGTATTGACAGTAGTAGAGTTGGTGGAACCAGACTGAGGTTCTTTCATGAGATGAAGCTGGTCCCCAGAAGACAAGCAGACAAACTTTACGACATTGGCACCCTTGGAAATGAACACTGGCTCATCTGTGAAGTTACAGCATTTTTGGAAGACTGCACCATCATGCACCGCTGATAAGGTATTTCCTGGAAGGAGACCTGATGAATGCAGCGCAGGGGATCCTGTGACAATGCCAACAACACCTTGTGGAAGTGGTTCACCTCGAATCTTGGCAATCAAAACCATTTCTGACTGAGGAGACACAGTGACTGAGTCTATAGCTGTGGGTTGCCTCTGAGGATCTAGCGACAATTTGCTTGAGGCAAAGTCTAGGATGGCTTTGTGAGCTTTGAGAAAGTCCAGGCCTAGAATTATTGCAGGTTAAAGATCAGGCACAATATAAAACTTGACAGTAGCTTGCTGTGAGCCAAAGTGGAGCTTGAGATGGACCATGCCTGTGATAGGTACTGCATCTGTACTGGCTGTGATAATGTACTTTATGTCAGCTGGAGAGACAGTAGGTATGTGACGAATAGCTTGATTGTTTAAAATACTGCTATTGATAACTGAAATTTCTGCTCCAGTGTCAACCAAGACATGTGTAGACCAATCTTCAATGGTTACAGGTACATAATTCACTAGAAGAGGTGAGAGGATGACAGGTACCTTTGCCCCTGTAAGTGAGAGTGTGCCAGAGTTCGCAGTTGGAGGAAGAGTTTTGTTTGAATTACGAGAGTGAGAGGGGTGATCAGTTGCTGTGTTCCCCTGCCCAACAAAAACCCCTAGTCTGTTGGGCGGCGCTCGTTTCCCAGATCCTGGGAGTAGTTGCGGTTACCATGTTGAGTGCGCTGTGGTGGGCGTCCATGGTCCTCTTGCATCCTGTGGTAATATTTCAACTTTCGTCAGACAGCGGCGGTGTGTCCCCTGAATCCACACCACTGGCAAGTCACTGGCTCTCGAGAAGGTGGAGGTGGATCTGGTCACTTTTGAGGTGGTTGCATAGCATTAGGATGTACCACAGAGGCAGTTGAGTTGATGTGTAAGGTATTTACAGCAGAAATAAGCTTGTCGATCATTGCTTGTTGCTGTTGGACACATGTGGCAAGTGCAGCCAGTTGTGAGGTTTGGGGCACCTGAGCACCAGCAGACTGGAACATTGAAATGGACTCTTGAGCTAGCTGAGCAGCTTGGATAGTGTCTGTCCAGGTGGTTGGCTTTTGTTGTATGACATTGGTATGAAATTGAGGAGGCAGGCCCTAGACAAAGGCTGTTACTTGATCTTTCTTTGATTTCTGTAGGTGTTTGCATCAAGTCTCAATGTCCACAATGAAGGCTTTGAGAGATTCCGAGGGTTGCATGGTGCACTTCCACAGCTGTTGCTCTAATAACCAGGGTGGATGTGCTTGGAGAAAATGGGCTTTGAAGGTTGCATACAGTGTGGCAGCATCTGCTTTGACTTGGTCTGGAAGTGTGTTGAACCAGGAAATGGCAGTCCCTCTCAGAAGCAAGCACAAGACATTGGAGATGCACAAGGGGTCAGTCCAACCATTGAAGGAAATCCATGCTTGGAAGTGTTCCAGCCAGTCGTCAGCGTCTTCATGAATCAGGGTTGAGAAGGGTACTGGTTGTAGGCTGGCATGGACCGTGGACTGTGATGAAATGGCTTTAATATAGCCCAAGTCATCTTGAATAGCCTGCATAACTGGTGCTCCTTGAGCAGAAATAGAAGACTGGATGTCATGGAGGATTGTTTCGATTTTGTAGCCCCACTCCCTAGAGGTGGGTGAAGGTAGGACTCCAGACGCTCTGACGCCCATATGTGTGTCGTCGTCAGACATTGTGGTTGGAGATGAGCTTCTTTTCACTGAGCGAAGGTCATATGGATGAGAAGGAGTTGCCATCATGCAGGAGACAGGACGTTGTGTTGTAGATGAAGTGCTGAGCAAAAATTATTTTTGTAGACAAAAGTACAATTTTTTTTTATTTATGTTTTTTTGTAGCGAAGTTCATCAGTTGACGTCTAAATAAAGAACTTCCCACTCAATTCTGTGTTGGCTGTTATTTAAATAAAGATTTTGTTGTAAAATTCAGCTTTTTGTAACAGTGTCCATTCATTTCAATAGCACTCCCATTGAGTTTAATGGAGTGAGGTCAATTCGTGCCCTTCCCAAGATGGCCACCGAACTGTGACATGCAGTTCCTGTGGGATTTGACTGGCCTGACTGTAGCAAGATGGCTGCCAGCAAGGGGGTCAAGGGTCACTTCCTTTCTTGTTGTTTTGCACTGCTCAAGATGGAGGATCCTTGCCAGGGGGTTGCCTGGCTGCTTAACAATGTCCAAAATGGCGATTCCTGCATCTGTGCTGCTTCCCCAACTCCTGACAAAGAAAAATTGCGGACTTTAACTGTGGTGAGTGAAAAAATGCTGGGGAATCTCTGTATTTCTCTTGATTGCTCTCCATTTATTTTACTGAGCTTTATTTCTTTTTATTTACTTCCTGGCCCATCGTTTATTTATTGTATTGTCCTGCATTTGCTTATGCTGTTGTGCCGCCTTTTGTTTTCTTGCCCCCAATTATTTCTTTTATATTGTGCCCTGGTTCTGTGTCTTTGTTGGCCTCTCAGAGCTGTTTTGTAGTTAGATTGCCCCTGCTTAAGTCTCTATTTTGTTGCTCCCGTGTTGTTTGTTGTTTTTTTTTTTTTTTATTATTATCTCCCAGTCTATCCCTCACCTTTGGTTTATGCTCTGCAGTTTAAATTGCAATTGTGGCTGTCCCTATTTACTAAGTTGCTTTGGGGCTCTGTGCAGACTTTATTTTTTTGGAGCAATCCTGTTTGTAGCATGGCTGAGCCTGAATGGATCGCTCTACAGAGCTCTGAGGGAGCACTGTGGTGAGTTGAGGAGCAGAGCGCCTGAGCAAGAGTATGCGGAGGTCGGGAGGGAACAGCTTGATGAGAGAAGTGCTCCGTTGTGGCTTCAGAGGCAAACTGGTCAGTGGAGGAGCCACAGCCTGCAGACAGTAAGCTGGAGGAGCAGAGCTGTTGTCCGTTGCGGGGGGGGGGGAGAAGAGAGGCCTTGATGTCGTACTGGTGGCTCTGTGAGACGTGGTACTGGGTTGAGTTGGGGAGCTTGCAAGGTGGCCCTGAGCAACGATGTTCCGCTGGGAGGTAGATGCTGCGGTGTGGGCCTGTAGCAGAGAGGAGGAGCTCTGTAGTGGCAGCAGTGTCCATATGAAGGAGGGTAAAGCAGGCAGGCAGGCAGGAGCAGAACAGTCTGTGGAGGAGCCGCATGGTAATGCAGGAGGACTGCAAGGTAAATGGTCCCTCTAGGTAGGCAGGGCCCATTTGTGTTGTGTGGCCGAGTGGCCACAAGAGTGAGAGGAGAGCTGGTTGTGCTGGAGTGGGGGAACTGAAGTTGGGAGTGGATCCCTCTTTGTGGCTGGGGTAGCTGTTTGGGAAGAGCGGGGCTCCATGCTCTGATGCAGTTGTTGGGGAGGGGTTTGAACTGAGTGTGGAGCGGAGGTTCCAATGTTGCAGGAGTCGCTGTTCAGGCACAAGTCTAGGGTTATTTATTAATTTTTAACCATCCCTTTTGGAGTGGCTTTCTGCACTGTGGAGTGGAGCAGTAGGTCTGGCACTGGACTCGAGGTGGGAAGCATAAAACTGCAGTTTGTTGTGAGAGACACACGAGAGGCAGCATGAGGTTTTTTTTTTTTTTTGTAGTTTTGTTGATTTTATTTTCTGTTATAGCTGTACACCATGCTGTAAGAGACTGGTTGGCAGTAGTTGCAGTTTAAATTTTTGCCATTTGCTTGTTGTGCAAACAGCATTTCAGAGGTAAGCCCTGCCACGGGGGGGGAGCACAGTTTGCAGCTCCATGAGATGCAGGATTTAGCACATTTATTGTGGAACAGTGCAGTCACTGAGCTGGCTGTCAGCAAGATTTAGCACTTATACTCTTAGTAGGCTCTATTTTATTTATTTATTTTTTTGTTTAACAGTAGGAAGGTTGCAGGCTGCTATACATAGTTCAGGAGACGGTTCATTTTTTCTTCTTTTCTGTGCTGCATTTAAAGTAGCATTCAAACAGTTCAGGCATACTGGGGTGATGACTGTGGGGTACCCAGCGACGCAGGCAACGCGAGATGGGGGTCTGGACAGAAGAAGGGCCTCATTCTCCCCCATGTGTGGCTTTTTTTTTTTTTGTATGGTCCACCACTAAAAGACCCCTTACCTTCTCTGTGGTCTGCCAGCCCCTTCTGTTGCTGCTGGTGAGGACCCTATCTGGACCGTGCGAATAACTAGTCTGCCGCATAAAATAAAGAATAAGGCAGGTTTATTCAGTTCAGTAGGTGTTCTCTTCATGAGGACAAGCCCCACACTGACTAAAACTCTGACTGACAGGCCAACATGGCACTGCCAGGCAGTGCAACAATTAGATACATGCAGTTCTAAGTGCTCTTAAAGGGGCAACAGCTAAACATTAAGCCCCATGCTTAATGTGTGCTTCACATAACCGAACTGCTGCTAACTGCTTTTCACACTGCACAAAGGACTAGAATTCTAGTGATAAGCAAGGGAGACTCAGGACTTCTTTATCAGTGAGTGACAGTAGTGTTAAAAGAGCAACAGAGTACCTGGTCTATAAACTTAGTTTAAATTAGGAATGTAGGCTTGAGGAGTGATATTTTTTATTTAGAGTTTTTGAAAACAAATGACGCATAAAATCCCACTGGGGCTTACAACTGTATCTCGTCACCTTATTAGACTGGACTAGTAGTTTTGAGGAGGTGCTAGTATTACCATGAAATTGGTAGCAGGGTTGAAGACCATGTGGGCACCTCATCTCTGAAAATGGCAGTGTCACTATTGCCCTGGGATGACTTTGTCTCACAACTCCATCAGAAATTCTTTGACCCTGTTCCACCTGTCCAGATTTCACATTGAGCTGGAATGAAGGCTTTTGCAACATTTTGGAATGTTTTGTATCCATGCTTTAACATTCTTTTTCATTAACGAGAGAAGACATTATCATGCCCTTGATGGAACTGGGGGCAACAAAAGCACAGAGACAGTGGTGATTTGTTTTGAGTTTGGGACAGAGGCAGGCATGTTTAAATCAAATGGTGACAAAATACATGAAGAATATTTGTGGCTGGAACAAGCAGGTACACAAATAAAATCAACTTTAGCCAGAGTCCGCGTTTGAAAAAAATGTGTTTCCTGTTTCCCCAAGTGCAGAATACATCTTGGGCTGGATATTCAAACTGCCCCATTCTGTGGCGCAAGCCCTTGCGCTGCTCAAAAAAGTTGCGCTGGAGTGTGGCCATGAGGATATTCAACGGAGTTGTGCTATTGAACAACTCCTTTGAATATCGCCCTCCCGGCCACAGCCACTGTGCATGGCGCAGCGGAACTTGCGCCACCGCAAGTGGTCAGAGTGGAGCATTCAGATGCGGTGGCGCAAGTTCCATTGCGCCATGCGCAAATTTCCAATATTCAAAAGGTGACATGCAAATGGAGCCATAATTTATGCAAGGCACACGGGGAGCCATTTGCATCTAATTACGGCCCCATTTGCATGCCATTAGCATGCAGGTGTGCCGATCCCTGACGACTTGCCCTGGCGCCCTGCCAGGCAGCAGCCGTCGGGGACCGACGCCCCCTACAGCTTGATCGCGGGCATGATGTAAATCTCCCCCCCTCCGACTGGCCCGATCACAGGCATAATGTAAAAGAACCCCCCCCCCCGACTGGTCTGATCACGGGCAGAACGGAGTTCATCCCCCAAAAGACCAATATCCCTGGTGGTCCTGCCAAGCCCGATTGCGAGCATAAGAGTCAAACCCCCCAAAGTCCATTTCCTGATGGTCCAGTGGACCGTGAAGCCCGATTGTGGGCATAAGAGTCAAACCCCCAAAGTCCAATTTCTGGTGGTCCAATGGACCGTGAAGCCCGATTGTGGGCATAGAGTCAAACCCCCAAAGTCCAATTCCCTGGTGGTCCAGTGGCCCCCACCCCACTCACCGAGCCCCACCACCCGCCTCCTCCCGCCAGCCAGTGGCTCCGTGGGTGGGGTGGGGGGGCCACTGGATCACCAGGGAAATTGGACTTTGGGGTGGGTTTGACTCTTATGCCTGTGATTGGGCTTCGTAGTCCACTGGACCACCAGGGAAATTGACTTTTGGGGGCTGGGTTTGACTCTTATGCCTGTGATCGGGCTTCATGTCCACTGGACCACCAGGGATATTGGTCTTTGGGGGTTGAACTCGCTCTGCCCGTGATCGGGCTAGTTGGGGGTGAACTCTGTTCTGCCCGCGATCAGGCTAGTGGGGGAGGAGTTCTGCCCGCAATCGGGGTACGGGGGTTACTATTATGCTGGCTATCGGGCTGCAGGGGGGCATAGGAACAGGAGGGCCACCCACAGGTGGCAGCTGCTGTGTTGCGCCTGCAATGCAGCAGCTCACCTGTGGTAGCCTCGACTTAATCCTTTTTTTTTTTTTTTGGCCCAAAGTTGTGCAGGCACAGGTAGGGGTTGCGCCTGCACAACTCTGCACGCCCAGCTGAATATCAGGCTGTGCAGTTTATGCATGGTTCCTCCCCCTCCAGTTGAGCATGCCTTCATTAGCATTGTGCTGTTGCTCAGCATGATTTGGGGTCGTGAATTGCCTCCTTGCTGAATATCGTAGAATGGCGCATTTTTGACTTGTGCAGGCGCAACCTTATTACGCATGACGCAACCCTTTTGAATATCCAGCCCCTTGTATTTAAGTTTGCCAAATTATATACTGAAGCTTTCTTTTTTATTCTTTGGTAACTAGGTAGCTCACTAAGCACAAGTGGCTATGTGCTAGTGGAGGTTCTGGGAATCAAACCCAGGTCTGCTGGATGAACCAAGCTCATTCACAGCTCATTATTTTAACCTCTAAGCTTTACTACTGCCAGCCAGAAGGTTCTGCCTAGCTATCACTTTAGGTGGTTCTAGCTTAAATCCACTTTATTGCATCTGTGTGTCAGTTACTGCAGTATTTACCTACATTAAGAAGTGTGGATTATGCATATGTTCTAACTAGGCTTACCAACACTTCAAAGTGTTAAGTACTGAGCTGGTGTGGTGCTCACACATGTGAAAGACCATTGTTTGTAAATTCTGGCATACATTTTCAGAATGTTTCCAAAGTTAAACACTGAATTAATTTCATGCTTGAACTTTTCCAAGTGGCTGTCATAACTTGATATGCATGTTTCAAGTTATTATTGATCAGGGGCTAGATTCCCCAAACTTTTCCCTATCGCAGACCCAGTTTGCATCGTACAAACTGGGTTTTGCCCCAGTGTGGCATTCTCAAAAGACCAGTTTGCACCTACAAACTGGGTTTGCGACAGGCAAAATTTTAAGGGGGTCACAATGCAAATGAGGAGGAGAGGCCCTGCATATCCATGCAGTCCCATTCACGAAGCATTTTCTCCTTGCAAGGGCCTTTTGCGGGGGTTCCCTTGGATGGAGAAAATATTGCCAAGGAAAACATCCTCTTAATGCTGCACAACCCTGGTGGTTGCTGGAGGTAATGCAAAGCAGCCTCCCAAACCCACTATACCATGCTCCTGGTGGTCAGTGGTCCTCCCCGTTCTCCTGATGGAGTCATCTTCGACATGACAATACTTCCCTGGTAGTCCAGTGATCCCTCCCCCCTACTCTCGATCATCATCCGCTTAGTAAAACATATTTTTCTCTGGTAGTCCAGTGGTCTCTCCCCACTCGAACACCTGCCCGACAATGTCAACCAAGAAGCGCATAGTGTATACTGTACTCTCTTATTCACAGTTCAGTCAGCAGCCAGCCATGGTGATGGAAGGAATGCAGTGCCAGTCACCGGCTAAATTTCGGGATGAGGGGGAGCAGGATGGTAGGTCACTGTCTGCAAAGGTGAGAGGTCTACTAGACCACCAAGGACATGGGACACTTTGGTTTTATTCCAACAGCATGAGGTGGTGGGGAGGTGCACTGGACACTAATGAGCTATATTTATTGGGTAGGTGTTTGGGTGGTGGAAAGGACCACTAGACTATCAAGGAAGAACACATTTTACTATAAAGATGGCGATGGGAGACTGGAAAGGAGGGAGGGACCACTAGAATACCAGGAAAGTATTTCTTGTCATGTCGGACGGTGATCGGCGACCAAAGAGGGGGGAGGGACCACTAGTCTACCAGAGAAGACTTTGTTTTTAATGTCGGGATGGTGAACAGAGACTTGGGCGGGGGGTGGGACCACTAGACTATGAATGAGGATTTGTCTCCATAGGGGAATGGCAGTCAGCATTGGGAGAGGGCACAAACTCCCTCGCAACCCATATAAATGGACCCATAATGGGCATGCAAATGGACAGCTAGTGCCTTGCATGCCCAGTGGCTCATTTTCATGGCTGCTTTTGTGGATTACAGCGCTATTCATTGCGGGGGTCATTTACAGGCATGCAGGTTGTGGCAACACTAGTGGGGTTAGAGGTAACGGTAATAGGGTTACTGCTGCCTCTACCTAGCCCTATTCACAGTCGATAGTGCCCTACACTGTCTGTCTGTCTGTGTATAGCATTTTTTTACCACCTGGGTAATTGCAAAGAGCAACGCAAATGTTTGTGCTGCACTTTGTGAGATTTTGTGAATCTAGCCCCAGTTCTGTAATTTCATCACTCAGAACTGCAAAGGCTCATCCGCTGTACAGTTGACTTGTGCAGTAACACTTAATGGAGTGATCCACGTCGAAGGCAGAAAGAGGAGCATTTCTTTTGATTTTATTTAAAAAACAACATAAAACCAATTATAAATCACTCTAGCCATGGGAGCATTTTCAACCAGAGTGCTCCCTTTTCTTTGCTGAAGCGATTTATTCTGAGTGTCTCACACGTAGGTTTTAAAACTTTCTAAGAAAATAGATTATTATTCGAGTTGCCATACCCTCAAAAAATCAATACATTTCCACGATGTTGGCCTGGGAAGTGTTTTTGGGGGGGGTCTAAGAACTGTCCCTTATTTTTTAAATACAATGTTGGCAATCCTAGCTCTGCTTAGTCACATATCGCTATTGCAAATCCTAATAGAAAAGGCAATTAATGGAATATATAATAGCTGGTGTGTTATGTAAAATAAAGTGTTGTTTTTGTTGCAGCAGTAATTGCTCCCTTTTTTTTCCTTCCTGGAATTACTTTGCTTAATTAATTCTTTACCCTCTTCCTTACTGTTTGATAAGGGATAGGGCATTTGCTCCAAATTATGTAGTTGTCTGCTGATTGTTTTTGTCTCTGTCCCTGTCTCTTCCTCTCTTGCCTGAAACTCCACCTGATTCCTGTTTGCAGCTCCTACCGTAGGTAGCATGGCACTGTCCTCGTCCACCCATCTCAGTCCTCCAAAACTCACTCACTCAGCACACCAGGCTACTAGCAGCATCACTCTCTCCAGCCCCCCCCCCACCACCACCACCAGGCCGCACTCAAAAGAAATAATTGCTCAATGTCTTTAATGCAGATGCCATTGTAGAAGAAATATGTCCTGTTTAGGAAACAAGGTGGTAGAGAAAGTGGCACATCCTTGGGTTTCCTGGCACTTGTTGAGAGGCTTTCTTAGACAGCTGCTTTCCTTGTACAGAATTACAGGAAATGTGAGGAATTGTTAAATTAAAGCAGTAGCCAATATCTCTATTTCCACTTCAAATAATCTGATTTTCTTGAGAAACCCCCCCTTAAATTATCTCAGTTCTGCTTATGGTTAGTAAAATAAAATTATGCAACTAGCGATTATGTTGTTATATACATTCCCTAAGTATCACATTTTAATAATGTGCTTTTAAAAGTCAAACAAGTGGCATTGTTCTATCAAATAACCATATTTATACAAAGGTACCAGTCATGCTTCAAACACTTGTTCTGGTTGTTTTAGTCATGGTGATCTTTTGTTTAATAGTCATTTCTCTCACTACATTGCACTTCCGTAAGAGCAAAATGAGGAAAAGAAAAATGGAAATGCTCAAGTGGAGTATTGAATGGGATCATTCCAGCCCTAAACCAACAGATGATATCTCAAGTGGAAGAGAGAGTGTGGTTGTAAGGTCTGACCATAAGGACACAGGCTTACGTGCCTCCCTTGGTGCCCATCAAAATAAATAGATACACAGCACACCTGACTCCAGGACGAAATCAAGTGCAAATGGATCTCAAGCACACATTTCATGTTTGGATAAAAGAAATGATGATGTATTCTAGACCTGATTAATGAAGCTGGTCAAAGATTGAGTTGTAAATATTTGATCATAGTATAATCTGGAGGGGGTAGAAGAAAAATGCATGACAAATTGCATTATGGCTCGTCTCCTGTATGAGGAAGCCCACAGTATTGCCAAATATTCAGTGATCTATCCGGGGAGCCTAGTGGCATCTGTGCACATACTTCAAAACTGGATCAATTCGTTACCTATGGACTTAAATAAATGATATAGCATTAATCAATCATTAAGATAGTAAATGGACTAGAAATGGTTACTGGTGTGAAATATGGACTTTGGGAAATACATCCACTGGAACTGGTAGTGAGAGGTTAGGTGATGAACATATTATATTTCTTTGCACAAATAAACATGAGCAACACTTTCCAATGTTATCAGTCTTTTCAAGTTCTCCACTAGTGCTCTTAAAGAAACATAGCAGCTGTGTTAGCTCTGATTAGAGTCTATTTAAAAATGTATCGACTCACCATTTACTGAAAATGCAAAGTGCTTAGGAAAAAAAACATGCAAACAGGTTAAGGCTAACAGAGTAGCTCCATAACTATTAATCAATACCACCGACTCCTCTACATATCAAGGCTCTCTGCACTCAGTTAATTTTTTAAACACACTTCTTGACCGTGTGTGCTGTCTTTTTTTTTTTTCCTTTTGTATGCAACAAAGTGTCAGTGTCTTTGGGCACAGACAGCTGCACTGTAGACACTGTATTGCCCCTCCTTTTGTTGTTAGAGCCCAGGGAGAATAGTAAAACTGTACATCTGCTGTAATTGCTGGATATTAATCTTTTTGTTTTTCTCTGCTGAAATACAGTAATATTGCCTGTGAGATGTACAGAAGTTAGACTTTTTTTCCTGTCTCTGTTATGTAACTGAAGACAACTGACATGTAAACCCATCCTGAATTATTTTCAGTGAACAGAATCCCAGGAGGTTGTGCTGGCTTGCTTGTGAGTCTTGTGTTTTCACATGGAAATGTATTCAGTTTGGACTTCCCATCTTGTTAATACCTGAGTGACCAAGATATTTAGGCTGGGAGTTTCAAAAGGTGCTGATTCAAACACAGGAGCATGGTCTGCTCACATCTGCATCAGCCAGAAAGTTTACAATGCAAGTAACATAGAATTTGACGGCAGATAAGGACCGCTTGGCCCACCCAGTCTGCGTTTTCCCTACCTAATGGATAAGCTGCAGATCCTAGTTAACCAGCAGCCTACTTCTTTCTACTCCCACCCCCTAGAATTGCCTTATGACTGTCCCATGCATGCTTGAATTCAACCACTGTTTTTGACTTCACAACCTCCTCCAGAAGGCTGTTTCATGCATCCACAGCCCTGTCTGTGGAAAAAATACTTCCTTACATTACCTCTGAGCTGCCCCCCCATCTTCAAATTGTGCCCCCTTGTTCTTGCACACCTCTTTTTTTTTTTTTTTTTTTTTTGAAAGATGCTACCCTCTTGGACTTTGTTGATAACCTTGAGGTACTTGAAAGTTTCTATCATGTCCCCCCTCTCCCTCCTTTCCTCGAGGCTATACATATTTAGCTCCTTTAGTCTCTCTTCATATGTCTTCCGGTGCAGACCCTGTATCATTTTAGTTGCCCTCCTCTGGACAGCTACCATCCTGTCTATGTCCCTGTTTTCAAAGGATACCAGTTGTTTGTGAAACTGGGCAATTTGTGGAAGCATGCCATAAAAATAATTACGCAGGTATCATTTTCTTGCTGCATGTGTCAGCTTTGAGAACACTTCTGAATTGTAATTTCTTGTTGCTATTAAACCGTCGAATGACTTACCATGAGCCAGACTCATTGGACCATTATAAGGGTGGGCGTCATTTCCCCTGGACTGAGATACAGATATGGCATACTGATGAGTCCCGAGAAGGACAAAACAAATATCTAGGTTATCCATTTTCAACCATTGCCATGTGTATGAGATGCCATTTAGTACCACACCCTCCTATCTAAAGCAAAACCAGTCTAAAGTCCAATGTAGTGTTTGCATATATATCCCATGGTGCTTAGAATCATTGGTGTATATGTGATTTTGTATTTTTTTGAAACCTTGCTTTGTTGTCAGTGCCCTTTCTGGGTAACCCTTGCCTCAGTGTTTTTGTGATGAGGATCTTTGTTTTTTTGAATTGCTTCCCTATTTTGAACTCACCATTGCCTAAATCCATGGGACCACCATAAGGGCTGATTCATTTTCCCATGGGTTAATACAGATAAGGCACACTGATGAGTCTTGAGAAGGATAAAACATATGTCTGTGTCTTCTCTTTATAACTTTTGCAATGTGTATCAGAAGCCATTGGGTATCATGCATGCCAAATTAAGGCAAAACCAGTCTAAATGTGTTCATTGTGCTCTGCATACACATCCCACGATGCTTTGTATTACTGGGGTATGCGTGGTTTCATAATTCATCTGAAAGACAGTCTGCTTTGTAAATAGATAGTTTGGATATATGACAGATGTGCCTTACTCCAATCTAGGGATGGTTAAACCAACTGTGACCCTGCCTGATTTCCACCTCATATGTCTGAGTAAATAATTGGATGACACATGTAAATCTGCATTGTCCCTAGCTTTATTTGGGGAGAGGTTACAGATCTGAATTTAAGCCAGATAAATATATGACACATGTTCAGGTACAAGCAACACTCCTGTGGCCTGTCTCCAAATTTGGCTCAGAGATCTACAAAAATGAATGGAATGATCCATGTCATTCCAAGATGGCCTGGCACAATGGGTTCTGACTTTAACCTGATTTGCTCCTCTCCAGCTTAGTTCTGTGTTATAAAAGGTATTGTTCCTTCACTTTTTTACCAGACCATTCCGACTATTGTTTTATTTATTTATTTATTTATTGAATTTTGTTGACCGGGTAGGCCCACTGGGCCCCGGAAGTCCCTTTTTCAGAGGCGACCCGAGGGTTAAAAATAACATACAGGTAACAGAACAGTACAAATTGATAAATGACATAATGTTTGACAGTGAAAGATTTCATAGGGTTACAATCAGATAGGTGGTGTGGGAACATACAGTAAGTGGGACCTCTGGAGTTGGATATATAAAAAGCATATTACATGCACAAATCATGAAGATCTAGGGAGTGCTCAAGATAAGGGCTAAGCTGCCAAGAGTCAAGTCACCTTCCTAAGAGGGAGGGGCAGTGACGTGTGGTCAGGTCCTAAGGCATTGGCAAGTACTCCTGTCGAGCATGTGTGCTTTGAGTTTGGACCAGAAGCAAGGGCCAGACCCTACCTCCCGTACCTCAAGTGGGGGGAGGTTCCAGTTGGAAGGGGCTGTGAACGCAAAGGACCTGGACCCAGCTTTGGTCCTTGTTTTAGAAATCATGAGGAGAGTTTGTCCTGAGATGTGGAGACTCCTCTGATTGGATTTAACCCTGACTAGCCCTTTGAGGCTAGGGGGAAGAGAGGGGCCCAGTAGCTTAAATGTCAGGCAAAGAGTCGGGTAGATGAGGCGGGCTTCCAGTGACGGCCACCTGAGCCTAGCTTGGGCCTCGCAGTGGTGAGTTCTAGGGTGGGACATTGTGGCAAACCGGGCAATCTTGTTGTATAAGGTCTGGAGCCTGCCAAGTTCTATAGAGGCCACACCTTGGAGAACTGGGGCTGCGTAGGTGAGCTTAGGGAGTAGGATGCTGGTTGCGATGGCTACCCTGGCTTCAGGGATAATCTGGTCCTTTATTCTATAGAGGATACCGAGTTTCACATGGGTGGCTTTGGTGAGTTGGTCAACATGATTTTTTAGAGTGAAGCTTTGGTCAAGGGTTAGACCGAGGTACTTCGTATAGGTAACCACCTGAGTTTGTCTCCCTCTGACTGCAGTTGAAGGAGCATCGACTCGCTCAGATCTCAGGGATCTGGGCCCAAACAGTATCACCTTGGTTTTGCTGGTGTTTAATACCATTTTGTTCAAGGTGAGCCAATCCTCCATCTGAAGGATGTCCTCTTGAAGGGCATTCTCCAGTTCTCTTACATTAGGGGAGGCTCGGTAAATGACAGCATTGTCCGCATATTGGATGATGCTGCTGCTCCCACAGTGTAAGTGCAGATCATTTATGAACAGAGTGAAGAGAAGGGGGCCAAGTATTGACCCCTGTGGTACCCCTTCTTTGAGCGATGCAATCTGGGAGACATTGTTCTTCCACCTGACCCTCTGGGTATGGCCAGTGAGGTAACTCGAAAACCAACCTAGTGCATGGGTGTCCAGGCCAATAGAGATCATTTTATGCAAGAGGAGGCTGTGTTTTTCCAAGTCAAAAGCTTTAGAGAGGTCAATGAAGACCGCGCCTGTGCTGACCCCTGAATCATTATTGCACAGGACTTCTGCCAAGAATTTGGTTAGTGCAGTATCTGTCCCATGCTTGGCTCTGAAGCCATGCTGAGACAAGATTATTACCTGGTGTGTTTCCAGGTATTCGCGAAGTTGGGAGTAGACTAGCTTCTCTTGTATTTTCGCTATTGCGCACAGCAAGGAGATAGGCCTATAGTTCCCTATAAGTTCGGTAGGCCCTCCCTTGTGAACGGGAATCACTATGGCCTGTTTCCAAGGCTCAGGGACTGACCCCTCCAATAAGGACCGGTTTATCAGCCAGGCTAGTGGCTTCGCTAGTGCTGGGGAACCCTCCTTAAGGATTCTTGGCTGGATCCCGTCAGGGCCTCCAGTGCCTCTCGACTGCAGGGATTTAAGGATGAGCAGAACTTCCTTTACTTTAACCAGCCGCAGATGAAACTGTGGACGGTCAAGTTCATAGGGCAGATGCTCGTAAGGCTTATTCCCGTTATCTATGTGCCCACCTTGTACACGCCCAGGTTCGGTGAAGTGGCTGCTAGGGCCTCTGCGGTTAGGCCCTCATCAAGTATGCCCGTTCACCAGGATAGGGCCAGTAGTTGATTTTTTATGACCTTTTAGGAGTTCGTTAATATGTGACCAGAAGAACATGGGGTTTCCCAGGTTAGTTTTTTGGAGATTAGAGCTATATTCTTTCTTAGCTTTCTTTATGTTCTGTTTGCATTGGTTTCTGAGGGCCCTGTAGCTGGCTAAGTCCACAGGAAGTTTAGTTTTCCTAAACTTTTTCAATGCTTTGTCCCGGGTACACATCTGGGCTTTTAGGTGGGGTGAGATCCACTTATAGCAGTTCCCCTTAACCCTGTGGGTTTTCATAGGGGCTACAAGGTCAGTGATACCAGTTAGGGTGGTTTGGAAAAATTTTACAGCTTCCTCCAGGTTAGGTAGGTGTTTTTATGGGGTTCCAGTCAATGCCATTTAGGTAGCCTATGAACTGGTCAGGATGGAAGTTGGAGTAGTCCCTAGAAGTGATTGTTCGAGGTGGGACTTTGATCCCATTATTCCTTCCGTATGGCAAATATCGGTGAGTGGTCACTTAAGGCATCTGCCAGAGTCCCAGCCAACTTTACATTACTTGGGGATGAGGTCAGGACCCAATCTATTGTAGAGTGTCTACCTGATTTGTAGTTCATTCTGGTCGGTAGGGAGATAATTTGAGCAAGGTGGGAGTCGTGTAAGACACTGTTTATTGCAGACTTTGCCTCTTGTGCCCAGTTTAAGTTGAAGTCACCCAATAGGATAATCTCAGGTGCTGAGTCCACCACAGGGCTCTTCAGGAGCATATCCAAAGAGCCGAGGGCATTGGTTGGGGGGCTGTATATGTAGCCAATTATGAGGTGTTTAGCCCCTCCTATTGTGAGCTTTAAGAAGACTGCTTCTGAGTCCAGGGTCGAGTCCAGGGGCAGCCTGACTATGGAGGACGTAATAGTGTCCTTGACATAAATTAGCACTCCAACCCCTCTTTTCAAGGGTCAGTCCTTTCTAAAAAGGGCGTAACCGGAGATTGCAACCTCATAATCCAGAATGTGGGGTTTTAGCCAGGTCTCAGAGACCGCTAGTAAGTCAGGTTTGTACATAGCCAGCCATGCTTGTACCTCCTGGATCTTTGGTCTCAGGCTGCAGATATTCATGTGAACCAGCCTCAGACCCTTGGCTCCATCCAAGGCCTTTTCCATAGGGGAGGAGATAGAAACGTTAATAGTCCCTGGGCCTGGGTTAGGTTGGATGTCCCCTGCCAGTAGGAGTAGGGCAGCAAGTGAGTTAAGGAGAGACAGGGTTGGAGGAAGTAGTGTCAGCTTAACCTGACATAGGGTCAGGCTCCTAGTACAGAGAAGGACTCCGTAGAGGACCCCCTTCCTAGAGAATTCATGGGCCGCTAGGAGAAGGATGTTAATCCTTGGCCAAGGGCATAAGAAGTGCCTAGCCATGTCCTCTCCTGACCCCCCTCGAGTATCGTGGGGGCTGTAGGCATTACCGACTAGGGTATCAGTCCCTAGTTGGTCCAGAATGTAGATTATAGCCAGGATAATACCCTTGTTCCAGTTACCGGGGTACATGATGGTTCCCTGTCTGTATCTTCCAGGAGTCTTAGGTAACAGCAAGGTTGCAGGAGATCCTGCAGCTACGGCTTAGCTTGTAGCAGCAGAATAAAGGATTTGAGCTAACAACACAGTTCAACCTAAAGTTATGTAACCTGCAATAGCATGGGCTAACAATCAATATTCACAATTACAGAAACCTTATGTTGTATGCAGCAGTATCCTAAATCTAGCGTTATAACAGCCTTTGGTAAGAGTCAGTTTAAAACGAAATGAACAGGATTATTTATGATACAGCTGGAATAAAATCTGAGTCTAACGTTTATAAGGTCCTTTGGCTAAGTGACAGTTGAAAATAAAAGGCACAGGAATTATTTATGATGCAGCTGTAGCTAATCGTACAAATGGCTAGCAAATGAGTTAGGACCTTAGGGGCAGTGATGGTAGGAGACAGAGATATCAACCTGACATCTGGCATATATTGACAGTTTCTGTCTCTGAAGAAACTTTAAATTGACCGTGTCTGATCAGCATCTTGAATGCCAGCAATATGAGCTCTGTAGTAGCAGTATGCCAGGAGTTTAGAAAATAAAAGGCCCCCAGAAAGACTAAACCAAAACAGAACAGGGAAAGGCCAAAACAAAAAGAAACAAAACACACAGGGAAGCACACAGCCGGAGGAATACAAACCAGAAGCAAGAAAACAAACACCGAAGTCCAGCAGACACACACGTACTGTAAACAGCAGGCTGGGGGGGAGGGTAGGCCCCGGCCAGCTCAGAGGACAAACCAACATAGCCTCTGGCTGCAAATAAAAAATGCTTCACAGAGAGGCCTAGAGGAACTGCTGCTTATATAGCTCAGGAAGTGGGAGTGGCTGGCTGCTTGGCCACTGAACTTTAGGCATAGCCTTACATTTATTTATTTAAGTCAGTGAAACTACGTGCCTGATAATGTTTTACTGTTAGGTCTGTTCTGCATGGCTTTCCATCCAAACTGAAAAGCTTTGGTACCACCGGACAAAGGTCATAGAATGCTGTTGCACTTGTCTGTGGTGTAATACCTTTGTAATAAGAATGGAAAATCAGTGCCACCTGTGCTCTGTTCTTCTCACAATTGTTGTCTCCACTCACTGCACATGCACACACAGACCCAAACACAGCAACAATTATATTATTTTAATTTCAGCTAATTAACCCATCCTGCATCCAGCTGCTAATGCCTCACCCAGTGCCACTGATAGTCTTTTGCTTCCAAAATCCTTTAAAAGAATCTTACAAAAATGAAAAGAATGGAAACAAGCACAAGCACGATCTGCACTATAACGTATTTGTGTGAATCCGTGTTGATTTAAATGGAAGCACATGTAACCCTCCTGTTACCCGGGGTTACTAGAATCCCAGTAAGACCTAGTGGTAGGCAGGGAAGGCAGCTTGTGAAACTCCAGTTAAATGGATTTCACACTGTCTCACTCTGTTCTCAGTCTCAGCTGAGACTGAGGGATGACATCACTATAGAACTATCGCAGCTGCATGAGCCACATTGGAATCTGCAGAAGGGAGTTAGATTAGAATGTTGGGAGTTTTGAACAGTGAGTCAGTTGGAGTTGGAGATTGGTGTGTGAGGAGCATAGCAGCTCTGTGCACATGTTCTTGGAGCCTCAGCTCTGAAATAGAGCTACATTTAGGGAAAGGTGTGTGTGTTTCCGCCTAAAGAGGGACACAGTAAGCTGTTCTTTAAAGTGGTGGAGACCACTGATATGGGTTTCTGTGCCCCATCCCTGAGGGGATGGGGTGGAAGGTTTGCCTGCTATTCCAGGGGCAACCCCCTGGCTACTGCTAGAGAAGAAGCTGCCTTATTTTTCCATGTGTGTGGGATACAAGAAGATTTCAAGATTCGCCTATGGGTCACCTGCAACCAAAGGGTGAGTTCTGCTCTTTCTACAGGGCCCATGTTTCATCCTGAACTGTGTTAAAGTAGGGATTGGACTGCTGAAGTAGTGGGAGGCCTAGAGTAATAGGCTTAGCCAAAAGTAAAAGTATGTTCAAGTCCAGCACAAGGGGAAAGTCAAGACATGTAGAGGAGATGTGACATACGTCTACCCTGTAATCTACATTGCCAAGCTTTCAAAAAGAGTTATTTAGTGTCCATAGAAATGGCCTGGTATGGATTGTGGGAGCTGGAGGTGGGAGATCCCCCATCTTTAGTAACCATGTCCACCTCTACAGATTTGCACTGTGGATTACATTACAGTTATTGCTTCCTGTGTTCGGATTTACTTGGGTGCCCCTGTGCAGAGTAGCCAAACCTAGTCCTCCCCAAACCCATTCCCCACCAGGTACTGCTGTCAGCTTCAACAGCATGCCACCTGTTGTTTTGCAAAAAGGTAGGGGTCTGGGGGTTACACATATAAGTGCAGATCTTGCTGTTGCTCATCACCCAGGTCTTCCTTTTTATGAAGTAAGAATTTTTTTAAATGATTGTTAAAGTAAATAAACTGTCAAAATCATGGCAAGGAGTACAAGCAGTTGGGTGTAGCATGGTTTATTAGTTTTAAAATTTCCTAAAAGTATATGCCTTTTGTGTGTGTTTGTGTGGGGGCAACAATGTATTTTTTAAGACAAAAAAAGAAAGTGTATAACAGTGGATGCCCAGTCACATACACAGCAAGCCTGCGTTGCCAGTATGGTTCTGACTACTCTTGAGGTTGGTGCCAACACAGGCTTGGTTTGCATGGCTGGCCATCCACTGTCCTCTATAAACAAAATGATAAATTATAACATAATTTGTGGCTTGGATTGTATATTTCTAAACATTTCAAGCACTGTTTTTCCCACAAAACATTTCATTCAAACAGTTTTAATGCTACAGTTCTAAGTTCAGATAGGGTAGTCCATTTCATCAAACAGGGATTTCTTTAATTTTCCACAAAATCTAACAGTTGTTTTTTAAAGAGCAGGTTTCTATTCTGTAAACTTTCTCTTCCACGCAACATAAATAGCACCTCACCAGGCACTTAATCCATGCAACCATAAAGTTCATTTTTGGCTTGCTATATTTATAGAAATTACATTTGTAAAAAAACCTCCATGGAGTGGGTAGACGAAATGCTCCCACTTTCTTATGTGGAGCCGTGTCCCCATTTTATCACATTTTGTGATGTTAGTACAAGAACTGCACGAGGGTGCACTCCATAGACTACAATGGGGCCAGTTTTTACAAGCGTTTTTTTTTTTATATTGTTAAGTGCCGACATTGAGAAAGCAAGGGCACTGCTCAACTAATTAAGTCCTTGTTAGTTGAGTGGTGGCCTTCCTTTCTCAATGTCGGCACTTAACAATATGAAAAATTGCTTGTGAAAACTGGCCCCATTATAGTCTATGGAACGTGCCCCTGTGCCCTTCTTGTACTGACATCACAAAATGTGCTAGTGTGGGGGTGTGGCTCTGCATAAGTAAGTAGGAGCGTTTTGTCTACCCACTCCTCAGAGTTTATTATGAGTGTAATTTATATAAATATAGCGAGCCAAAAATGAGCTTTATGATTTTATGGATTAAGTGCCTGGTAAGGTGCCATTTATGTTGATGGGGAGTGAAAGTTTATAGATTGGAAACCTGCTTTTTAAATTCAAGTTGTATTTCTTAACAGAAATCTTCAACATGATTAATATTTATGTATACATTTCCCATGCGTCTTGTGGCTACAAGAGTTTCTACTCCAGTCCTTTGTGTCCTAGAATTGCTCAACTTCACTTTGTCACCCGAAGAACTCAAGAATGCACTCTTATAACCATAAGAGACACAATAACTGTACATGAAAGCATATACCAAATCCTATTCTATTCTATTATCCTAAACTAAACCTGAAAATGCTTGCAGCATTTTGGGGCCCCACCACCAGAGTGGCTCAGTGTCTTGAAAGCTACTTCACTCCAAGGGTGTTCTTATTGTTAAAGCAGGCAGGGAACCACACTCCATGAGTAGCACCGGTTTGTAGAGGTAAAAAAAATAAACAGATCGGACGAGTATTTTCATTTGTAGGAACATTTTATTATGTTATAGCCACACAGAGAGCACTGCACTTACCTGTTGCTTCAGACCTAAACTCAGATCTTCATCAGGGGGCCCCCTGATGAAGAACATAACTGAGTTTATGTCTGAAGTGCTAGGTAAATACAGCACTCTCTGTGAGGCTATAACTTAATAAAATGTTCTTGCAGTTGGAGCTACTGATCCAGTCTGGATTTTTTTTACCTCTACAAATTGGTGTTACTCCTGGACTTCAGTCTCATGCCTGTTGTTCCTCTTGATTTGTTGAACTGGTGCAAGTACTCCGTCAGCTGTGGCAAGACCTTAGAGTAGTTTTCACTCAGACTCACTGCTCTGAAGCAGCCATGGTGGCTCAGTCCAGATTTTATTTGTACCGCAGTGACCAAAACTGGATATAGCTTCCCAAGTGTGGCTGAATCAATGCCTTGTACAGTAGAGAATCATCTCCCTTAACCAGCTTCCCAAGTGTGGTTGAATTAAGGCCTTGTACAGTAGAGGATCATCTCCCTTGACCAGCTTCCCAAGTGTGGTTGAATCAAGGCCTTGTACAGTAGAGGATCATCTCCCTTGACCTGCCCCTTAATCCTTTTTAATGCATCTCAGATTGTGTTTGCTTTCTTGACTGTGGCAGCAGACTGCTTGTCTAACTTTAACTTACAGTCTGTAAGTACCTCTATATCCCTTACCGCGGTTGCTTTGCTCTTGCCCACAATAAATCTAAGTTGCCATTTATAAGCCAGTGATCCTAATATGCGCAGGTTCCCCTGTGGTTCATCTCCTCCCTCTGCTGTGTACACTGTTCTAACCTTTTTCTAATTTCTCTGTAATTAATCTCTGTACTCTTTGAATCTCACTGCCACTGAAAATGGCAGCAACATACTTATTTTCTTTCTTTCTTTCTTTCTTTCTTTCTTTCTTTCTTTCTTTCTTTCTTTCTTTCTTTCTTTCTTTCTTTCTTTCTTTCTTTCTTTCTTTCTTTCTTTCTTTCTTTCTTTCTTTCTTTCCCACCCAGTCCCCTTGGGTTACTGGAATCCCATCAGTGTCAGTGCTAGGTAGGGAAGGCAGCTGGTGAATAACTGGTTAAATAGATTTTTCACCTACTCACTCTGTTTACCTGGTCTCAGCTGAGATGAGAAAGATTATGTCATTTAGAACTCTTGCAGCAGCATAAGCCACGGCAGCTGGCTATGAGTGGGGAGTTTTAGAATCTTGGGTTAGTCTGACAGGGAGCAGTTAGCTGGTAGTCAGCAGTTAAAGTGTGAGGAGTGGGTGCTGCAGCTGCAGTAGGCTGTGAGAGGAGAGCCTATTTTCTCACCCTAGTCCTGAAAGACATCTGCCTGCCAAGAGAAGTGGTGGAAACTTTTGTCTACAGCAGAAGCTCCTGATGTTCATCGCCAGAGAGATGGAAAGGACTGCCAGAAAGGAGCCTAGGGGAAATCCCCTATTTGATCAGAGACCCTTTTGAAGCTGCCTGTTCTGTTTCTAACTGAGTAATTTGACTGTGCTTCCTGGGGAAAGTACTTGCACTTGGGTGTTTCTCTGACGGAGGGAAAAAGATATACCAGTTCTGTTCTAAGTTGAGACTTTTCTCAAGTTTAAAGTTGGCTTGCAATTGTGGGGTTCAGAGGCAGACTAATGCACATTGTTCAGGACTTTAATTTTTCTACATTCTCAGAACAGTGTTTTCATATGCTGGATGTGAAAGTCATTCCAAGATGCATTTTCCTAGATGTTTTTACAAGAAGTTTTCAGGTGTAGCTCTGAAAGAATGGCTGGGTATGAACGTGGCAGTGAAAGGTGGGCAGTCCCCCATCTGGAGTGACCAGTTCAGCACTACAGGTTCCGTAAGGGTGCCTGGTTATTCAGGACATGGTGGCCAATGCCTAAAGAGAAAGTTTATCACCTTATGTGGATTGTGCTAATTATCAGCCCCTGTGAGCTCCATTGTGGCCAGTGCCAGTAGAAGAAATGATTCCATGTGTCCAGTTGCCACTTGCCAAAGTGTTAAAGTTCTATGCCATATGGGAAATGTGTGCTCAGTTGTGGCCAGTGCCACTAGAAGAAATGTGTGTTTCAGTTAAGGCCATTGCCACTGAAGAGAATTCAAGGTCTTATGACATATAGGATAGGTAGAGTTTCTGTCAGATATAGATTTCTGTTGTTCTGCCATTGCCTTATGCCATGCTGTGTAAACCTTGGGGATCCACACTTGCTTTAGAGGCCATCCTTGGAATAAAGTCACACTCTAGAACCCCAGCCTGGTTTGGACATTCATGTTAATGCTTCCTGTGTGGAAGTACAGGGTAACCCTCCAAAAGTATAGATCTAGCATAGCCCTAGCAAAAAGTTCTCCCCTCAGGACCTGGGTTGATTGGTCACAATTTGTATTTGCTTTTATACACCTCCACCCCTTTCTGACCTCTAGAAGTAATGAGCCTGGTATACATTCCCAAAGCTAGGGATGGTACCAGTTGTTTGAAGTGGTTTGTGTGCTCAGTCAAGGGTACCAAAGGGTAGCTTACTGTGCAAAGTAGTTGGGAGGGGGGTTACTCGCTCTTTCTTTCTTTCCTTCCTTCCTGGAGTAGAACTGGAAGTAAAACTTACCTTGTATTTAACAACTTACAATTAAATGCCATCTCAGGATACATATAGTAGTAGCTGTGGTATCAACAAAGTCAGTTTACATCTTCTCAGGGCTCATGGTAGGGGAAAACAAGCCATATTGCCCCTTCTATGCTACTGAAAAATTGTTACATCTTAATGATCTGCACCCAAGATGTGAGTAAGGCCTCCTCTGAGATGTGAGAAGAACATGGCCTGATATTTCTAGGGCTATTCAAAATTTAAATTCTACCTGCAACATTCTCATGAAATGAAATTTTGCTTCAATGAAATTTTGTGAAAAATGAAGGAATTGTTCAGAAAATTTCACATCAAACTGTGGAACTTTGGCATGTATTATGGAATAATGTGGTAAATCATGGGAAATCCTGTAGTTCCATGGAACTCACTGCTGTTTTTCTTTGATCAAGCATGTAGAAATGAGTGCAACTGGGATCATAACTGAGAAGTGGAGACACTGGAGTAACTGGGAGGAGAAGCTGATGTAACGAGATGACACTGGGGAAACTATGATGAGACACTGACATAGTGGCCATGTGAACACTTGCTCATAGTATATATGAAAACAGTGGGATGTACTAACGCACCTCGGAGGGGACACAGCCATACAGTACCTAGAGAGCCAGTGCTGTAACTTGGAGTAGATACTGCAATAACTGGGGAGACATTTTGGAAACTGGGAAGAGACAACATTTGAACTGGAACAGTGATGTGCAAAGTCATGAAACTACACTATGCAAAACTACTTTGTATAGTTTTTTTTCTCAACTTTGCATATCACAAAGTGTCACTACTATATGGGTTTTTCTTCACCTGGAGAAGTATGCAGACCACTAGTTAAGTGCCACGGGGTGTAGTTTCAGAACAAGAGGTTTAAAAACTCTACCTCCATCTATGCTGTCAAATATTCTACCCTCTTCTTCCCGCCCTGGTCTTTTACAAGTATTTGCTACCACCCTGCCATATTCTAGCACCTATACCTCCCTTCTTCCCCAGTCCTGGTGAAGTTGCATTAAGAAAAGTCAGTTAGTTGTCACACATTCCCTTCCCTGCCCCCACTCAATATCTGTGGGTCTGTAAAATAACCCACCCTCCTCCTTGACTTAGATGACACAGTATTTAAGATAGACCCTATTTCATCACCCACTCCACCTCCCACCTTCCCCCCACAACAGAAACAAAATAAGTCCTACTTTGTGATGACTTGCATAGCCTTCACTCTACCTTTCCACTAATTTCCAAATAAGACTGGGGTTGCCCCCTGTAGTAATAAACTCCTCAGCTGGCCAACCAGGTGATTACTGATGGGGAGAAGGATGTGCCAGTCACTGTTCTTGGGAACCTACTTTCTATTCTTTGTTTTGTGGGTGTTTGAGTGGGAGGAGGTGGATACTAAGGTGACAGAGGGTCGAAGGGGTCGATCTCTAAAACTGGGTTGGACAGTGGAGGGTGGGTTAGTTTACTAAACTGAAGACATTGGGTGGGGAGGGGAAGAGAATGTGTGGCTACTGAAAGACTTTTTCTAATGACACTTCGTCAGGAGTAAGATGGGGTGGAGATATGGGGGCTAGAAAGTGGTGATGTGGGGACAAATACTTGTTAATGGTCAAGAGTGGGGAAGAGGGTGGGAAATGTGACAGCATGGATGGGAATGTTTTGCTTTTTTTTTTTTTTAATTGTTTTGTAAGCAAAAATCTTTTCCAGATAAAGTTTGGTCAAGTTGTGAAAGCTTCATCCACTCCACAGCAACTTCACTGGAGAAGTTTAAGTTCACAGCATCTCTAAACAGCAAGAGTGGGAGTGATAAGACATTGATATAACTGAGATGACACTCTTTTGTAACTAGAAGGAAACACTGCCATGAGAGTGAGTAGATGCTGCTTAAACTGAAACATTGATTTAACTGAATGATTTTGCAATGCTGGTGAATTTCTGATGAAGTTGCAAAACTGGCCTTTGCAAATAACTTTGTGACTTGCCCACTACACCACTTTGCTACTTTGTGTTGAATTTTCCTGAAAAAAAATGGCACATTTTCAGGGAAAGTTATGGCAGAGTTACAACTTTGCCAGCAAATTTGTATAACTTCTCCTGAGAAAGTGCCACTTTGCCAGCCAAAAACCTTGCCAAGTTAGCACTTCACACTTCATGAATTTGACAAACTTCGTGAATTATTTTGCAGAGTGAAGATTGCCAACTTTCCACATGTGTGGAGACACTGGTAGAACTGAGATGAGACTATAACTTAACTGGTAGATGACAGTGCTGTAACAAGGAGACACTGTCAAAACTGTTTGGAGACACTACTATAAAAAGAGGAGACACTGATACACATAGTAAATGGGAATATACAATGGTAGATCTGGTATGACACTGTTTTAAAGACCTGAAACACTGACATAGCTGATATTACTGAGAGGAGACACTGATAGAATTAGGGTGAGACTCTGCCAGAACTAGGGGAAGAGACTGGCGCAACTGGTTTAACTGGGATAATATATACACTGGTAGAACTGAGTGAAGACTCAGCCATAACTACAGTGCACTGCCATAACTCTAACATGACACTGTCATAACTGTGTGAAAACACTGCTGTAACTGACATATTGGTACAATATAATGGGAGGAAACCCTGTTAGAAATGGGAAGAGACAGCCACCCCAGTGGCACAGAGGGAAAGCATTGTGCTGTCATGCAGAAGACCTAAAATTACAGTAGACCCAGGTCATTCCATCAGGATGCGTGCTAGACTGGGATAGCTGCCACATGGCAGTGTGCTTCAGTTGAGGAGGGCTGGCAGCAGGCTCTGGTATCACAGTGACCTCTGCAGTTAGACCAAGGAATTTGCTCCTACAGCAGTTGTAGTATGTCTGGGAGGCTAATGTAATACTGTTCCCACAGTGGGGGGTGAAAACTAGAAGAATAATTAAGTTGCCATCTACATGACAGCTAAGGGCAGCATCAGGCCTAATCAGGGTAAATCACTGTATTGGATTCTACCCACCAGAAGATGACCACTGAATGGAGTAAATATCTACCATATATAGAAAAAAAATGGAAAGAGTCTTTAGAATATCTAGAAGTAAGTACTGTAATTGAGACGTTGGCATAACTGGAAAAAGACTCTGTTGTAACTGGGAGGAGACATTGCTGCAACTGGGACATTGCAATATATGGGTGGAGATAATTGTACAACTCTGATGAGGCGTTACTGTAACTGGGAGGAAACACTTCAACAAGCCTTTTTTCTGCGGAATATCTTGACACAGCAGAAGTGCACAACATGATTTTTCCATGGTTAAAAAAGCAGTGGACTGGCCAGGCTATTAGGCCAGATACCTACCAGCTCATAATGTTGCACACTTAATAGTGTACGACATTATGGCTAAACCGGTACAGCTCTGTAACTGTGAGCGAATGGTGCAATATCACTTATACTACTGTACGTGGTATTGCACCATTCACACTTTTCCAGGCAGAGGATAAGACGTCAGATGGGAGGAAGATCCACCAAGCAGCTGCTGTGGCTCACTGGACTGAGCCACAGCAGCAGAAACTCAGGTGCTACATCTGGGACTGGGTTTGATCCCTGGTCCCAGAAACTTTTTTTTTTTTTTAAACATTGTGCATTTCCTGAGTTAAATCCCCCCCCAGAGTTCAGAATCTTTAGTAGGGGGGGTTGGGAGGCACAGCCCCCTGTAACGGGGGTGTGGAGGGCGGAGCCCCACACACAAAAAAAAGACTTATGGTATGCTTTATGGCAGAAATCCCACTGTATTGGCAGCACAATTTTGCCATGCAGCATAATGTCTTACGACATTATGACCCCATGCCATGCAGATGTAAGGCTAACACTCACAAAGCCAGTGATCTGGTTCAGGAGCAATCTTAGGAGGTCATCAGAGGACCATCTGAGGGAGGAGATTGAGCATCCCAGAGGAGATTTTCCTTTTTTCAGGGAAGGAGGGTCTCTGTCTTTGCTGCAGGGTTGTCACCGGTGCAACCATAGATGGCAGTGCAGTGTTAGGGAGAACATCAGTTAGGTGCACAGTCAGTTTTCCATTGTGTATATGCCCACACTGTGCCCTTAACATACTGACATCCTAGAGTTCTGGGAGAAACTTGAAAAAAGGCCCCAACTCCTGCAGCAATGGACCCCACTGGCAGCACCTCCTGATAAGAGATGGCACTTGGGAGTAAATCCTTCTACCTTGCCCCCCCCCCCATGAAGGGGTAAGTTATGGCTTCATGGATGATGGCTATTACAGGTAGGACTACAGAAAGTTGGGTGTGCCTTGTGAGCTCCTGGTGGAGGTAGGTGTAGGAGACAGGACAGGGGCATAAAGAAGAAACAAAAATAGTAAAAAAAAAAAAAAAAAAAAAAAAAAGATGTTTACTATGTAAATCTCAGAATACACTGCAGCCTGTAGAGTACACTTTGTTGTTCAGGTAACGGCTCATATTCTACTCACTGCAGCTACCAAAATTATGGGCATCCAACAGCTCCTACATCCAACATTAGTACTCTCATATATAGTACAGTACAGGTTTGCATGCATAATTTTATTTATTCATTTGCTAACTGGATTAGTGCACTGATCCAATGACCTTTTTCAGGCATGGCCTGTGCCAGAAACTGGCACAAACAATGAGAGATACAGTGAGAACGTACATCAGCTAACATTTTATAAACAATAACTAGAACAAGAGCAAGTCAGGCTAATATACATTGGTGAGGTAATCATCACACAGATAAGAGTGCCAGATACATCAATCAGTGTGAACATATTAAAATAAATATAAATACCGGTGTGTGTGTGTGTGTATAATACACACAGTGCATAGGTTGCAGCATCTTTGACAAGTAGGTCTGAGATGCATTGGCAGAGCCAGCAGTAACAAAGTATACACAGAGTATGGAAAATGAAGTTAACCAGGTAGAACAAATCTTGCATCAGGATAGGATGGTGACCAATGAGCTAGTACAAGGTGGAAGAGAAAGGCAGTAATGGGGGGGACAAGGGTGGGCTACGTAGGAGTCGCAGCAGTGCTAGTGACCAGAAGACAGTCGCAGGTGGAGGAAGACAGGAAGTGGGTTCTTAGCAGGAAATTTAGAGGGGTGTCGAAGGAATGCAGTGGGGGGGTCATTAAACAAATATGGTCCAGCAATGGAGAAGGCTCTTTGGTTCATCCTGGTGGTTATGTTTGGGCAGACAAGTTGGAGGTGAGATGACTGGTGAAGATTGTGGCTGTAAGTCTTGGGCCAGAGCAGAAGAGATATTGGGGTGTAAAAGGGTCTCTGGATGGCATCCCTGACATTCCAGTCCAGCAGATAGGAGCATCAGGCTAGTGGGGAGAGCCAGTTTAGGGACTGGTACAGACAGCAGTGGTGCACAGTGAGAGGGGCGCAAAAGGCAAAGTGGCAAGTCTGGTTGTAGGTTGCATCCAACTGATGCTGGTTGGCCATGGAGGTAAGGGAGTACACTGGACACCTGTAATCGAGGAGGCAAATGAGGTTGCCACAAGCTACAGCAAGGTGAGCTTCTGGCGTGAGATGGTCAGTGAAGCGGTAGCAGAGCCCCAGCTTCTCGTTAATGCATCAGATCAGAGAAGCAATGTGGTCAGAGTAGTTAAGGGACGGATCTAGGGTTCCTCCCAGATACTTGAATGAGGGAACAGTGTTGAGGAGAGACCCATCAGGATAGTGAACAGTTAGAAGGCAGGCAGCATGGTCAAGAGTGGAGAGTTTAGGCTTGGAACTGAAATAGCATAGCCTTTGTTTTGGGTGCATTGACCAGGAGTTTATTAGAGGAGAACCAGTGATGGGCCATACAGAAATCGGCAGTGAGGGTGGAGGACAGTGAAGATGGGGAGGGGTCACTTTGGAAGTGTATAAGGTCATCGGCATAGAGGAGGGATTGACATGAGAGGCCCTCTGATTGGAGGGAGTTAATGAAGAGGGAAAAGAGGAGGGGGCCAAGTATGGAGCCCTGGAGGACACCCATTGTGACAGGCAAAGGTGGGGAGGTGGCACCACCGAGGCAGACCATTTGGGTTCTACCAGAGATGTAATTTGTGAGCCAGACTGTGGAGGCAGAGGAGATACCAAGGGCACCAAGTTTTGTTATTAGGATGTTATGATTGACTAGGTCAAATGCTTTGGACAAATTAACAAACAATGCACTAGTCTACTTCCCTTCATCTATATTTCTGAGCACGTGGTCAGTGAAGAATGACAGGGCAGTGACTGTGTTGTGCCCCTTCCTGAAACCATGTTGCTGAGGGCCAAGGAGGTTGTATTTGGTGACATGGTCAGTGATTTGATAGTTGACAGCCTTCTCAAGGAGTGTCCCAAGATGGAGCAGTTTGGAGATGGGTCGGTAGTTATCCATAATGCT
Source organism: Neoceratodus forsteri (assembly GCA_016271365.2). Lineage (NCBI taxonomy): Eukaryota > Metazoa > Chordata > Ceratodontiformes > Ceratodontidae > Neoceratodus > Neoceratodus forsteri. The sequence goes on from CM028130.1 coordinate 1,591,558,942, forward strand.
TGGATCACCCAATATGTGAATGGAGACAATTCTGGCCTGCTTCCATGTAGGAGGGACAGAGGCCATAATAAGGGAGAGATTAAAGATAAAGGTAAGTGGATAGGCAATGTTGCAGGCTCCTAATTTTAAAAAGCGGGAGGATAAGCCATCACTACCAGCACTCCCCCTTGATAGGAGACTGAGGAAGAATTTAAGTGTCCTGGGGGGAGCTGATCTTGAAATAAAATGGGGGGCTGCTGGAGGTAGTAGAAGGGGGGAGGGTAAGAGGTGGAGGGGGAGCTTAGCCAGGTAGTTGCTAAGATTGGAGAAATGGGCATTGAGTGCATTTTCAATATCAGTGGGGTCTGTCAGGGAGCAATGTTGGGTGTTAAAGGGGAAAGGGGACTGCTTGGTAGAGGGGGAGAGCAAAGCATGGATGGAGGACCAGACCCAGGTGCTTGGACTGGAGTTATTGGAAATAGACTGATTTCCTTGAGTAGATGAGGTGCTTACAGTTCCACAGGGGACGGTAGTCATTCCAATGGGGAGGGGATAGCTTGGATTTATAGGTGGCCCACTTAGCATCCTGCTCCTTCATCAGCATGAGGAGGTCAGATGAGAGCCAACAAGTGTGGCTCCCATGCACTCAATGGGTAGTGAGTGGGAAGTGTTTGTTTTGGACAAGTAAGAGGGTGGAGACAAACATGCCCAAGCTAGGGAAGCATCAGTGGCATTATAGAGGGTGGTCAAATCAAGGACTCTGAGGTCATCCTGGAGCCTGAAGGGTCATAACTAGAAAAGTTGCAGAAGGTCAGATAGGTAGGTGGAGGGCGAGTGGGTTTGGTGTGCCAGATGCAATAGATGGGGGAGTGGTCACTAATGACGTCGGACAGTGTGCCAGCGTGGGTAACATTGTCAGCTCGAGTGGTCAGGATCCAGTCAAGAGTAGTGTGTTTATTGGTTCGATGTTCACACTTTGCATAGAATCCAATAGCTCCTACAGAACATTCAGCATCAGTACTGTCATATCTATTAAAAGTTTGCCTGCATAATGTTCACATTTTGCACAGACATCACTGCTCCCTGCCCTCCAGAATACTAGCAGAACTGATGCTGGCCCCAGCTGCTGAAACCTTGTCCCCATGTAAACATTTGACACTAATCAGATGGTGCTAATACCACTTCCATGCCTGTCACCACCACTGCTCAATGATGCAAACATTCTACCCCCACTTTACGGCATCAACAAAGCCCATTTCTTCTCTTGCCACTTAGTAACATGCAAACAAATAAGTGTCCTACACCTAAAGTTAATATATGAAGAATTATGTTGCTGATAAGCATCACAAAAATTGCAGGGACTTCACAAAAAAACTTGCACAAAATTGAAATGCCACAAAGTGCTTTGAAATGTAGCTTTTTGGGTTACAAAAGTAGGCCACAAAGAGCAGCTGATCCGTCTCTTTCAGCAAAGTATGTGAAACTACACATCAGAGTGGGAGAGGGCAGTCATTTAAGACAGGGAGACTGAAACAGAGTCAGACACAGAAACGGAGAGAGTGTTGCTATAGCAACAAACCCTTTGGCCTTTACAGTCCCACCTAACAAAAGGCTATCATGTGACCTCATTGTTCATGGGATAATTTCTGAGTGTTCTGCAAAATTCAACAGTGAACATTTAGAATTGTTTGACACACTGAAGAATATTAAAAATATGTACATAATTGATATTGCTTTTCTAGAAGTCATACAGTATTTGGCAAAAAGGGCAGTCTCACGCAAGAGAGGGAAGGGTGCATGAGAGAGAGGTTTCTATTTATTTATTTAAATTGTGTTAACCAGGTGGATCCACTGAGACTAAGGAGTCCCTTTTTCAGGGGTGACCTGGGGTTAATTACATGGCAGTGTACAAAGGCAGCAGGGAGGGCCAGTGGCATGCTGGGGTGCATAGGCAGGGGTATCACTAGCAGGAGGTGGGAGGTGGTGATGCTTTGTATAAAACATTGGCAAGCCCTCACCTGGAGTACTGCATGCAGTTCTGGAGGCCACACCTGTGCAAGGACATAGATAAGGTGGAGACTATCCAGAGAAGCGCAACAAAGATGGTGCAGGGCTTGTACTACAAAACATATGAGAAGAGACTAAGGGACCTCAATATGTACTCACTGGAGGAGAGGAGACAGCAGGGGGATATGACTGAAACTTTCAAGTACCTCAAGGGCATAAACAAGGTGCAGATGGGGGACCTTTTCCAATGTAAAAAACATACTAGAACAAGAGGGCACAATATGAAATTAGAAGGGGGTAGATTAAGAGGTATCGTAAGGAAGTTTTTCTAGACAGAAAGGGTAGTTGATGCTTGGAATAGTCTGCCATAGGAGGTAGTGGGGGCAAGCGCAGTGGAGGGGTTTATGCATATCTAGGACAGGCACAAGGGAAGCCTGAGAGGGGAGGGAGAGATGAAAAACCATTGATCACATAGGGTCAGTGGCCACATACAATGTATAGGGCCTACGGGCAGACTGGATGGACCTAGCAGTCCTTATTTGACGACAATTTCTACAGTTCCATGTTTCTATGAAATAGTTGACAGTTACAAAGATATTTGTACACACTATACATATTGCCCATGGAAGATAATGCTGTTTTTATACTATTTACGGTATATAGAGAAGGGTATTCTGTTGCCATGTGACTCTCTCCCTATTGCATTTAGCACTTGTCTTCTGGTTGTGATACAAGTTGTACACCACCCTTGCCTACCCTGACTATAACCTGCTTGCATCATGTTTGATGTTACCTTCACCTGTGAACATGTTGTATATTGCTATATATTGTAAACTGTCTGGTGTTGCTTCTCCCTTGTTGAGACTGTCCCGGGTCGTACCTGAAAACAGGCAGTTTTTGCCTAGTGTACCTACCTGGTTAACAAAAACAAAATAAATACATTAATGTGTTCTGACAAATAAATATTTTTACATGCAGTGACAAAATTGTGAGTTACACATGAATAAATTCACAAGGTTTGTAATCATAGACACTATTAAGGCCTACCGGGTCATAATGTTGTACGCTTAATAGCGTACTACATAATAGCTAACCCAAAACAGCGCTGTCCATGACACTGAATGGTGCAATACAGTGTATACTGCTGTACACGGTATTGCACTATTCACACAATCCCAGGTAGAGGATAAGACCTCTGCTGGAAGTGGGTTTTGCTGAACAACTGCCGTGGCTCACTGGACTGAGCCACAGCAGCAGGAACCCAGGCAAAGTTTCTGGGACTGGGTTTGATTCCCAGTCCCAGACATTTTATTGTTTTCCATGAATTGTGCGGCCCCTGATGTAATCCCCACCCGAGTTGAGAACTTAATGGGGGGCACAGCCCACCGTCACGGGGTGTGTGGGGGGTGGATCCCCCCACAGAAAAAAGACTTAAGCCACATGGCAATATCGTGCTGTATTGACAGCGTGATTTTGCCATGCAGCATAATGTCTTGTGACATTATGACCCAGTGCCCTATTAAAGCCAGGTGGATTCATAATGAGACTCTGATGGAAATTTATCAGCGATAACACTTACTGATATTTAGCTCAACTAGATGAACTTTTAGGCCTTTCTTGAAGGTGCCTAGAGATGTGCATTCTTTAAGACTGTTATGGAGGGCATTCCAGAGGGTTGGTACGGTGGAGTCAAATGACCTATCACCTGCAGCAGTCTTTGTTTGTGGGGCTAAAAGTTGGGAATGATTGGAAGATCTGAGGGGCTGTCTGCTAGGTTTGGCCGGTAGCAGATCTTTTAGGCTGGGGGAGCCATGTTACACTGGAACCTGTGTGCTAGGCAAAGGAGGTGGTAGGCTAGTTTCCATTCAAGTGTTGGCCACTTAAGTGTGTGCAGGACGTTACAGTAGTGCTCCTTGGGAGGGGCTGCCTCAGAGAGTGACCTATTCTGTGGTATAGAGATTTAAGCTTCTACAACTTTGTTTTCCTAAGGGAGTACAGAACTGTAGACCCATTGAGCAGAGTAGGGAGTAGGAGGTTGTTTGCAGTGTGATGTAATGAATCCGTAGCAAGGAAGGGAGCAAGGCACTATAAGAGGCCTAGCTTTTAATTCAGTGATTTAGTTAAGTGTTTGGTATGAGCTTTGAGTGTGCGGTACTGGTCAAGGTATATCCCCAGGTACTTAATGGATTCGACTACCTCGATTCCAGTCTCATTTAAAATTGTGGGGGTAAAGATGTGTGCTCTGTTGGGACCTGAGTTTCTGTGTCTAAAGCGGATAGCCTTTGTTTTATTGGCATTTAGTACCAGTTTGTTGGTATGGAACCAGGACTTTAAAGACTGTATGTCACTTGTGAGTAGGTTGGTTGGCTGGAAGGGATCATGAGAACTCCTATACATGACAGCATCATCTGTGTACAGGACCAGGTTTACGACCCTGCAGTTCTTGAGCAAATCGTTCACATACAGGAGACGAGAAGGGGCCCCAGTATTGATCCCTAAGGGACATCATCCACAATGGGGCATGAGTTTGATAATGTCCCTTTCCATTTTACTTTTTGTGATGTATTGGAGAGATAGCTACAGAGTCATTGCAGAGCCTAGGCATCTGAGCTGAGGGACCTCAATTTTGATATAAGGAGCTGGTAGTTCACTTAATTGAATGCTTTCGTAAAGTCTATGAATATTGCTCCAGTCAGTTGATCTTTTCAAGGGCAACGAAAACAGGTTAGGTGAACAAGGGCTATGTCTGTTCCGTGATGTTTCCAGAAGCCATGCTAGTGGGCAGTGAGAAGGCTATGTTGTTCAGTGTAGTCCTGGAGTTGGTTGTAGACAATCCTCTCCAGTATTTTCCTAAGAATGCAGAGAATGGAAATGTGGCAGTAGTGGTCGGCTAATTCCTGTGATGCTCCATTGTGGATTGGCGTTACAAGGGCAAGTTTCCATACAGTAGGGACTTTCCCTTCGAGTATGGACCTATTAAAGAGCCAACTTATTGGGGAGGCTATGACAGGGGCTGCAATGTTTAGCAGACTTGGGTTTAGCTTGTCATGCCCTGCAGTCCTGGTTGTTTTGATTTTTCCTAGTAGCATAAGAACCTCCTGCCTAGTCACTAGTTTGAGATGAAAGTTGAGGAAGGGGGCAGATTCATTAGGGTAATCTTGTTGGGGTTTCAGTGAGGTAGGGGAGAAGCTGTTAAATTAGTCCAGGTCTAAAAAGAAATCATTGATAGCCATAGCAGAGTCCACTGGATTAATGAGGTGCACTCCATTTGCCATGATAACAAATGTATGAGTACTGGCATTTCCATTTAATAGTGTGTTAATTTGTGCGCAGAAAGTCTTGGGTTTGAAAGGTATTTGGTTTGTAGGTTTTTGAAGTAAGTTTGTTTTGCAGCTCTGATACTCTGTTTACATTTGTTTTAAAGCTCTCCTTATTTCAGCCAATCAGTAGATAGGCCTGAGACCTTGAAGGAACACCAAGCTGCGTCTTTAGTCCTCATAAGTTTTTTTTAAGTGGTTGGGGTAGCCATAGGGATTCCTTGCCTTTGACTCATAGCTGTATAAATGGGGCATGTTTATTTTTTATTGATAAATAATTCTTTATAAAGAAGTCTAGGGCTTAGTCTAAGCAAGGAGCAGCATTAATTTATGACCAGCACACCTTGGATAAAGGTATGAGAAAGAAACCTGGGTTAAATTTGGAGAAGTCCCTAGCCCAGAGAATTCTGGGGGGTGGTAATGAGTGGTTGTTTCTCCAGATACAAAAGATGGGGGCATGGTCACTTATGGTATAGGCAAAGACTCTCACAAGTTTGATTCAACTGGGTTTTGAAACAAGGATCAAATAAAGGGCGATGTGATTTCCAGATTTCACATTCATCCATGTATGCTCAATAATGACTTGTGTGAGGTGGGTATCATCCAATTTGGATTTTATACCTGTAGTTGTAGATTGGGACCAATGCAGCCAATCAGGACAGACTTGGTACATCCCAACAACAGATTGATAAATATTTTCTCACTTTTGGAATTAAGTTGGGTTGGTAAAGAGATTAGGGTAGCATTTATTGAAGACTTGGCATAGATAAGGACCCTGCCACCCTTTCTGATACACCTGTCCTTCCTGAAGATTTGATATCTGGGAGTGCCACCTCGTGTGGTAAGATGGTAGGCTTAAGTCAAGTTTTAGATATGCAGCCTATATCTGAACAGTAGGAGTTTACCCAAGGCTTCAGCTCATGCATTTTATCTCTCAGGCTGTTGATTTTTACATGGGTGATTCTTAACCCTCTTGCATTAACCCACTGAACATTTATGGGAGAACAAAGGCTTGTGTTTACAACAGATCCAGGTCCAGGGTTTGGCTCGATATTACCACCTAGCAGGAGTAATAATATCAAGACCCAAGGAATGGGTATGTTTCCAACTGGACTATAAAGGCCCCTAGTTGGTAACATGGACTCTTTTTTGTGCAAGCAAATGTCTGGAGTAATTGGTTCAATGCAATAGGCAGAAGAAGGGGAAAGTTGCCCAGATAAGTGGAGGAGGAGGAGGTGTTCTTTGGAAAAAGATCCCTAACAAGAATATATGCACAGCAATCTGAAATGAATAGTAGGATTAACAGAAGGGAGAAGAAAGCTATATATTCTGCCTTAAGAGACATTAAGGCACCAGTGCAGGGAATCTATATTTTTTAATTTTTTTATTTTAGCTTTTGTTGACCAGGTAAGTGCACTAGACAAATCCTGCCTATTTTCAGGCACGACCCGGGGGAAGGGGATACAGATGAATGCCAACTGACCTTGAACCAGATTAAGCTGTTGGTGGTATTTTTAGTGAATGAGGGAAATTTGGCCAGGACACCGGGAAATTCCCCTACTTTTTTCGATAAGTGCCATGGGATCTTTAACATCCACCTGAACTACCACCAATCCAGGCAGATAGGACCTCGGTTTAACGTCTCATCCGAAAGACGGCACCTCAGAAATGCAGCACCCCTCTCATGCTGCATTACAGTGTCAGTACTGGGATATTAACCCAAGTGCCAGATGTGGGAACTGAACCCACAGCCCTCTGATCTCCCAGTCTCAGAGGCGAGTGTGCTACCTACTGAGCCACTGACACTGCTTAAACAGTATATGAAACAAGTCTGGTCTGAATGGGTGTATTCTAGCAGTGGGAGGTAGAGGATACAGTTAGGAGAGATGAGAATGGGAGGAAATGCAGGAGAAGGGGCTGGTAGCATTAAAGGGTGAAATGTTGATAGGCTGGAAAGACAAACAGAAAGTGTAGCAAGGGGAGGAGAGTGTTTGCTGGGTGCACAGAAAGAAACCAAGTAAGATGGAGAGATGGGGGGACTTCCACAAAAGGACAGAACCAAGTAAACACCCAGAGGGGTGGAGAAGTGGACTGATTGGTTCTGAGTAGGCACAAGTACACTATTTAAAGAGCAACACCCTGGGTGGGTGGGAAGTAATTGGCAGCACTGCCCTTCCTGTGCACTGGTGGAGCTTGTACCTGAGCTGCAGCTGTTAGCGTAGTGTGGGGAGGGCTGCTCCTTCCCTTAGCCCTCTAGACCTCTCTGGTGTAGCATGAGTGGCCTCCGATGGGATCCTGGTGAACCTCTGCAAGGGAAAAAGATATAGCAGGTAAGAGGGACAGGACTGGAATGTAATGCGAGCCTGTGGGAAGAGTGATGTTAAACACACTGCAGCTGGACAGACCCCTGCAAAAGGGCTACACTGTTGCAGATGCACTTTCAGACTACCAGAACTGTGCTGTAATCTTGACGAAATGCACACCCAATTCTGCCAGAATTGAGCTGTAGACTTGATGAAATATACTGTCAGACTACCAGAATTCTGCCAGCATCAAGCTGTAGTCCTATTTAAATGTACTGTCACAATGCCAGAATTGAGCTGTAATCTGCATTAAACACAAAAACAAAAAGTCCAGGCACCAGAGAGAAGCAGGCAGTCACAGCAGTCAAGTACAAGGCAGGGAGATTAATATACAATGCAGAGCCCTTAAAGTAACAGAAAAAAATATCTAAAACACAGTGGAATGTTGGTGTGGAGACCTAGCAAAATTTCAATCAGGTATTGTTGACTGACTGTCCAAGTGTGCTGAAAATGGTGCCGAACACTGGAAGATACATTGCCTGCATGCTGGTGAAACTTGTATCTGAGCTGCAGCTGCTAGCATGGTTTAGAGAGGGATGCTCCTTCACTTAGCCCTCTTGACCCTTTAGTGCAGCATAGGTGGCCCCAATGGGATCCTGGGGAATGTCTGAGCTGCAGCTGGTAATGTGGTGTAGGGAGGGCTGCTTCTTCCCTTAACCTTCTTGACCCTCTGGTGTAGCACAGATGGCCTCCAATGTGATCCTGGGAACGTCTGAGATGCATCTGTTGGCATGCTGTGAGGAGGGCTGCTCTGTCCCTTAGCCCTCTCAACCCTGTATAGCAAACAACTCTTTGACTCTTTCATTCCCTTATAAGTGAAGACTGTCACATGACTGTGATGCTTGTGGAAAATATTTCCATGGATTTCTACTTGAAATGGTGGCATTTTACAATGAACTGCTGAGTGGTTTTACGGTAAAGATTTTCACAGTTCATTAATAAAATTCTACTATTCGCATGATTGTTTCACCAAACAAAGTGAAAGTCTGAGGAACTAGGTACATTTTCCCGATGCTGAAAATAATGGCAATGAAATCTGCAATTTTTCACCAGCTCTATTTTATTTAGAACAAGACTGAAGTTACTGCTTTGGACTGTACAGCATTTTTATTTATTTTTTGGGGTAGTCTCACTGAAAACCATATTCTTTTGCAGGAGAAACCCGAGCAGTAAGACATAGGTAACAAATACTGTACAAGGTACAAAGAAAACATACATATATATATATATATGGGATACATGATGGGGCTGAGTGGGATATGGAAAATATTGTCACTCTTGCAGAGTGAGGCATGGATATCTCACAGTGCCAAAGGCACTCGTGAGATATCCATGCCTCACTCTGCAAGAGTGACAATATTTACTATCTCACTCAGCCCCATCATGTTCGATCGGCGTAATAGGGTAGGTTTCATAGGTGTTGCTGAATAGCAGGTTTTAGTGATGAAAATGGGTGTTATTTTACATATCAGTAGTGCTCCGTTGTAATGAGGCTGCTTTGCTTGTGAATACTGACGTTTTTTATGAATGGATGTTGTTTCTTCGTTGTGATTGGGTATTATAGCAGTTGCCTATTTTTCATTGGCTAAGGTGTGTGAACTGGGGTAGAAATGCAGCTTATTGGTTATTGTTGTTGTGTAATGATTGGTTGTTGGTTGTGAGTGACAGCGTGATTTTTACTGTGATTGGTTCATTTTGTTATGCGTATGCACTTACATTTCTTTCGTATACAGCGCTTATGTGTGCTTATATAGTGCATGGAACAACTTTATTTACTTAACGTTTATTTTTTGCAGTTTATTTATATTTGTATGTGCTGCTTGTGACAGTGTTTTGTCAGTTCATGAAGGGACCCATTGACGGCACTGGACTTCCGACATTTTGACTGCCGTGATTCTCAGGTAACAGGTTCTAATCCGCTGTGCCATCAGACAACATCTGCTTAGCTTTTTTCTCAGGAGGGCTTTCTTTTGAGTGACCTGTAAAAAGAAAAATATTTGTTAGCATGTGCAGTAGTTTATGTGTTACTGACCGTTTACTATATTACTTTCCCAGTTAACTGTGGTAGAAAGTATTACTGCTTACTGTGATAGATATTGAATGTAATATTTGTAGCACAAATTGTAGGACTGCTGAAACACGTGGACATTGCTTCAGAATGTGAAATTCTTTTATTTTCTTGTATGCTTTCTGTTTTTCTGCACGTAGTAGCATGTGGGACAGAAGCTGGCATCTCATTCTGTAAGGTAGCTGTTTTGTGGTGTTCCAGTGCAGCTTTACATTCAGCAGAGGTAGATGGCTCTGAGTCAAAGTGGTTGCTCAGTAGATTAGAGAGATTTTCTGTTTCTGTACATTCAGTTTGGAGTAATCGTTAAGTGACTGCAGTTGTTTGTGTCCCAAATCTGTATTACCTCAGTTGAGGTACATTACTATCCACTAGTTTCTGTACCAGGTGTTTCCTTATGGAGTGGTTTGTAAGCCTGCTGTCTGTTTGGATGCCTGCAGTTTGTATCATCGCTTTCAGTATGGTAGCGATGGTATTTACACCAGTGCTTGTTGTTTGAACCAGCAGTTGTTACTTGCCAGTTTATATTGGTGATTTACTGCAAAAAAAAAGGGCAGAGTCATAATTGTATTTGGCAGGTCTTTTCTCCATATAAAATATAAAGTTTGCCACAGGGCACTTCTTTCTGTTAGCAATGGCATATGCTCGTGGTTTTAACATGCGAGTGTCTTTTGGGTTACTGCCAGTCCTTGTTTTCGTTTGTCTCTCCTGGGAAAATTCTATGTATTTGTCTCCTTTGTCATCCAAGCATAATTTTATATCTCCCCACTTCAAATTCCTACATTCAGAGTTTCCCCGGATACCAAAGAACATTGTTGTGTTGAGCCACATAGTATTTAAGAGTGACTGTGGAGTTCTTGGTCCCAGTACATCTTTTTCATACAGATCATTAATTAAGGTGTCAGTGAGTTCGTCAGCAGCGAACGGTCTATTCCCTTTACCATCCTCCTTTAATTTTTTTTGTTTGGACAGCAAAACATCTCTACGCTTTAGAAATTCAGGGAAGTGGATAGCATTCAGGATACTGGTGCTTTTTCAAGTGTCTCTCATAACTTTGAAATTTAGCTCTCAAGCTTAAGGGCTCATACTGAGAACCGTCTCTTTTTTGGCACTGAATGAAGTAGTGACACAGAAGGTTGTTTAAATCATGTGCAGGCAGAAATTCCATGGGTGTTGTAATATTGAACTGCTCTTTCAGATACTTCCGAAAATTGCTGACATCACATTCCGTTTTTCGTCGTGTATTCTCATTTTTTGCTGATTCAATATATTGATCAATATAACTACTGTCTAGAAATACTGTTGGTGCTGTCGTAGGAGTTCTTTGTGGATCGCAGACATTTGGGATGAATTTCTCAAGTGCCGTTGGGTCTAATAGAGGCTCAGTATCCAGTTGAATTAGCGAGCAGCTTAATAATATTCCTGCTGCTCGCTTCTATGCTCTGCATTTTGTTCAGCTTGCTCCACGGAATCCTTCCGTATTCCACTGTGATGTGCTCCCTTGTACATAGTTATCCATGGCTTTAGTATTTTTGTCTTGTGTTGTATTGTTCTGTAGGTTCTATTTAAATGCTTTCCTGTACTGTTTCATATCGGGCTTTGCAAAGTTTTTAATACTGTTGTGTTAATTACTAACAGCTGTGTACTGCACTGCACGGATAACTCGCTTCTACTTCTGTAAAGGTTTCTTGATTTTCACAGGTGAGTCTCATTTGCTTAAGTTGCTAGGAAACAGAGCTGCCTGCACTTTTTCTCTTCATGACATAGCAACTGTGAGAATATCTGTTGCTGACATAGGAACTGTGTGTGTAAATCTGCATATCTACTACAGTTCTACGTCAGCAACATTTACATCTCTGTGAGAATACATGCTTTTATATGTGACATTTATCAGCCACCCCTATTGTATAAATAAATATATATATATATATATATATATATATATGTTTGTTTATAAAATAGGGTGTGTTGTATTCATTTACAATAAAATCATGTATTCTCACCCCAGTGAGATAAATGGTTGATGACATAGCTACAGTGAAAATTTTAACATTTACACATACTGTAGCTATGTCATCAGCTAATATTCTCACTCCAGCAGCATATCCCCAATGTAAATTAGAACTTCTTTTAAATGTGAAAGTGAAATGTGTGTGGTACCAAATCAAGCAGCTGGCCTGCATTCTTCATTCTTTGCTTGCAATTTCACAAACGCCAGAAGCCTGCAGCAGTACAGCCCTCACTGCACTGGGTGGGGAGGTAGTAACAACAACAAAACAGGAAAGGGACCTGGGGGTAATCATATCAGATGACCTTAAGGTTAGCAAGCAATGTGAGAAGGCAGTAGGGAGGGCCGGGGGTATACTGGGATGTATAGGGAGAGGCATCAGCAGCAGAAAACAGGAAGTTGTCCCTCTGTACAGACAGTTGGTGAGACCCCATCTGGAATACTGTGTCCAGTTCTGGAGACCCCATCTCGCAAGGACATAGACAGGATAGAGGCAGTCCAGAGGAGGGCAACTAAAATGGTGCAGGGTCTGCAAGAGAAGCCGATGAGGAGAGACTAAAGGAGCTTAATATGTATACCCTTGAGGAAAGAAGGAGAGGGGGACATGATAGAAACTTCCAAGTACCTCAAAGGAATCAACAAAATCCAAGAGGGTAGCATCTTTCAGAAAAGAGACTTGCAAGAACAAGGGGACACAATTTAAAGATAGAAGGAGGGCGGTTCAGGGGCAATGTGGAGGAAGTATTATTTCACAGAGAGGTAGTGGATGCATGGAACAGCCTTCCTGAGGAAGTTGTGGGGTCTAAAACTGTGGGAGAATTCAAGAATGCATGGGACAGACATAAGGCAATTCTTGTGGGGGGCAGGAAGATATAGGCTGTTGGTTAACTAGGATCTGCGGCCTATCCTGTAGGTAGGGAAATGGGCAGACTAGATGGGCCTAGCGGTCCTTATCTGCCGTCAAAGTCTATGTTTCTATGTTTCTATGTAAATGGCACACACCTAAAACAGCACATTTCTGTACTACAAGCTGCTGAATGGTCATGCAGTCTCTCACACTGCATCCAAACTGTAAACCTATCGAGTCCCATTTATGATCTCTGCGAAAACAAACACAAAGAAAATGTGTCTACAGACTCCCACTCTGACTAACATACCAGTGAACTGCACAGCACACATATTTCCACACCAAAGCCTTCAGTTCTTAATTTAATTTCTTCATGTTACAGCAACCTAAACATGACCTCCTTACACTGGTAATACTCACGAGATATACTCTGAAACTGTATAATTCTTGCTGTTGGTCTCAGCAAAAAACAAAGCTAAGTGTCTCAATGACAACGAAACTGCTCTCTTACCTGTAGTTCCCATGGAGCTTCTCACAGACATTCCAAAACAAATAACATATAAGCCAACCACAAATGAAAGTTATGCACAGGGCCATACAGCAAAAAGTAAACACTACATGTAATAAAATTTAGGGAAAAGGGAAAATCACACATCTATCTACAAGAACCCTCCTGGACATATCTTGCCTGCCAAAAGACATCATCCAACTGTGGATCACACACACACACCAGCCAATTGCACAACATATACAAACCCCATTCAGTCACAGCAGCAACTCACAGCAACAGAACGACATAAGATAAAATGAAACAAATTAAAGCTTTCACACCTATTGTATAAATTGCACACATGATGTGCAGATCATGGGATATGGCAAATATTCTCACTCCTGCATCATGAGGCATGGCTATCTCATTCTGCAGGAGCAAGAATATTTTCCATATCCCACTCCTGCCCATCATGTGTCCCGTATTTATTTATATCATGTACTTGGATGAAATCAATGAATTTAGTAGTAGTGTTTATTTTCTAAAGCACCCTACCCTGAGGCTTAGTGTGTTTTACATAAGGAATAAGGCACAATGAGGTGTGGTTTACTGGTTGATAACAGCATACCCCAGGTGCATAATGAGGCTTGATGCACTTGTGACAAGTGCCTTTGGCAACTGGAAAGTACTCTTATCAGCTAATAAACCACACCTCAAAGTGTCTTATTCAGCTTATAAAATGGCTAGAAATTTTTCAACTTGGAATTTCTAAGTTGGCACAGTGCTACCTAGTGTTTCTGTTACATAATTAGTACTGGTTGACAAGTTATAGCTGAATAAGAGCACAGGTACATGTGTCTCTCTCATACAGTCAAAACAGTGGATATTTTCTAGTCATTTTATAAATGGTTATAAATACAAAAATAGCGCAAATAACTTAATATATAAAATAGCATAGTTAAAACAGTAAGCTAACTGTATTAAAAATAATAAAAACTTGGTAATTGGCAGCTGGGAGAAGTAATAAACTATTAACTGATAGCAAAGGCTTCTTAACACAGAAGAGTCCTTATTCCCCTTTTAAAGGTCTCCACCAAGGAGGCCTCTCTCAGAGATCTTGGTAGTCCGTTCCATAGGGCTGGGCCAGCTGACTCAGTAGTCTGATCACTTGATGATCTCAGTCTAGGCCTAGAAACAATGATGAGGCCCACTTTGAGGGGAGCAGAAGAGACAGGAGATCTGATATGATATCAAGAGGTCTCTCAGGGAACTAGGATACAGTTTGTACATTTTATTTAGTTTTTATTTACCAGATAGGTGCATTAGACAATCAAATGCTTTTTTCAGGCATGACCCAGGAGAATACAACATAGTTGGTCAGCACAGGACAATGTACATGACCAACACAACAACTGATTATAGGCAGACACAGACAATTTACAGGCAACAATGTACAGAGTAATTTATAGGAGTTTTAAGCAACTAAAAATATTTGAAAGTTCAATCAAGAAGAATGCATTACTGCAACTGTATGAAGCAGGGAGATCAAATGCATAAATTACAATACATAAGGAGCATGACGTGGATCAAAATGTGCAAATCAGTGAGCCTCAGAACAGCAGCAGCATGCAATCTTAGCAAGGTGCTCGCAGTACATGTGATGAAAGTAGAATGCCAAGAGATATGATCGTGTATCAGGAGGAATTGAGTTCAACGGTCTTGGAAAAGCATAAGCAAAGAAAGATTCCCAAATCTTTGTACTAAAATTGGGGACAGATAGAGGGGCATTTTCAGAGGATCTAAGGGGATAAGTGGTACGGGCTGGTTGTAGGAATGCAGATAAGGATTAAGGGAGGCTGTTTTCCATAAGGCTAAATATAACGCCCCACATTTAAAATCCCTCAAAGAGGAGCCAGCTGAGTTTAACACATTTATTTTTTTATTTATTTGAAAACTGGTAATCTGGAAAGACACACTGAACCAAAGTCCATTTCCAGGTGTGACCCAGGGGAAGGGAAACAGAAAGCTAACAGAAGTGAAAATACACAAGAACATTATATTGGTTTCAAAATTGTTACAAAAAAAGTGTTACAAAAATCAGTAGATATATTGGTACAGAAGTAACGTATGATCCTGGTACCATATGGGACAACTGTACAAGTACGTGTTAAACAGCAGCAGGCACGGCAGGCAAAAAACAATACTGTAACAAACGGGAAACATGTTAGGTGGATGTATGCTTATCCCACTGGAGAAGGCAGAGCAGATGTAAGGACAAAATGAAACCAAAAAGCAGGCAGGGGAGACCCAGATGGGAACCCAAACATGAAAAGTAGGGGCTCCAATTTAGGAAGACATCATGAGGATGGGCAACAGCAGCAGAAGGGGTGTGTGAGGAGTTTCAGCCAGTGCCAGATGGAGCCAGGAGAGGTGGAGGGAGGAGAGGAGCAGCTTCCAGAGTATGGGAAATTGAAAGGAGAAGGCAGAATGCCTAGCTGAAGAGTGGGAGCATGGACTGGAGAAAGAGTGATGATCCCTGGAGCAGAGCGTCCATGAAGCAGGAGGATTGGGGAGAAGATAAGGAGAAGTAATGGGATGCAAGAGCAAAGTGACAAATATTGCTGTATGCAACATCCCATCTATGGAGAATTGTCTTAAATGTAGCGGAGAAAACAAGGACACCATAAGCAAGTTTGGAGAGCACCATCCCACAGGCTGTTGCCAGTCTAGCTTGTAGGGTAAGGTTACAACTAACTTTGTAGAAACCCACATCATAGAATTTACAGATTTACAGACACTTGATACATAGAGTGAGAAGTCAAGCAAGGGGTCCAAAGTGACTCACAGGTAAGTGAAAGAGGTGACCACCATAGGGGTTACGGCACCATCCTGATAGGCAACAGACAAAGGGGGTGGACATTGCCTTATTCTAGGGATAATACCAAATAACATGGCCTGGGTTTTAGTCATGGATAATATCAGTTTATTCATGGATATGTGATTACGGTCAGCCTGCAAGTCCTGGGATAAATTCTATTAATAGTGGAAATATTATGTGAGCGAGTATACAGGATCAGATGACTAATGTACAAGATGGCAGAACAGTGAGCTTTGACCACTTGATAGTATGTGCAGGGTGAATAATAGGGGTTCTAGACTGGAACCTTGAGGGACTCTGTCTGAGGAAATGGCTGGTGCAAAGACTGAGCAGCTAAATTTGACCCTCTGACATCTACCAGTAAGGAAGTTCTGGAGCTGGTAGAGAGCTGTGGATGAAAGGCCCATACCAGCTAATTTGAAACAAAGTGGTGAGTGGTTCACAAGATCAAAGGTCTTAGGTCTATTAATACTGCTAAGATAAGACCACCTTTATCCATGGCTGAGGAGATATTTGTAAGTGTGAGGAGGGCAGTAGTAGTACTGTGTCCCTTTCTGAGTGTGTACTATGAGAGAGAAGGTCATATGGGGCCAGGTAGCTATTGATCTAGGAGGCAACAAATTTCTTTAGCAGATTTATTTAAGATGGGAAGTATAGCACTTGGCCTATAACAAGAGGGCATGATATGAGATTGATGGGTGGCCCCATAAAGGGTAATGTCAGAAAGTTCTTTTTTACAGACAGGGAGGTGGAGGCATGGAATAGCCTGCCCCAGGAAGTGGTGGCCACCTGTACGGTGGCAAACTTCAAACATGCATGGGACAGGTATAAAGGAATATTACAGTCGAGAAGAAAAAGCTAAAGCCAGTGACCAGATAGGGTCACTGGCCGCTTTGTCAGGTAGCATAAATGGGCAGACTGGATGGGCCTGGTTGCCCTTATCTGCTGATAGTATCTATGTATCTCTGTAACTGCTTATGAGTTTATGGTTCCCTTTATTAAACACAGGGACTATGCAGAAGGATTTAAACAAGTCGGGTACAACACCAGAAGAAAAAGATAGCTTAAACAGTCTGGCTATAGGTGATGCCAGTTCAGGAGCAGCAGTTCTAAGGAATTTAGAACCTAAGCTATTAGAGCCTGCAGATTTGGACTCAGATGCTTGATTCAGAAATCTATGGACCTCGGCAGGTTGAATCTCCTTGAAATAACAAGCATTTGTCAATGCTGAACGTTCGCTTGCAGGTATTTGCAGTGGTGTTTAGCATGCATGGTGCTTTACTCTAATGCCCTGTGCGATTACTGGTATTTGCACAATACATTTTCAGCATGACCTTTTTGTTACCCCCATTGTGCGCTACATAGGCGGAAACACGTTTTGGGCAGGATGTGAAAAATGACAGCTGTGCTGCTCCTTAAGGAAGTGTGGAAAATGGCAATGTTGAAAATCTGGAGGAAATATTGAAAATTCGCAAACCCACGAGCGGCATGGAACTGTGCAATGCACGCTCATAAACAGTCATTGTTAGGAATTTTTCACCAAATTGTCAACACTGGCATTTTAAAACCTCTGCTAATGAACAGTGTCACTGTGATTGTCTTACTGTGTGCCATACATTGATTTTGCACATCGACTGCGCCCATTGTGCACTACATGGGCGGAAACATGTTTTGGGCAGGATGTGAAAAATGACAGCTGTACTGTTCATAAGGAGGTGTGGTAAAATGGCAATGTTGAAAATCTGGAGTGAAAAAATTGAAAATTCTCAAACTTACGAGCTTGCGAAGGAACTGCACAACGCACGCTTATAAAAGTTATTTTTAAGAATTTGTTCACCAAACTTTCAACATAGCCATTTTAAGATCTCTGTTCATGAACAGTGACACTGTGATTTCTTAATGTGTCCCATTCGCTGAGTTCACACAGCGACTGTGCCATTGAGCGCTACATGGACGGAAACATGTTTTGGGCAAGATGTGAAAAATGACAGCTGCACTGCTCATAAGGAGGTGTGTGGTAAAATGGCAATGTTGAAAATGTGGAGTGAAAATATTGAAAAGTTGCAAACTTACGAGTGTGCATGGGAACTGCGCAATGAACACTCGTAAAACAGTCATTTTTAGGAATTTTGTCACCAAATTTTCAACATAGCCATTTTAAGACCTCTGATCATGAACAGTGTCACTGTGATTTTCTTAATGTGTCCCATACATTGATTTCACACACCAACTGCACCGTTGTGCGCTACATGGGCAGAAACACATTTTAGGCAGGATGTGAAAAATGACAGCTGTACTGCTCATGAGAAGGTGTGGTAAAATGGCAATGTTGAAAATCTGGAGTGAAAATATTGGAAATTCACAAACTTATGAGCGTGCATAGGAACTGTGCAATGAACACTTGTAAAACAGTCATTTTTAGGAATTTTTTCACCAAATTTTCAACATAGCCATTTTAAGACCGCTGCTCATGAGCAGTGTCACTGTGATTTTCTTAATGTGTCCCATACATTGATTTCACACACCGACTGCACCGTTGTGTGCTACATGGGTGGAAACACGTTTTAGGTGAGATGTGAAAAAAAACAGCTGTACTACTCATAAGAAGGTGTGGTAAAATGGCAATGTTGAAAATCTGGAGTAGAAATATTGAAAATTCGCAAACCTACGAGCGTGCATAGGAACTGCGCACCACATGCTCGTAAAACAGTAATTTCTAGGAATTTTTTCACCATATTTTCAACATAGCCATTTTACGACCCCTGCTAATGAACAGTGTCACCGTGAATTTCTTAATGTGCCCCATACATTGATTTTGCACACCGACTGCGCCATTGTGCACAACATGGGCAGAAACATGTTTTGGGCAGGATGTGAAAAATGACAGCTGTACTGCTCATAAGGAGGTGTGGTAAAATGGCAATTATAAAAATCTGGAGTGAGAATATTGAAAATTTGTGAACTTACGAGCCTGCGTAGGAACTGCGCAACGCACACTCATAAAACATTTTTTTGAATTTTTGCACCAAATTTTCAATATGGGGTTTTGGGACCTTCTCATGAATGATAGCACTGTCATGAGTTTCGGGCCCAAAGGGTGATTTCACACAGTGACTGAAAATCACCCTTCAGGCCCGAATAACACCATTACAGTGACATCATTCATGAGAAGGGGTCCCAAAAACCCCATGTTGAAAATTTGGTGCAAAAATTCAAAAAAATGCCTGAGATATGCAATAAAGTTGAACCCCACCCCCAATCTAGCCCATTATACAGCTTACCGGCATTTCCTCAGTTTGCAGTTGGCTTTGAAGAGTGCAGATGTGTTCCCGGTCCACCGAAGATCATCGCGCCGAGCTCTGGAAGTAAGTATGGGGTGATTGGGGGTGTGGGGAGGCTGGGTGCGCAATGGTTGGGTACAGGTTCTGGGAGGTGGGCGGGGAGACTACGTGGGACCGCTTTTTTCTTTACAGGTTTAAAAAAACAAAGGACTACGTGGGACGCTTTGCCACATTGGGGTGGGCTCTCAGCATGGCAGAAGATGGCTGGGGGCCGAGGGCCGACGGAGGGAGTGGGCACCTCTGTCGGCAAACTTCTGGGGGGGGCCAAGGAGCCAATGGGGATTGGTCTCCCCGCAAAAAAAACAGGAGGTTTGCCATGCTGGGGTGGGCCCCAGCATGGCAGAAGGATAGCTTGGGGGGCTGTGGAGCCGACGGGGATTGGGCACCCCCATTGGCAACAACATTTGCCATGCTGGGAGTCGCCCCAGCATGGCACCAAAACTTTGGGGCGGCGTGATCGGGGAGCCCGTGGATGCGAGGGAGTAGCGCGGACGTGGTGCTCGGTATGACAGCAGTGGTTTTCTTTGAAGCAAAGACCACCGCTGTCATACACAGCTCCCGCATCCATTGGTGCAGGACCGCCATGCCTGCTCAATGGAGCACTGGATTGCAAGGGAGGGGCACACCTCCAAAGTGTGCTACTCTCCCAAAACATTCCTTGTGCATGCGTGCAAGCGAATGTAAAAAGGAGGCTGCTTAGGTGAGGCAGGAGAGGCAACCTGGGTGGCACTGCTCAGAGGTGTGGGGAAAGCATTAGTGTAATCAGAGAGGTTAGAGAAGTAGATGTTAAAGGCATCAAAAATGGTTAGGCCGTTATTAAAATTGTCATTAAGCACCATGTCAGATGGTGAGTAACTACCACTCTGGCCCAACATTTGTTTAATGGATTTCCAAAACAGCCTTGGATTCTGGGCAGTCGAATCAAAGAGCTGCTTGCAGTGGCATCTCTCATTATGCCTAATCCCATGTTTTCACACATTTTTTAAATCCCTATAGACTTCCCAGTCAGTAGTTAAGGTTGAGGCCTTGTAGTGTTCCCATTACTTGTCCCTTTCAATCAATGTTTAAGTAGATTGTGATCCACCCATATAGTTACTGGTCCTCGAACCTTATGTCATGTAATGGGGCCACATTCATCCTGCAGGTCTGAGAAGACTGAGGTGAAGAAGGAGGTGGCCAAATTAATATTAGTGGTCTCAAACAGAAAAGATTAATCGGCATATGACACCACAACTTTGCAATTTTCAGGATCAAATTTAGTACAATTTCTAAACTGAATGGTTCTAAGTGGGGCTTTAATAGCCTTAGCACTCCAGATGCAGAAGACTGGCAAGTAATCACTAATAGTAAGACCATCAGAGCATCTGATCCTGTCAGTTCTGGAGGTAAGGATCCAATCGAGTAGTGTCTGGCTGCTGTCATTCGTAGAATGTTTAGTTAGTTTTGGTATTATCTGGGATGAGTGATGCTTATTAAGGGACCACTTGACACTTCTGCTACTACTTGTTGTGGGGAAAGGTTAGAGGGGCGTTTGAATATGAGGTGAGTTTGTCTCTGTGAAAGTTTATTTATCTCTGAGGGTTTTTTTGTAAGTTTTGCTAGTGTTTTTTGAATTTAGATAGAAACATAGAAACATAGAATTTGACAGCAGATAAGGACCGCTTGGCCTACCCAGTCTGCCCATTTCCCTGCCTACTGGATAAGTTGCAGATCCTAGTTAACCAGCAGCCTACTTCTTCCTACCCCACCCCCTAGAATTGCCTTATGACTGTCCCATGCATGCTTGAATTCCACCACTGTTTTTGACTCCACAACCTCCTCTGGAAGGCCATTCCATGCATCCACAACCCTCTCTGTGAAAAAATACTTCCTTAAATTACCTCTGAGCCACCCCTTTTCTCTTCAAATTGTGCCCCCTTGTTCTTGCACACCTCTTTTTTTGAAAGATGCTACCCTCTTGGACTTTGTTGATTCCCTTGAGGTACTTGAAAGTTTCTATCATGTCCCCCCTCTCCCTCCTTTCCTCAAGGCTATACATATTAAGCTCCTTAAGTCTCTCTTCATATGTCTTCCGGTGCAGACCCTGCACCATTTTAGTTGGCCCCCTCTGGACAGCTTCCATCCTGTCTATGTCTTTGCGAAGACTGGGTCTCCAGAACTGCACACAGTACTCCAGATGGAGTCTGACCAGATGTCTGTACAGAGGGATAATAACTTCTTGTTTTCTACTGGCGATTCCTCTCCCTATGCATCCCAGTATCCCCCCAGCCCTCCTTGCTGCCCTCTCACATTGCTTGCTCACCTTTAGGTCATCTGATATGACTACCCCCGGTCCCTTTCCATTTTTGTTGTTGTTAGTATTTCACCCCCCATTGTGTACTCTTCGCCTGGGTTTTTGTTTCCCAGGTGCATTACTTTGCACTTCTTAGTATTGAATCTAAGCTGCCATACATTTGACCATTCCTCTAACCTTGCCAAGTCCCTTTACATCCTTTCCACCCCACTTGTGCATCTACTCTGTTGCAGATCTTTGTATCATCTGCAAAGAGACATACTTTTCCTTCCAGTCCCTCTGCAATGTCGCTTATAAAGACATTGAAGGGGACTGGTCCTAATACTGAACCCTGCGGTACCCCACTAGTAACCCCCCTTTCTTCAGAGTGGACTCCATTTACTATTACTCTCTGTATCCTATTCTCCAGCCAATTTTTTACCCAGGCTGTCATCTTGGGACCCACTCCTAGGCTAGCTAACTTGTATATTAATCTTTTGTGTGGGACTGTGTCAAATGCCTTTAAATGCCTTTAACTGTTGATGGCTTGTCTGGGGACTGTGGCTGAATGGGGGAGGGGTTTCTTTGCCCAGTAACAGGGCACCCAATCAAGTTTTTTTGGATTTTAGTTTGAATCTCTATTTACATGTTCACTGAGGTATTGTCTGTTCATTCTACTTATTATGGGGGGAGGTTAGAAGGGAGTTTGAATATGAGGTGAGTTTGTCTCTGTGAGAGTTTGTCTATCTCTGAGTTGTTTTATAAGTTTTGCTGGTGGTTTTTGAATTAAGCAATAAGGCATGATGGGGGGGTGTTATGGTGGAAAAATGGCCCACCTCAGGTGGGTTGAAGCATGAGGTGTGGCCGAATGCTTCCACCACCTGAGAAGAGCCGTTAGCCCACCATAACACACCCCCTAGAGTGCCTTATTACAATTATGAAATGGATAATTTTTAGTACATTTTATGCCTTTTGTAAACATTTTACTTTTAGCTGGGCTATTGTGCTGTGATAATGGCCCAGCTAAAAGCTGCTCTTAGCCAATCAGAAGCCAGCATTCTTTCTACTCATTTCAAAATTTATATTAAATCTTTAACAGGGATGGCTTGTCTGGGGACTGTGGCTGAACAGACTGAAAAAAGCAACCTCACCCACCCCTCCAGCAACCCTTCTTAAATATTGAAAAGTCACTGCGGGTTGGACTTGAAGGCTGTGAGAGAGGGGCTTGATGAGCAGAAAACTTCCCGTATGAGCTAATTCTTAAAGTTCAAGTTCAAGTTTATTGCAGGAAGACTCCAGGGGCATCATTTCAGCAAAATCATATGGGTAGCAAGGTGGGAGGAACGATGTGGGTGGAGCCAGAGAGGGTGGCATATGTCAATGTGACATAACACTAGTTACCAAGTAATTTAAAAATGGGTATGAATTGGATAGTAAAGTATCGTTAGCAGTCTCTCTTGTTACCATGGAGAATACTGCTGTGAGAGAGGAGAGAAGGACTAGCACAGAAAAGCGTTTAGCACTCTGCATGCTATAAGTTGTAGTTTATCATATAATCTAGTTTAAAGATCAGATTAAAAGGCCCCAGATGGAAAACCACAGTTTCCATGCAGCGCATGTAAAGTCTTGATGGTTAGTCATAAAGAACTGGGGGCCTTTACCATACTTACTTACGAAGAAACCATGCACAAAACCAAATACTGGTCATACAGCTGAGCTTTGCTTATATTCGTAGAATATTTGTTGAAATATAACACACCTGGCAGCAGACACATCTATCATTTTGGACAACCATTACAGCATTACCTGCAGAGTAAATTGATCCAGCAATAAAAAGCCTGTGACATGTTTGGGATAAATTTGAAAACATATTGTTTTTAAACAAGTCTGCTTTTTTTACATATTTTTATCTACTACTTTATTTCCACGTGATCTGTATTACTAAGGATAGCCGCTTGAAAATAGGATCCCTGTCCCTCAGACTTCATCTACTACTGCTGCCTGTCTTACACGTGATGTCATAATCTTCTTTATGAATTGTAAATGGTTCCATGGACGAATATGATGCCACAGTCAGGAGATTATGATATCACATGCAGACAAGCAGCATGAGCAGATGAAAGTCCCAGTGACAAGGTTCATGTTGCTATACATATTTCCTGAGTAATAAAGAATAAGAGAACTGTACTGTATGAACAGGAATCCAGGATCTACAGCTAGAACTGAACTGATACCACGGTCTCTCTAGTGTGGAGTCCACTAAATCCAGGCCACTCTGCCTGCTGAACTGACCACAGCATGCCAATTCCACCAACTCGATACATATTTCATTTATTCCTCTGTAGAAGCAGCTTTACTAAGATGGGAAACTACATATTTTGTGTTTCAACAAGAAGTGTCAAATCCTAAATTTGTCTTTAAAAGGAACAGCCCTTTAAAATATTATGACTGCAGAGAGAAGATAATTGGGAAAATAAACTGCAGCAGTTGCTGAGTCATTTCACTTAAAACTGAATGGAGTTTAATCTTCACACACACACACGAAAAAACCCACACATGACTTCAGAATTGAACGTTACTTTAACTACCATCACCACAAAGGCAGATAGTTGGAGTGCTTGCAGAGCAGACAGCAGTCCTTCCCATTTTAATACACAGGCTTCATAAATGAATAGTTAACGGCAATAATAATGAAGATAAACTTACAGACTCTCATGGTTTCACTGGGGTGCAATTGCTCCACTCTGCTCTGTGGATCATGAACTGAGAAGAACAGTGCTGATTAGCATGCTGAGATTAACCCAGCAATCAGTTTGGGGATTAGCTGTTATGCAGAAGGGCAGTCTGACAGACATGAATGTCTAAAATCAACAAGCATTTGTCAATGCCAAACGTTCGCTTGCAGGTATTTGCAGTGGTATTTGGCATGTATAGTGCTTTACCCTAACGCCCTGTGCAATTGCTGGTATTTGCACAATAAATTGTCAGCATGACCTTGTTGTTACCCCCCATTGTGCGCTACATGGGCGGAAACAAGTTTTGGGGAGGATATGAAAAATGACAGGTGTAATGCTCATAAGGAAGTGTGGTAAAATGGCAATGTTGAAAATCTGGAGTGGAAATATTGAAAATTCTCAAACCTATGAGCGTGCGTAGGAACTGTGCAATGCACGGTCGTAAAAGAGTCATTTGTAGGATTTTTTTTCACCAAATTTTCAACATTGCCATTTTAAAACCTCTGCTAATGAACAATGTCACTGTGATTTTCTTACTGTGTCCCATACATTGATTTCGCACACCGACTGCGCCATTGTGCAGTACATGGGTGGAAAGAAGTTTTGGGCAGGATGTGAAAAATGAGAGCTGTACTGCTCATAAGAAGGTGTGGTAAATTGGCAATGTTGAAAATCTGGAGTAGAAATATTGAAAATTAGCAATATCTGACGTCTTGCGTAGAAAGCTGTAACATGCTAAATAAAACAGTCATTTTAGGAATTTTTCACACATTTTCAACATAGCCATTTTAAGACCTCTGCTCATGAACGGTGTCACTGTGATTTTCTTAACGTGTTCCATACATTGATTTCGCACACCGACTGAGCCATTGTGCACTACATGGGCGGAAACACATTTTGGGTGAGATGTGAAAAATGACAGCTATACAGCTCATAAGAAGGTGTGATAAAATGGCAATGTTGAAAATCTGGAGTGAAAATATTGAAAATTTGCGAACTTATGAGCCTGCTTATGAACTGCGCAACGCATGCTCGTAAAACAGTCATTTTTTGGAATTTTTGCACCAAATTTTCAACATGGGGTTTTTGGGACCCCTTCTCATGAATGATGTCACTGTCATGGTGTTAGTCAAGGCTGAAGGGTGATTTCACCCAGTGACTGCGCAGTGCCTGCGAAATCACCCTCCGGGCCCAAATAACGCCATGACAGTGACATCATTCATGAGAAGGGGTCCGCAAAACCCCATGTTGAAAATTAGGTGCAAAATTCAAAAATGACTGAGATATGCAATAAAGTTGGAAACCCCCATGTAATCCATTATACAGCTTACCTGCATTTCCTCAGTTAGCGGTTGGCTTTGAAGAGTGCAGACGTGTTCCCGGTGCACCGAAGATCGTCGCGCCGGAGTCCAGAGGTAAGTAGGGTGTGAGGGGGTGTGGGGGGAGGCTGGGTGCGCAGTGGGTGGGTCCAGGTTGTGGCGGGGAGGATGGGGGATGGCCGTAGGACCGTTTTTGTTTTCTAGGTTAATCAAAAAATAAAATGATGTGGGACCTTTGCCATACAGGGGTGGGCTCCCAGCATGGCAAAAGATGCCTGGGGGGGCCAAGGAGCTGACGGGGGATTGGGCACCCCCGTTGGCAAAGTAAATGATGGTTTGCCATGCTGGGGTGGGCTTCCAGCGTGGCAGCAGGACGGCTTGGGGGGGCTGTGGAGCCGGCCAGGATTGGGCACCCCCATGACAAACATTGCCAGCTGGGGTGGGCTCCAGCGTGGCACCAGCTTTGGGGAGGCAGTGTGGCGGATGTGCGGGGGGGGAAGAGGTAGCGTGTGACGCAAGGCAGGGGGCGGCACTCAGTATGGCAGCGGTGCTTTCCTTTGAAGTAGAGGAACACCGCTGTCATACTGAGCTCCTGCACCACCACCACACCTGCTTAAGGGAGCAGTGCATTGGGAGGGAGAGGCACACCTCCAAGTGTGCTACTCTCCCAATACGTTCCTTGCGCATGTGCGCAAGCGAACGTAAAAATGGTAAGCCTTCTGCTTCTTATCAGGAAGTACTGAACACAGACTACAGTGCTCTTTGGCTTTTCTGCACATTTCCAGCTATGTGCCCTGACCTGTGAGTTCAGCTACTTAGGCTCAGTGTGGTTGTGCACTTCCTTCCCTGAAACACTGTAGGTGCCCCGTATTATTGTTGCTTTCTTTGCCTACCTCCTTCAATCCTTCTCCACATTGACTCCTCTGACCAGCGATGTGTCTGCGACCATCCGGCCGACCGACTCACAGGTGACTGTGTGACCGGCGTGGCTGACTACTTTCACAATGTTTTTGAAGCTGGCTGAATTTAAGATTTTGATTTCCCCGACAAGTTACATGAACGAAGTTGAAGAAGTGCACTACTTTCCCACCTGTCCCGTGGCCCACCTTCGAAGGGATATTTGACCTGTTGTCTGCTCGCACTTAGACAGGCTCACTTCTCCCACTTTTCGTGATGTTCCTCATCTACCACCACACCACATCGTGACTACTTGTCCCACCCACTGGCCTTCTTCCTAGCCAACTGCTGTAGTACCAACATCGTCGACTCAATGCTATGCACACTGGAACTTGGGCAGTCACTGTGTTGTTGTTGCTTCCCAGTCCCAGTGTGCATTTGGTGTGCTGCCTGGCCGGTGGTGGGGCGAGGTTGACACTTTGGGGAGGCAAAAAAAAAAAAATTTTTTAAATTTGGCTGGCCACAGAGCGGCCCCCGGCCCAAGAGTCCATTAAAGCAATGCCAAGGCAAGGGCAGGCAGGGGTCGCAAACCCTGTAATAGGAATCACAACATTTTCATAGGGGTCGCGAATGCAACCCCTGGCGACCCCTAAATGACACCCCTGGAAGACTCCATTGAGCAAGCTAATTCACAAGGAGGTCCTGAAGTTAATACACATACAATGGTACATTATACAGTATAACACTTTGATAACCAATTATACAGAATGCACATAAAGCTCTAATCAGATAATTCATAACAAGATACAAGGTTACAGATATATGTGCAGATTCGAGGCAAACAGTATCATGTGTGGTTAACCACTTTATCGCTGCAAGATGCAATAGATGAATAAAGTGGTGAAGTACTAGAAGGAGGAAGCAATAATGGTGAGGGTAGCTAGGGAGAGGAATATTAGTAAGGAGGTAAAGTAGGTTGAGGGATAAAGGTCTCAGTATGGCAGGGGCAATAGATGCAATAGACAAGAAGCACACATAGGAATAAAAGGGTGCTTAGTGGCAGTTACAAATATTTTTTATTTATATGCAATTAGCACTCTGAAAAAGTTGACCGAGACAATGCTTGTTAGTTTTAGTAGGGACTGGAGTTGGTTCCACATAGACGGGAGGGCATACGAAATTGCACATTTGCCAAATGAAGTACGAGTACTAGGAACATCGAGCAAGACAAAGTCAGTTGTCCTAAGGGAATATACACTGTGGAAGATGCTGATTAATGATGTTAGGTATCATGGTAGTTTCTGTAAGAGCAACTTAAAGGTCCAAATACCTGCGTGAAGTAGGCGTCCAGTGGTGAGAGATGTCCAACCAACAGCTGCATACAAATCACAGTGGTGAGTACAGTAGGGGCAGTTGGTAATGAATCGTAACGCACGGTGATAAAGGATGTCAAGCTTGCTTAGGTTTGAAATTGAAGCTGTATTGTAAATTACATCACCGTAGTCGAGTAGGGGAAGGAATGTGGCCTGAACGAGCCTTGTTCGTGTCTCGAGTGGGAATAGAGACCTATTTCTATAAAAGAATCCTAGTCTTGCTTTGAGCCTCCTGGTTAGTTCATCAATGTGATCATTAAATGAGAGCTTATTATCTAGCAAGATACCAAGTATTTAAATTTAGGGTCAACTTTCAAAGATTCACCTAGTGCAGTAACAATAAACTCATTTGGTGGGGCGGGGGGGGGGACCAGGAATGGTACAGCGAGTGACAATCATTGCTTTCATTTTCTTAGCATTAAGGAGCAGCTTGGCTTTCATCAGATTATTTTCAAACTGAGCAAAATCAGCTTGAAAAACATCCCTGACCTGCGATACCGTAGATCCAGAAGTATACAGAACAGTATTGTCTGCAAATAAGTGCGGGTTAGAGCTTGTTATATTGGAGTCAGGGTAGTTTATGTACAGAGAGAACAGGATTGGGCCTACAATGGAGACTTGGGGGACTACTCTGACAACCGGAAGTGGGGCAGAGAATAGGCTATCCGCTTTGACTTTCTGTGTTCTCCCTGATAGGTAACTAGTGAACTACTCAGTGGTGAACAGACTAGCACCTAAGTTGGACAAGCAAGAGACTAGAAGGTTGTGATCAACAGTATCAAATGCTTTGCTTAGGTCCAAGAAAACAGCACCAGTAAACAGCTTAGCATTGCCGGTGGAGATCCAATCATTTGTTACTTTCGCCAAAGCTGTGATAGTGCTGTGATTTGCTCGGAAACCAGATTGGGCTGGATTAAGGAGTGAAAAGGTTTCAATGTGAAGATTTAATTGGTTATAGACCAATTTTTCAAAGATTTTAGAGAGGATGAGCAAGATGGATAGGGGTCTGTAGTTGTTGAGATCGCATGAGTCCCCTGATTTAAAAAGGGGAAAGATATGGGCAGATTTCCAACAGGTCGGCACTAGAGCAGAAGTAATAGAGAGGCTGAAGATGTGACGAATCGGGGCTGTAAGGTGGGCATAGCCTAGTCCGAGAAAGAAAGGTTCAAGGCTGTCATCCCCTGTGCAATTCCAGATAGCAAGTTTAATAAGTGAGTCTTCAACTTCTTTATAGTTACACAAGCACAGATGAAAGGGGCAGGATGAGGTGCGGGAGGACAGGGCAGAGCCAGACTGCCTCGTAGCGTAGTTGGCATAGGGTGAGGAGTTGAACGCCAGACCGGCTGTAACAAAGTGGGAATTGAGCTCTTCTAGAATCTGAGAAGTACTTTCCGCAATCCTACCATTTGCACATATCTTGGTAGGAGCAGAGGGGACAGTGGGCAGCACTTCAATGGATTTGAGTGCCCTTCAAATTTTGCAGGAATCCCCGTTTGCCCATTTGAGGGATGAGATGTAATAGTTGGCTTTGGCAGTCTGAACACTTTTTATGCAGGCATTCATAGTTGCTCTAAAGGCCTGCCAATCTGTGTGGCTCTTGGAATGTCTAGCTTGGGCCCAGAGCTTGTCCCGGTTAATAAGGGCTGCCTTGAGTCCTGGGGTGAACCAGGGGTGAGAATTTCTATGCACCCTGACTTTAATTGGGGGGCATGCTTATTAATCAGTGTGGCAAGGTTATTACTGAGGACAGAGACAGCCTCATCAACATTTTTGGCAAGGTACAGATCCTGCCATCCAATCTCCCTTAGGTCTAAGAAGAAATTCATCTTCCCCATATTGAATTTTTGAAAGGAGCATTTAGATATAAATGTGGGCTGCTGGCAGGTCTTAGTTTGTGCTCTTATGCATACTACAATCCCATGATCACTCATATCATTGTGGAATACTGCTGAGTGGGAGATTTTGTGGGAATGAGTGGATAAGATAACATCTAGAAGGGAGCTTTTGTCTGAGTTAATGACATTAACGGTATTACCCTGGATCCTCTGGTCATTGCGAACACCTTTAATGATGCATTTACTGATCTCAACAGCATCCTTCCCCTAGATTTTTTCCTTAACACTACCCATGCTCTCCCCGATGCTCCTTCTACCACTCTCCCACCCTTCCACTTCAAAGAAATTAACCTGCACGATGCCCGAACACACATCACCAAAGCGATTTCAACGTCAAGATCAAGTGGAGAATCGCTGGATCTAAAACTCCTAACCCTCACTATGGATGAGGTTCTAGTCCCATTAACACACGTTCTCAATCTCTCCCTTAGCACTGGCCAGTTCCCTGACAAATAGAAAGTGGCTACAGTTACTTCAGTCCACAAAACCGGGGATAAGACCTGCCATGCGAACTATCAACCGATTTTGATACTACCACCTCTCTCTCCAAGGCACTTGAATGCATAGTATCCAGCCAACTCACGGAGTACCTGGACAAACACAGTCTCTTATGCCTACAACAACATGGCTTCGGAAAAGGTCATAGCACCTCTTCTGCATTGCTGGAGGTCACTGGAGCACTGCACGGCACATTGGATATGGGTCACTTAACCAGGGCAGTATTTTTAGATCTGACCAAGGCCTTCGACACAGTCCACCATCATCTGCTGATTCAACAACTCCAGCATTTAGGACTCTTTCGACACTGTCTCATGGTTCAACAGGCAAAACAGATCTCAACAAGTCAAAATTGCTGGGACACTCGCGGACCTCAGACCGGTCCGATCTGGAGTCCCTCAGGGATCCATTTTGGGTCCATTACTCTTCAGCCTTTTTCTTGAAGTGCTCCTGAAATCTTGCATTAAACAGATTATCGTCTATGCTGATGACACTTTATCTTCTCCTCCCACAAGGACCCTGTGCTCCTGTGGACCAATCTTCAGCAAGGCTTTGCCACAGTGGAAAACTGATTCATCTATCATAAGCTTGTCCTCAATCATAAAAAAACAAAACAAAGTAATGCTCTTTAACAGCTCTCAAAACAGGCATAGCTCTCACCCCCTAGCTATCTCTACTAGCAATGGCAACACTCTTGAGCAAGTGCAGTATTTCAGATACCTAGGGTTATCCCTGGACTCAAATCTCCCCTATGGGGCACACATAGACAATGTTGCTAAATCAGCAAATATGCGCCTAGGCCTACTTTACCGACATAGACAGCACCTTACTGCAGAAGCACTGAAGATTGCTATCCAAAGCTCTGTGGTCTCCATCATTGATTATAGTCTTATAATCTGTGGCTCTGCCTCTGCCACTACCCTGAGACAAATTTCAACATCACTTAACAAGGCCTGCAGGTTTATCTCTGGTGCTCATTGTCTCACTCATACATGTCACCTGTATGCCCGATCTGGTTGGCTTCAACTTGCAAATCACATAAAATACCAGACCTGCATTATGGCAAAGAAAGTAACCATGGGCCTCGCTCCACTGGGAGTCCAAGCACTGCTGAGTTCTAGACTAAACCCATGTAACTCCAGGGGCTCGGAATACCAGCTCCTTCAGGTTCCCCACCGTTGCGCCTCTCAGGGCAAAAGATCCTTTGCCTGCAGAGCACCTAGCTGGTTAGATGCACTCAATCCTGACATCTCCTCCACTACCACCCTTGGCTCATTCAAACATAAACTCCACTTCCACCTTACTAACTCTAGCTCCTGTGAATGCTACCTACAATCTCCTCAGCCCTCTCGTTTTTGTTCCCTTCAGC
Organism: Neoceratodus forsteri; assembly: GCA_016271365.2. NCBI lineage: Eukaryota > Metazoa > Chordata > Ceratodontiformes > Ceratodontidae > Neoceratodus > Neoceratodus forsteri. Next base: position 1,591,590,595 of record CM028130.1, read on the forward strand.
TATCACCTACCACATTTCCACCCCTCCTTTTCCTCTGTTACTTTTTTATTTCTTCTTTCTTTTCAGCACTCCTGACTCTTCCCCCCTTCACCTCCCCACCTCTTCTGAGCCCTCCGTGATCTTTCCCTTTATGTTGACTAGTGTCATCCTGCTCCCAGTTGAAGACCATGCCCTTTGGCTGCAATTCCTGCCCTCTCCAACTTCGCTCCTCACGTTTATCTTCATCCTCCACCCTCCCTCCTACTTATCACTCTGTTACTCTGTGTTCCCATGTATACATTCTACTAATTCTAACTATTGTATTGATCCTCCATTGCAACCTAATATGCTGACCTATTTATTTTGTTCCTATTTCTGTAACTTGTATTGTATTTGTTCTCTGATGCGGAACCTTTGTAGAAGAGCCTGGCTCAAAGATACTTGTAATCTTAGTTGTAATAAAATAAAAAATAGATTCACTAACTAACTGCACAAGGCCAAGCTCATCACAAAGAGATTTAAGGAGTGAGATTTTGTTGTAAGCCAGTCCATACTGAGATCGCCTAAGAATAATGTTTCTGTATTAGCAGTGGAGATTAATGATCTGAGCATGTTTAAGATTTGTGAGCCACCAGATGGAGGCCTGTAGCCCCCAATAGTATTGATGCATTCGGAAGAGGGAAGGTGGAGCTTCAGGGAAATTACCTCAAATTCCTTTGATAACGATTTGCAGCTGGTATCTGAGACTATGTACTTGAGTTTTGAATAAATTACTACACCCTGCGCCCTGACATTCCTTGTCAGCTTGGAATAGTTTATAACCTGGAAGGGTAATTTGTTGGTCAGAGTTAGTCTTTTTGAGCCATGATTCAGTAATAATGATAAGATCCGGATTAGTATGCTCAGCCCAGGCTTGTAGTTGGACAAATTTTTTGGTCAGGCTCAGAATGTTGACTAACATCATTTTAAGACCCGGGGCAACTGTAAACTCTGACGGGGAGGAAAGTTGTAAAGGTGGGCCCAGATTTAGTTCAACATTACCTGAACAGGGGAGGAGCAGCAGCAGCATTTTCTTTAAGGAACTGAACAAAAGAGAGACCGCTTTTTTCCTCTGGGACCTTTCATGAAACCTTGTCAATGGCATCTTTTTGGAGCTGGAGGTGGTAATGCTGAGTTATCGATTTAACATAAGAGAGACTACTCTCATGGTCAGAGGTGAGGAGAGCAGGAGGGGAAAGTGATCAGAACACAAGGTCTGGGCGCGATGAGAGGGATGAAACAAGAAGTGAGAGGTACATTGAGCAAGAGTAGGATAAAATATAATTTGGGGGTCCAAGACTAGGTTAGGCTGAGGTACAGCATAATGTAGAGTAGGATAGGGTATGCTGTGTTTGAGGAACACAAGCATAGCAATAACGAATGCCATACTTCCAGGAGAAGGGTGCCAATGTTTTATGTGGGAATAGATGCTATCTGCCGAGTATGAAACCGGGACACAAACCAACTCTCAGTGAGCTGTGTACGAGGGAAGAGGAGAGCAAAGAAATTAACAGGTTGCACAATATGACACTAGCCCATGCAGCACAAGCTGTTATGCTCTGCTCCTCTATCAGCAAATGTTGGGTAACTCACCAAGGCCAGTATTACCAATAAGAAGGCAGGAGAACAAAGGTGGGCGGAGCAGACCTGTATTTAATGGTGGCCTGGGAGGGGGTGGAAGGTGGGAGAAAAATATTAAGTAGATCAGTGCCCCTGCCCCAAAGGAACTAGGAGTTGCTGCTAGCTCGGTTACCAACAAAATGCAGTCAAATAATTTTAGTAGCAGTAAAATTCTAGCTTAAATAATACTGTTAATAATAAAATCTTGGCTTGGAAACAGTAAATCTTGTTTAAAGTTTATAATTTCAATAAAGCTGGGCAGTTTCAGATGCCGGCAATCCAAGGAAGGTATGAAAAGTACCATGCAGCCAATGGGCACATAGCCGGAGTGAACGACGTCCAATGAGGAGTGAGTAGTGTGTGGCAGAGGCCAATCAGAGACACGGTGGCTGGTCCCGGTCTTAATTGGGAACGTACCTGATGTGGCTTCACTGGAGGTGGGCAGGAGATGCAGCGATGGCCGGCTGGCCAGCTGGCTTCTAGCTAATAGGTGATGAAAAGTTCAGACACTCAAGGATTTTACTAGTTGGATTTTAAGGTTTAAATGTTTTAAAGTTGCAAGTTTGAAAGTCAAACTGACATGTTTGGGTTAAGGAGGGGTAATTGCATATTTAAAGTTTAAACTGACACGGTCATGTACTGTATAGGTGTGTTAACTAGAGTTACTGAGCTAGCAAGCTAGGGACAAGCAGGGTAAAGAAGGACTCGGAAGCAAGCTAGTATGGTCACATATGGTATCCATCTACAATATTGCTGTACGGACTGTGTGATAAGAAACTGAGGTTACATATAAGTTAAGCGTGAATAATGAAGGAAAGAAAAATGTGGCATTATTGGGGGGGATCGCACTGGGGTGGAGGGACATGAATAAGGGTGGCTGGAGACATTGGAATAGTGAATGAAATGGGGCACCATAGAGTGAGGGTGGCAGGCACAGGGAGAATAGTAGGGGGCAATGGTTGTGGGGCAGCTGTTTGGAAGACTATTCTATTTAAACTGAGGGATTGTCCAACATATTACAGGCTGGGTAGACTTGAAGAAGAGGTATAGGGGCTCTGGAGGGAGCTAGATAGGGTGAGGGAGGGCTGGGGCAGGAGGGACATAAGAGAGGAATAGCTGGGAGAGGCAGTGGATGAACAGCAGGGCTAAATCCAGTGAGGCTGTAGGGAGGGGGGATGGTGGGTGGGGCAAGAAGAACAGAGGTGAAGTAAGTGGAGGGAAGGCTCAGAGCAAAGGGAAGGTGGAGATGGGTACCACTGTGGGGGTAGCAAGTTATAGGTTTGCAGTGCTGGCATCAGAGGTGGTAGAGGAGGTGTCGGAGATTGGTGGGGGGCAGAAGGAGAAGGGTTGTGGAGGCCAAGGATTCAGGCTGGGATTGAAAGAAGGGGTAGGGGAAGAGCAGGGTAGAGGCAGAGGGAGAGATGGAAATGAGGGGGGGAGATGTAGGAGTCGCAAATGGTGCGGATAAAGGTAATAAGGAGCAGGGTAGTGTGGAATCTGGAAATGTGGACAGCAAAAACAGGAGGAGGGGGTGCAGGACAAGAAGGGAGTACTAGTGCTAGGGGATTCTATACTGAAAGGGATCAAATGGGGCAGAAGGGGAGAAAGGCACAGTCATATCTGGGTCAAGGCTATTCCGGGGCTGATGGACAGGCAGGGCAAGGCAGGCACGTCTCAAGTGCACATGGAAGGGAAGGAAGAAGCCTCACATAGTGATGCACATGGGTACAAATGACTTGGCGGGGGAGACGGTAAAGGTGGCAATGGGGAGGTTCGAGAATTTGGGTAGGCAGTGTGAGGAGGTGGGGGGTTGCTGATGTTCCCTGAGGCACTCCCGTTACCATGTGCAAGTACAGAGAGGAAAAAAGGGACAGAGGAGTTTAATGAGTGGCTGAGGGATTGATGCTATACCAGGGAGTACGGATTAGTGTCAGACTGGGGCAGGACCTGGGGCAATAGCGACCTATATGCAGGGGACAGGTTACATTTGAGCACGGAGGGGAAGAGAGTAATAAAATGGGGAATAGAGGGGTATATATCAACAAAGGTGGATTTAAACTTGGAGGGGTGGCGGCGAGGGGACCACTGATGGGAAAAGGGTCCGAAAAGGGGAGCCTAGTGAGCTCACTCCCCTTGTTATGGGTAAAGTCAGTGGGGAAGCACAAAGGGGGGAAGAATAGGGGTAGGGAAAGGGAGGAGACAGGTTGAAGGTGGTCTCACTGAATGCAAGAACCCTAAGGTATAGAACGGTGGACTTACAGGCTCTCATGGCGGTGGAGGGGGTGGACATTGTGGCCATCATGGAAATGTGGGTCACCCAGTGCCAGGACTGGGATATGATGATCCCAGGATTCAGGTTATTCAAAAAGGATAGGGCTAAAGCTGGCAGTATAGCCTAGAGGTTACAGTAGCGAGCTGTGAACGAGCTTGGTACATCCAGCAGACCAGACCTTGGTTTGATTCTCACAACCTCCACTTGCATACTGTGTGACTCTGAGCAAGTCACTTAACCACCCAGTGCTCCCAGGTCACCCCTGAAAACAGGCCATTGTGCCTAGTGGGCCTTTCCCTGCTGCCAAAGACTGAAATAAAAATAAAAAAGAAATAAGGGGAATTGGGGGGGGGGCAGTGGCAATCTATGTACTGCCCCCCCCACCCTCCTCCCAAAACACCTTCCAGAATTGGTGACTGGCTCAACCTCCACTCACTTTCATGGCCTGCTGTCGACTGAACAGTTCAGGAGCGGTGCTGTACAGAGTATGCGCTCATTGGTTGAGCACATACTCTGTACAGTACCGGTCCTGGACTGTTCAGTTGACAGCTTTCCATGGTGGTGAAAGGAGAACTGTGACAGCTGCCAGCATGAGAGGTGTGGGGGGTGTGGGAAAGGTGTAATACCTCATGGGGTGGGAAGTGGGGGGACATTGCACTATGGAATAAAGTCGGTGGGCAATTCTGATTCATACGGGGTGCTGAATCAGGACTGGGGTGGGGTAACCTACACTTTGGATGACATTCAGGGTGGGATCCTTGTGCGATGGGGGAATGGGGTACTGGGGTAGGGGAACACTTCCCTTGGGAGGATTTGGGGATGTTGATACTTAGGCAGGAGTTGGGCAGGGAGGAGGGTACCTACACTATGGAAACAGGGGTATGGGGTGCACGTATTCCTGACAGGGTACAGGCAGGGAAGGGGTACCTACACTATGGGAGGGGGGTGTTACGGTGTCATTCCAGGGCATCGGGGACCCGAGGCTGGGGGAGAGAGGGCTGGCCCAGGGCAACTTGCCTGGCGCAGCCATGTTAATGCATGCAAATGGGGCCATAATGGACATGCAAATGGCCCATTTGCTCCTTGCATGCCTGATGGCTCCATTTGCATGTTCAGGCTGAATATCATGAATTTGGAACCAGCGTATCTGAGTAATCCCAGTATTCGGCCCATCACAGGGGATGTGCTGATGCATAGTCGACCACCACCATTTGCTCCGTCTGCACTCGTGGCTATATTCAGACAGGATGCACGGTCTGTTGGGATCACACATCTTGTTTGAATAAATCTGTTTTTTGCACCAGTCCAGTTATTTGGGAGGTGCATCTAGATGCGCCGCGCATCCCAGGACTTTTGAATATCCTAGCCATTGACTTTATCAGAGATGTTTGCCATATAGTACATACTGTACAGTAGCCACAACAGGAAAATCATGATTTTTTCCCCCTAAATGTAGGTATGAAGGAAAACTCTGGGCATACCAGTAGAGAAAAAAAACTAACACACCTAATGCCCATCACTGGTTGCCCTGTATTCACCCCTTGTCTGGCACTGAAACATCAACCCAAGTGTTGAACATTTGTAAATCAAAAAGATGACAGAAAGAAAAATGTAACTGGGTGCAACCCTGGGAGCTCACTAGTCACATGGGTGCCCAATCCTGGTTTTGGAAACATATTGTCAAGTCTAAAAATGAAAATAATAAGAATAGGACCACCACGAGCCCACCCAATGGCACTCTTCTCTCTCCCCCTCTTTTTCTGAAACCAAGAGCCCAGTCCTGCAGGCCCTACCCAAAGAAGCAGATGAGCAGACCCATTGGCCTTTATGGTTCTTTTCAGTATTATGTCTGGAATACAGTACATGTACCTGAATGTAAATAGTGAAAATGATTTATTAGTTGGCTAACATTCAGGAAGTCTAATATATGGGGCTTTTGTTTTTACCATTTGCAGAGTGTTTGAGAGGCCATGTGGCACCACACACTCTTGCTTAAAGCAGAACCAGTCTAAAGTCTTTTGTGGTGATTTGCATATACTTCTCATGGTGCTCTGCATTAGATATCAGGTTCAGTGTTCCCCATTCATTGTTTTAGGGCGGTGGGCCACCACCCTATATTTTTTTACCACCGCCCTATATTTTTTTGCCACCACCCTATATTTTTATCCATTTTTTTATAAAATCCTCCAAAATTGCCTTTTATTGACATCCTTTATTGCAATATTACCCATTTAATACCAGCACACTATATGTTACTTAAAAGCTACTTATGCACATGTACAGTGCATATAGGAGGTCTCGAAAAATAACGCACCATTTGACCCGATCACCACTGCCACCGCCCTATATTTTCAGAGAGTGGGGAACCCTGAGGTTAATACAGTGTGACAATAATGGCGCGGTTACAGATTAGTGCCAACAAAATAGTGTAAGTAAAAACAGCTAAATGAATGTAACCGTATGCTCATAATAGCACTGTTCATGTAGCTGTCTTTACTCATGCTGAGAAGTCTACACTAAGTCCGCGAGTGTGTGATGCCTAACCAGCCCAGCAGCGTAGCATAGCAGGTAGATTCACGGCTTGTAAAGTGGGTGGTTCAATGCAGCTGACCTGGGTTTGACACTGATTGTGTGTGTTTTTTTTGGTGTTTGTTTGTTTTGTGTTCTTGTTGTCGCAGCCACCCCCCAATGTTCTGCCCCCTGAGTTGCATCCCCCTCGGAGTTTTCTTAATAAATCTGATTGCCTCCATGGATCCTCTTCCCTGCCAGTGAGTCTGCCTATCACCAAATATCCCCCCCCCCCATGTCCTGTGCTGTGCGGTGTGGAGTATATTTAGTTTTAGGGGTATGGGGGGTGGAGCCCCTGCATTGGTGGGTGCGGGACCGAAGCCACAAGCATCTGTTGTCAGGAATGTGTTTGTCTGCAGGTTTGTACTGCCATACTATCCCCTAGCTGTTGTGTCACACTGCTGTTTTGTCACCCACTATTTAGTCTTCATGGTTTTGTCACCTTCTATCTAGTACACACTGGTTTCACAGTAAACCTTTGCATTATAGGAATATATGTAATTTTGTATTTCTTATATTTGTGATATTTGGAAATTAATATTTGAGGCCTGAACACCCCTAGCAAGAATTGTCTCAGTCCTAGAGGCGAAGTACAATTTCCAAAACCGTCAGTTCAGCAATTTAAGATCTGTGAAGTGCATACATTCTATAACATACTCACAAACTAAGACACTTTTGCACTTCAGAGAGCTTAAATGAGTGAACTGGTTGTTTTAGACACTGGTATGTCCCTAGCCTCTATGACATATTCATGCTGACCTCTTCTTGTTGCCCATTTCAGGGATGGGATTAGATTTTATCAGTTCCTCTGTTTCACAGCCCTGTTCACCTCCAATGCTGGATCTCCCCCCAGCCACCATAGCATTCATCAATACTATCATCAGGTCAGTCTGAGATTCTAGAATGGAATCCCTTACTGGTGTAACCCATGAGCCTCCCAGATTCTCTGTAGCTGGAATGTACTCTGCCCATTGGACTTACTCAGCCTTACCATTCTGCAAAAAAACATTTTACAACATTGGGTAAATCCAAAGCTAAAGGGTCTTGGTTAGGTTTTGGCTTTCTCAATCTTTCTTGACTGCTTCTTTTTAAGAATATAGTGGCTGGTTGGGGTATAGATACAAGGGTACTCGGATTTATGGTAAGCATACTTGATGCTTTATTTTGAGTAAAAAATACCCATCGCAGAAAGCTGTGGTGCTTCCAGCTCTGTTATGGTGGCTTTTTATTTACAAGATGAGCTGGTTTTGTTCCTTGTTAGCATTGCAAGCTGTTTCACCAACCTCGCTATCTGCCTGTTTGTGCTTGCATTCTTTGCTGGCCTTGCAACTTTTTTAGGCGTCACTTTTATGCCAGATCTTGAAAACAACTTTTTATGCATGATGTAACTAGAAGCAAGACTCATTTGCTCATTTTTAAACTGAGTTGCTGAGGTAGATAGCTATATACCAGGAGAGTACTTACGGAGCTGCTTCTCCCAGCCTCTTACCGATGCCATCCTGTCTTACAATTCCTGCACCTGTTTCCAAAATGCTTTTTAGAATTCTATGAAATTAAAAACTAATTCAGAAAATCATTTCAGAAGTGAAATTACCATTCCACATGAATTCTGTTGGAGAAGTTCCACACTTTGCACAGCTCTGCTCATCACGTCTGCGTGCAACAATTTAAGTCCACAAACACATTTGACCAACTGGCACTCTGCAAAAGAGCCTAATTGCTTTTTTCCCCCCTCTGCAACAACTTAGGAAAAGCCTGCTGGGGTTGTGATTTCACTTACTACTCCTTGAAAATACAGTGGGCCAGATTCTCAAAACCTGTGAAAATGCTACAGCTGCAGGAAACACTCGGTGCAAGTGGGTTGCCACTTGCGGAACTGCAGTTTCTCCCACTGCTATGGTATTCTCAAAAGAGAAGCCAATTTACAACTGGCTTCACAATTTATGGCAGCTTGCAGGTGTTTTACTTTTGGGGTTGTGGAAAAATGTTACAGCTGGTGGGACCAGGAGTGACATCTCCCGCAGCTGTGGCAAAATGAGAATACCATTCTCTGCAGCTGCAGAGATTTTGGTCCACAACTGGAGCTGCAGTGTGAGACTTAGTCCCAAATCATTTTGAGAATCTGGCCCAATGTCTGTAAGTCCTGCTCAGTGGAGGAACCCATGATGATTGATGGGTGCCACAGAAACACTAAAAGCAGCATCAGACTACTTTTCTACGGTGGCTAGTCCAGATCACATGTGGCTAAAAAAATTCATTGTGTTTTAGCCAATGACTAAGACATTTTATTCCTTAGTGTTCAGCCATGTTTGTGTTCTCTTTTGTGTAGAATTGTAGTTTTAAATATTTTCTATGTTTTATTTCAGTGTGTGTATGGCATTATTTGTTCATTGTATTTAATTGGGGAGCACCACTAATACAATATATACAGTAGTTGACCCTCAAGACTGTGGCTGTGAACATGTTTGGCATATCCAGCAGACCTGGCTTTGATTCTCATAACCTCCACTTACATACTGTATGATGCTGAGCAAGTCACTTAATCTCCCTGTGCTCCTAGGTCAGCTCTGTAAATGAGACTTGTGCCCAGTGTGCCTTACACAGTTACCATTATATAGTATATGGGTGTGTATAACAGAGAAATCTAGGACTGGATTTCATAGTCCAATCATCCTGTACCAGTAATTATAGAGGACTTTATATACAGTGCACTATGATGAGAGTGGAATAATTTGGAATCCTAACTATCTGGTGCCCTTATAGGAATGTGGTTATATAATATTCAACAAAAAACACACTGACATGCAGAGTGGAAAGAATCATAGTAGTTTCGAGTGCATTAACTTTTTTCATTTTTATTTTATTAAATTCTCAGATTAATACCTTTGAGCTAGAAGCTCTTTACATAGGTTCCATGTCAAGGAAATACAAGACCATACAAACAGAAATCAAGACAATATTACAAGGATGCTTAGATACATGGTACATTTCGTTAAATACCAGGCAAGACAGATATAAGGGGATAAAGTCAACCATGGGGGGGACAGATAAGTGAGGTACCAGGTAAGGCCACTACAGCAGGCTAACAGTGGGCAGCACCCCTAGAGCAGACAGGCAGATAGAGCAGCCAGGGAGGCCTTGTCAGGGGTGGGAGGGAGTAAGGGAGGGAGGGAAGGATGAGGGTGTTGGTGCTAGTGGTAGTCACAGTACATTCCAAGCATCAGCTGCTGCTTAAGATTTACTTTGAAGGCCCCAAGTGTGGGAAGATTGGCAATGTTATCCTGAAGGGAGTTGATCCACTGCGGAGCTCTGAATGCAAATGAGCGCTGATCCTAGGAAGTGTGGCATTTGGGGGTTAGGAAGAGCCGGTGTTCAGAGTTTCTTGTGGGATGGGGGTTAGTGCAAGGAAGAAGTAGTTCTTGGACCCCTGTCGGTTGTTGAACAAGGTGGATTTTTTTGGCGGGGAGGCAGGTTTGGCACTTCAGTTGGTCTTGGAGTGGGAACCAATTTGACCTGGAGTAAAGGTCACAGGTATGGGTCAATCTTGGTGCTCCTGTAACAAGCCTACAGTATTTATTAAGCACAGTTTTTTATGCACTGTAGTGAAGAGTCAGTGGCAGAGCCATAGTCGACAAGGGAGACAGAGCTGTGAACTGCAATGCTTAATGCTTCTGGTGTCAGAGTATACTTAAAAGAATATACCTTATTTAGGAAGAATGAGTACAGTTTTCAGAGCACCAAGTGTTTCTCAGTCTCTGCACAACCAGGTCCTTTAATGTAATGGCATAGGGCACAATGAAATATGTCTGAGACTGTAGTGATGTAGATATACTGTATGCATTGTACTCTGTCTCCTATTTGGATTGTGATGCGGCCTGCCAAAAAGATGCATCTGGAAATGAGCTGTTACCAGTTGTCTTTCCTAGTGAAACTTTTGAAATAAATAAATAAACAACTAAATAGAGGAAAGGTGATTAAAAAAAACTATAATAAATCACTATAACCTTTTCTCATTGTAAGGCAATCTTTATAATGAAACCACAAGAAACAAATGTATTATTTATTTAAAAAAAATGCCCAATTAGTTACTTAATTCATCCCTCTGTCTGGATCAAGTGTACCTAATTTATAAATCTGGCACACTTTCCTGCATTGAACAGGCAGCCCTGTCCTCCAAGGATGTTAGTGTGTTACAGTGAGTGGGCTGTATCACTTGATAGGTTAGCAGAAGTGCTGCCTAGATTATTACACTAGAGGCCTGAGTTTCTAGTGATTTAGTCAACTTTTAGGAAACTTTGTAAATTGTAATATTTAAACATGTCATTTTTTATGTTACATACTGTCTGCATGTCTCGTCACGTTGTTCTTCATTGCTTGGGTTGATTTATGTGGACGTAGGATCTCTGCCTTCTTGAGTTAACATAGACTTTGATGGCAGATAAGGACCACTTAGCCCACCCAGTCTGCCCATTTCCCTTCCTATTGGATAAGCTGCAGATTCTAGTTAACCAACAGCCTACTTCCTGCAACCACCCACTACAATTGCCTTAAGTCTGTCCCATACATGTTTGAATTCCCCCACTGTTTTAGACCCAACAACCTCCCCAGGAAGGTGGTTCCATGCATCCACCACTCTCTCCATGAAAAAAAATTTCCTCACATTGCCCTGAGCCATCCCTCCTCTATCTTTAAATTGTGCCCCCTTGTTCTTACACATCTCTTTTTCTGAAAGATGCTACCCTACTGGACTTTGTTGATTCCCTTGAGGTACTTGAATGTTTCTATCATGTCCCCCTGTCCCTCCTTTCATCAAGGGTATACATATTAAGCTCTCTCAGTCTCTCTTCATATGGTTTCTGATGCAGACCCTGCACCATTTTAGTTGCCCTCCTCTGGACTGCTTCCATTCTGTCTATGTCCTTGCATAGATGGGGTCTCCAAAACTGCACACAGTATTCCAGATGGGGTCTCAGCAACTGTCTGTACAGAGGGATAACCACTTCCCTTTTTCTACTTGCGATGCCCCTTCCTATGCATCCCAGTATCCCCCTGGCTCTCCTTACTGACCTCTCACATTGCTTACCCACCTTTAAGTCATTTGATATAACTACCCCCAAGTACCTTTCCATTTTTGTTGTTGTTAGTACCTCCCCTGCTATTGTGTACTCTTCTCCTGGGTTTTTGTTTCCCAGGTGTATTACTTTGCACTTTTTGCATTGAATCTAAGTTGCCATAAGTCTGACCATTCCTCCAACCTTGACAAGTCCCTTCTCATCCTTTCTACCCCCCTTGTGTATCAACTCTGTTACAGATCTTTGTGTCATCTGCAAAGAGGCATACCTTTCCCTCCAGACCCTCTGCAATGTCACCTATAAAGATGTTAAAGAGGACTGGACCCAGTACTGAGCCCTGAGGTACTCCACTAGTAACCCCTTTCTTCGGAATGTGTTCCATTCACTATTACCTTCTGTGTCCTGTTGTGCAGCCAGTTTGCTACCCAGGCTACCACCCTGGAACCCACTCCCAGGCTGGCTAACTTGATTATTAGTCTTTTGTGCAGGACTGTGTCAAATACCTTGCTAAAGTCTAGGTAGGCCATATCCACAGCCCCTCCCTGGTCTATTACTTTGGTCACCCAGTCAAACAAATCAATTAGATTTGTCTGACATGACCTTCCTACTGTAAATCCATGCTGCTTTGGGTCCTGTGCCCCGCTGACCTCTAGGTACTCAACAGTTCTTTCTTTCAGAAGTGATTCCATCATTTTCCCTACCACTGAGGTCAAACTTACAGGTCTGTAGTTTACTGCTTCTGCCTTGCTCCCACTTTTGTGAAGGGGAATCACATCTGCCCTCCTCCAGTCCTCAGGTACCACCCCATCCTCCCATGATTTGTTAAAAAGTGTGGTCAGTGGTGTCACTAGGTTCTCCCTTAGTTCTTTTAGGATTCTGGGTGAATCCCATCAGGCCCCATTGCTTTGTCCACCTTGAGTTTTAGGAGTTCTTTCATGACTCTTTCTTCCGTAAATGGACTGGTGTCAACCCCCTACCCAGAGTGCTTCTACTGTCTGGTTTAGGTAACTCCTCCTCGTCTTCTTTTGTAAATACTGAGCAAAAGTATTCATTCAGTATCTCTGCCTTTTCACTGTCTCCCTCTGCCCACCTCCCCTCTCCTTTATTAATCTTCACTGTTCCTCCCTTAACCTTTCTATGCTCCCTAATGTACCTATAAAGGTTTTATTCCCCTTCTTAACTGAGTTGGCTATTTTTCCTCAGTTTGGCCTTTGCTGTTCTGACTGCCTTCCCACTTCTTTCTGCTTTAATTGATACAGTTCCTGTCTGTCTTCTGTGATTCCTTATACTTTCTGAATGCAGCCTTTTCTCCTTAACCTTCCCTGCCACCTCTTTTGAGAACCATAGTGTTTTTTTACTCCGCTTTGTTTTCTTTATTTGTCCCACACAAAGGCTTGTTGCCTCTATGATAGCAGTTTTGATTTTTCTCCATTGTTCTTCCACCCCTCCTTTTTGGCCATTTGGTAGTGCATTCCTCAGGTATTCACCCATTTTGCCAAAGTCGGCCCTCCAAAGTCCAGTATCCTTGCTTTTGTATGGCTTGTCTCCATGGTTGTGCTTATTGTGAAGCACACTGTGCAGTGGTCACTTGTTCCCAGATGTCTACTGACTTCTAAATTTGTGATCCTCTCTCCATTTGAGAGTACCAGGTCTAGTATTGCTCCCTCCGAGTGGGTTCCAACACTAGCTGCTAAGGCCTGCCCCCACGGGGCATCAAGAATGACCCTGTTCTTGGATGTGGCTGCAGTACATGTCATCCAGTTAACATCTGGCATATTCAGGTCCCCATCAACAGTATCTCCTTTTCAGCCATTTTGAGAATGTCCTCTATCATTTTCTTGTCCGTTTCTCCCTTGAGATGGGGTCTATATACAACCCTTGTGCAGATTGTGATGCCATTCCCTGTCTCCAAGGTGACCAGAGTGCCTCTTGTCCCCCCTTTACTTTTTAGTTCTGTAGCTTTGATCCTTCCCTTATGTAGAGAGCTACTCCACCTCCTCTTTGCCCTCCCTGTCCCTTCTGTAGACTGTGTACCCTGGTATGTTGACATCCCAGTCATGGTTCTCTGTGTACCATGTTTCTGTGACTGCCACAATATCCAATTTTTCATCTTCCATCAGGGCTACTAGCTCAGGAAGCTTGTTTCCCAGACTATGGGCATTGGTACTCATTGCTCTCCATTTAATGTTGGCTTTATCCTTTTTTCCCCCATCTCTGCTCTTATTGCCCTTGTCTGTTTTTTCATTTACCTCTGTCCTGCCCTCTGTTGAGCTCTGTACCTCAGTGTTTACCTTACTACCTGCCATGTTTTGTGGGGGGAGGCTTGAAATTTCCTGCCTCTTATCAGCACCTCCCCTCTTGGTTAGTTTAAAAGCTTGCCAAGGAAGCATTTAAAACTGTCACTTAGGAGCTTGGTTCCCTTCGTGGACAGATGCAGACCATTGTGCCAGTACAGACCTTCATCTCTCCAGGTGTATCCCCAGTCCCAATGAAGTCAAAGCCCTGTGCTCTGCACCAGTTTTGCAACCATTCATTAAGCTGCATGGTGTGCAGTACCCTTGCCTCACCCCTTCCATGGACTGGCAGCACCTCTGAGAAGGTAACCATGCTTGCTACTTGTCTGAGGCCCCTCCCCAACTCCACAAATTCATCCTGCACTGCACTGATTCCATGCCTAGCTAGGTCATTTGTCCCAAGGTGGACAAGGATATCTAGTTCCCTCTCCTGTGATGCTGCTTCTGCAATCATGAGGATACGCTTCTTGTCCCTCCAAGCCATGGCACCAGGCAGGCACCTTACTTCCCTTTCCTCTCCCTTCCCCAGTTCTACCCCCCCTAACAATTGAGTCCCCTATCAGAAGCTGTTTCCTTCCCCTGTGGTGTCCTCTGCCACCTTTTTGTGGATCTCCCTTGTGGATGTCCTCAGCATTCTTCTTGGTCTCCACTGAGGGTGCCATCATAGAGGAACGTTGCTCTGCCAGACTGGCGTATGATTTGTGTAGAGGTACAGCTAGGGGTCTTCGCCTCTGTTTCACCACCCGCACCCTCACAGAACCCACTGTGGTCCAACTGCTCTTCCTACTTGGCAACCTCTGAGGCAGTGGTTGAGGCAGTGGAGCTCTTTGGGTGGGGGAGGCCTCCTTAGTCCTTGCCAGTTCAGCCTGGAGGTGGGCAATCTCCTCCCTCAGAGCTGACAGTTGCCTGCAAATAGGACAGCAGCCAGTTTCCAGAATGTCTCCCGGAAAACTGCTGCCCCACAGCCAGTGCATTGCACCAATCCCCACATGTCCCTCTCCTTATAATATACAATATGTAATTTTTATATATATATATATATATATATATATATATATATTTTTTGGTGGTGTGTACTTACCCTTTATGCACTGTGATGGGTTATTAAGAATATGACAGTTCTGCCCCAAGACCTGTTGAGGAAGTGATGCCAGAACTTTGGCTATAAAGGAAATGCCATGCCTGGGGCGTGGAGTGTGGGGAAGGGGGGTGGGTAGTCCACAACCACAGGTGACTGTTAGAAACAATCAAATACACCACTGCTCCACCACCCTGGTGAGTACTGCCCTTTATAGTAATTCAACTAACCTCCAGTAACTTATTTAAAAATAGTTTACTATTTAAAAATAGTTTCTGTCCCAAAATCCTAGTAGTCAATCCAGCTACCCCCAAGGGACAACCAAGATGCAGTATTCAAACCCTTGTGAAGTTACTTCCAAGATAAGCAGAGTTTGCAAGCTCCTTATTCACTCCTCAGCCACCTGTAATTTATTTAAAAATAGTTTAACTGTCAGAAAATCCTAGTAGACAATCTAGCTACCTCCAAGGTTCTACCCAAATGCAGTATTTAAATCCTTCTGAAGTTACTCACAAGATAGACAGAGTTTGCAAGCCCCTTCTTGGTTAAACACTAAATAAATATGTAAATAAAAAGCATTTACCAAGGGTAGTTAGATTCACCTCCCACAGAATTGAGCAAAAGTGCACATTGTTGCAGATATCAAGTGCAATATAGAATTTCCCACATGGCTCACAGCTGAATAAAGAAGTAGTGTCCTTCCAGGGCAAGAAGATGTGCTTGTTTGCTTGTGCTGCTTAATCATCTGCTGAAGTCATAATCCACTGTTTGTAACATTGCCGCTTGTTATTGTGGCAACAAATATGATGTTACAAAAGGTAAATGGGGACTTCAACTGCGGTTTAATCTGCAGGAGTATATTAACACTGGGGCACACCAAGGACGTAGGAAGGCACACTCACTGTCTACATTTGTGTACAGTTTTGTAGTACCTTTCCCAACCCATATGTCTTTTTGTTACCACTGCAATTCTTATCTGGTGTATTTGAGTTAGTGTAGACCATTGAGTAGTTTCTTTTTAAATGTCTATTGTTTATAACATAGATACTGTATGTGTACAAATTGCTTAACGATTAGAAGAAATACAGTATATGACAACAATCTGTTCTGTGTTGTAGTGGAGGTGGGAGCAGCAGTTGGAGAGTGTGTGTAATTTTATTTTATTTTTTTAAATAGGGCAGCAGTTGGATGAGTGTGTACAAAATGGAAAGTTCTGGCTATGCCACTGGGGGCACAGATCCAGTTTCCATTTAAATGAACCTAGTAATGAAGAATACAAGGAAAATAAATTGCAAATATTGATAAAAGAAATAAGCTGAAATATGTATAAATATTGTGTTTTTCAAAGTTTTTACCAAAATGACAGACTCACTTTGGGTTCTAAGCCCAGCTTAAACCTTTTTGCATTCAGTATGTGTTTTCATTACAAATTCCCTTATTCATTTATTTTTCTCCCGCTGATATAAATTATGAAATTCTGAACACAGAATTAATTCTCTGTGCTAAACATTTCTAAACTAGCATAGTTTACATTTCCAAAGCACCAAAAAAGTCAGATTTGATATTTGAACATGTGTACTAAGTATAGGAAAAAACAGTACAGTAGCTAGAAGGACTGGAAGTCCATCTTGTTTGTAAAGATGGAAGGCATATATTAAAGAGCAGCTGACGTCTTTGAAAAAACTTTGGAAAACATAATAATTTGACAATTCAGCTTGTATTTCACATATTGTCTATATATTTCTCCTCTTCATTATCTATTACTAAAGAAATTCCCACAAAAATAGGATTTTTATCCCTTAGAGCTCTTCTGCCTCTATAACTTACTCCCTACTTGACATCATAATGCTCTGTTGTGACATCACAGTCAGGTGCTATGGGAATAACTGTAGTGGCACAAGCACAGTATTATGACAGCAGCTTGGGAAGAAGCAATAGGGCCCAATGAACCCTCAGGGAACAACTCTTGTTTTCATGCACCTGACTTCAGTAATAAATAATGGAGATAAGAAATACAGAGCTAATGAAAAATATAAGCTGCTTTGTGCCCAAATATTATGTTCTTCAAAGTTCTTCTTGAGGTGTAGGTGGCTCTTTAAATTATGCAATGAGATACACAGAGTACATGCAATTTGCCGTTTATGTTCCCTGAAGTCCTACTTCCCCTACTCCCAGCAGTTTATTGGGGATGAATAATGTCTGTCTGCTACATCTCACACGGTCTTTGTGGTGATGTTAGAAAACAGCACTTTTTAATTTTCCATGCACACATGCACAGCAAACATTTTGTTACAAGAACAACACTTCAGAGGTATGTCACTGTCAAGTCCAATGCAGCTTAGTTACAGTAAGCTTGATGGTGACAGACCATTCCTCAGTGAGGCTGTTCATGACACTGTCCAGTGCTTGCAAGGCAGAAACTTCTTGTAGTTGAAAGGACCAAGTGGCTCCTATGAGGCAGCGGCTTGATGCTTTCATCTGCATGATGCTGCCCAGCAAGCATGTGAGTAATAGTCATTGTACCGAGACCAGTCATGAGCAGATATCTGTAATGTAATGTAATCACTCCCACATGAAGTGTACCCCCCACCCACTTCATGTGTGTGGACACCGGGATGCCTAGCCCCTAGTGCTACCATACTGCATCTGTAATGTAATCACCCCCCATATAATGTTTCCCCACCCACATCATGTTTGCATATGTAACCCCTAGGTGGCACTATCCCAAGGGCTACCACCCCTGCCTGCTTGGCTAGTAGCAGGTTAAGGGGCCTGAGTTCTGAAACGGGTACCTCCACCCAGAGGTCAGGGTTGGTAGTGGTCAAGCTAACCTGGATACAGCCTTCTGGGACA
Organism: Neoceratodus forsteri; assembly: GCA_016271365.2. NCBI lineage: Eukaryota > Metazoa > Chordata > Ceratodontiformes > Ceratodontidae > Neoceratodus > Neoceratodus forsteri. The sequence goes on from CM028130.1 coordinate 1,591,608,370, forward strand.
TTGTAACCCCCTTCTTTCCCTGCTAGTGGCCAGAACAATACCCAATAATTACTTTCACAATACCCCGATGCACCTTACTAGTACCCGCACTGCTTGCACTTACCACCAGAGCTGGTTCCTCTGGTTTGACATTGGTGACCCCCTGTAAAACAAGGTTAGACAGAGCAAATAGCAACAGTACAATACTTCGAGCACAAACTGGAACCACAGTTAGGTTAACTTCAAAAAGAGTTAGATCTGATTTATTCAGGGGACTGGAACAAGGGAGGGGCGTAATCAGGTTGATTTGCTGAAAGTCTTTATCAATCAAACAGTTATGCATGCACTTCAGAGTCCCTAGACAGTCACACACTCTGGGTACCCAGATGGAGAAGAGATGGGCTAGCCAGAACCATTGCTCAGGGTAGGCCGGCATCGCAGCTGGTTAGGGCCCTGTGATGGAAAAAACAACATGCACAATACACACTATTTGTAATCCAGAGCCTGAGGGCTCAGTTTGTGAAGAAAAAGAAACAACAAGACAATCAGATGACACACTTAGATTAAGCTGTTGTTGCAGGGAGCTACCCTGATCATTACTCACGATACCCAAGACTGGACACAGGCTGGATGAAAATCGAGGGAGCAGGTGGTCGATCTGGAATGCCAGGAGAAGCAGGGCCAACACGATTCGTCAAGGCACCATTCCTGTTCAAGCATGGAGCAGGGGGCTGATTCCCAGGCAAGTTTCTCATCAAATGCTTTCCCTGTGCAGTGAGGTAATCTGGCAAGGCCCGGCCGCATGGAGATAACCGCGGATTCAGTTCGATTGGGCTGGATACAGCTTCCAGCAAGCAGAACACAGTTCACACAGTGGGGAACCAAATCATGACCCACTACCAATACACAGCACATTTATGTGTAAGAAATTCTACAGTACCAGGCAAGCTGCTCCCTGGTCACAGCCACACAGTCTCTGCACCAACGGGGAGTTCAGAGGTGGCTGGAGTTCCTGACAGGCCGATCGCATTCAACAAAATCTTTGGTCTTCCTCAGGTGTGAGCCTGGTCACAAATCAGTGGCTTTCTTCAGTCTTACTTATCGGATTTAGACTGAAATGACTCCCTTTTTCCTTCTAAGGGCAGCAGGCAGACATGCAGGCTGAAACTCAGGCCTTTCCACAGTTCTCCTGCGCGAAACTACTCAGACGGCTCCTTGACTGTCTCGAGCTGTTGCTTCTTCAGCTTCCAACTTAGATCTGCTCCAGGCAGAAGGCAGCTTGGGAATTTCCCCAAGATCCAAAAGGTTTGGTTGGCTGATTCAGCTGTCAGTCACAACAAAGACTCCCCCTCCAGGTGCAAAAAGGCGCCAACAGCCCAAAACTACAATTCCCACAGACCTTGACTCCACGCAGCCCCTGTTAGCAGGCTCCATTTTAGAGTCCCAAAGTACTGATTGGTCCAATTCGGCAGTTTAGGACCAAGATTGTGGAGGTAGGCAGAACAATCCTCACTGCAAAGAAGGCAGGTTAGAACAACTGCAATATTATTATTCCTCTAATAGATAATTAGTAAACCAGCACATCTTCAAACAGAGCTCCCTCTGTGCAATTAACGATGGCAGAAAGGGAGCAATTATCCAGCAGACCAAGTGGGACTCGAGCATGGAAACACTCAGCCCCCCTCCCAGTTCTATTATGACTGCAGCCAGGCAACTCTTAAAGCGACAGTACACAGAGGCTCCACAGGCACTCTCTAGCATCAACATTTAAATGCCAGAATGCAGGACACCAGCCTGGCAGTGATCATTTAGGCATGCTCACACAAGACTTCCCGGGAACCCCCATTTGTAGGGGGTTACACATACACTGAGGTGCCCACCCCCAGTGCCGCCATACATCTGTGATACTAGGGTGCCCTATCCTGAGTGTCAACCTTGCACCTGTGAAAAAATAAAAAAAAAAGGTTCCCTCATTGTGTGTTTTTTTTTTTTTTTTAGTAATTGTAACCTGAAAGCAGAAAACTGTCCATTAATGTATTCTGATGCTGACCCCTACCCTCACTCAGCACCCATCACTTCACATTCCTCCACACCCTTATTCACCCAGAAATCATCCACTGTTGCTCTGCAACAAAGCAAATCCTTCTCCATCACTGACTGGCAACTGAAAAAACAAGGTAAGTGCAGTCAAGGTATTTTAAATGTGTTATGAACTTTTACTCATAACTTTGTCATTGTTTAATATTTTGTCACCAGATTTTCAACATAGTCCTTTTGGACCCCACCTCATGAATAAGTAGGTGAAATTTTTCAAATCAGCATGAAAGATGAGTTTGCAGTCACTCCAGAAAATCAGTTTTTGAGGTGGATTTGAAAAATTTCACCTACCAGGTTCATGCAGTGGGGTCTTAAAAGACTACTTACTGTATGTTGAATATTTGGGGTCAAAATCTTAAAAAGCACTAAAGTTATGCAGGCATGTTGAAAATTTTCATTGTTCACTCATAATGCTAGTTTTCAATATTGTGAACCCAGATTTTCAGCATAGCCTTTTTATGACCCCACCTTATGAAGAAGGTAGGTTGACATTTTCAAATCCATCCCGAAATGTGATTTTGCAGTCAGCCTGAAAATCATCTTTCAGGCCAGATTTGAAAAATGTCAGCTACCAGGTTTATAAAGTTGGGTTGTAAAAAAAACCTGCCAATATTTTGTAGGTACTTTGAAAATGTTCAACATTCACTCATAACTTTCAATATGTGTTATACAACTTTGCAATATACATACATTTCATGTGTGTCCCAAATGCAGTGTCTCTAAGCAAGCAAGCATTCGTAATTGACAAATGCTTGTTTTTGTTACCTGCACCATGAAACAGATGGGTTTGGACTTCATGTACAATAGTCTTTTGATGATAAGCCTTTGGTGGCTAAGTGTAGTATATGTCTCATAGTATGCACCAGGGAGCAGGTCTCATGACTAATTTCCTGTCCAGAAGGATGGTCATGTAGTACACACTACAACAAGGTGTTCCCCATGGTACCCAATGCTTGTACAGTCAAGGAGTGAAAACAGAAGAAGTAGGATGAGTCTCTAAATGATAACTAACATCAATTTTATTATGCTGAAAAAATCATTGTTTCTGTAGATATTCTATTTTTTTAACTTTGCTTATTCTGATAGCACATTTGAACCGAATCTGTTGGGAGAGGAGAGGAGAGTGGACTGCTCCCAGATTCTGTTTTCTCTATATCTTTTATACCTTTTTCTTTTCTTTATTACCTTGGGCGATGCTTCTCATCTGATCCTGGCCTCCGATCTGCTACCCATCCCAGACACTTTCCAGTCAAGCCAGACAGCCTAGTCCTCTATCGATGAGAAGATTCAGACAGTTGCAGATTGTTTCCTATAAGTGGGATTCCTCTTCCCTTTCAGCTCAACTGTAGCCTAGCTTGGCAGAGTGAAGTCTGTCTCCGAGCATAAACATCAGATGTGAGGCTTGCCTTTCTGACTGCCAGTGAGTGTGGGTGAAAACTGGACATCCCATCACACTGCTCAAAAATGAAGGGCCTTTTGCTCCAGTATTGAGCTCAACCCACCTCTGCATTGGATGCTTGTGAACCATTGTAGCTGCTCTAGTGGAGGGGGTGCAAGGCCATGCATGGTCACCCTCACTGCTAATGGCAACTCTGATCTCTCACTGGAGAGCCTTCCCTGCCAGCCTCTGCTCTCAATGTCCTAAGCTGGGGTCTTGAACCTGGCTGTTAGAAAGCCAGAGCAGTACCACACTACTCAGAACCATGGAGACAGCAATGATTTGAACTGTTCATATTTTGTTTACCATTATAAGCTTAATTATTAAGCATGGGCTACCCAATGGGTAGCTGGGTCCAGTAGGTCAGGTATTGCCTAGTTTTGGCAGGGCAGGGTAGTTTCGGTAATGCACTACCCTGCCCAACATATCAGTGCAATTCACGGGTCGGGTAGTTTGAGATGAGCAATGGGTAATTATCCTACCTGATTATCACTTTCCCTTACGGTCTAGTGGACCCCCCTCCCTGTCCCCGAACTTCCCATATAAATTATCACTTTCCCTGGTCATCTACCAGACCACCCTGCCCTCTCCCTATCCTTGATCTGCCGGTATTATAGATATCACTTTCCCTGGTGGTCTAGAGGACCCACCTCCCTATCCCCAATCTTCACATAAATGACCACTTCTCTTGGTGGTCTAGCAGACCACCCACCCCAGCAGGAAGTGCCCTACCACTCCACTTCCCCCTGTCCCATCCCCAAGCTAGCATCTGGCACAGCCCTCTGCTCGCCACCATGGCTAGCTGCCGATTGAGCTGTCATGTCAATGAATGAGCGTGTACTTGTGCAAGTATAGGCTCTTTCATTGTCAGCTCATAGGCCAACCCGTGGTGGAGAGTGGAGGGCTGTGCTGGTCACCAGCTTGGGGTGAGATGAGGAGAATGGCATGGTGCACCCTTTAGCTGTACCCCTCAGCCCTGACTCCTGAGTGATGATTAGCAGTCTTTTCAGCTTCTCCACCATGGCTGGCCACTGACTGAGCTGTCATGTCAGTGAATGAGAGCATACTTGTACAACACGTGTCATTTACTGACACCTCAGTCAGCAGACAGCCATGGTGGAGAGCAGAGGGATGTGCCAGTCATCAGCTCAGGGGTGGAACAGAGGAGCAGGGTGGTGGGGCACTGCCTTCTAGGGTGGGTGGTCCACTAGACCACCAGGGGAAGTGATAATTTATGGGCAGATCGGGGATAGGGAGGGCGTCTGCAAGACCACAAGAGAAAGTGATATTTTTATTATGGGTAGATCAGGGATGGAGGCTCCAGTAGATCACCAGGGAATGTGATACAGGCAGATCAGGGATAGGGACGGGGTCCACTAGACCACCAGGGAAAGTGATATTTATATTATGGGCAGATCAGGGAGAGGGAGGGGCGCCCACTAGACCACCAAGTAAAGTGATACAGGCAGATTGGGGATAGGGAGGGGGGTCTGCTAGACCACCAGAGAAAGTGATATTTATATTAATATGGACAGGTCGAGGATAGGGAGGGCGGTCCACTAGACCACCAGGGAAAGTGATGTTTTTTCTGTTATAGTCAGGGTAAGGTAACTGGGTAGAAGAATGAATCAGGTAGTAATTACCCAACCTGAACCAACTACCCATTTTTTATTAGGGTATTTTTAAGGTAATTTCGGATAGTTTAGAGGTATCTGTAGGTAGTCTTGAGGGTCGGGTATTTCACTACCCACCCATGCCTAATGATTATTTATTCATGAGCCTACCGAGGCTTATGGACCAGTCATTAATATCTTTTAGAAAATGGGGAAAGCTATTTGAGCCTTCTGATTGGCTCAGACCCTTCTCCAGGTGGGCATTTATCAGACAACAAATGCTTACCTATTAAAAGTGCCAGTCTAACCTGCCCCATCACTGGGATCTTGGTGCCCAGCCAGCTCTCTAATTGGCTAAACCCCATTTTTTCATTTCAAATGTGTGCCATATTTTTAACTCTCTTAGCGAGAGAGTTAGCGAGACCCCCCCACCACCACCTTTCATTCAGTCCTTCCCCAAACAGTATTCCCAGTAATGTAAGAATTCTCCCCACCTGTTAAATAATAAAAAAAAAAAAAGCCCAACAACAAACCAGCCAAAATTGCCATGGCTCCTTCTGACAGGTTTTCTGTCAGGTCTTTTACAGTTTGTGGCTCCTCTGGTTCTCTACTTCCACGGAGATCGTACAACACTCCACACTCCTCACACTACCTGTGTCTGTCCCTGTAGCGAGCACCCAGAAAAACAACAATTCAAATAAATGGCACATATAATAAAAGAAAGCCAGAGCTGTCTGACTCCACCGATCGGCTTCACCAAACTGCATGTCATTACCGCGGTGGATTTGAAATACACAGCGCGCGCCTCTTCCTCGCTACTGTAAATCTGATAAAGAGTTTACCGTAATTGGGTCGCTGAGAAGTATAGCTTCACATCTTTCCTTTCTGTGACCTGCATTCCCTTCTCACTTCGACTAACAGGACATTAAAAAAAACTAAAGTTCACCAATAGGGTGGCAGAAATTGAACAAAGAACGCACCGAGTAATGGGAGGGGGGGCTGAAACAGCACTCTACCACAGGGACTACTTTACCCCCAAGCAAGACAAAAAAGCGTCTGTAGTCATTATTATAGAATTACTTCACATTTTCTTAGTAATCCTATAAAAGTGACACAGTTAACCCATTTTCTAAGTGCAATAATACCCTTCAGGGTGGGCAATATGGGCTATACCCATCTTTCCATGGGCTATAAAGCCCTCTGCCTGTGGCGTCTGGCCTCATTACGAACCTGGGTGGGCAGGTATAGCCCAATATCACCCACCCTGTCAGGTATTATTGCTTGCAGAGATGATTGATCCAGCTGTCCACTGATGTTGCCTTGATTGCCAAGCTCATGCCACACAGTTAAAACCTAATGTACAGTAAGTAAGCAAGCATTGGTCAATGCCGAATGTTCACCGCTTGCATTGCTGTTGTACTGGGTCTTGCTTGTATATGTTTTTATGATATATTTGCCATGAATAGACCAGAGGAGATGCAGTATCTCATTTTCAGTAGTCTCCAGCTTTTACACATTTTTAGATTGCATTTACCCATGATAGGCCAGCTGACAGGCAGTATTTAATTTTCAGTGGCCTCTCACATTTTGATTCCAAATTTCCAACGGTCTTTTTATAACCTGAAGTTATGATCAAGATAGGTGGAAGTTTTTTAAATGCCATCCAAAAGGTGATTTTGCAGTGCGACTGCAAATGCAAGTTTTGGAGGGGATTTAAAAATTACTGTCACGTTTAGGAGGTGGGGTAACATAAGAGATTTCTTGAATATTAGGGGCCAAAAACTGCAAAAATAGTTACAGTAGGCCCTATGCACAATAGGCAGGTTATTCACACCAGAGGCGCATAACCCACCCACGTAACACCTCACCTTTGGACAGGTACGCACCTTCCGGAATTCACTACTGGCTGCCACCTGTTCGTGGCCCCACCCCCAGCATGCAGATCTGCGCAGGGTGTCCAGGGAGATGTAGCAAACTCAGGCATCCAATCGGATGCCCACCCTTGGTCTGCAGTGGTTCACTTGCACAGCTGGGCCTGGGTCCGGGTGCATGAATTGCACCCACAGACACTCGGACCTGTGCAGCAATGCCCCATCGGCTCAGGTCCTCAGGCAGTACCCCCGGTGCATGGGAGCCACCCGCGCCACCCTCCCAAGCGCAAGGCATCCCAGGGCCTGTGTAGCAAGATGCCCCCCCATGCACACACTGCATACTGGTGTGCCTGCTGCCCCATGCCAGCGACCCCCAAACCCCCATACCCCCAATCCCACACTCATGTTCTGTGGTGCCCCCCCGACAACCCCCTACCTGTACCTGCAGGTGTTGGACTGGGAGCCAGATGGCCAGCTGCACAGCCCTCTGCACACCTGCACAGCAGCTGGCCATCTAACCTACATGGGCGTGCATTGGCTGCACACCCCTGTGTACACCAGATGACTGGCGGCTGTGGAGGTATGCAGAGGGCTATGCTGCTGGCCCACTGGCTCCCAGTCCAACACCTGCAGGTATGAGTAGGGGGCTGTTGGTGCTGGGGGGGAATTGGCTATGCTCCACCAGGTGCCATGCCAGCACGTTTGGGTGATGGGCTGCTTGGGCACAGTAGTGCAGCCTCGGGGGGTCAGCATCAGGGGTGGGGATCACTCTGCTGAGTGTGGGGGTGTCTGCCAGGAGGGTATTGGGTCGGGGCTGGCCCATGCTGTGGGGGGGTACTGCCTGCCACTCATGGGCACTGTCTGCCACTAATGGGCACATTCTCCTGATCGGCCCTGCGCAGATCTGCATGCTGTGTGGGGGGATACTGCCTGCCACTCATGGGCACACTCTCCTGATCGGCGTGTGTGGGGGCTGGGTGCATGGGGCACTTAAGGCAGGACTTTCTCTGACATACCTGCCTGCCCCCTATATGCCCTGGTGTGCAGCACTACTCGCCATGGTGCATGGCGCGTACTGCTGGCACTTCCCCAGCCCCAGTGCATTGCTGTTCATGCATCCAGAGGATTGGGCATGTGTCACCTGCACGCTCCAGTCATGAATGCCACGTGATCACCGCTCCATGGCATTCCAACTTAGCTATACCAATGTGCCCAGTTTACACTGTGCATTGGTATAGTGCATAAGGCCCAGTATAAGTAAATGTTGGAACAGTTCAATGTTTCCTCACAACTTAGTTGTTTTTTCAAATTTTGACCCCAAATTTTCAAAATAGTTATTTTATGACCACTCCTTCTAAACATTACAGGTGTCATTTAAAAAAGTGCCGAAAATGTTATTTTGTGCCACAAGTGAGAACACATTTTGGCCAGATTTGAAAATTGACAACTGTCACGGTCATGCCCTTACAGAAATATAATTGTGCTGTGTACACGCAGAATGCATGCCACATGCTTAATTGTGCAATGTTTGCATGTGGTTCGCATACACAAAGCGAACCTAAGTGAACCAGGTCAAAAAAGCAAATCAGGTTCGCATGCTGCAAGCTTGACGTGTGCAGCAGGTAAGCTGGTGTGAACATTTAAAAATCACATCAGGTTCACATGGTGCACGCTTCACATGAATGCAGCAACTAAACTGGTGCAAATCTCATCAAAAAACACATCGGTTTCTATTTCTCATACTACTGCCAGCAATTAGAGCCATTAAAATACATGTTTTCATTGATTTCCCATTAAAATTAGGTAAACTCATTAATTCAGATCCTTTTCCAAGTTGATGAATGTCTTTTGAGTTTTGTCATCAAATTGCCATTAATTTGTAAAGTATTGTTTGCTTACTGCATTTAATGCCTAGGATATAGTCAGCCAATATCTCCCATTTCAGATGTATGAAGAGGGACCTTTGTGTTTTGAAGCCTGACCTTTTTGTTTTGGGCCACGCAAATCCCCTTATGTATATTTAGTGCTATAAATATGGTTCCTCATGACTGTTTTGGCTCACTTACTTTCCTTTTGTCATTCTGTATGGAGCTTATATACTATGGCCATGCTCAACACTCTTTGTGCTAAGTAGGGTCTTGGAAGCATGCACCATACCTCACATTTTGTCACTGAAATGAGGGACAATGAGAGACACTAACCCTCATGATGATCAGGACACATCCTGAACCATGGAGGTACAGTACCTCAGAACACAGTGGAAACTATTGTGTTTACGTGTACCGATATCAGCACCTGAGAATGAATTTCTACCATAAAGCAGGGGTGCCATTTAGGTAGGGCAGAGGGGGGCAGTTGCCCGGTTTTGCCACAGCACTTAGCGCTAGCACCAACATCCCCTACAGCAACAGCTACCATGCCGACAGTCGGCATTGTAGCCTCGGGGATGCCAGTGCATACAATTGGGGGTCTGTGCCCCAGAACCCCCCCCTCGGTCTCTAGGATTCCTAATCTGAGTTGGAGCTGGACTGGGGGGGACGAAACACCCCGCAAGGCTGTCCCAGTCACTGCACAGACCATCACAGTGGCAAGTGGGTTTTGCCCAATTCCTGTCGCTGTGATGGTCTTCCTGGTGCTGGAGTCACTGTGGTGAAGGTATACCCAGTTGCACCCCCCCCCCATATTTGTGCCTAGGTTGTTCTGATGGTGTGGCAATAATGGCATTCAATTTGAATTTAATCTTTAGCACAATAAGTGCCCCCCAGCTCGTGTGTGCTCACGCTGCAGGTGCACTCCTGACTCGACTGTGTCTGTATTGTGTTGTCCACTCTCTCCATCTATTAATGATGGCACCATCACACATGACATGGGGGGAGCTTCAGACAAGCAAGAGCACGAGTCACGCTAGTGTGACACTTGCACTGTCTTTCCCGCCACAGAGTAGATGGGCTGCACACTACAGTTTGGAGGAGTTGGTGAGCACTAAACTCTCAATAGCAGTGTTGTGGTGGCATATTTTTGTGTGTCTACTCTTAGTGAGTCTCCGTCCCCCCTGGTGGCTGTAGGGGCAGAGGGTGAGCTAGAAGCTAACTTTAAACTAGGCTACCTACTTACTCTACTAGGCTTGCCTCACAAAAACAACATCACAGGCCCCCCCATGGCAGCAAGCTAGGCCTTACAGCAGTGGTGACAGTGGTGTGAGCTGCCATCATATGCCTTGATCAGTGCAGTGTGGCAGCAGCCACAGCAGCAGCCAAGCAAGAAGCAAGCAACAAAGGTTGAGTGGGTTCCGTTTGTGAGGTCACTTGGTTGTGGACCATGTTGGAGACCCAGGATGGTCAGTTCTAGCATTCAATGTCTGGCAGAAGAATGGAGGAAGAGCAGACTAAAAACTGGACTGGTGGCACACTGTGCTAGGCTGCAGGTTCTGGTCAGATGGCAGGATAAGTAAAAGTAAATACATTTTTTTTTACAGGGGGATTGGGGAAGGAGGAGGACTGAAATATTGATGTGTTTTTCATGTTTCTGTGCCTTTGGGTGGCTTTACGGCCCATATGGGATGGGAATTAAATAGAATGAAGTGAGGGAGAATTGGGACAAAGCTTTTTTTTTGGAGACTTCAGCCAGGAAAAAAATTGGTTAGTGGGTTTAAGCCCAGATCTGATGCATTGCTCCGGGGTACAGACAGATGAATCTTATACATTTGTATTTTTCCTGATTTGCATATCACTTTTTAGTCACAACAAATACGTTTTACCTTTTAGAGATGTTCTAGACATTCTAGAGCTTGCCACCTAAGGGCTAACTAGCACCTGACCTCCACTGGTTGTTGTCTCCCCCTGCTGAAATCGGAAATGGCACCCTTGCCATAAAATCTAAATTTACAGGACATCCTGTGTGTTAGCAGCATGTTTTCCACGAGGGATGTATGAGGAGCAGAGCAGTTTTCAGGGGTAAAATGAAGGCTGTCCCTTGCATTCAGGACAGTTGAGCAGTATGGTATGCACAGACTATTGAAGCCTCACTATAGTCAGGCTTATGACCGAGTGAAGTTGACCTCCCCATGCTCAGGAACATTATGATATAGGGCAAGGGAGACTGCAAGGGCGTGCAGCATTGAAATGAATGGGGTATTTTTTATTACTATTTTATGCATTATTGATGGAGAGATGAAGATTAATGAAGGTTACCTCGCCTTGACTAACAATGGCCTTGTTAGTAGAACAGTGGCCCTCATTATTCTCCAATTTGCCATCATAATGTATAAAATAGTAATAAAAAATAACTCTATTCATTTCATGGGGGTACGCCCCAGCACTCTGACCCATGGACATCATCTCTTAAAGACTCCTGCCTCTAGCTCCCTGGTACTCAGGTAAGAGACTCTCAGCTTGTATTTATACTTGGTGGGTTGTCTGTAGTAGCACGGGCACACCCGCTACAAGGTATGTGCATGGGGAGGGACTGGTCATGTCAGTGGGTGTCGAGTTATTACTACAGTACTTTTGTGTTTGCCCCTTAAAGTCTGTTTGTGTGGAAGCATTCAAAACTATGGAGAGAAAATAGTAGGAGTACAGGCCAGACAAAAGTAATTAGATAGTTTTGTGGGAAAGTGTGTGTATTGGGAGTTTGAAGAACCACATGTGTTTCCATTGGTAGATGTGCTACAGTTTAACTGTGCAGCTGAGATGGGGGGGGGGCAAGAAAACCTCATAGTGGCTATAAGCATGCTGAGTGCATGCAGATTTGTACTGAAGTACAAGTGAGCCATATGTGTGCAGGTGGTATAACTTAGTGGTTAAAGTCACTGACCTGCAAACCAAGAGACCTGAAAACCTGGGTTTGAATCTCATCAACCCCCACTTGTATATGGTGTGATCCTGGGTAAATCACTTAACTTCTATGTGTGCAGTTATCAGTGACCACTTGGCTTTTTGCATGCATGCAGTCTGTTCCAATTTAACATGCTTTCCTCACTGGTTTGCTGCACGCGTGCCACACACATGCAGTCGGTTCCAATTTAACATTCAAGTCATGCTTGCAACACACATTTCACATGGGTAATTTTATGTGTGCAGCATGAAAACATTTTATTTAATTATTTCAGTGAGGTGCTATGAAAGAATGGTTATGTTGAAAATGTAGGGTTAAAATATTAAAAATCACCAAAGTTACAAGCGTGCATTGAACAATTTCAATGTATGCTCATAACTTTGTTACTTTTTAATATTTTTACCCCAGATTTTCAACATAGCCTCCTTATGACCTCACTGCATAAGCAAGGGTGGAGAAAATGTTCAAATCCTGCCTGAAAGGTGATTTTGCACCAAAAGTGTGAAAACACATTTTGGCCAGGATTTAAAAAAGTGACAGCTGTCACATTCATGGGGTGATGTGAAAAAATGGCAGTGTTGAAAATATAGGGACAAAATATTGAAAATTACCAAAGCTCTGAGTGTGAGTTGAAAGGTCAATGTGCACTTGTAACTTTGTTGTTGTGTAATATTTTTACTCCAAATTTTTCAACATAGCCTTTTTATGACTTCATTTAGCTTTCTTATGACCCCACTTCATGAACAAAGTTGAAGAAAATTTTCAGATCCTGCCTGAAAGATGATTTTACACCACAAGTGCAAAAACACATTTTGACCAGGATTTAACAAAACGACAGCTGTCACGTTCCTAAGGTAGGGTGAAAAAAATGGCTATGTTGTATTATTGACCAACACAATAAACTTTCTTCATATCAGCATAATTGTCCGAATATACTTTTTATGCAAGTCGAACGTCTTATCTTAATGTTCTGGAAATCTCCCATAATACCTACTATCACAGATATCCTTAATAACTTAACTCAAATTGCATCCTTAGAGCGTCTCTCATATTTGGCCTTAGATGAACTCAATGAATATAAATCCTGTTGGCAGGATTACCTGGAATATTTAAAGTCTATCTGATTAGGAGATTTTGTGGGCTCTAGAAGTCATTACTCTTTTTATGTATACTACTGCTTGTATTGTTTTCTGTGGTGTCTCTTTGCTATACAGACTGTTAAAGTTGTTATAGTGTGATTTAAACCTTTTTTTATTTTGTGTAGTACAGAGAAATACTGATGTTTTGCTGATAAAATACTACATATTGTTTCATTATTGTACTATATTTATGTAATCCTAGTCTGCATCTCTCATTTATGCTGACAAACTGCATAACCTAATGCTTTGCCTAATCTACTATATATTATTCTCTGTACGAATCCTTTGTTATGCTTTGAAAATTATTAAATAAATTAACTACAAAAAACATGTCTATGTTGAACATTTGGGGTGAAAATAATGAAAATTATCAATGTTATGAGCGTGCATTAAACATTTTCAACATAAGCTCATAAATTGCATGTTTTTTTGAGTATTTTTACCCCAGATTTTTAGCATAGCACTCTTATGACCCCACCTCGTTAACAAGGGTGGAGAAAATTGTCAAATCCTGCCTGAAAGGTGATTTTGTGCTGACCATGAAATCACTTTTTGGATAGATTTGCATAATTTCATTGCCATTGTTCATGAAATGGGGTCCCAAAAAGGTCATGTTGAAAATTTGGCAAAAAATATTAAAAAATGAAAAAGTTACAAGGACAAGTTCAAAACCCATTGAAATACATTGAACCATATGGCTGATTTTCTCAGTTCCTGGTCTGGCGTTGAAGAGTGAAGACATGTCTCGGGTCCAGAGAGGATTACAGTGTTGGACCCCCAGTGGATAAGTGAGGTGTGGGATGGTGGGTGCTGAATGGGAAGATCGGGGGGAGGGTAATGGTGGCAGCGGCAACAGGAATTGATGGACAGTTTTCTTTTTTACAGAGTGTATTAAAACAAAAAAGTCCACAAGGGTTGGTTTTCTTTATTTAAGGTGCTTACACTAGGATTAGGCGCCCCAGTGTTGATGTTATGTTTAGTGACATGAGGGGTGGGGGTAGTAGACAGCACCAGAAATTGGGCATCTCAGTGGTATAAAATTAACAAGGAGTGGGTGGGAGGGACAGAGGGACGTTTTTCTTATGTTTGGTGGCACCAGAGGTGGGCTCCTCGGTGTCACGCAGTGAAAATTTGTGGGGTGGATGTAGTAGCTGGCAGCAAGATTTAGGCACCCCAGTGTTGGCAATTTAAGAAAGAAGTGCTGGGAGGGATTGAGGGATGTTTTTCTTTACTTCAGGTTACATTGGGGGGGGGAACCACAGAAGGCTGATCACATTAATATCTTAAGCAGCAACAGATGATTGATTGAAAATCAGTAAAGTGGTAGTACTCACAGTGCCTGGATTATTAATTAATCCACTGAACCCTACAGATGCCATATACAGTATATCTGACAAGCAATCTGACCTTTCTCATCAAAGAGTGACCTGGCATTAACTTGGCCCTCCCCACCCAGAGGAGGAGAGCATTCACCGGGATGTTCTTCCCTCCTTCCCTCCGGCTGACCCCCCAGAGGGCCTAGGTTCATTCCATAACCCGGTAAAACATGGATGCCTGAGCCCTCTGCATCACCAGGCTTGCGCTTTTCCTCCTTTATATGTACAGCATATTTGCATGGTAGACATTTCTTTCTTTCTTGATTGTTTTTGTACATTGTCAGTATGCTTAGATCAGATAAAAGCAAGCTTGAACAGAAGTAGGAAACCTGACTAATCAAGAATTACAGATAAAGTTTAAATGATAAAGCGGCTATTAGTATGGTAAAGGCCACACTCAAGTCAGTGAAGGCAGATTATAATATGAGTTATTGCCAAAATAACTTAAATTATATGAATACTGATGTGGCGACCACCACTCTTACAGTAACGTTGAAAGAGTGACCTCAAACACATTCTTAGGGTATGAAAACAACTAACCAAGGGTGATAAATTTTGATACCCTAAGAATGTGGGGCTTGCTGCCCACTTTGAGCAAGCACCTCATCCTCGTAGCTGCTTTTAAGCTCGAGCTGCCCACCGACTACAGCGGCAAGACCGGGAGCCTGCCTGCTGCCACCCGTCCACTGCTCTCCAAGCACAGGCTTGCTGCCCACTTCGGGAAAGCACCTCATCCTTGTAGCTGCTTTTAAGCTTGAGCTGCCCACCGACTACAGCGGTGAGACTGGGAGCCTGCCTGCTGCCACCCACCCACTGCTCTCCAAGCACAGGTAATTTGCCAAAGCCAGTTCTTCAGCCCTCAGCGGCTGTTACAGCGAAGATCCTGGATTGTTTTTCTGAATTCCTGGTGCCATCTGACTGCAGTGCCCCCATTGGCTGCTCACCATCTTGGTGAACTCTCTGAGTGGCTAGCTCTGGAATCCAGCATGGCTGCTTTCCAGGACTAATTGCGTGCCCGTGCACAAATTTTGTAGTCTGTGCTGCCTGGCCCTCGCTACTAGTGTGTGCACATAATACCAATTACAGCTAAACTGAAAACTGGGATTCCTGCTGCTGATTTTTTGTTTGTTTAAGGACTGTTACTAGCCTATATTTGCTCATTCTGGTAGAAAAAAAGAAAGTAAATACTGTTTGTTTACTTTGTTTTAGCCTAGCTAGACCCCTTAATCTTCCCACTCTCTCCTTTGTGTGTCTCTTTGTGTGATTTTTTTCCCTCTCCCCCCCCCACAAGTTCTTAAATACACCTAAACCACTCCCCCTTCTGTGGACCTCCTCCCATTGGCCATCTTGCCCTACACAAATTTAAAGCTGCAGAACACCTTCTAGATTGCGGTCCTGCCCTACAGAGCTACATTTCTAACAGCCCCTTGCCTCACCACTCCCTCCTCTCCCCCTTCATAAGGCTGGCCATGCTAATTCTCTCCTACTACTTCCATGAGAGTCCTCCAGGGCTCCCAGCTCATCCGCCACAAGAACCACGGCCACCGGCGCTCCCGAAGCCGCTGCCCGAGACCACTTGCTTGGACTTCAGACCCAGAGAGGTACGGTAAAGCTGCAAACCAATCAGAGTGTGAGTGCCTTCTCCAGGTTTGCTCCGATTGGTCCTTCACCCCTTCTTATCTTTTCTCTGTCTCCTGAGCTAAAAGGCACTGTTTTTTTTTTTTTACTTATGCTTACTAATGTATGCCTGTTTTGTTAGAATCTGCCTGTAAACTGCCTAAAAAAATCTGTAATACTTGCAAACTGTTCTTGCTAGATTGATTAAGGGAAACAGCCCTTTCCTTTGCCTCTGTAACTGCCGCCCAGACTTCAGGGTGCCAAGGAAATTGACCCCTTTCATTTGTAAATTAGTTTTGTCACTGGGTAGCTCGAGCATTGTCTGGGACCAGTACTAATTGACATCACTTTCTCTTCCCCTTCAGCCGAGAATCCTCCAGTGCTCCCAGCTCATCCGCCGCAAGAACCGCGGCCACCGGGCAGTCAGAGCTTCCGAAGCCCCAGCCCGAGACCACTTGCTCGGACTCCAGACCCAGAGAGGTACGGCAAAGCCGCAAATTTTATGACCACCCACCCATCCCCCTCCCTGACCATTATTATATAGACCTCCTTGCCCCACCCTCCCCTGCCATTGGCTTTCCTACAAATCTATCCTCCCCACCTCCCTAAGATGCCCACAGACATAAATTTTGGGCTGCCACTTCAGGTTCAAGTGTCCCATCCTAACTAACCCACAGCAGTCTCCCCTGCCACTCATCTCAGATTAGATTTGTGACTTCTTATTACTGTGCCTAGTCGCTGTGTCATAGTAAATTCTCCTTGCTCCCTACAAGTGGTTTCAGCGCCTGTATCCCTTTGCTGACTCTGTGGTGTGTAGCCTTAGCTGGTGATACTTCTTAGATCAGGTTTATGACTTCTCATAACTATCTCTAGTCGCTGTGCCATAGAAACATCTCCTTGCTCCCTTCAAGTGGTATCGGCACCTATATCCCTTTTCAGACCCCATGGCGCATAGCCTTACCTGGTGATACCTTGCCCAGATTAAGCCCTTATAACTGTTTCTCTTTCTGACCCCCAGACTTTAACCATGGAACTTGCAATCTGGCTCTACCTTTTTTACCACCTTATGCACCCTACCCTTATTAGGGTACACGCCAGATGGAATTTACCCCAAAGAGGACTCGTATCCCCTACCACAAGAATGTCTACTCATGTAGTCCCTATACAACTTGTGCTATGCCCCCAAGTTGTCGTATCCAGTTTCAGCCGAGTCTCCCTCTCGGACAGCCATCGGCATCTCATTACCTATCCAAGGAATGTTACATACTCGGCCCAGTACCTGCATCTACTGGTGTCATATGGCTAGGGTCTTAGTATGTGTATCACTAGGACTGAACAGTACAAAGAATAGGTCCTTGCATTCCTATGCCAATACTTCCACTAGCCAAAGAAGGTTTAGTTCTTCCAGATTACCACTTGTTGCTCTGAGGAAAGTTGTACTCCTCCTCTTGCTATGCTCAGGTAATGTTAAACTTAACCCTGGTCCTATACAAGCAATTTCTTCACCGTCCGAAGTCACGAAGTAAAAAGGTATCAGCTTTATGCATGTTAATGTGTGTAGCCTCTTAAAGAAACTCACCTCAAAACTGGCTTGGGCTATCCACACGGAGCCAGATGTACTAGTCATATCTGAATCCTGGCTTCATCCATCCATGCCAGACAGAGAGATCAATATCCCTAACTATCTGTTATTCAGAGCCAATAGACTAACCAGAGGTGGTGGTGTAGCCATCTATGTTAAGGACAAGTTTACGGTCGCTACCCTCGACACTACACAGGGATTTATTTAACTCCAAAAATTGATTAGCGTTTTGCTCATAAAAGTGCTAAAACTTTGTGAAAATGCATAGCACTTGCTTCACTGTATTTAACAAACATAACACTTCTAGAAAACCTATATAAATACTTTCTGTACAGTTATCATTGTCCCAAGAAAAAAACTGCTAATCAATTATTTAAAACCCTGCTACATCAATTGCCAATGCCTTCGAATGCCTGTCCTTAAAAATTGAAATATCTACATCAATGGCCCTCTGTGTCATAGTATGTTATAGACCCCCGTCCTCAGGGTCACAGCTCCTGTCCCACCTATCATCTACTATGAGTACCGACACAATGGAAACAATTATACTAGGGGGACCTTAACTACGACTGGCTGTCAAGCGCATCTCTTCCACTTAAATCCTTCTGTGACTCTCATGGGCTCACTCTACTCATTAATGAACCTACTCGTATCAATAAGAAAAACCCTATGAAAAGTATACTATTAGATGTACTTTTAGTAAGCAAACCCCATTTCTTCTCCCATGCTGGGATCTTTTCTGCCGATGTTAGTGACCATTGCTTTATTGCTGGCATAAGAACAGTCCCTAAACCAACAGCCTCAGCAAAGTTCTCTACCAAAAGATCAAAATGGAATTTTGACCCGCTTGCATATATCAATGACCTGAAAGCCTCCCTGCTTTGGCAGACCTTTTATTTAGCCAAATCAGTAGAAACAGCAGATGCCATTTTCCATGAAATTGTATCCAGCACTCATAACACCCATGCACCCTTAGTCAAAACCTGCATAAAGGCTAGAAAGTGCCGTTGGTTTACAGTAGACATCAAGGCAGCACTATTAAAAAGAGACAAGCTCTGGAAGCTAGCACACAAATCTCACAAAGTTGAAGACTGGCATCTTTTCAGAACAGCCAGAAACCAGTGTACAAAGCTAATTCAGGAAACCAAGTCCAACTTCTATCGCTCTGAAATCGACACTGCCTCCAACTGCCCTACCAAGTTCTGGTCCACAATAAAATAACTTTCTGGTAATACCACAGGAAACACACTCCGCTCAAAAATTATTTCTGACAATGTAACTATCAACAACAATTAAGAGATACTACAAGCCTTCAACAATCACTTTGCTGCTACAGGGCTAGCTTTTGATAACTCACCTGCACGCAACCTACGCTCCTAGGTTACCATGCAACCTTCAGAATCTAGTCCCTCAGATGCAGTCTGTTCATTCTCTCCTGCCTCACAAAAAGAGGTCAAAGATCTCCTCCTCCTCCAGTTGGACACCAGAAAAAGTGCTGCTGCTGACACCTTCGATCCGTACTACCTAAAGATTGCCTATCATGTCTTGGCTGTACCTATTACGTATCTATTTAACTTGTCCCTTTCTCAAGGAACCCTCCCCAAACTGTGGAAGAGGGCACATGTTATTCCGTTGTTTAAATCCGGAGACCCCTGTGATCTAAACAACTACAGGCCCATCTCCCTTCTCCCGGTACTATCAAAACTTCTGGAAATAATCATGAATGCCCAGCTGAAATCTTTCATAGATGATACTAACCTGCTAAACCCAATGCAATCTGATTTCAGAACTTAACATAGTACAATCACAGCCCTGGCCAAGGTGACAAATGACTGGCAGCGTGAGCTAGAGAACAAAAAATTTGTCTACGCCGTTTTTCTAGACCTAAGTAAGGCCTTCAACACTGTCGACCACAGCCTCCTTCTTTCTTCATTAAAAGCTATTGGTCTAGATTCTACCTCCTTGCATTGGAACCACAACTACCTTTCTGATAGGCACCAACAGGTCAAGGCCGAAGGTGAACTCTCCCCCTCAAATCTGTTAAAGAGGCGTCCCACAGGGATCCATCCTGGGGCCACTCCTATTTGCCATCTACATCAACAATATAGACTCAGGCATCAATGAGGTGAAAATTCATCTGTTCGCAGATGATACAGTGATCTACCTATGCCGTACAACTCCTGAAACTGCCTGTAGTGACCTGCAAGCTGATTTCAACATACTTCAATACCAGCTCCTTAGTAAAAAATTGCTACCTAATGCCAAAAAGACAAAGGCGATGCTATTTTCACCTATTAACCATGCATCCTACCCTGCTCTACCCCCCCATCACCACCCTCCTAGGAGAAACCCTGGAATTTGTGCCGAAATTCAAATACCTGGGGGTCTGGCTAGACTTCAAACTCTCCTGTGCAGACCACCTGGAGGATTTGTTAAAAACACTGAGGCAGAGACTAGGTCTCTTCTTCAGGTTAAACCACTTACTAACTACAGAGGCCAAGAGACAGCTAGTTCAGTCTACATTCCTTTCCCTAATTGATTACGCTGACTTTATATATATCCAATGTGCTACTTCATACGTCGGTAAATTGGACATACTTTACCACAGAACCCTGAGCTTCATCACTGGTCTCCCCTTCTCCACCCATCACTGCTCTTTATATGCAGCCATAGGTTGGACCTCCCTACAATACAGACAAAATAAAATGCAGCTCTCTAGACATTCAGAGCTATCACTGGCAAACTTCCGCAGTACATTGTTGATTGCCTGACTCTCAATATGTCTGGAACCTATGCCCTAAGAAGCTGTTCACCGATTTCTCTGAAAGTGCCCAAAGCCGTAACGCATTTTGAGAGAGCTGCCATAGGATTCATTCTACCGTCACTCTGGAATGTGCTACAGAAATCACTGAAACTGAGGACTCCTGTTAGTATTACTGTGTTTAAGTCCTTATACTCAAAATACATTACAGAAGCCAGCAACTGCTTCCAATGATCCTAGCTCTGGAATGTGCAACAGAAATCACTGAAACTGAGGACCCTGTTAGTCTCCTGTGTTTAAGACCTTATACTCAAAATACATTACAAAGCCTGCAACTGCTTCAATGATCCTAACTTACTTACACCCCCTTCCACATCCTCCCTGCTTTTCCCATCCTCCTTCCTTCTTGTATCAGTGCATAACTTGTCCCTGAGCCACCTACTTATCTACCGCCCTAAATCTCACCCTCCCTCACCCACCTATTCCTTGTATACCCACAGCATCTCATTCCTTCTCTCCTAGTATTATCCTAGTTCCAGACCCCCCACCCAACTGGCTGCCCACTTCTCCCGACACATGTCTCCCCCTTGATACGCCTGGGTCTTTTTAAACTGACTATGTATGCCTCTTCGCTTGTAGCATCCACTTCAACTAATCTCTTCACTGGACTATAATGCCTTTACCTTACGGGAATACTAAACCATGTATGTTGTTGTATCTGGTATAAATTTTTACTGACTTGCAACCCTATTGTTATGCATACCCTATACCCTTACCAACTGTCTTTTACCTGAACCCAAATGTATTTTTACTTATCCTGTCTATTGCAGGCCTACCTGTACTGTTGTACTCTTGCATCTACTGTCTATTTGTCTGGATATAAATGCATTGTTACTTGACTTGTGTAATGCAGGTCCACCTTGTAAATGAGCTTGCTCAACGGTGTTCGCCTGGATAAATAATTTGATTGATTGATTGATTGATGTGAATAAGACCATTCTTACAACTGTAAGAGTGGTCTATATGCCTATACTAATATATTATTGATCGAGGTTGATCAATAATACATTAAAGGAATAATGCCCCAGGCGTGGCGTTATCCCAAACGACACACACCCTGGAGTGCATTATTCCTATTATACAATGGCTCGTTGTTATACAGAAGAAAGAAAATAATTTTAAAGATGTTTTTGTGTGAAAAAATATTTTAGTTTTTTAAGAGAAGACGAAACAATCAAGCAAACAATCATCTCCAGGTTCATAGTGAGACTGAGACTAGACCCGTGGCATCGTGCTGGGATAACGCCATAGGTCCAGGTACAAACTGACCAATCACAGTCCAAGATTCTTTCTTGCCATTGTATAATGAAATTTAGAAAACTCCATTAAACAAGCACATTCGTATAACACTTATGCATGACACATTCTTTACAAAACAGGAGTGTCTCATGCACTGGAGAAAGGAGCAGTCCAGTTGGTTGGAAGTGCTCCCTCAATCTAAAGTGATAGTTACCAGTATATAAAAAAATGTTGTAGGTGCCGTATTGGTCCTTTTAAAAAACAGATCCAGAAACAAATGATTTGATACCTTTTATTGGACCAACATGGATGTTACAGAAAAGAACAAAGTGCTTTAGCTTTCGAACCAACCAGGTCCTTCTTCAGAAGCTTTGTGGCAGTTTTTTCAAATATCCCATACTATTAACACCAGATTATATAGAAAAAGCAGAAATAATTCTCATTGGTTTAACATATACATTTAAAACATAATAGAAGATTACGTCAGAGAAGCTAATTAACACCAGTATGCCTTAAACTGAGGAGCCTCAGAAGGGCAAGAGGTTATCAAGAATTCTCTACAGCCAGAGAGTTCTTGTCACATAAATTTTAAAATGTCTCAGTATGCCAAGAAAGCATTCTAGTGATAAAAAAAACCTTGGAGTGGCATTCTCCCTAATACATGTAAGATGAGCTTACAACTTACATTCCAGTTGTCCTGGTATATTAAAGGACAGATAATGAGAGACAAAATCCTGAAATTAGGTATAACTGCAAGTTGAAATCAAGCCTCAAACCTACACATATAAACATGATGCATGAAAGTATCACTTGTAAGTGTAAGTGCAAAAAAAAAAATCCTTGTCAAGGACCCCCAAGAAAACGAGACCATGAGCCTGATAAATGCAGATTTCAACACAGAGTCTGTGTATAACAAAATGCACAGAATCAGTCTACAATCTAAATGAAAACCCAAAGGAATTACACCTTTAATGAACCCCCAAGTAAATGAGATATGCATCTTAATATGAGCAGTTAAAAATGTGACAGTGTGAAATCCACCCACTGACAACTAATAGAGAAAATAAATGCACACTATATGTGAAAACTAAATTGAAAACTAAGTGTTCTAGCCACATAACTGCCCCATGCCACGCTCCACCCACACATATGTGTACATACACCATACCACACCCCATACACACACACACACACACACACACACACACACACACACACACACACACACACACAACCACAACACACAACAAATATAGCAAACACATTCTGCACACACCACACAACAAAAACAAAACACACATACACACCATACCCACAACACATAAAAACACAACACACACCAAACACACACATACATACATCAGTATACACACACACACACACTCAAACGCACTCACCACAGTGTTAAGGTGAAAGTCAACAATGTAGATAACCATAAACTTACAAAATCAAAGGCCCGCTGAAGAACTAAACTGTTTATGTCCATCTTTTAAAGTAAAGGTCTGTGTAAGTTTAAGTGGAATAATGTGTCATGTACCCAACATCAATGTTCAAAAATTAAAAAAGAAACATCTAACAATGTTTCTATCATTATTAGGGATGCCATACACTATGAAAAATAGTGGATGGGCAACTCTATGATTTACCAGTGTGTTGTGCCACCTTGGTGCATAGCTGCCTATCCACTATATATTTTTTTTTTTTTTAATTTAGTTGTTTAACCAGGTATAGCACACTAAGCTCAAAGCTTTTTTACAGGAGCGACCTGGGAGCACAAGGAGATTAAGTGACTTGCTCAGGGTCACACAGTATGCAAGTGGAAAAAAAAAAAAAACGGCCGGCCACAGAGGAACCCTGGTTGGTCTCAGAGTGGAAGGGATATTGGGATATGGCTATTTTCCATGGACAGCCATAACCTAATGTGGCAGGAGAACAATTTATTTAAAAAATAAATAGCCTCATCATGTCTCTGCCTTCTGTGCCATCTGAGGTGACTGGAAGTAGCATGTATGGGGCCATTCAGGCCCCACATCACACCATGGAGACTGTGTTGAGAGGGTGCACAGATATTATAACAGGGTCTCCCTCTTGCAAAGCATTGGTTCCCTCTACATAGTCTCTGCACATTTTAGGAATGTCTCTGGCTGCCACAGACCTTGACTCTGCCCCCTAACTACCCCTAAAATGAATGCCTTCATAGTTGTGGGGGTGGAGTGAGAAAGATGTGAAGGGTCAGTGCAAGTCACTCTGTGACTGTCAAAGGTTGCTGTTCATGCATGAAGAGGGCATTCCTTAAGAGAGCCCATCTGTTAGCACTAGCAGAGGGATTCCAGACCTAACTGTTGATCAGTGCCTTTATATGCCTAGGAGCAGAATTTGCAGAATGAGGAGAAACATAGCGGTGGGAAGCTTGGGTTAGACAGTTTGCCTCATAGTTAAGCTGATTGGATACCAGGACATTTCAAAGGCCTGGATCTGATTCTAAGTAAGGTCCCAAAATTTATTTTCATGAAAATGCATAAGGTTTAATCCACAGTCAGTTGTGCGGCAAAATTGTAAACGAGCATTTGTCAATGCCGAATGTTGATTACATTGGTCCGTTGAATTCGCTCACTGCCCCTCTGTCACTCGCTTGTTCTGTTTCTCCCGGTGCTGCAGGCTGCTGTTTTGTACTGGGCTCCTGCCTGCATTGGCACCATTTTCTGTCCAGAAAGAAATCTGCAGCTGTCCCAACAGAGGTCTGTTGAGGTGGCTTAGTCCCCCTGTGTCACTTGCTCATTCTGTTTCTTCTGGCGCTGCAGGCTGGCCTTTTGTACTGGGCTCCTGCCTGTGTTGATGGCTTTTTCTGCCCACAAAGAAATCTGCAGCAGTCATGATAGAGTTCCGTTGAGCTCGCTCACTCCCCTTCTCTCACTCGGTCATTTGGTTTCTCATGCTGTTGCAGGCTGCCCTTTTGTACTGGGCCACTGTGTGCATTGCTTCCTTTTCTGCCCACAAAGAAATCTGCAGCAGTCCCGACACAGGTCCGTTGAGCTCGCTCACTCCCCGTCTCTCACTCGCTCATTCTGTTTCTGCCGGCACTGCAGGCTGGCCTTTTGAACTGGGCTCCTGCCTGTGTTGGTGGCTTTTTCTGCCCACAAAGAAATCTGCAGCAGTCACGATACAGCTCCATTGAGCTCGCTCACTCCCCCTCTCTCACTTGCTTATTCTGTTCCTCCCGCTGCTGCAAGCTGGCCTTTTGTACTGGGCACCTGCGTGCACTGCTGCCTTTTTCTGCCCACAAAGAAATCTGCAGCAGTCACGATAGACCTCTGTTGAATTTGCTCACTCCCCCTCTCTCACTCGCTCTGTCCCTTTTCTGCCGGCGCTGCAGCCTGCCCTTTTGAACGGGGCTCCTGCCTGCGTTGCTGCCCTTTTCTGCCCACAAAGAAATCAGCAGCAGTCCCGATAGAGCTCCATTGAGCTTGCTCGCTCCCCCTCTTTCTCAGTTGTTCATTCTGTTTCTCCTGCCGCTGCAGGCTGCCCTTTTGTACTGGGCCCCTGCGTGCATTGCTGCCTTTTTCTACCCACAAAGAAATCTGCAGCAGTCCCAACAGAGCTCCGTTGAGCTCACTCACTCCCCCTCCCTCATTCACTTGTTCTGTGTCTCCCGCTGCTGCAGCCTACCCTTTTGTACTGGGCTCGTCTCCCACTTCTGCAGCCTGCCCTTTTGTACTGGGCTCCTGCTTGTGTTGGGGGCTTTTTCTGCCCACAAAGAAATCTGCAGCAGTCCCGACACAGCTCCGTTGAGCTCACTCACTCCCCCTCTCTCACTCGCTTGTTGTGTTTCTCCCAGTGCTGCAGGCTGGCCTTTTGTACTGGGTTCCTGCCTGCGTTGGCACCATTTTCTGCCCACAAAGAAATCAACAGCTCTCACGAGAGAGCTGCTTTAAGGTTGCTCACTCCTCGTGTCATTCGCTCATTCTGTTTGTTCTTGCGCTGCAGGCTGTCCTTTTGTACTGGGCTCCTACCTCTGTTGGCACCTTTTTCTGCCCACAAAGAAATCTGCAGCAGTCCCGACACAGCTCCATTGGGCTCGTTCACTCCCCCTCTGTCACTCGCTCGTTCCATTTCTGCCGGCACTGCAGGCTAGCCTTTTGTACTGGGCTCCTGCCTGCATTGACGCCTTCTTCTACCCACAAAGAAATCTGCAGCAGTCACGATACAGCTCCATTGAGCACGCTCACTCCCCGTCTCTCTGACTTGCTCATTCTGTTTCTCCCACTGCTGCAGGCTGGCCTTTTGTACTGGGCACCTGCGTGCACTGCTGCCTTTTTCTGCCCACAAAGAAATCTGCAGCAGTCACGAAAGACCTCCGTTGAGTTCGCTCACTCCCCCTCTCTCACTCACTAGTCCCATTTCTGCCAGCACTGCAGCTTGCCCTTTTGTACGGGGCTCCTGCCTGCATTGCTGCCCTTTTCTGCCCACAAAGAAAGCAGCAGTCCTGATAGAGCTCTATTGAGCTCACTTAATCCCTCCTCACTAATCATTCTTGTCTCCGCTGCTGCAGCCTGCCCTTTTGTACTGGGATCATATCCCCCTGTTGCAGCCTGCCCTTTTGTACTGCACTCCTGCTTGCATTGGGGGCCTTTTCTGCCCACAAAGAGATCTGCAGCAGTCCTGACGCAGCTCTGTTGAGCTCACTCAGTCCCCCTCTCTCACTCACTCATTGTGCTTCTCCCGGCGCTGCAGGCTGGCCTTTTTGTACTGGGTTCCTGCCTGTGTTGGCACCTTTTTCTGCCCACAAAGAAATCTGCAGCTGTCCCAACAGAGCTCCGTTGAGGTCACTCACTCCCCATCTCACCACTCATTCTGTTTCTCCTGGCACTGCAGGCTGCCCTTTTGTACTGGGCTCCTGCCTCTGTTAGTGCCTTTTCTGCCCACAAAGAAATCTGCAGCAGTCCTGACAGAGCTCTGTTGAGCTCACTCACTCCCACTCTCTCACTTGCTCATTCTGTTTCTCCCGCCGCTGCAGGCTGCCCTATTGTACTGGGCCCCTGCGTGCATTGCTGCCTTTTTCTACCCACAAAGAAATCCGCAGCAGTCCCAATGGAGCTCCGTTGAGCTCCTCCTCCCTCTCCCTCCTCGCTTATTCTGTGTCTCCGCTGCTGGAGCCGTCACTTTTGTACTGGCTCGTCTTCCGCTGCTGCAGCCTTCCCTTTTGTGCTGGGCTACTGCTTGCGTTGGGGGCCTTTTCTGCTCACAAAGAAATCTGCAGCAGTCCCGACACAGCTCCATTGAGTTCACTCACTCCCTCCCCCCTCTCACTCGCTCATTGTGTTTCTCCCAGCACTGCAGGCTGGCCTTTTGTACTGGGTTCCTGCCTGCATTGGCACCTTTTTCTTCCCATGAAGAAATCTGCAGCTGTCCCGACAGAGCTCCATTGAGGTTGCTCAATCCCCCCCTCTCACTCGCTCATTCTATTTCTCCTGGCGCTGCAGGTTGCCCTTTTGTACTGGGCTTCTGCCTCTGTTAGCACCTTTTTCTGTCCACAAAGAAATCTGCAGCAGTCCCAACAGAGCTCCGTTGAGGTCACTCACTCCCCGTCTCACCCACTCATTCTGTTTCTCCTGGCACTGCAGGCTGCCCTTTTGTACTGGGCTCCTGTCTCTGTTGGCGCCTTTTTCTGCCCACAAAGAAATCTGCAGAAGTCCTGACAGAGCTCTGTTGAGCTCACTCACTTCCTCTCTCTCACTCGCTTCTGATTCTATTTCTCCCTTGCGCTGCAGAGCTTGCCCTTTGTACTGGGCCCCTGCGTGCATTGCTGCCCTTTTCTACCCACAAAGAAATCCGCAGCAGTCCCAATGGAGCTCCGTTGAGCTCACTCACTCACTCCCTCTCCCTCACTCGCTCGTTCTGTGTCTCCCACTGCTGGAGCCATCCTTTTGTACTGGGCTCGTCTCCAGCTGCTGCAGCCTGCCCTTTTGTACTGGGCTACTGCTTGCATTGGGGGCTTTTTCTGCCCACAAAGAAATCTGCAGCAGTCCTGACACAGCTCCATTGAGTTCACTCACTCCCCCTCTCTCACTCGCTCATTGTGTTTCTCCCGGCACTGCAGGCTGGCCTTTTGTATTGGGTTCCTGCCTGCATTGGCACCTTTTTCTTCCCATGAAGAAATCTGCAGCTGTCCTGACAGAGCTCCATTGAGGTCGCTCACTCCCCCCCCCTCATTCGCTCGTTCTATTTCTCCTGGCGCTGCAGGCTGCCCTTTTGTACTGGGCTTCTGCCTCTGTTAGCACCTTTTTCTGTCCACAAAGAAATCTGAAGCAGTCCCAACAGAGCTCCGTTGACATTGTTCACTTACTCCCACTCTCTCACTCGTTCGTTCTGTTTCTCCCGCTGCTGCAGGCTGCCCTTTTGTACTGGGCCCCTGCATGCATTGCTGCCTTTTTCTGCCCACAGAGAAATCCACAGCAGTCCCAACAGAGCTCCAGTTAGCTCACTCACTCCCCCTCCCTCACTCACTCATTCTGTGTCTCCCGCTGCTGCAGGCTGCCCTTTTGTACTGGGTTCCTGCCTGCATTTTTCTGCCCACAAAGAGATTTGCAGCAGTCCTGACACAGCTCCCTTGAGGTCGCTCACCCCCCCCTCGTCACTCGCTCATTTGTTTCTGCCAGCGCTGCAGGCTGGCCTTTTGTACTGAGCTCCTGCCTGTGTTGCTGCCTTTTCATGCCCACAAAGAAATCCGCAGCAGTCACGATAGACCTACGTTGAGCTTGCTCACTCCCCCTCTCTCACTCGCTCGTTCTGTTTCTGCCGGTGCTGCAGGCTGGGCTTTTGTACTGGGCTCCTGGTTGCATTACCGCCTTTCTCTGCCCACAAAGAAATCTGCAGCAGTCAAGATAGAGCTCCGTTGAGGTCGCTCACTCCCCCTGTCTTACTCACTCATTCTGTTTCTCCTTGCACTACAGGTTGCCCTTTTGTACTGGGCTCTTGCCTTTGTTGGCGCCTTTTTCTGCCCACAAAGAAATCTGCAGCAGTCCCGACAGAGCTCCTGTGAGCTCGTTCTCTCCCCCCTCTCAGTTGCTCATCCCATTTCTGCCACTGCTACAGGCTGCCCTTTTAATAATAATAATAATAATAAAACTTTATTTATTAAGCGCCTTTCAAGCACCAAGGCGCTGTACAAATGAATGATAAAATCAGAAAATACACTTATAAAATCAGTAATCACAACAACCACAAGCCATAAAAGCCTGGCTCCACAAATGGGTCTTCAGTTCCCGCTTAAAAGACTCCACGGTCGTGCATTCCTGAAGCCGGCGAGGCAGAGAATTCCAGAGGGTTGGGGCTATAAACACAAAAGCCCGAGCCCCAGAGGATTTTAAAGTAACCCTTAGAACCTCCAGCAACGCCTTTCTGCCCACAAAGAAATCCGCAGCAGTCACAATAGAGCTCCGTTGAGCTCGCTCACTCCCCCTCTCTCTCAGTCACTCGTTCTGTTTCTCCTGCTGCTGCAGGCGGCCTTTTGTACTGGGCCCCTGCATGCATTGCTGCCTTTTCCTGCCCACAAAGAAATCCGCAGCAGTCCCAACAGAGCTCCGCTGACCTCATGCACTCCCGCTCCCTCACTCGCTCGTTCAATGTCTCCCGACACTGCAGGCTGCCCTTTTGTACTGGGCTCCTGCCTTCGTTGGTGCCTTTTCCTGCCCACAAAGAAATCTGCAGCAGTCCTGACAGAGCTCAGTTGAGCTTGGTCACTCCTCCCCCTCTCACTCGCTCAATCCTAAATTGTCCCAAACAATGATTTCCGACAGTGACTGAGGTATTCTGTGCCAGAAGCACGAAAGCACATTTCGGCCAGGATGTGAAAAATGACAGCTGCACTTTTCATGAGGAGATGTGGGAAAATGCCATTGCTGAGAATGTGGCGCGAAAATATTACTAATTTGTGAAGTTACAAGGGTGCATGGAAACTGCACAACGCGCACTCGTAACAGTCATTTTATGGAGTGTCATCAGAAAATTTTCAACATTGCCATTTTAGGACCTGTGCTCATGAACAGTGTCAGTGTGATTTTCTTAATGTGTCCCGAACACTGATTTCCCACAGTGACCACGCTATTGTGCGCTGGAAGAGCGAAAACACATTTTGGCCAGGATGTGAAAAATGACAGCTGCACTGTTCATAAGGAGGTGTGTACAAATGGCAGTGTTGGAAATCTGGAGTGAAAATATTGCAAAGTTGCGAAGGTACGAGTGTGCATGGAAACTGCACAACGCACACTCTTAACACAGTCATTTTATGGAGTATCAGCACCAAATTTTCAACATAGGCATTTTAGGACCTCTGCTCATGAACAATGTCACTATCATTTTCATAATCTGTCCTGAACACTGATTTCCCACAGCGACCACGCTATTCTGTGCCGGAAGTACGAAAGCACATTTTGGCCATGATATAAAAAATGACAGGCATACTGTTCACAAGGAGGTGTGGAAAAATGCCAGTGTTGAAAATCTGGCATGAAAATATCGCAAATTTGCAAAGTTACGAGCTTGTGTAGCAACTGTGCAATGCACGCTTGTAAAACAGTAATTTTTTGGATTTTTTCCACCAAATTTGCAACATAGGCTTTTTGAGAGGCTACCTCATGAACACTGGCACTGTTTCATGAATCGGTCCCAAAAAGTGATTCCACACAGTGACCACAAAATCACCTTTCGGGACCGATTAATGCCATGAGAGTGACAGAATTCATGAGGAGGGGTCCCAAAAACCCTATGTTGAAAATTTGGTGCCAAAATTCCAAAAAATGTCCGAGATATGCATCAAAGTTGAAAAATCCCTATTTATTCCATTATACAGCTTACCGGCATTTCCTCAGTTCGCGGTTGGCTTTGAAGAGTGCAGATGTGTTCAAACCACGAAGATCGTCCACCTGATCTCCGGAGGTCAGTATGGGGTGAGGTTGGGGGCAGGGTGTGCAGTGGGTGGGTGTGGGTTGTGGGGGGGCAGGGAGACAGCGAGGGACCATTTTTTGTTTACAGGGACAAAAAAAAATAAGAGACATCGGGGGACCATTTTTGCCTTTCAGGGAATGTGGCACCCTGGGGTGGGCTCCCAGCGTACCAACGGACTCTTTTGGGGGGAGCAGCTGCAGCCGATGGGAGATTGGGCACCCCCATTGGCACACAACTAAAGGGGGGGAGCACATCATGCCAATGGGGATTGGGTACCCCATCGGCACACAAAGAAATGGGGAGGGGAATGTGGCAGTAAGGACTGGGCACCCCATTGGCGAACACAGGGGTGGGGAGACATGCTGTGGGGACTGGGCTACCCGCCAGCAACAGCCCTGCAATGAGGGTTGCTTCCTCATTGCAGCAGATGATGCTGCAATGATGAGGGGGCCCCTGATTGCAGCGGCTAAAACGTTTTAAGTTGGTGGCACGCTGGCTGAACTAGTGTCAGCAGCAGCGTGCCACGGCATTGGGGAAAGGCGGCCAAGCCTTAAAGGCTGTGGGGACATTGGCCACAACAGTGCCGCACCTCCACAACCTGCTTCTGGACGAAAGCTGCCGCAATCTGTTTCTTGCGCATGTACACAATCAACATAAAAATGAACAACCTGGTTGGGTGGTGAGGCCCGAGGAAGTGAGATCATTATAGTACTGATGCACACCCAGAGTGGATAATTACCCTTATAACATTTATAAAATGGACAAAAGTGATATAGCTGTTTATAATACCAAGTGTCAGAAAAAAAAAAACATAAGCTCTCTGCGTTAACCCCAATCATACAGGTGCGGAGAGATAGAATGCAGTTAATCCAACAAATGGAAAGAATCCTTGCAAGACAAAAACAATCGAAAGACACATTTTTAGAGAAATAGAGATGCTGAGAGTACAACCCATAGAAACATATGCTTGGCCAATCCAGTCTGCTCAT
The DNA here is from genome assembly GCA_016271365.2 of Neoceratodus forsteri. Lineage (NCBI taxonomy): Eukaryota > Metazoa > Chordata > Ceratodontiformes > Ceratodontidae > Neoceratodus > Neoceratodus forsteri. Next base: position 1,591,639,907 of record CM028130.1, read on the forward strand.
TTCTCCCAACCTACACTATTACATCAGACCTTGCCCAATCTACAGCTTTTTCTCCCTCCGCCCTTCCTTTCCAGTATGATTCCTTTGGGCTTCTCCCATGCATTCTTGAACCCTACCACTGTTTTTTCCCCCACCACTTCCACTGGCAGGCTGGTTCAGGAATCCACCACTCTTTCTGTGAAGAAATACTTCCTCACATCCCTCCAGCTTCATAGCATATCCCCTTGTTCTAGAGCACCTTTTCTTCTGCAAAAATACTCCTGTCCTGTACCTTATTTACCCCTGTCAGGTATTTAAAAGTCTCTGTCATATCTCCCCTCTCCCTCCTCTGTTCCAGGGTGTAAATATTGTGATTGTTTAGTCTCTCCTCATAGGACTTCTGATGCAGACCTTTCAACATTTTAGTTGCCCTCCTCTGGACCACCTCCACTCTGTTTATGTCTTTCTGGAGATGTGGTCTCCAGAACTGGACACAATATTCTAGGTCGGGTCTTCCCAGTGATCTATACTGAGGCAACACTACCTCCCTCTTTCTGCTGGAGATAACCCTCTGTATGCACCCCAGCATCCCACTCTCCCTCCGTAAAGCCTTGTTGCACTGCCTCACCACCTTTAGGTCATCCAGTATGGTTACCCCCAGGTCTCTTTCTTGCCTGGTAGTCATCAATACCATTCCACACATTTTGTACTCTGCCCCTGGGTTTCTTTGCCCTATGTATGTATGGTATGAACCAGTATGGTTCACAATAAACACAGCAATAGAGTCAAGCCATACAAAGACAAAAGTACTGGACTTTAGGAGGGCTGACTTTGCCAAAATGGGTGAGTGCCTAAGGACGCACTAGCAAATGGGCAGGAAGGAGGGGTGGAAGAACAATGGGGAATAATAAAAACTGCCATCACAGAGGTAACGAGCCTTTGTGTGAAGCAAATAAACAAAACAAGACGATGTAAGAAACCACTATGGTTCTCAAAGGAAGTGGCAGTGAAGGTTCAAGAAAAGAAAGCATTCAGGAAGTACAAGGAATGCATTGAAGGAGCAGGACAGAGAACTGTATCAGTTAAAGCAAAGGAGGCTGGGAAGGCAGTCAGAACAGCAAGGCCCAAACCGAGGAAAAGATAGCCAACTCAGTTAAGAAGGGGATAAAACCTTTTATAGGTACATCAGGAAAGAAGGAAGACCAAGGGAGGGATAGTGAGGCTTAATAAAGGGAGGAGGGTGGGCAGAGGAGACTGTGAAAAGGCAGAGATACTAAACAAATATTTTTGCTCAGTATTTACAAAGGAAGAGGGAGGTACATAAAACAAACAGTAGTAACACTCTGGATACAGAAGTTGATACTGGCCCATTTACAGAACAAAGGGTTCTGAAAGAACTCTTAAAACTGAAGGTGGACAAAGCAATGGGGCCTGATGGGATTCATCCCAGAATTCTAAAGAACTAAGGGTAGAACTAGTGACACCACTGACTACCCTTTTAACAAATCATGGGAGGATGGGGTGGTACCGAGGACTGGAGGAGGGCAGATGTGATTCCCTTCACAAAAGTGGGAGCAAGGCAGAAGCAGGAAACTATAGACCTGTTAGTTTAACCTCAGTGATAGGGAAAATGATGGAATCACTTCTAAAGGAAAGAATTGTCAGTATCTAGAGGCCAGAGGGCACAGGACCCTAGGCAGCATGGATTCACAGCGGGAAGGTCATGCCAGACAGATCTGATAGATTTCTTTGACTGGGTGACCAAAGTAGTAGATCAGGGAGGGCTGTGGACATGGCCTACCTAGACTTTTAGCAAGGCATTTGACACAGTCCCACACAAAGATTAATATGCAAGTTAGCCAGCCTGGGAGTGGGTCCCAAGATGACAGCCTGGGTAAAGAATTGGCTGGAGAATAGGACACAGAGGTGAATAGTAAATGGAGTCCACTCAGAAGAAAGGAGGGTTACTAGTGGGGTACCGCAGGGTTCAGTATTAGGACCGGTCCTCTTCAATGTCTTTATAAGCGACATTGCAGAAGGACTGGAAGGAAAAGTATGTCTCTTTGCAGATGACACTAAGATCTACAACAGAGTTGATGCACAGGGTGGGGTGGAAAGGATGAGAAAGGACTTGGCAAGGTTAGAGGAATGGTCAAATGTATGGCAGCTTAGATTCAATGCTAAGAAGTGCAAGGTAATGCACCTGGGAAACAAAAACCCAAGGGAAGAGTACACAATGGGGGGTGAGATACTAACAACAACAAAAATGGAAAGGGACCTGGGGGTAGTCATATCAGATGACCTAAAGACGGGCAAGCAATGTGAGAGGGCAGCAAGGAGGGTTGGGGATACTGGGATGCATAGGGAAAGGCATCACCAGTAGAAAACAGGAAGTTATTATCCTCTGTACAGACAGCTGGTGAGACCCCATCTGGAGTATTGTGTGCAGTTCTGGAGACCCAATCTCCATAAAGACATAGACAGGATGGAAGCTGTCCAGAGGAGGGCAACTAAATGGTGCAGGGTCTGCACCGGAAGACATATGAAGAGAGACTAAGGAGCTTAATATGTATAGCCTCGAGGAAAGAAGGAGAGGGGGGACATGATAGAAACGCTTCAAGTACCTCAAGGAATCAACAAAGTCCAAGAGGGTAGCATCTTTCAAAAAAGAGGTGTGCAAGAACAAGAGGCACAATTTGAAAATAGAAGCGGCTCAGAGAGTAATTTAAGAAGTATTTTTACAGAGAGGGTTGTGGATGCATGGAACGGCCTTCCGAAGGAGGTTGTGGAGTCAAAATCAGTGGTGGAATTCAAGCATGCATGGGATAGTCATAAGGCAGTTCTGGGGGATGGGGGTAGGAAGAAGTAGGCTGCTGGTTAACTAGGATCTGCAGCTTATCCAGTAGGTAGGGAAATGGGCAGACTGGGTGGGCAAAGCGGTCCTTATCTGCCATCAATTTCTATGTTTCTATGTGCATTACTTTGCACTTTTTCACATTGAAAGACAGCTGCCATACCCTTGACCACACATCTAGTTTCCTCAGGTCTCTGCTCATCCTTTCCACGACCCCCTCCAGAGTGTCCACCCTATTGAAGATTTTGGTGTCATCTGCAAAGAGGCAGATCTTCCCTGCCAAGCTCCTCTGCAGTGTTACTTATAAAGACGTTAAAGAGGACCGGTCCCAGCATTGATCCCAGAGGCACCCCACTGGACGTCACCATCCCTTCCTTGGTGTGAACTCCATTTACTACTACCCTCTGTCACCGCTCCCCTAACCAATTTCTAATCCAGTTTATCACTTTAGGACCCACTCCTAAGTTATCCAGCTTGCTTACTAGTCTCCTATGTGGAATGGTGTTGAATGCCTTACTGAAATCTAGGTAGGCCACATTCACCGCTCCATTCTGATCTAGTTCCTTGATCACCCAGTGACCCATTCACGGACAGAGGAGTCTGAGAGGTGGCATGACAGATACCAAATACTAAGGCATAATCACTGTAGGAGGAGGAGGATGGAAAACTTAGTTACTCAGGGTAACAGGGTGGCCAGTGAAAATAGCTAAGTAAAAACAAGTCAAAACAGCTAAGTCAAATACAGCAACCAAAAATTGGCCCCCTACCCGAGGTGTATCCCCACTGGAGTAGGTATAAATAAGAAGGGGGTGTGGGTGGCAAAGCCCTCCACAAGGGGAGTTGTGTGGAGCTTGCCTCTCCCCGCAAAAACAAAACTTACTGTATTTGACTGAGCTGTTTTGTATTCGCTATTTTTGGTGGTCGCTGTTTTTACTTAGCCGTTTTCACATTTTCAGGACCCTTTCTGAGACTTGCATTTTTAAATATCAAGAACAATGAAATTAAGCATCAGGCATATATAGTATATAGAGAATATATACTATATACCCTATATAGGGAATATCCCATGAGGTAGCTCAAAACATGATTGGTATGAGACGTGGAATGTTGGTGTTACTGTTCCCTCGCACAAGTGCCTGAGCGAAGTGAGGACACTCCATGCTAGGGAACAATAACACTGTCAATCATATTTTAAGCTACCACCTGGCATATTTATTTATTATTTATTAGCTTTTATTAACCAGAGTAAGTATACTAGACACAAGTTATTTTCAAGTTATGACCCAGGAGGTTACAAGACTGATTGTCCAAAGTATGCGCCCTACATGCTATAGTTTGGGTCCGGGTCCAATCATCCTGATTGTGGGATGTTGTGATATCATTGGCCCAGTCCTGGTTCAGATAGTCCAGTGCTCCCTTGATTCGGATGAGTTTCTAAGCTCCCTGAAGGAGGTGGTGGTAATACCTCTCCTGAAGAAAGCTTCTTTGGACCCTGACTCTCTGGCCAGCTACAAACCAATCTCAAACCTCTCCTTTATAGGGAAGGTTATTGAGAAAGTAGTGGCAGTACAACTGGAAAACCACTTGACCATCCATAACATCTATGAACCTCTCCAATCTGGTTTTGAAAGAGGCATAGTACCGAGACTGCACTGGTTCGGTGCCCAATGATCTCCTGATGGCGAGAGATTGGAGAAGCCATTCGGTCTTGGTGCTCCTTGATCTCTCTTCAGCCTTTGACACTGTGGACCATGGGGTACTGCTTGGGTGCCTGAGGTCTATCTGTGGCCTGACATGTACGGTCCTCAGGTGGTTTACATCTTTCCTCACAGGCAGAACTCAGAGAGTGGTGTCTGGGATTTTTTCCTCGGTCCCATTCTCTCTGTCATGTGGGGTGCCTCAGGGCTCATTGTTGTCCCCCATGTTGTTTGCAGTGTATATGCTGCCCCTCAGAGACATTGTGAGATGGTATGAGCTGAGGTTTCACTGCTATGCTGATGATACCAGCTCTACCTATCCTTTGCACCTGACCAGGATAGTGCTCTCTCGGTATTTAACTGCCTTGCTGAAATCCAGGATTGGATGAATTTGAGCTGTTAAAGTTGAATGCGGGAAAGACTGAGGTGATGGTTGTGGACCCAGGTCACCAGATAGAGGGGTTGAGGACTGGTCAGCTCTCTGGAATTTATCTAGGGGGTTCCCAGATTCTTACCTCTAAATGGTTGCGGGTACTGGGGGTGCTGTTTGACAATGGGCTGACTTTAAGATCTCAGGTGTTGGCGGTCATCAAGTCTTCCTTTTATCACCTTAGGAACATCACCAGGATCAAGCACCTTGTTCCATCTGGGGATCTACCTACATTGGTCCACGCCTTTGTGACCTTACACTTTGATTACTGCAACTCCCTGTACTTAGGGCTTCCTGGGGTTGATATCCGCCGCCTCCAGCTAGTGCAGAATGCTGCAGCACGATTGCTGACAGGGAATTCCCGAACATCTCATATCATGCCTGTGCTGCACAATCTGCACTGTCTGCCGATTTGGTGGCGGATCACCTTTAAAGTTAATTTACTGACTTATAAAGCCCTACATGGGCTTGGCCCTGACTACTTGAAAGAGCTTCTTGTTCCCTATCGCCCCAAGCGACAGCTCCGTTTGGCCAACGAGGAGTTGCTGGAGAACCTGAGGGTGTCTTTGAAATCTTTTGGGGCCCGTGCATTTATGTACGTGGCCCCTACCCTCTGGAATTCTCTACCCCATTGGCTGCAGGAGTGCACAACTGTGGGAGGTTTTAAACAGGTATTAAAAACCTTTTTATGGTGCCAGGCCTTTAATGGCACTGAATGAGTGAACCACGTCAGACTACTGTTATTGTTTTATATTGTATTTATTGATTTTATCACATTGTTTTAATCTTTTGTAAAGCGCCTTGGGATACTGAAAGGCACTTATGTGAAATAAAGTTTATTATTATTATTATTATTATTAAGACAAGCAATGCACTACAAACAAGCAGGTACAAAAATAAATGATCAAGGAACAGTAGTAAATAATGCAGGTATGAAACACAAAGTTGGTGGTAAACATACTGCCCAAGAGAAGAAACAACAAGCTGTAACAGCAGGCAGGAGTACAGAAATGTGAGCACGATTCAAGTAAAATTAAAACACACATCAGCTAGTTCAGTGCAGGTAGTGCCAGTGACAGCAACTAACAGGCTGATGCCAGGTAACAAAGCAAATACCACAAGATCACGTGCAGTCACATCTTGAGTTGGCCTGAAGGAAATCCCACAGGGACTTTCTAAACTGAAAGTGAGAGGAGGACCAGTGAACGTTGAGTGGCAGAAAGTTCTGTAGTTTGGCTGCAGTACCACTAAAGGGCTGGTCCCCAATATGAGTGAATGTCTTAGGTATAGTGAAAGGAGATGTTTCATTCAGTCCCAGGGGAAAGGACAGCTTGGAGAATTTGAGCAGAGCTGCAATGGAAGCAGGGGAAGCAGTCCTAACTGTTTTATCAGTGAAGCATTCTAGAGCAAATAGGTGGCTATTTGAGGGACATAGCCAACCTAGATGGTTACAGAGGTCACCATGGTGATTTGCTTGGTTTAGCAAGAGAGCAAGTCTACAGATGTTATCGTAGCTAGTCTCCCATTTTGACAGCAGGGACTTGGAGGCACTGGTGAAAGATATATGCCCATAGTTAAAGTAGGGAAGTAAGGCTCCCCTGACAAGGGCTAAACACGCATTGGACATAAGACAAAGTTTGGCCCAGTAGGTCAGACCCATTTTAGTATTTACTGACTTACAAACACTGAGGATCTGGAGGAAGAAAACAAGATGTAGGTCACATGTAGTTCCAAGGTATTTAATGGATGGTGCCACCTTAAAAGGCATCCCATCAGTACACCTGATGGATTGGGGTGGTGTGGTGTAAGCTCTTAGTTTGGCTGGGCACCGAAAACACATGGCTTGGGTTTTTCATTAAATTCATTGCCAGCTTATTTTTGACCAGCAAAGCATATATTTTATGAAATTCATTTGTACGTTTTAGGTTGATATGACTTGTGTTCTTAGAACTGTGAAGAAGCACCATGTCATCAGTCAATAAGGGTATGGGACCTACCCCTCATGGAAAACCTGGTTGAATCAGAGATGATCTGAGTGAGGCCCAGTTCTGATAATATATTTTCAGAGAGGCCTCTGTTAGACCCAAACCAATTTAGATTTAAGTCCCCCATTATAACACAGTGTCAGTGGCTCAGCAGGTAGCACACTCGCCTCTGAGGCCGGGAGATCAGAGGGCTGTGGGTTCAGTTCCCACATCTGGCACTTGGGTTAATATCCCAGTACTGACACTGTAATGCAGCATGAGAGGGGTGCTGCATTTCTGAGGTGCCGTCTTTCGGATGAGGCGTTAAACCGAGGGTCCCATCTGCCTGGGTTGGTGGTAGTTCAGGTGGATGTTAAAGATCCCATGGCACTTATCAAAAAGAGTAGGGGAATTTCCCCGGTGTCCTGGCCAAATTTCCCTCATTCACTAAAAATACCACCAACAGCTTAATCTGGTTCAAGGTCAGTTGGCATTCATCTGTATCCCCTTCCCCCGGGTCGTGCCTGAAAATAGGCAGGATTTGTCTAGTGCACTTACCCGGTCAACAAAAGCTAAATAAATAAAATAAGAACCTCATTTGACCCCACTGAGCTCCTAACATGATCGAGGAGTACTGATAGGTCATTAAGGCCACAGATGGGAAGATTATACACCAAAAGGAGATGCTTTTTTCTTTGCATTCCCCAGAAGATGCACTGTGTGTAGGTACTCAACAGTTGCCTCTGGGGGACAAGTGATCTGAACTATAGAGATATTAAGGTGGGATTTATAGTAAACAAGTAGAGCCCCAGCATGTTTAGCCCCAAGGTGGTCCAGCCAAATAATATTGAATTCTGGGAAGGAGCAAACCATGTTATTTGTAGTACATTGGAGCCATATCTCAGTTAAGCTAAGGATGTCAGGTTGGTAGTTGTTAATCCAGGCCATTTATTCACCTTGGTAAGCAACCAGGACATGGATGTTCAGGTGGGCAACCTTTAGACTTTTGCAACTAGTTCACCCAGTAGGAATTGAGGAGTGCACAGGCAAAGGCCCTGAATTAGGAGCAACGTCACCTGCAAGTGAGACATGTAGTAATGCAAGCCATAGGGAAAAAATATAAGAAGCACATCCTACAGGCCAGTAGGGCAGTTACAGCCTGTCCTTAAGGTGCCGTACCAGTGGTATGAAAAGTTGACGATGAAGTAGCTCAGTTGCAGACAACTCATGCACATTATTGCACAGTGGGTTGGAAACAAAGAATTGGTTGCCAGGATCAGTGATGGGAGGTAGCAATACTATAGTAGGGGAGGAATGACCAGAGAGCCTGCCATATGAGAAGTGGGGTAACGGTACTCAAAAACAGGAACACTGTGGAAAGAATGCGAGACATTTTACACCTACAATCTACAGATGATGAAGCAGCAGCCAACTCTGCTACAGGGATTTGAACAATGCAGTTGCAGCCTAACAAGGAAGGCCAGCAACACCACCATGAAAAGCAGACAGTAACTGCTTAGAGGGGGAGGCAGTACCCAGATAGCAAGGACTACTAGTACAGAGGAAGCATACAACGGCAGTTAAAAATATCAGTAGCTCCAAGATAGGGAGAACTTTCACACACCAGTGTACAGTAACTAATTGAGAACACTAACTGTGAATGTAGGGGTCATCTAGATAGGGAGGACCAGACGGCAAATACCAAGGGATACAATTGCATGAGTATCAAGTCTAGCAACACAGTTAACATAACAGTAAGAAATTACACTGAAAGGTAAATTAGCAGCTGTAGCTCAGAAACTGCTGCTGCGGACAGAGGATACGGAAAACTATGATAATGTGGGGAGGTCCAGAAATACATTATTCACCACAGAAAACCACACGATGGTTACATGGGCTACACCCAGATAGGGAGTAAGCTAGATTGAGGTAAACCTATGATGGTGTGAAGACACCAAGGGGTTGGGGAGGGAACAGCAAAACACTGCAGATCATAGCAAGGTTACTAGGCAGTGCAAACATAAGAGCAAGAATCATAGCAACAAAAGATATAGATATGTGTATATATCAGCAAGCATCAGATTGGTAATAGAGAAGGAAGGCAGTGAGCTATGCAGTCATATAACTAGTAGTAACAGGTGTGGTTTAAATGGATAGGCAGACATATAATGTGAGGTAAAGCACTAATGGAGCCAGTTGAGTATTTACAAATAACACAGGGCAGAGTGGCCGTCCGCCGATTGCCTTTTACCTGACAGCTGACACTCGACAGACACCCAGATTTCTCTGCCATTAGTGCTGTGGCCCTTCACACTTCAGCTTGCAGTGCCGAAGACCACTAAAACAATTATTTTTTATGGAGTGAGTCGGTCATGCCCCCTTTCCTCTGGTGCCACCTGATCAGCTGAAGCAACTCTGGGAGGAGGGGAGCAGGTAAGAGTCTTGGTTTTCTAGCTGGATGGAGGGGGTACCAAGGTACGGTGACAAATGGTGGGAGGGTATAGTGGAGGCCCTCTTGACCCCTGCTGACATCCTGATTCAGCAGCTGGCATGTCTGGAGCTGTGGGAGAGTGACTGAGTATTTGTTTGAAAAGCTTGCACTCATTTGGTCATGTCCCCTTTCCCTCTGGTGAAACCTGATTGGCTGAAGAAGCCCAAAGAGGAAGACAGTATGCAGGAGTCTTTGTTTCCCAGTTGGATTGAAGGGATACTGAGGTCTGGGGATTGGTGGGGGAGGGTATGGTGGAGGCCCTCTTGACCCCTGCTGTTGTCCAGATTCAGCAGGTGGCATGTATCCTATGCATACCATGGGACGTCAAGGTTTTCTTAATTTTCTGTTTTTCTTTTTTTTTTTTTGGGGGGTGGGTACTACTCTCCCATTCAGTAGAGCAATAAAGTCAATTAGCTCACTCGAGGTATATGGCAACTCACATGTAAGAATACATTTCTGTACATTCTCAGTATGCAAAAATTAGGGAGGTAAATTTCTGAGCATGCTCAGTGACCAGCTTAACTTATCGCTCTATGTTGGGTTAAGATAACATTTTTTATTTGCAAAATGTACTTGCACTCCCATGGTATACATAGGGATTATCCCATGAAGTAGCTTCAAATATGCATGTTATCCGGTCTGGAATGTTGTTGTCATTGCACACTTGCATACGTGGTATAGCCACAAGTGCACAGTGTCAGTAGCAACATCTCAGACCAGATAGTATGAATATTTGGAGTTACCTCATGGGATAATCGGTGTATACCTTGTAGCCATGGGAGCTCCCACATTTTTGGGGTGTCTCTTACAGGTAAAAAAAACATGCTATAATATGTAAATGGATTATCTATTTACAAATCCCCCCCCCATTTTATTAATGAAGACAAATTGAACCATTTACTTTTACTGTTAAAGTGACAGCTCCACTATTTGACGTGCTGCTCGCAGGGTGCTAGTTTGTGTGAAAAGAATGGCTTGTGGCTCCAATGCAGATATAAAGAGTGCAGTATAGCACAGTGGTCTAAGGCTCTGAGCTGCAAATCTGGTGATATCCAGCAGACCAGACCAGGGTTTGAATCCCACAGCTTCCACTTGCATACTGTGTGACCCTGAGCAAGTCACTTAATCTCCTTGTGCTCCCAGGTCGCTCCTGTAAAAAAGCTTTGAGCTTAGTGTGCTATACCTGGTTAAACAACTAAATTAAAAAAAAAAAAAAAAAAATAGTGGATAGGCAGCTATGCACAACCCCAAGGTGGCACAACACACTGGTAAATCATAGAGTTGCCCATCCACTATTTTTCATAGTGTATGGCATCCCTAATAATGATAGAAACATTGTTAGATGTTTCTTTTTTAATAGAAAAATACATTTTTGTGGTATTGTGTTTTTCCAGGTTTTAAGGTTGGTTGCTAAGGTCAGTGGTGTAGTTGGTGTGGTCCAGACGTCCTTACATCTATAGCATGGGCTTCCCATGGTTGTTAGCTTTATGTGGGAGGGATTTTCAGAAAAAAACATGGCGGCCGTATTTCTTGCTAAGCAAGAAGATTGCAATGGTTACAAATTAGCTTTGATTTTGTATACATAAATAGATTAGTTGCCATATTGGTCCTTGTAAGAACAGATCCAGAAGCAAATGGTCTGATACCTTTTAATGGACCAACATAGATGTTACGGAAAGAAAACAGTGTCTAAGCTTTTGGACCAACCAAGTCCTTCCTCTGAGGAAGGACTTGGTTGGTCCAAAAGCTTAGACACTGTTTTCTTTCCGTAACATCTATGTTGGTCCATTAAAAGGTATCAAACCATTTGCTTCTGGATCTTTGATTTTGTAAGTAGTTATAAATATCTGGTTGCTCCTGTTGTTGTATTTTTTTTTGTTTGTTTAATCCTTAGGCTGCCAAAAGAATTAGAAAGTATAGGATTTCTGGACTGATATATCAGTCCATGGCACTGCAAAGGTTAATAAGTTAAAATATCTGGCTGATCCTGGTCGAGTCTGGGGTTTGGTGATCATGCCACCGCCTGTGTCTATCTGGTAGATCCTGCTGTTTCTGTGACTTCTGTGCTTCTAAAATGACCTGAAATGGTGTTGCACCACAGTAGAGTACAATCACATTCCATGACCTTTGAACTGTGGTACAACAACACTTCAGCAAGAATGAATTTCTATTCAGAACAAGACCTCACCATACACTATATACAGAATAGTGGATGGGTGACCATCCACAACAAGGCTATGTTTCCATCTCAGTTGTTGATGACATTATGGAGACCTCGAGAGCGAAGCTTGAGAGGTCTCCATGATGTCTTCAACAACCGAGATGGAAACACAGCCATAGTTGTGGATGGTCACCCATCCACTATTTTATATAGTATACGGTTCCTGGATTGTCTTTTTTTGTTTTTTTTTTCCCACTAAGTTTACGGTTACCTTGGTTATGTCGACTCGTGCTGCTCCCGTTCTGGCTCCCTCATGCTTGTCCTGCTCCGACTCAGTTCTGTGTCACCCCATACCGCTAGCTCATCACCATTTCGTTTAAAAGTAAAATAACAGTGATTCAGTTTTGTGACATGGAGCCTTATGAAGCTCTCCATGTCAAAATGAGGAGGGTCCCCCGACCAGCGCTCGCTTAATCGGGCCGCCATGCTACACAATTTTTTTTCTCCTCAGAGCTTTGAGTGAGCCAATGAGGTGGCAGGGCAAGGCAAAAAAGTTGTTGTACTATCGATGTGACATCAGACCGATAGTACAACAGCTTTTTTGACCTTTGAACTGTCCTACAACAAGATATTGAAAGCCACGGCTTTCTAGTCATAATAAGCCCTAACCATATACTATAACATGTTATTTGCGCAGCAGCTATATCTCCAGTGAAAATTACAGCTTTTGTCTTCCAGATGTTAGTTGCCCTTCTATTGTATTTATCATGTTATGTTGTTAGATGCCACAGGGAATGCTGTTTAAACTTTTTGCCATAATGAAGTCATAGACCTGCTGTTTTTTATTTTTATTTTCTTTTACCTGTTTTGTGGATATTCACGCATAAGACTATTCACGCATAAGATGCACGCATAAGATCTTGATTATATGTCGGCATAACTGTTCAGAATTTGCCTGGTAACTTTAACTAGAGAGAACTGTATAGTGATGATTCATTTGAAATACCTACACCAAGTTATGGGCATGTAAATTTATTTGGTTTTGCACTAATAACCTTGAGTTTCAAACAATATATTCTAAAGTATTGACTTTGCACCATCATAAAAATGAAATATGCTTTTAACTCAGTGAAAGTCTTGTCATGCAGGAAGAGCCTTGTATCTTACACTTAACTCTTAGACTGCCAACAGAATTAGAATGCATTGGAGCGCTGGATAGAGATATCAGTCAGCAACCCCGAAAGGGTTAATACTGCAACAGAATCATGATTTATGGTAGTTGTTAGAAAACACCATGTGCAAGAGCCAACTGCATAAGTCAGGGTAGACTGGTGTGTGTCGTTAAAACTACAGTGGTAACTGGCACTGGTCCAGCAGATGGTTAATGTGCAGGGTCAAATAAAGGGATAACCTGTTCATCAACTCTGTTTCTGGGTTTTAGTCAAACAAAGGGGACTTTGATATGGTGTAGCTAAAAATAAGGCATACTGTACTAATTCTGTAAAACAAATCAGGTAAAGAAACAACTTACAGTGTACTGTATGCCCTTGCTATAGTATGTGTCTACAGAGGAAACTCAGCCTTGTAATATCAGCCATGCTGTTACTTCCAGTTTGATTAATGCTGCTTCGGTATTTTGAGCTGTAAACTTTTGAACCCAGAGGTAAGAGAAATCAGCGAAGCACAGCTCTCAGAGTGCTGCTGCAGTATTTGCATTCACAGCAGAATTTATCGCAGTTATAGTAGTTTCCTCATCACAGCTGTAGTGACTGCACAGTGTAGGGTCATAACCCAAACACACAGCTTTCATAACCTAAGATGACTGGGTGTCAGTGTTGCTTAGTTGGTAGCAAACCCACCTCTGGGACGTTAGGTTATGGGTTCTTGTCCCACTCCAGGGCTTGAACTCATACCCCAAACACAGGCACGCCAGTGCTATATTACGGTGATGCTGTATTGCTGGTGTGTGCAATCCTTTAGGTAAGCCTTTAAACTGAGGCCCCTTCTGCCCTTGTCTTGTCATGTCCTGGTGGGTGTCCAGGTGAAAGTAAAAGAACCCTTTGTACTTTTGAAAGAGCAAGTTACTCTTACAGTTGTCCTGGCCAGCATTCCTATTCCTTTAAAACTGGTTCAGGCAATTCTCCACTTCTGTGTGTGGGCATTGCTAAGAAGAATGGCTGCTGCTATATTTCATAGCCCCCTTTACTAGTAGCCTTTTTCATTGCATGTAAAGCGCTTAGTATACAATGTTTATGAAAAGGACTATATAAATGCAAATTCTTCTTCTAACATAACAAATCTGTTTAATTAATATTATAGAATCATGTGGTATCCCAATTACTGACTTCTGACTCCACCCAGAATAGCAACATTTCAGTTGCACGCGGTCATGTTTCTAGTTTTCACACTTGGATTGCCTGGGTACACAGTTTTGCATCCTTACCGCTAGGTTAACCTGGCTGCAAATAGAATAGTAATGACAATAGTAACCTTTATTATGGCATTTGGTAGCTTGCTGGGGCTCAGTGGTCAGCTAATTGACCACTTCCCTCAGCCATGTTATAACTAGGCTGGAGCCGTTCCTCAGGGCTCTAGCCATATTCCTTGTTACTCTGGCAGTGTTACTCTGATTTATGTATTTATTGCAAAACAATTAATGCATCAGTTAGGGCTGAAGTGACACATGTAGGGAAATAAGGCATTAGGGTTGACAGTCTAACATGGGGGGCATGCCCTACCACCCCACCCACCACAGACCAACGGGTGATGGGGTATGCCTTAGGGTCATTGGCCCCAACTCTCACCCCATTCCATGTGTAACAAAGCTCACATGATACACTATAGGAGAATTGGGTGAGAGTTAGGCCCAAAGACCCCAAGGCACATTCCGTCACCTGTTGGCCTGTGGTGGATTGGGGTGGGGTTCTAGGGCATGGGGGGTTTAGACTGTCAACCCTAACACCTCATTTCCCTACTTGTGTCACTTCAACCCTAACTGATGCATTAACAAAGTTATTTGCAATGACTTTCCTTGCTTTTTGAGAAAGTGTAATGTAACTGATAACTGGCATATGTTGGTGGGAGTGCGGGCCCTCCAGGCCCCATGCTCCTTTCCAGCTGCCAGTTTTTGCATAATGATATGTGTCTGTGAAAGAGTGGGCCCTCTGGGCCCTGCGCTCCCACTTACACATAACAGTAGAACAATTCAGTGGCCCTATAAGGCTTAAAAGGAACCCTTGTAACAGTAATTTGCTAATAGTCTCATTCACTGTAGCAGCTATGGAAAAAATTCCTCTGCAGTTGTAATCATGACTTTGAAACCTCCATGCATCCTTAGTTCACCTAAAGGTAAACTAAGCTATCCAGAGCGAAAAGCCCATATCTTGAATCGTTTCCGAGATACAGGCACTGAAAGGTGCTGCAGGTGCTGTAATGTTATCCTCTGGGAAATATCTGAACTTCGTAATGGCATAGTTACAGAACCAAGGAAAATGTGTGCACCTAAACAGCATTATTCACGTCTCTGGGACACCCCCTTTATACCCTGCAAATTTCAAGCCAAAACAACAAACCGTTTATTTGCAGTACACTTGGAAAGTGTTTAAATTCCTAGTTCTCGAGGTGTCAAAATCCCCATTCGTGAAAATTCCTTGTTCATCAGATTTTGGCCAACTGGTCTGGAAATCTCAATCAAGGATTTTGTCAGCTCGTGAAAGAGGATTGGCTTGCAAAAGGGGATTCTGACAGCTCACAAAACAGGATTTTGATTGCTCACAAGGAGGATTCAAAAACCCAATCCTCTTTCATGAATTATCAAAATCTCCTTTCGTGAGGTGACAAAATCCCTGTTCACGCGCCAATCCTTGTTCACAAGATGGGCCATCTGATCTAGAAATCACGATCAAGGATTTTGTCAACTCGCAAAAGTGAATCAGCATGTAAAAGGGATTTGGCAGCTCATGAAGGGGATTCAAAAAAGCCAATCCCCACTCACAGGCTATCAAAATCTTCTTTTTCAAAATGATCCCCTTGCCGAGCTGATAAAATCCCTGTACAAAGCCAATCCTTGTTCACGAGATAGGGCCATCTGGTCCAGAAATTGCAATCAAGGATTTTGTCAGGTCGCAAAATGGGATCGGCTCATGAAAGGGGATTTTGTCACTCCACGAACAAGGATCGGAAGCAAGTGATGAACAAGGAATTTTAAAATTTAAAATGGATGTTTTTTGAGAAAAGCGAAGCAAACCAAAGCCATAGGTTTGTAGAGGGCATCATCCTGAACAAAACTTGTGCTTAAATTACCACACAACACATAAGTGGGGCAAGTTACAACATTTTGTTAAGAAAAATGAAAACAAGATAACAGCTCGTGAAAGGGGAATTTTTTTCATGAATTGCGAGCCCAATCCTCTTTTGCCAAACGCACATATAAATCAAAGACTGAACTGAACAAGCCAGAACCTGAAAATTCAAAATAAATAACTTTGGAACAGGTTATTATTTTTTTCACCAGACCAACACCAGATTGTTCTTTGGTGAAACCTCTTTCTACCTTGAAACCTTCAGACCAAAATTCCAAACAGGGTGGCCACAGCGTAATGAGCAAAAATAGGCAAAACAAGTGAAAAATTTATTTGTTGGTGCTTCGCTGCATGAAAACCACAAATCGAACCAAAACACAACTTGGTATAGCAAGAGATCTACACTGTGCATTCCATATTTTGTGTGAATACGTTGAACAGTTGCAAAGTTATTAACATGCAAAATTTGGGGTTTAACATTAAACTGCGTACTCAACCCTAACTACAGGGGCACAACCCTGTGCCTATATATATATATATATATATATATATATATATATATTTATTTATTTATTTGATGGTATACGGTAGGTGCTACCATAGTTAGGGCTGGATAGCACTTTTAAGGTTAAAGGGTGAAATTTTGCACCTTAATAACTTTGCCACTGTTCAATGGATTTGCCTGAAATTTGGTATGCACAATTGGGCATGGTAGATCTTGGGATCCACCAACCTTTGTACCGGTCAGATGTACTGCTGCAGAGTTTTTAAGCAACAACGAAAAGCGCAATTACATTTTTTTGCAAATGTTTTGCTCGTGCCTACAGGTTGCACAGTTTGCGTGACCAGTCCGAAAACTTCAGGGAATGTGCAGCCAGGGTCCCTGATGTGCCTTGCAAAGATTTCGTGAAAAAATATTAAACAGTTCAAAAGTTATTCCAAAACTAGTTCCCATTAAAAGTCAATGGGAAAAGTTAACAAAAAGTGCAACACTTTCGCAAATGCAGTTTTTAGTGTCTCAAATTATCCCAGTAGTTTTGTGAGTCAGCCATTTTTTTTTCAGTTAGTGATCACAGAAATGCTTGCCATTTAAATGTGGGACCATCTAGGGACACAATTCCTTTTGTGTTCATCTAGTTGGACCCTGAGGATGCGAGCCATGTCTTTATTTTGGGGTTAAACACCCCAGAAATATGTTTTTAAAATTTCTGGAAAAAGTAGTGTCGCACTCATGACACTTTAGCAAAATTTAACGAAAGGTGTCTAAATGCGACACTACTTTTTCGAACTATGCAAAATGACAAGAGTTCTTTGCCACCCTTGTTGCAAAAAACGGTTTGGTCTTTGAGCTGAAATTTGGAGGGAAGGCAGCCAACATCTCACAGATGTGCCTTTTGGCAGTTTGGTGAAAAATATTGCACAGCTGCCAAGATTCACGGTACTCTGAATTTGGTGTTTTCCCATATATACTAACATGGTGGCATCGCCCACGCCTTTCAGAACTCGTGTATCTGAAAGCGATCACGAGATACAGATTTTTTCTTGCAGTTGCATAGCTCAATGGGCTTGTAATAGCAAAAACCTAATCAGGAAAATATTGATTTTGTGAAATTTGCATTTTTTTTTTCTATGTCGTGCGGTTGCTGAGATATTAGCAATTAAGTACTTCCAATGCTCGTTTTGAGCTTCGATGACCATTACAATGCATACATTCTTTGTCCACACTGTGTTTCTCTATGCATCTGTTTGGCAAAAACAGTGTGTGTGCTTCCGTTACTGTTTCCACTTGCGTTTATGTCCCCATTTGCGTTACCGCTCCTGTGTACGCCACCTTGTGCGTTACCCTTTGCGTTCCCATTTGAGCTTATGTTTGCATTACTGTTACCATTTGCGTTTCCACTGCTGTTTGTGTTTTGGTTTGTGTCCACATTCGCATTGCCATTTGCATTTCTGGCTGCCCTTTCGTTTGGGTTTCCATTTCTCTTTCGTTTTGCGTCTTTCTTGCTGTTACTGTTACCATTTGCAACTGTGTTACTGTGCCCGTGCACATTATGGTTTGCGTTTCCATATGCGCTTGCATTTCCTTTTGTGTTTCTGTTTCCTTTGCTGTTATTGTTGCTGTTATCATTAGCATTTGTGTTTACAATTGCGGTACTGTGCCCGTGCGCATTACGGTTTGCATTTCCGTATACGCTTCTGTTCCCATTTTTGTTTTTTTTGGTGTTATTCTTCATGTTAACTTTACTATTTGCATTTACAATTATGGTACCGTGCCTGTGCGCATTACGGTTTGCGTTTACGTGTGTGCTTGCATTAGCATTTCCATTTCTGATCCCTTTCGCGTTCGTTTTGCTGTGACACTTAACATTTCCATTTAAAATACTGCTGCCACAACTGTTTGCATTTTCATATGCGCTTGCATGTCCGTTTACATCACTGTTTGGTTCGGCTTCACGTTGCGCTTGCGTTTCTATTAACGTTTCCTTCACCATTTACATTTGCATTCCCATGTGCGCCACTGTTGGCGCTTGTGTTTGTATTGCTGTTCCTGTCGGGCCCCGCACTCCCACCACCACATTACATTCACTATTTCTCATCATCATTCTCCAAAAGAAGAGAAATTAGTGGCAAAAAACTCAGTTTAATGCATCAGTTAGGGTTGTTCCACAGTGACAAAAGTGAGGAAATTCGGTGTTGGGGTTGAAAGCCCCTTGGACCCCCACCCATACTTACTGGCGGGGTGCACATTGAGGTCATCGGTTCAAACTCTCACCCCATTCTCCAATACCTCTGCTTCTTTACACATGTGATGGGGTGAGTGTTTGGGCGACAACAATGCGGCGTCCGATGCCGGTTGGGTGGTGGGCGTAAGTCAGAGGGGCTTTCAGCCCTAACACTGAATTTCTCACTTTTGTCACTGTGGAACAACTCTAACTGATGTATTATGTAGTTTTTTGCTCTAATATATATATATTATATATATATATATATATATATATATTATATATATATATATATATATATATATATATATATGGAACCTGAGTGTAAGCTAGGAGAAATATAGTAATATATTTTCCCCAAGCTTTGACTCAGGTTCCATAAACATACACATATATATAATACATACACACACATATACATACATTCATACATACACACTTTCCCCTAGCTTTGACTCAGGTTCCTTTTGTCTTTGGGGGCTATCATTGCCCACTTTTCCTTACATGACTTTATTAGTGTCATAGCCCTTGTACTTGTTCTGGCTTCCACCTCTACAGATGTGCCTTTCTCCTAACCATTTCTAATTCTGTTTTAGTAACCTCTCCAGGTGGTGTACCTGCCTCTTATGAACTTTCCAATGTCTTCTCAGCCCTCTCCACTATGTTTGGTGCCCAATCTGATCTTTGCACACCCATATTTCTCTGCCGTGCCTGTACTAGTGGATGCAATCAGTTTTATTCACCTCCTAGGAAGGGCTTTGAATTTCCATGCTCTGCCAGAACTGCCTCCTACAGCCGCCATATGTACAGTTCCACTCTATTCTTTCAAATACAGTGTACTGTATCGACACCTTACATATATAATCCCTAGCTGGCACTATCCCAAGGGCTACTACCCCTGCCTGCATGACCAAGTGCAGGTAAAGGGGCCTGGGTACTCAAAATTGGTGTCTCCACCTGGAGAACAGGGTTAGTGGTAGTGTAGCTGACCTGGGTACAGCCCTCCAGGACACTGTTACCCCCCTCTTCCCCTCTAGTGGCCTAAACAATGAACAGAATACACAGATACAATAACCCCCAAACAGCAGATATGCCCCCACACGGTTGCACTTACCATCAGGGCTGGTTCTAAAACTTCAGCTCTGGAGAGGCAGATCCACAGGCCTCTCAGGGGAGTCATAACTAAGGCATAGCACTGGCTTGATAGCTCGTCCAGACTTTCTGGGGGGAACAGACACAGGCTCTAGGTGATCAATACTGGCATTGGACTCTTCTCCCATAGTGAGGGGTACCTCTGCAGTGGCTGAAATGTCCAGATTGGGAACATTATCAGCTCCTTGCTCTGTAGATTCTGTGTTCACAATACTTTGCTCATCATTATCTTCGGAAGAGGGCCCAAGTTGCTCATCCTGAGAGAACTCTTGAATCATTGAACTTTGTGGCACAAGAGGGAGGCTGTCAACACTGTTGTATTGTTCTGCAGGTTCTGGTATGTCACCAGGGAGATTTACTACACCAGATTCTTCCTCTGGTAACTCAAACAGTTACCCTAAACACAAGGAAACCACCACTTCAGATGTAATACTCTGCACCTCACATTCGGAGGACATCTACAGTGCTTTGCACTGCAATTCAGATATCTGATAACTCTCCTGCTACTTTTTTTTATGGCTGTGGGTGGAGCTTACAGCCATCCTGATTTCCCTTGAAAAAAGGTGTTTCCATGGAGCATATCTTTTAGGAGTTTTCATGGTATCCTTCCATAACTGCAAACCACCATGACAGTAAATAATCTCTTCTTTCTGTTTCCAGTGTTGTAGATGGAACTCGCAGCTGCTTATCAGATGGCCATTAGGAAGATGAAACATCGTCTTAAATTTTGGTTGCCTATTAAACTGGAGATTTATTTACCCCCTTAGAAATGCAACAGCTTACACATTTCAGCATTTAAGCATTTTCTTGCTACTTGCTTAAGTTGGACAGGTATTCTCTTTCAAGAAATATTTATACCTCATAAATGTCATCCATTCTCAGCAAGGAATGTTCAAGATTTACACTGTGTTTTAACCTTTTAAGGCACAGGCATGGGACAGGCATAAGGAAGCAATAAAGATGAGTATGAATAGATAGGCCTTTGACAGAGTACAGGCCTATGGCACATTCATAAGGTAGAAAAAATGGGCAGACTGGATGGGCCTTTCAGTCCTTATCTGCTGTCAACTTCTATGTTTCTATAAGCAGTGTTTCAGACATAGTTTATTATATACAGCAAACACACACAGATACACACACACACCATCTTTATGGCCACAACATTCAAAATAAATACTGCAATCTAATATGTCATAAAACAATAAAGAAACACTCTGTCAGCTTTGGTTATGTGGAACACAGTGAAGTTCAGTTTTCAGTAGATTGCCTTTAAAAACTATATTTCTTATCCTAAATTTTGTATCCTGGATAGCACATGGGGAGATGCTACATATCATTCACATAGGGATCTTCATTTTACATATTTTTGCACTGTATTTACTCAGGCTGTCCCAGATTAGATGCAATATCTTGTTTTCAGTGGGGTCATGATTTTACCATTTTTATAATGTATTTATTTAGTGTAGCCTTGTCCAGATGTAAAATATTCTTTTCAGCATGTTCTGATTTTACACAATGCATCATAATATTGTGTAGATGTAGGGCCCTACTGAAAATAAGATGCCACATCTTCTGTGTACTATCCAAGTTAAATATAGTATATAGCCACCAGCAAGCATATACTAGGAAAACACATTGTAAAAATGTATTAAAGGAAGACCACATTGAAACTGCCTCTCAGCAGATCTGCATTGTGCAAATTCATTAGAAATGATAGGTAAAGCATGACTACACTGTAGTGACATTTTACAGGATTTGCCAGTTGAGATTCAATACTTTTTTAACCTCTTAAGACACTGTTGATCATGGATAGCACAGGGGAGATGCTACATCTTATTCTCATTGGGATCTTCATTTTACACATTTTTGCATTGTATTTAGTCAGGGTGTCCCAGATTAGATGCAGTATCTTGTTTTCAGTGGGGTCATAATTTTACCATTTTTATAGTGTATTTATTCAGTGTAGCCTAGTCCAGATGCAAAATATTCTTTTCAGCATGTTCTGATTTTACGCAATGCTTCATAATATTGTGCAGATGTAGAGCCCCACTGAAAATAAGGTGCCACATCTTCTGTGTACTATCCAAGTTAAATACACCATATAGCCACCAGCAAGCATATTATAGGAAAACACATAAACATGTATAAAAAGGAAGACCACATTGAAATGCCCTCCCAGCAGATCTGCATTGTTCAAATTATGAGAAATAATGGGTAAAGCATGACCACACTGTAAGTGACATTTTACAGGATTTGCCGGTTAAATTTCAGTGCTTTTTTAACCCCTTAAGACACTATCTGATAAGAACTGTCTCAGACATAGTTTATTACATACAGCGTGTACGTGCGCACACACACACACACACACACTGTACACACAATCTTTATGACCACAACATTCAAAATAAATACTGCAGTCTAATATGTTATAAAACAATAAAGAAACTATTTATGTCATCGTTGGTTATGTGTAACACAGTAATGTTCAGTTTACAGTAGATTTCCTTTAAATACTGTATTTTTTTATCTTATACTTTGTATACTGGATAGCCCAAGGAAGACGCTACATCACATTCTCATAGAGATCTTCATTTTACACATTTTTGCATTGTATTTATTCAGGATGTCCCAGATTAAATGCAATATCTTGTTTTCAGTGGGGTCATGATTTTATCATTTTTATAGCGTATTTATTCAGGGTAGCCTAGTCCAGATGTAAAATATTCTTTTCAGCATCTTCTGATTTTATGTAATGTATCATAACATTGTGTAGATATAGAGCCCCACTGAAAATAAGATGCCACATCTTCTGTGTACTAGTCATGCTAAATACTGTATATAGCAATCAGCAAACATATTCTAGAAAAACACATTATAAAAATGTGTAAAAGGAAGACTACACTGAAACTGCCTCTCAGCAGATCTGCATTGTGCAAAATCATTAGAAATAATGGGTAAAAGCATGAACACACTAAGAGACATTTTACAGGATTTGCCAGTTGAGTTGCCATTTAACCCCCTAAGACACTATCTGATGAGCACTGTCTCAGACATAGTTCATTATATAAAGCAAACACACACACACACACACACATACTACACATACACTGTACACACCATCCTCATGGCCGCAACATTTGAAATAAATACTGTGATATAATATGTTATAAGACAATAAAGAGACTGTTTGTTTATAGATGTAGAGCCCCACTAAAAGTAAGATGCCACATCTTCTGTGAACTATCCAGACTAAATACAATATAACAAAAGAACCCCAGTGCAAATGCACTGGAGCAAGGGTTATCCAGGAGGATACTGGCCATACAGCCAGAGACTCGTGTAGCCCTAGCTATCTCTCCCAGGGCTGAGGTACAGATATGGCACACTGATGAGTCCAAATGAGGACAAAACACGTGTCTGTGTCTGCTGTTCTCAGCCTTTTCTGACTGTTTTGTGAGGCCTATTGGCACCACACAATCCTGCTTAAAGTTGAGCCAGTCCAAATTAATTCATGGTCATTTGCATATGCTTCCCATGATGCTTTGCATTATTGGGGTATGTGCAATTTGTGATTTCTTTAAATGCAATATATACCAATTGTCAGGCATATTCTAGGAAAACACATTGTAAAATTGTGTAAAAGGACAATCGCATTGAAACTACCTCTCAGGAGAGCTGCATTATGCAAATTCATTAGAAATAATGGGTAAAAGCATGACCACGCTGTAAGTGATAGTCTATAGGATATGCCAGTTGAAATTCACTATAGCATATATTGAAACTCAACTGGCATATCATGCAAAAATTCAATATTTAAAATTATTTAAATGCTTTACCCAAATGAAACAAATATTTTAAATATTGACTTGGTTAATCTTTCCTCATAGGTCTTATCCCATATGCCCTGTGCCATTGTAGTTGCCCTCCACTGCACCACCTCCACCTTGTCATTGTTTGTTATTCAGATGGGACCTTCAGAATGGGATGCAGTATTCCAGATGAGATCTCATGAGTGCCTTACACAGAGATCAGTTACATCCCCACCTTCTCTTGCTGTAGCTGCTTCAACTATGCTACATCCAACACTAGGTGGAAGGCTGACTCTAGTGCAGTGAGAGCACCACATATTCTTTTTTCAGTACTCTTGCCACTCCTAAAATTTTTCCACAGCCATATCTGCTCTGACCAGAGTTTGTTGTTTTAGAAATAAGAGCTAAAAGGAGCATTACATTTCAATGGAGATAAAATAATTTTTGTATTACAAGATCAAGATTTCAAGTCTAACTTGAGACAGTAAATTAGGAATTCCTAGACATTAACTGCATATACCCACAGTACTGTTCGGTTTATTACAGTATGTTCTTTAAAGCTTTCAAAGGGGGGTGGGTTATTGCATATCATTCTCATAAGACAAAATGCAGACTCTTTAAGGTCAGAAATTTGGAGGATCAGCCATTCACG
The DNA here is from genome assembly GCA_016271365.2 of Neoceratodus forsteri. NCBI lineage: Eukaryota > Metazoa > Chordata > Ceratodontiformes > Ceratodontidae > Neoceratodus > Neoceratodus forsteri. The sequence continues at coordinate 1,591,664,120 of CM028130.1, forward strand.
ACAGAAACCAGACATAGCATATCTGGTAATGAACAGCATCTGTTAATCATGTCTTCTATAATGGGGGAATACAAATATTACTGTAATTCTTCTTGGACATTCCTAATAGGTTAGTAGAACCTAAATTGTGAGCTGAAGGAAATGTGAATTGTATTAATATGATCAAAATAGAGAATGAGAAAATAATTACATATCAGATAACTATAAACAGGACTTTCTATAACTTTTGTGAAAAATTGTATACTCCAGAGTGGAAAATAGTAATGGTACCTATTAAAGAATTTTTAGCAGGGCTTCCTTTCTCTCTTCTAGAAGACAATGATGCTGAGAGACATGGTCCAACTTTAGCACTTGTTGAAATCCACATGGACATTAAAGATTTGCCTAACAATAAGGCTCTCGGCCAAGATGTATTTTCAACAGTGTTCTACAAACAATTTATGGACCTGTTAGCACAGTTGCTTCTAAAAGGCTGTTTGAAGCTGAGTCTCTTGATCAGTTGCCTCCTTTCCTCAATGTTGCAGTAATAACTCTCACACTAAAAGAGAAAGAAAAATCTCCAATATAATGCAACTCTTATATCCCCAAATCCCTGCTTATTAAAAACTACAAAATCTTAGCAAAAATGATACTGAACAGACTAGGGAAGATTATCCACAAATAAATCCATCAAGACCAAACCAGCTTTACTGGGGCAGGAGACTGTCATATGAAATGGAATCAGCAATAATATCTCTGGATGCCAAAAAAGCCTTTGACAGAGTGCCTTGGACATTTCTTAAGATAGCTCTGAAAATGATGGATCTAGGACCAAGCTTCATAAACAAAACTGCTATAATATACAAGACTCCAACTGTCCAAATTAAAATGAATTCTGCCTTAACAGTATACAGTAACTGTATTTATGGGAACCAGACAAGATTGACTTTTATCTCTTCTTCTCTCGTCCCTGTTTACAGAGCTTCTAGACATTGCTCTCCACAGAGATAGGAATATTCATGGTATTACCTTTAAGAGTATGGTCACTCATGTGGGGAAGAAAAATTTAAAATATCCATATTACATCCAAAGGATTCCTATTACAATAATTTAGGATGAGAAAGATTTGGGGGTATTGATCTCGAGTGACTTCATAAGCACAAAACACCATGTGACTATTACTCCTAAGGCAAAGCAAATATTGGGATGTATCAAAAGACATTCTGTTTCTAGGAGCAGTGATGTTATAATGCCTTTTTACAGGAATTTGTTGAGACCTTGTATGGATCATATCTTTCAGTTCTGGTCTACTTATGTAGGAAAGAACATTAAAACCACATAGGGTATTCAGAGAAAAGCAGCTAAATGAACATGTGGTATGAGAACAAAGCATATGGGGATCAATTAGAATCACTAGGTCTTATGTCACTTGAAACTAGGAAAGGTAGAGAGGATCTTATTTTACTTTATAACATCTTAAAAGGCAGTGGGCTCAGGGAACCCTTGGGGTTGTAATTTAGGAAAATCAATAAGGTTACTAAAGGTCATCGTAAGCAGCTATTACCTACTAGATTTAAAGCATTCAAAAAAGAAACATTTCTTTACACAGTGGGTGATCATCTTCTGGAATGCCTTGCCACAGTCTGTGGTTGAATCCCAAAACAAGGACATGTTTAAGAACAAAAGAGATCATCTCTTCATATCAGGGAAACTCCAACTGGCAAGCCACTGAACATAGGTCTACTCCTCCTTAAGCCTAACAAACCCTAGTAAACCTCAATAAGCTATATGTTGCATCTTATGCCACTGTATGCAGATGATGATCTTCTGTATTTGAGTGACTAGAGGATCAATCCCTGGTTTTTTTAGATTTAATTTCTAAATGTGGCTTTTTACAAGGATACAATGTTAACAGAAATCATTTTGAGATACTTGGATTCAACCACTCCCATACATCCTGCTCTGGATCTGGCAAAAAATTGCATTAAATACCTGGGTATCTTCATCCCAATAGTCAACTCTTAACTTTTCTCAGCCAATTTCCCTCTACTTATAAAAAAAAAGATTACACATAATCTGGAAAGATGTGAATTGCTCCAATTGGCTCTTATATTGTGGGCAGAGTAAAGGTAATTAAAATTAACTTTTCACCTAGATTATTATTTATGCTTCGACCTCTCCTGATTTTGATACACAAGCAAAGTGTTCTTTCTTCAGATAAGAAAATCCACAAACTTCTTTTGCAAAACTGGAGGCTGAGAATGAGTTTAGAGTAGACAACCTCTCCTTTGTAGAAGATGGGGCTTGACTTGGCCTCCCAAATTTTTGGTGGCACTACTTGGTAGCCCAGGAGGAACAAGTGGCAGATTGGTTTCTTATTCCATAATCTCCCCATGCTGGGTTACCCTAAAAAATCAATTTCCCCCTTTGTTAATATTACCAACAAACTAATTTGTCAATTTTGAGGCCAAGAACTGGCCCATTGGTACAGGAGTAGATATATAATTTGTAATTCTGGCCACCCTCATTTTGGAATGAGCCTTGGCCATCAGAGGTGGTCAGGGGAGAGAAGATTCAGCATTCCAGGAAGAGCTCTCCTGCTTTTGGGCAGGAGGACTCTGCACCTCACTGTGAGACTGCCACCAGATGGAGTTCACGTGGTAGTGCAGACAATCATACTAGAAGGGAGGAGCTGCCAACTGGCATATGCACATTACACATCGATACCCTTGGAGAAAACCTTGAGGAAAAATGAAACAGCCTTATCTGACAACCTACACCCCTCCTCGGGGGGGGGTTGCAAGCTCTGCTATCACCACCTGGGTAACCAGAGGTGGTGGTGCTAGCTGGAGCTGCACTGGGTGGCTATGCTGCTATGTATTGATTGATGCACTTATGTACTTTGAGAATTTAAAATCTGCTGAAGTCACTGGACTGGAAAATAAAAGGATATGAAGTTTGAATCAAGCTCATTACTTTTTGTACTCGGATGCGGCCTAACCAGTAGTGATATTGCCATGTTACTGTGTGCCATGAGCACTAGGAGATGTTATTTATTGAATGAGCATCTCATTCAGAGCACCCTCTGAAACTCTCTGGAGTTTGTGTGGTGGGTGGTCACCTCCCGATGGCAACATGGGCATGCTAGAATGCTTATATCTCTGGTATCCTAGCCCACAAGGTGCCTGTTCAAGGATTTGGGGAGTTGGAGCACAGAAAAATGCCACCTGAAGCCGGGTAGGATGATTCCGTGTCCCTCCACAGGTCCAACAGTGCCTGCTGGGTACCTCACTGCCATGCTGGCTAAACTTCTGAGGGGCTTGCAGAGCCTGAAGTCCCTCGTCATGGAGGTTAAGCATAAACCATGTAACAGAAGAGGTACTGTATGTGGCTAGGTCACAGATATGGTGGGCAATTGGGCTGAGGGAGTTGTCATCGATGCGACCCAGCTGAGCGGAGGATATGCCAAAATAAACAATGATAAAGGGGTGGGTGGGAGGGGTCTGTAAGTGAGGAGGATTTTTTTGCTTGTTTGTTTTGCTTTTTAAGATGAACACCCAAATAATTGGCTGCAGAATACTGAATATTTGGCTAATTGTTTGGGAAAAGTTATTCACACAGCCCTACTCTCAGGGTTCATTCAGGACTTATACAAATGAGAGAGCTCTAGGGTAGGAGTTTGATTCATATCATGTAAGACTGAGAGAATCTGAATGATTTTTTTATACTGGTTTTATTTATTTATTTTTATTCATTTAATTCCTTTTGAACTGGAAAGAAGGGCCAGTCAGTTCTGCCTACTTTCATCCTCATCTGGGGGAGAGGAGATATAGATGACCATCAACTTTTTCTCAAAAGCCAAGAAGACAGTCTCCATGACCTTTGGCACAAGGCAGAGACTGTCTAGGCTACCCTTTCTGGCCACTTTTAACACCTTTGATAGGACTTTTCTTGAGGACATAGTCTCCGTCAGGTACCTAGGATTTTGACTGAATCAACGCTTAAACTTCTCCAGACATATTTAGGGTCGGACTGGGGTACAGAGGGCCCACCTGGAAAATCAATAGAAGATGGCCCAGGTTAACACACTCATATCAATATTTCACTTCAATCTGATACACTAGCTCTGCGTTTGCATCTTAGATTTATCAGCAGTGTCCCAGATACCCCATTTAACCATAAAAAAGGTGATAAATGCAAAAGTTTTCAGAGTTCAGAAGGTAACCACTTACCCAACTGAGGGGAGCCCACCTGGAAATTTCCAGGTATCCAGGTGGGTCAGTCTGACCCAGGACATATTGATATCATCCAAAAAGAAATTACGCCCCAAACTAGGTGCCCTGTTCAGGAACCATAGTTGTATTCCCTCTACAGTTAGGCGTGAACTTGTTCAGAAGATGATCCTGCCCATCTTGGACTACTGTGATGTAGTCTATGGTGCTGCTCCCAAATCCTCCATGGCCAGAGTAGATACCCTCTTCAATTCCTTCTGCCATTTTGCTCTTGATGCTCCCTCTCATACCCACCACTGTGATCTCTATCTTGCCCTACCCTTCTCTTCTCTTACAAACAGATGACTTTCCCACTGTGCTAAATTCACCTCCAAGCACTGGCTTGGTGAACTCCCTTCCTACCCCTACTGCTACCACTCATTTATAACACCCCCCCAATCCCTCTCACTCCCTTAGATTATCTGACTCCCATACTCTGGCGATCCCCTGCAGAACCACCCTAATCGGTCAATCCGGTTACTCTCACCACCTCCCAAAAATGTGGAATTCCCTCCACCCTCAAATTTGTCACTCATCCTTCTACAATTCCATCAGCTCTGCCCTCAGAAACTTCCTGCAATGACCCTCCCTAACTCCTCCCTCTAAGCCTCTGACAAATCCTATCCCTCTTCAGTACCCATGCAATGCCCCTGCTGCAGCTCCACGTCCCACCCACCTTAAAAACAGAATTTCTTCCCTTCCCCCAATTCCCTCCCTTCAGACCTTTCATTGTTCTCTTACTGTGATTTCTCAATCATCCAAAGTTGTACCAAGGGCCTGTCACTACCCTATCCTTACACCATTAACCCAACTCTTCCCTCCACTTCTTCACATCCTGAAGGGCTGGGATTTGGCCTCTCTTCTCTTTCACCTTCACCCTCTCTTCTGTTTTTCCAAAGCTTATTCCCCCTCACTGCCTCCAATCTACTTCTCCTCCTATTGTCCTGTACCTCTCACTGCCACAACCTGCTTGCTTCCTGTCGTGTGTGATCCCTGCCTCGTGCAGGCAGGGTTCTCAGCATACTGGAGGGGTCAGACCCAACAGACCTTTCTCCTCCTACCTCTTCCTTTGCCTACTCCTTCCATCCCCCCACTTCTCGGCCTACCGACATAGCTTCCTCTCACCTTCCCTTCTCCCTCTTACATAGCCCTATCTATGGCTGACCCGCAATCTCTAATGCATTTGTAGTTAACTTGCAGTTCTGTTCTACCTTAGCCAACCTTCTCTGCCTATGTTTACTCCTTACTAACATCCCTAGATCAAACTACAATTCTGTTCAGCCATTTTCTAGCTACACAGTTATGTGTCATTTAGTGTACGCCTAAATGTTGTTTTGTGTTGTTGTACCTTTCTAGTCCAAAAGTGTTGGCATAGTATCTAGCTAGTTCAAATGTGTTAGCATCGGTAGCACACGAGGTGGGTGCCTAAGTCACGGCGCCATCTGAAACGGCGACGTGATATGTGCAAAAGCCCGAAAGGTGAGGGGGCAGGGAGGGTGACCAGATGTGGTGGGGTGGGCGACCCTAGCAACAGGATGTTGCTACATGTACATGCGCGGGTGGGAGAGTAAGCACTGAGAGCGTGGCCTGGGAGGGGGTGGAAGGGATGTAGGGGATGGTGCTGTGGTTGGCTGCTATGCTGCACCATGGCATTGGGGTTTGACCTCCACTTGCGGTGCTGGGGTTCCAGGTTCTGGTCTGGGTCCGGGTGCTACTGTGCTTTTCTTGCACCCAGCCCAAAAATCTTATTTTTTTTACTTTCACATCCCCCGACATGCACCCCCCAGGAGTTGAGAATCCTTAAGTAGTGGGATACGGGGGCAAAGTCCTCCAAGTGGGGGTGTGTGTGAAGTGCAGCCACCCCCACAGAAAGCAAGTATTTTTAGTCCCTGGAGCTGTTTTTCCATGCACCGATGTTGTCAAGGTGGCAAAATTGTTTTCGCTGCCCTGACATCGCTCTTCTGCAGGTCGCCCTTCTGCGGTCACCCACATCACATAAAACCGTTAGCATCCTGCTATTTCATTACTCCTGTACAGTCTGCCCAAATTGTTTGAATGTAATCTACTGTAAATTTATATTGTGTACCAAATCTCTGTAAACTATTCTCAAGTTCCCCTACCCCTCTGGTCGCACTGGGAGATAAGCAACTTGTTGCTCATTGTGCCTTCCTGGTGAAACATTTCAATATAAAATAAGATGACAATTGACTTATTGAATGACGATTAAGCTGTTGGTGGTATTTTTTAGTGAATGTTTACTTTCAGTGTTAGTTTTCACATTTCTTTGTCAGTGGCAGTAACTTTAACCTTAGAGGGTGGTGAGGGATAATGTGAACTCCATTGCTTTCCCCCTAGGGTTACATGAGTAAGGGTTACCCAACCCCTGGGTATTTTAATTCTATTGCTATGCTAAAGTGTTTTGATTTCTTCAACATGAATATTTATATTGTTTGCCTTTTTAACTGTTTATCAATCATTAGAAAATGGCCGAGAAAATTCCTGGGAGCTGATTGGCTAACAACACTCCACAACTGGGCATTTATTTTTCAATAGATGCCCTGTTAAAAACTAGTGCCCACTGAATTCACAAACAGAAATGCGATATCCTTGTGTGCAAAAAATCAAAACAAAGTGGCCGCCATTTTTTTACCACTTGGCAACGGAACAAATGACATGGACAAACACCCTCTCCCTCAAGGGAGAATTCACCTCCCGACACCTTGTAATAGAGCCAAACCATACATTCAGTTGTCATTTTCTAAAACTTTTTAAGCCACAGCACACTTTTAAAACTGGACACAAGTACTCGTGGCTCCCACTCATTTAAGAGCCAGCACCTGTAGTTCTTCATGAAACCGGCAAGCAGCCCACATGCCTCGGGAGCCCAAATGAGCCAAGTCTGCCTCTATCCCTCAGTTCCACTCTCCCGATAAAGTAACAGCCCGATAATCCCTACCCTCTTACATTTCCTTACCTGCTGAATCCTCTCTTAAAGACCCAAGACTTTTTCTTTTCTCCACTTTTACACGCCACACTCCATCGCTGCCAAGCGGTCTCGGTACAGATGAGATGCACATAATTTCACATTACTACCATTCTCCCAACAACCAGAAATACCTTTCTCAGTCCTGAGTTTGCTGATGCTCCCAACTGTAGCCCTGCACCCCTTTCCAATTTTTCACATATGACTACTACTCCCATAAACCCACAGGGCAACTATTCAGTCAGCAAAATAGCATCTCCTAAATACAAGCGCCCTCTACTGACAAGGACAACACAATACAGGAACTACTTCACAAGAGAAATGTATATTACTCTTTTTTTACAAAACATTTATTACACTTATTAAAAACTGTTTTTAATTTATTAAAAAATATAACTTATGGGCCATTTTCTAAGTGCAATAATACCCTCCAGGGTGGGCATTATTGGGAAATACCGACTTTCAGGGGCTATAAGGCCCTGGGTGGTCTGGTACTTCCCAGTAATGCCCACCCTGGAGGGTATCATTGCTTACTTATGACTTCCAGCTGTTAAGGAGCTAGCGTGCTGTCTAAAATGAATGTTTGTTTTTGAAAGCAGTCAACCATATAGAAAAGGTGGTGGTGTTGCCATATTCTTGAGAGACACATTATACACTGTTGACATTTCTAATAAAGTAAAAAATCCTTCTATTATTACTGAATCCATTTGGGTCAAAGTCCTGATCAATAAAGTCCAGTCTGTTATTCTTAGAATCTGTTATCACCCACCTAACACTTGCCCAGTGTACCTTGACAGTATTGTCCATGAAATTGACACTAATTGTACCTTGGGTGATATTGTGCTGATGGGTGATTTTAATACTGGTGATGTTAATTGGGTGAATCTTACGGCAGAATCAGGTTCAGGGAAGACATTATTAGACATCGGCAAACAGTGTAATCTCACACAATGTATTAAAACACCTACTAGAGGGAATAATATTTTGGATCTGGGATTCCATAATAAAAATCTAAATGTAGAAAATGTCAGAATCCATCCTCCCATTGGCAATAGTGATCACGAAGCCCTTAGTTTTTTATTAGAACAATTTGTAATTATCATTCATAATTCCACTAACATTTATTTATATGAAAAATAGACATCTTTAGTATGACAGCTCAGCTAAATAACATAAACTGGATGGATATTCTCTCTACAACTGACATAAGGGGATATTATACCAAACTTAATGATGCCATCTGTAAATTACGTGATGCATACATCCCTTTCAAAATAAAAAATACAAGTGGCCGTCACCACCCAAAATGGATGAATACAAATATAAAAAAACTTATCGAACAAAAAAACATAAGACATTCAAAATACTTAAAAACTCCTACTCAAGATAATTGGAATTCCTATTTGCTGATTCAACAAAAATGTAAAAATAACATCCAAAAAGCTAAGAAAAAATGGGAATATAAATTAGCCTCTGAAGCTAACCAAAACAATTGTAAGTTCTTTTTATGTTGCTTGCGTGCATGCACAAGAAATATGTTACAGCAGCTTGCTGCAGAAGCAGGTTGTGGAGGTGAGGCACTTTTGTGGCCAATGTCCCCACTGCCTTTGGAGGCATGGCCTGCATTCCCCAGTAGGGTGGCACACTGCTGCTGCTGACACTAGTTCAGCCAGCATGCCATCACCTTGAAGCATTTTAGCCGCTTGCAATCAGGGGCTGTCTTGTCATTGCAGCATCATCTGCTGCAAAGAGGGAGTGACCCATCATTGTAGGGCAGTCCCTTGCATGGCTCCGACTCAGTTTACCAACAGGGAGCCAGTCCCCATCGGCATAATGTCCCCACTCCCACGTTTCTGTTGCATGCTGAGGGGGTACCCAAACCCCCTTGGCATCATGCTCCCCTCTTTCTTTGCCAACAGGGTGCCCAATCTCTGTCGGCTTCAGTCCCCCCCCTTGCCAGTTGAAGTTGCCAACAGGGGAGCCCACTCTCCATCTGCTTAATGTCTACCCTCCCAATGTTTTGTCTGCTGAGGGTAGTGCCCAGTCCTCTTGGCTCTTCCATCCCCTCTGTATGTGCCAATGGGAGTGCCCAATCTCACACCAGCCACAGCCCCCCCCAAACCACTCAGGTGGCATGCCGGGAGCCCACTCCAGCATGCCAAATGTACCTGAAATATAAAAAAAAAATAACAGTCCCGGGATTTTTTTTTGTTTTACCCTGTAAACAAGAAAACAGTCCCTTGTTGAGTCCATCACCCTACCCCCAACCCACACCCACCTTCTGTGCACCCTACCTCCTCACACCCCCCCTCACCCCATACTTACCTCTGGAGCTCAGTGCAATGATCTTTGGTGAACCAGGAACATGTCTGCACTCTTTAAAGCTGACCGCAAACTGAAGAAATGCCAGCAAGCTGTATAATGGCATAAATAGGGTTTTTTCAACTTTGATGCATATCTCAGGCATTTTTTGGAATTTTGGCACCAGATTTTCAATATGGAGTTTTTGGGACCCCTTCTCATGAATTCAGACACTGTCATTGTGTTATTCAGTCTGAAAAGGTGATTCTGTGGTCACTGCGCAGAATCACTTTTCGGGTCTGACTAACGAAATGACAGTGCCAGTGTTCTTGATGTGGGCTCTCAAAAAGCTGATGTTGCAAATTTGGTGGAAAAAATCCAAAACATTACTGTTTTATGAGTGTGCATTGTGCAGTTGCTTCGCATGCTTGTAACTTTGCGAATTTGCAATATTTTCACTCCAGATTTTCAACATTGGCATTTTTCCACACCTCCTTATGAACAGTACAGATGTCATTTTACACATCCTGGCCAAAATGTGTTTTTGCACTTCCGGTACTGAATAGCGAGGTCGCTCTGGGAAATAAGTGTTCGGGACACATTAAGAAAATCACAGTGACACTGTTCATTAGCAGAGCTCCTAAAATGCCTGTGTTGAAAATTTTGTGATGAAAGTCCATAAAATGACTGTGTTACGAGCATGTGTTGCACAGTTTCCACGCACCCTTGCAACTTCACAAATTAGTAATATTTTCATGCCAGATATTCAATACTGGCATTTTTTCACACCCCCTTATGAACAGTGCAGCTGTCATTTTTCACATCCTGGCCAAAATAAGTTTTTGTACTTCCAGCGCACAATAGTGCAGTCGCTTTGGGAAATCAATGTTTGGGACACACTAAGAGTGAGTGAGAGAAGGGGAGTGACTGAGCACAACTGAGCTCTGTCAGGACTGCTGCAAATTTCAATGTGGGCAGAAAAAGGTGCCAACTCAGGCAGGAGCCCAGTACAAAAGGCCAGCTTGCAGCACAAGGAGAAACAATGAGCAAGTGAGGGAGGGGGAGTGAGCGACCTCAACAGAGCTCTGTCGGGACTGCAGCAGATTTCTTTGTGGGCAGAAAATGGTGTCAATGCAGGCAGGGGCCCAGTACAAAAGGGTAGCCTGCAGCACCATGAGAAACAGAACAAGTGAGTGAGAGAGGGGGATTGAGCAAGCTCAACGGAGCACTATCAGGACTGCTGCAGATTTCTTTGTGGCCAGAAAAGGACACCAATCCATAGCTGTGGGAAATCAGTGTTTGGGACACATTAAGGAAATGACAGTGACACTGTTCATGGGCAGAAGTCCTAAACTGCCTATGTTGAAAATTTTGTGATGAAAGTCCATAAAATGACTGTGTTAAAAGTGTGTTGCACAGTTTCCACGCACCCTTGGAACTTACAAATTAGTAATATTTTCACATTAGATTTTCAACACTGGCATTTTTTCACACCTCCTTATGAACAGTGCAGCTGTCAGTTTTCACATCTTGGCCAAAATAAGTTTTCACACTTCCAGTGCACAATTGCGCAGTCGCTATGGGAAATCAGTGTTTGGGACACATTAAGATTGCGTGAGAGAGGGGGAGTGACCAAGCTCAACTGAGCTCTGTCAGGACTGCTGCAGATTTCATCATGGGCAGAAAAAGGCACCAATTCAGGCAGGAGCCCAGTAAAAAAGTATGCCTGCAGTGCAAGGAGAAACAATGAGCGAGTGAGGGAAGGGGGAGTGAGCAACCTCAACAGAGCTCTGTCGAGACTGCTCCGGATTTCTTTGTGGGCAGAAAAAGGTGTCAATGCAGGCAGGGGCCCAGTACAAAAGGGCAGCCTGCAGCGGTGGGAGAAACAGAATGAGTGAGTGAAAGAGGGGGAGTGAACGAGCTCAACGGAGCTCTATCGGGACTGCTGTGGATTTCTTTGTGACCAGAAAAGGCGCCAATGCATCACTGTGGGAAATCAGTGTTTGGGACACATTAAGAAAATCACAGTGACACTGTTCATGAGCAGAGGTCCTAAAATGCGTATGTTAAAAAAATTTTTGATGATAGTCCATAAAATGACTGTGTTACGAGCGTGCGTTGCTCAGTTTCCATGCACCCTTGTAATTTCACAAATTAGTAATATTTTCATGCCAGATTTTCAACACTGGCATTTTTTCACACCCCCTATGAACAGTGCAGCTGTCATTTTTCACATCCTGGCTGAAATTAGTTTTCGCACTTCCATCGCGACACAGCTAGGTCACTGGGAAATCAGTGTTTTGGACACATTAAGATCGAAAGAGAGGGGAAGGACTGAGCCTCAACTAAGCTCGGTCAGGACTGCTGCAGATTTCATTGTGGGCAGAAAAAGGTGCCAATGCAGGCAGGAGCCCAGTACAAAAGGGAAGCCTGCAGCGCAAGGAGAAACAATGAGCGAGGGAGGGAGGGGGAGTGATCGAGCTCAACGGAGCTCTATCGGGACTGCTGCAGATTTCTTTGTGGCCAGAAAAGGGTGCCAATTCATCACTGTTGGAAATCAGTGTTCAGGACACATTAAAAAAATCACAGTGACACTGTTCATCAGCAGAAGTCCTAAAATGCCTATGTTGAAAATGTTGTGATGAAAGTCCACAAGAGGGAAGCCTGCAGCTCCAGGAGACACAGAATGAGCAAGTGAGAGAGGGGAGTGTGCAACCTCAATGGAGCTCTGTTGAGACAGCTGTGAACATCTTTGTGGGCAGCAAAAGGTGCCAACACAGACAGGAACCCAGTACAAAAGGGCAGCCTGCAGTGCCAGGATAAACAGAATGACTGAGTGACAAAGGGGCAGTGAGCGAGCTCAACAGACCTCTGTTGCGACTGCTGCAGATTTCTTTATGGGCAAAAACAGGTGCCAGTGCAGGCAGGAGCCCAATACAAAAGGGCAGCCTGCAGCATGGGGAGAAATAGAACGAGCAAGTGAGAGAGGGGGAGGAGCGAGCTCAATGGAGCTCTGCCGGGACGTTAGAGTTGCAGAGCCTCCTGCCCAGGGTCCTCTGTGGTCCTATATTATAGCAGAGCCTCTGGAGTGGACACAAAGCAATGATTGGATACTTTTAGGATTGCCGTAATATTGCAAATTTAGTTGTTCTCTTTATTTCTCTCTCTGAACTACTGTAAGTACTGAGCTATGCTGTTATGATTGCTGTAATAATACAATGGATGTCTTGGGGGGGTCTTAGTTCTTAGGAATGGTACTTTCACTTCCAAATACCTAAACAGCACATATGAGCTAGCAACATTCGGCATTGACAAACGCTTGTTTCCTTATGTCTTACTAAAAAAATAAAAACAGTTGCCACATGGGCCCGTTACAATCTGAGGACAGTATTATTCATTTCCCCAGTGATATGGCTAATTTCCTTAACTCTAAATTTTGTGAAATTTTTCAAAAAAGTCAGAAAAATGTGACACTGAGTTCCTCTCAGGACAATCCTATATCAATATCTGAAAATGAAGTTCATAGAAAACTTTTACAGCTTAAGAGTAAAACCAGTGTTTCACCAGATAATATTTCTGGTCATCTCTTATTCCTTCCAGCTGATAGTTTGTCTCTTCCATTAAAATTGCTATTTGAGCAGTGTATTAACTCATCCTATGTCCCAGAACCTTGGAAGACAGCCTTTGTGATCCCTATTCATAAGAAAGGTTCCCGTAACAACTGGGAGAACTACAGACCTATTAGCCTTACATCCCCATTATGTAAACTATTGGAAGGGCTCATTAAAGATATGATTTCTGTAACTTTGGATGAGTTGGATACTGGTCAACATGGTTTTAAAAAAGGTTGCAGTTGCTTGACTAACCTGCTGTACTTTTATAAAGATGTCAGCCTTCAATTGGATAATAGACTACCATATGATATAGTGTTTATAGATTTTAGTAAAGCCTTCGATTCTATTCCCCATTGGGCTATTGCTAAAAATTTAAGCACTCTTCTGATAAACTATATCATAAGCTGGATAGCATGATGGCTGGTTGGTCGCACTCAGCAAGTACTGATTAATGGTCATCTTTCAGATATTGGTCAAGTCCATAGTGGTGTACCACAAGGGTCCATGCTGGGTCCATGTTTATTCCAAGCTTTTATTGCTGATTTAACTCAGAATTGTTACACTAAATTTTTAAAATATGCTGATGACATTAAAATTGGTGGACCTAGTATTGATTATAATAGTGTCATGACTATTCAAAATGTTTTGGATCTCCTAACTGATTGGGTCAAGACATGGGATATGAAACTAAACCATGACAAGTGCAAAGTTATGCACTTGGGTCTCCATAACTTATGTCATGTATGTAGTTTAGAAATCTCTTGCAAGTACCTCAGCGGAAAAAGATCTTGGTGTTTACATAACGCAAGATTTTTCACCAAAAACGCAGATAAATAAAACTATACAAAAAGCTAATAATGTTGTGTGGTCTGTATTTAGAAATATTAAATCTCGGGGATGAGAGAGTTCTAATGCTTCTGTACAGAGCTTATGTTCATCCCCATTTGGATTACGCATCCCAGTTTTGGTGTCCTTTCAAGAAACTGGACATAATTCAGATTGAGAAAGTTCAGAGAAAATTTACTAAATACAGTACATCAAAGGGTACTCAGATATGCCATATGACTGAAGACTTACATCCCTGAATTTAATGTTGCTATCCACCAGACATCTGAGGGGTGACCTATTATTTATGTTTGATATTGTTCAGGTACCTTTCCTCATGTTTAATATGGGTATGGACTTTAAAAATAACATCTTTAATATTAGGGTACATCCCCTCCAACTGCAAGGTAGGGGCTTCAATCTTATGCCTTGAAAATATTTCTTTACAGTCAGAGCTATTAACCCTTGGAACACACTTCCGTTAAATATTATTAATAGTGATTCAAAATTAACATTCAAGAAATGATTGGTTAAGTATATTCTTTCTAATGCTAATGTCAAATATTATTTATTATAGGAGCATTTATGGGCCTCCAGGCCTCCTAGTTCCTTACCTTCCTAGTACGAATCCTAGTATGAATATCCGAGGGACTTTTCCTTTTGGTTAATTAGAACATTGTTTACCTGATGTTAGTGGGTGTGATGTGTCAGAAAGCGCTATGCCTGGCAGCTGACAAATATATCTCTGTCCCCCCCACCACATCATCAGCATTGTGACCTCATTGACTATGACATTACAGCTGCTTAAGAACAGCCACTCAGTGGCTGCCAGTTCAGTCACCTGTGATGTCTATGTCAGTGAGATCACAATGCTGATGATATAGTGGGGGGAACAGAGAGAGAGAGATAGATACAGTATGTCAGCTGCCAGGATGAGAGCTGTTCCCCATCCAGCACAGTATTAACACACAGAAGACTTTCTAATGAGCAAAGGGAAAAAGAAAAGTTACAGCTGACTTCTTCTTCTTAAAACTTGCATTATTTTCTTGTCTGCCTGTTTTGGCTCCACCAGCACTTTAACATAACCATGCCAGCCAATTAGAATGCTAAGTTACCAGCCATCGATTGTAGTGCTAGAAACCCCCCTTTCTGTGAAGCAACCTCACAGGAACATGGTGGGTACAATCACATTTAGCAGAAAGGCTGAGCACGAAGAGCATATGTTTATTTCACTTCTGGGAAGCTATAGAATAGAAATGCGGGTTTGGGTGGGGAATGTGCTAAAGTGGACGAGGTGTAGCATATCCTGTAGGGCGGGGTGCAAATATACAGTATATAATTAAAAGCAGCAACTACATCAGAGAATTTACATTGAAAAAGGCCCCCAGACAGGCCAAAAGGCAAAATTAAAATGTATATATGAGCAGCTATTGAAATGCATTTTATTTATGGAGGTTTGGGATCCCAGTTTATGTCCCCCTACCCCCCAAGCAAAAGATCCTGCAAGCTTTTGCCAGAAGGAAAATGCTTATACGGATTTTCTGCTTTAAAGGGAAAGTCCCCTCAGCCTTTTCTTCCTGTATACTTGTGTAGTTTGTAGGCATGAACAATGATTGCCTCGATTGCACCCTCCTAATTTCATCAGGATTTAGACGTACATGAAGGTACCCTAGTCTGGTGTGAAAACCTGCTTGACTCCATTGTGAAGGTCATGACCCAACTCATGTAAGGCATCCTGTAATTTTATGATGTTTTAGTGCTAAAGCCTGCAGTAGTTATACTGTATTAGTCAGTGCCATTGCTGTCCTCTGCAGTCCCTATGCTCTTGTCCTATGCTGGCCATGAAACTTTTCAAGGCATAGTAAATGCCCTGCTGTTTTCGGTAGTTTAAAGTGTATCTGAGTTAGAAAAAATACTTTTAGAGAATACAGGGACTTCACAAAGCATATAACAGAATGGAATGAGAGTACAACATTTGCTTGCTTGTGCAGGTAGGCATCATTAACACCCATGATGCCTTGCTTGGATGGGGTCATGACCTTTGCAATGGAGAAAAACAGATTTTCACACAGGGCAAAACAGAGTGAAGCAACCTCATTTATATTTAAATTGGGATGAAATTAGGGGGATGCAAGAGAGGAAATCATCATTCATGCCAGCAAACTACACAGATATAGAGAAAATAAGTTGAAGGGACTTTCCCTTTAAGGGTTTTTCACACATGTGGGTAATTTTCATGAAGCCACATAAATACCAATGAGTCCAGCTAGCTTATGGCTCTTTTTACAGTGTGTTTACTGTATATTGCCACATTTCTGTCTATTCCTTAAGCTGCCACCAGCCAGCTCCAAGCCCAGACCCGCTGACCTACTTCTATGGCCTCAGTAGTCTATCCCCTTCCCCAGCTGAAACCCTGGTTAGGAGGTGCCTTCCCCCCGTCAAGTCCTCATCTGGATAAAAGCTGGACAGAGCCATGGAATGCCAGATCATTTATATCATCCTAACAGCAAGAAGGTATTTTCTTCCTTGGGCCATTAGAACAACCGCTGCTTATAGCTTTCTGTGGGGCAACTGACTTGCAAAAAAAGCCATAAACTGGTGCAAAAAGTACAGTAGTCTCAAAGTTTTCTAGTTTTCGTAAGAGGTACCTGTGACAAAAAAAGGACACAGTTATGCCTAGTAATGATAATGATGTTTTGAAAATCATCCTACCATTAAACTTGCACAGCCCAGGGCAGCTTTTCAAAATCTAAATTTTTTTGTCAAAATCCAGCATGTCTTTACCAAAAATTAAAGAAAAATGGTCATAATCTCAGGGCTGCCAGCCCCAAAGCCTTACCCTCCAATTATGCATTTCACAAGGGAAACACTATTTTTCACACACTGGAACTTACTTTTTTTAATGTTGTGAAGTCTGGGGTTCTGCGAAATGTCAGATGCTGTGCAGTTCCATTTCATAGGAAAGTATGGTGCTGCACTGCTCACTTTAATACAGGTTGACACCGTATTGTAGCCAGAGGTGCAGCACAGCTCTTTTCCATGAAATGGAACCACGCAGCATCAACATTTTGCAGAATCCCAGACTTTACAACATAAAAAAGTTAGTTCCCATATGTGAAAAATAGCATTTCTATTGTGAAATGCCTAATGGGGGGGAAGGGGTAAGGTTTTGGGGAGTGGAGAATTTGACATTAAGACATTTTTCCTTTAATAGTTCTGTACTAAGCAACTACTATTCAGGAGAAAGATAAAAATATTGCTCATTTTATAAATACAAATAATACTATTAAATATTTGTGTTGGACCACATTAAGTAGTGTTATACCATGGCAGGGCAAAAATGTGACCCTTCCCATCCCCTATATCTCTTTACGATACTGCAGAAAACTGCATCATCTTTGTTGCGTCTGTGGAGCTATGTCAAGGTATACAGTATGCAAATGTTTGAGACTTTGTAATTATATGCTTCTTTAATCCTGGCAAACTATAAAATAAATTCTTGGTCTAACAAACAGGCAAATGAAATCAATACAGTTGGGGTTTTAACTGGACATATCTGAGTTTCAGCTGTAGTACGTCTGTTAGGCAGCCCTAAGGCTTTAATCAGGTTTGTCATATACGGTATGTGCCTGTAAAATTAATTTCTACAATCAAAAAGACTTTGATTAAATCCCATGTATTGAATGTGAGAGTTTCAAAGAATGGTAAACAGAGAAGCATAGACATTGACAGCAAAAAATGGTTACTAAGCCCACCTAGTCTGCCCAGATTTTCCCTTCCTATTTAGTCTCCGTAGAGCACATCTGGTCTCCGTTGACCCTTCTACCTCCCAACAGCTTATCTAATACGTCCTTATGTCTATCCCATGCATGCTTGAAGCCCCCCCCCCCACACTGTTTTGGACTCCGCTACTTCCACCAGCAATCTATTCCAGGCATCAACCACTGCTTTGGAGAAGACATATTTTCTCACATCGCTCTTGACATTCCCATGTAAATGTAAAGTCACACAGTGCAAGTCTGGCAACCTGTGGTTCTTCTCAGGTTCTCCATTATACATGTGGTGGTGACGGAATCCCTCATTAAAGAAGTTATTAACGCATTACTGAACTGTGGTTTCAGTTTTACTTACAATTTTTCTTTTATGAGGGCATCAACTGCTTTTGCATTGATACCTGCAGTTACTGTTTGGTCAGCAGCTTTAACATTTATCTCAGATTTGGAGAACTTGATATCAAGCTTAGCATCCATTTTTTTGAACATCTTAATAATGATATTGAAGGAGTAGTTTGCTTTGTCAACTGATTTTTTTTTTTTTTAAGTTCATTACTAGACTGAGATTCATTATGGGGTACTTTGCAGTAGTCAGGACAGGATAAGCCTTCTTTTAAACATCTCAGCCTGATCAGAAAAAGGTGAGATGCCTTCCCAATAACTTTTCTGCTATCAGTTTTGGAACATCAGGTACTGAAGTGTATTTTGCTTTAATTTATTGTCTCAATGAGTTGTTAAAAGGAATGACAATTTCAGTACCGGTGTCAGCACTATATACCTCAGTTGTGGGTTCACCACCAATGCTACCCAGTGGGTTTCCAGCTTTTGTTTTCTTATCACATTCATGTGTGCTTTCCTTATTCGATGGTTTTGATGTAGAGGGTTTTTTTCCCATTGTGAGTGATACTTAAACAGTATTAGTGATTTTAAAGTGATAATGCAGGCAAGGAGATTTGCTGAAGACTGAAACAAACTGCTCCCTCAACAGCAGCCACTTTGGATCAAGTTGCAGGAAGACTGTGAAGATAACCATGGTGAAACAGTTTCCGAGTCCTACATGAACAAAATATTTAAAGCAGAGAAAAAGGAAAATGATCATGAATATAAATAACTAAAAAAAATTGCATGCATTTTGTAACTAAAATTAGTCATACACAAACAAAATAGTAAGAACGTTATATCTCATGTAATGCTTAGTGCAGGGCCCGGCACAATGAACATTGGGACTGATGGGTCAGAACCAAAGCACCCTGCACATCTAGTTTCTTGCAGGTCTCAAAGGGCTCTTTACAAAGTGGGTTAGGAGTCACCATTCGCTTAGTGCAGGGCCTCAAGGGCCCTGCAGAAGCAAGTTACCACTCTACATTCTTAAACTCTAAGGAAATTATTTGCAAAATCTACATTAATGCAGATTAGGGTTGTTACCTCAAAAAACTCAAACACCAGAAAGTTTGGGAATTTGCTATTAGGTTTATCAAACCTAACTCCTGAACCTTTCCCTCTTCTTACCCTCATTAGCCAAGGCCAAGCTACAGGTAAGGAGCTGTGCATCAATGGTGTGGGACCTCATACAGGGCCAACACACTCAGCGCTTGTAAATACCAGTTCTGACCCCCACCCCTCACCTAGTCTTTCCCCTTGTGATCAACCATTGTGGGCATTTGGTTGAAAACAGTATTAGCACATCTCCAGACTTTGTGGGGTTTACATTTTGTGGGATGGCAACCCTAATCTGCATTAATGTAGTTGTTTACAAATGAAGATAGATAGAGAGAGAGAGAGAGAGAGAGAGAGAGAGAGAGAGAGATCGATAGATAGATCGATCCCACATGCACCTTAAAAATGGTAAGATGTTAAGGGGATGTACTGTATATCAGTACATTATTGCATTACTGATTGAGGGCAACAAACCATTTAAAAAATTAATCAAAGATTCATGAACGTGTCTGTCAACAAGGCAACTGCTTGTTAGATACTCTTTACAGAATAAGAGTGCCTTATATGCAGGAGGAAAGGAGTGCTGTGATTTGCTGAGAGTGCTCCCTTAATCTGTAATGATTGGTTGTTATTTCCAAGGTACTGCTGGCCTCCATTCCCACTCTGACTTTGAACCACATAATTAACAGTTCCAAGTCAGGGGCACATTCTAAAGTATATAGCATCATCATTTATTTACTCAAAGTAGCTTAATAGAAATGCAGTATCTCATTCTCAGTGGGCTCTGACTTCTGTTCAATGTTACAGGTAGAAAAACTGAAGCACAGAGAGTACTGAAGCTACAGTGATCGAGTCGCTGTGGTGGGGGCTTCAAACCTGGGATCTCCTGGTGAGGTGAGTAGCTACAACATTCACTTAGAAAAAGAGCTTTTCTGAGATAGCTGCAAATGGCTGTTTTATTCAGTAGCTTACTCTGAATTAATATTAAATCCAGTTATGACTTTTTTGAGTGAGAACATGCCTTGTATGCACAACACTGAGTCCATCTGAGTCCAGCTGCTTCTCTGTATCTGTGCTGGATGATCACATAAATGTCTTGGTAGTCAGCACATCACTAGCGTTTTACATATGAAAAATAGCCCCATAGGCTGAGCAAGGGGCCAAGCATCTCAGTAATAGTGAGAAATTTAGAAATTAACAGAAAATGAGAGGGTGGCTAAGGTCCGTTGGGAACTGACATATCAATAAGTCAGTTCCCTACCAATTGACCTAAAGGAGCAGCTTTTTCCTCCCTAGGTGGAAACAATGATGCACTTCTCTAGCTGCTACCACTGCCTCACAAATGTGGTTGGTTACAAGAAAAAAATGTATTCATTATCATAGATTTTTGAAAAAAAAAACACTACATCTGGCAGTGACCTTTCTGGTAAGTTCCAGAAAAATCACAATAGTTTCAAATGCCTATTTGAGCTTTCCTTGCAAATGTATCTTTTGTAAAACCAAATTCTTTTCTGATTTGGCAATTAATCAGAATATATATGGGGGCTTATATTCAGTTTTGTTTCAACGTTCGGTTGATGGTGTCCATCATTTCTTGTCTATCAGTTTCAGTTAATTTTGAGGTATTATATTTAAGTGGCATACAATAAAATCTATTGTATAACACAACTGTCCACCAAAAATGTACAGGAATAGGACAACTCCATTCCCACAAATACCCCCACTCCATCCACGCCACCCAGCTGATGCCTAGTTCCTTTTTTGCTCCCTCAGTCCATACATGAAAAGCACACCCAGCCTCCCACATCCACCTGACACTGTTGTTTTTTGGGGGGGATTATTCATCCCTCTCCTCACCAAGCTCCATAGTTTTATACTCAGCATTAGGTTCCCTCATACCTAGCCTCGTTAATCAGTATCTTGATTGAAGAACATTCAAGGATAGCAAATGCCGTCACTTTGCACGTGGCTGTTTTTGTAACAGTTTGTCAGTTTACTACTCAACCCTGCAGCTGTGAGGGCTTCTGGAAACAAGAACATGTGCAGCACTGTTTCTGTATAACACTATCTGTTGACTCTTTAATAACTTTTCCAATGACAATATGTATTTATAGTGTTTAAAAACAATGATGTCAAGTAAAACCACGCATTGCAACTCTTTAAGACCAAGAACATCATCAGAATATTCTCAGAATATCTTTATTCATGATGGAACCTGACACTGAGTGCTATTGTAGCTTTGTAAATTAAGCCTTTAGACTTCAGTGAGCTCTCCCCAGCCCCAAATCCTTAATCTAGGGGAGGGAGCACTATCGCAATGGTGGTAAATTTGTTGGTCATTTTGCCTACGAGTAGGTCAGGATGGAATTGGTTGATGTGAGTTGACTGCCTGCTGCAGTACAGTTCATTTAATTCCTAGCTAGCTCAGAAGTCTATCAGGTTCCGTTTCCCTCTTGTTGCATCAATATGACATGTGTGCTTTGCCTTGGCACATTTTCTAAGTTCACTGAGGATGCTGAAGGAGAGTGCACACTTCATATTGGTACCAGAGGGAGAGGAATAACCAGTGACTGCTGAGCTAACATGGAATTTAATAACATGCAAAACAACATAGAGGATTGTGTATGAGCAATCATACACAACAAGGCAGTTGTGATCGAGAGTCTTTTGTGGTAACCAGAGACTTCAAGAGTGCAGTTTGAGAAGTCCATTATCATGGAAACCTCGAGATCTTACAGCTGCCTTATTTGTGTATGATTGCTAATACACAGTTTTTTATAGTGTATGGGCAACCATAATCAGCACTCTGTGATCCCCCAAACAAGTCTACAAGAAAAAATAAGGCTTACTTCGGGATCTGTATTAGTGCATTGATTTCCGCATCGCCATGGGCCACTTAATTGCACATGCACGAATGTGTTTGATCTTGTTGTGCTGCACTGGTGATGTACTCAGTGCAGCACAGCAAGATCATGACACACCGAGTGCAGCATAACGCTGTTCCAGGCATGGATTTCCATGCAGAACAGCGTTCCACCATACACTATAGCCATCTTGCGTTAGACTACTCCTGACTATCTCATAGCCACTGTCTGCCACTCAGATGCCTTAAAGACATGATGCGTACATTAACCTTGCTGGAATTTTTGTAGTCTGGGGTGTTCCTTCCTTCCTTCCTCCTGACTCTGTTTTTATCTTGTACAAAGATTTAAATATAGGACATTAAACAGTCAGCACAACTGCAGCAATTGTCTTTTCCTTATTTGGGGCACTGAGCGGTTGCCATGCTTTCATTTCTTTTTCTGATTTTTGGCCCACGATAAAAGTCAGTATTGGAGCAGCTGTCCTGTTTTTTTTCATTTCCATCCCTAGCTACTGGACTCATGTTGTCTGAGAAAATGCACTCACATAGTACTGCTCCTGCCTGTTGGACAGATACCCCACTCCACAGTCACGTGGCAGTATTCACTGAGGGATGCTCCCTCTTTTCTTACCTGCCACAGCCCTCTGAGGGAAACCTTCTCAGCGTTCTTTTAACACTAGTCTCAGTTGGATGCCCTATTCTGCACTAATCTGGTGCTACTCTGCAAAAACATCTCCCTTCATTGACCTGGTTCAGCCCTCTAAATGAAGCTATTTCCTCACTCCACTGGAGCTGCTCTGCAAGGGAAACCCTCACTTTACTCACCTGACAGCTCTCTGAGAACCTTCTGAGGGAACTCTTTCTGCGCACACCTGGCACTTCTCTGCAGAAGAAGCCCTCCCTTAACTCACCTGGCACAGCCCCTGAGGGAACCCTTCCTGAACACAGCTTTTTACTATGCACATTCCTAATTGGGGGGCTGCAGGCAAATAAGAGGGTGTCACATCCTCCCACCAGCAGTTTGATTGATGCCTTAATGCAGCTAATAATGATGAGAAACAGTGTCAGGAGACCAGGAGCAGGAAGTGTATAAGCCAGGGAGATGATTTAGCTGGAGTTCAGCTCTTCCTCCTTGTCATTTTTAGTGCTGTAGGGTAGAGCTCTGCAGACCACTTGAAATTGTTGAAAGTCAGCTCAGCTCACCTCACCGGATCAGACTAAACAACACATTAGGAGCTGAAGCACAGTCACTCCACTGGCAATTGAAGTACTCTGCTGTCTCTATTTACTACAGCAGTTCCAGGACTATTTATTTATCTTGTTTTCTCATTTCTTATGTTGGTGCCCCAGTGAAGGAGAGCCCTACCTAAGACAGTTCTCTTCATGTGGTTGGGAGATTTCTCTCCTGACCAGAGAAACGGATGTTTTCCTTTGTCTGTGTATGCAGCTTTTTTGGCAGCTTGCCATGCAAGACTAAGAAAACACTCCAGGCAACTTGTATGCATCATGCCTGCTGGCACATTGTTTATGTACATCAAAAGAAAAGTCTTTCTAACTGGCTACATGACTGCTGTGCAGTTCTTCTACAGTGCCAGCCAAAGAAAGATGAGACGGTGAGAACTGTTGAGTGGCTCATAGTGAGCTCCAAAGTCAGAGTTCAAAACAAAGAAAATGTCAAATGAAAAGCCATCTTATAGCCTCTGAGAAACAGAGCCACGTGGCTCACATCTGTTGTGCCACCTGAGTTCCTGCTCCTGAACTGACTGACAATATCAATTAAACAAATAAAACAAAACCAGCCCAGAGAAATGACAAGAGAGTGTGTGTGAGGAGACTGCAGGAATTGTGCTGAACTGAATGTCCCACTGTCTCTCACTCCCCCAATACACAATGATGCCAGTATGCTGAAAAAATAACCCAATGAAAGAAGCTGATGCCAGTTTATTCTAGTTATTTTACAGTTACCAGCCACCAACTTGCAACTTGCAGATAGAAAGGCCGATGGTACATTTATAAGGTAGAAAAAGAAATGGGCAGACTGGATGGGCCTTGCGGTCCTTATCTGCCGTCAACTTCTATGTTTCTATGTTTCTATTCTTGTGAGAGATCAGAACACATGCAGGTTCGAGCTAAAATCCATCACCCACGTTATACTCGTTTCCTGATGTACGATTAAAACAAACACTAAAATGCCTTTGTTTCTTCATGATCACAAGTCCCTATTAATTCAACTACTTTATAAAGCTATTTCACCTGTCACAGATAGATATGAATCAAAGGGGTGCTTCAGATTTAATACTACAGTCATGGAACAAATAATATGGTTAGTCTGGATCTCAACAGTAATTTTTGCGTTTTTATGTTTCTACACTAGAATAATTTTAAACATAAAAATGCACCATGGTGCCTATTCACAAAAGGGGTTCTTCTCCCTTTCTGTGGCTATCATAACATTATTTTACCTCAGCAATGTGCTCCGAGCTCTGACAAGTGCATACAGTACAACAGCAAAAAAAAGAAATGTTAGCTCAAAACATTTGATGGCCATTAACATCATACGCTAACAGAATGAATTAATAAACTATATAGTGTAGTCATAAGAAAAGTAAAGTTCAGTGCTTGAAAACTGTCTGAAGTGATTCCTGACTAGTAGTGTGAAGTGCAATGGGACCACATTTCACGGTCCGTGTGCACGGATCGATAGTGAGGCAGGTGCCGTAGAATTACTGAATCATTTGTCCATATTAGTTGTGAGACAGGTGCCATCACTCCTCAGAATAAAGAAACTGAAGCAATGTATGTGAGCAAGTTTGTAAGTATAGATTGTTTGATGCCCCTCAGCATTGTGTATGATGTTCTCTTTACATGTGTGACATTCTATAGTTACATAATGCATCATATCCCCATGTTTATGGGTTTAAGAATGCATAATAAGAATCAGGAGTTAATCCAAATTGTGAACTTCTAGATATTTCTGTGTTTAGAAGTTCCCAGAGAAGTGAGTTAGTGTTCCTCCCAAAAGCACCTTCACTCGTTTCTCTAAACCTTCTGTAAACTATATGGTTTCTTAAAGTTGCTTAAAATGTTAAGAGAGTGCAAAGCATGCAAAGCATTTGGAACATTCTGTAAACATGTTCTATTTTTCATGCAGACTTTAGCAGGAAAATGGCAGGGCAAAATAATCATTCTCTATGAAAATTGGCGCTATGTTGCAGATAGACAAAGGAAGGGGAATGGAGTGTCTCCCTGTAGCTGCACTTTTTCATTTATGACATTTTACAAGTAAGCATTAATCCCCGATGAAGGTGGCATCTAATGAGGAGTTAATGCATGGTTGGGACCATTGTGGCACAAAGCCGGAGGCTGAGTACGTACAACGGTCCAACCATGCATTAACTCCCCATTAGATGCCACCTTCAGAGGAGATTAATGTGCTTGTAACATGGTCTTTCCATGGCTATACATCTGAGACAAATAATTTTGGTGATCTTAAACAATACACGATGACACCAATAAAGTTAATGAGTTATTTTTACTGTTACTTTTTGCCCTGTGAGGAGGGGGGGACCCTTACCGATCGGCGGGTCTGGGGAGAGGGGGAGGCATCACTGGCAGGAGGGGGGAGGGATAAGCAGGAAGAAGAGGTACTGGAAGTGGAAATCACAGCAGAGAGAGTGAGGGAGGCCCTCAGCCCTTTCTTAAGACAGAGAAAGCACCCAGGCCGGATAAATTACATCCCAAAGTGCTGAAGGAACTTGCGGATGTCCTGGCGAAACCCCTGGCGGAGCTTTTCACCATCTCTCTGAGGACAGGGTGGGTGCCCCAGGACTGGAAGGTGGCGCATATAGTGCCTATCCACAAGGGGGATCAAGGGAGGTGGCAGGGAACTACAGGCCTGTCAGCCTGACATCGGTGGTGGGCAAGGTGATGGAGGGCATTGTCAAGGAGAGGCTGGGGGGGGACCTGGATAAGTCAGGGTGCCTGGACTATAGACAGCATGGATTTGTCCCGGGGAGATCATGTCAGACAAACCTTGTGGAGTTCTATGACTGGGTGATGAGTGTCTTGGACCTGAGTAGACCAGTGGACATCCTGTTTCTAGACTTCAGCAAGGCATTTGACTCTGTTCCTCACGTGGGCCTGTTGGATAAGCTGGGAGAAGTGGGGGTGGGGAACCAGATGATCAGATGGATAGGCAATTGGCTCCAGGACCAGACCCAGAGGGTCGTAGTTGGCAGGATAGTCTCATCCCCAAAGACAGTCATTAGTGGGGTCCCACAGGGATCAGTCCTTGGGCCCCTCCTGTTCAACGCCTATGTCTCTGACATAAGGACAGGAATCAGGAGTGAGATGAGTCTTTGCGGATGACTCAAAACTGGGGGCGGTGGTGGATGAGGAGGAGGGGAGGGTGGCCCTATAGGGGGACCTGGAGGCTCTGGAAAGATGGTTTAGAAAGTGGAAGCTCAGGTTCAATGCAGGGAAATGCAAGGTACTCCATCTGGGGGCCAGAAACCCGGGCCAAGTGCACTCCCTGGGGGAGGAAATGCTACAAGTCTCGATGGTTGAGAGGGACTTGGGGGTGGTGGTGGATGTCAAGATGAACAACTCTGAGACTTGTAGGAGGGCAGCAGCCAAGGCCAACAGGATGCTGGGATGCATCGCTAAGGGGATCACCTCCAGAAGGAGGGAAGTGATACTCCCTCTGTATAACTGCTTGGTAAGGCCACACCTTGAGTACTGCATGTAGTTTTGGAGGCCACACTTAAAGAGGGACATTAACCTCCTGGAGAGGGTCCAGAGGAGGGCAACCAAAATGATTTGGGGTTTGGGGGACAGGACCTATGAGGAGAGGCTGGAAGAGCTAAATATGTACACATTGGAAGAGAGAAGGGACCGGGGGGACATGATAGAGGTCTTCAAGTACATGAAGAGGGTAAATAGGGGAGGAACAGTCAGGGTTCTGCAAAAGAAGGAGGAAGGGGCCACTAGAGGGCATGGGTGGAAGCTGGAGGGGGGGAAGATTCAGGGGAGAAATGAGGAGGTGCTACTTCACTGAGAGGGTGGTGGAGCCATGGAATGCACTGCCTAGGGGGCTGGTGGAGGCAGAGACGGTGGAGGTGGTTCAAGAGGGGCTGGGACAGGTACAGGGGAAGGGTTCTGGAAGCAAAATCCAATGCCGCAAGAATATCCAGAACTGGGAAGGGAGAAGCCAGAGAAGGTGAGGGGGGGCAGCAAGGTCAGCACCCAGGGTGGGGGCTGACCAATCGAGCAGACTTGAAAGACCGTTAGGCCTATTCTGCTGGCATTTTAGTACGTTAGTAACCTCTCTTACATACATGTATGTAATTTTTTTTGGGGGGGATGTCCTTGTACAACTATCCAATTGTTCACAGTTGCAGTCATTTTGACAGATTTCTGAGTAGCTGTTCATTTGCTACTAATGCTAGGATGACTGCGGCGTTCCTGTTTCACTCCTTCACTCTATACATCTCTATCTCATCTGCATACCCCTGCCGTTATTTGCTGCCTACTCATCCTACTGTTTGCCTGCTGAAACTCGTTGTCTAATAACTCGCTTTTTTCACTACTCACAGTTGCCAACTCTCTCTGGTTTCTGTTGTCTGTGCTTCCACCTGGATAATTACAGTTGCCGGTGTCATACATGATACAGTTCTCCAGATTCAATCCATTTTCCGATCCTCCTTGTGCTACTCCCCCTTCCGGTCCGTTGCATCTACGCTGCTCTTGCATCCTGCTACACATTCCCTGCTTTCTTTATCGTCTGCACATTCTTCATCTACTGATTGCTCCATTGCTGCTCTCCCACATACAGTTACCAATATTTTCTCTCTCTCTCTCTCTCCATCACAATCCTTTCTCTTTCCCCCATTCTGTATTTTGCCTCAGTCCCTCATTAACACTTGCCCCACTACTACTAAGCCATTCCTAATTGCCATTTCTAAACTTGCTCACTTCAATTTCTTCTCCTCTACTGTTTTCTCTGCTGCTTTTTTTACTCCTTTGGCTGCTTTGTGTACTTCACAAGCAACACGGCATTATCGTCTCAAAATGTTGTGTTGCTCCTCTACCAGCTGACCCAATTTTTTTTTTTTTATTTAGTTGTTTAACCAGGTATAGCACACTAAGCTGGAAGCTTTTTTACAAGAGCGACCTGGGAGCACAAGGAGGTTAAGTGACTTGCTCAGGGTCACACAGTATGCAAGTGGAAGCTGTGGGATTCAAACCCAGGTCTGGTCTGCTGGATGTCACCAGATTTGCAGCTCAGAGCCTTAGACCACTGTGCTATACTGCCTCCAATTCAACCTATTGTGTTAGTTAATTTCGATATTCTTAGTTTTGCCATGTTACAAATGCAGTTACAACCTAAGACCTAACAAAAGGACATATATAAAACAGAAAAAGTTCAGCACTTGTGGCGATTGCTGGACTTTTTATGTTTTGTAGTAGTAAGACACTGCGTATGGCACCCCAGCCTTGTGCGTTTCCTTATTTGTATACTACAAAAGCACATATGTAACCATTTAAAGTTACAAAGAGTACTGTGAAGCAGTACCAAAGTGGAGCCACTCAAGCATTTGCAGTATCTTTGCTTGTTCTAATAGGCACCACTGCCCCTGACTATGGCCTTTGAAGTCCTTGTGGAAAGTTCTTATTAAACTGTTTTCTCCTGGATCTGCAGTAAATAATCTGCTGCTATAGTAAAGTGCTGGCATCCAAGATCAGTGTTGAAATTACAAGGGGGTTTGCCAAGGCTCGGTTCCCAGCTCTGAAGTGAGCCCTTGCATTACTGCCATAGACTTAAAATGGGAAGGAGGGCTCAGTTTGAAGATAGCGCTCTTATAGCCACCTTGCCCCGACTCAAAAAGTGTAACTTCAACACTGGTCCAGGTACTGTATATTGACATGATCTGCAAAGATTCCCTTAGGCAGGTGTACCCACAGTAGTAGCAGCCCCACTGCTTACAAAACTGCACGCTTTCATGCTCCTCTGTCATCATTCTTCTTTCAATAGTAGTTCCATCACCTAGACATGGTAGAACTGTTGCTAATATGATTGTGAGAGAGGGGAGCAGAAGGGTAGGAATTTCGATTTGCATGCTGTTGCCAGTAGCTCTTTACATACAAACTGTATCCTAACGTAGGATAGAGTTTTTATGTTAATGGGTTCCCAAGGTGCCTTGCAGTCTTTGAAAGGATCTCTTCATGGCAAAAGGGCATGGTAGCAGTTGGGGGGAGATTTCTCTTGGGTCTAGGGTCCCAGGTTGCCTTAATCTGGCACTGTCTGTTATGTCTCCCGAGTCTCTGCTCCTGTACTGGAGACATAAATTAAGTAAATAAATTAAAGCCAGCCCAGAGAAATGCCAAGACAGAGTGAGGAAACTGCAGGAGTTCTGCTGAACTGAACATACCTCCCCCATTGTCAGGCGTGACTACCAGAGATATAAAGCCCAACTTGAATTTTCCATTTATTTCTTGTTCATTAGCTTTTACTTAGTGGGTGTTAATAATGTATGGCTCAAACACTGGGAAAAAGTCTCATTGTAATAAAGGCAAACTATCTTCAGTGTGCTTTACAGATTTAATGGTAAGCAGCTTCATAATCAGACACTTAACATAAGAAGGCAAGGTTGCTTTTATAGTGAAATGCCTTTGCTTACAGTAATACATAGTGTTATGTAGTAACTACGAGACAGTGTGACCTTCCACACAGTACTGCAGATAAGTAACCCATGAATCAGCATTCTTCCATATGTCACTTCACCGTACATGACTTTTAAGATTCCCCTTTACAATACAGTTAGTCAGCTAATTTGCTCCAGTCAATTTCTCACATGTTTTGTGTCTCACAGCATCAACAGGTTACAGACAGTGCTGCATGCTATGCAAAGACACAGGAGCAGATGAGAGAAAATGCAGTCTCTTTTTTTTCCTTTTTCAGTAAAATGCTGTCATAAACTGACATTACTGGTGACTTTGCAGTGAGAATGTAACGGGACCAGTTCTCGTTGTTACTGCCATGCATATTTACCATTGGAAATCAGAAAAAAAAAGTATTTCCAGACTTTTGTGTTGTCCCTCAATGACAGTCACTGACACGCTCTCTCACACAACTTGCTGCCTCTGCTTGTCAGAAACTTGCATACTACTACAGTAAAATTTCTAGAAGACATCAACTTCTCGTCAATAGTAAACATCTCTTGAGTCCGTGAAATGGGTCCTGCATTTAATCAGTGTAGTGCAGACTTAGTACAGTGTGAGACATCTCCTCCAGATTCATGACACTTAACAATTTAGTCCAATACCTTCTTTAAAAGAGCTATTTATGGTCCTTCAGACCTAGAGGGTGTCTGCACACATGTGCCCCCCCATTTACATTAGATTAATTTGCATAACTGGCTTTAAAGTCTGATGGCATTTCAACATGCACAGAAGGAAGTCTGAGAGAGCAGAAAAACAAGTTTTTTAATAGCATGACGCTCCTTCCTCCTCACTGCCATGTGAGATTCTCTTTAATGGACAGTGCTTTAAACATCCATTATAAACTTCGCATTTTCTGCACCCGAAGGTTCCAGTAACCTTCTTGGAACAGACTACTTTTGGAGCACTTTTGCAACAGGAAGACACATTTATGGAACAAGCCAAGTTATTTTAGCTGATATTGACTTTTCCCCAGGTTCTCATTTCCCACACTTTCAGCATGCTCACAGCTTATTCTCGTTCAGGTGATCTGTATCTCCCCATCACTCGAGCCAGGTGCCCCACTATGAACCTGGGCCTCCCACCACAGTGCCTGTGAGCCAGTACTAGTTGATGTGCAGTATCGTATACTGTATATATTTATTACTTTCTCTCCTGATTTCTTCCTAACCTTGACAGGACCACCTCACATAACCAGAGTCTGCCACTTCTGACCCAAAGAGCCCCCTCCCCCTGCACCCACATCCCTCTCTCCACCATGGTCTCCATAGACAGCCCCACTGGTGGGGCTTCCAAAAGAGAAACATGAAAGCCTTGGAAGACCATTCCTGCTTTATCTCAAGCAGGACTGGAAAGGAGCCTGCTGAAATTGGCAAGGGTAAGCAGCTGGGACTTTGGCCCTTGTGTTTATGGAGTTAGGAGAGATTTTATCCTCCTGGCCAACCAAATATGCAAGTCCCAAAATTCCCTCCTCCCTGTGGGCTGGGCCCTGTAGGGTGGTCTTGTTAGCAGACCCAGTTGCTGCACCTAGACTCCTGGCTAGATGCCAATACTTCTGAGCATATGAAGGCTGGGAGGTGCCCAATTGGAGCCTAACATTCCTGCCCACATGACTACCACCCCGGGCTATCAGGGGGTAGTCACGGACCTGCAAGAGTTCCCCCACATTCACAGAGTTGGGACACAGCTGAAGCTGGTGTTTACTCACACACCAGTGCCAAATTTGCAGCATTCTGGGTTTGGTGTGCTAACTGGGATCTGCTGCATGGTGAGCGACTGCGCCTACCACTGGGTCACTAGGCATCCCTTAATTCATGTGTTAATCTACAGTATCTTCTGTGAATCCTTATGGTACCTTTTAGTCTCAGTAAAACCTAGTCACCTCGTGCTCTTTCTGGGTAATTTGCATTAATTAGTCACAGTGTTTTTCATATAGAATAATGCATAGGCAGGTGTGTGTTGTGAGAGGTTCATGTAGTCATCGAACACTGAGGATGTGTTTAAAAAAAAACTCGCTCACACTTCTGTATTTTATTTTTATGGCTGCAGGGGTAGATCTCTGCAATTGTCTTGTGATTACCTAAAAAATGGGCCACAGGATCTGACCCAGCAACAAAGCTGGAGTTGTATCAAGATCTCTCTGCAAGCTGGAGCACTCCACTCCATAGATGGTCATTTGTTTAGGCTCCCTGCTCTGTGGGTGCACTACTTTACATTCCAGTCATGTCCAGTAAAGCCCACCATGCCCAAGATGGCTGCCAGAGATCAGTGGACATGTACAATTTGTACTGAGCTCCAGTAGCCATCTTGGGTAAGGCGTACTATTTCACCGTAGCTGCGGCTATGTCGGCTCTTATCAGAGTTGGTTAATAATAACTAGTGCAGAGATTTTAGGCCTGAAGAGTAAAAGCAACCTTAACTTTCAGTATCCATACTTATCTTTTAAACTTTAATATTTACACACAATTCAGCAAATTTAATTAATTGGCCACATAATTAAGTACCCTTATTCATTATTACTGTAATGAGAGCACGAAAACAGGATGTCTGTGTCTAAGAACTCCTCCCCCATCTGCTTTTCCTGCTGCTGAAGTCATATGTCTGTGACATCCTAATGGTGCTGTGAAATTACCAGTCTCACAGGTATAGGCTTATAACTTCAATGATAATAAGACCTGGAGGATGAGATGTAATTTGAGACATAAAGATGAGGTTTTCATGATAAATGTTCTCAATTAAAAAACAAGGTTATACTATTCTTTGACGGAATACCACTAATATCTTTTGATGTGATATATATAAAATCATGTTTTTATATGAAATCATATTTTTACTTTGGGCTAGTGTTCTCTGGAGCATTTATCTGGACTTGGACTTTGTGCTAGTTTATTACAGCCATATTTGGTTGCATTGTACACATTCTAGCTGCTATTCCTGCTGGAGATAGTATTTTATTTCATAGCACATTGCACTTTGAGATTCTCCTTTATTTATTTATTTTAACTGTATAGTTGTTGTGTGTGGTGGTGAGTGATTAGGTGTTTATGTATTAGTCATGTGTATTGGTGTGAGTGGAAAGTAGTTATAAGTTTTAGTGGGCACAAGTATTGTGATGTCTGGGTTGATGATGAATCCTTGTGATTCAGTTATGACCAGAGATGCAGCGAAATAAAATTTCACCTGTGAAATTGCTGTGAAATCAGCAATTTCACTTGGTGAAAGGTTTTGTGAAATTACAGTGATATTTTGAAATTTTACCCTTCATTGCTGGCCACAATGTAAATTGATCCCCTCCACACACACACACACACACACACACACACCCTCGAACCCCCCCCCCATTTGTTTTATTTAAAAAAAAAAGTCACCCACCTCCTCCACTCCCTGGTATCTGGTGTCTAATGGTCCCCCCAGGCCACCACTGGTCATAAACATTAATAAGCACCACTGACCACTTGACACCAGGGAGAAATCTGAACACAATTTTGCCATGGAACAGGAGGTGAAATTGCTCTCACAGTTGGTGAAATTTCTCTGCGGGTGGTGAAATTTCACCTGTGAGTGAAATTTCACTGGCTTGGGAATTAAATTTTGTTCACAGCCATGAGTGAAATAATTACACAAAATATTTCGCTTGGCAAAATATTCAAATTTCACACAACTCTAGTTATGACCTCCTCCAGCTGATGCAATCACTGGGCCTGTCACAAGCAGTTGCTGCTGCTACCTATCAACACAGTCACACACTCGATCTGGTGTTCCAGTTGGGTCTTGAGACATGCAACTTCAAGACTGATCAGGTCATTTGGTCTGACCCCTGCACCATGGAGTTCAGATTTGGGGCCCCTCTGAAAGTCCTTCCTCTGTGGAGATAATCAGCTATTGCCCCTTAAAGGGTGTTGACCCAGAGGGACTATTGGCATTAGCTGACCTACCTAGGGTTGACGCAGCATGTGTGACTGGCACTGGAGAGGCAGTGGTCACCTATAATAGGGTGGTTACTGACGCTCTAGATGCCATCACACCAGTCTGCATATGACCCAGATCCACTCACTTGAGATCCCCCTGGTTTGATGGGGATCTCAAGAGGATAAAAATCAGGGTTCAGGAGTTGGAGTGTTGTTGGTGGAAGACCCAGCTGGACACCAACAGGCTGGCCCTGTGTTCTCACTATGTTGAGTACCGGGGACAATTTCCCATAAGAAGGCAACATTTCTGTCCAGGAAAATTGCTGCAGGGAGAAACAGACCATCTCAGCTGTTTGGACCGTGGACATGCTTTTACATCCTGCCTGTCTCCACCAAAAAAAAGCTTTTTCAGCCACTTTATGTGAAGAGTTTGTCTGTTTTTCTCTGACAGAGTGTCAACCATCCGGTCAGGGATTCTGCCAGGGAGACTTTTGCCTTGCAGTGATCAAGCTGTGAGTATCAGAGACACTCAGTCTGCCTGGGAGGAGTTTAGGCCAGTGGAGGTGTCTAAAGTGATTAAGGTGATCTTTGAGCTGAAGCACACCTTTTGTGAACTGGACCCGGCACCGATGTGTTTCTTAATAGGATGTGCCAATGCAGTTGGCCTGATGTTCACCAGGATTGCCAGGTGCTTGCTGGTGGAGGGGATCTTCCCAGGTGCTTTGAAAGAAGCACTGGTAAAGCCCCTCCAAAAGAAATCATCCCTCGAGCCATACGTACTGGCAAATTAGCATCCGATCTCCAACCTGCCATTTTTGAGCAAGGTTGTTGAGAAATTGGTGGCACAGCAGCTTGAGGATTGCCTGGTGTCCTCGGATATCTATGAGCCATTCCAGGTGAGTTTTCGGGCCAGACATAGCACTTAAACTGCTCTAGTGAGAGTGTATAATGATCTGCTCAGGGCTGGAGATATAGAAGACAGGTCAGTTCTTGTGCTCCTCAATCTCTCTTCAGGTTTTGACACTGTGGATCACGTCATGCTTCTTGATTGACTCTGTGAGTTTTGTGGATTCACTGGCACTGTCATCAAATGGTTTGAGTCCTATCTCTCAGACAGAGTGCAGTGGATGGTGATGGGTACTTTCTCCTCCTCCTCCCCAATGACTCTGTCCTGTGGAGTAACTCAGGGTTCAATCTTGTTGCCAGTGTTGTTCGCAGTGTACATGCTGACCCTGGGCAAAATCATCCGACAATACAGTGTGGAGTTTAACTGCTATGCAGATGATTCCCAACTGTATTTGTCTTTTGCATCCGAAAAATTGGGAACAGTTGATGTGCGTAACAGCTGTCTGATTAAAATCAATGACTGGATGTTTCCAGCTGGCTAAGACTGAGGTGTTGGTGATCGAGCCTGGTCACGGGAGTTATGGGTTGCCACTGGGAGCTGATTCTGGACTTGTTCTGGGGCTTACTCTATTGGTGGTTTCTCCAAGGGTGCAAATTCTGGATGTGATCCTTGACTGCAGTTTGACCTTGAAAGATCAGGTGTCAGCTGTAGTCAGCAGTGGTTTTTACCACTTGTGGAACATTGCCCAGATTAAGCCCCTCATTCTACTGGAGGACCTGCCAACAATAGTACATATATTTGTGACTTCTAGGCTTGACTACTGTAATGCTCTGTACTTCAGGGTCACAGGAGGGACCCTCCACAGGCTGCAGCTAGTGCAGAATGCAGTGGCCCGATTACTGAGGGGCCTTTTGAGATCCAGTCATGTGACCCCGGTTCTGCGTGCTCTGCACTGGCTGCCAGTCAGGTGGAGGGTCCTTTTCAAGGTGGGTCTTCTCACTTTTAGGGCCCTATATGGGCTGGGTCCTAGTTATCTGTCTGAGCTCCTGACACCAGTGTCCTCTGCTTGATCCCTCTGCTCCTCCTCGAGGGACCTCCTGGATGTTCCCAGGGTTTGGCTCAAGACCTCAGGAGATCATGCTTTTAGTGTCTCTGGGCCAACCCCTTGGAACTCGCTTCCACCTGCAGTCTAGGAGGTTCTCGCAATTGAGGTGTTTAAGCGGAGGCTAAAGTCCCACCTTTTCAGCCCGACCTTTGACTGCTGATACCATCTTTAGCTTTGGCCAGTTCTTTGAAGATTGACTTTCAGAAACCTCGGTATTGCTAAATTTTAATCCTGTTATGTTTTTAATGAGGTTTTATTGTTTTTATTTACGGATGTATGTCCTTGTTTATGTTCAGCACCCAGAGCCACCAGGATTGTGTGCCTTATAAATAAAATAGCCTTGCCTTGGGAATTATTGCAGCTATGGAGGCCAGCTTTCTTGGATGTACAAATGTCTAGGGCATGCTCAGATAGCCTATGAGGATTCCCAGTTGCATGACCTTCAGCCTTTCACCAATCTCCCTGTATCAGCTAAGACAGCGCGGCACTATCAGAAGGTTGTAATAGGAAGGCGCTGTACTGGCCGGTTGTGGCGGGGCACTGTAGGCTCATCAGAGGTGAGCAGGATAGAAGTGGTTAGGTGCAGGAGGTGCCCTGCATTTCAACTGGACCCGGAGAGAGAGGCCAGACATGGGTGGTTCCCATCCCCAAGGGTCTCACCAGACCAAGGGGGCAGGTAGCCAGTGGGGCTGCAACACCTGCCAGTCCCCTTAGGGTGGTGCTTTGCAATGCCAAACTGATCAGAAATATGACCACAATTATAGCAGACTTGATTTTGATGGTCATTCTGGCTTTCATCACAGAGACCTGGGTGGGTGACGATGCCAGACCAGTCTTGGAGGCAGCTGTCCCCCAGGGGAACTCTGTAGTGCACTGCCCTAGGGTGGAACGCAGGGACAGGGCAGTGGCCATCTGCATTTGATCTGACCTGGGTTAAGTTCACTGTGCACCCAGTGGGAACTACTTGGTCTTTGGAATGTGTGGCCATGTGTGGGGGTCTGAGCACAGGCTGCAGGATTCTCCTGACTTATTACCCCCCTGGGGTGGTGGGAGAATTTCCTGCAGGAGGTGGTGGATTTTGTTGTTGGTGAGGTGCTATAGGCCCCCAGCTGTCTAGTGCTCTAGTGCTGGGGGCTTCAATGCTTGGGTCAATGATGGATCCTCCAGGCTTGGTTCCAACCTCCACCAGATGATGTCAGCTCTGGGCCAGTCACAAGAAGTTACTTTCATGACCCATCACAGTGGCCACATGTTGGACCTGGTGCTCTCACTGGGGCCTGAGGTAGGTAACCTTGAGATTGATTAGGTCAGTTAGTCTGATCATTGCATGAGAGGTTATTATTTGGGGCCCCCCTTGAAAGCCCTCCCCCTGCGGAGATGGACAGCTACAGCCCTTTGAGGGGATTGTCCCCGGAGGGATTTCTGGTGGTGGCTGATCTATTTAGTGTAGGTGTTGCAGGTGCAAAAGGTGTGAGTGAAGCAGTTGCCACCTATAATAGGGTGATGTACGATGCACTCAGTGCCCTCGCACTGGTCCATGTATGACCCAGATCCTCTCACTTGAGGTCTACTTGATTTGATAGTGAGCTCAAGATGATGAAGATTAAGGGTTGAAAGTTAGAATGCTGCTGGTGGAGGACCAAGCTAGTGGAAGACAAAATGTCTCTGTGTACTCACTACAGTGAGTATCAGGGGGCAATAACAATAAGAAGGCAGAGTTCCTGTCCAGGGAGATTGCTGCAGGAAAGAACAGACCAGCTATGCTATTTCAGACTATAGGCAGGCTGTTACACCCAGTCTGCCTGCAGCCGAAGAAAGACTTTTCTGATTCTTTGTGAGATGCATTTGCTCAGTTCTTCTCTGTCAAGGTGTCCTCCATTCAGCAGGAAATTCCATCAGTTAGCCAGATTATGGCCAGCAGTGATCACCTTGGGTGTCGCAGAGTAACTTCATCTGTTTGGAGTGGGTTTAAACTGGTAGAGGTGGCCAAGGTTATTGAGGTTGCCTCTAGGCTGAAGCACACATATTGTGAACTGGAGCCGGTACTGACAAGTTTCTTGATGGAATGTGTCGGTTCCATTGGCCTGGTGTTCACCTTGATTGTCAAGTGTTCTTTGTCTGAGAGGGTCTTCCCAGATTCCTTGAAAGAGGTTCCTTCTGAAAAAAACATCCTTAGACTCTGACATCCAAGTGAATTATCGATCTATCTCCAGCCTCCCATTTTCGGGGAAGGTTGTAGAGAAGATTCTGGTGCAACAGCTTGAGGAGTACCGTGTGGCCTTTGACATCTATATGCCACTCCAGTCTGGATTTCATGCTAGGCATAGCACCAAAATGGCATTAGTTGGGGTGCACAATGACCTCCTTAGGGCGAGAGATAGAGGAGAGGGGTCACTTTTCATTCTCCTTGATATCTCCTCAATATTTGACACAGTGGACCACGTTGTGTTGCTTGACTGTCTCATTGAGTACTGTGGGCTTGCTAGCACTGTCATCTGCTGGTTTGAGACCTATCTCATGAACAGGAGGCAATGTGTAGTGATGGGGAACTTCTTCTCCTCCAGTCTCCTACCTTGTGGAGTACCTCAGGGTTCGGTCTCGTCACCAGTGTTGTTTGCTGTGTACATGCTGCCCCTGGGTGAGCTCATTAGGAAGTACAACATGGGTTTTCATTGTTATGCAGATGATACCCAGTTGTATCTTTCCTTTGCCCCAGAACACTTGATGCTGTGGAAGTGCTCAACAGCTGCCTAGCAGAGATCAAGGACTGGATGTCCTCAAGCTGGTTGTGATTGAACCCTGATAAGATGGAGGTCCTGGCTGTGGAGTCAAATCAAAGGCATGATAGGACTGCCACTGGTGTGGTGAATGGTCTTTTACTGGGGCCTACACCATTGATGGTTTCCTGTAGGGTGCGTGATCTGGCCGTGATCCTCGATGATGGACTGACCTTTGAACCCCAAGTGTTGTCCGTCGTCCAGAGCAGTTTTTACCATCTGAGGAATATCACTAGGATCAAACTCCTAGTTCTACCTGAGGACCTCCCTACCTTGGTAATACCTTTGTGATGTCCAGGCTTGATTACTGTAATGCTCTCTAATATGGGGTCTCTGGGGGTACCCTCCACTAGCTGCAGTCGGTGCAGACCGCTGCCGCCAGGTTACTGACGGGACTTTCCAAGTTCAGTCATGTAACTTAAGTGCTGTGTGAACTGTACTGGCTGCCTGTCAGGTAAAGGGTTATCTTCAAGGTGGGCTTGGTCACCTTAAAGGCCCTGCATGGACTAGGCCCTGGCTATCTGCCTTACACCTGCTGCTCCTGTCCTCTCCCTCCACTCTTCCTCTAGGGGCCTCTTTGTGATTCCCACGAAGAGGCTAAAAACTGCTGGTGACAGGGTGTTTAGTGTCGCCAGCCCCATCCTGTGGAATTCGCTACCACCTGTTGTCAGGGAGGCCCCTTCAGTTGAAGTATTCAAGGGCCACCTAAAGACCTTTTTGTTTGTGCTGGCATTGCCAGATATAGAGCTTTAGAGAATTAGTTATCTGATCTATCTTTTAAAGCTTGCTTTCTGTATTCAGTTCTGATTTTATTGTATTTATAATTTTTAGCTATTTATGTATTTATGTACTGTCCTATCTTTTTGATTGTTTGTATTGTAAGGTGCCCAGAGCCTCCTGGAATGGGTGCCAAAGAAATAAATTTTGCCTAGCTTGCCTTACTATTAATGTCAAGGCAGGATTCACAAAGAGGTTGCGCTGGGTGCATCAGAAATGCACTGGCGGGGGTCAGCCAGGGCGGAGAAGGATAGAGCACCCGACAGCAGCTCTTCTTCTTGGGAGGAGGTGACTGTAGGCCCCCACTGCAATACTACC
The DNA here is from genome assembly GCA_016271365.2 of Neoceratodus forsteri. Lineage (NCBI taxonomy): Eukaryota > Metazoa > Chordata > Ceratodontiformes > Ceratodontidae > Neoceratodus > Neoceratodus forsteri. The sequence continues at coordinate 1,591,703,617 of CM028130.1, forward strand.
ACCTAGGGGAGCCCGAGTAGATAGTGCAGTCGGCTGAGCAGCCGCAAGGGGATTGGGTGACTGTTGGCAGAGGGGCAGAGCAGGAGGTACGTCTCAGCGTGCCTCTCTGCTCACAGCCCCTCATTGCACATCAACATGCTGGGGAAGAAACCAGAAAAACACTTCATCCCTCCTAGGTGACGACACCTCCCTAGGACTTCTCTGACCACTTGTCAAGGCAGACTCCGCTGTTTCAGATCCATATACACACACACACACACACACACACACACACACACACACACACTAGAGTGCTGGTTTGGTGAGGTAAACATGGAACATCCCCTCTCCACCCCTACCCAGGGTCTTCAAGGGAGTGTGTGTGGGATCGAGACACTCTAGGGGCACACCATGGTGAGGGTTGGGGGTCCACTGAGGTCTGAATGAGTGGAGGGAAGAGGTAGATTTGGCGGATAAATACAAAGGTTAAAAAAAAACAAAAGCACCGGTGCAAAGCAGATGTGCAGAGCACAGACAGAGCAATTCACAGAGGAATGCGCAGTGGGAAGTGCCGAGTGCAGCCCTACTGTGAATCACTGTGAAACACAACAGTGCAACTGGAAATGCTGGTGCAACCTGAGATGCACATGGGCAAGTTGGATGCCCGTAGTCGCACGGGGAGCTACTCAGAGCAAGTAGAGCAAGTCAGCAGGGCACAAGGAGCAACCACAGAGCTGGAACAATCAAACCCATGGACACAAGTGCTGAGAACAACATGTTTATAAAAGATTAATATCATAAAAAACTGTACAACAGAAAAGTATAACAAAGAACAAGAAGAACACCACCAAAGGGAAAGGGAAGTGCAGGGATGGGAAGGAGGGCAGGAAGGAACAGTAACAGTGGGCTATGAACAATAACTATATACAAGGGATGGCCCCAGGAAGAGGCAGGGGGCCACTAGCACTACCGTGCCCTGCCACGCATCACCTTGACATGGCCAAGGACCAAGAGATGCAGCAGAACACCCTGCAGGGCAGCTGACAGGTGCTGTACAGTCCTGGACAGTGGGCGCAGGGCTGCCTGGATGGCCACACAGATCCTTTGGTCCATGTCAACATGGGCACCACCCCCAGCCACAGCATGGCGATCCTGGAGACCTACAGAAATGACAGAAAGAACACACACTGAGGGCCTGAACATGGACAATGCCCCCACCCAGCTGTAACCCTACAGCAACTGAAATGCAGCAATAGCATAATGCATCACTCACCTGCCACTGGAAGGGCACCAGACCTGGCACCCATGATCCTCCGCCTCTGCACCTCCATGGCATCCATGGCCCGCTGCCTGGCATCTGGTCCTGCAAAACACAACAGGCAGCACCATGAGCAACCATTGCCACTATGCCCCCCCTTGCTGGTCTGTGTCCATGCAGCAGACATTGGTAACCAGCCATGAAGCACCCAGTAGCCTGCAGGCAGACACAACCATGCCCAGGGCACCCCCCAAAGCACACATGGTATGGTAGCACTGGACAGGTGCAGCTACTGCCGTGTGTGCAGGGTGCCTGAGACTCATGAGGGCCTCAACACACACACCCAGCATGCACCACAAAAGGAGCCAGATTAACAACTACCTGGTCTTGGCGAAGCACCCCTGCGTACATGTACCACAGCTGTGCCAGCCTCTCAGGGTCCCACCTCTGGAGGTCGCCATAGTGATGCCTGCACTGCTCCCCAGTGCGTGGCATCCCTGTGCGTCGCATAATCCAACTGACAATGGAGGCCCACACCTGGGCCCTGGGTTCATGGAGGTCATCCTGGCCAAACAGCTGCCCCTCCACAGACATGACAAGTGCCACCAGATGTAGCAGCTCCACCTGGGACCAGTTCATGGCCCTAGGTGTCTGTCTCCCTGCCCTAGGCATACTACAAGGTTTAATAACAGTGGCAAGGTGCAACAAGGCAATGTGCAGTTGAGCGGTCATTATGCACCATGTGAAACAGTGAGGCAAGTGCAGCACAACGCGCACTGAGCGTGAAGCATGATAGGTCAAAGGCAACATGCCCGCACATGCGCAATATAATCTGCAATGGTATGGCAAGACCAAGACCCAGTCGTACAGGCACCATGTTGTGCACTGCACACACTACAAACAGCTACCGCATGCAATCTGTGGGCAGTACAAACATAATGCAGCATGGACGATGCATCTTGGATTACACTGCGTGATAGGGTACACAGCATCATGGCCAGCAGGCCTTCAATGGTGCATTGGGTTAGCAATGTAACAGCACATCATGGGAGATGCACCTCCGGACACGGTGACCGCGCATGTGAGACAGAAGCACTGTCTAGATTGTCCCAGATACAGGTACATGCGCCCAATGATACGCGCATGCACCAAAGATGTGCTGTTGTGCCATTGGCACTACCCTGAGATGCTCCTTGTAAAGTGAGATAAGCTGGGGGCAATTGTATATTTCACAGAGAATGCACCCAAACAGCCTCATCCCACGTGCATGGGCATCTCAGCTGATTAGCATCTCATTACCGGGGGCTCAGGCTTCATTTGCAGACCCTGAGCCATAAATGCTCCCAATTCAACAGGCTGAGACCAGATGACAGAGAGGAGTCAGTGCCTTGAATGTGAGTACACAGCCATATTAATAGGGCAACAGAACATACTGGGGAGATTGAATGTGAGCATGCACACCAGGCAATGCTCCAGTACCCCAGATGTGGAACAATGCCTTCCAATATGTGGAATACATGGCCATTACATGGAATACAGCAGCAGGGCAGTACAGAAGGTGCGCAGAGCACCAATTGACTGTTCCCAGTCATGTCCACAATGGCTGTTTGTGAACCGGGATGTACACATCCCAGCATGTATGATACAGTCCTGCTGAATGATGATACGGTCGTCATTGGGCCTAGGCCTTGCAATGTGGAACAGGGGGGTCATGCAATGTAAACAGAGGAGCTGTGCACTGTATACTGGGACACAGGAGAGGTATGTGTGACTGGGTGGTACTGGCAATGTGTGGTGGACAAAGCAATGTGCAACAGGTCAGTCCGAGGCACACAGCGGCACCTGTGCAGGCACAATGACAGTATTGCCATGCTGCACACTGCTGCCAGCTGCACCATGGCTGTTGCCACATGTCTGGTGCCTGCACCCTGCAGGCATCGCATGAATGTCTCCCAGGATGGATGGGGTAACACGGGGGCAGTACACATGCTGCACAGGTACCAGGACATGACCATGGCAGACAGCACAGTGTGCCCCCTCTGGGGCGGCTGCACTGTTGCTCCAGCCATGGACCCAGTGTCATATATGGCATGTGCAACATCCTCAGTGGACCATGTACCATGGTGCATGGCCATCTGTGCCAGAATGACCACCCACGGACCACTGCCCAGAACAACGGTGTCACAGACCATGGGGGGGGGCCAATGGATAGATGCAAATGGGAGCGGGACCATGTGTACCCACAGGCATGACTGATACCTGGATGCTTCCCCCCACAGTAGCCAGTATGACAGAGGAAGCAGGTGCTGCCAGCAGGTGGTGCCCCAACTTCACCAAGGATGATGAGAAGGTGCTCATTGAGGCATGCCACTTACGCCTGGATGTCCACTCCAGCAGGGGAGGAAGCTGCGGTTCAGATGAAAAAGCTGGGAGGACATGACCCGGCAGGTGAATGCAGTGGCACCATACAACCATACAGTCCAAGAGTGCCACAAGCACTGGAACGATAGCCGCAAGAGGGCTAAGGAGAAGGTGGCCAACATCTAGACATCCCTGCAGCGGACAGGGGGAGGACCCAGCATGGTGGAACAGCCCAGCCCCAATGAGGTCCTCCTGGCTGCCAGTGTGTCCAGGACAGTCATGCATCATGTCCCAGGTGATGGATTCCAGACAGGTGGCAGCCTGCTGCAGTATGGTGAGTAGCTGTGTGTCCTAGACAGGCTCGCCCACCCATGTGCCATGGTAGGCATGCCTGTGCCTGCGTGCCATGCACTGTAACTGTACATCCAGGCACAGAGTCCCAGAAACAGTCATCCCTGGCCTGGCGTGTCATGCCCGTGGTGCTGTGGGTGCTATACAGCAGCACCAGAGGGCACGTGTCCACTGTACACCCGTGTGGCATGTGAGGCCGCTGCTATGCAGTGTGCCCAATAGAACAGTGGCAGGCTCAACCATACCATGGCCTACATATCACCATCACACCCTGGCACCATGTGGACAGCCATGTCCTGTTGTGCTTCACCACTGTGACATGTGTGTAGTGTGCATTAACCACAGTCTTCCTTCCTCTCTCCACAGCACCATCGCGCCTCTAGGGTGCAGCCATGGCCATGGTTGACCATGATGCCCTCACGGGTGATGATGTGGGCCCATCAAATGGGGACGATGACACCACCATGGATGACTCTGCACCTACACCATCCATGTCTCGTGCAACACCAGTCATGGCCCCGGTGATGGCTGGGCCCTGCGGGTCCCTCAGTCAGTGATGGCGGGACAGCCAACAAGTTGGTTGGGAAGCCTGTTTGGGTTGTCTGATCTGACCCAGATGATGCTGTGGACATTGCAGATGCCCTCCTTGTGCTCACCAGTGGCATGCAGGGGGAGGGCATTGGCACTGCCACAGGCATCACCAACACCAGTGCCGCAGACATGGCCGACAGAGGTGCACACATCACGGGGTTGCCTGTGCATGGGTCCCTGGGTGCCACTGATGTTTCCACTGTGGTGGGTTCTGGTGCAGTTGCAGCACAGATGGCCCACAGCTGTGGGCGCTGTGCTCCCTGCACCACTGCCCAGTGCAGTGCTGGCAACATCGGTGTCATCCGGGCAGAGTTCCTGTGTGCACGCACCCACTCCAGTAGCCCTGGAGGACACCACCCATGGGCAGCCAGCAGCGGTGCCCTGCCAAGTCCCACCCACATCACAGCCTGCCAGGGTGCATCCACTGCCCATGGATAGACCTGGTCAGGCTGATCCATCCCATGGTCGTTGGTGATGTCACCATGCTGCATCACCCACCGACAACATGAGGGTCTACCTTGACCTTCTTTGGGCAACTGTGGAGGGACAGGAGGCCTTTAGGAGCCACAGGGCTGTCATGGTCCAGAAGCATGAGTCCGCAGCTGTGTGGCGTGCACAGATGCTGGCAGAGGCACACATCATGTGGGTGGGCATGACCACAGCTCTGGAACAGATTGCAGTGGCTGCAGAGGTGGTGGCTGAATCCTCAACATGCCATGGACATCATGCATCCATTCAGATGCCCAGGAGCACATCCCGTACAACCCGGCAGCGGAGCCAGGTGAACCCCCTGCTGCTGTAATGCAAGTAATCATCCTGAAATACTTAAGCGCAACATACCAGTTGGACAAATGCTGCACCTAAAAAGGATCTGCAGCAATACTGAACAATTTGAAAAGAATGCACGAGAGGTTGGCAACAGGTTTCAGAGTCGAGGATATGATGTGACATCCATATATAAAGGGGTGGAAAGAGCGAACAGCACTGATAGAAGTGAACTATTGTGACCAAAAACTCTAAATGTTGGTACCTCTCAGAGCCCAATTAGCTTTGTAACTGAGTTTTCTAACCAGTCAAGAGAAATTGCTAATATTGTGAAAAAACATTGGACAGTGCTGCAGGGAGATGTTGTATTTAGAAACGATCAATACAAAAGGCCCCGCATTACTTATAAAAGAGGGAGAAACATCAAAGACTTATTAGTCCATAGTGTTCAGGAACCTGAAAAACCAAGGGCAATATGAATTCCAACATTCCCAAAAGGAAACTATAAATGTGGCAACCGTGCACAATGTAATAATACAAGTGACAGTAAAAAATTCAAGCACCCACACACAAACCAGGAATTTGAAATAAAAGAATTTATTAGTTGCAGAAGTACTGGAGTAATATACATGTTAACTTGTCCATGTGGCTTAAATTACGTGGGGCAAACAAAATGTCAACTTAGGGAAAGAATAAGTGAACATAAATCAGCCATTCGTAATAATGTTCAGACAAATGCCATGGCACGGCACTTTGCGGCTGCGGGTCATGGATCTCCTGCAAATTTGAAATTTATTGGAATTGAGAAAGTATGTGTTGGCCCCCGTGGTGGGAGTCTAACAAATAAGTTAGACCAAAGAGAATGCTTTTGGATCTTTAAACTTGGGACTTTACAACCAAAACGGTTAAATGAGGAACTATTGCTGCACTGTTATTTATAAACTATCTGTGATATATTTGCTTGTATGTGGTGTATGAATGGGTGTTTTTCATATTTATGAGCAGAGGATGGTCTTAGTAGTTATGCATCATGAATATGTGTCTTTTTCTATATAAAAGTCGATGTGAATTTTGACCAGTCAGCTCTGAGGAAGGCGTAAGCCGAAGCGTCAGCTGATCCTGTGCATCATCACGCACGTGGGCTGTTCTGCTTGGCTGGCCTGGTCAAAATCCTGCTGTATTTTCTAACACCGTGGTGGTGTCTTCGTTTTTTTGTTTTAATGTAATTGAGTAGTCATCGCCTTTGCACTCTACTTTTGCTGCGGGTATTAACAGTTTTTGTATTTGAATAAAGTGTGATGACACGGTAAGCTGTGCACTCTGAATTCAACTTTAGTTTTACTGTTGGGTGAAGTGCAGGGGGTTTGGCTTTTGGATTCTTTCAAAAGGAATGGTTTTGCATCCACAACATGCCATGGACATCGTGCATCCATTCAGATGCCCAGGAGCACATCCCGTACACCCCGGCAGTGGAGCCAGGTGAACCCCCTGCTGCTGACTCCATTGCCACTGGCCTCCACACCCACCATCCATGGCTCAGCCAGTGGGCATCAGATGGCCACTCCACTGGGCACTCATTCGCAGTCTTGGTGCAGCATCCCTGCGGGGTCACTAGGAATGCCCCCTGTGGCCAGCTGTGAGCACCCCTGCCACCACCAGCCATGGCAGAGGCCACCCTCATGTCCATGGCTCTCAGGGGGCCAACCTCTGATGCCCATGTCCACAGGCCTATGGTGGCAGGATGGCACACCCATGTGTACCAGACACCCTGCGGGTGGTGCCAGTGGTGGTGTGTGTGGCGGGTGCCTGCTCCACAGACTTCCTGGCACCACCCTGTGCTACCTGTGCAGACTGTCCAGTGTGTCTGTGTGTACCGCTGTTATCCCATGTGTCATGGGAATGATGAGTGTGTTCTGGTGCCTGCAGTGCCCGTGTGCAGGCTGTAGTGCACACTGACCCGTGATGTCTGCGACATGGCCTGGGTGGTGCTAGGTTAATGCCTGCTTAGGTGTCTGTGTCTCCCACCACATGTGTGCACCTGTGTGTGTGTGCCACTGTGCGGCATCTGGTATCCACTGTTCCCATGTCATGCAGTCCCTACAGTGTGGTGCTCACACCTGCATGCATACATACCTGCATACTCACCTGCGAGGCCAGAAGTGTTCCTCCACCACATGCATGCGGTATTCCCTTGCCCTCTCTGCCAGCCACAGATCTCTACAGCCCTGCCCAGCATCACCTCCCTAGCCCTCAGGCAGTGCTCTGTCTGTTCCCTCCCCCACCACCTCCTCCTCCCCGGAACTGTTGCCCTGACCAGCCTCGACAGGTATCCCACGGTCGGGGCCATGTTTTGTAGATACAACAGGCCAGGAATATGCCACAGGCCTTCTCAGGGCTGTACTGTAGGGCACCACCTGACTGACACAGGCACCAGAATCGCATCTTCAAAATGCCGAAGGCACTCTCTATGATGGCGCGTGTCATGATGTGTGCTTCATTGTAGCGTTCCTCCACCACTGTTCCAAATCGTTGGAAGGGGGTGAGGAGCCATGGCCTCAGTGGGTATGCAGCATCTCCTGTGGGGGTAGACATGTGTCCATTAGTACATTAGGTTACACTGTAGCATGTGCCCTGTCCTCATCCCTGCCCTCTGTGGTGTGTGCCCCTGTCCTGCTCTCCTGCCCATACATCCACATACCTGGCAGTCCTGCATCCCTACCACAGCTGCTCCTGCATGCTCCCATCTGTCGTGTGGCACTCAGTGCTTGCATGCCACCCTGTGTCTGCCTTTGTACCCTTTCACATCCCTGCTGTCCCAGGGCCCATGCACCTGCTTCACACTGCCCACGGCCTACCCCATGTGTCCAGGCCTTGGTTGCCCCCCCACCATGCTGTTGACACCCTGTCACATGTATCTATCAGATGGTCACTTGGTATGTCCCTATCCTCGAACCTCATGCAGAGTTCTGACTGGTGCCATATGTGAGCATCATGTGCACTCCCAGGGTATGAGGCGCAGACATTGATGATGCACCCTGAGGCATCGCACTCCACCTGGCAATTCACGCAATGATACCCCTTCCAGTTGATGTATGTGACTTCCTCTTCAACAGGTGGTGCGCGGATCACTACATGGGTGCAGTTGATGGCCCCTATGAGGCCTGGCATGCATGCCACCCTGTAGAACACCTGCATGGCTTCTGTCTGCTCTGCCTGCATGCTGGGGAACTGGATGTATTCCAGAGCATGCGGTAGCAGTGCGGTGATGAACTGTGTGAGGAGGTGGGATGTAGAGGCCTGTGATATGCCAGTGGTGTCCCCAGTAGGCCTCTGGAAGGTTCCTGTGGTGAGCAGGCAAGTGACCATTGTCACCTTGGTCTCCACTAAGATAGCATGACCTCATGCGGTGGATGCCTACATCTTATCATGGCACAGCTCACAGAGCTGCCTCAAGATGGCCCTGTTGAGGCAGTATAGCCCTACTGTCTCCACCTCTGTGAGCTGCTCACAGGACAGCCAGGCACGATACCACCATGAGGCTGGTCGCCTACGGTGCCTTCCAGTGCCCTGCCTCCTCCTCCTCATTTGTGCACTAGCTATGGTGACAGCTGCTGGGTTCATTTGTGATGTCTGTGTGGCCCTCTGGCTTGGTTTGCTGCCTGGCTTGCTTGCTGGCTGGCTGTGTCTCTCCCTCACTCTGTTTTCCTCTTCCCCTCTGGCTCTGGCTGTATGCTGCTGCAGCAGTTCCATTCACATCCTGCAGGTGTGCTGGACATACAGTAAGTATCCTTCTTTTGTACTCATCTTTCTATCGTGCATCTTGGCTTTTTGCTGAAGTTGCCCTATAGATGCACCATTGTTATGCTCTGTGATTCGAGTTGCGCTGTGTATGCATGGGTATGCCCCCTGTATATGCGCTGCATGTCATTACATTGCACCTATTACGCATGTTGTTCAGTGCAGGGCATCTCTGTTGGGCTGGCACATTGACCCTGTTTCTAAATCGGCTTCTGGCACATTTCTGACTTGCACCAGTACATCTGAGTTGCACTGGGTGCTTCTCTTTTGTGAATACTGCCCTCAGTATTTTATCTGCAAAAAGATACACAGTTCTGTGGAATTTTCTCTGTCCATTGCATTTTTCAAGATATTTTGCTCATCTTTCTCACCCCATCCAACATAATTTTGCAGCCCTACTGGCTCTAAATAGAGTCGGTTTCTAGAAGAGTGAGTTAGGTAGAACATGGTCCAGCACCTGCTACTGTCTAACGCACACTCAGAAAGAACTATCTTCTCTCTCTCTCTCTCTCCTTTAAAAACAACACACACTGACTAAATGGTTAAACGCAGTCTGCTTTTTATACTTATCACATCTTATTGGTACAGTAGGTCATACTCTTGCTTCTCCTGATGTGGGAAAATATATAAATATGAATAATAGAACTGGACTCCATTTCAGTGTTTTCTTAAATAGCATAAAGGATAACGTATGGTCCATCATCTGTAACAAGCATGTGTAGCCATCAAGAGATTACCATGATGACCATTTAAATGCTCAAGAGGTTTTAGTCATCTGGTAACCTCAAGATGGCAACACGTTTTGTTGCCAATCGTGGACTCTACATTTTATTTTATAGTGTATGATCTGCATACACTGTAAAAAAAAAATGAAGTTGGATCCCTACTTTGTTCTTTTCGGTCACTGCCACTCTGCTCGGGTACAGCTCTCACTGCCATGGCCAGTTCTACAAGGCTGGCGGTTCCAGAATTGCACACGGGTAGAGTGAACATTGTTGTTATACCATCGATGTGGCATACCAATGATAGGTTAACAACATTGTGACATCACATCAATGGTATAACAAACTTGTAAAATGTTAGATTTTGACCAATAACAGTGTTCAACCATACATTATAAGGTAATTATACCTATTCCTATAGCAATCAAAATGATCATAATAGGTGTTATTGTAGATTGGACTTGAGAAACTGTCCCTTCCTTTAAATATCTAGTTGTCACTCTGGACCACTTTACATGAACACATCAGCAACACTGGGATGAAAATCCATCAAAAATTAGGTGCAGTCTACCACCAAAATCAATTTCTGCTCCCCAAAGCTTGCTTAGCCATTAGTCAAGAAAATCTCCTACCCCTCCTTGACTACTGCTCAGTCATATACTCTACTGCATCCTTTTCCTTATGGACATGCTTACATACCACATACAACTCCATCTGCTGCTTTTTCCTTTAAGCCCTTTTTACTACCCACCCACCACTGCTTGCTATAGCAGTCCCTAGGGTGGCTCTCTCTGCAGGGTCATTTTGACTTCACTGTGGGCAGTCTCATTGACAGAGCACTCAGGGGCCATCAGCTGCCCCCCTACTCCTCCCTATTCACTGACAGAGTGGAACCTCAGAGTCTCTGGGCCTCCTCCGTTCCCCCACTGAAAGTCCCTTGCACTACTACTACCATGGGTAGTAAAACTTTCTCTGTCTCTGCCTCTTCCCTCTGGAATAGACTTCCTTTGTCCATCTGATCATCCCCCTCCCATCAGTCTTTCAAGGCAAACTTAAGGGTGTGACTCCTGCCTGAAGCAGCTTGTACCTGCAGCTGTTCCCCAGGTGGTACCAGGGCCTATATCCAGGCATAGGACCTATTTGTGCCCTCACCCTACCTCCAATGCCCCTACCTTCTTGCATTGTCTACTCCTCTGTTCAATCTGGATATGACTAGCTGTTTTATAGAAACTTAGAAATTGACGGCAGAAGAAGACAGTTAGGTCCATCTAGTCTGCCCATTTGTTTTAGACCTATTTTGACACTCCACTTGCCCTTTGTCCCTTGTGTCTGCCTCATGCTTATCTGAACTGTTGGCAGGTTCTGCAACTTAAAGTGCATTTCTGCCTATGACTTGTGCCTGTACCACTCCTGGTGATAGACTGAACCTTCATTTTAACTGTATTTATTTCCTTGGCTCCCCGATGACTGTATGTACATTGCATGTAATACTTTACCATAATCACCATGTTAAGCCTTTTATATTGCATAGCCGCTTAATGTATGTCACTACACCAGTATGTACTGATTTCTCTTAAATATTTGTACCACAGTATGTAATTTGACCCATACCAAGTGTTGTTGGCAGTCCTGTTTTGTTCTAATTGTATCTGTGTATTGTATTGATGTTTGTTGTGTTTTCCACTCTTGTGGCCAGGGTCACTACTGAAAATGGTCCTCTAGATCAGTTTGGTCTCCTGGTTATCAAATACATAAATAAATAAATGGTGAAAACAGTGGGGAGCTTCAAGCATGCGTGGCACATGGTCATAATATAAATCAATCAATTAAACAATAAATCAGGTTTATTTATAAAACGCTGTTCATAAAATATCAGAGAGCTTGTTCAAAAATATTAAAACTGGTTAAAATAGCCATAAAAAGATAAAATACAAATGCCATCAGACAATTCATTCAAAGTTCTAAGAAAAAGCAAGATTAAAGAGATGAATTTTTAGTGTGGTTTTAAAACTCTCCATGATCAGGCACTCCCTTATCCAATGAGGTAAGAGTTCCACAGGATCAGGCTGCGAATGCTCGGGCCCCCGAGGTCTTCAAATGAACCCGGGGAAGCTCTAGCAATCCCTCATCAGTAGAGCAGAGTGGGTGGAGGGGGCTGTAGGAACACAGAACCTCTTGCAGATAGCATGGTCCCTGTCTGTGTAGGGCATTATAGGTCAGCAAACTGACCATGAAGGTGATCCACCACTGAATAGGCAGTCAGTGCAGATCGCAGAGCACAGGCATGACATATCTAGATCAAGAAAGACCAGTCAACAGCCTGGCTGCTGTGTTCTGCACCAGCTGCAAGCAGTGGATACAACCCCCCGGTAGCTCTAGGTACTGGGAGTTGCAGTAGTCAAGGCGGGCGGTCACAAAGGCGCAAACTAACATTGGAAGGTCATCGGGTGGAACCAGATGCTTAATCCAGGTGGCATTCCTCAGATGGTAAAAAGAGGACTTGATGATGGATGACACCTGAAATTTAAGTGTCAATCCGTCATCAGAAATAATGCCCAGATGTCACACCCAGTCAGAGGCCATCAGCTGGCTGCCACTAAGCTGAAGCCCAGAAGACTGCCCTGCTAAAAGCCATGCTACCTGATGATCCAGGTCCACAACCAAGACCTCAGTTTTGTCCGGATTCAACTTCTGCCAGTTGGAACTCACCCAATCCTGGATCTCGGAGAGGCAGTTGTTAAAGACCGAGACAGCTTCTTCATACTCGGGCACAAAGGACATGTACAGCTGAGTATCATCTGCATAGCAGTGAAAACTCAGCCCATACTGCCTTACAGTATCTCCCAATGGCAGCATGTACACCATGAACAACATAGGTGATAAAACAGAGCACTGTGGTACCCCACAGGGTAGGGAGAAGGAGCCAGAGGAATAAACCCCTGACACCACTCTCTGAGACCTGCCCATGAGGAAAGACTGAAACCATCTGAGGACTATACCAGACAGTCCACAGATTAGCCACAGGTGCTTCAATAACACTTCATGGTCCATGGTGTCAAATGCTGCAGAGAGATCAAGAAGAACCAAAATGGAACAGCTCTTCTGATTTCTCACAATCAGGAGATCTTTGGGTACCTGAATTAGAGCCGTCTCGGTACTATGACTCTTCTGAAATCTGGACTGAAGAGGATCATAGATATCATGGATGGTAAGATGATCCTCCAGCTGCTGCGCGACCACCTTCTCAATAACCTTTCCCACAAAGGGAAGGTTAGAGACAAGTCTGTAGTAAGCCAGACAGTCTGGGTCAAGAGAAGGTTTCTTAAGGAGAGGTGTAACCACTGCCTCCTTCAGGATGTCTGGAAACACACCTGTCTCTAACGAACTCCAGACAATCTCAGCAAGGACCAGGCCGATGACCTCAACACACTCCACCAGGAGGCACATTGGGCCCGGGTCCAAACTACAGCAGGTCAGCTGCATACTCTGGATGAATCTCACAAGATCCCCGATCTCCAGCCTGGCAAAGTCGGACCACACCAACCGAGGACCTACAACCTCCCACCAACCACCACCACCCCTGTTAGAATGGGTTGTACAGATCTCGGACCTGATGTCAGCAAACTTATCTGCAAAGAATCAATCAAACTCATCACATTTCTCCTGTGACAAAGCTCTCTGAAGCTGCAGATAGACTGGATTGCACAGTCTGTCCACAGTTCGGAAGAGTTCAGCTTATCGATTCCGTGTAGCAGCGATCTCCCTAGACAGGAACTCTGCCTTCTTATGGGAGATAGCCAATTGATAATCCTTGTAATGTACCATCAATCTAAGCCGTTGGCATCAAGGCCCGATTTCCACCAGCACCGTTCCATCCTTCGCAACTCTCTTCTCAACTCAGTCAAGGTCCCGCCAACCAAGGGCGAAGGGTGAGGGAATGAACCTGGACAGAAGCTATGGAGTCCAGAGACTCAGTTACGGCTGTATTATAGGCCAATACCTGATTGGATCCTAGCTTGCACTCTGAAGACCCGATAGGTCCAGCACTGCTACCAAGCCATCTGGGGTAAAACCCCTTAAAGGGAAGCACCAGACCATCTCCATAAGGGCAGGCCTATAGGAGAAGCCTAGAAATTGAACCTTATAGTGTGATGGTCAGACCATCTGACCTGCTCCACCACCAGGTTAGAGATCTCCATACCCAGTAGTAAGACCAGGTCCAACAAATGACCGTGTTTGTGGGTCACAGAGGAAATAACCTGTGTGAAGCCCAGCAAATTCATTAATTGCTATAAGTTCTGTCCAAATTGTGAGTTCATTATTGATCCAGGCATTGAAGTCCCCTAGAACTATCCATCTGGAGACTCCAAAACCATGTCGGTGATGAAGTCCATGACTTCCTGCAGGAATTGCTTCTCACCCCCAGGTGGATGGTAGATGAGAAGAATCCTGCACCCCACACCTGCGCCAACAATACATTCAAAGGAACTGTTCTCCTCATCTGGCACATCTACAAGGACCAATTCCATTTAAAGGCAAATGACTACTCCTCTACTGCTCCTATGATCCATCCTTGAGCAGAGTATCATCAAGAACCTGACTGGAATAGCTGACTTATGAACTGGGCTAGAATTTTCATCCAGCTAGGTCTCAGTGATGCAAGCCAGGTCAGATGACTCAACAAGATCAGCAGTCAGTGCCGTCTTGTTTTCGATAGACCTGGCATTGCACAACACTACTGGAGTGGGATGGGACACCGAGGCTGACTGTGTCATCTGCCCACCCACAGTGGAAACCTTGGGTATGGGAACCAGGCAGGTGGACCCCTCTCTGGGACCCATTTCACCCCAGGGCATGTTCTGGTTTCCACAACCCCAATCCACTCACCCAGCTCCACTTTCCCTCCAGGTCCAGGGCCCCCCCCCCAACATCTTCTCCTCCTCACTATCCCCAGAGCCCAACAATGTCCATAAACCACCATGGGTAATGGTGGACAGATAAAGGAATGGAGGCTCTGAAGGTCAGAGGAGGAGGAGGAGTAGCACCTGGCCAGGAGAGATCTTTGCCAGCACATATCTACACAGACCTAAATGCAGCAGTCAAAACAACAGTAACAAAGCAACACAAAAAATAAACACAAAACCAACAAAACAAAAATAAATCCACATATAGCCAACAATCAATACCTACAACCTTCCAGAAAGAAATGCAGTCACTTGCAGTAAAATAAAGTCCAAAGATTAGAGGCAGTATCTAGAGTAAAAAGAAACATGCCTGAGCTCCAAGTTCATACTAAAGTGGTTAGGTAGCAAGAGAGCCATGAGGCCCAAAACTGCTACCAGTACTAATAGTAACAAGGTAAAGAACTAACCTGAATATACTTATCTAGCCTATTTTTGAATATAATCTTCGAACAACTTGAAATTATGTCTATAGGAAGGGAATTCCAAGGTTTGATAATGCGAATGGCGAAGAATTTCCTGGGCATTAGATGAAAATTCCTACATTTCAACTGAAGTGGATGACCTCTAAGATTAAAAATGTCATCCTTAAATGGCAATCCAAGATTGTTAATCAAGTAAGGCTCATTCATAATCTCAAACAAGAACAATAAATCATATCTTAATCGCCATGTAGAAAGTGACATTAGATTTAATTTAATCAATCTGGATTCATAAATGTCAAAATGTAAAACACTGATCTTTTTTGTAAAATTCCTCTGAACTTTCTCAAGACGCAATATATCATATTTCCTAAAAGGGGATCATAAAGAAGAAGAGAAGTCCATATGTGGCTGAACATAAGCTCTATACAGACGCATCAAAGCATTCCTGTCCCTTGATTTAAAATTCCTTAGGATGGACCAGATAACCCTATTAGCTTTTGAGATAATGGAATTTATTTGACAATTGGGCTGAAGATCATCAGTAATTAGCTCGCACAAATCTTTCTCTATTTTGGTTGTGTTCAGCATTTTATTATCTAACATATATGAATGACAAGCTGACTGCACACCTGTGTCTAATCCTGTATTATGAATGTCTCTCTATACCTACCGTTTTGTGATGTATCTTATGTTATGTATATCCTGGGTCGCCCCTGAAAAAGAGACCTCTGGGACCAGTGGGCTTACTCGGTCATCAAAATTTAATAAATAATAAATAAATAAATACCCCAAAGTGCATAACTTTGCACTTATCATGTTTAAATTTCACACCCCACTGATTAATCCATTTAGTAATGCTATTTAAGTCAGCTTGGATTTGTTCAATTTGTTCCTGGCTGGAACATAGTCCTCCAATTTTAATGTCATCAGCATATTTTAGGATATTAGAAAAGCAGATCTTTGTAATATCCAAAATAAATATCTGAAAAAGAGTGGGTTCCAAAACAGAGCCCTGGGGTACACCACTAGTAATTCTACCCGATTCTGAAAGATGTCCATTAATCAAAACCCGCTGGGTTCTACCACTCAACCAATTTAGCATCCATCTGACAAAAACAGGGAGGATATTCAAAGAAACACGTTTCTGTAATAAGGCCCAATGAGGTAATAAGTCAAATGCCTTACTAAAATCAACATATATAACATCATATGTTATTTTATTGTCTAATTGCAAACTCACATCCTCATAAAAGCATAATAGATTGGTCAGGCAACTATGTCCTTTCTTAAAACTATGTTGTTCTGTGTCAAGTGTAGTTAGAATTGGAGAAATAATATATTTAATTAAACTTTCTAATATTTTACGCATGGGAGCAGTCATGCTAATCAGTCTAAAATTATCACAATTACTTTTGGTCCCTTTTTTTTTTATGAATTGGGACAACATAGGCCGTCTTCCATAGCTCAAGGTTTGAGTTAGAAAAGGATGGGGATCTCACCCCTACCCAACTAATAGCTTTGGAGGCTCTCTCACCACCTCCCCAATCAAACCTTTAAGACTTTCCAGTTGTTTCGAGACACGATACCATTTGGATCATGAAGGAAATTCTCAGCTGTAGTTACTACAGATGCTAGATAATACCCAGCTCCCTGTCTTGTATATCATAGCAAATGCTGCCCCTAAAGAATGGAAGCTTGAAGCAAACAACCCCCATATGTTGGGTCCCCAGAAACATGGGCCCACTAGCATCTGTCCCAAGGATCCCCACAGGCTACCATGGTCATGCCAGCCTCCAGCCAGTGTCCCCCAGTGCCTTCCCAAGAAACTGCCTACCACAATCTAGCACAATCCACCACCCCCAGTTTAGCATTGCAGCCCAAACAAGACAGTTGCTGCAGTTCAGTCTGAAAGTCCCCATGCAGGTCTTCTGGGACTTTGGCACCTCAGCACACCCAGAGCTACCAAGTCGTGACTCAGGTCACAGTCACCCTATCCAGGCCATCTGAGGACTAGAGCCCCCAGAAGTGAAGTCATCCTCTGATGACCACCCCCAGGTTAGCCCACCACAGCAAGCAGGAGTACCACGCCCTCTGGCAAAAGTCCCCTGCTGCTGCCCCACAGCACAAGTCCAGCTCAGACCACTGTTCCCAGGGCAAGGCAATAGGGCCCCAGGAAGATTAACTGCTGACCTCCAGAACTGTAAGTGCATCCAAACAGGATCCAGGAGCACCCAAGATGGATCCGACTCTCCTTCCAAATCTTCTCATCAAAGGGTACAGTCAACACTTCCAGACCTTCATCGACAGTTAATCCAAGTCTGAGAATCCTCCAATACTCAGAACAGGTAATTACTTGTAACTTCGAATCAGGGAAGTAATCCTGGGATAAAATGTAGAATAACATCAAATATGACAATCCCACATGCTTGAGTGATTGTATAAACCCATGAGACAAATGAGAAATGAAAAACACTAGCCATAAAAACCACTAGCAGTCTGGTGTCCACGTCTCTTCAGGACATAAACAAGTCACAGCACCAAATGAACATGTTCTGGCAAACAAACTGAAAAACACTCCAAAAATGCACAGGACCTAACTAATCAGTCTCACTGGTGATCCCTAACTAAAATGTAACTAAAATAACTATAAAAATAAGAAAAAGCAAATAAATACAACAAAAAATAAACTCGTGCTGTTCTGGCAGACCCACACCGGTTGCCATTTTGTCCTAGCAAGACACAAGCAGAGGAAAGGGAGGGATGCAGGTAAACAAGATAGAGTCTGAGGTGTTGGAATAGGCAGAGAAGAATAGGGCAGACTGGATGGGCCTACTAGTTCTTTTTTCTACCAACAAATTCTATGTTTCCATTTTTCTAGGCTTAGCCCTCATAGTCATGACAAAAGTTTAATGTTGGGAAACATTGGTTTGAAAAGAATACATTTATTTTTTAGTGCCTAGTTCTTAACATTACCTGAGCTGCTCTTGCTTTTTTATAAACCTCAGTACATTGTGTTGCTTAATCAGAATCTATATCATTTCCCTGTTATGTTAATACAACTCATTAATTTATAGTACATCTATATGTGATGCAAACTATGCTTCCATCAACATGTGTTTTGTAATCTGCTGACACAGTCACTTCCCTTTAAAGGGACTAAGCATTACAGGAACCTTTTCTCAGTTCCAACTTCTTATAAACAATTATCTTTCGAGCTTGTGAGCTAGAATATCCATTTCTAAGAAATCATTATTTTGTTCTTGAGAAGCTGTAGGTTCCCATGTACAGGACACAGTGCAAGACTAAAGCGCTTTCTAAAAGTGTGTGTAAGCACAGCAGTAACACTGCACACGTTAATTCCTTTACAGCTGACTTCTAAACCCACTCCTGTAAGGATTCATTTATGTTTTGTTTTTTTGTTTTTTTTATAAACAGGTTAATCTGTTATGTAATCTGTTACCACAAGTTAAAGTTCTCCTCTCCACTTAAATATCAAATAGTGAATAGCACTCTGTGCTAGAAAAATACTTATTACCTTCCACTGCAGTGCTGGAGGATTATTGATGGCCTACTCACTACTCCACCCTGGGTAGAAGTGGTATGGCTTCCTTGCTACCTGCTGTCAGTTCTCATAGAGCATTGCTGTGTGTCATGATGTACAAGCATCATGACATCACTGCCTACCAAAGCACTCTGGTGTAGCGTTCGACTCAGACAATTAGATACTAGCAAAGTAGGCGTAGGTGCCGGTAGTGCCCTAGAGAGATGACCCCCCCCAGGAGAAAGTGTTCTGTGAATATAATTGTCTAGTATTCCAACATTGAGTCGAATTAGGTCAAAACACATAATAAAAGGCAAGCAGCAAGGAGACTGCCTCACTGCTACCCAAGTGCAGTACTGCGTGGGCAATCAGTACTCTCCTAGCAATGTAGGGGAAATCAATAAGCATTTCTCTAGCATTGAGAAACTTTTTTAATAGTGCTATTCCCTTGTTGATATTGCAGTACTGGAGGCCGCACCTCCACAAGGACATTAACAGAATGAAGGCAGTCCAGAGAAGGACAACCAAAATAGTGCATGGACTGCATCAGAAAACATATGAGGACAGATTAATGGAGCTCAATATGTATACCCTACAGCAAAGGAGGGAGAGATGTGATATGATGGAAATATTCAAACATCTTAAGGGCAATAACAAGGTAAAAGAGTCTAACATGTTTCAATATAAGAAAAATAGTAGGACAAGAGGACACAGCATGAGATTAGATGAAGGCCAATTAAAGGGTAATGTGAGGAAGTTCTTTTTCACAGAAAGGGTAGTGGATGCATGGAATAGCATACCTCAGGAAGTGGCAGATATGAATACAGTGCAGGGTTTCAAACAGGCATGGGATAGGGATAAGGGAGCAATACAGACTAGTACAGTACAAGTCACATTAAACTCTTCCATCAACTCACTGGTGTAGAATTGTTTTTTTGTGATGTTGCTGGAGTGGCAACTCAAACTGCTGAAGCTTTCAACTATTTTCCAACCATCCTTCACTGCCTATTCAGCTCACATGTAACTGTTTAGTAAAATGGCAGTAGCTGCATTTTCATGACATTGTTTATAAATATCCCAGCATTCCTTTAGAGCTTTGTTTATAAATATCACAGCATTCCTGAGAGTTGTTTAGTCTGCCTTCTGAAATGACTCATAAGCACTCAGCTGAAAATAAAGCTTATAGTGCATAACAGCTAGATGCAAACCAATACTAAACTTTTACTAATTCTTTGAATTAAACCTTGCACAGATTAAGAAACTCCTTGAACAATGCTACACCAGTGAGTTGAGGGAACAGTTTAATGTGACTTGTGCTGTATGAATAGATAGGCCATTGACAGAGTAAAGGCCTGTGGCACATTCACACGGTAGAAAAAATGGGCAGACTTGATGGGCCATGCGGTCTTATCTGCCATCAACTTCTATATTTCTATGTTTCTATGTAAGTGGAGAGAACTGTTTTTGCATTAAATTACATAGGAGGTTAACCTCTTCATGAAAAGTTTAATACAGCATAAATGAATAGATGAATCCTTACAGGAAGGGGTATGGAAGGCAGCTGTATAGAAAGTAACAGGAGCACTGCTGCTCTGCTTTTGTTCACTTTTAGAAAGTGCTGTAGTCTTCCACCATGTCATGTATTGGGAACTTGCAGCTTCTATAGAAAACTTCAGAGAAGAGTTGTCCAGCCCAGCCAGCTTCAGTATAAGAAGAACTATTTTATTTTGGGGAGGAGCCTGAACCAATGAAATACTGCTAACAATCTACACAAATTGGTTACAAAAGGCACACTCACCCAGTTAGTGTTTGAAAAGGGTATTTTTTTATTGATTTTTAGATACAGTACATGAAATCAAAGCAAACATTTCAGAAATCATCCTTCATCAGTGCTGTTGCTGTATTGCTTAAAGCGAAAAAAAGAAATCTGTCTAAGTGTCTATCCCTTGATAATTTATAAAAATCGAATAAGGGAAGTCGTAGCCTGATTCAGCTCACCCAATAAATCTTTTATACAACCATTGCTCTGTTCTTCTTAATTCAATTATATATCTTTAAATAAAGTTAATGGGTAATCAATTAACTCATTGTTGTCCACTTGCAGCAACCAAAAGACAAGTGCTCATATACACAAATATAGTGTAAACAGCTCATTATATTCAGTCGCCTTTTAAATCCTCTGAAATTAACTTCAGAAACAGCTTAAATATTCTCAGGTTCCCTTTCTCATTCTTTCTGAAAGCATTAGAATATGTGCTTAGTGTTTCTATTAATAACAATTCTCATTTGTTATCTCATTTTACATTCTCATTATAAACTTAATACATTTTCTTCTATTCATGCTGTTACTCATTTGTAAAAGAGCTGTTTGTTATGTGAAGCTAAGTTCAGAAACTTCTTTATTCTCATTAGAAATGTTCTTAATGTTCCTTGCATATATAATTAAGCATATTTGTTGTTACGTCCCAAATTCTATTATTGATACAAACAGCTTGTTGGTTCTGTTTCTTAAGTTTTTATTTTTTTTTCATTTTCTACAGGACCTAAATATTCTATACTAATCATGTCCCTGTATCCATGTAAGGAAAGTGTTTGTTAGTTACCATATAAGCCTGTTTGCGGTTCCTTCTTTAGGCTGGATATCTATATGAGAACATTCCAATGCTCACTTTTAGAGTCTTAGTTGCTGCCTTACTTACAACACATGATTATTTACAAATGTTATCTCTGCTTTTAATGAAGATTCACTTACTTTTGGAACTTTGTAGAGCATGGCGCGACCTCCTGCTTTCTTTTTTCATCTGGAGGTAATGTGCCCGCCCTACGCAGTTCTTGTAAAGATACATAGCTGGAATTGGGTGTGGAGCATCGCACGTCATCATGTGACATCACCAGATTAGAGACACGGAATTAGAAAAGGTCACACCAGATGCCAGAGGAGGAGATTTTACAGAAAAAAATTCTCAGTATATAGATAATATAGATTAGTCTGGCCCCAAGCAACAACTGGGGGTTGGCACGCTGGGACCACACATGGTTGGGGGTGGAGGCAAGACAGACAACCAGCATGCTACATATGGGAGCATGGGTAGTTCGTGCATCAGTGTCATTTCATGCCGCCTCCTCCACAACAAGGGGAAAAGGAGACCGGTTGAAAAATGGACACCAACCAGTAGGTTGACACTGGTCTCGCACAGGTCCTGCACCTGGCCATCCAGTCTGAGTGAAGTAAGTCCACAAGGATGCTGGCGTGACGGGGATGGGGAGATCTGTGGATGGGGGCCAGTTGGCATGGCAGGAAAATAGAATATGAAAAAATGGAAGTTGCTGCCCTGTGGCTGGAATTGCAGAGAACTGTGGCATGATTCTCCTACACTTGCATTACTTGTGGTATAACTGTTAGACCACAGAAAACATGGCAAGTGCTGTGAACTGTGTTCCAGAAATATCGCATCCATCAGAATAATGAGACAGGCATCATTTTTGTGCCACAAAGTAAGGAAGCAGAAGGGCATCCAAGTGTGAAACATAACATGTGAAAAGAGAAGAGCAACTGAGATGGTGCAGGGGTTGCATTGGGTGACATGATCGAAACATTAAAGTACCTCACAGGGGGTGAACAGAGTGCAAGATGAGAGCCTTTTCCAAAGAGGATGAACTCCAGGACTAGGGGTTATGCAATGAATTGGAGGGGGAAATTTTAGTGAGATGTGAGGAAATACTCCTTTACAGAAAGAGTGGTAGAAGTATGGAACCGACCGCTAGTCAAAGTTGTGGAGCCCAGAATGATGGAAGACTTCAAGCATGCATGGGTAGGCACAAAGGCATATTACAGAAACAGGGAGCGGGGTTCCCAGACATCAGTTAAGGTCTGTAGAGTCACAGTGGGCAGGGAACTCTTGGGCAGACAGGGTGGGTTTAGTGGTCCTTTGCTGCTGACAATTTATGTTTGTTTCTGAAAGTGTTGCAAATGTATTGAAATGTTTGAAAATATCCTGCAGTGAATATGATGCATTTGCCATGTAGGGATGGGTGGACTGGTCCGTTGAGAATATGAACCCTCCCCTGGATCCCATGGTGTCTGGAAGACCTGGTGGATCAGGATTCTGCTGGGAAATGTATCATGTTCACCTGTACTAATGGTCGCACATTAAAATAAAAAATAAAAATAAAAAATCACAAAACCCCACCCCAATCTGTACAAACTACCTCGTGCCATAGAAATGCTCCAATATAAAAAGAAAATTCTTTAATATTCTCAAGCTGACTGACCATGCTGCCCCCTGCTTGCTTGTTTCTTGCTCATGTAGCACTTTGTACGTGCCTAACCTCCTATTGCAGAGCATGGGAGCAGCCAGAGGAGGACCCAACAAGTTGGCGGCACCAGTGTACAAATGGTCTGGACCGGGTTTGGGTTTTTTAGCCAGAAGTTTATTTTTATGTTGGCTTACTCTTGCGCAGCCAACATCTTGCGGTAGTAGCAGATTTGAAGGTGCAGTCACTGTTGAGCGAATGCAAGGCATGCATCAGAAGGTGCGTCCCTCATTCCCCAATCAGCCAGCAGCAGGCAATGACCTCCCACATCCTAAATGAGACCACCAGAACAAAGAAAAGGTCCACTGCAATGAGAGCAAAGCTCTCATGCAGCGGGAGCACAACATGCCTCCCTACGTACAGGCAACATGGCAGCAGTGACTGCTGCCGACGCCTGTCATAATGCCGACGGGGGAGCTCACTCCCCATCCGCATAACTACCCCCTCACATGTACAATGTATGCTGAGGGGGTGCCCAATTCCCCTTGGCATCATGCACCCAACCAACAGCTTTTCTTTGTCAATGGGGGGCCCAATACCTGTCGGCATAATGTGTCCCCCTCCATTTTGTTGCTTGCCGAAGGGGTGCCCAATCCCCCTCGGCTTGTGTATCCCCCTCCTCAGTATGTGCTGATGGAGGTGCCCAATCCCTTATCAGCTACAGAATCTGCCCCCCAAAAAAAACACTTAGGTGGCACGCTGGGAGCCCACCCCAGCATGCCACATGCCCTGAAAAAAGAGTCCTGCAATGTTTTTTTTTTTTAAACCTGTGAAAAAAGAAAACTGACCCTCACCATCACCCTGCGCCCCTCCCACAACCTGCACCCACCCTCTGTGCACCCTGCCTCCCCACATCCCCTCCTCCCATACTTACCTCTGGAGTCCGGCGCGATGATCTTGGTGGACCGGGAACACGTCTGCACTCTTCAAAGCCGACCAAGAACTGAAGAAATGCCGGCAAGCTGTATAATGGCATAAATAGTTTTTTTCCAACTTTGGTGTATATCTCGGGCATTTTTTGGAATTTTTGCACCACATTTTCAACATGGGGTTATTGGGACCCCTCCTCATAAATTCAGTCACTGTCATGGCGTTATTAGGTCCCGAAAGGTGATTTCGCGGTCACTGGGTGGAAACATCTTTTGGGACTGAGTAACGAAACGACAGTGCCACTGTTCATGAGAGGGGTTCTCAAAAAGCCTATGTTGCAAATTTGGTGACAAAACTCCCCAAAATGGCTGTTTTACGAGCATGCATTGTGCTGTTTCCATGCACACTCATAACGTTGTGAATTTGTAATATTTTTACTTCAGATTTTCAAAACTGGCATTTTTCTATACCTCCTGATGAACAGTATAGCTGTCATTTTACATATCCTGCCCGAAATGTGTTTTCGCATGTCCGGTGCAAAGTAACAGGTTCACTGTGTGAAATCAGTTTTCGGGACAGTTTGAGGAAATGACGGTGACACTGTACATAAGCAGAGGTCCTAAAATGCCTATGTTGAAAATTTGGTGCAGAACATTTAATTCAATTCAATTCAACTTTATTTTTAAAAGGCACTTTTCTTAAAAACCAAAGCGCCTGTACAGTTTCATAAAACAATAAATACAATACAATTAAAACTAATATAAATCATTAAAAGCTATGCTAAAAAGGTGGGTCTTCAAAGCCCCTTTAAAACTAAGGACAGTCGGGCAATTTCACACCTGATGAGGTAGAGAATTCCACAGGGTTGGTGCCATAAAACTAAACGAACATCTACAAAATGTCTGTGTTACAAGTGCGCTTTGTGCAGTTTCCACGAACCCTTGTAACTTCGCAAATTTGCAATATTTCCATGCCAGATTTTCAACACTGGCATTTTTTTCACACCTCCTTATGAACAGTACAGCTGTCATCTTTCACATCCTGCCCCAAATGTGTTTCTGTACCTGTGGCGCAATGGCGTGGTCGCTGTGGGAAATCAACTTTGGGACAGATTAACAAAATCACACCACCACTGTTCATGAGGAGGTCCCAAAATGCCTATGTTAAAATGTAGGCTAACTCCCCAAAATAATTGGGTTACGGACGTGTGTTGCACAGTTTGTATGCATGGTCACAACCGCAATTTTCATATTTTCACTCCAGTGTTTCAAGCGTTGCCATTTTCACCTCCTCATGAACAATATAGTTGTCATTCTCTACATCCTGCCCAAAATGTGTGTTCATCCTTGTGTTGCCAAATGGCATAGCTGCTGTGCAAAACTACCTTTCAACTAACAAACTGATTGTGCCGCTTTCGGAGGTGAGCTCCCAAACAGCCCATGTTGAAAATTTGGAGTGAAAATACCACCGTATGCCTACGGTGTTAGGGTTTCTAACTGTAGCACCCCACCCAGTACAGACTTGTCAGGTGCCAGGGGTGTGACTTGGGATCATCGGATGTAATGCTCTCATCGTCCCACCCCCACCCTCACCCTCACCCTGCAGCCACTGACAGGCATCGTGGTGTGCCTTGCACTGTTCAGCCATAAATTCACCCCATTCTCCTATACTGCACCCATGGCAGTGTATTTCCTTATGGAATGGGGTAAGTATAATCCAAAACACACCATGACACGTGTCAGTGTCTACAGGTAGGGTGAAGGTACAATGGCATGAGTGTTATAGCTGACGACCCAAAGGCACACTCCAATGCCTGTAGCTCTGTACAGGGTGGGGGTGAGGTTGGCATCACTTCAATACTTCACTGCCATTCTTATTATGCATCTCTACCTCTGGCACTACCATTGCCAATGCCAGTGAGACAACATTTGTCATTGACAAATGCTTGTTTTAATTGAGGCGCTGATTTATTGAATTGATGTGAAACTAAATATTGTGGAGATGGTGGTGGTATCTTAGTGAACTGTGAAGGTGGACTGTTGCAGCTTGGCAGGCAGGGAAAGGGCATCTGTTTTGAAAAGTAAGGCACAACAGGATAGAGATGTATGACTGGAGCAGACTTATGAGAATGGGGCCAGCAGAGAAGAAGCAGAAATTTATCAGCTAGGGCAGGTAGGAGACAGATATGTGAGTACTGGGGCAAGGAGGGATCAAAAGGTGAGAATTGGAGGGCCAGATATGTAAGAACTGGGTTGGGGAGTGCACAAATATCTGTGAGAACTGGGGCTGGGAAGGGGAATGTATGTGAGAACTGAGGCAGGGTAGAGCAGATATGTGAGAACTAGGGCAAGGAAGGGTAACAATGTAAAAATTGGGGCATGGAGAGGTAAATATGGGAAAACAGGGATAGGAAGGGGCAGATATGCTGGAATTGACATAGAGTATGGTAGAAATGTAAGAATTTGGGCAGGGAGAGGGCATATATTTATTGAACAGAACAGGGAGGGGATGTAAGAACTGGGGTAGGTATGTGAAACTTGGGGTAGGATGAGTGTCTGCATATACTGTAAAGGGAAGGGGAAATTGTTTAACCAGGAAGAGCATACTAAGCTGGAGCTTATTTCCAGGTACGACCTGGGAGTACAAGGAAGTTAGGTCACTTGCTCAGGATCACACATTATGCAATTGGGGGCTGATGGGATTCAAGCACAGATCTCCAGGTTTGCAGCTCAGTGCCATTAGCCACTATGTCATGCTACCTCTCATAGCATATTGGAGAATCAGGTGTGTGCATGCTAGGGCAAGGCAGGGTCTACTGAAGAGAGGGGAAGGGATTTATGTACTTAGGTAGAGTGGGTGGAAGAGCCAGGGATGTGCTTATAGGAGCAGTAGAAGTATCGGCAGATGGGATGGGTGATCGATGATGTGTATACACTGGGACAAGGATGTGGCTGCAGAAGTATTACATCAGTCCTCATACCCTGCATAGAGGGTAAAGGAATACAACTAGGGCCACAGTAATGGGGTAAGTGGGGAAGTTGTCCGGGCCCCGAGCTCAGGAGGGGCCCTCCTGAGGAGCTGGCATTACCTTTGTCATTAGGTGGTTTGGGAAATGGGGGCCCATTCCAAGTGACTTGCCCAGAGCTCCAGGATTCATAGCTGCAGCCCTGACCACCATAAATTTTCTATAGCCAAGAACAACTGGAGCTAGAACAGGAAAAATAGTCAAATGGAGTCTGAAACACAGGTAAGAAAAATACTTCATTTTCCAATTTTAGTGCATTTGGGGAATGTTTTCAGGCTTTACAATTAATTTCCTAAAGGTTCTGATTTTAAACAGAACCAGTCAGAACTAATCATAACTCTGGCCTGGATCCTGGCCATGATAATAAGGGTCAGGACCTTTTCTGGTCCGTCCATCCATCCATCCATCCCTATTGCCATGAAGCAGGCTGAGGCCAAAATAGCGGCTTGTTCCTGCTTCATGCATTCCAAAATCTGACACCTAATGTTTCTCAGTCCCTATTTTCCATTTTTATTGAGATTAGCCATTCCAATGCCAATGCCTCAAATTTAAACAGAGAAAAGACTGTGCCCTTATCCTCTGGGGGCATGTAGTGGGCTGCCATCACAGTTGTTGCCAGTCTGTGTTTGCCTGTTTTTGGGGAAATTGCTGTGCTCATTCCAAAAATCGAAACACAGGCAGACTGTGTACCTATCCTCTGTGGGAAGTATATAACATATTCAGAGAAAGGCAGCAATCCATTTTTTTTTTCTCATGAGTTTTGATTTTGAGGGGCTCTAATTCACTGATCCTAGACCATTACCATATGGTGAATGCCTTCAGCATCCAGAATTTTGGTCTGTAAGCAAAATGCTTGCATAACTGAAAAAAACCCACTGCCAATAGAGTTTGATTTGCACACATTGTATTCTGATATCTCAGCCGCCTACAGCAGACCCGCATTTCACAGCTGAAGCCACTTTTTCATGGGTGGGGATCCTTGTTACTTTCACACGTTCTTTTATCACACATTCTTTCTGTTATTGAGCCCAGCCTTTGCATTTAAATTTGCCTTAGTCCTCTTGTCACTTCTAATCTATATTTCTCAGATTTGTTGTCTATGATGTTTTACGCTTCCTTAGTACTGCTAGGGCACAGTGTGCTTTATGTCAGGCTAGAGGAAATTTGAAGAACTCCTATTTTGCACCGAAATATAAAGATCTATTGTATATTGAAAAGCAATTTTGCCAGAGGGGAAATGCATTTTCACAATGTAACAGACCTTTGACTCACCATGGCCAGGGCCCCGTGTTTACTGCAGCAAAGTGGACCTGCATTCTGCGGCAGGACCTCATACGTTCTGCTGCAGAACAACTACTGATTCTGTGGCAATTATGTGGCAGCTGAATTGTGGGTAAACAGCATACCTTCAAAGGGTTTAAGTGTTAGTTAACCCTTTGACTGCCTTAGTGCAACCACTCCGCTACACTGAAAGTGGAACAGCAGACCATTTAACAGTATGTAGTCTTATCACAAATGTTAAATAGCAATAACCCACACTTGGCACAGCCATGGGCATCAATGTTCTCTTTTAATGAATTTTCCCTCCCACCCCGAATTTGAAGGCTCATCTGTTCTTCTGGAAATTGGTGGCCTTTGCTCTTCTCCTAGGTTATACTCAGAGGACATACACACTTAGCTAAACTACACAGAAGGCAAAACCTGCTTGGATTTCTTCTGGTTTATATTTACAGTTAGCAGATATAAAGAGAGACTCCAACTTAAAGAGCATTTTTTTTCTGATTAAGACCAGTGTTCTTTTAGATTATTATTTTTTTTTTAAATAGGAATACCCTGCCTTGCAACAAATATGTTGAGTGCAGCAAGCAAATCTGTGCTTTGGGGGTGGGAGTGGGAATTGTCTTCCTATAACAGTGAAGGAGGCTGCAACTTGCAGTGTATGTAGGATTTGTTGAATCCTGTTTTTCTTTTGGGGACACACTGAAAATGCAAGCAAATCATTCTTATTAAGCTGAAGTAACCTTGGTTAGCATGCACCTTCTCACAACTTACGGGGTTGTGGTGTTCTTCAGGCAGTGGCCCTCATTTTACTTGTGTATAGCAGCAAACAAACTCTCCATTCCAATTTTTTCTGTACCTGCTTGCTCCAGTTCTAGTATACCTAGTCCCCCAACTCTGCTGCAGGTGGGCAGCTTGGCCTTCCTTAAGAATTGAGCTTGATGCCACCACTTAGGTTGCAGGTTCAAATCTACCAAGAAATTACTCTCACACTTCCAGATACAGAATTGCGGCCCACAAATCAAAATTGTGATAGATGTCCACCAGTGGGGATTGAGTCCTCTAAGCAGTCTGCTGCCTGCCCTATGTTTTTGCAATCGGCTCCTCCAATACCTGTCACCACACCGAGATTGATTCCACCTCCACGGGCACCACTGAATCTTTTCACCTTTCGACTACAGCTCACCTTCCAGTTCTTCCTTCCAAATTCATCTTCCAAGGATTCAGCATAGAACATGAGCAACCTCACAAGGAAAATTACAAGGCTGAGCTACCCACACCTACACAGCAGCAAATCATAATTGCCATGGACCTACTCAAGCTCTACTACTCTTGCATCAGTCCCCACCCCCACAATACTGGCTGGAAGGAGTTATGTAGAAAGAGCCAGCACAAGTCAAGATGCCATGCAGTCACTAGCTTTTGGCTTTGTAGTGGGCAGCATCAGTTTGCTGTCCTTCTAATGAGCATGTATACCTATGGCATACTTAACATATTAATAGCTATGCCCTTGCTTTGTGTGATCGCATAGCATAGCTAGCATTTTTGCGACTGTGTGGATGGTTTTCCTGATTTCTGTGGCAAGCAGTGATTTCTGCGGTCATCCCTGATCTCTGCAGCCACTGCTGCAACCACAGAATCACAGAAAACATGCAGCCCTGACCATGGCTGTTCCAGGGCCATTGAGGGTTCACACTGTACACTCTTCCAAGGAGGCTGGTCTTGGTTCTGAAGTGGTGAGCAGAAATGGCATAGTGCCTCCACCTGGGGTAATGGCAGGGAATACCTGTGAACAGATTGCAGGTTACCACCACCCAGGAAAATGCATAAGCTGGCCCCTGAGAGACCTCCCCGCACCACAACAATCTCCCTTCTTGCAGTGATTTACAGTACCAGAAAACAACATTAACAATTAACAGTATTTATTTTAGGAGATGGGGGAAAAGGTAGGAAGTTAGCACAACAACATTTACAACTAGCTAAAACAGTTTCACCCCACACAACCCCCACCTACTGCCTATAGGTGCACCCAGCTTCTCAATGGCAGCTGCCCAAAATGTCTCTAAAATCCATTTGGTGGTTACTATACAATGGTGTAGATGTTGCTGGGGAGCTTATGTTGAGACCCAAATATTTTTGCTCAGTAGAAATAATGAGACTTCAGGTCTGGACACAGTTTTCTGACAGAGTCCTGCCCAGGTCCTAATCCCCTAATTTCAGCCTAGCTAGCTAGCTAAGTAAAGTTTCCCCAAAGCCACAGCTTGGGGTACTTACAGTTCAGCAGTTCAAAGGAGTTCAGCAAACTGGCTTTGACTGTACCATGGAGGTATCAGATTGGGCGTGCACCACAACAGCAGCAGGGCTGGTATTCACCTATCTGGCCTTGCCAGCTTTGTTTCTGAGGCTTTAGTAGACAGTGTTCACCACGCAGGCCTCTTCCTGTCTTCCTTCACTGGTCTCCTTCATATTCTTCAGTCCAGGGTCAGGGCAGGCAAGTCCCCTTGACCCCTCTGTTGCACACCCTTTTTAAGCTCAATTAGCAGCTGGGCTTTTGATCAGTCACTAGCCTCAGCACACACAGTCACTCTGCTTATAGCACACAGCGAGCTCTCACACTTGCACCTCTGAGGGGGAACACCGATCGCTAGGCTTCCCTCACACAGCTGCAGCGGTTTTCAATTCAGGCTACACAACTTACAGTCTCTGCTCTCACAATACAGCTCTGAGATTTCTTCCTCCAGCTGCTGACTTCAGATTCTCTCCCTCTCTAAGCAGCAATTTAAAAAAAAAAGTCTCTTTCTGCAGCAACTTTCAAACTTTTCTTCCTGCAGCACAGTTCCAATTTCCCTTCTGCAGCAAAATGGACAAAGTTTCTTTTCATGCTGCAAAAGGCACTTCACAAATCCCTTTCTGCTGAAGCCAAACAGGCTGTTGGGTGCTAGGTGCAGGCCATGGGCTGGATCCCCCTCACAGTCTCTCCTGCACTTGCCTCTCTCTCTCGAATCTCTGGCTGATCTCTTCTTTGGAAAGCAAAACAGTTCCTTTTATCTCTTTTACACAGCCCTCCCCTCACTGGATGTTGCAGTAGAGGGCAAATTTGGTGCCCTATAGCCTTATCCCAGCAGCCCCCCCTTGCTTCTCATTCCCATGGGTGCTGCCATGTTTCTTATTTATATTGTGGCTCCAACACTCAGCCCCATAATTTATTATTTAAGCTCACTCAAAGGCTAATAGTAACTTGTCCCTGCTCTGCTTGCCCAGCGGGAGCCTGTACACCTTTATTTTATCTGTGGGAGCCCCCTCTAGCTCTTAGGGGATCCCAAAACACATACCCCCTCATGTGCCCTTTTAACACTTTTATCAACAGAGCCATGGCTCCTTTAAATTTCAGGCACTTTGGTGGCTGCACATGCCCAGTGATGTGTGGACCACCGTCTTGTTTTTTACTTGCAGTCCAGGTCTTTGCTGCTTCCAGGACCACTCTCTCCCACTCCCTGCACTTGAAGACAAAAAACAGAAGTTGTACCTTGGCCCCCATTGAAACACAGGGCCAAGACACAGGAACAGAATACAGCCACGAGAGCACCAATGGGGTGCCAGGGTCTGAACCCTCCGGGACCACTTTTGGGATACTGAGGGGCAGTGCTAGGGCTTGTAACCTAGAGGTAAGCCCATTTGGGGACTTACAATAGCTTACAGGGACGATAGCCAAATGTATATTTCTTTGTAACTGGATGACATCATCTTAGACCAGACAGTGAGCGGACACATTTATTTCCATGAACGTATACTAAAAGTAAGTGATAACACATAACCTTTTATAGGTATATCAGGGAGCATAGAATGTCAAAGGGTAGGATAGTGAGGCTGAATAGAATGGATGGTGGGTGGGCAGAGTGTGACAGTGATAAAGCAGGGATACTGCATGAATACTTCTGTTCAGTATTCACAAAAGAGGAAGTGGGGGGAGGTGCCTAATCCAATTAACAGAAGCACTCTGAGAGGGGGTTGATCCAGTCCTTTCACAGAAGAAAGGGTTCTGAAAGAACTCCTAAAACTGAAGGTGGACAAAGCAATGGGGCCAGATGAAATTCACCCCAGAGTTCTAAAAGAATTAAGCAGAGAACTAGTGACACAACTGACTACGCTTTTTAACAAATCATGGGAGGATGGCATGGTACCTGAGGACTGGAAGAAGGCGGATGTGATTCCCCTTCACAAAAGTGGGATCAAGATGGAGGCAGAAAACTACAGACCTGTCAGTTTTTTCCTCTGTGGTAGGGGAAAGTGATGGAATCACTTCTGAAGGAAGGAATTGTTGAATACCTAGAGGCCAGTGGGGCATAGGACCCAAGGCAGCATGGGTTCACAGCAGGAAGGTCATGTCAGACGAATCCATTTGATTTATTTGATTGGGTGACCAAAGTAGTAGACCCTTGAGGAAAGGAGGAAGAGGGGGGACATGATAGAAACGTTTAAGTACCTCAGTGGAATCAACAAAGTCCAAGAGGGTAGCATCTTTCAGAAAAAGAGATGTGCAAGAACAAGGGGACACAATTTGAAGATAGAGGGGGCAGCTCAGGGGCAATGTGAGGAAGTATTTTTTCACAGAGAGGGTGGTGGATGAATGGAACAGCCTTCCTGAGGAGGTTGTGGGATCTAAAACTGTGGGAGAATTCAAGAATGCATGGGACAGACAGAAGGCAATTTTTGTGGTGGGTAGGAAGAAATAGGCTGTTGGTTAAATAGGATCTGCAGCTTATCCTCTAGGTAGGGAAATGGGCAGACTAGGTGGGCCAAATGGTCCTTATCTGCCATCAAAGTCTATTTTTCTATGTTTCTATAACAGGGTGTGTGGTAGTGCTGTGCTTGCCCTGGATGCATTGAGAGGCACAAGGCAAAGTTGAGTGCCTTCAGCCACCCAGGAGGGGCATGTATCAGTGCTCTGATGTTCAACCCTGAAGTGCCATCATTCCTATAAAATGGGTACAACATAAACATTTAGGTGAAAAACATGTGTGAAAGGTGCAAGTATGCAGCTGTTGGAGCATACTGCACAGTCATGTGATATGTTTGCATCAATAGTAGAACAGGAAATAACATGCAAGAAGGCCCTTGTGTATAAAAGAAAAAAAAAGAATCCAGAACAGGGATGACAAATGCTGGAATTATAGACTCATTTTTAAAATGCGTTGAGCTAGATAAAATAGCAGTTGACCAAACTATTATAAAGACTCTTTTACAACTTCTGCAATGTGGTGAGAACCTTCTGTCATTTTTCTGCCAGCAGATATTTTAATTTTGTACCCCTTGTTTCTCCTGCAGATAGGCTTCTGTTCATTTTGACTTTCCTGGTAAAAAAAAAAAAAAATTCTCAGTAATGAAAGTAAGTAAGAAAAGGAAAAAAAAAGGAAGGGAGGGAGAGAAGAAGGAAGGAATGAAGGAAAGAAAGAGAAAGAAAGAAAGTTAGTTAGTTAGTTAGTTCAGAGAGCAGAGGCCTGATTTACTGAGGGCCAGGACTGGCCCAAGCACAAACTCCTCATGCCCAACTCATCAGTACTGGAAAAATAAAAAGCGCCCCCTCACTGGCAACCTGCAGTCAAATTACTATTTCCAGCCATTTTGCCACATCAGTACTCATATGTTATGCCTGGTCATATCAGGTGGAGAAGCATATGTGCAAAAAAAAGTCTACAAGCTGCTGTAATGTGTGGAAAGGTTATGAAAAGGCACTTTTTTAAATGATGCGCATTCAGCAAGATGTGCAGTAGTAACCCCCTACATAGCTGCTCTTGCCGCATATGTGAAGTTTATTGGATTTTTGAAAATTTGGGCCACCAGACTTACATATGACTTCAAAAAAGCAGGAGAAATGGGGTGGGGAAGTTCCTTTTGCTTTACTGTAGAGATGAGTATACAGTATGTATGCAATAAATACCACAGTGTATAATTATGGGTCAATAATTGCATGCTTCAAGTTTCAAGTTTATTTGCAGGAAAACTCCATTGAGCACATTCACTTACAAGGAGATCCTGGTAGGACATCTTGGTACATTATACCAAAGTGTTACAATAATACAATAGCATGTAGTACAGTACAACACAGCTGCAGTACGTGAATTCTGCTTGGTGTTGGTACATTTAAACAATCTACAATAAGAGTTGAGATAAATTAACTTTTCTGCAGAGCTAAAGAAGCAGAGTTAACAGGCAAAGAGGGAGAAAGAGGAGAGCTGGGCTAGCAGGCAGGAAGGTAGAAACTGGGGGACATAAAGAGTTTACAGTCAAGGGCCCCGAATCTAGAAATAAAACACCTGGCGTAACAGCACTTGCACCAAGTAGAATGGCACAAGTAACAACTTATGCCAGCAGTTGCGAGATTCTACAAAGTGGACTGTGACATGTCGAGGCCACTTGCGCTGAACAGCTGTTACAGCAGAAGTTGCACCATAAACCCCTGCAACATGGTGCTAGGTAGTTTACAGTAGCAGTTGCACCCCATTCCAGAAGGGCAGCAACAAAGTCCCCAATGTCACGATTCTACAAGAACCCCCGGAGGAGAACCGGCAACGTAAGTTAAACCTGCATTTAGCTGGTGTAACTTACATCTTTCCTCTGAGGGTCTTGTAGAACCAGGTCCAAGTGCCCCCCTTGCCCAGACCACCCCTGTTGTTGCCCCAATGGGCATCACGCATGATCCCCATACTGTACATGCCCCCATACAGTAATGGCCCCGCAGAGCTGCCCACACCAACTGCCACCCCAAGTGTATGATAAATGCTCCCACAGGGCTGCCAACACCCCAAGCACCCGAATCCCCCATTGTGCAATGCCCCAATGGGTGGCGCTGTCACCCCCACCCATGCCCCCACCCCTGAGTCCCAACTGCAAATGTGGCAAATACCCTGCCCTGGTAGTCTAGTTGCCCCCACCCAGTCATGCCAGCCCACCCAGCACCCCTCCCACCCCCAGCTGATGACTGGCACAGCCCACCTCTCACTTCAATGGCCAGATGTCTGGGTTCTGAACGCCAGCTTACTGGAAAGACACGTTTGTAAATTATTATCTGAGTGCATTCTTTTTCAGTAGCGCTTCTCCTATGGGAACTTCAATGGACAGCTGGCCGTGGGGGTGAGAGGTGGGCTGTGCCAGTCAGTGGCTGGGAGGTGAATGGGTGGGCTGGCACAGCTGGGTGAGGGGCCACTCAACTACCAGGGCTTGACTAGGGTGTATGCTGCATTTGCTGCGAGGCGACTTGGGTGGGGCGACAGGTGAGGGATAACAGCACCACCCTGAGGGGCATATATCTGGTGGTTTCGAGGGCACAGGTGGGTCAGCCATGGGCTCTGCAGATACATTTGGGGGCAGTTGGTGGCCAGCCCTACAGTGCTCCACAGATACATGTCAGGGGGCAGTTGGTGTGGCTAGTCCTGCAGGACTCTCTATGGACATGTCAGGGGGCTGGGGGTGTGGTCAGCCCTGTGGGGCTCACTATGGACACGTCGGGGGGCTGGGGTGTGGGCAGCCCTGCGGAGTTCCAATGTGGCTTGCTGTACATGGGGGAGGGACTTGTGTTGTGCGGTGTGCCAGTTGTGGCTTGCAACATGCTCGCCAGGTGCACCCTCTGTTCGACGTACCTGGCTGCATGTCGCAAGTCACAGGACTTATGCGCGACCTGCCCTTCAACAATAGGGCGCAGGGTCGATGTCACATTTGTGAGTAGCACAAGCTGCATTTGGCAGTGACTTGCACCACCCTTCCAGAATCGGTCCCAAGTGCTTTAAGGGTTGTCAGATTTCTCCACTAGGAGGACTGCTTGCTATTTTGTGTTTACACCTTGTGTCTTTAAACACATGAGAGGAAAGTGCAGGCATTGGCCATAATCA
Source organism: Neoceratodus forsteri (assembly GCA_016271365.2). Classification (NCBI taxonomy): domain Eukaryota; kingdom Metazoa; phylum Chordata; order Ceratodontiformes; family Ceratodontidae; genus Neoceratodus; species Neoceratodus forsteri. The sequence continues at coordinate 1,591,739,742 of CM028130.1, forward strand.
AAAATTTCTGAAGAATCTTATTGCACTTATAACTTGGGTTCTACTTAAATGGCTTTAGAATGAAGGTTTTATATGATTTTCGATATGAAAAGATTATTTTCTGTATGTAATTTGACCAGAAGGCAAAAATATAGTTCCGGCTGAGGTGTATTGATATCAAAGCTAAATCTTGTACGCAAGCTAAACAAATACAATAATGCAATTATGGCCAGATATTTAAATTCTCATTCTTGTCTTTTAGCCAGTCAGGTGGCTAGAATGTTCTTATTTATTTTTTCCAATAAAGATTTTTATTGAAGAATTCAAAAATACAAATAAAAATACAGCTCATCAGCTTCTGATTTCAAAGTAATGTACAAAGGAAAAAACATGTTAGTAAATAAAATTACAGAATAGTATTATAAAGATATCCAAATTATAGAAACTATTATTATAAACAATGTATTTTGGTAATTAAGTAAGTTTTACTAGCCTTTATTTACAACAGTGTTGTTGAAATGAGCAACTGGATAAATTCTATAAAGGGGTTGAGATACAGTTGAACAGTTCTAATTTGTCTATCACAATATAATTAATTCTCTCATTGCTTGTTACATTGCTTAAGGAGTCCAGCCATTCATTTACAGAGGGATACCTTTTATCTTTCCAGTGCTTTAGAATCAGCCTTTTAAATGCTAGTGATACAGAGAGAATCCCTAACATTTTGTGTGCTTGAACACCTGGAATTACTGATTAATCTCCCAGAATAAATAGTAAGGGGCAAAAGGGGGAATGTTCTATTCATGTTACATGTGCATTATAAAATAAAGGAATAATGCATGACAGGGTGTGTGTCGTGCTAGGATAATGTTACGCCTCGGGTGGTAGGGCATGAGCCGTCCAACACCTGAGAAGTGATGTTATCCCAGCACAACACCACACACACACCCTGATGTGCATTATTCTTATTACACAATGGCTCATGTGTACATACAGATAAAAAAAAAGAATAGAAAATAGCTTTGAATGTTTTTGGGGGTTGTATTTTTTTTTTTTTTATTGTGGAAGCATATTGGTTTTAAAAAAGCTCCTTATAGCATTTCTTCAGTAGGTGGAGTTGTGTGTGTGTGTGTGTGTGTGTGTGTGTGTTAGCTATCTCATGGCTCCTCCTGCCCATCTCAGTGTGGTCACATTCAGTACAAGTTTCCGTTGTAGCAAGAGAAGACGTCTTTGAACTGTTATTAAACTGAACTTGTTTGACTTGGACATCTGGATCTAGGGTCTCTGAGCACAAAGGATTATGGAAGAGCTGGGATTGGAGTATGTCTGTGGACTTGGAGATACACACTTTATTTCAGCTGTAACATAAACTCTGTCAGCAGATAAGGACCTAATGGCCCACCGTAGTCTGCACTATTTTCACTACCTATAGTATCACCGAAACCCTACTCAGTCTCCATTCTCCCCCCCGCTAAGATCCCTCTGTGTCTATCCCATGCATTCTTGAACCCTGTCACCATTTCCACTCCTACCATCTCCACTGTTAAGCTGTTCCATGCATCCACCACTCTCTCTGTGAAGAAGTGATTCCTCATATTTCCTCTGAGCCTCCCCTGCTTTCTAACTTCATAGTATGGCCTTGTTCTTGAACATCTTTTCTGTGGAAAATGCTTCCCTCATGTACCTTGTTTTTGCCTGTGAGGTATTTAAATTTCTCTGTCCTATCCCCTTTCCCTCCTTTGCTCCAGGAGTAAATGTTAAGTCACTTGAGTCTTATCCCGTAGGGATTTTTGTGCAGGCCATGCACCATTTTGGTTGCCCTTCTTTGTACTGCCTCCACCCTTTCTACGTCTTTATGGAAATGGGGCCTCCAGAACTGTACACTGTACTCAAGATGTGACCTAACCAGTGATCTGTACAGGGGTATTATTACCTCCCTCCTTCTGCTGGTGATTCCTCTTCCTATGCAACCCAGCATCATTCAGACATTCCCCACTGCTTTGTCACACTGCTTCACTACCTTCAGGACATCAGAAATTATCACCCTCAGGTCCCTTTCCTGCTTTGTAACCGTTAATCATCTCCTCCCAGTTGATATACTGCCTCTGGGTTCTTATGCCCCAAGTGCATTATTTTTCACTTCTTTGCATTAAAACCCAGTTGCCAAGCCCTTGACCATTTTTTCAATTTTTCTAGATTACTTCTCATTTTATCCACTCCTCCCAGCATGTCTACTCTGTCACAGAGTTCTGTGTCATCTGTGAACAGGCATACTTTCCCTTCTAGCCCTTCTGCAATATCACTGATGAAGACATTGAAGAGGACCGGGCCTAGTACTGATCCCAGTTGGTACGCCACTGGTCACTTTGCCTACTCCAGAGTGACTGCAGTTTACCACCACCCTCTGAATCTCATTGTCCAGCCAATTTTCCAACCATTTTACTACCTTAGGACCTACTCCTAGAATTCCTAGCTTGTTTAACAACCTTCAGTGTGGAACGGCGTCAAAGGCCTTGGCGAAATCCAAGTAGTAAAGGAAGTTTTTTTTTTAAACTGTTTGTTTGCAATCAGGTATGAATTATAGAACAATAGACTTAGAATGAGCAGTTGGGGAAATCGACAGTCTCGAGCTATCCTTTTCTTGAAGTACTCAGCCTGCTCGTTCATTTTTCCAGGGTGGGAAACAAGGAAAGAAGAAAAAATAATGAGTAGATTTTGTGTCCTGGGGGAGAGCACACTGTAACTTGGTGGGAGAGAGGCTTTTAGTTTTATTTAACAATAAAGGAGCCGGGGACACTGAAGGCGGCTGCTGAGCAACGATCAGTAAAGTAGATTGCTGAGCAGGGGACCATGAAGCCGATTGCACTGACAGCTTTCCTTTTGGTTTTTGTATTCATTTTTAAATCTGGAATATGACTGAGTTGAACTGTTGGCTGGGGGAAGTTACAAAGGTGTATTTAGGAGGTAGGGATTGACTTTTTTTTTTTTTAAACCACGAACTACTGACAAAACCCAGAGCAGTTATGGCAAATGTGGGGAAGTTGGACATGGGTTGTGGAGTGATTTTGTTAACACTTGATGTGGTCATCTGTGTGCTGGGACTAGATCCATGATGCTATGCTGAGATAACATCACTGGTCCAGCTCCAGACTGACTAATAAGAGTCCAGCATTCTTTCCTGCCATTGTATAATTCAGCAATAATGCACCACAGGTGTGGTATATCATGGGATATCACACTCAAGTGGTTGTGGGGACAGGCCAGGCCGAAAAGGCCCAACCCACCAAGAAGTGACAATATCTCTTGATATACCACACCCTGGAGTGCATTATTGCTATTATGAACTGGATTCATAGTTTTATTAGTAAAACAAATGCTTTAAATTGACTTTTAAAATGTTTTAGTATTGAATTATGGTGTAGGAATACATATACAAAATAGTTCCATTACTTATAAACAGGTGGTGCTGTTGCACAGTACTACATATAAATCTGCTGAAAGCAAAGCAGAATGTACCTGCTTTGTATTGTGTTTCAAAGACCTCTGTAGCAGCACCATTCAGGAATATCATCTCAGCAGAGAAGCTTTTCTTTTAAAAAAAAAATTTATACCTTGTCCTGTTAGTCCTGTGCCAGGAGCAGTTGGCAGAGCCTGGCATAACAGTCTGGAGTCTTACACTTTTCTTCTCTGTATGGTGTTGGAAGTATTTGCAGTGAGTTGTGAATAACTTTGGTGAAGTTGTAATATTTGTACAGGAAGAGCTGAGGTTATCTGTGAGGTTGGCATCCCCGTTAATTTCAGCAGATTGATGGAAGCAGAGTTTATGAACTGAGTGAAAGGAAGACACTGGCATTTGCCACAAGCAGGCAGGAGCGTTGCTCCATTGTCATCTGTGAGAAGAGTGAGCAGGTCAGTGTGAAGCTAGTGTGGCGATCAGGAGCGGTTGCCGTGTGTGACAGTCTCTCTTTTACCAGTCAGCATGAGACAGTTGCTAGTATGGGAATATATTTCCTGCAAGTAACCATTGTAGTCTTCAGGTCAGCGGCTGGCTCTAAAGACGAGGGTGACCGTTGCTTTTATGACTTTTGCCTTGGATGAGGAGGTTTGGGGAGACTGTGGGGCTGTTTTGATGTGGTTTTCATTTTTTTTAAAGAGCCGAAGGGAGTGACGTGACGCGACTAATGTTTTTTAAACAGGAAACACTCTCGCAAAGTGAGAAACTACTGTGACCACGCTAAGAGCTGCCCTGACTGACATGTACGGAGTAGAACGTAGTGGTAGTCGGTGCTGTTGCTGTGCATGACCGAGGGTTTGTGTGTTTTCTTTTTTCCCCCCAGTGGGAGACCGTTTAAACCTAAGTTAAATGTATGGCAGCCTAAGTGAAAACCACTGCCCTGCCTGCTGCTGTCAGTGAAGTAGAGTACAGCCTTGCCAGCAACGAAATATACAGGTGAATGGATTTCATGTAGGTGAAACGAGCTGTTGGTTGGCACCTTTTCTTACCCGTGATGATGTAGCTGGATATCATCATGGGTAAAAAGAGGGCACAGCCAATCAGCTTCCACCATTTACGATCTCCAGTTCATAATTGGTATTATACAATGGGCATTAAAATAAAGCACAAATCCTGTAATGTCATTGGCTACCTGGCACTTCTCTTCCATTGTAAAAGCTTTAATCACCCCACAGGAAGAGGTGCCAGCCACCAATAAGCCACATCAAGGACCCCCTCTGAAATCAATGCAACCATCACAAACACACAACTGGCAAAAAACACCACCAGTCACAGGGCAAAACCTCCACAAAGCTGCGATGTTGCAGTCCCAGTAAACAATATCAAAAATCCCACAAGTTTTAAAAGTGTAATTCAGCAATGAATTAAAAAAAAAATCCAATCACAGGAACATTTTTTTTTTCTTTTCTAGCTTTTGGAAAAAAAAAAGGTTACTCTTTCCCTGGGCTGTCTCTCTCTCTCCATTTCACTTTCAGATCCCTGCTCTTACTCAGTTTGTCAGCGACACTGTAAAAAACATCCCACAACAACATTACCTCTCTTCATTTTGCTCTTTTTAAATATGCACTACACCATACATTGCTGGACTCCGGACCCACGTTTTCCTTGAGCCTCTGTTTTCCCCAAACTGTAACCATTCAGGGTATCTCCTCACACACTTGCTGACTCCACTGCACATGTGCATACCTACCAACAAAACACTATTTTTCCATGCATAACAAATCCAATAAAAATTAATAAAACACCTAAACCAACTTATTTTCTTTCTTACTTTTCACAAACAAAATGTACAGACATCCATTATATAATAGCTGATATACCCACTTGAGAATGTTGGTGGTGCCAGGATTTACCCACGTCCTGGGGTGTTTTGGCCCACTAGCTTCACCTCATGGCCAATCAACACCCCAGGGTGTGGGTAAATCCTGGCATCACCATCGCCTTCTTGTGGTATATTGCTTAAATAAAATCTAGGTAATTCAGTTGGTCCAAACCAGTCACCTGACTATTGATTAGTTCTCCTACTTCATCTATCTTGATCATGGTACCTGGGCTGGTCATATATCAATTCATCACAAATTATTTTTAAAAGTAAATATTTGGCAGCCATGTTTTTGGTGGATCGTTCTGTCCCTGTTTGCTTTTGTGGCTTTTGTATTCCCCACAGAACAGCTGTATCATAGTTCATTGCTGTATTTATAGTCACTTGTCTGCAGAATAACAGATGACTGTAAATTGTGAGTTTTATGTCACTCACACTTGCACCTCAAACAGCAAAGTTGGGGCCTCCAAAATTAAAATGTGGTCACTTAATACTACAAAATTATCATTGCTCACTCACAGCCACAAAGGAAATGGGTGAACAGTGCAAGCTTGGTATCCAGTGAACACAGCATCCATAATTGAGTGCTTACAAATATGGTGACTCGGTTATGGTGCCTGTGTTCAGGGCTACCTGGCAGGGTAGCGCCAGATACCTGGGTGGGTGAGGTGGGGTGATGGGAAGTGTACGCACATATACACACGTGCACACAAGTGGGGGGGAGAGGAAAGTGAGGGAAGGTATGTGGTAGGGGGTGTGTTGGGCAGCTGCCAAGCTGGTCCGCTAGTGTGGTAGGGAGGGTGGTTGGTTGGGATGTGCAGGGTTTGGGTCCAGTGTGGCACAGTTCTTTTTTTGCCAGTAGGCAACTTGTTATTTTAAAGTATTTCACCCCGCCCGACATGCACCCCCCCTGGAGTTGAGAATCCTTTAGTAGGGGGGTACGGGAGGTACAGACTCCCTCATTAAAAGGAAACCCATAGGTCTCAGGCACCCTCTTGCCATTTACCACAAGTGTGCATCAGCGAAATTCAGTTTCAGTGATGTACACTAGCCCTAACGGTGATCACTATTATCACATAAAACCGTGCAGCTCAGACCAGGAACCTGACCCCCAAAGCACACCTCACAGTTCAAAACCAAACCCAAATCCCTAGCCCTGTGTTCAGAAGAAGAAAACTGTGGTAAGTGGTGCTTTGAGGGTTGAGCTATGAACTACATTTAACATGTGTTATAAATCCCAGTACTACAGTATATTATTTAACTACAGTTTTTGCTAAAGAGATACATACAAGTACAGTGAGAAACAAGGTAAAGAAATTAACTACCACAGTTAGACTCAGGCATAACTTGTCATTTTAAAGATTTGGTAATTATTTATAACCCACAATTTAAACAATATCAGCAAAGTATCACAAGAATTCTGTAAAATAGAAAAGAAAATCTTAGGTAACTTTCTCTTTTTTTTTTCAACTTTCAATCTTTATTAACAGTTTCAGATAAGAAACAACAAAACGTACACCAGAACGTATAGACACTCCAAAGTGCTAAATACATACAGACAACAACCCATTAACAAATTGTCCTCATTAAACAACCAGAAAAACCCTAATGCAATTTAAAAAAAAAAAAAGGATGGGAGGAAAAGAGAGCTATACAATAACAAGCATCATTTATCTCAATCTTGCACATTCAAAAGAAATACAGTAAACCATGTCAAGATAAAATCTTTAAGAAAGGACTCTGTGCTATCAAGTGGTGACAGGGAGAGAGAGCCAGCCCAAAGGAAGGGGAGGAAGGCATCAATCAATGGTCAAATGAAACCCCAATACCACATAGACTGTTTCCATCTAGCCCATAGAGAGAGGGGGAGCTGGGCAGCAGACAAAAATACTTCATCAAGTGAATTATACTATTATGGGATAAAATCTCCTCTCTGACTCATTATGTATAACACCCACCTACTCCAAAACTCCTCAAAAGGTTCAAGATTATGATTAAGGTAAACCGTTATTTTTTTTCCATTCTGTAAATATTATTCACTATGTTTTGCCATTGAATAATAGTAGGAGGGTCAGATGATAACCCTCTCTGAGTAATGGCCTTCTTCGCTGCCAATAAAGTAATATTTAACAATTTCCTATTATGTGGAGAGAATGGTGGGGACTCTGATATACAAAAAATAAAAAGGACTCAGCAGTAAGGGCAAAGTGGGAAGCCATCAAATCTTCCAGTTCCCTCTGCAATGCCTGCAGAAAGGGCTGCAAAGCAGGGCAGGCCCCAAAAACATGGCTATGGGAAGCAGGAGAGTAACCACAGCCCCTCCAGCAGTGGGCTCCTTTACCTGGCAGGTACTTACCCTGAATAGCAGGAGTAGGAAAAAAATCTAATATGACCTTCCATGAAAACTCTCTCCAGAGGGGTGAACTAGTGACTGTACACAACATAGATGCTTCGCCTAGTCTGCCTCATCCAGCAATACGCCCAGGAGTTTTCTCTTAATGATCCTGACACCCCTCCAGCTTGAGATTGTAAAGCTGAATAGATATATAATATCATATGTGACAAAGGTGCCCTCCCTTCAATTGCCTGCTGAAATATCTGAACCAACTGTGATATCACCCCCTGAACCTTCCGATATATACCTGAGCTTTTGAGGTATGCCATTACCAGCAAATATCAAGTATCAATCCTGTGACTGCAAATCATATGTATGCTGCAGTTCCTCAAAAGAAAGAATCTGGCCCCCACTAATAAAATGAGACATTAAGTGTAAACCCAACCTTTCCCAACGTCTAAAACCATGATCCATCGATGCCGGATGAAATTCTGCCAAATACGGAAGGGACTATAAAAGACATCTAGTATCCTGTATCTGTTTCAAATATAGAATATTTCAGCAGTATTGCAAGGTCAAGGAAGTATATGGGTTTGAGGTAATCATGGCTACAGGGGGACGGGGGGGTGCATTAAGAGTATAAACATCAGGTTATGCAAATTCTCCTATTGTAGCACCAGAGTCTTCCAGTGTACCTGATAGGAAGACTAAAGCCACAGAAAAATGGTACGCAGCTGAGAGACCCTAAAGTAGTTATGGAAATCTGGTAAGGACATCCTACCTAAGGTCTTGGGGAGATGAAGGGTGGTCATACCTACTCAGGGTCATTGTAAGTAGTAGTAAGTAGTAGTAACATTTTTATTTATATGAAGAATTATGCCATTAGGGTTCAAAGAATCCCTATTTACAAGGCATACCTGTTTGGTACAAAATAAATAAGTACAAAACAAATACATAACTTTCAAATACAAAATTCATTAGTATACATACATACTATAAATACATTTATTTTAAACAACAAAACATCATATATAATACCGTTCAAACTTCACCTATTACACAAACATCTAAAAGCATAGCTCATGTTTCACTGCAGTCTTATATTCTAAAAAGACAAGTTTGAGGTCCCTGGGGCAGCCTATTCCAACTTGTTGAAGCTTTATATTGAAAAGTCATTGTACTATATCTATTTTTAATTTTTGGAATAAAAAAATCTCTTGCTCCTGACTTTCGTAAGTTTAATCCATGTTCTGATTTTTTAAGATTACTTATAGATGATTTTATAAATTATTTTTATGTAATCCCTTTATCTGTATTAACCAAAAAGCCTTTACCCTCTGTTCTAATGAATTCCATCCCAGTTCTTTATACATCTCACAGTGATGGGTACCAATATCACATTTTAGCACAAATCTAGCTAATTTATTATATAAAATATCTAAACTATGTACCTGTTTTTTTGAGGTGTGCCTATAGATATGGCTACCATAATCAATCACGGGAAGGATTAATTGATTTACTATGTTCAGGCGCATTTCCTTTGTTAAACAATTTGATATATGCCTCATTACCCCTAGTTTTGAATTAGTTTTTTTTATAAGTTTGGTCACATGTTGTTCAAAATTCAATTCTTGATCAATTATGACCCCCAAATATTTATAAGACTGGGTTTGCTCTAATATTTTCCCATCCTGTGTCTTTATTGTCAGTTTGGAGACTACTCTATCCTTCTTCTCTAATCCAAAATACATGGTCTGTGTTTTTTATTGTTAATTGAAAGTCCAAGCTTTGTAGAAAATTCTGCATAATTAAAAATCACCCTGCAGTTTTTGTTCTAATTCACCCACGCTTTTACCTGATGTAATCAGAACTGTATTGTCCCTTAAAGTCTAATTTGTGAACTTTTAATTAATCTTGGTAAATCATTCAAGTATACTAGAAACAAGAGGGACCCAGGATTGATCCTAGGGTTTCCCCTGGTAACAGAACCCAGACTAGAACTATAACCATTCACAATTACAAATTGAGATCTATCATCTAGGTATGATCTAAACCATCCATATGGTTCATCCTCCATTCCTAGGCGTGTCTCAATTTCTCAATCAAAATGCAATGATTTACTAAATAGAAACATAGAAACATAGAAGTTGATGGCAGATAAGGAACGCAAGGCCCATCCAGTCTGCCCATTTCTTTTTCTACCTTACAAATGTGCCATCGGCCTTTGCTCTGTCAGTGACCTAACTATTCATAGTCATTTGTATTGCTCCCTTATGCCTATCCATGCCTGTTTGAAGCCCTGCACTGTATTCATAGCTACCACTTCTTGTGGTAAGCCATTCCATGCATCTACCACCCTTTCTGTAAAAATAATTTCCTCACATTCCCCTTAATCGGCCTCCCTCTAATCTCATGCACCTGTCCTCTTGTCCTGCTATTTTTCTTATATTTAAACATGTTGACTCTTTTCACCTTGTTTATGCCCTTAAGGTGTTTAAATGTCTCGATCATATCACCTCTCTCCTCCTTTGCTCAAGGGTATACATATTGGCTCCGTTAATCTATCCTCATATGTCTTCTGATGCAGTCCCTGCCATTTGGTTGCCCTTCTCTGGACTGCCTCAATTTGATTAATGTCCTTATGAAGGTGTGGCCTCCAATACCAGCACACAGTACTCCAGATGGGGCCTAACCTAATGTCTTTGTACAGAGGGATTATTACCTCCTCTTACGACTTGTGATACCCTACTAATACACCCTAACACCCCCTAGCCTTACCCTACTGCTTTAGAGGTCTGCTTGATGATTTTAGGTCATCAGTGATGATGATGCCCAAGTCTCTTTCTTCCTTTGTGACTGCTAGCAACTCCTCCCAGCCTATAAGTGACTTCAGGGTTTCTCTTCCCTATGTGCATGATTTTGCACTTCTTTGCATTAAATCCCAGTTGCCACTCTTCTGACCATTTTGCTAGTTTATCCAGATCTCTTCTCATTCTGCCCACCCCATCTGGATCATCTACTCTGTTGCAGATCTTGGTGTCATCTGCAAACAGACAAGCCTTTGATAGGTCCACATATACCGCACCCACCGACCCCCCCAATGGGGTGGAAACTAAATCTAGGAAGTCAGTGAGTGCAGTAGCCGTGGACCTACCCTGTCTAAAGCCTGAATGGAAAGGGGTAATTTTCTGATATTTTTCCAGGTATGTCATTAATTGCCCATGAACAATCCTCTCCAACATTTTGGAGACCATTGATAATATTGCTATTATTAGTGATAATTTGAAGTATCAATAGATCTCCCCTTATAGATTGGAATTACTTTAGCTTTTTCCATATTAAAGGATATAATCCCTCCTTAAACTCCAGTTAGAAATCTCCTTTAATACTGGAGATATCACTAGCAGCTTCCTTTAATAATCTATTTTCTATCTTATCAGGGCCACAAGCCTTATTTATTTTTAAATTTCTTATTAATTTGCACACTTCAGATGTAGTCACTGTTTTAAAATGGAACTTTGGGGACTGATATTCATTACAATTTTCAATATCAAATTTTTCGGTCCTCAAACTGTACATTTTCCAAGTGTGTTTCTGTTCCTAAATTTAAATCAGAAAGCTTGATAAAATGTTTATTTAGATGCTCCGCAACCTTTTCAGCTTCTAGTATTTTCCCATTATGTTTTAATTTTGTTTCTGATTGGTTTTTGACAGGATTTGCTAAATTTTTTATCAGGGACCAATATTTCCTAGGATCTTTCACTTCCCTGATCCTTTGTTGATAGTAAAAGGCCTTGGATTTCCTTATTTCCTGGACCACTCTATTCCTTATCTTTTTAAAACTTTCCCATGCATCAGATTTCAAAGTTTTGTTTGCTTTTTTCCATAATAGATTTTTTGTTCTAATTAATTTCCTTATAGTTACAGTCACCCAAGGTAAATTATTTTGTTTTTGATTGACTTTTTTCCAAGGTGCAAATTTATCACATGCCTCATTAAACATAGTTGTAAATTCCTGAATTGCTAAATTCAGGTCAGGGTCAAAACTCTATGCCATGGTAGTCCCTGTAAATACTCACAAAACAGCTGTTTATTAAATTGTGCATAATTCATTTTATATTCAGCAGGTGTTTTAATTTTTGATACCTTTTTTAATTCCAGATTTATTGTACACCTTACTACATTATGGTCCCCCAAGTTTGGTTCCCCAACACCTTTATTTATTATTACCAATTCTGGTGAAACAAAACACAAATCCAGTACACTACCACTACTAGTTATTTTCCCTTTCCTTGTGGGTAGATCAATAATTTGTATCAGGTTCAGACATTTCATTGAGTTTTCCAAGACCCGACCTCTTGGGCATCCCAAAGCAGCATTAAAATCACCCATCAACACAACATTTGTTTGACCTATGTATTTCATGATAGAATGAGAAAACTTTTCAAAATACTTAGTATTTATCTTCGGTGGTGAATAGACAGCTCCAGCAATCAAATTATTTAACTGGAATTTTAATAATAAACATTCTATCCCTTCTATTTTCCCAGAATAAATAATCTCAGAGGGCCCTAAATTATACCTAACATAAATTAACCCCCCCCCCTCCCCATGACCTTTGATCCTGTCTGAAACAATAAAAGTCATGAAGTTCAATTTCTGATTGAGGGATTACTTTTGTTAGCCAAGACTCGGTTAAAATTACTATATCAGGACTTTCTGAATCCACCCAAGCTCTGAGAAGGTCCATTTTTTTACTAAACTTCTAGCATTATCTAGTATAATCTTGATGGCCCCATCTCTTGGCCTGGGTTCAATTCTATATCCCCACTTAATACTAAGGATAGCAAAACAATCTGATCAATTGAGGAAAATTTACCACAAAGAACTGGCCTGAAAGAGTTCAGAATTTGCTGTCTAACCATCTTAAAGTGATTTCTTCCTCTCATTAACTTGTTTGTACAAGTTATTCTTACTTAATTGACTAAATTTCAAATATAAACTGTTTCTATTCTCTATGTCCTCCGGTGTAGCTTGAACCATAATGTGACATGAAAAACATGCATAACAATATTACCAGTGATTTGACAATGATACCCTTCATCTTGTGGCCTGAGAATTACAGCTCAATTTGAAATGCCCTAATAAAATCACTAAACTACAGCTGCTTTTAAATTCCACTCTTTCAAGATTACTGTTAAGTAGTTTAGGCTAAGACTCTTAAAATTGTTTTAAACCAGAAACAGATCAATTACCTGACTTCTCAATACTAGGGAATTGCTCTAAAAACTTATTTTAGTTGTTAATTTGAGATTCTAGCTATTTGTTTTAGAGTTGCTTTTTGTTACGAGTAAGCTCATGCCACTCCTCATAGTTATCGTCCTCACGCTTGAACAGCAGTGAGCTTTATATGGTGCAGTCCCTCCTCCTTCAGTGACGTGCTTGGTAGATTTCACTTCGCGTTCTCCGAGGTCTCTGGGAGTCAGCAGGCACTGGGGTTTTCAAACTGCAGCTCTTTACCTCTCACAAAGTAACAGAACAACAGGCAGTTCTTTATGTTGAGCTGGGCAACAGCATAGATGTCTCAGGAGCCTCAGCGTTACCTGGTACAGTTCAAAAAAACAGCTAAACTTTATATGGTGCAGCCCTCCTCCTTCAGTGATGTGCTTGGAGTTCACTTCCGCATTCTCCGAGGTCTCAGGGAGTTAGCAGACACTGGGGTTTTCAAACTGCAGCTCTTTACCTCTCGCAAAATAACAGGACAACAGGCAGTTCTTTATGTTGAGCTGGGCAACAGCATAGATGTCTCAGGAGCCTCAGCGTTACCTGGTACAGTTCAAAAAAACAGCACAAGCTTTATATGGTGCAGCCCCTTCTCCTTTAGTGATGTGCTTGTAGGTCCCAGATATAGGGAGAGACCTTTCTGGTGATCTCCCAAAAAACCTCTGGAACCTCCACTGGCAGGGTCTGCGCCAAATACAAAAAGCATGGCAACAAATTCATTCTCAGAGAGGCTTTCCATTGAGTAAAGGAAAGAGGAAGGGCATGCCATGTTTCCAAATCAAAGCTTAACTGTTTCAACAAGGGGACATAATTATAAAGATAAAGCTGTTGATAATCCTGAGTTAAATAAACCCCCAGATATTTTAAGGAGGGTAGATCCCAATGGAAGGGAAAAGCCTCCTGAATCTCCCTACTTGGACTATAATTTTATTTGTAACACGTCTGTTTTTGTCGTATTCATTTTATAGCCCACTAGACCACCAAACTCTAATAGAATGTTCTGTAGCTGTGCTAGAGACTGTTCAGGGTTAGTTAAATAAGTTATTTTAAATAACGTAGTTTATACATTATTTTGTGAGCCCTGTTATTCCAGAATGAGGAACAGGAAGAGAAGCCGTAGTTTTTTGGCAATTTGATTGTGAACTACAAAGGCTTACTGAGAGGGAGTTTTTCCTCAGAAAACATTTTAAACAATTATATACTGTTTGCAAAGTCAGATACACTTTACTTTTAGTACTTTTGGGGATTTTGTGTAGTTTTAATTTTGGAGGCTACTGTGGCCTGAAATCACCACTTCCAGGTCATGCCTGCCTGCAAAACAGTGGCCTGCAGCGAGCAGGGTGAGCTCAGGCAGGGTAAAATAATGCTTTGCAGTGCACAGAGATGCCGCATAAAGGCAGCATGTCAACACGTGTTTTGTGTGTTTGGAGGTGTGGAGGACACCAGAAAGGTCTATTTAAATAGGGCAGGTAATATACACTACCAGGGGTTGAAACTTAACTCTGTTATTAAACAGGGGTACTAGTTAGGCAAATATGGATGGTAAACTAACAATGAGTGATGGGAAAGTTCTGTATATGTGTCTTATGTGTAACATGTATAGCACCTTACCAATTATGGGATTAGTACAAATTCCAAAATGTAATAAATTTATGCAAAATGAAGAAATGAAATATGAAACCACTCTATTCAATTAGTGATTGGTAACCTTAGAGAAAAGCTATATGGATACTATCAACTTAATAAATAAATCCTGTACACAAAGCACAGTTACTAACACCAGAAACTGCATTGAAAATGAAACTATAATCCATGAGGAGGAAGTTAGTTAACAACCAGATAGTTTAGGAAGCACCAAAAAAAATGATACACCATACAGGTAACGTGCTAGAGTAGAGGGGGAACCATCTCTTGATGAAGATATGTGGTTTAAGATGCAGAGTAACAAAGTGGCCAAAAAAGGAAGGAAAGCCACCCAATAAGAGTTGCCTCTACAGAATAGTTTTGACCCATCAATAAATTTACAAGAACAAGAAATTCCAACTGCTAGTAAAAATCTTGGAGCCACAGTTCTACCAGACCATGAACTTATGACAACTGAATTTCCAGGGACAAACACAGAAATACTATTAGCTTTACCTGTAAGTGAGGAAGTACAGTTTGAAAGTATCTTGGATACAAATAGAAGTCAGTCTCATGACAGTAGACAAATATTTTTACTGGGTGACTCCATTATTAAAAATCTGGATAGTCATATGTAAGCCGAATAAAGCTAACCAACTATCTCTAGTTTCAGAGGTGCAAAAATCTTGGATATTACAAAAATGATAAGGAACATACTTAAATCATCAGGAAAAAACTTTGGTTATTATTCATGCCGGTGTAAACAATGTTTTCAAACAAGATGTCCAGATCATAAAAGAAGAGATTGTGGGAGTGTATAATCTCCTAATAGATCTGGATTGTCAAATTGCCTTCTCTGAAATTCTTCCAGGACCCAGGGCTTCTAACTATATAATTGATAAGATAAGGTTAATAAATAATTGACTCAGTACCTGGTGTCATAAACAGGACATACATTGTATTACCCATTGGAGGAATTCATAGGAAATTTAAATCTTATTGGTAAGGATGGACTCCATTTAAATAAAATTGGAAACAAAATGCTTGGTAAACATTTCAAACATTATATCGAGAGAATTTAAACTTGATGTAGGGGTGGGTGGGCAAAAGTTACCTCAAATAGAATCTATTGGTGGTGCAAATATAGAGACATTACTTGGACAAAACATAATAGTCCAAAAATCATGGTTCAAAAACATCTGTAATAATTTGAATTTATTATTGGTTAATGCCAGAAGTTTAACAATAAATTAGATGAACTAAAATGTTTTCTCCATAGGTATAATATAGACATATGTGGCATTATAGAAACCTGGTTTTAATGACTCTGCCTAGGGTATAAATATCCCAGATTACACAGTATATAATAAAAATAGACAAAATTCTAAAGGAGGTGGAGTAGCTTTATTAACAAATAAGTTGAATAGTAAGCAAATTTCAATAAATAATATTGACCTCAAATTTATCCTATTCCAGATAAATACTGTTAAAGTAGTAACAATTGTACTATGTTATAGATCACCAAATTTGGAAAAATTGGAAAATATAAATGAAACATTTTTACAAACTATAGAACATATGAAGGGGTATGAAAATCTAATTTTATGGGAGATTTCAATTCCCAAATATTTGTTGCCCTTCACTTACTGGGAAAATAAAATCAGAGAAAACATTTATAGACCAACCCTCCCACATAACTTAGATCAACGCGTTATAGAACCTACAAGAATAGAAAATATTCTTGATTTAATCCTTACAAACATCACTAACATAGGGAATTACCAAAGTAATCAAACCATTGGGGACAGTGATCATAACATGGTTTTCTGGAATATTAAAAATTTCACTTTTACAATCTGTGGTGTTACCAAGATTAAAAATTGTCACAGAGCAAATTATGTAGCAATTAAAAACTATCTAAAAATTGGAATTGGAAATTGGAATTATTAAATAAAAATAGTGAACAGATATGGACAGTTATCAAAACACATTTGAATACTGTATTGAGACCTGTGTTCCTGAAACCTTAAAATACACCAATAGTAAGAATAGAGTTCCTCCATGGCTAAATGGAAACATTAAATAACTAATAAGAAAAAAGGCATTTATAAGATATAAGACAAATCCAACAAACGAGAAAAAACATAAAGTTACAAAAATATCAAACCTTTGTAAAAATATGATTAGAAGCACTAAGAAAAATATAGAACTAAAACTAGCAATTGATACCAAGGATAATAAAAATAAATTTTATAATTATGTTGGATCATTGAAAGGTAATCAACCTACTATTGGCACCTTAATTAAAGAAAATAAAATGATTGCTAAAGAATCTGAAATGGCTCAAGAATTTTATGAGTATTTTCTAAACACTTTTAAAAGTAAAGATATTATACATTTAGATATTCCTAGTGATAAGGATAATGTCTTAGTCATTAGTACTGAAGAAGTTCAAAGGGCAATAGATTCCATCAAGGCTTATTCATCAGCTGGCCCAGATGGAATTCCAACTAAATTTATCAAGGAATTAACCTTTGAATTGGTAGACCTATTTACCTTTTAATTTAATGTATCTCTTAATGAAGGCTATGCCTTGAGAGACTGGACTTTAGCTAATGTGGTTCCTATACATAAAAAGGGAAATAAGCAACTAGATAGTAATTATAGACCAATTAGCCTAACATCATGTATAAGAAAACTAAGGGAGAGAATACTAAAAGAGAAAATGTTAGACCACCTGAAGAATATACATTTTAGTGATATAACTCAGTACGGTTTTGTGCAAGGTAGATCATGCCAACTTAACCTGGTAAATTTCTTTGAACCAGTGAGTGTAGCCCTTGATCAGGGACTCCCGGTGGATATTATGTTTTTGGATTTTGAAAAGGTCTTTGATTCTGTACCTCATGGAACATTGATAAAAGAACTGATTAAATATGATTTTCTTGTTAATGATAATCAAATGGATAGATTCTTGGCTTAGTAATAGAAAGCAACATGTTTGTATCAAAGGTCATTTTTCTGATTGGGAGAGATGAGCAGTGAGTTCCACAAGGCTCTGTGCTTTGCCCTTGTTATTTAATTTACTAATTGCAAATATAAAATGATGTTTGGTTGCATAAATACGCGGATGATACTGTAGTAAACTTGGTAGATATTGTCAGTAACTCGGTATCAGTTAGTATATTACAGGCAAATCTTGATAATCTAGATAAATGGTCAATTGAGAATAAAATGACTTTTAACCCCCAAAAAAGTGTAAAGTAATGCATTTAAGGACAGATATATGCATCCTATAGGATAAATAGTCATAATTTAGAATCAATTACTTTAGAAAAAGATCTAGAAATTATAATAACACAAGATTTAAAATTTACTACTCATAATAATATTATTAAAAAACGTCATGGTACTTTATCTTGCATTCTTAAACATATTAAGAATATGGAAGCTGAAGTGGTAATCCCTTTATATTCCAGCTTGGTGAGATCACAAATTGATTATTGTGCCCCCTTCTGCACACCAACATCTGTGGGAGGAATTAGCTCTGTAGAAAAAATTCAAAGGAGAATTACAAACAAAAAAAATAGAGGTTTAACAGGATATGACAACTCTACAAGGCTAAAATTCTTGGGTCTCTTTTCATTAGAATATCGTGCATTTAGAAGTGATATGTGTCTTGCATATAGATCTATCAAAGACAAGGCCTTATGTCCGTCTCTTTGCCTTCTGAGAGTTAAAATAGAGTATGAAACAAGATTGCATAACTTGAAGTTTAGAACAGAAATAAATAATACATCTAAGAGAAATATTTTTTTTACTCGGAGAATGCCACTCTTATGGAATTCCTTGCCTACAGAGGTGGTTAACAGTAAGGATTTGGAACAATTTAAATTAGAATTGGATAAATATATGGGTGAAAAGAAATTTAATTTTCACCAATAGGTGAAGAGTTCATAATGGGAATTCACCCTGAACTCGTATTACACCTATGAACCTATCAGCATAGAAGGCTAATTTTTGTTACCACCCACCCAGAGTAATGCCCGACATCCCAGGAGTCAGTCGAAGCATTTGTACCAATGGTTCTAAATATACTGCAAATAATAAAGGTGACAGGGGGTATCCTTGCCTTGTGCCCCAAAATAATGATAATGGACTTGAAATAATCCCATTAACTTTAACATAGGCCTTGGGGGAAGTATCAATGGAAGAGATTAACCACAGAAACTGCTCTGAGAACCCCATATGTTGTAATGTAGCTAATAAAAAAGGCCATGTCACTTGGTCAAACACCTACTTGGCATCTAAGCTCAACAATAAAAAAAAGGTTGATTTGAGTAGGTGGCATGGTATAAAACGTGAAGAGCTCTCTTGATGTAATCCTGGGTCTGCTGCATCCTATTAAAACCACATTGATCCCCGTCAATAAGAGAGGGAAGGATCCCATCCAATCTCTTTGTCAATATGGTAGCAAATAATTTATAATCGATATTAAGAACTGAGATTGGTCTATATAAAGCACATTAAGCAGGGTCCTTCCCAAGCTTAGGAATACTAGATATTGTGGCAATGGGGTGGAGGATCCTCTCTGAGTAATCTCTAGCACACTGATTGCAACTAAGGTAACAGAAGGTCCTTAAAGGTTTTATAAAATTCCTCAGAATAGCCATCGTGTTCAGGGGCTTTAACCATGCTAAGGGCTTGTACCGCCTGCTGTAACTCAAAACAACTAACTGGGGCATCCAAATTAGCAGACTATGTGGCAGTCAACTTTGGCAGCTGTACTCTTGTTAAATAAGTGTCGATAGCCTGTTTATTTGAGATCCTCTCAGGAGTTTATAATTTCTGATAAATAATTTAAAGGCATCTAGGATTTTTGCAGGGTGATGCAAACTGCCCCGTGGCTGGGCATTTAATGTGAGTGACAGTGATCTTAGTTACATGCTGATGCAACTGATGTGCTAGTAAATGAGTTGCCCGTGGGCCTCCTTCATAATACCTATGTTTAAGAAATTGCAATGCTTGCTCCATCTTAGCATCCAGCAAAGATTGTATTCTCTGCCGGGTAGCCTCCAATAAGGGTTCAACACCTGCATCCCCCTCCATATGTCATTTCTGAAGGTCCCTCAATTGTGCTTGAAGATGATTTAGTTGGGCTGCTTGTTGATGTTTGTTGTAAGAAGCAAACTTGGTAATCCCCCCCCCCCGGTAATAGTATCTTTAAATTATCCTATAATATTCCTGGTTGGACATCCAGATGGGAATTATCTTTAATTATATTTTGCATCCATTCCTTAACGTGACAATTAAACATAGGGAGGTTCAACAAAACATTATTGAATTTCCAGAATGTTGTCTTTGTTCTAGTGCCCCAAGCTAATTTAAGCACTACTGAATCATGATCTGAAAGAAGTGAGGGGAGGGGAGCATTTGACAATCACTAACTGTATGTTGATGTTCACCAGATATATGAAAGTAATCAGTTCTGTTGTACACTTTATGTGGCAGAGTAATGTGAATAGGCCCTGTTGATGGGATGCATAAGATGCCGAACATCGCTCCAATGCACCCCCTTAAAATAATTCTGTGCTGTTTTTTGTACACTGGATTTTTTTGGGGGGCCTAAGGTTAGTAGTATCCCTTGAATCATAAATCATGTTTTGATCCCCACCTACAATAAGGACACCTTCCTGCAGTTCCATGATCTTTTGAAATAGGATCTCACGCAAACATATCTGAACCAGGTGGAATGTATAAACTTGCCAGTGTCAAGGCGGTCCTTCCAACTGTCCCACCAAAGAGCTAAATGACCCTCTGGATAAACATAAGTCCTAAAAACCTGTAAGGGGGTCTGATGGGAGACCAAAATGGCCACTCCCCGCCTCTTTCCAACACCTGTGGGAACCTCAAATTAGCAAGTTTCTGATGCTTCTCCCTAGAAAGGTGGGTTTCCTGTAAAAATACAAAATCTGGATGTTGTTTTTTAATCAGAGAGAGCACCTTATGCCTTTTCACGGCGCTGTTAAGCCCATTAATATTCTGAGAATATATAGTAACATATCATGTCTTATCCATATATATGGCTATATTATTCAGTAAGCTGATCAAAAACCCTCTATTGACCATAAAATTAAAAATTAAAATAAATAAATAAAATAATTACATCACAGCCTTATGCAGCTGACCTCCACAGCCCTTCTCTGAACAACTCCCATCTCCACATCCTCCTCTTCCCATAAAATAGCCAGCATGGTATGGTTCCCCTTCTTTTCCTGAGTGTAATGCAGTAAATACACCTCTCTAAGCAGAAATAGAAAATGAACTATATAGCTACTCAGACCAATAACCCAGCCTAAAATCAGCCTATTTACAAAAAAGACACAGCAAACCAAAAAAACACCGGAGGAACAACCTAAACAATGAAAAAATAAAGGTAAAATGAATATGCGAAACAATCACAATAAGGGAAACTGCCAACAGGACAAATATTCAGTGAAGACCACCCATGAACTTGAAAGTTCAAATGCATACCATAACAGTGACTTCAATGTGGGAGCCTCAAAGAAGTTCTGGCCCTAAGCAACTTTCCAATAGTATGGAGCATTGCTGGGGAAGTTGCTGGATACACCTCGAGTCCCCATGGCATCCATAGCCTGCAGTAAAAAAGGATGCAAAGTGCAAGAATAAGCGTAAACCAAGTCAATTCTCATTCTCCTGCATGGACCCGACCTAGAACAAATATAATATCCAACTAAGTTCATGACTGTCGGGGTGCTCACAGAAGAAGAAGAAAGAACCAAAAAAAACGGGATAGCAAAACAGACCCATATAGAAAAATTCATAAACTCCCTACTAAACCCAATTTGAGCTGAACCAGATATATTAAGAATATCCAAAAGTGCCATTACATCTGGCCTCAAGAGCACAAGGACATCAAATAAAAGAATATTCTGAAGATCTAAAATGATTGAAAGAAAAGTTCATAATCTATCGGGAATATTTACCAAAGCTAAGAAAGCAGGAGTAAAACTAAATTCTAAAGGCCAATCATAAATCCCATTGGGTGAGCAAATAAACACAGTTCAAAGTGAAAAACCCAGAAACTACCATTAGACTCATCACCAAACAAATGCAGTCTAAATCCCCCATTTAATCTTAAAGCATAAAAGCCTAACTAAAGGAGAAAAAAGGGCCCCCTCCCTTACAAAAAATTCTCAAAAGAGCATACCCCATTTGTCCCATTTTAGAACACCTAATTAGCATAAAAGAAAGAAAAATGCATATTAACAATGAAACAAAGTCCTCAATTGAAAGTCTCAGTCCATTTGCAATAGAACCTACAATACCAGGATCGAAGAGGAAAAAATCCAATGAAAAGTCCTCCTCAAACGCTGAAGCAATCCAAATGGCTCCTCCTCCAAAAAGAAATAATGTACAGAGTGGCAAAATGAAATAAAAAGTCAAAAACTGGCAACCAACAACAAAAGATCAGGGCCGTGGTTGAAAAAAGAGCATATAATGAGTCTGATCGAAAATGTGCTGCTAATAAAACGGCTTTATCCTCAGAGCGATCCCAGGTCAAAGCAAAATTCAAGCTTGGCTGTTCCAATGAAACTAGGCTAGTGCTCTTCCAATAAAGTAATAAACAGCTGATCCCACTGAAATAACTCAGAAAATTATCAAAAACTCAAATAAAGAAGGGTCCTGGCTAAATTGATCCATTCATATAAGCTGCAACTTCACAACAGACCAAGACTAAGCAGAAGCAGGAATAGAGAGAAAAATGAATCACAACTCCAAGACAAGCCTGAGTCAAAGCAGAATCAGGGCTAGAAACATAGACTTTAACGGCAGATAAGGACCACTTGGCCCATCTAGTCTGCCCATTTCCCTACCTACAGGATAGGCCACAGATCCTAGTTAACCAACAGCCTATTTCTTCCTACCCCCCACAAGAATTTCCTTATGTCTGTCCCATGCATTCTTGAATTCTCCCACAGTTTTAGACCCACAACCACCTCAGGAAGGCTGTTCCATGCATCCATCCCTCTCTGTGAAATAATACTTCCTCACATTGCACCTGAACCGCCCTCCTTCTATCTTTAAATTGTGTCCCCTTGTTCTTGCATGACTCTTTTTCTGAAAGATGCTACCCTCTTGGACTTTGTTGATTCCACTGAGGTACTTAAAAGTTTCTATCATGTCCCCCCTCTCCCTTCTTTCCTCAAGGGTATACATATTAAGCTCCTTTAGTCTATCCTCATACAGCTTCTCTTGCAGACCTTGCAGGATTTTAGTAGCCCTCCTCTGGACTACCTCTATCCCGTCTATGTCCTTGCGGAGATGGGGTCTCCAGAACTGGACACAGTACTCCGGATGGGGTCACACCAACTGTCTGTACAGTTCTCAAAGCAGCACAGGAACAAGTCAAAGCACAGGATCTGATCAGCTACAGTCTCTTGTAATATACACTGAGTTTCTTTAAACAATCAGAAGGTGAAGGCACATTATCCTGTATGATCAATAGGAGAATTGCAGAGTTGCCAAACAGAATCAAACCAGACTTTGTTCGATAACTCCTTCCTTCACTCTGCCTGATCTCGCCTGAAAGATTGAAGCAAGTGGGATCTCTGCCAAAGTTTGTTCATTCCTTAGCATATTCCCTTCTGGAGAAACCTTCAATCAGACCTCTTTTTGCAAAGCACGTCTTTCTCTTACCTCCTGCACTTCCATCCAATCATCTGACACTAATAGTCAATCTTGCAGAGTTTGTAGGGCTGATTTATAGTCATCAAAAAGCCAGGGCCCCTCAGGGAAGAAAATTTTAAGGTGTGCAGGGTAGGGCATACTAAAGCACAAACTATGCTCCTTGAGAATTTTAAAGAGTGGCACAAAAGTACGTTTCTGCTGCTGAATTGTCAGAGAATAATCGTTGTCAATATTAACATGATGTCCTTGATATTGCAAGTGTCCCTTCTTCCAGGCTGTAGATCAAATTGCATGCTTAGAGGCATAATTGTAAAAGTGGACAATTACGGAATGTGGCTGGGATCCTGGGGTCGAATCCGGGTTGGTCAAAGATCTGTGAACTCATTTCTGAGGAAGTGGCAGCAAGTCAGAAATGTCTACAAGGGAGCCCAGGAGAGAGTGAATAAATCCCAAAAAATTCTTCTTGCCATCAGAACCCTCCATAACATCATAAATCCACAGATTTTTCCAACGGGAATGTTTTTCTAAATCATCGCATTTCTCAGATAAGTGATGAGTATCTTGAAGGAGGCGAGTAAACAGTCTCTTCAACCGATCCACACTGGCATCAGTTTCAGTAACCTGCTTCTCCAATTACAAAGTTTTATCTTCTATGGTAGAGATTGCAGTTGTGAGTTCTTGATATAGCGATCTTGTCTCATCACGAAAGGATCTAATCGCCACCATCAAAGCAGCATTAGAAAGCTGCTGAGGGTCTCCAGTAAGTTCAGTTGCCATGATCCTCCGGGAATGAGATGGCACAATCAGTGTATCCTTGGCTAGTAAAAATGTGCCACTGCTTTTTTAGAACCCCGACATCTGGCCATGCACCAAAAACCTCCTTAATCTTATAAACTGTAAAAGAAATCTGAAGCTTACAGATAAAAGGAGGGTAAATCTAGATGGTCCCCAGAGAGCTTCTCTCTTATGCCTCCATCTTGCTCGATGATGTCATTGGAAGTCTCCTTAGATAACTTTCTTAAAAATTGAAAGTGTTAACAAGAGAGTGGGTGGCTGGGGCCTGACTACCTACACACCATGATCAGCATATTTTATCTTGTAGTCCCAATTCACATATGAAAGAAGTCAAAATGACATAAAATATAATATATTTTACATAATTTCAAGAACTGGATGAAAAAATAATTACTATTTCATTTGTGTTTATAACACTTTATACAGTGAACATTAACCTTTTAACTTTGCTAAGGTATGCAAGATTTTTGTATAGTTAGTTAAAATGATTATTGGGTCTTATAAGAGAAATGGTAATAGTAAATACAAAGAGGATCTTATGAAGCATGCATCAAATCCAGATGTAATTTTGAAGAAAAAAGGAACTTTCTACCTCAAGAAATGTAGAAATTTTATTGACAATTTTGTAATTTTGTTAAACCATTGTTAGTAAAAGTTATAGGTTTCTTAGCATATAGAATGGGTATTTGTGGAGTGAAATTAACTTTACCTCATTTTCTTAATGATTAGAATGAGTATGTGAGGCATTGCTTGGCTCAGGTCTGACAACCATCAGATTACGAACAAAATGATTTATCCTGCTCACATATTTCAAATAGCGACTAGAAGACCTAAAGGCAAGATAAAATATGTTACAGTACATTATCCATGAAACAGATGATACGGTTTTAAGCACTTACTTTTATAGATCACTGTTATATTATGGAACTGCCATCATTGGTTGCTTCTTCCTTGATTTAGACACCAAAATGAGATAATTTGAAAGTTTATTTAAGATGATTGGGTTTTGGGAATTAAAATATAAATGCAGAATAAAGTTTTGAGGGATATATAGGGATGCAAGAATATCCCATATCCATACTTCTCTGAGTTTGTTATACTATGGGTAATGAATCACAATATGTAAAAAAAAAAGTTCAGGGGAGTTATACTACAGAAGCAAGTAACAGCCTGTTGATCTCTGATCCCTCTATAACAGGCCAATAAAATATTACTATCAAACATGCCAAATCTTATTTTGTTAGTAATATCCTATGTTGTGGATTATGAACAATAATCAGATATTCTTTCAATCTGTGTACTTTAGTATTTCCCACTGACCACTCTAACACATTTAGTTGTTGACTATAGCTGAGGTCTTCGGCTTTTCCTCTTAGTGTAATATGTTTCACTATAAATGTACTGTGGCATAAGAATTATGTAAAGTTATCCCTCTGTCCAAGAGATCTGATGAATAGTTTAGTGCATATCTGTTTAGGGCATCATTCACATTATTCAGCCATTGATACAAATGCCTGTTTTTCATTTACCATTCTAACGTTTTCAACCATACAGTTTTGTTAATACCATATTTTCTTTGTTTTTTAAGACAAAGACAAAACTTCAGCAAGATAATAGTAATACTATGAAGGATATTTATTTGACCAAGTTCTGCCCTCACCTGGGTACTTGGAGTACCCCTCAGTAAATGGAGAATAGATTTATAATGGTCATTCAAAGTTGTGTCTACAGAACTACAATCATCATTCCCCCAAATATCTGCACCATATAGCCCTTGAGTGAGGAGCTTTGTATCTGTTGCACTAATAATGAGAAGAATAATTGAACCACCTTAAATTCTATATAATCTGAGTAATGTTTTTACTCCCATTTCAATGTTGTTTTTACATACTTTTTGTGTCTGTTCCACATTAAATTATTACTGAATTTTAATTCCAAATAGGTGACATCTTTGACATATTCCAATGGTTTATCAGATACGAAAACCTTATTTCTCCAGAGCCAAAAATCATTACCTTTGTTTTTCTTCCGTATTGAGGACTAATTTTAAATTACATTTTTCACATAACTGATCAAGTCTATTTAACATCCTCTGAAGGCCTAATCTGCTGAGAAAAATAATCACTAACTCATTGGCATAAGCTAATACTGGTGTGGGGAAGTCCAAAATTTTAGGTGTATGAAAATCATTCAAAGTCATTTTTCAATGGCTTAATTTAAATATAAAATAAATAGAGTGGGCACTAAAACACAACCCTAACACAGCCCTGTCAATATTTTTAATCTGTCTTATCAGATCCCATGAGTGTTATATTTAACTTTTGACTATGTGTTTGAATATAGACCTCTAATTTGGGATCCAAAGAGAAGAACTGCATGTACAAGCTATAAATCTCAGACATTCTCAAGTAATATACATGCCGCTAGATTTGCTGACATCCCAAATGCTGCAGAAACTTCCTGCTCTTGTCCTCTGGGAAGTACAGAAAATTTAAATCATGCATTATTCAGTTGCCCATGGTATGGAAACATTTGTAATACATGGATACATAGTATTTGGAGAGAACTGACATATATTCCAGAGTACCCTCTGAATTTTTTGCTTAAAATGTACAAGACAATATTATTGTAAATAACCTTGCAGAATATTTTTATATTATTAGACAAATAAGGAAAAGTAAGCCTTTTAGAAATTAAGATGTATCATATATCCTACAGGATTTAGTTCTTTTTTTTATAAATGTTATATGTAATTTTATGTTTTTATGTATGTAATTGATGCTTTTTTGGTGGTAATGGCTTGTGCTGAGCTAATAACGCTTTGAACAGACTTCTAATTAGACCTAGTAGATTATTGGCAAATCCTAGAGAATGCAATTAAGATCATAAAAGAACCTAAGAAATTGAATCAAAAGCTGCAATGAAATCTACAAAAGCAACACAAACAGTTTGTATTCTGATTTTACAGTGTTTTTCCATTATGTGACTCAAAAGAAAGCACTGCATTGTAGTGTCTATACCAGACCTAAAGCATGCTTGTGAAGGAGAAATACTTCTAGAGTTTTCAATCCATGTTAAAAGACATGAAATAAAAATGTTAGCATTAATTTTATCCATATTATTGCTCAGACTATTTGGGCTGTAATTACCAGGTTTACTTAGTTCATCTTTTTTGTATATTGGAATAATGTGGCTACCCTTCCAAGAAACAGGAATAAAGCCATTCATAATACCTTTGTTAAAAAAATTAGTTAAAACATGAGACCACCAAGAGTTATCAGATTTGTATAAGTCAACTGGAATTTCATCAAGGCCTGGCACTTTAACAGCTTTAAAAGAGCTCGCCATATCATTTACGTCCTCTTCACTTATCCAGACAAATGGTTCTATGATTTCCAAACCACAGTGCTCAGTAGTCTCATTTGATACATAGAAAACTGGAAAGTGATATGATATCCATGTACCTGGTTGAATATTTGCATCCAATTGATTTTTACAAGAGTTTGTTCCAAAATCAACTAATCCCCAGAAACCTTTAGAGTCAGTTTCAATAATTGTTTTTAACATTTTATCCCAAACTTCTTGCTGATGAATTTTCTTTTGAATTCTTATGTAATCTCTATACTTCCTCCTTTGTCTATTCAGTTTTGTATTAGTACATCTTGTGGGATATTTTTAGTATGTCTTAATAACTGGGTGAGGTTTTTTTCTTGTTTGCACATTTTGTTGAACCAATCCTCATATTTATCATTTTCCTATCACAAAAGATTATTAATTTTTCTTTTATCTGAATCCACTTAAATGCTATATTCATCACAAGGTTCATCAGATTAACAATATTTTAGTAACCAAAGATTTATTCTCATTGGTCAAAGCTCTTTTTGTTCATTCCTGTGGGATAATGTTCCAATGTAGTTTCTTATTGTTTTCAGTTTCTATGAGTACTTCATTTTTTTTGTTTAAAATTATGAGCAGATGATCTGTAAATAAT
Source organism: Neoceratodus forsteri (assembly GCA_016271365.2). Taxonomy (NCBI): domain Eukaryota; kingdom Metazoa; phylum Chordata; order Ceratodontiformes; family Ceratodontidae; genus Neoceratodus; species Neoceratodus forsteri. Next base: position 1,591,767,796 of record CM028130.1, read on the forward strand.
AATTGAAAAATAATCACTATATGTTAGTTCAATTACTTTCAAATCTACATAAGTTTTGTAATAATGAGATCCAGTACTATAGTCAATAGTAGAAGCACCCTTTGATTCAAGTAAGTAATTTTCCCAGCCTGATAAGAGTTAAATATATCATTATAAATGATTGTATCTAGTTTAGCAAGTAAATGAAGTAAGGAAAATCATGCACTTGTTTATCTTTGAGATAACGCTATACGGAATGCTAAAATTTGAACCGAAACCATTCCTTCCTTATCAAGATGTTCAGTGTGACCAGTTCTTGAAATGGGGTCACCAACAGTAAGAATTTCTCCATCAGGAACATGTGAATTGATTTCTGCAACTAGGACATTAATTTTTTCCCAAATAGAATCATCACACATTTTGAAATTCTTTTGAGGTATATAAACATTGATAATTCTAAGGATAGCTACTGCACCAAAATCTTTAATGAGATACTCTTAAGAAGTGAGTTCCTCTTAATAGCCTTAACCACTTGGAAAAATTCCAAAACTCCTCCACTATAGCCCATCTTATTAAACTTTGAACCAGGGGTATGAAAACATTGAAAACCACTTATATATAATTTACCAACTGCCAGATGAAGATGCCAGGTTTCCTGAAGGTTTATAATAGCAAAAATGTTGATTAACCTCCGGTATCCAGGGTCAACCATCTCTGCCACCTATCCTTATGCCCTCTGACAACCTTTACTTGATCCAATCAATTTGTAGATTGGAATTAGTAGTTTGCTGTTAGCTCTTATACCACCAGTTGTTTTTACCTTTGACACTTACCTAGAACTCGTACTACTTCTTGAATGTTTGGCTTCCGTGATTGTCTGCTTTGTCCATTATTGTGCCATGTTTCACTGTAAACGTTGTATCCCACTATTGTAACCCCACCCTGTATTTTTTGTTGCTGTACTACCTTGCTTGTAACCTCCCGGGTTGTGTCTGAAAATAGTCATTCCTATGACTAGCACACCCACCTGGTTAATAAAATGAAATAAATAAATTAGCATGATCTGCAGTGTTCTCTGACAATATTGCTACTGCATATTCTTACTGTTAATTAATATGAAGTTTCTGCCATCAGTATTTAAATCATCCAGCAAGGGACAGTCAGATACAGGTACTAGTCAACCATCGGGTTCCCCATATACTGCAAATTGGTTTGAAGTACAGATTTCTCCAAATGTAGACCTTACATCATTTGAAATGAATGGAGGATTTACTATCCTAGTTTTAATGCCTTACCTATTTCCCAGTCATCAAAATTGATGATTATATACCAAGAGAGTCTAGTCTAGGAGCATTCTCTATGATAGCATGAACTAATTAATGTTTTTTAATAATGAATTCAATTTGACCACCCTCCTTTGGACCAGGAAACATCCTAGAAATATCAACTATATCACCTTTTGTAATGTTCATGACCCAAAACTTACCAGTAGTTAGGGAAATTAAGTTTTTAAGATTTGTCTGCAACAGCCACTTTGACTCACCTTTGGCTGTTCTGAGGCCCTTGATATCCTCACAGCAATCGCCTTTGAGGGGTCTGGCCTGGGTCAGGATAGGTACGTGTAGAGTGGCATGGTGCATCCACCCGAGGAAGTGGTAGGGAACACTTGTGTACAAATAGTAGCTTGCTACCCCCAGTAAAATATATTAGCTGCCCCCAAACAGTTCCCCACACTCACTCACAATATCCCCCTTCTTTACAGAAATGCTCTATATCAGCAGTTAACATGAACCCAACAGTATTTTATTTAGAGGGAAGGGAAAAAAGGGGATCAAACAGCAATAACAATAACAACTGGATAATAATTCTGCCCCAAAAAATCCCCACTTCCCGCCTACAGGTGCACCCATCTTTCCTTTGGCAGCTGCCCGGAAGCCTATACAGTCTTTTCAGTGATTACCTCACCATGGTGCAGAAGTCGACAGGAGGATCTTTTGTTGGGACCCAAATTCTAAATGTACAACCCTTAACTTTTATTGTCAGGCCTGGGTGCAGTTTTCTGGCAAAATCATGCCCAGGACTTGCCTCTTCTAATTTCAACCCAGCTATCTTGCTAAATAAAGACTTCCTTAAGCCGCAGCTTGGTGCACTTACAGTTCCACAGTTAAAAAGGGGGTTCAGAAGGCTGCAGATATTACGGTACCACGAAAGTATCTTGCTGGTGGTGTGCCACAATGCTGAAGAGCTGACTGATGACAGTGAAGAATGCTGGTCTTACCAGCCTGGCCTTCCAGTCTTCACCTCAGAGGCCTTGTAGACAGTGTTTACCAGCAGACCTCTCCATCTTCTCCACCAGCCTCCATCCTCTTCAGTCCAGGGACTGAGTAGCATAGTCCCTAGACCCCTTTTGCACACCATCTTTTGGCACAAATGAGCTGGGATTTGCCTCATTCCCTAGCCTTAGCACTCCTGCCTATCAGGCTTGCAGCAAAATGCAGTCTCCAACAGCACTTACCCACCGTGGAGGGGGAAACACAGTAGCTCAGTCTTTGCTCGGGGTTGCGGCACTTTTTTTTATAGGCTGCACACTTACAGTTCCAGCTCTCACATTGCAGCCCAGTCACTTTCACTTTCTCTTCAGCACACTTTCAGCTTCACTTTCAACAGCAAATTTCCAAATGTCCAGTGCTGCAGTAACTCTCTATAGTCTTTCCCTTGCACACTGCTCTTTCAGACACTCTGTCTATTCTTTAGCTTGGGCCCAGACAGGCAGATGAGGCAAAGGTGCAGGCCTGGGGTGGGACAGCTCATAACAATCTTTCCTGCAGTCTGCTCCCTCCAGGTGCAGGCTAAATTCCTCCTTTGGCAGGCATGCAGTCCTATTTATAGTTTTAAAGAGTCCCTTCTGATAGGCTGCACTGTTCCTGGACTTTTTTCAGTGCCCCCTGAACATTGCCAGCAGCCCCTGTGTTTTGCAGTCCTCTGGGGGCTGCCATGTTTGTTTACATTATAGTCCCATGCAATTTAGCCCCATGACATATGTTTAAAACCCTTTATAGGGCTGACAGTTATTTGTCCTGGCTCTGATTTGCCTAATGGACACCCTTTTATTTTATGTGTGAGAGCTCCAGTATTCCCACTGGGCCCCACACATACTCCCCTGGATCACACCCTTTCTTAGGAACTTCTCTCAGTGAAACTACATCTCCTTTAAATTTCTGCCTCCCTCCCCCCATCCATGCATGCACACAAGGCATGCTGTGGCCATGTTTTTTATTTACATCTGCTAGTCTGATTCTCAGCAGCTCCCTGGACTGGTAGACTATCCCCTTTAGTGACCGGTGGCACAGAAACATCTTTTTGAACTCAGCCACCTTCAGGACATGGGGCTAAGCAACAGAACATTGGTTGCCACAGCTGCAGAACACAACAGGGCTGCCAGGCCTGAATCCCACTAGGTTGACTTGCAGGACACTGGAGGGACAGTACTGGGACTGTGACCTACAAGTTAAAACCCATTTGAGGGGGGACTTACATGTCTTTGTTTCAAACCCTGTTTTTTTTTCATACCAAAGATGGACAATGTGGTGAGAATTGAGCATTGTTTCTAGCCACGTGCTTTATTAACTTTTATCAAATTACCTTAACTGTTTTTTTATTTGTTCTGGGTAAATCAGAATAGGGTAATCGATATAGAGTCCTAATTTTTCTAGGGGCATCACATTCTGTCATATATAATACTATTATACCCTTTTTCTGCAATTGTTCCCCTGCTCTCCTCCACCAATCCCTGACCCCACACCCTTTTGTTACATCCTTCCTCGCATGATTCCACTCCTCTCCTACCCTTCTTCCCACAATTCCTGCTTCTTTCCCCCCCTCCACTTCTCCTATGCTGTCTCAGCCTGAGCACCCTCCCCCTGCTATTTTGGTCAGGAGACACCTGACAATAGGGATTGCCTTTTAATCTGGCAATCCACCTTACAGTGAAAAACTTGAACAATATCATCATATAAGACATCCATATAAAGTTCCTTAATGCAGATCATGTAAATCAAATTTTTAAGAGATCTGGATTTTTTTTATCTTGAGATCTGGGTATACCCTTAAGTCTAAGGAAAGCTTGAACCTCCTGCAAAGAATCCTCCTGAACCACTTGACTGAAACCATGTTTCTGCTTTCTACCATTATTAATTTCATAATTAAAAAGAACTTTGGTATTCTTTATATCTACCTCAACAGGAGGTGAACTGTTTTGAAAATTAGTTGCAGGGAGTTATTTTTGAGAAGGGATTGTCACTACTGGGCTCTTTAGGTATGTATCACTGTGATCTTTCAGAGTTAGCACAGAGTTTGTCTATGGGACAAAGTTTCAAATATTGTCTGTGTCTACGAGGAGAGGCCTAGATGCATTTATGTGGGTTAATATTGTATATGCTGTAATGTACTTTAGAATTAAGACACTGTCTCTTTAAAAGACTTTAGGAATAAAATACCAAATAGCAATAATTGCTCTAATGGTTAGGGGATCTGGTACATATCCAGATAATGGAGACGGTACATGGCCCAGGAAGGCATAAGATATCCCACTGCAACTTTCCATTACAGGAAGAAAGCAGAGGGGTGACCTGGGGGTCAGGGGTTAAGCCAAATGCATGGACCAGATGTCACTGGGGGTGACATGGAACCACAGTGACACCTACAGGGAAAGGTATACTGTTGTGCCCCATAACACCGTGGGTGTGGCTTGAAGATGACCAGCCTATATGTATAAGACACACATTTTGAACTCAGGGCAAGTGTGAAATGGTTTAGCTTGAAGTCAGATAGTCTAACCAGCTGGCATATACTTGTAAGCCAGAAGTATATGTGTAGGTCTAGAAAAATCTCTAAAACCAGACCCAAGCGTGTGGAAATTTTGACTTTCCACATACTGAACAGAAAATTCTGAGTTTAAGTCAGAATTTTGGAAACCAAGACTTTTCACAAAGGAGCACCTGGAGCCTTTAAAAGGACATCCAGAGACTTGTATCAAGGACTTGCTACAAATTCTATTGCCTAATGAACTGTTATTCTCTGCAAGTACACGTGTTGCTTTCTGACTCAACATCAAAACAAGGTATAGTTTAGAACAACAGTATCTAGTGTTTTCTGTAAACCATCCAGTTTTACTTTTGATATTGTCTGTATTTTTCAAAGTTCAAAGTTCTTCCAAACTGTAGAATTTTCTGTATTGCTTTATTTTAAGTAAACTTTTATGATTTTCTTATTGACTGTGCCTGGGGTCTGATTGTGTGATCTAACATTTTAAAAGAAGGGTTTTGAAAAGACTGTGTGCCTTGAAAGATAGTACTGCTCGGCTATCGTACAGAACTACTTAGGCAAGATGTAGCCAGTGGCCGTGGTGGGATTCAAATACCAAAAGTAGTGCAGAGTCAAGGGAACTCAAAACTACAGTTTCCACCCTCCCACTGAGAAAAGGAAGGTTTGGTAAATTCTTCCTGAATCCTTACAATGTCTCATGAGTTCTTAAAAAGGGGATCCTCTCTGCAAATAGGAGGTCCTACTGGGCTGCCCGAGGTTTGGGGGCCAGGGGCTTATGACAGTCTGTATGTTTTTTTATGTAACTCTTATTTTAATTTATTGCTTGCTTCTCTTACTTCTTTATTCAGTCATATTAATAGACTGTTTTTGCAGTATCATTTATGCTAACATCACTACGCCATCATTCAATGATTTTTAGGCTGCGTCTTTTCTAAATTCTTTGCCGATGGATAGGTTGACATGCTGATCATTCAATGGTTTCAAAAGTAACTTAAAGAAGAGCTTATTTGAAAATAATGTATGTTTTTGTTTTGAAAATGTGAGAATATATGACATTGTAGTGTGATTCCTTGTGTTGCATGTATAAATCTTTTATCCTGTTTTATCTTCCACCCTGGTTGGCCATGAAAATGGACATTTTGCTCATGGTCTTATCTGATCTTTAAATACAACTGAAACTGAATCTGACACTGAAGTTTGCACAGTGTGCTTGGTTGTTTTGCATATGAATTGTGTGTGGGGGGGAAGGGGGGCCTAATGTGCTTAGAGTCTTTTCTGCACTAGAATTACTGTGTTACTATGTTTTGTTACAGTTCTGACTTTATTGGCCTTTTAGTAGAGGCTGTGGCTGTTTCTTATTTTTCCATAAAAGTTTTTATTAAATTGTCAACATCAGGTGAACATAGTATACTTATAATGTTACATTCATTCAACACAGTAAATGCAAACACTTTTTAAGGTAAATACAAACAATGTACTTACAGGATGTGGCAGTTTATCAGTGTTATGGGCTGTGGCTGTTTCTGATATATGCACATGTATTATCTAGCTTAGAAATGTATGATAGGGTTTCGTTTAAGTCCTTCTGAAGCTCTGACATTTTCACAAAACAGCCATGCTCTACTATAGAAAGTTTTGGTTGAGAAAGGCCTAAACTACATCGTACAGTTCTGAAATTGCACTCTTTGCCACGTTATAGAACATGAATGATCACTGAGCTGACTAAAAGGCTACTAAAGATGGAACAATATCAAAAATTGAAACTGTATTTAAAACAAAACAGTTTCCATGTGAAACATGACATAGAGGATTAATACAATCATCATTTTACGAGCAATGGGGCCTTTGTATTTAAATTGGCCTCACCCCATTTCGAGAATTTCATTGGCAGATTTTTGCACCCCTCTATTACACACTTATGTGTTTACCACACTGGGTTTGATATGTTTTAGCCTCTGATGCAGTAGGGGGTCTCTTCTCTGACAGACAAACTAGGATTTAAATTCTCAGTCCTTGTAGTAAGCCTGCACACTACCACACTAATACGATGAACCAGTAACATAGAAACATAGAAGTTGACGGCAGATAAGGACCGCAAGACCCATCCAGTCTGCCCATTTCTTTTTCTGCCTTATAAATGTACTATCGGCTTTGCTCTGTCAGTGGCCTATCTATTCATAGTCAATTGTATTGCTTCCTTATGCCTATCCCATGCCTGTTTGAAGCCCTGCACTGTATTCATAGTCACCACTTTTGTGGTAAGCTATTCCATGCATCCACCACCTTTCTGTGAAAAAGAATTTCCTCACATTCCCCTTAATCGGCCTCCTCTAATCTCATACTGTGTCCTCTTGTCCTGCTATTTTCTTATATTTAAACATGTTAGACTCTTTCACCTTGTTTATGCCCTTAAGGTGTTTGAATGCCTCGATCATATCACCTCTCCTCCTTTGCTCAAGGGTATACATATTGAGCTCCGTTAATCTGTCCTCATATGTCTTCTGATGCAGTCCCTGCACCATTTTGCTGCCCTTCTGGACTGCCTCAATTTTGGTTAATGTCCTTGTGAAGGTGTGTGCTCAACACTGCACGCAGTACCCAGATGGGGCCTAACCAGTGTCTTGTACAAAGGGATTATTACTTCTCTACGACTTGTGATACCCTACTAATACACCCTAACACCCCCTAGCCTTACCTACTGCTTTAGGAGGTCTGCTTGATGATTTTAGGTCATCAGTGATGATGATGCCCAAGTCTCTCTTCTTCCTTTGTGACTGCTAGCAACTCTCCTCCCAGCCTATAGGTGGCTTCAGGGTTTCTCTTCCCTATGTGCATGATTTTGCACTTCTTTGCATTAAATCCAGTTGCCACTCTTCTGACCGTTCTGCTAGTTTATCCAGATCTCTTCTCATTCTGCCCACCCCATCTGGATCATCTACTCTGTTGCAGATCTTGGTGTCATCTGCAAACAGACAAGCTTTACCCTCAGTCCATCTGCAAGGTCACTAATGAAGATGTTGAAGAGGACTGGCCCCAGGACTGAACTCTGAGGTACCCACTTGTGACTTGCATCTCTTCTGACTGTATACCATTTACCACCACTCTCTGTTTTCTGCCCGACAACCAGTTTGCCACCCAGTTGACCAACTTCTGAATTCCACCTTGAGCCTACCCAGCTTATTTATCAGTCTCTATGTGGAACAGTGTCAAAAGCTTTGCTGAAGTCAAGGTAGACGTACATCAACTGCTCTCCTTGGTCCACCACTCTGGTTACCCAGTCAAAGAAATCTATGAGATTAGTTTGACAGGACCTTCCTTTGTAAACCCATGCTGTCTTGGATCCTGTGCCCTATGGATTCCAGGTGTTGCACTATCCTTTCCTTAAGGAGTGCCTATAATCTTGCCCACTACTGAGGTAAGACTGACCGTCTTGTAGTTCCCTCGCCTCCCTCCTGCATACCACTCTTGTGGAGCGGTATCACATGAGCCTCTCCAGTCTTCTGGGACTCTCCTGTGCTCAGAGACTCACTAAACAATTCTGCTAATGGCTCTGCTAGTTCCTCCTTTAGCTCCTTAGTACCCTGGGATGTATGCCATCAGGTCCCATTGCCTTATCCACCCTGAGCTTAGCAAGCTCTTGTAGGACCCTTTCTGTGAAGGGAGTAGTGCTCACCTCCTCCCCTGTGTCCATGATGCTGAGCTGTGGGCCCTGCCCTACCTTCTCTTCAGTAAATACTGAGCAAAAGTATCTATTTAGGATAGATGCCTTTACAGGTCCTCCTCCTCACATGCTCCTTTTCTCCATTAAGCTTAGCACACTCCTCTGGACTTTCTCCTTTCACTAATGTATCTATAGAAAGTCTTATCACCTTCTTTACTGTTCGTGCTAGTGTTTCCTCAGTTTGGGACTTTGCCTGCCTTACTGCCTTACCTGCTTCCCTTAGGGCAGTTTGGTATGCCTCCCTATCTTCATCCCGCTGTGTTCCCTTATATTTCAGCCAGCCTTTGGCTGTGACCTTTCTGCTACTGTATTTGAGAACCAAAGTGGTTTCTTCTTCTTTGCACTTCCTTTTCTGTCTAACACAATGGGATGTTGCTCAAGTATTGCATCCTTAATGTTGCCCACTTTGCCTGTACCCTCACCTGTGTTTCTTTGCCAGGGCTAGCTTAACTCTGTTGGCCATCTTATCAAAGTCAGCCCTCTGAAGTCCCATATTTTTGCCTTGAATGGATGATTTAGATGTAGTAGCCAAATTGAACCATACCATGTGATGGTCACTGGCCCCAGGTGACCTTCTACCTGAGATCTGTGATCCTTCTTTGTTAGTCAGTACTAGATCTAGGATAGCCCTGTCTCTGTGGGTTGCTGTACACAGTTGTTTGAGGCCCTCCCCAGCAGGGAATCCACTATGAGTCTAGTTCTGGCAGATGTTCCTGCTGGTATTGACCAATCTGTATCCGGTATGTTGAAGTCTCATTATCAGAATCTCCCTTTAGCTGTCATGATTTGTATATCTTCTAACAGTAATGTGTCTATGTCCTCCCTCTGGTCTGGGGCCTGTAGACAACCCAGTTCTTATGGCTGTCCCATTTCCTGTTTCCAGGCTGACCCACAGTTCTTCTGGCTCCTTATGTGTATTCTGAATTTCTGTAGCTTTGATATTTTCATTAACATACAGGGCCACTCCTCCCCCTTTTGCACCTCGGTCTCTTCTGGAACAATACAGCCAGGTACTGAAGTCTCCCAAGTGTGGTTACTGGTAAACCATGTCTCACTAATTGCTACTATGCCCAGTTTAGCCTCTGACATTATTGCCTGCAGGTCTGGGATCTTATTTCCCAGGCTGTGAGCATTTGTGTACATGATTTTCCATTGGCCAGATTTTGTTGTGTTAGTTGTTAGGTGAAGTTTGGCATGCCTGTGCGTCGTATGGGAGACAAACCTTTTTCTTACCTGGTGATGCAAATGAATGGCAAACATGCTGAATTCCTGTTTGACCACTAGCTGAGGGGGAGGGGTGTTCTTCCCATTCGACGTATGGGGTGCTGCACCCTCTCCCCATTTGCTAGTTTAAATATTCTGCAAAGACGTCAAACTTCTGCCCCAATGCACTGACTCCCTCTTTAGTCAGATGCAGTCCATCAAATTTAAAGAACCTTCGCTCCCAGAACTGTTGCCAGTTCCCTACAAATCTGTGTCCTTTTTCCTGGCACCAGCCCTTGAGCCATATGTTTAGCTCCCCTATCTCCCCTCTGACCTTCCGTCCATCTGCTCCCCTCCCAGACTGGCAGGTTCAGAGAAGGAAATGCCGGACGAATTAGATGATAGTTGTCACCCAGCCTAGTCAGGTGTTCCTTGGTCTCACAACTGACCGGCTGGCTTAGATCATTAGTCCTATGTGTACTAGGACATCAATGTTTTCTCTTGCTTTGTGAAAAATTTTAGCAATGCGGCAGTGTCTCTCCATGCTGATGTACCTGGAGACATCTGACCATCACCCCTGGCTGGAGATGGGCATCAACTCCCCGAATCATGGAGTCTCCTATGATCAGAAGTTTTTTGGATTTTCTTTGTGCTTGTTTTGTTTTGGTACCTGATTTGGGTGAGTTTTGTTGTGCTAGCTCCTGTGCCGCAGTGTCCTGCTCTGCAGTGTCTTCTGCCTCTTTATTTGATTTCAGAGATAGAGGCAGATACCTGTTTGTAGTGTTTATATGGTTTTTGGAGGTAATGTGTTGGAGAGCAGAGAGTGATCGGGTACCTGATTTGCTCCTCCTAACCACCTGCCAACCTCCTGGACCAACTACCCTCTGCGGTCGAGGTTTTTCTGTTGGATGCTGGGGAAATGGCGGGTGGTTCTTATAATGTATTTCCTCTTCAATATGAAATTTGAGGCGGCAATCTCTGCCCATGCTGCCCGGAGCTGAGCCCTAAGATCTCCAAAGGCCCAGCATGTAGGACAGTGTCCTAAATCCTGTAAGACTGTCCTTCTGAAAATTGTTCCACAGTACCTGCAGTTAATGAAATCCATTCCAAATAAGTTGCTGGGTTTGTAACCTAGTCAGAGTAATTAGAAGAAGAAAAAAATGCAAGTAATGGTTTAATTGTGCTTTGTTTAACTTGTTATAACAAGTTAAATTACTAGTGCCCCTGTAAATTAGATCACCTTGTGAGTCCCACTGATTCGCCCTTCCTGCTCTGCCACAGGAAATGTCACAACTGTGGTACCTTATAAAGGAGTGTAGCGTGGTGGTTGGGGATGGGGCGGGTGGCTGGGCCCTTCCCCTGCCTAAAAAGAAGAACCACGGACTTAAAGAACAAGGAGGTAAGAGCAGAAACAATCAGTCAACAACAAATGCAGTAACTCTGAAAGCTTATCCTAATGTTAGATAAAACTGTAAAACCTGTAAAGCACCACCTGTAATAATTTCAGAGAAGATATAATCTGTAAGAAACACTTTGCTCCAGAGAAAAAATAAAGCAGTAACAGAAGATATACCTTGCAAAAGACAATTTGAATCAGAAGATTACAGGAGTAATCTGTTAGCACACACCTGTAGGCACACCTTGTAATAATGCAGAAGAAGGTATACCAGCAGCAACAACAATTTGAATCAGAGAAAAAATAAAGCAATGAAATGTTAGCAACAAACAGTAGCAATCCCTGTGAGTAAAAAATAAAAACACCACCACACAGTAAATCTGCTTAGCCAAACTAAGTCTTAATCCTTTTCCCTTGCTCTGGTAAGTTTCTCTACTCTGCCTTTCAAGCAGTCTTAGAAGGAAAGAGCTCAGGTGAAGCTAGGTGCCTTGACCAGCAAACCAAGTCTTCTACCTCCAAGATATCAACTAACCTGACTTTTTAACCCTTCTTTCTGTTGAAATTACTAACAGTTTGCTAGCTCCACCCCCACATACACACCTAATCCTTTGGAAGAGCTGTGGGAGGAAAAGCAATTAGCTCCTTCAATGTGACAAGGAGACTGAAACACCTCAGAGACAACAAACCTTTTCAACAAACAAGAATAAAATAAAACACAGTGTCAAACAGTAATTTTCCTTAGCCCAATGATAAAAAAGTCACAAAAATGTAAGCTCCACCTGTAATACAGTAATTTCAGAGAAGATATACCCTGTAAGAAACACTTTGCTCCAGAGAAAAATAAAGCAGTAACAGAAGATATACCTTGCAAAAGACAATTTGAATCAGAAGATTACAGGAGTAATCTGTTAGCACACACCTGTAGGCACACCTTGTAATAATGCAGAAGAAGGTATACCAGCAACAACAATTTGAATCAGAGAAAAAATAAAGCAATGAAATGTTAGCAACAAACAGTAGCAATCCCTGTGAGTAAAAATATAAAAACACCACCACACAGTAAATCTGCTTAGCCAAACTAAGTCTTAATCCTTTTCCCTTGCTCTGGTAAGTTTCTCTACTCTGCCTTTCAAGCAGTCTTAGAAGGAAAGAGCTCAGGTGAAGCTAGGTGCCTTGGCCAGTACATTGGGATCAGAATACATGGCTCTTAAAGCTGTACAAGCTCTCCATGCCAGTATAATCATTGGTGTCATACAAGTTCTCACAAATGACATTGTGCAGTTGCATCTCTAGGGCTCAGTTTTCATTATTTATATTGAGGGGTCAGGTATTTGCCAAATGACTTTCATTTCCAGGGTCAGACTGTAGTATTGAGGGCCCAGCTGGAAAAATAAATACAGGAGGCTACCTGGAAAATCAATAGGGGAGGGCCATGGGTGACACACGTATGTCTGTATTCTACTTAAATTTGATACGTTAGATCTGCATTTGTTTCTTGCATTTACTTGCATTGCCACAAATACTCAATTTAATTAGGAAATTGATGATAAATCCAAGAATTTGCATCATTTATAAGGCGTCCAGAATTCCAGCAAAAGTGGGATGGGGACTGCCTGGAAATTTCCAGGTATCCTGGTGGGCAAGTCCAACTGTGTTCATTTCACACCCAAAGTTCAAAGGCTGCACTCACTGTACATTTAAAAATTATTTAATTAGAAAAGAAATGTGTGCTTTCAGTTCATATGATCAGACACCAGATTTAAATGTCTTCATGAGTGGATGACACCATGTTAAACAGTGTGAACACACATACAGTACAGCATTTCCAAGAAACAGCTCAATAATAGTATTCCAGTGCAGTTTTTAGCACTACCATGAAAGGGAGAGGCCCATGTCAAAATACTGTGAAAGTCCAGCACGTGAATGCCAGATGCTATATTCAAAGCTGTTTGAGGTACTGTATCTGTTGAATTAGATAAGATAGTGGTTAACTTTGAAATCTGTGGGTGGGGAACTATAATCTCCCGCAGGCTGGGGAAGGGGTCAGGGGTGAACTGTCTGTTGTATTCAGAGAAGAAAGGTTTGAGAGTAAGAAGACTCTCATACAACTTCATGAGCACAGGGGGAGGAACTGAGTTACTATGGGATAGCTTCCCACCTGTCTTAACCACTGAGATCCATCATGATAATACTGTAAGTGTATTGTATATTGTCAGTTATAGCGCTGCCATTGGGTCCCCCTCCTCACCACAGACACACATAGACGCGCGCACACACACACACCACATTCCTGTGTTGTAAAGAACTTGTGTACTACCTGATATGGTATTAAAGACTGCGTGGGAATAACAGCGCAGTGAAGTGTGCCCTGAGAAAACAGTGTGAGTGAAAACAGCTACATGAATATAATAGCAGTTACACTTATAGCACTGTACATGTAGTGTTTTTCACTCATGTCAAGTACTTGAAGTCTGTGACAGTGTGCTGCCCAACCATGCATGCAGTGTAGTGAAGGGTTTAGAGTCACAAGCTGTGAATGGGCTTGTTATATCCAGCTGACAAGGGTTCGATTCTAGGACCTTCTGTTTGTTTTTTTGCAGTTTGCTCCCCTCCCCCAGAGTTCCAGTAGTAAATCTGCCCCCGACTCCCCCAAGTTGCATCCCTGTGGAGTTCAATAGTAAATCTGCCCATCCCCAATGCCACCCAATTGCATCACCCCGAGTTACAACAGTGACTTTGAGTCTGCAATAGTTAATGCACCCCCCCCCCTCAAAGTTGCAGGGCTGTCATTACTGTTCAGTGTTTTTCCGAGGCATGCTTTTTCCTGTTGGCTTTTTGACCACGCTGTGATTGACTGAGGCATTTTGTTTACATTGTCTTGACCTAGACCCACCTAATATTAATATTAACTTTCAAAAGTAGTTAACGATTACTTCTTATATATGAAAAAAAAGTTCTGAGCCCTTTTGCTAGTTATTTTTTGCAGTTAATTCTTTTTTTTCTATCTTTTTTCAAACAGGATACAATAAATGGAAAACAGTCATGACAGCAATACAAGTGTAACCCCTAGGCAGCGCTATACCAAGGGCTACTTCCCCTGCCTTGTGACCCCATTCAAGGTTGAGGGGCCTGGGTGCCCAAAATTACCTTAAACTGGTTCTTACCCAAGATAGTACATTGTGCAGTGCCTCCACCCAGAGTTTACCTTCCACTGGGTCTAAACCTTTGCTAACTCAGCCCTCTGGGAAGCTACATCCACCCACATTACCTTAATGCTAACCCAAGCATGACCCAATATTTAGAACCCCAAATTTCAAAATATTTGTATTTAATGACTCACTACTAATAATATGCTTATGGCACAGGTATCTGCAAAAACAAACAACAACAAGTTTATTTACATGTGGAGGATTAGGATGAGTAAATTGGAGTAGAGGTTATGCTATTTACAGTAATTACATCGGTTTGATTAGGTTTGGTTTGGTTTGAATCCACACTTTGCATTCGGATCACATATAGCCCCAGTTAGCCCAGTGGCCACCCACCAACCTTTAAACTAGTCAGCTCCCTGACTAACTACCTAGCTGCATTAAGGCAGAACATTTATTATTAATGCCCACACTGGTAGCAGTTTCCAACCTAGTGTAAGACCCCGCACTCCCACACAACCTGGGTACCCAGTACTTACCGTTATAGAATGGTGCAGGCCTGATGGACAGTGCAGCTGTATGATAGCCGGCTAGTTGGGGTCCTTAGGAGAATTAAGAGATTATACTTGGAAAGATTTAACACTTTGAAACTATTTACAAGTCTCTTCTGGTGGTGCAGAACTGACCCTGCATTACTTAGAAGTGGACATCTTCAAGGTTTAGACAAGTCAGGATTTAAGTGCACTCAGTAGGTGGGCTCTATCCCCGGAATGCTAAAATGCTGGCAAAGTTGGAAGCTGGCCCCCAATACCAACTGCAATGGTCTTGTTGCTCTTGCAGATGGAAACAACACTTTAACATTCTGTAGGCTGGGCCCCTCTTCTGAGCTGAAATCACTCTTTTACATTTAACACATTTATACTCTTTAAGTCTACATTCAGCACTTTTATGCATTCAGCACATTTATAGGTCAACGCATTTATTTAACAACATCTGGAGCTTGCATCTGTTGCACAATGCCAGACAATACTTGAAACTTGGCTTTTTACCACTCGACCACACATTGGCACTGGACTGAGCTAGAGGGTCACCTATCTACCATTTACAACGACTTTGACTGAACTGAGCCTGTGGTAAGGTTTTCTACCCCTTTTTCAGACTTTGCTTGTTAGCAAACAGACAAAGTAAACTTTTAGATGCAGACACTTGCACTTGGCAGCAAACTATTTCTGTAGTTCTCTAGGCTCAATAATACAATATGCAGTCCCTTGTGGCCTTCACTGGCACTTATAGCTCCCATGCACAAAATACTGGACCTCCCAGGCGAAGTTAGAAAGAGCCACGGCTCTGAGTACTCCCCTTTCAGTCCTGTAGGCACTTAACAAATCAGACACATTTATATACTTCACTGGACCCATCTCTGGGCACTAGGTATTGTCCAACCTTTTGGTGCTTTATTTAAAACCTAGGGTGCAGACAAACATTTCACTATCAGCACATTCTAGGCTTCGCTACATCTTCATGGTTTCTCAACTTTGCTCTTGGCATATCAGACACATTTATATACAAAACTGACCTTTCCTGGTTATTAAGAAGATATCCACCCTCTGAACATTGCTGTGAATGCAGGGTGTAGACAGAATACAGTCACTATTGGTAGGCTTTGGGCTTCTCTGCCCCTTAAAGACTTTCTCAGTAGCACATGGCAAAAGCAATTTATTTGCTTAGGTGTTGCAGAAATTGCGCTCCTCCTTCTGAGGTTTCAGGCTTTCATCAACGCTCTAACTCTTGAGGCAGGTTCAGCTCTCACAGCTGACTTCATCAGGTTTGTGGCCCACATTTTCGCTCAATGTGGAAAAGCTTGAACAAGCCCTGGAGGACATTCTCTGCCAACCCCCAGGCTAGCAACTTCTGCTTCAGGCAGCCACTTGTCGTTCTCTCTCTTTGCAGGAGAAAAAGCCCCCTTCCCCATGGAGAGGCTTGCACTGAATTGTTAGGCTGAGTTTTTGGCAAAGAGCCTAAGCCCCCACCCCTGTTTGGGGGGGGGCACTGGATCTGTTCACACAGCCAAAAATACTGCCTTTTATGGAGTCCTTCTGGGGCTATATATTGGCTGGAGCTATTTGCTGCTCCCACACTAATTGGCTGATACTGGCAGTCAGTCCAGAAAATAAATATCCATTAACTCCAGTCGATGCACTATAGGCTTCCTGTTTTGGTGCCTGAATTTAGGTCCCTGCAGACTCCCCATAAGCACTTTACAATGTCCCATAAGTCCTGGGCAAAAGTCCCACAAGTTCTGGCTGAAATCCTGGCTTTCTGATTGGCTGTTGCTGTATTGTAACGGCTGCTAATACACACAGTCCCCTTGCAGATTGAACACAGTCGCAAATAAAGTTCTGGTCCCAGGCTCTGGTGCAGCCAGAATAATTATTTATTTACTTTCTTGTCCAAAAGCTCATTTTGTGCCCTGAAGATCGTTGCCCAGTTTTAACAATTTAATTCAGTCTTTAGCCTGCCACTGCTGCCATTATTTTATAACCCCTTGCAGAAGGCAGGCTGTTTCTCTGAGTCCCAGCATTAGAACTGGTGCAGCCAGGAAAGACACATTTTATTTATATTATTTTCCCCACAACATTAGCCCCTTGAAAGGTTCTTTATGGCAGCTGCTGCATTTACTTTTAGATTTATTCATAGTCTGCAGCAGCCGCTGAAACTCTTAGCTCTGAAGCAGTGCCCTGGGGACAGGCAGGACTCTCACTAATATTCATAAGGATCAGGGCTCTGCTCATTAGATCAACAACGCTTCTTGGCACTGTTTATTTAAGTTGAGAAAAGAGTGTTCTTGGCCGTAGCTAAGGTCACCAGGTCCCAGCTTGGCAAACAGTGACACCAGGACTGGTGAACGGTCTCCCACTTGCCCGCAATTTGGTGGTTGGGAGATCAAAGGTGCATCATGTGCATGCGTGACCTCCCCTAGCACTGTAGTGCTAAAGCAAACAATGGGGGATTGCATCTTAGCTCCTGAGACCTAAAAGGGCTAAACTGAAACACTGGGGCTGTTTTGGGGATCCTTGGGGCACATTTCTGAACCTGAGAGCAATGGCAGTGATGATCGAGACCACATGGGGACCTGGCAGGCATACTGGGAGGCGCTCCAAAAGTGGGAGCAACAGGAAAACGGGCCAAAGGTAAGCCCCCATATTTAGGGGGGCAGCATTACACAAGTACAGACTTTAACTTGGTCATCATACTGAAGTGCATTGTGGCTATGATTACAGAAAGCCATTTTGTTAATTAAGAGATTGTTTTCAACTGACAATACTATTCCTCCTTGTACATCATCAGCACTATGACCTCGCTGTCTACAGCATCACAACTCCCAGGTAAAGTCAAACATCTGCTGCCAGATTGGTCACCTGTGAGGTCACAGTGAGTGAGGACACACTTCTCATGTGGAAGGCCACTGATTTACAGTGATTAAAATAATGACATTCAATTTTCAAATCTTAGAATTCCATGAATTGCACCGGTGATTGCTAATCTAATTTCTGGATTTCAATGGGATTCTACTGTCATTCTTTCAGAATGTGTATAAACAATCAGATTAAAAGAAGGTTTTTTTTTTTCGTTAATAAGTTTCTATTGTTTTTTCAACACACATTATATGGTACAAGAGCGCAATGGTAAATGTAATGCACAGTACAGTTACAGGTTCAGAGAAGGAGTACAGTTTGGTGTCAAGGATCCAGTTTAAAAGCAGAATGGCAAGTACGTATATAAAAGGAGCAGCACCTACCAGGGGAGGGAGGCCTATAAGCAGGAGGATGTACATCTGTGTAATCTGCCTTGCCATACCTACATATCCTGGCATGACTTCTCTGACCTGAGAACAGAAAACATAACAACCACAAAGGACCAGGCAGCAATTCTAAAGTAAAACTTCAATTAGCATCCATGGGATCACACATCTTAGTCTAGTATACAGCAAGACACTCATCAGGTAGCTGCCAGGGAGCTATGCAGAGTAGTGACAATAATTACAAGATGTGGACATCAATCTATTCCTGTTCTGGGTTTAAGATATGTAATAAAGGGATTCCAGCAGGAGTAGTATTTAAGTAATGTGTTAGCTATAACATGCACCAAGTGGTCTAATAATGCCATCTGGGTAAGTGAATGGAATCATTCTGAGAGAGAGAGAGAAGGGACTTCAGTAGTTCTCCAGCTGCATAGTCAAGGCCCCTGGAATTCTGTGGTTCTGCAGTTGCGGAATTTGCTGCAGAATTTGCATCATGCCGCAGAATATATATAGTGCCGCAGAATTCATTGTTTTTAGTGAATTTTCATATAAATATACTGTTTTTCCATAGTGTCAGGCTTTCTTTCCCACCTCATTTATCCTGAAGCCCCTCCTCTATGCTCAGCATATAATGTCATCGATGACATCACATCATATTTAGCCAATGACAAGACTGCATTCTGCCAGAGAAATGAATAAATCATGCCGCAGAAATCAGAAAATGCTGCCGCAGAAGTCAAGGAGCCCTGCTGCAGAAATCAGAAAATTCTGCCGCAGAACACCAGGGGCTCTGGGCATAGTATGAGTCATTTTGCCTGGATGCTAAGCAGGGCAAGCCAGCCCTGTTGATGTGCAGGAAGTCGGAGTTCCTGGGGGGACGGGGGGATGCCGAGTATCCAGATTAGGGTCCAGCCTTACCTTGTAGGATTAAAAGAAAGTTTAATACAAACCATGAAATGAAGCAAACTGAAAATGGTACAGGAAGCAATTGCAAGAAAAAAAAATCAAGTTTTTCAGATTTACCGATCTGGCCTAAAATGTCAAATTCCATGAAATTCTTTGTTTTTACCAGTGTGCGGTTCCAGAATTTTAACAGGTTTTCCAGCAAAACAAAAATCAGTGTCCTTGATCATGAAGTATTAAGAAGACTAGAACTACACAGTTTCCTGCTAATGTACTACTCCTTATGTTGCACTTAATACTATCAAGTAGAAAACCTTCCAATGAGGGAATGAAAAATGAAGAATACTTCAGAAATAAAAACAACTGTCTACTTTTGAAAAATTAACATTTTCTTCCCACTATTTTTGACTGCACTAAATTTTAAATTATCCCTTTATTCCACCCCCCCGGTTCCAAATGCCCCTCATCCTGCCATCCTGCTGTTTGATGCTGCTGTGGCTTCCCCTTTCTTCCATTTGAAGGGTGGGTGAGTGGATGACTTCACAGCTGAAGTCAAAGCCACCTTCTGGTGCCCCCTCTGCTCTCCCTGAGTTGTTGCTGCCCATTGATGATCTGCAGGTGGCATGTCTCAGATCACGTACAGTCCACAGTGTATATATTCATACCTTTTTGTACTTGCACCTACCTTTTAAGTTTTTTTATCTGCACCTTGCTCGTGTCATTGTACTATATTTAATGCCGTAAAAAATTATCTGTATGTTTTCCTTTTGCTTGTCTACTCTTTACCCATTTGATTTGTGGTTCTCCGCCCCCATTCCCAACCCCCCAGGGTCATACCTGGAAATGAGCTCTACATCAATGTAAGTGGTAATAAATTACCCTTCTCAGGTTCTTGGTGGAATGACACAAAGGAAGAGACAATATACAAGTGGTACTCATGTAATAAATTAAATTTATTACAGGCAAAAAATACAAGCTTATTACCAACAGTGAAAACACTGGAAGAACTTCCAGTTTTCCTTACCTAGGTAAATGCAGTCTCTCGTCTATTCTATTCTTGGAGAAGCTACTTGCTGCACAGGGTGTTATACAGTGATAAGTACTATAGAAACAGCTAAAGAAGATACATAAAATGTGTATAATTGGTCAAAAACAGGTGGCCTGAGTAACTATCCTAACTAACATGAGAAGCTGCATAGCTTGCATAGATAAAGTAACACAATAGGGCTTCTATAAGTCTCAAGGTCACTTGCAATTACATGATGCACAAGCGTTAAAGATGGCACTGTTGCCTTACTTATCATAATACAGTAAAAATAGAGTGAAAAGCGTCTCTTATAGTAGTAAAACATGATGGAGCATAATATGCATTAGTAAAATACTGTAGAACACAGATCCTGACACTTATGCTTATACGACAAGTGTCTTCGCCCTAAGGTTAGTACATGTACCTACATATATGTTGCTGTCCGCAAGGTGGGGGTACAATCAGGGGTGCTGGACCATAAATAACATTCCCTCCCTTGCTGCCATCAAATGAAAAGGCAACAACCGCAGGAAAGTAGTGCGATAGAGCTAAAAAGTTGTCTACAAGCTCAACACACGAGCCTTGTAAAGGAATTAGAGTTCTCAGTGTTGTCTTAGAATACATCACAGAGAGCAAAGGGTTAGTATCAGAAAAACAATCAAAAATGCTTGGATAATAACAAAAGCTTTAAAAGTCAGTTCTAACCAAGTATTGGATAGAGCAGTGCTTAAATCCCCAGCATGAATAAGATCATTAAGAGCATCACCAGCTTTAGTGATATTATTGCCAATATAAATTAAATGCAAATCTTTTCTAGCTAAAAGAGACTTCAGAGAAAGAGTCAAATGGTCAAAGTGCATGTTAAATATGGGCAAATATTGAGAAAGGCAAGCAAGTATTAGGGATTGGTATCAATAACATCTGGTTCTGGGGAGGAACAGGAGTGATCACAGTGTGACCAATTACTGTTTTCTGCTGTAGAGTAAAACAGAAGTTAGGAGCAAAAATATCATAATTTTTTTCACCATAGGCAAGTGATTGATGATTTGTCACTATACAATACTGCCCATCGGAACTGTAGGTAACTCTCACAGCTGGAAACCTCCATTGCTGTAGACATATGGGACAGGCAAACGACTGGTTCGTGAGCCATAAAGTGAAGCGATGTACCTCTTCCAGGTAGCTTCCGGATGCAGCTGTTTCGGCATCAGGTGGTGAAGATGCAGCTTGCGGAGATTCGTATTCATTATCAGTGTCATTCAGGTTGGAAGGCAAATCATCACTCAAAGTGTAAGACCAGTTGAGATGTTCCGGGGAGGAAGCACAGACAGGTTTCACAATGTCAAAGACATCACAGCAGCACAGATAGTAATATCTCTTCTTGATACAACAGTTCATATGGGTGCCACCCAGGCTTGGAGAATAGAGTGGTAAGCAAGGAAGGAGGGTAAATCAGTCCATTCTCTGTAAATGTTGTCATTCAGAAGTCTGATGGAATTAATAGCAGCCAGTTTGTCAGACAGAAGTTTTTGGATCAAAGCGGGGTAGTGACACAGTAAAGGTAATGAACATGTTGTCATGGGTTGAGCAAGTCTTAATAAAGTAACAAGGTGCTTGAGTTGGATATCGTGAAACATACCCAAGATTTCTAGCAGTAGACATAAAAATCTTAACAGAATTTGCTAAACACATGAGGACAATACCATTTAGCCATTCTTCTATCATGGATAAGATCTGGAATACACCCCATTTCCAAGTCCCTGAAGAGAGTGTTAACAGTGGCAATTACGTAAAAACCACAGGCGGAGCATAAAAGTTCACTGGCAATATATTGCTTGCCTGCCTCTTTGTTATTTTGAAAAATCAGTTCATTAATCTTATTCTTAGTATCATTGAACCCTTTGGCAATTTCCTGCATGTTATATACAGTAAAATGTTCTTCTTCTTTACTTAAACCATCTACATCATGTAACGGTGGGGGTAGGATATCATTTTTGACAGCTTGCTGAAAATTAAGTGTTTGTGCTTTAATAGCAGCTATATCTGTTCTATTCCAGATAGACATGCCTGAGCCAAAAAGGCCAGAAACGGTGCCTGCTGCACTAGTAACATATGCAGTGTCACACCTAGTGTATGGTCAAGCTTTAGCATTAGGTGCAGGTCTAAACACTCCTACATGATCAGTGGTGTGGGATCCACTAACTGGATCATTTGTGTGGGTTTGGTAAGCAGCTACAATGTCTGTAAGCATCATACTGAAAATTGGAAGTATTGGTCATGTGACAGAGACCAATCTCAGCCATATTCCAATGTGTAAGATTGAAAATAACTGGGACATGCATAAATTGTACATTGTTAATCAGGGCTCTTGGGAGGGAAGTGGTAGACAAACCACTAGGAGGACCAGCCTCCTGGGGAGGGTATTCAGTCATATCTTCTTCAGTGGGTGGGACTACAGAAAGAAACAGAGCTTCAGTAGCTACATAGCTGTGAAGACAGAAAGCATGTGACTCCTCAGAATGGAGGCGGTCACAAAAGGTAGGATCTGTTAGAGCAGTAAGGTTGTAGCGACCAGTATGTCAGGGAGAAGTTTGTCAAATAGAGAGAGTATCGTTTGGGGAGGTGCCCATGTTGGGCCATCCCTGAAAAGTACCTTTGGATAAACAAGCTACAGGAAGTGTGTAACCATTAAGATCAGTTTCCCATTGAATTTTCAATGTGGACATGTCTGGAGCTACTACCGTGGCATTAAGATAGGTGTCTGAGCCTTCCTTAAGAGTAATCATTTTGTTGGGAACATTAATATGGACTCCCACTGGGGCTGAATGTTCAAGTTTGCTAAGCAAATGTTCTATACATTGTTTTTGTGCATCTGATAGGGGTTTGTTCTGAGAGCCAGTCAAAGAAAGTAGTCCCACCAAGATGAAGAGGTGCAAGATAGTCATCTTGCCAGTGTACCTGAAAGAAACAGAAAAGGGTTTTTAAGTGAGGGTTACTATTCTGCCCTAAGCGGGTTAGAAAAAGTAATTTTAGTCACCTTTATACAACTTGAGCTGATTTGCATGGAACCACTTGTCGGTGGTCTGTCTTTGCTGTTGAACTCTGACCTGATAAACAGCAGGACTGAGTTTGTTGACAATGGGATATGGGCCTTCCCATTTGCTGGCAAATGAATGAGCCGTTGCACTGTATTGGAGAACCATGACTTGATCTCCAACTTGCCAGTCAACTTCTTTGACATGCTTATCAAAATGAGCTTTAGCATGTTGTTGAGCTTTACTCATTTGATTGGCAGTGAACAGGTGTGTCTTCATGATGTCATCATGAAGCTTTTCAACATACTTATCCACAGATACTCTATCTGCAGTAGGGGTGTGGAGCTCAATCAACAGGTGCTCAGGTAATCTCATGGCTCTACCAGTCATAACCTCATAGGGTGTACACTGAGTAGTTGTTGCAGGAGTGCCCCTGATTGCCATCAGTAGTAGTGGCAAGAGGGAATCCCAATCCCTGGGATTGTCATTGATGAATTTGCATAACATCTGTTTGATTCTTCTGTTTGCTCCTTCTACCTGGCCTGAGGAATGGGGATGGTAAGGGATATGAAATTTCTGACTACTCCAAGTAGTTGGAGTGTCTGCTTCATCAGCTCAGCTGTAAAACTGGTTCCCTGGTCTGAGTCTACTGCAAGGGGTAGGCCCCACCTGAAGAACAATTGATCCACCAGGATCTTGGCAGTTGTCTTTGCCATGTTATTCTTAGTGGGAAATGCTTCCATCCACTTAGAAAACAAATCTGTGACAACAAGTGCATACTTGTTGTTCTTACTGCAGTTGGTAAGGGGGCCAATGAAATTGATTTGTATCACATTCCATGGTTGAGTTTGCCTTTGTGGCAACAATCTGGTGTTTCTTTTCACCAAAATTGGGTTGTTCTGGGCACACACTATGCAGTTGTCCACATAGTGCTCTATGTCTTTGGTCATTTCAGGCCACCAGACAGTTTTGAGTCTCTGGAGGGTATTGTCTGCCACCTTTTGTCTACTAGTGGGGGTATCATGAACCATATGGATGAATGTGGTTCAAAAAAATTGTGGAGTGACCCACAGTTTGTCACCTGTATCTTATTTTCAATACCAGATGAGCTTCTGATCACTGGACAAGTATATGTTGTCAGAGTGTCTCTTGTATGGACTACCAATAGGTAGTTCCTGTTCAATTCCTTTGTCCAGGAATTTGAACACATCTTTTAGCTCTGGGTCAGATTTCTGTGCAGCAGAAAGGTCCAGTGGAGGGTCTGGTACTGGTTTCTGCCTAGTGTTGGCGGCTAGGAAAATAGCTGCCACAGCTACTGGGTGAGTCATTGTCCATGTCTCCCCTTCCCGAGTGTCTGCTTTGGCAAGCGAGTCAGCTCAATCATTGAATTCATGGTAAGGGTCTGATTTACAGTGAGTCTTTACCTTGTGAATGTACAGTTTATGAGTAAACTGTTGTGTCAGGGTGTGTATATACACAAACAGATCCCTGTATTTGACAGGTGTGCCATCAGAGGATGTAAAGTCATTTTTCTCCCAGAATGGTAGGAACTCAGTAAGGGATGAGCAGACCCAATTAAAGTCTGCAAAGATGATGGCATCCTTCTCACCATGGGGCATAACCTCTAAAGCACGGGCCACAGCTACCAATTCAGCATACTGCGAGGAGATGACAGTGCATTTCCTGGAAATGTGCCTGAAATCACCATCTTGATCTAAAATGAGCACACCAAATCCTGCTACCTGCTCTCCATCCACATAGGAGGTGGAGCCATCTGTAAAGACGCAATACATGCTGGTATCTTCTAAAACATCTGGTGTAGCCGGTAAGAATGGTCCCGGCTCAGATAAGTCAGGAGGTTGGAGTGCACAGTCATGGGGCTTACCTGTTTAGGCCATGGAACAGGATTGATGGCATTTTTGCAGGTAGTACTCTGATGTCCCTGTCCTGCAAAAGCAAAGACCAGTGAGTGAGTCTGGTATTGGAAACTGAACCATCTTTTACCTTGTCTGATATCAAGAAATTGGTTGGAGTGTGACAGGTATGCAAGACAATAGGTGCATACCCAATGATGTACAAGAAATGTTTGACAGCCCAGAAGGTTTCCAGAAGTGTCCTTTCACAGAGACTATATTTTCTCTCTACTGGGGACAGCATCTGAGATGCATAGGCAATGGGCCTGAAATGCCCATTGTACTTTTGTGCCAGCACTGCAGACATGGCCAAATCAGATGTGGCAGTTTCCAAATGGAATGGGACATTTGGGTTAGGATTGATCAGTGCTGGGGCTGAGGCTAAGGCCTGCTTGAGCTGTGTAACAGCTTCAGTGTGAGTGAGGCCCCATGTCCATGGGATGTCCTTTTTCAGAAGTTCATACAAGGGAGCAGCCTTCAAGGCAAAATCAGGGATAAAATCCATGGAGTAGTTTACCATTTCTAAAAAGCATCTGAGTGTTGCCATGCTACTAGGAAGTGGCAGATCTTGCAAGCTCTGGATCTTCTTGACAGCTGGGCTTCTGCCTTGGTCTGTGATGTGTAGGCCAAGGAAGATGACCTCTTTTTCACACAGTTTTGCCTTAGAGGGGTTGCACTTGAGGCCTGCTCTCTTGAGGAGAGACAGTAGTTCATCTAGAAGGGCCAAATGATCTTCTTTCATGGTGGCTGCTAGGAGCAAGTCATCCACGCGCTGCAGGAGACACTGGAGTGTGGAAAACCCCTGCAGGGCATCCATCATGTGGCGATGGAAGAGGGAAGGGCTATTGTGAAAGCCCTGGGGAAGGCAGGTCCAGGTGTACTGGCATCCATCAAAGGTGAAAGCAACTTTGTATTGGCTTTCCTGTGCTAATGGGAGTGACCAAAACCCATTATAGATGTCAAGAGCTGTGAATCACTTTTTATCAGGTGTCAACAGCTTGAGCACATCAGGTGCTGATGCTACTGTTGGGGCACAACTGGGGGTAACTTGATTAAGTTTCCTGTAATCAATTGTGAGTTTCCAGGCTCCATTTGGCTTTTTCCCAGGCCAAATAGGTGAATTAACAATGGTAACACAGGTCCTAATCACTACTTGCTGTAGCAGTGATTGGATGGTCTCCTTCAGTGATATCAAGGCTTTAGCAGGGAATGAGAACTGCTTCTGCCTCACAGGGTCAGGCTCTGTGAGTTCAACGGTAGTTTGCATCCCACCACAGTCATGCTTGTTGGTGGCAAACATGTTAAGGTGTTTTGCAGCAAAGGTGCAAGCTCAGAAAACAGGTCATGACTTCTGAACAAAAATATGACGTCATACTCCTTGTTGTTATGGAAGATGGCTGCCACCACGTGCAGTCTGGAATATTGACAGCATGACGTTGCCCTTTTATCTGAAGAAGTAGCCTGTTGGCTAGGTCCACTACACAGCCATGTAGTGCAAGCAAGTCAATTCCCAATATGCTGGGGTGATGACATAATACCATGAGGTCAAAATCAGTTCTGAGGTGGCCTACCACCACAGGTAGAGGAACAGGTCAGTAGGTGTGTAGCTGGGTACCATCTACACCCTGGGCACTGGTCTTTCTGCCGGTAGACCAGTCAGATGAGACTGGGTTCTCATCATGGATGACTGACATGGCTGCTCCGGTATCCAGAAGCATGGTAAGTTGGTGGCCCCTGACTGTGGTCTTTACACAAGGCCGTTCATTTGTGCCAATGATCAAATCACTCACAATGTGGATTGTGGCCTGTAATTGTCAATCTGCATTTTCAGAGTCATCATCATCATCATCCTGTTCCTGGAATTTGAGGCCTGTGGGACCTTTCAAGGCCTCCTGCGTAATTTACACAAGATACAAATGTACCTGTGACATCACAGGACCTGCAATGGTCTGCATACATAGTTCCTCCTTGGTTGTCGCATCCGCCTGGCCAGTAACCAGTGCCACAAAAGGATTCTTCCCTCAGCTGTTTGTTTGTTCAGCAGCCGAGGCCAGGAAAGGGCTCACCTGACCGCATGGCTGTCCAGCTGCTGGAGCAAGGGCTGCTATAGTGCGCTTACCTTTAGCTTCCCTCTCAGCATGGATTTCCTCCAGCAATTTGCGGAAGGTCTTGTCCTCGTCTTGAATCTGTTGATAGCTAGGACCGTTACAGTTCTGGCTGTTTGCATTTGGATTTTTCCAATTACTCTTGTCTCTGTTCCTGTTGTTTTTATAGTTATGATTCCCCCCTCCCTTGTGCATCAGAAGGGGTGTCATTTTTCTGGTTGCTGCCCTCCATGGTGTAGTGGGTTGAGGTCTCGTGTGGGCTGTATTGCAGCCACTTTGCTGGATTTACCGGAAGCGAGGTTACGGAGGTAAACCTGGTAGGCACGCTCCGTTTTGGTGAGAATATTCGCAAAGGAGTCGGTACTTGGGTAAACATTGAGTTCACTCTTTTCTCGCAAGGCTGGAGTCATGTTCCGGATGTACAAGTCCTTGTACTCAATTTGGTCTTGGTCTTCAAGTTCACCTGCTAGGCCTTTGCTAGTGTTGTATGTGAGCCATAACCGTTCGTGGTAGGCTTTCTTTGGCATTCTGCTTAACCTTGTAGGCCAAGTCAGCTCCCACAATGCCCAGGGAGTTGGTGGCTATGAGGTCCGCGGTAATGTAATCATAGTCAAGGGTGTCAGAGTTGCGCACTGTCTCTGGGAGCTTGGCCCAGAGAGTAGGCTCGGTCGTCTGTTGCAAGACTTGAACCTGACACTTGGGTTGGAGAGAAGGCTTCTCACAGAGGGAACGCACCTTCTCCAAATGGCAAATGAGATTGTCAGTTGTGCCCATCTGTTCGATACTTTGGGCAATTTGCTGAACAGAGTGAGCAACTTGTAGGGGTTGGAAGTGTGCATAGGTGCATGGAGTTCATCATGGTCCAGAGCTCCACGAAGAGCAGCTTCTGCATCAGCAATCGCTCTGTACGTGCAGTCTTGGTTGACTGATTCTCTGAGCATTTTCTCAATTTGGTCCTAATGGCCTTCTTTTGATCCTCTGAACAGTGATCCTACTGATCGCATCTTGAATCATGCTTTGTAGCTCTGCCTTATCTCCCCTGGTGAGAGGAGTGAGTGGAGACCCACTACAGAATACAGGCCCTCTGCCTGTGTCATGGGGCCTTCCACCTTAACATTGTACATGGCTTCCACCATGTTTGTGTAGACATGGTGATGCAGAATGCATGCTGACGTAGGCGCCATCTTGTGAATGGCTGGCTGAAGTTGCTCCACCACAGGGATTGGACTTGCGTGTGACATGGCATGCCTTGCCTTCAAAGTAAGAGTTGTCATCGCTGGATGACGCAATCTTGATGGGCGTATACTGAAACCCGTTCATGGCCTTAACATGGCCGGCAAGAACCTCCCATTGATGGTGCAACTTCACCATCTTTGCTCTATGCTTCTTGTGACAAACTCATGCAGTGCCCTGCTCAATACCTTTTTCAACCTCACACTGCAACACTCTCTACACGGTGCCCAATTCAACATTTTCCCTAAGTTCTTTCTCCAACTCACGACTCACACATTGATACTCCTCTTTCAACTCATCATTCTCCTCTCTCAAACTCTCATTCGTATCGCTCAAAATATCATTCAAATACACTAACTGTTTCTTATTACATTTCAGCCTTTACAATCATCTCTCAACATGCAAATTTCTTGCTTAGTGTCTTGAGCAGTACAGTGCAACAGTCTGTTATTGGCATCACGGAGTGACTGTATCTCCTCCGCTAGTTTCTGTTCCTTTTTCTTTAACTCTGATACCTGCAAGCCCATCTCTCTTTTTTTAAAGTGGCATTTTGCAGTTCAAGGCAGGCACACCTTGTGTGAGACCCTCAACAGCAGTATACAGAGCTGCAACCAAAAGACCTTTAAGGTTGTATTGCTTGGTTGTTTGTTTGGACTTTGAGTATTTGTCGGATATGAGCAACAATGGTTTGTCAGTAGATTTTGTGTCCAGAGCAAAATCTGTCCATCCGCCATGGGATGTGAAGTAGTTTGAAACACTGA
The DNA here is from genome assembly GCA_016271365.2 of Neoceratodus forsteri. NCBI lineage: Eukaryota > Metazoa > Chordata > Ceratodontiformes > Ceratodontidae > Neoceratodus > Neoceratodus forsteri. The sequence continues at coordinate 1,591,796,847 of CM028130.1, forward strand.
GTCTCAGTTCAGTGCAAAGTTCAGACATAACAAATAAGGAGTAGACAAGCAAAGAAGCAGTTGGAAAACTGGACAAAATCCTTGGTGCCGTCATCAACCACTCTCCGGTTCCCGGTGGGTGAATGATGATGCCAAGGTGGTATGCTGTCACAAAGGGAGTGTAAGGGGGTCCAATGTGGGTCTGCCATGCCCGAGACCAAGACAGGTGTGGGTCCACCACAACTGCTCCCACTGTAAGCAAGTGGGCAAAAAATGCACTACACTACTCGACATTCAAATAAATTGAATGGAATCTTCTTTCATACCTTCCAACCTGCACACAGTCACCAAATGCAAGTGATAATAAATTACCCTTCTCAGGTTCTTGGTGTAACGACACAAAGGAAGAGACAACAGACAAGTGGTACTCATGTAATAAATGAAATTTGTTACAAGCAAATAATACAGGCTTACTACCAACAGTGATAACACTGGGAGAACTTCCAGTTTTCTTTACCTAGGTACAGTCAATGCAGTAACTCATCTATTCTATTCTCAGAGAAGCTACGTGCAACACAGGGTCTTATACCCTGAAATTACTATAGAAACAGCTAAAGAAGATACATAAAATGTGCATAATTGGCAAAAAACAGGTGGCCTGAGTAACTGTCCTAACTAACATGAGAAGTTGCTTAGCTTGCTTAAAGTAACACACTAAGGCTTCTATAAGTCTCAAGGTCACTTGCAATTACAGTGATACACAAGTGCTAAAGATGACACTGTTGCCTTACTTATCATAATACAGTGAAAATAGAGTGAAAAGCATCTCTTATAGTAGTAAAACATGATGGAGCATAATATGCATTAGTAAAATACAGTAGAACACAGATCCTGACACTTACGCTTATACGACAAGTGTCTTCTCCCTAAGATTAGTACATGTACCTACATATACATTGCTGTCCGTGAGGTGGTGGTACAATCAGGGGTGCTGGACCATGGATAACATCAGTGTGCATTCCCCTGTCAATAATTTGTAAATCAATCAATATGCAATCAATAAATGAATGCCATTCAGTTATTGGATGGCAGGAGCTGCACAAATGCCAGGTGGTCAATGTGTAAGCACCCTGTGTTTTGGAGCAATTTTCTAGGCTTAGATGTTACAAATAATCATTTGCTGGGGTTTGTCTGTCTATGGAGGGGGAGGGGAGCAGAGATAACTTTAATTAAAACAGGCAGTGTTTGTGTATGTGAACGTTGAAGCATGTGATTATCCAACAGCAAATAGGCTACTTGCTTAGACTGGGATCTTCAACTCCCTACATCTGGGTTGTTCTTTTTGGGAGTTGCTGTGGCTGAGAACTGGGGGCTGACCCTGCTGTCTGCAACAGTTAAGTAACCCGTATTTTGCAGCAGTTTTGTAGCTCAGATGCTGTGATTAACAGTTTGCTAGGGTTTTTCTGTCTGCGGAGGGGAGGGACGGGGAGGGGAGCAATGATTAGTTTAATTAAAACAGGGACTGCCTGTGTACATATGTGAGTGTTGGAGCATGTGATTATCAAACAGCAAATAGGTTACTTGCTGATCGTACTTATTTCTTCATGGACAGCGCTTCTCCAGAGCATGCGATCCCCAGAGCGTGAGGATCACAGGTAAGCAGGGACTCTGACCAACAGGAACCATATCGGTTGGGATGTGGAATCTGAGAAGCTATCAAGGTAGTAAAGTACTGGAGACAGGGTGCATATGGAGGGTAGGCCAGAAAGGACAGGATTGAACTACTCCCTTTCTGAGTTAGGTCAGTACAGACTGATTAAGGGTGGGATTTAAATGTTTCAATTTACTCCCCATCTGTGGTAGGCTCACATGGGCAGCTTTAAGGAAAGGTTGAGCTACTCCATATCTGGTGTAGGCCAGTGGAGGCAGGATCTAAGCCTCTCCCTATCTGGGATAGGTTCAAAGGGCAGATTATCGGGAGGGGCTAACTACTCTCTATATGGGGGCAGTTCTGAACAGGCAGGTTACAAGCAGGATTTAAAGAGGAAATCTTGAAGATGGAAAAGGATCTAAATAGGTTGAAGGATGGTCCAAAAATGCAAGGTCATGCATCTGAGTAAAATAAACCCCAGAAAGGAATACATGCTGCTAGGACACCAGATTGAAGTAACACAGGTGGAAGGGATACTGGCGGTGTAATCATTACAGATGACCTTAGGATGAGTAAACAATGTGAAGAGAAAGGGCAGTGCAGAAAGCAAATGGCATCCTTGGATGCTTTGAAGTGGTGTAACTAGGAGAAAATGAGAGGTAATAATGCCGCTCTATACAGATCACTGGTCAGGCCGCACATGGAATATTGTGTCCAGTTTTGGAGGCCGCACCTGAAAAAGGATATCAACAGACCGGAGGCGGTGCAGAGAAAAGCTACAAAGATGGTGCAGGGTTTGCAACAGGAGCCATATGAAACCAGACTATCTGACTTACAGCTGTACTCACTTGAATAGAGAAAAGACATTTAACATTTAAGTATATGAAGGGAATTAACACAGCACAGAAGGAAAATCTGTTTCAGATGAAATCAGAGAGTCGTACAAAAGACCACAATCTACGACTGGCAGGAGGTAAATTTAGGGGAAACATCAGGAAGTACTTTTTTCTAAGGGTAGTTGACCCTTGGAATAGCCTACCGCAAGAGGTAGTAGACTCAAAAAATGTAAGGGAATTCAAACTTGCGTGGGATAAACACTATGCACAAAAAAGGAAATGGTCAAAGAGGAGGGGTAGGTATTCTGGGCAGAGTAGATGGATCAAGAGGTCCCCTCTGCTGGCAAATTATTTTGTTCTTATGTACTTTCTATCTAAGGTAGGCATATAAGGACAGGGACAAGCAGTTTATCAGGCAAGGGGCAGGAAGTGGAGAGTGGTGAGTTGTATTGAATGTGGGGCTACAGTTTTTCCTAGGAACAATCTGGAAGGCTGGGGGTTGTATGGAGTACAGGAGGCTGGGAGCTGTGAGGACAGCAGCAGATACATAGTTCACACTTAAACAAGTTACTGATGAGTCAGAGGATGGAACTTGGTAGGTCTGTAAGGGAGCATTGGGGACAAGGGGGAAGGGGATTAAACTAACCACAAGAGGACCAGAGGGTAGGGGTAGGTAGGCCAAAAATGGGACAGAGGGTCCCAGAAGTGGGGGGTGGGGATAGTCAGATAGGGGTCAGTGGGCTCCAGGGCTATGGCTGCCTGTGCCACAGAGGGAGTGCTGGACAAAGGGTGAAAGCTGGAGAACAGTTGGCACAGTTGTTAGGAAGGTGGATGGAAGCAGGGCAATGAAGGAAACAGCGAGAGTGTATGTACAAATTAGATCCTTGTTACTCAACTCCCTGGATGAAGGTATCCAGGCTAGCATGGATAGGGACATGGGAAAAAAGCAGTGGGGGGGCATTAGGAAGACCAAGAGATTTAACCTCAAGTGAATTTGGAAATGGGTGTGGAGGAGATTATGGGGAAGTGTCAGGAGGAGGCTCAAGAGGTACAATAAGGGGAGAAACCAGCAGGGGAGAAACCCCAAACTAGTAAAGGAAGGATGGCAAATGGGTGGGGGGATTTAGTGCAGGTGGGCTAGCACAGGGAGCAAGGAACAGCAGGGACAGCAACTGAGTAAGGGAGGAGATGGCAGGTTAATAGTAGATTGGGAGGAACTATTTGGAGTAGATATGGGTGGAAGGATACAAAGAAAAGGGTACCCGGGTGGGTACACAAAAATCTAAGTGACTCTAGCAGAGTTCTAGTGATAGGGATAGGAGGAGTTAGATGGTCACAGCTGAGAGCGGGAATGCATGGGAGGAGTGTTGTGTGCTCTGGGTATGCCAGCCAAGAGGATCACGCCTATGAATCACACATTTGTGCAGGGAGGAGGAGGATACATGATGTGATCCTCCACAAACAACCTGGCAGGGTGTGAGGTAGGACGGTATAGAATAGTTTTAGGGAGCTTGGGAGGAAGGTTAGAGAGGTGTCAAAGTCAGCAACATTTTGGAGGTGCTACCAGTATCCAGAGCCAACTTGGCTAGGAAGCCCGGATCTCTGAGGAGAACCAGTGGCTAAGGGACTGGTGGAGGAGAAGGACTTTGGCTGTGTGTGGGACTGGTGAAGAGTCTGAGATAAGAAATCCCTGTACTCATCAGACAGGCTACACCTCAGTGGGGGGGGTGGAACAATGGTACTATGTGACAAGTTTGGGGAGTACATCAGGGGCAGCCTGAGTTTAAAATGAGTGGGGGGGAGCAATCAGGAAGTACAGAACCCAGGGTTCACAACAGGAGGAGGCAGGACAACCTCCTACCAAGCAGAGTGGATAATAAGTAAAATGGGAAAGGGTGAGGGAGTGAAGGGAAGGGTGAACACAGTTGGGGGGAAGAATAAGATGGAAGGGGAGAAAAGACAAGGAGAGGGACAAGCTAGTAGGGCAAGCTGAGGAATAACAGGGAAGGGAAAGGAAAAGAGAGGCGGGTATGAAACACAGGATATGGAGAGTGATATGCATGAATGCAAGGAATCTTGGGAACAAAATGGGCAACCTAAGGCCATAATGACAGAGGACCAAGCAGACCTGGGCAAACCCAAACCATGACAGGGATATGTCTGTTCCTGGAGACACCCTCTATAGGAAGAGCAGAACAAAGGTTATGGATGAAGCGGTGGCAGTCTATACATGAGAGGGTACAGAGCCTCTATGGTTACAACTGCAGTCAAGGTTGGGGAAGAAATAAGGGTAGGGGTAATGTACCGACCAACAGTTCAGGACAAAACCCCAAACAGAGAGCAGGAGGATGACATAAGAAAGGGTGTAGAGTGGGGATAAGTGGTAATGGTGGAATTTAGGGTCAAACCAGGGAACTGCTGTATATACTAGTCATCTTGACATCACAATGTTGAGGTATGCGGCAACACACATAGCTGGACCCTTGGCATATTTGTTCAACTGGTCTATCACATCGGGACATGTCCCAGGAGGTTGGAAGTCAGCCAGGGTGGTTCCCATCTTTAAGGGGGGACCCTGGCCACCTGTCCAACTATAGGCCAATATCTTTGTTGCCTGTGGTAAGTAAAGTATTTGAAAAGTTGCTGTCTAGACAGCTTATGGACCATTTGGAAGGAAATGTGCTACTGGACCAGTACCAATCAGGTTTTTGAAAATCTCATGGAACTATGGTGGTCGTGTTAGGGGTCTTGGATGAGATCGGTGTAACAAATGATGCCCAATGTTTTACGGGAGCAATTTTGATCGATCTCTCCAAGGCCTTTGACACAGTTGCCCACCAACTGTTGCTGAAGGGCTTATGTGAGGTTGGACTGTCCAGGGAGACTTTACAATGGTTCTGCTCATATCTTTCCAATAGAGGGAAGGTCATGGCAGTGAATGGTTCAGAGCTGGCTCCCCTTCTTTTCCATAGAAGGGTACCACAGGGCTCTCTACTGGGCACCTTACTTTTTCTGGTTTATTAGAAAGATCTTGGACAACTTGTGGGGGCTGCCCGGTACCACTTATTCACCAATGACACCATCATTTATTTTTCTCATCCTCAATGTCAGGTGTACAAAATGCACTTCAGGATGGGTCTGATAATGTTCAAACTTATTTTACTAACTCAAAACTAAACATATCAGAAACTAAATGTATGCTTTTTGGGACAGCTTCAAAACTAAGAGGGGATTGTGAATTGAAAATTGTTGATGGTTCAGGAAGTATTTCGGAATGTGTAGATAATTACAAGTATTTAGGGTTCTGGTTAGATAGGTTATGTTCGGGGAATACCCATGTAGATAAGCTTGTAACCCAGCTGAGTAAGAAGGTGGGCTCTCTTTACAGACATAAAAATGACTTTGACTCAAAAACATTAAATTTAATCATAAAAGTTCACATTTTTCCTTTACTAGATTATGGAGACATTTTGTACGACAATGCAACTAGTGATAGGCTGTCAAGATAGGATGTGTCATTAAATAGGTTGGCCAGATTGGTGTTAAATTGTCCAAAATGTATACATCATTGCGAGATGTATAAGCAATTAGGATGGATACCCTTATGTGATAGAAGGGATATTCACAAACGGGTATTTGCCTATAAATGTGGGTTGGTCTATATCCCTTTATGTTTGAGCAATATGCTAAGTTTTAGGACTATAGAACCAGCTTTGAGGAATTCCAGAGCAAGAGAAATGTTGGTTCCTTTTTATAAAACAAAACATTCCCAGCCTTGTTTCAGCTACTATGTTCCAGTTCTCTGGTATAGCCTTCCTTAGGCATTAAGAACCCAAACCAGGCAACCTCTCAGTTTTTACATTGAAAAATTATTTGTAGTCTTTGGAAAGGCAGTGTAACTATTTTATCTAATTGTGTTATTGTGTTGCTTTGTTTTATTTATATTTATTGAATGTTTGTGTAAAGTATGAATGAAGGTCACCATTGTAAATGAATTTATACTCACTGGTCTTAACCTTGAAATAAACAAACAAACAAACAAGCTGTTGGCAAGCTGATGGACGCCATTATAAAGGAAAGATTTGTTGTATCCTTGAGACAAACTGTCTCCAGGAAAGCAGACAGAACAGGCTCACTGCAGGGAGGTTATGCAATACAAGTTTGGTTAGCTTCTTTGATTGGGTTTCTAGCAGGGGTTCAGTTAATTTATTTTTAGTGGAAGTCAAAAACTCCATGATTCAAAATTAGGAAGTTATTGCAATTTTTTGGAAGTCAAAATATTTCCTAGATCTCACATTTTGGAAGTCGATATTCTAGGAAGGACCAGTACATGGATGTTAATATAAATATTAATGGTAAATTATAATTTATTTCAGACATATCTGTTATTTTGTCACATCCATGCCTGCAGTTTTGGAAGTCATCTAATTTTTTGTTTTACATTTGGAAGTGAATGACTTCTTCACCTTTAATTTTGGAAGTTCTTGCCTTATTTCTGGAAGTCAAATACTCCCAAAATGGAGTCAAATGAATCCTTGTTAACTAGTGCAGTAGACAGGGACCAAGTGGTGGATGTACTATAACTAGACTTCAGCAAGGCCTTTGACGCAGTCCCCCACAAGAGACTGATCAAAAACCTGGCAGATATGGGGACAAGGGAGAAACTAACCGGATGGGTGAATGTGGATGGTGGTGGTGGATGGTGGTGGTGGTGAGGAGCACTCCAGGATGACAGAAGTTACTAGCAGAGTCCCACGAGGATGAGTGCTTGCTCCTGTCCTGTTGAATGTGTTAATCAGTGACATTGGAGATGGCTTCAAAAGAAAGATATGTATTTTTGCTTACATAAAGAACCAAGGGTATCATGTAATATGGGTGAGTCAAATTGATCGACTCAATTTGAGTGACTCATTTTGACCACCAGTAGGAATAGCGAGTGTTGAAGAATAGCAAGGAATAGTATATAGTGAGTGTAGCAGTGAGGTACTTTTTTTTTTGATAATCTTTTTAAGGTTTTGCAGATACACAACAGCAAAACACACAAAACAACAAGACACACACAATATTGTCTCATACAGTTCCTCCATAGGTGCATAGTTTCTCATTCTAAAAACAGATCAGAATATCACAATGACAATTTGCAGCCATGAACTTCAAATGTACCTTGAATACTATCGGTACCTCCTTTCAGGGACAAGGGAATGTGTCTCCTTATAAGTCCTACCTATCCCCAGAAGGGTGCATCCTCTCTTTCTCTTCCAAGACCCTACCTTCCAATCCTCCTGCATGACCTGAGCTTCCGCCAGTGTCAGTGAGGCTAGATATTGAACCGTGTGTGGAAAAACTTTTTCTTTGCCTCTGACCATAAAAGTTAGCTTTTCCAGTGCAAGTATCTGAATAGACAAGGCACGCAACTGGTTTAGTGTAGGAGGGCATTCAACACCATATATTTTGGATACAATGGCATGCCAAAACCAAAAGCACCCTGGCCCATCTGGGAGTGGCACTCAATCATCTCCATTCACCTTCTCCAACCCACATAAAGAGGGTTGAACTGGCGGTTCTCCTGCCATCTTCTCTAGTCTAACAGGACCACCTTCCAGTACCATGCAAACCCAGAAACAATGATAATATGTCCCCACCTCCTTGTCGATCTGCCACAGTCAGGGGAAACTGTTGGATGAACCTGTAAGTAATAAATTATCTATTTTCATATTTTTTAATCATCTAGCAAGGCTATTCTTTCCATGGGTCTATCACAGTTTATGTCCTGAGTGCTGGAGCTTTCCTATGAGAGTGTACATTTTTTCCACACCAATTATTTTTGCAATGTCAGAACTGGTTACCGAGCAATGAAATGGATGTTGAGAAATAGTGTGGATTAGCGCTATACAAAATGGAAGCCTCAGTCACCTCACTATACTGTATTTCTGAACTTTTCCCCTTTCTGTATTTATTTACCAGGTAGGTGCTCTATATAAAACATTTGTCTATTTTCAGGCATGACCCGAGAAAAAAGAACAGTGGAGACTGTCACAGCAGTAGACAATGCATAGTAAGGGACTACGCACATGTTTAGGAATACAGAGTAAGAGTAAAAGTAATATTGCACCAAAAATATCTAATTGTCATCTCAATTGTTCCTAATTGCATTTGCAATACCAATGAAAGGAAGTGTGTCCAGAAAGAGTCAGGTCCAACCATGAGAGCCTATGCTCAGTGGTTAGAGCACAGGGATGGTTTTCCGGGTGCCTAGTTTCAACTCCCAGTAGGTCACATTATTACTTTCTGACTACAATTTGTGATCTAAATTGCTTAGCAGTGGCTAATACTGCACCAGAAACATCTAATTGTCATCTCAATTGTTCCTAGTTGCAGGTTTTGCAATACTAGAGAAAGGAAATGTGTCCAGGAAGCATCAGGTCCAACCGCTTGAGCCTATAACTCAGTGGATGGAGCACCAGGGCGGATATGCCGTGGGCCTTGGTTCAGTTCCCAATATGTCACATTATTTCTTTCTCAGCACTGTTTGGAATACAGAGTAATAAACTGAAAAATTGAAATTCCATAGGGAGAAAAACAAGATGCAGGGTATATGGCAAGGTGCTACTAGTAAACACAGGTGACAGATACAGAAATAGGTTACGTACATTTAGAGATAATAAGCAGGATAACAACAAATACAACAATTCAGACATTTGCTACAGGCTGTGCCTGACTCCCCTTCTGCCTTTTCACTGTTTTAACACTCCAACAACTTATTTTTGATTAATTCTGCAGTGTTCTGCACTTGTGAGAAAATATGTTATCTTCTGCAGTTCGCAGTGCCACATGATTGGTAGAGTGTACTGCTTTGCTGACCAGTGCCTTTAGGAGTGTAGAGCAATGATAAAGCCACAGTCTCACTGCTCACTAGACAACAGATTTTGTTTTCCTTCCTGAAACTTTAGTTTTAATGCAACCCATTTGCCAAGTGTTTTCTTACCTGCTCCTATGTAGACCATCTGATTGTTATCAGTGTGTGAACCTCTATGAAGACGTTAGACTTTCTATGGTTTTAGAAACTCATGCCATCTGTCATAGGCTATGCTAAATCATTCATGACAACCACTGCTCTGACATGTCATTCTCCTGCATGAGAAGAGATACCACTAGATGAAAGAAATCACATTTTCGATGCCCAGTCCTTCTGTAGAATAATTCTCACTGTCTATGGCAAATTAGAATCTCTTGCCTCTTCTTTTCACTAAGCAATTACTATAAGCAGAGCACTCCAAGGGTTTTAGTATACTTCAGGACTAAGACTAATATCCCTACACTTTGTGTGTATATTCTGACTGAAATAACCTAGAAACAGAAATACAGAAATAAATGACAGCAGACGGAGACCAACGGTCCATCCATTCTGCCCAAGTTCCCTGTCTAACCCTGGGGACCTACTGTCCATCCAGGATCCTAGACCTTCCACTCCTCTCCTCTATTCTTCTTTCTGATTCTGTTGCCCCGAGTGGTCACTGTGTCCTCCACTCTGTCTCAACCATGCCTAAAACCAAAAACTGTTTTAGCACCCACTACCTCAGTTGGTACACTTGTCTAAAGCTCCACCACCATTTCTGTAAAATAACACCTCCTCACATTCCTCCTAAACCTCCCTCCTGTCAATTTCCATTCATGACCCCATGATCTTGAACTAGCATTGAAACTGTTCCTCACAGTTCACCTTGATAATTCCTTTTAGAAACTTGAAAATCTCTATCATATCTCCCTTCTAGCATTCAGAGAGTACATGTTCAGTGCCATGGGATGCTCCTGGTAAGAACTGCCCCATTGACACTAAATTATTTTTATCACCCTGCACTGCACCATCTCCAGACCATCCCTATCCTTCCTGAGGTGAAGGCTCCAGAACTGGGCGCAGTACTCCAGGTGATGCCTCACTAAAGATCAATAAAGGGGTAGTATTACCTCTTTCCTCCCTGCTGTCAGTACCTCTCCCTGTACACCCCAGCATCCTGCTTGCCTTATCATAGGTCTTATTGTACTGGCTCAATTACATGAGGGTGTCACTGATGATAACTCCCAGGTCACCTTCCTCAGTCGTAGTGCTAAGTCTCCCACCACCCGTCCAGTACTCTGTCTTGAGGTTCTAATTCCCCAGGTGCATTACTTAGCACTTTTTGGCACATAATTTCACCTGACAGACTTTAGACCTCCCCTCTAGCTTTTGTAAGTCACATTACATTTCCCTGATTCCCTCATCGCTATCCACCCTCCCACAGAGCTTAGTGTAATCTGTAAAGAGGCACAGCCTGCCATGGATACCTTCTCCAATGTTGCTGATGAATACATTGAAGAGGGCCAGGCCCAGGACAGATCCCTCAGGCACCCTGCTCATTACTGCCCTCTCTTCTGATTTGACCCACTTGACCACAAATCTCTGCTGCCTACCCTTTAGCCAGTTTCCTACCCAGTTCACAATGTCCTTTGGTGTATCCAGATCCTTCAAAAGTGTTGAAGTTGAACTAGAGCAAATCTATGATATGGGCCCTATCCAAGTCACCCAATCAAAGAAAACTATCAGGTCTGTCTGACAGGACCTCTCTGTCATGAACCTATGCTGTTTACTATCCTAGAGACTGTTGCTCTCCAGGAAGTCCACAAGGTCTTCCTTAATTAGTGATTCCCATCAGCTTCCCTACAATGGAGATCAGACTGACATATCTATAATTCCCTACTTGTTCCTTGTCCCCCCGCCTATGGAGCAGGATTATGTCCACCATCCTCTAGTCCCTTGAAACTGCCATCATCCATAGTTACCAGTTGAATATCCCAACCAGGCATTCAGCCAGTTCCACTGCCAGTTCCCTGAGAATCCTCGGATGTAGCACATCTGATCCCGGGTCCTTACCAACCTTTAGGGCCACCAGCCCTTTCTGGACCATGATGCTTGTAAATGTTGGCTGTCTAATCTGCAAGACCCCATTACTGGCCCCTTTGATGCCACTCTCAGACAACAAGCCATCTTCCTCCCTAGTAAAAACTGAGCAAAATAATAAAGAATGACGGCATTTTGCCGGTCCCCTTCTATCACCCTACCCCATTTGACAACCTAATGATTCCATCTCTTGTCCTTCTTTTTTCCCCTAATACATTGGAAGAAACATTTTTCACCACCCTTGACCCCTTCTGTAATAGGTAGCTCTGTGACTGCTTTTGCCTCCATAACTGCCCTCTTTGCCTCCTTACATCTCAGTAAATATTTTCCTCATTCTTCCTCCCATTGCTTCTCTTTTTACTTGTAGAAGGCCTTTCCTTAGCTCCCACCATTTCCCTGACTTTTGTAAGAACACAGATGGTCTCTTGAATGTATTCCTTTTGGTTACCCTTTTCATAGATAACTTAAATGCCTCAAGAATGGCCCCCTTTATTACCTCCATCTTTCTTTTACTCCATCCAAACTGTCTAACCCGACTAACTTATCCTTGACTAGTTCCCTCAGCCTGCTGAAGTCTGCCCTCCTAAAATCAAGGACTTCAATTCTCGATTGGGGATTTCCAATCCCTAGTGCCAGTTCAAACCAAATGAAGTTGTGCTCACTATCCCCTAGTGGCCTCCCTACTCTCACTGCTTCTATCTCCTCCAAGTTGATGAGCACCACATCTAGAATGGCAGTCTGTCTGGGGGGTTCCTTAATGAGCTCTACAAAGGATATAGTCCTGGATTGCATCCAGTAAGGCATGACCTCTGATACTCCTGGCCACCTGAATATCCCAGCTATGTCTGACAAGTTCAGATCACCCACCAAAACTACTTTCCCTTTGTGATCCTCTTTCAAGCTCTTCCACAAGCTCCTTATTGCCTCTCTCCTTGCCCCAGAGGTATAGATCACCCTAAGCATAGTTCCTGCCCAGGACTGCCATGAGTTGCACCCACAGAGACTTGATTCACTATTTTTACTGTACCCCTGATGCACCCATCCTCCACCTCCAAAATGTCATCCCTGACATAAAGAGCTACTCACCCTCCCACCTTTTCCTCCAACCCTCCCAAACAATGAATACCCAGGAACCATCAGGCCCTAGTCATTATTTTCTGTTGCCCATGTTTCTGTGATGGCCACAAGTTCCATCTCAGTGTCTTCCATCAGCACCTGTAGCTCACTGGCTTTATATTTCTACTCTCAAGTGTTGCTAAGAGTTTATTTATGTATGAAACTAGTTTAACACATTGCTTAGCTATGTCTCTATACAGTCCTACATAATGTGTTCCACTTTCTTACTCTATTTATGTATTCAGCTGTCATAAGTTTACTTGATGTATGTATTTTGGCTGTTTCTTTGTTCCCCCTTCCCCAGGATGTACCTGGAATCAAGCAGTACACTGCTCAGTGTGCCCTCCTGATAACATTTTTAAACAAATAAATAAACAAATAACCCAGGCTCAAGGTATTTTTTTTTTTAACCAATTATTTTACCAGGTGAGACACACTAAGCTGAAAGCTTGTTTGCATGTGCAACCTGGGAGCACGATGAAGTTAAGTGACTTGCTCAGAGTCACACAGTATGTACCTAGGAGGCTGTGGGATTCAAACCCAGGTCTCCAGATTTGCAGCTCAGAGCCTTAACCCACTGTGCCATACTGCCTCCATGTTTCTATGCTCCTATGTATTAATGCATATACCCTTCCATCTGATCCCAGAACCCACTTTGCTATTCATCTGACTATGATACTTGTTTTTCCCATGCTCTCCAAGCCTCTTTTTATCTTGGTTTTTGCACATTTAACATTACCCCTCTCTAATGTCCCCTCACATGGCCCAGATAGTACCTCATCCCTTTTTATATTTGCTGAGCTTCTACTTGCCACCAGATCTGGAGGAGTACTAGCTAGCATCCCCTTTTTCTCACCTATCTCCACTCCCCCCCCCCCACAGTCAGTTTAAACATGTGTTATAGATGTCAAATGTCTACCCCAGCACACGGGCTTCCACTTTCATTAGGCGAAGTCTATCACCATTGAAGAGTCTCCTGTCCCACAAGCACCCACAGCAACTCTGACTCACTATTATGACCCTTATGCACTCAGCACTAAAGGTATGGCAGTTGGGTTTCAATGACAAAGTACAAAATAATGTAGTTAGAGCACAGAAATCCAGGGGTGGAGTACAAAATTGGTGGAGTGGTACTGACAACTACCAATCAGGAAAGAGACCTGGGCTAATATAATCTGATTACCTAAAGGTGGCTAGGTAGTGCAACAAGGTAGATAGGAGGGCTAGTGGGATGCTTGGGTGCATAGAGAGAGGTATCAGCAGCAAAAAAAGGGATGTGGTGTTACCTCTGTATAGATCATCAGTTAAGTCCACCTAGAGTATTGTGTCCAGTTCTGGAGACCAGATCTCTGGAAGGACATAGACAGAGTGGAGGCAGTCCAGAGGAGGACAACTAAAATAGTGCAGCATCTGCATCAAAAGCCATACAAGGAGATACTAAAATCTCAATATGTATACCATGAAAGTGAGATGGAGAAGGAAATGTGAGACACCTTAAATACTTCACATGGGCAAATAAGGTATAGGAGAGAAGTATTTTTGGATACAAAGGTGCTCAAGAACAAGGGGACATGCTATGAAGCTGGAGGGGTAGATTCAGACGAGATGTAGAAAGTACTTCTTTACAGAAAGAGTGGTGGATTCATGGAACAGTCTTCCAGCGGAGATGGTAGGGTGAAACAGTTCAATAATGCATGGATAGGCACAAGGAATCACGTGGAAAGAAAAGGGGGAGGGAGAAAGAGCTGTAGGTCAAGTCTGCGATGATAATGTAGTTAGGGAAAATGGACAGACAGGGTGGGTCAAGTTGGCCTTATCTGCCATCAAATTCTATGTTTCTATGTTCCAGAAATCCTCCCATTCCCACAGAGAGGGGTACCTCTTTTCCTGTCACCATACCTTAAGCCATCTGTTAAACTCCTGTATTTATCCTATCCTATTTTCTGCCCCTGCTCCATATAGGGAGGGCTTCAAAAAAGGCCAGGGAGCTGAGTGTGCCATCAATCTGTCCCCAAGTCTATGGAAACTCTGTTTCACCATCTCCACTGATTGGTTCATCAGATCTTTGGTACCTAGATGTACAAGCACCCCCCTCCATGCTTCACCTGCTCCATCTCCACCATCCTCCTTATCCTGTCTAAATTCCAGAAGGATGATGCCCCAGGAAGGCAACAGACCAATCCCTTCCTATCCAACCCCCTTTACCAACCTCCCTACCCCCTTAATCACTGATCAGTAAGATTCTCCTGGTAGACTTTCTCCCTTTGGGTGCCTTCATGTTGCCCTGCCCATTCCAGTCAACTGTCATGGAGTCCCACCCAGCAGAGTCAGGTGCCTGAACCTCCTCTAAGGGTGTGAAAGGAATTGAAATCTGGAAGGTGCTGGGGAGGACAACCTCATTATGGCTACACCTGTTCCCCTTCCCTCCCATCTACTCTGTATCCCTCTGGGCCAGTGGGTCTCTGGGGGAGAGGGGGTATGGGTTTGGCTCAGTCTAAGCTGATGGCACAGCTGAGATATTTTTATCCTTGCTGCTACCAGTTGAACATGGAGGCCCACCAATGACTGGCAGACTGGGCAGAGCCCCCTCCTCCAGAGCATATCCATAGAGAACAGCACCACACAGCCACCACAACTGACTGCCTCCCCTCTGAACCCCACCCCCATAAGACTTGTACTAAACAGAAGACTATTTTAATTTAAACTGTTCACCCAGATAGGATGTAGCAGTAAGACTCTGTTATAGCACGGAAAACAGGAGTATAATCTACCTCATATTCCTCACTCAGATAGGGTGAAGCTGTAAGATTTAACTAAAGCTCAAAACAACCCTGCAAATTAAAACTACACTAACTATAACACAGACACATGTGTGACATTAAACTTTACCTAAGCAAGTAGTATTAACTGTAGCTGATGTTGGCTACTCCACTAACCTGCAGTACCCACCTAGATAGATTACAGCTAGGATCTAGTAGCAGTTAGCTCCACAAACAATTTTCTCACTAACGATGCAGTTAACAGTGCATATACAATGGGCAGAGATCCTGGCTACTGGCTGTCTCTCCTGGCTGAGTCCCTGGTAGACTCTTATGATGTCCTTTGCACTCAGTCCTTAGCACAGAGGACTGCAGCATGGAGGGCCCCCTGGCTATACAGTAGTTACCTTTTAGGAGAAGTAGTGTCTCACAGTTAGCTTGGAGATCTGGAGGCATGGCTACAGGAGGGTCTCCAGGTAACGATTGATATCTGACTATCCCAGGTTCAATATTGCATAAGAGGGATGGGATAAGGGCAAGGGGTAGAAGTGTAGCCCTCTATAATTCAGGAAAGCTTACAAGCTACTGAGAATGGCACTATCAAAAGGGAGGGGGAGTCTAGTCAGTGTGGGTGCAGCTAAGAACAGCTTCAGGAAAACAAAAAAGGATGCGAGTGATATACAGATGTTCAGGGCTGGAGGAGTAGGAGCATAAAGAACTAGGAGAGGAAAATAGGAGAAAAGCAGCAAAGAAGAAGTGGTTGTGGGTGACTTGAACCATCGGGACATTTACTGTGCTACTCCAGCTGCTACAGTAAGAGTATCAGACATCTGGCACTTGCTTGACATAATACAGGCCTGCTTACTGGTCCAGTGGCTCAGGGAACCTACTAAACATGATGTCAGTCTTGATTTGGTACTTAAAGAGCCTCTAACACTATTGAGAAAACATTGAAAAACACAAGGTTGGACACAGTTTAGCTCACATTTTATACATTTTCTGCAATTAGGCTCCCATTTCCTTTATCGCTGAGAAGAGCTACATTAAAACAGAATCTCTGTCCCCTAGACTTCACCTTCTCTGACAGCTTGTCTACACTGGCATCATAATCTCCTGTTTATGCCATCATAATTGTCTCCCTAACAACAGATCAACAGATTGTGATGTCATAAACAGAATTTGTGATGTTAGGTGTGGACAAGCAGCCAGAGCAATAGTGGAGATCACCTGTTTTCACGCATATGTCCTTAGTAATAAGGAATAATGGGTGACAAATACTCAAAAATATGGAATATAAGCTGAACTCGGTTTAAACATTGCATGTAATCGCCCCGGGTTATGTAAGGAAAGGGACTTGACTCATTACATTTACCTGGTTAACAAAAGTTTAAATAAATGTAGTCCTGGCGCTGTGCCAGTGGATACACCCCTACCTGTTCGCTCTAACAGGTTACAGGGCCTGGGTTCTGTTATGGTGGTGATTGGGGTTCTATCCCAAAGATAATACAATAGCATGGGTCTCCACCCAGAGAAAAGTAGAAGTTAGTCAGATGACTGACTGGCACAGCCTCCTGGGATGCTGCACCTACCCACCTCCCCTACCAACCACCCACACCTGAATACCCAACCATTCAAGAACACTAGTAACTATGTACAGTAATGATCTGATAGACTCAGAGAATTCCTGCACACATAATTTCAAATGATAAATCACAACTTTATTGGGAGTAAGGACTGGGAATGGATACCGGAGAAAAGATGGCTGTGAATAAAAAAGGTGGTTAGAGTGAACAAGTAACAATAACAATATAGGCCCCATAGGCCAAGCCACCCAGCCTACCCCACTGGTACCAGTGTCTACCTTGATAGTCCTCGGGTACCCACAAGGTAAATCATTCAGTGATGATTGCCTCCGAATGTCCAGAAATATGGAGCTCCATGCTGCAATGGGCGGATGGAATCTTGCTTGAGGAAATTGCAGCTTTATTTTTATTTATTTATTTGTTTTGATCTCAGATTAACACCTTTGAGTGCAGGCGCTCGTTTACAAAGGTTCCACGTCAGTGGTGGGAGGGTAACATACAGGCACAAGAATATTACTATAAACTAAATGACAAAAAACAACAGTATAACTAAAAGTATACTGTATCTTGATAAAATACATGTGAGGATAAATACACTTTAGTTAATGATAACAGTAACAGAAATGATATAAGAAAACAGTACCTGGAATTGATAAGTGTCGGATTCTCAAGTAAAAAGTATATAATAGATAGTTAATTTATTGAGCTTATCCCCTTGATCGACGGTCTGGATGCTTACATAGAAACATAGACTTTGATGGCAGATAAGGATCGCTTGGCCCATCTAGTCTGCCCATTTCCCTACCTACAGGATAGGCCGCAGATCCTAGTTAACCAACAGCCTATTTCTTCCTACCCACCACAAGAATTGCCTTATGTCTGTCCCATGCATTCTTGAATTCTCCCACAGTTTTAGACCCCACAACCTCTCAGGAAGGCTGTTCAATGCATCCACTACCCTCTCTGTGAAATAATACTTCCTCACATTGCCCTGAACCGCCTCTTCTATCTTTAAATTGTATCCCTTGTTCTTGCATGTCTCTTTTTTTGAAAGATGCTACCCTTTGGACTTTGTTGATTCCATTGGGGTATATAAAAGTTTCTATCATGCCCCCCTTCTTTCTCACGGGTATACATATTAAGCTCCTTTAGTCTCTCCACATACGGCTTCTCTTGCAGACCCTGCACCATTTTAGTTGCCCTCCTCTGGACTGCCTCCATCCTGTCTATGTCCTTGCGGAGATGGGGTCTCCAGAACTGGACGTGAGTACTCCAGATGGGGTCTCACCAACTGTCTGTACAGAGGGATAACAACTTCCTGTTTTCTGCTGCTGATGCCTCTCCCTATACATCCCAGTATACCCCCAGCTCTCCCTACTGCTTGTCACCTTCCGCTGCTTCTGACCCATTGCAGAGCTCTGTGGCAGAACCACATCAGCCCCAGAAGGCCCAGACCTGGGAGTGGTTCCACAGCACAGGTGCCCTACCACTCCAGCAAGCACCAGTGACCTACTGAGACAGTAGGTCCCACTTGGAAGGGGTTAGCCGATTCCCTCCCTGGCTGTGGGTGAGAACTCCCAAATGGTGGGGTCCTCCTGGAGCCCCTGCACCAAGTTCAGAAACCACAGAAATCACAGGCAATAGCTCAAGCAAAGTCCAGTGCCAGCTGGCAGTGGGTGCAAGCTCTAGATCAATGAAGTACAGGTGCAATCAACAGGGAGATCCAAACACAACAGGCCCCTGCACACCAGTCCACACTTTCCAGTTAGAAAATGCCAACACAACCTTTTCTTCATCTGCAGCTGGAATGCAGCTCTCAGCCACTTCAACCAGTTCACTCAGGAAATGTACAGCACCTGGCTAGCACCCTGACGTCCAAAGATGATTTGCCTCTTCAGAATCACAGTCGCAGTCCCACACAGGTAACATTAATTCTCAGCAACAACTGTGGCACTCAAACAGAACAGCTCAGTCCTCCTGCTCAATTCAGTCCACCAGTGCAGGGTACTGCAGCTCTTAGCTTCTCCAATATAATCAAAACAGCCACAGTACCTGGGGAATCAAGGTTTCTGTTCAGTCTCAAGATCTCTTTCCCCTGTTGATCCTTTCCTGAAAAGAGCAATTTACACTAGAAACCTGGGCAAGGCCTCTTCAGTCCAGATCCACTCTCACAGGAGACCTCTGACTTGTACAGAGCCCAGGTACAGACTGACTTGAACCCAGAAAGCCCACTGGGTTTCACACGAGAATCCAAGGATCTGATTGTCTGAATATCTCAATTATCCGTAACCACAGGGCTTATTGTGGCATGGTTTAGGCATCTGAATTAGTTCCCTCCTGTACCCAGAAGTCCTTCTGTCACAGTTTTATGTGCCTAAAGAGATGATTGGCTACTGTTTGGGGGTTCAGGTGTCATCAGAATGTCAGCCCCCATTCAGAATTATGCAGTCCAACACAGTCTCCGGCTTTCTGACTTCTGGTGTTGCTAAACAACTACTTTTGTCTCAAAGCAGCCCCACTGCTTTGTAGCCCCAACTGTTCCCTGTGAAACCAGCCCACTCTTAAACACTTTCCCACAGTATATTCCCCACTGTTGCTGCCAAAATTCCATTCCCCTAGCTGTTAGACAGCACCTCATTAATATTTATGATGGCTCATGAATTATTCATGAGCCCTTGCTTTGTGCACAAACTTAAACTTAACTTTACAAAGAGCTGAGGCTCCTCTTTCACCTCATTAAGATCTCTGGTCCCCACTAAACTCAAAAAGGGCACCGGTACCACTGAAGAGCTACCTGTTGTTGGACTGCTATGGCGGTCAGCACCACAGAGTGCATTCTGTGCATGTGCGATTCGCTTCAAGCTCCGAAGAACATTTCCAATAGCGGCAATCACACCCCACACTCCTGGTCCAAAATGCAGCCAAAATCAAGTGTGGACCACTCAGAGGATACCCAGGGGCACCAAAGGACTTGGCAAGCTACTGGAAAACCCCACAGAAATGGGAGGAAAACAGGACAAACCGGGAAGAATGGGAGCAGAAGGTAAGTCTGGGAGGGGAGAAGTTAAATAAATAAATACATCTCAAAATTTGGTCTTCCAATTGGGTCAAGGCCTGTTTAGCAATTTGGAGGTGGTGGAAGGGTACTGGTGAGAGAACCACTAGGGTTCTGTGACTGCAGTACCATGTGATTTGAACTGGCCTGAGTAAATGCAGACACTTCTGAAGACTGCGATCCTACTGTAGATCGCAGAAGGGTAGATTTCAGTAAAAAGAGGGAAAGAGTCATTTAAAAACTGGAGGGAGAAGACAGGATCAAAGGGTACAGGAAAAACACACAGTTATCAAGGGGGCTGTTTTGAGGTGACAGATACTTGCATGAGAAAGTCACAAAGAGTAACAAATATAGAAAGGCCAATTTGATTCTTCAAGTAAGTGGGAAAGGTGGTGTGGGCCCAAAGAGGCCATCATAAGATACAAAGAATCAAGAATAGGAGGAATACAGGGGATATCAGGACAAGTGAAAGGAAGCAAAAGGGGTGGTTAGAAGGGTAATTTAGCAAACACAGAGCTACATGTTGCTGAAGGTATCAAGTGGGGAAAATAATTATTTAGGTACAGTACATTAGGAGGAGAAAGAAAGACAAGGAGAGAATTGTCAGACTATAGGAGGGAGTAGAGGATGACAAGGTAAACAATTATTGCTGCTCATTATTCATGGTGGAGGAAAAAGGGCCTCTACCAAAGAGTGATGTTAAGGCCTCCACAAGGCGGGTGTAGGAAATGGGATGGGCTGTGGTCATGGTGGATAGGGGAAAGGAATAGCTTGCAGCCCTTAAGGTAGATAAAGCACTGGGACCACAGACATAGACCCAAGGGTGCTTAGCGAGCTGGGTTCAGAGCTGGCTGAGCCCCAGACTGAGCTGTTCAGGTACTCAATGGACTTTGGTGTGGTTCTGGGTGCTTGGAGGTCTGTGGATGAAGTTCTGCTCCATACAGGGGAACAGGGAAGACCCAGGAAACTAGTAGCCAGTCAACCTGACCTTCACGGTAGATAAACTGATGGAGACTCTTGTCAAAGAAGCCTACTGGCCTACCTAGAGGCAAATCGGTTACCAGACAGCAAGCAGCATGAATTTGTGACATGGAAATTATGTCAGACCAGCCTAGTGGTATTTTCTTTTTACTGGGTCCTGAGGGCAGTTGATAAACGTCAGGTAGTGGATTTACTCTACTTAGATTTGGCAAAGCCTTTGCCTCAATGCCACACAGAAGGCTGCTGAGAAAGCTGGGAGAGAATTGGATAGATGGGTAGGCAACTGGTTTGGGGAAGAAAATAAAGGATGGTAGAGAAGAGGGTCAAGTTAGAGGACGGGCAAGTCATAAGTGGTGTGCTGCAGAAGTGAGCCCTGGGGCCAGACCTGTTCAAAACGTTCATTAGTGACATAGTGGAGTGCTTTCAAGGGAAGATGTGTCTCTTGCAGATGACACAAAACTATGCAACAAGGTAGACAGCAAGGAGGTAGTGAGGGAATTAGAGGGATCTGGAGAGGTGGTCCAAAATATGGTAGTTGAAATTTAATGCCAGAAAGTGCAAAGCTATGCACTTACAGAAGAGGAACCTACATACAGAGTACTATATGAAGAAAGGGGTACTTGGCCACAACATCAGAGGAAAGGATCTGGGAGTCTTCATTAGGGACTCTCAAACAATCCAGGCAGGGCAATAGAGCACACAGCAAGCAACAAGGATTCTGAGATGCATTGGGAGAAGATTTGACAGCAGAAGGAAGGCGGTGATGTTACCCCTGTACAGGTCACTGTGAGGCCTCACCTGGAGTACCGTGCCCAGTTCTAGAGTCTGCTCCTGAGAAATGACATGGATAAGCTATAGTTTATGTGGTGTGGAGGTCACCAAGAAGATCCAGGGCAAACAGGACAGATCCTAGGTGGAATGGCTTGAGGCCCTTAACATACACTCACTAGAGACCAGAAGGGCAAGTGGCGACATGATAGGGACATACAAGTTCCTGTGGGGAATTAATAGAGTAAACTGTGAAGACCGATTCAATAGGAACACAAGTGTAGTAACAAGAGGATGTGAATGGATGCTAGTTGGTTGAATGCTAAGAGGAAGTGTTACATCCCAAAGAGGGTGGTGAAGCAATGAAACACATTACTGACAGAAGTGGTGGGGGCAGGAACTATACATGGGTTCAAACATGGTTGAGACAGGAAAGAAATGAAAATTCCAGCAGGAGGAGCTAGGTAGGTGGGGGAGGACTTGGAGAGAGGGAGGTAGTGCTGTAAAAATACCTTCTCACAAATATTTGGGCTGAATATTATATTCAGGCCCCAAAAATACTTGGGTATTTGGTATGTGGATTCAGGTATACGGCTCTATGTGGGCAGAGAAACAAATCACAAGATATCCCTATTTTCTTCACCTGGTGGTCAGGGCTAACGTCCTGACCACCCTCCCAGCTCTTAAACATTTTTCCACCCGCCTCATCTTTTTCCATGTGCCCCCCCCAGTGCCAGAGATAGGTTTATTGTCAGCTCCTGGCACCCTACCAGGAGCCAACATAATTTTTCAAACCATCACCGTCTCCTTATCCAAACTTCCTGTTCCCTTTATATATTTTTTTTATTTCAGCCCCCTTGAGCCCTTACTTTCATTGTTTTTTTTGGGGGGGAGGGTTAACGGCAACCAGTAGTATCCAGGCTAGTCAGCTGGCACCCCTCCCTCATCCAGTCCACCACGGCGGTGCTTTGTGGATCTCCTTAGCATCCCTCCCATGGCTATTAATAAATCTAATAAAGTACTGATGAAACCGAATTCGAACCTGGGGATCAGTGACAGACTGAGGAGAAGAGTGAACATCTGCAAGGATACACACAGCTGTAAGGGTGTGGTAGGGCACTTATGGTGATGATATGCCGAATTGACTGCAGCATAGCATCATCATTACAACTGGCCAGCCTCCACTCAAGATTGCACATTTACATTTATAAGTATTTTATTTAATACTTTTACTAATGGGGAGATGGGAGAGATGCTAAGGAGCTCCGAAAAGCACTGCAGCAGTGGATTGTATGAGGGAAGGGGGTCTACTGACCAGCCTGGGTACTACTACTTGCCACCAGTCCAAGCAGTCCCTTGTCCAGAGGCAAGCCTCCATCATCCAACCCCAGTCCAAGTGTAGTCCCTGGTGTCCACTGCACCACCTTTTACATGTTGCCCCCATCCAGGCAGTCCCTGGCATCCATTATACATCCTTTCACACCATATCCCAATCCAAGCAGTTCCTGTTGCCCAGTGCATCCCTTTCTACACCTTGTATCAATCTAAGCAGTCCTTGAAACCAGTTGCACCCCTCCCACCCTCTGTATAATGCCAAAAAGTCTGTAGTGTCCATGGTCTCCCTCCTCCTAGCCTAATCAAAGTAGTTCCTGATTTTCACCTGCTTCCGCCTCCTAACCCTTCCCCAAGTCAAATAGTCCTTGGCATCTAGTGGCACTCCAACCCAATCCAGACCTCAGTAAAAGCTGTCTCTGACATCAAGTTGCACCCATCATCTTCGCATTAATCCAATCTAGTATTCCTCACCTTGTCCCAGGCTGAGTAGTTCCTAACACTCAGTGGCAACCCTTGCCTCTCCATAGTCCAAATTCAAATAGTCTCTGATGTCTCATGGCATTCTCTTCCTCTCTCAGCCCAAATCAAGTAATTCATTGTGTCCTGTGGCAAGCTCCTTCCTCACCCTGCCCCAAGCCAATCACTCCCTGTCACCCAGTGCCACCCCTTCTCATACCATCAACCCCTGGTGCCCAGTGGTCCTAACCCCAGATGGTGGCCAGCACAAACCCACCGTTCACCTCATCAACTGGCAGTCTGAAATACATCATCACAAACTCAGGTAATGACATGCAGTAGACAAAAAAATGAATATTTCAGAGTTGTGATGATTAACGATACTGAAATAGACACACTGTCATCTGTTTCATTTCTGCAATTTGTGATAATGTCATTCGGATGTCAGCCAGCAGAGAAGGTGACTGAAAGGTTAGTGCCATCTGCCATCGAAGTGGGCGTGGTACAGTGGCAGCAGGGATAGGCTCCCAGTGCAAACAATAAGATTTTTTTGTTTTATTTCTTGGTAATCAGGAAGGCCCACTAGGCACAGGACATGTTTTCAGGGGTGACTCAGTAGCACTGGAGAGAATTTGTGACTTGTTCAGGGTCGCTCAGTGTGCAAGTGGAAGTTATAGGAATCAAACCCAGAACTACTGGATGTACTAAGCGCATTCATAGCTCGTTACTCTACTATTAAGGCTATACTGCCAGCCCAAGATAGAGGGGGAGTTAGGATTCAGCTAGAGTAAGAGGGCAAACAGAAAAGTAAACCTGATGCCAGGGATGGGCTTCTGATTTTTTTAGTGGTGCTTTAAAAAAAATACACTTCTGACACCAGGAATAGGCTGGCGGTATCTGTTAAATTAAAAAGAAACTAGAAAAGCAGACATTTATTCTCAGACAGAACAGCCACTATTATCTTCTGACCATTTCCAGAAATAATTCTATGTGATATTTTTGTAATGCTTGAAACTATATTTTGAAAGCAGTAACATTTGAACTGATAAGCTTAAAACATATTTGTTTCAAATGAAAGTCTGGAGGTGATCAACATGTATAGACCCTAGCGATCACGAGTTCGTCTGTGCTGCTACATGATACTTCTTGATACAATATGTTGTTAAAAATGAGATGACTTTAAATTGTTGTTAGCCATTGTATGTTTTTTTTTTTTATCGATATGAAACATTTTTATTTTTTTATATGAATATATGGTTGCTGTAGTGATAGCTAAAGATGGCGGACAGCTTCCAGAGAGGATAGAATGCATTAAAATGGAAAGTTGCAAGGGGGTCTGGAGGAGGGAGAACAATATGGGGGCAGATCCCTCGATAGATACTGAGGGTCGAGCAGACATGGTAGACCACAAGGCCTTTTTCTGCTGGCTCCACTGTATGTTTTTTTTTTTTACATATGCTTCATTGCACATTTTCCAAAACAATACATATGAACAGTAAAATACCAAACATATCGTACTAAACATGGTAACAGTAAACTAGCCAAAAGCAACCACAACATGGCACAGTGGGAAAAATTTAGTAAAATACATAAATACATACTGTGCATATTCCATTTTAGTTCATTGGCCAACCACGCACGGTGACCATAAAGAATCAAAGAAAAAGGGGTAGCCAAACTTACAAAAGTTTCAATGTAGAGACTGAGGAAGCCCCAGCAGAGAAAACTGTTCTAAGTATGAATCCCATTTAGCTCACCTGGTTAACATATGAATATTGTCACCATCATATCAAAAGTGTAAACTCATACACATATCCTACATTACATGAATTTCTTGTACAGCATTAATCCAATCTGCAAGCGTGGGCAAGATGGGAGTCAACCACTTTCTAGTGATACTTTTAAAGGCTGCAAGCACAAAAATACGATGAAGATAGTTTTTCTGAGAAGTACTTGCATCCCCTGGAAGGACACCAAGAAAAAAATTCAAAAAGGAATGGAACTGAAAAATCCAGAACACTAGAGATTGTATTAGCTACCAGACTCCAAAAATGTTGTATCTTGGAACAAGACCAGAATATATGAAAATGATCACCTTTAGCTCTGCAATGTGACCAACATAAGCTCGACCCACCCACAAAATAGTGACTAGTGTCTGGAGTCTGGAATCCTGAAAAAATGATCCACAACCTTCCACCTGAATTCTCTCCAATAAAAGGAGGCAGTAGTTTTATGAATTATTTGCCAAGTTTTTTTCTTGCATTGAGAATCAAGTGTCCTACACAGAGCTGCATCCTACTGATCCCAGATAGGGTGAGGAAGGATATGGGTATTACGTTGCAAAAAAAGCATATTGGGAAGATGTAACGCTGGTCTCCACAGATGCTTTCTGCTCCCGCATGAGATATCTTTCTAATGTAACTGGCTGGTCAGGAAAAGAAAAAACTTTAGGAAAAGTCAAAGAAAAATTCCGAAGCTGAAAATATGAAAAAGTTCTGTATGGGGGATTTGGAACTTATAGGTTCATAGGTTACAGTCTCAAGTTAGTTAGCTTAATAAGCCATTAGGAGACTTGCCATAACAGTGGACGCCCCCACATATAAATCTAGCTGATATTTAAAGGAGACCATACTAGGGGCTCCCACCACCAACTCAAGTAATGCATTCCATATACCAGCCACTCTCTGGTTAAACCAGTTTCCTCTCCTTATAGTCTTATATAAATCCCCCTTCAACTGATAGGGGTTCCCTCGTGTGGCCCTGCCTTCATTTTCTTTTCTGGTGAGACCAGATGTTTCCCAAATGATTTTATCATTAAAAGCTCTATATACATGGCATAAATCCCCTCTGACTCTATGATATGACATACTAACATACTATTTGCCAGCAGATTAGGCCTTACGGTCTATCGAGTCTGCTCGAACTTTAGATCCTTAGTTGGGTGCCGAGACCCTCCCATCCCTTGTGCTCCAGAAACCCGTATCATCCATCCTCACCCCCCCTGGGACAGGCCATCATCTGATACATCCACTTTCTGTGTCTGTCCCATCCTCTCTTGAAGCCCTCCACTGTGGATCTCTGAACTAGCTCACCAGGCAGTGCATTCCAAGGGTCCACCACCCTCTCAGTGAAAAACCTCCTCCTCTTTTCCTCCCTCACCCTTCCACCTTCAAACCATGCCCTCTGGTGATACCTCCCTGCTTTAGTCTAAAGATCCCCTCCATGTTTACCTATTTATTCCTTGAGGTACTTGAAGACCTCAATCATGTCCCCTGTCTCCCTCTCCTCCAGTGAAAACAGGCAGAGCTCCTTAAGTCTGTCCTCATCACCAAATCCCCTAGCCCTCGTATCATCTTTTGTTGCCCTCCTCGTACCCTCCTCTCCAGGAGCTGTCGTCCCTCTTCATGTGGTCTCCAGTACTGTACACAGTACTCAAGGTGTGGTCTAACCAGTCCATTGTACAGCGGCAGAATCACTTCCTTGCTCCTAGAGGTGATCCCCTTACGATGCATCCCAACATCCTGTTTGCCTTGCTAGCCGCCTCCTGCACTGCTCAGAGTTATTCATACATGCATCCACCATGACCCCTAGGTCTTTTTCCCTATTGAGGCCTCCAGCACCTCCCCTCCCAGGGTGTACCTGTGTTTAGGGTTTCCCCGACCAAGATGCAACACCTTGCACTTGGTGATATTGAAATTTAATTTCCATGTGTGAGCCCAGCTTTCCAGGGTGTCCAGGTCCCCTTGCAGGGCCAACCTCCTCTTCTCCTCAACTACTGCTCCCATCTTGGAGTCATCACAGAGAGACTCATTTCACCCCTATACCCTCCCTGATGTCCGATATGTGTGCATTAAACAGGATCGGACCAGGACCGAGCCCTGCGGTACCCCACTACCAACCTCTCTGGGGTTCGAGAGCCCCTACAGACCACTACTCTCTGAGTTACATCGAAAACATTCCCAATTTCCTTGAGTATCTCTGTAGGCCATCTCCTTCACCTGTTTCACTTTCTGTCATTTTTCTTGCACTCTCTCCACACTATCGTACATCCTTCACTTTGAGGAGTGAAGAATGGGGCACCATATTCAAGCACCCGCCTCACCAATGAACCATAAAGTGGCACCAACACCTCCTCTGTCCTGCTGCTTATATTCTTAAGCTTCTGGCAGAGAATGAAGATGGGCTCAGCTTTCCAGATGAGGAGGAAAACACAGAGTGAAGTCTTTTCTATCGTAACAAGCTTGCAATCAACAGCAATTATTTACTCTGTGCACTTTGTGCTTAAAAATAACAGTCTAGATTTTAATTCTAAACTGTAGTGGATTTTTGCTATGCTTTTAACAGGGGTTGTGCAATAAAACCAGCTCAGCTTATACACAAGTCACTAATGTTTCTTTGCTTTTAACTGCATCCGGGGGGGGGGGCCTATATGCAAGTCGGCTTATACATGAGTATATACGGTATATTTAATTTCATAGGATCTTATTTGTCCTTTTTACGAAGTCTCTATTATGTTTATCAAAGCTCAGAGTGTCTGTAATCCACACCCCCAAATATCTTTGTTTCCATGTTCATAATTAATCTACCATTTACAGCATACCTAGCTCTATGGTTATTACTACCACAGTGCATAGCCTTACATTTAATATCATTGAACACCAATTTGTGTTCAGCTGCCCACGTCTCCAATCTATGTAGGTGTCTCTGGAATTTTTCTACTGATTCTGTGTTGTTAACCATGGCCCCCACCTTAGTATCATCTGCATAGTTACAAAGCCACGCACCATCTTATACTTGCATCAATGAGACAAAGATTTTAAACAGAATTGGTCCCAATCCCCTGAGGACACCACTTGTCACCTCTCCCACTCAGACCAGTGTCCTCGAATGCCAACTCTCTGCCTTCTTTTTTCAACCAGGACCCTATCCATGTCACTAAACCTGTATTTAATCCTGTCTCATGTAAGAAGTCCAAAAGCTCTGCATGAGACAGAATCAAATGCCTTTGAATAATCTAGATATAACACCATCCACCAGCATACCTGATCAAGTGCCTGACTCACAGGTTCAAAAGTTTAAGAGATTTGTCATGCATGATATGCTCTCTGCAAATCTGTGATGGATTATATCTACTAATCCAAGTTGATACAGGTTTTCCTCTATGATTTCCTTTATAAAACCCTCATTAACTTACCCATGACCAAAGTAATACTTATAGGGTGATAGTTTTCCAACTTAGTATTTTCACCACTTTTTATTATAGGGTAATGTGCATGTCTCCACTCACTCAGGACCTCTCCCATTGACAGTGACAAGTTAAACAACAGTGTAAGCAGGCCTGCCAGTTCTTCTGCTGTCTCGTATAAAAAGTGAGCGAATTCCACCGGCTCTGCAGGACTTCTGTTTATAAAGTTTTCTTAATTTTTTCACTAACTTCCCACTCCATGATATTTTTTGAGGAATATGCTCTAATCTCAGCGTCACTTTTATCATTATAATTCCCATTGTGATTTTGAAATACATTCAGAAATACTCATTAAATTTGTTGGCCATTTCCTTTTCATCTTCTATTGTACTATCCCGTCCTTAGTTTCACTATATGTTTTTCTCATGCCTAAGACTATCCACATAACTGTAGAACTGCCTACAATTACCTTTTTTCGTACTTGCTAGCCTTAGCTCGACTCATGCCTTTGCCTTCCTAATAATGGTTTTACATTGTCTAGCCATTTTTTTATACTTTTCCATATTGTTATGAGTGTGGTTCCTCCTATGTTTCTGTATGCCTGTCCTTCCTCCAGACCATTTTTTGAACTTTTACTAAACCACTTAGGAATCCTTCCCTCATTGTATTTCATGACCACAGGCACATACTTCTTGACACAATCTTCCAGTTTCTCATAAATTGTGGCCCTCATCTCATTCAACGTCAAATCTTTTAAGTTTTTCTCCAGTTCCATTCCTTAATACCTCCTTTATCCCTGTGTCATTTGTTTTCCATAGTTCCTTATTCTGGTTTTATCTAACTGCCTCTTCGTGTGTGCAGATATTACAATTGTAATCATATTATGGTCACTTGCCCCTAATAGTTGAATCACTTTAACCTTCTCCAGGTCATCTTCCATGTTACTAAGAACCAAGCCTAAAATATTGCTCCCTTGTGCTTCCTTTTACATATTGCTTCAAGTTGTTACATAGATAGTATTCTAGGAATCTGTTTTCCTAGTATCCAGTCCCACTTACAGAATTACAATCTATTTTGGAAAATTAAAACCTTCTAACAATATGAATCTCCTTGATTTCATACTTCTGTAATGATTCAGAAAAGCTACATTTCCACATCACCCAGGTCTGGGAATGATAACAAGGCCCAGAGTAATTTCCTGCCTCTACTATTAATTTTGATCCAGATTTGTTCTGACTCCTTTCCACATCCACTATCCTTATTTATTACTTGTGCCTTTTAAATGTGGGCCACATAGAATGCAGTACCTCCCCTTTTCATCTTTTCTTGTTTTTGAAAATAATCATATCCTGTATTTCATCTCCAGTCATCTGCACTTATCAAGTTTCTGTTATACCACATATATCAATTGTTTCTTTAAACATTATGGGCAGGATTCACAGAAGGATGTGCCAACACATCAAGATGCGTCGAGGCATCCCAAAATGCACCCAAGGGTGATTCAGGCAGTGACGATCGCCTGCACACCCTGATGCGCTGGCTCACCCCTCGTACCATGCCATGCCACTGTAATGATATGCAGCGCTTCTGGAGGGGCTCTGAGGGGGCATGCCCATGAAATACTGGGCGCAGCCCATTCCACAGCCAATACTGTGGCAACCCGGGAGCAAGTCAGGGATGCGCCACAGAAAGATAAGTCTAGAAATGTAGACTTATGTTGATGTCACCACAGGCTGGTTGCCACACTGCGGGCAGCCTCAGGTTCACCCACTGGCAGTCAGTGAACCCCCAAGCCCCATACAATGCTGCCCCTGGCAGCGGTAATGACATGGCCTCAAGTCCCCATACAAAGCCGATCCCAGCAGCATCAACAGTACCAACCCCCAAGCCCTGTAATGTGCCACTCCCAGCCAGGCAGTAGTAGTGGAGATGCACTTCGTAGATGCGCTCATGGCGGTGCTGAAGTACCAAACCCCGGTACAGCCACCTCCCGTGGCGGATGTGCAACAGCCCCCCAGTACCCCAGCCACCTTCCCCCACCCCAGCAGGGTTCACTGCCAGCAGGCAGCTCAGCCCACCCGTATACCCACCACAGCCCGTTGACAGAGTTGTCTAGAGAATGACAGCTATCTCACAGCCCAAGCACTTCAGGCTGTGCGATGGCCTCGTTACTCGAACAACTCTGTCGACAGGCGTAACTGAATGGTGGTATGGAGTTGAGCTGCCATGTGACAGTGACCCTGCTGGGGTGGGGAGGGAGATTAAGTGCATGGGGCTGTCTGCACATCTGCCACAGGAGGCGGCTGTACCAGGGCTTGGGGCTGGGAGGGGTTCAGCCTGTAATTCAGCACTGCTGTGGTGGCATTGTATGGGTGTTGGGGGTCAGCATTGCTACTACTGCCACTGTGAGTGGTGCTCTACAGGGGCTTGGGGTGGGAGAATTCAGTACTGTTGTTGCCGCTGGGAGCGGCTTCCTATAGAGACATGGGGGGGATCCATCACATTCAACGCCACTGGGAGCGACATGGCTTGGGCTGGGGTGGGGTGGTGGATACACTTAAGCACATTCTGCTGGGGCATCCCAGCCAGCGCTATGCAAATGGGGCTATAATGGCATGCTAATGGCCCCATTGCAAGATGCATGCCTAATGGCCTCATTTGCATGACCCTGGCTGTGAATCGCGTTTTTGGGCGCAGGGCATCCTGAGATGCCCCTGCCCCAAATGGACTACTGCCTGTCATGGGAGATGCTTAGGGGCATTCTGGGCTGGGCTCACCTGTGCTATTCACAGAGGGATCGCTGGGGGCAGCTCCTGTGCCTCCTCTGTGAATAGCCCATTTTACCTCAGTGCATCTCCCCTGCGAAGGGCAACCGAGAGATACAGTGGGCGCATCTTCTTTGTGAATCCTGCCCTATGTATTTTAACTCATCCATTTCATTTTTCACTCTTCTAGCATTAAGCATTAACACTCTAATATTTCCTTCTCCATATTGCTTTTCTTTCTACACTGTTCATGGTTTGTCTGTTGTTTTGCCCTCCCCCTTGTTTCTAGTTTAAATGCTTCATAATTTGTTGTTTAAACATCATTCCCAACTGCCTACTTCCTTTTTTGGTGAAGTGCAATCCATCATTACTACGCAGAAGTTCATTATGATTAAAACTCATCCGAGTTGTTACACACTGTAGACCTAGCATAAGGCACCAACTTCTTATCCGGTCATTAATTCTCATAATTTTCTGATGTATTGCTGCAATTGCTCAAAACTCAAAGTATTTCAGTCGATCAAATCACCTACCGTTGTAAGACCACATTGAGCCCATAAGCAAAAACTAGGATCTTCTGTATCATCCCTGGCAAACAAATCCTGGTTATGCAGGCAAGAATGGCGGCTCCAAGCACGACATGCAGAAGGCAGAGGAAGTAAGAGGAAGCACAAATAAGTCAAGCACAATCCACTGAATAATCCAAAGGCAAAAGCAGGATTTTTCAGTAAAAGTGATTTAATGCCCAAAATACAAACAAGCAGAAATCCACAGTAGCAGCGTGCCACACAGGTGTATGACCTCCAATCTCACAAGGCCTGACCAGTTTCGGGCATGCACGCTTCCTCATAGTTGGCCCTAACTCTCACCCCATTCCATGTGTAACCAAGCTGACATGGTACAGTACATAGAAAAATAGAAGTTGATAGCAGATAAGGACCGCAAAGCTCATCCAGTCTTCCCCTTTTTGTTCTACCTTATGAATATGCCATAGGCCTTTACTCTGTCAATGGCCTTTCTATTCATACTCCGCTGTATGCCTATCCCATGCCTGTTTGAAGTCCTGCACTGTATTCATATCCACCACTTCCTGAGGTAGGCTGTTCCATGCATCCACCACCCTTTCTGTGAAAAATAACTTCCTCACATTACCCCTTAATCGGCCTCCCTCTAATCTCATGCTGTGTTCTCTTGTCCTGCTGTTTTTCCTATATTGAAACATGTTAAACTCTTTCACCTTGTTAATGCCCTTAAGGTGTTTGAATGTTTCAATCATATCACCTCTCTCCCTCCTTTGCTCTAGGGTATACATATTGAGTTCCGTTAATCTGTCCTCATGTGTTTTCTGATGCAGTCCCTGCACCATTATGGTTGTCCTTCTCTGGGCTGCCTCCATTTTGTTAATGTCCATGTGAAGGTGTGGCCTCCAGTACTGCACACAGTACTCCAGATGGGGCCTAACCAGTGTCTTGTAAAGAGGGATTATTACCTCCCTCTTATGACTTGTGATATCCATACTAATACACCCCAACATCCCCCTAGACTTACCTACTGCTTTAGTGGTCTGCTTGGATGATTTCAGGTCATCTGTGATGATGATTATGCCCAAGTCTCTTTCTTCTCTTGTGATTGCCAGCAACTCCTCTCCCAACCTATAGGTGGCTTCAGGCTTTCTCTTCCCTATGTGCATGATCTTGCACTTCTTTTGTTAAACCCCAGTTGCCACTCTTCCGACCATTTTGCCAGTTAATCCGGATCTCTTCTCATTCTGCCCACCCCATCTGGATCATTGACTCTGTTTCAGATCTTGGTGTCATCTGCAAACAGACAAACCTTACCCTCCAATCCATCTGCAATGTCCCTGATTAAGATATTGAAGGACTGGCCCTAGGACTGATCCCTGAGATACCCCACTTGTGACTTGCATCTCTTCTTACTGTATACCATTTACCACCAGTCTCTGTTTCTGCTCACCAACCAGTTTGCCACCCGTTGACAAACTTCTGACCCACCCCAAGCCTACATAAGGGAAGGAATCAAAGCAACAGAACAAAAGAGTAGGTAGGAGGGAGAAGAAGCATTGTGGGTCAACTTGGAGACAGGCAATGGCACCACAATCTGCACAGGGTTGTATACAGACCCCTCTCTCAGGGGAGGAAATGGACAAGGAAATGATAGAAAGTATACTTAGAATGGCAGAAAAAGGGGAGATATTGCTGATGGATGATCTGAATATGCCAGATGTTAACTGGAGTGCAGTTGCAGCAGCCACTTCTAAGTGTGGGGTTGTTCTAGATGCCCTACAGGGGCATGCCTTAGACAACTACTATTGGAACCCACTCAAGAGGGAGCAATCTTAGACCTGGTTCTCTCAAATAAAGATGGAGAGAGGATCACAGATATAGAAGTGGGTAGCCATCTGGAAACTAGTGACCATCGAACAGTATGTTTCACAATAAACACAGCTGTAGAGTCAAGCCATACAAAGGCAAAACTACTGGACTTTAGGAGGGCTGACTTTGACAAAATGGGTGCGTGCCTAAGGAATGCACTAGCAAATGGGCAGGAAGGAGGGGTGGAAGAACAGTGGGGAATAATAAAAACTGTCATCACAGAGGTAACAAGCCTTTGTGTGAAGCAAATAAAACAAAATGATGTAAGAAACCACTATGGTTCTCAAAGGAGGTGCAGTGAAGGTTCAAGGGAAAGAAACATTTGGGAAGTACAAGGAATCACAAAAGAAGCAGGACAGAGAATTGCATCAGTTAAAGCAAAAGGAAGCTGGGAAGGCAGTCAAAACAGCAAAGGCCCAAACCAAGGAAAAGATAGCCAACTCAGTTAAGAAGGGGGATAAAACCTTTTAGAGGTATATCAGGGAGCGTAGGAAGAGCAAGGGAGGGATAATGAGGCTTAATAAATGGAAGGGGGTGAGCAGAGGGTGACGGTGAAAAGGCAGAGATAATAAACAAATATTTTTGCTCAGTATTTACAAATGAAAAGGGGAGTACCTAAAACAAACAATAGAAACACTCTGGATACAGAAGTTGATACCAGCCCATTTACGGAAGAAAGAGTTCTGAAAGAACTCTTAAAACTGAAGGCAGACAAAGCAATGGGGCCTGATGGGATTCATCCCAGAATTCTAAAAGAACTAAGGGTAGAACTAGTGACACCACTGTCTATCCTCTTTAATAAATCATGGGAGGATGGGGTGGTACCTGAGGACTGGAGGAGGGCAGATGTGATTCCACTTCACAAAAGTGGGAGCAGGGCAGAAGCGGGAAACTACAGACCTGTTAGTTTAACCTCAGTGATAGGAAAAATGATGGAATCACTTCTCAAGGAAAGAATTGTCAAGTAACTAGAGGCCAGAGGGGCACAGGACCCAAGGCAGCATGGATTCACGGCGGGAAGATCATGCCAGATGAATCTAATAGATTTCTTTGACTGGGTGACCAAAGTAGTAGATCAAGGAGGAGCTGTGGACATGGTCTACCTAGACTTTAGCAAGGCATTTGACACAGTCCCACACAAAAGATTAATATACAAGTTAGCCAGCCTGGGAGTGGGTCCCAATATGGTAGCCTGGGTAAAGAATTGGCTGGAGAATAGGACACAGAGGATAATAGTAAATGGAGTCCACTCTGAAGAAAGGGGGGTTACTAGTGGGGTACGCAGGGTTCACTGTTAGGACAGGTCCTCTTCAATGTCTTTATAAGTGACATTGCAGAGGGACTGGAAGGAAAAGTATGTCTCTTTGCAGATGACACAAAGATCTGCAACAGAGTTGATGCACAAGGTGGGGTGGAAAGGATGAGAAGGGACTTGGCAAGGTTAGATGAATGGTCAAATTTATGGCAGCTTAGATTCAATGTTAAGAAGTGCAAGGTAATGCACCTGGGAAACAAAAACCTAGGGCAAGAGTACACAATGGGGGGTGAGATACTAACAACAACAAAATGGAAAGGGACCTGGGGTAGTCATATCAGATGACCTAAAGGTGGGCAAGCAATGTGAAAGGGCAGTAAGGAGGGCTGGGGGATACTGGGATGCATAGGAGGCATCACCAGTAGAAAACAGGAAGTTGTTATCCTCTGTACAGACAGCTGGTGAGACCCTCATCGAGTACTTTGTGCAGTTCTGGAGACCCAATCTCCACAAAGACATAGACAGGATGGAAGCTTGTCCAGAGGAGGCAACTAAAATGGTGCAGAGTCTGCACCAGAAGACATATGAAGAGACTTAAGGAGCTTAATATGTATAGCCTCGAGGAAAGGAGGGAGAGGGGACATGATAGAAACATTCAAGTACTACAAGGGAATTAACAAAGTCAAAGAGGGTAGCATCTTTCAGAAAAAGAGGTGTGCAAGAACAAGGGGGCACAATTTGAAGATAGAGGGGGGTGTGGCTCAGAGGTAATGTAAGAAACTATTTTTTCACAGAGAGGGTTGTGGATGCATGGAACGGCCTTCCGGAGGAGGTTGTCACGTCAAAAACAGTGGTGGAATTCAAGCATGCATGGGACAGTCATAAGGCAATTCTAGGGGGTTTGGGTAGGAAAAGGTAGGCTGCTGGTTAACTAGGATCTGCAACTTATCCATTTGGTAGGGAAATGGGCAGACTGGGTGGGCCAAGTGGTCCTTATCTGACATCAAATTCTATTTTTCTATGTTAATCAATCTAATATGTGGAACAGTATCAAAAGTTTTGCTGAAGTCAAGGTAGGTGACATCAACTGCACCTCCTTGGTCCACCACTCAGCTACCCAGTCAAAAAATCTATGAGATTAGTTTGACAGAACCTTCCTGTTGTAAACCCATACTGTCTTGGATCCTGTACGCCTATGGATTCCAGGGGTTGCGCTATTCTTTCCTTAGAGTGCCTCCATAATCTTGCCCACTACTTAGGTAAGACTGACTGGTCTGTAGTTCTCTGCCTCCTCCTGCTACCACTTTTCTGGAGTACTGGACGATGGGGTGAAAGTTAGGCCTGAGACCCCAAGGCACACCCTGACACCTGTTGGTGTGTGGAGGGTGAGGGTGGGTTGGTAGGGTCAGTAGCCCTAACACCGAATTTTCAGACTTTTGTTGCTGTACTGTCAACCCTAACTGATGCATTAACAGAGATTTTGCAATGAATTTCCCTTCTTTTTGAAATAGTATAATAGTATCATTATTTTACTGTGGGAGCACAATCCCACAAAGTAATATGCATGCGTAGAATAAATTCAATGGACACACATAACTCGGGTATTTTCAGGAATCTTTTCACCCAGGTTTCAACATGGTCCTTTGGGGACCCCACCTCATGAACAGTGGCACTGTTATTTCGTTAATCTGTCCTGAAAGTTGAGCTCGCACAGCAACAGTACCATTCTGCACCAGAGGTGCCCAAACTTGTTTTGGGCAGGATGTGAAAAATGACACCTGTATACTGTTTATGAGGAGGTGTGAAAAATAGCAATGTTGAAAATCTGAAGGGAAAACGTAAAATTGGTGAAATTACAAGCGTGTGTAGAAACTGCAAAACACACGCTCATAACTTGGCCATTTTTTAATTTTTTTAACTAAATTTTCAACATTGGCTTTTGGGATCTCCCCTCATTAACACAGGCACTCTGATTTTGTCAATCTATCCTGAAAGTCGATTTCGCTGCGAGCTACATTATGTCATTCTGCACCACAGGTGCAAAAACTCATTTCAACACGATGTGAAAATGACAGCTGTAGTGTTCATGAGGAGGTATGAAAAATGGCAACATTGAAAATCTGAACTGAAAATATTAAAAATTGCCAAAGTTATGAGCATGCATAGAAACTCCGCAATGAACGCTCATAATGAGGTAATTTTTTGGAATTTCTGCAACAAATTTTTAACATAG
Organism: Neoceratodus forsteri; assembly: GCA_016271365.2. Taxonomy (NCBI): domain Eukaryota; kingdom Metazoa; phylum Chordata; order Ceratodontiformes; family Ceratodontidae; genus Neoceratodus; species Neoceratodus forsteri. Next base: position 1,591,834,132 of record CM028130.1, read on the forward strand.
GCTTTTTTGGGACACCACCTCATGAACACTGGCACTGTCATTTCATTAATCAGTTCGAAAGGTGATTCCACACAGTGACTGCAAAATTACTTTTCAGGTCCGATTAATGATGGAACAGGAGGACTTTTATCTAGTTAGGGATGGGCACCAGCAATGGCGGGTGAAGGGTGGGACAGTGCATAGAGGGATGGAGTGGAAGGGCTTTTGTTTACTTGGGGACAGGGCACCAGCAATGGAGGGTGAAGGGTGGGACAGCGCACAGAGGGATGGAGCAGGAGGGCTTCTGCCACACTGGGGATGTGGGCACAGGCAGTGGAGGGAGGAGGGTGGGACAGCACGCAGAGGGAGGGAGCAGGAGGGCTGTAGAGCATTACAAAAAAAAAAAAGGAAAATATACATGCCTCAACACCCATTGAGGCACTTAAAGGATAAAACATCCTTTATTTAGGTAAACACCAACAGGTGTTTACCTAAACAGGGCCCGAGGAACACGATCCTGCCATTAGTTTTGAAAAATAATGGCCAGAAAAGGTTTTGACCTTTACATAATGAGCATAAATTAGTGAGTACCCAGTTAAGGGAATATCTTGACGATGCTAACCTCCTGAATCCAGCTCAATCTGGATTCAGGGCCAAGCATAGCACTATCACTGCACTAGCCAAGGTCACAAATGACTGGCAAACCAAATTAGATAAAAAGAATAATGTCTGTGCAGTATTTCTTGACCTGAGCAAAGCATTCGACACCGTGGACCACGAGCTACTATCATCCTTGCACTCCATTGGCCTAGATCCACCCTCCCTTAAGTGGTTCAGGTGTTATCTTACTGGTAGGTCACAGCAGGTAAAAGCTGAAGGTGACCTATCCCCATTAAAACCACTGTTAAGAGGAGCCCCCAAGGTTCTATCCTGGGTCCTATTCTTTTTGCCATCTATATAAATAATATTGATTCAACCTCACCAAATCCTCTGTACACCTCTTTGCTGATGACACTGTTTTGTATGTCAGCAACCCTTCTTCTGCAGCTGCCCGTGAAATCCTACAAACAGAATTCTCCTTGTTACAATATCAGCTACTTGAGAAAAAGCTTCTGTTAAATGCAAAGAAAACTAAAGCAATGATGTTCACAAATCAGAGCTCCACCAGCACCTCCTCTTCAATCATTCTCCCCCAGCTATGCACTATACTTGGAGAAAATCTGGAGTATGTAGAAAAATTCAAATACTTAGGTGTGAGGATTGACAGCAGACTCGACTTCACTCATCATTTAGAAGAACTGCTAAAAAAGCTTTGCCAAAGGCTTGGCCTTTTCTATAGATTAAAACCCTTCCTAAACAGAGATTCAAAGATGAGGTTAGTCCAGGCCATTTTTCTCTCAGTTGTTGACTATGCAGACTTCCTTTATAGTCACTGCCCCATCTCCTGCCTACACAAGTTGGATACCTTATACCATAGAGCAATAAGATTCATAACAGATCTGCCATCTAATACCCATCATTGCTCTCTTTATGCTGCAGTTGGATGGGTTTCCCTACACCTCAGAAGGAACAGAAATGCAGCTTTATGGATTTACAGAGCGTTATCAAAAAAACTTCCAAACTATATTCTGGACTGCTTCACCCAGACCATTCCTAGCTCCTATGCCCTAAGAAACAACAACATCATCCTGTTCAAATTGCCCAAATTCAACACCCGGCTAGGGAGGGCAGCAATCGGCTATTTTCTAGCTATAGCATGGAACACCCTACAAAAATCCCTAAAACTGTCCAATATTATTCCAATTGTATCCTTTAAACAGCGTTGTACAGTTTTCTTCACAGAGAAATGCAGTTGCTACCGCTAGAGCTAGCTTTGTCATCTCACAATCTCCCTCCCAAAATTCACCATATAGGCATAATCTTTGTTCTTCAGTTCTCCTCCCAGGCAGACACCCCATCTTATGGCACCCAGTAATACCTTCCACCATCCTAGTATTACATTATGCTGTGTGTTTGCCATGGCCCCTCCACTGGGATATGTATACACTGTATATACTGTAAATATTAGCTCAACTTTCCTATAACCCACTTTATCATGTGAATTTTACTGTACATCACTGTGTTTATAAATGTTTTTTTCCCATGTATGTATAACTGTTTTATATAAGTGTATTGATGTATCTGTTGTGTATCAACTCTTGAACCTTGACCTTATCAGGTCCATCTTGTAAATGAGCCTTGCTCAATGATGCTCGCCTGAATAAATAGATTTGATAGATGATGATGATGATGATGACATAGGGGCCATGTTGAAGTAGTGTCACAAATCTGCGAAAGTTTCATAAACGAGCTTTCGCAAATGTTGCGAACTTTTGCAAATTTGCAAACGTTTCGCAAACAAACTTTCACAAATTTGCAACACTTCTAATGGCTGAAATACAAAAACCTATTTCCGGCCATTATTTTTAAAATCTAATGGCAGAATCATGTTCCTCAGCCCCCAGATATGTAAACACAGCTGTTTGTGTTTACCAAGGGGTACTATTTTTGGAATTACAGCATTGTTTCTGCCTCGCTAACTGAAAACAAGATGGCAGCAGCACGACACTACTGAGGGCATTTGCGACAGTAAAATGTACTGATGTCAGCTTTCAAGAGGCACATTTATTTATTTTTACATTGACTATAAAGGGAAATTTTAAATTTGAATAACTTTTGAATGGATTGTTTTTCACCAAACCTTCAAAAGTCATTTCAATGACCCAGACTGCATATTCTCTGACAATTTCAGAGCAGACGGATAAGCTGTTTGGGCTGTTCATATCCAAAGATGTAGCAAAAAGTGTATTTTTGCAAATTGTTTGGTACTTCACAGCTCACAACTGCACATCCAACTGGAACAAAACTTACCAGATCCAGAGATCTATCGTACCTGACTGTGCATGCAAAATGTCAGACAAATTAATCATATGGTTGCAAAGTTATTAAAGTGCAACATTTTGGGTTTAACATAGATGAGACTGGGCAACCCTATACAGCTACTACGCAGTTATGGACATATATATATATATATATATATATATATATATATCGAGAGAGAGAGAAAGAGATATGTAGCTGACTCAAAGCTTTCATTTAAAAACAAAGTCTAGCCCTAATGGTACCGAACTTATCACATTTTAAGTAAAAGCCTTTTGAAAGGTCTAGTTCTGAAACTTTTTGGGCTAAAAACGTATGTTTTTATTTTTAGTGAAAGCTTGGAGTCCATTTGTTAAGAGATACTGTCCTTATTATGTTGCTGTCACGTAACAGTAGTGATTATGTTACCGATATAGAAACAGGCAGTTTCCTGAAGCTGAGTACTGTAGATATATATATTTACACCATGACAGAGGTGTACTTTTTAATAAAATAAATGTTATCAATATACTTTTCCATAATGGCAAAGTATATTGATATTCTTGTTAATATCAACCTGAAAAATTTCATGACAATTTAAAACAAAAATTAAAAAAGATTCTTGCATTTTTTTCTAAATTTTGGTTTTACTCCCCATAATTTAATTAGTATGTATATAACTATAGTGCCCATAAACATTTATCTTTTGACTTAAATTGTATTATGGACTTTCCAGAACCCCTTTCCCACCCAGCAGTGCCAATTATTTCTTGCTTTTGCAGGCAAAACCTGCAGACACATTTGAAGGTAATTAACAGTTGACACTGGAGATGGGCTCCTGGTGTCAGGAAGATTAAAAAATAAATGTTAAAAAAACAGCCAACACTAGGGATGGGCGCTGGGTGTCTGCAAATAAGAAACAAATGAAACAGACATGCAAGGGCAAAAGAATAATGGTGGCCACAAAACCAGGAAATAAAAGATGCATTTGCTGATGTAACCACATTTTCTGTTTTCCATTTTAATTTGTAAGAGTTCGACCACAGTTTCACATGTTGGTCCATAAATCACACTATCCTTTATAGAAATTGACAAATACACTGCACAGGCACAGCCAGCAGCACATTCCTGTATCACCTTTTTATTTTACAATTTTTTATTCCCAAAATACCAAAAGCACCTTTCAGAGAGGCTCTAACAAACTAAAGGGTGTTACACTGGTACCAGACCAATCATCTTAAAGTTAACGCCAAGAAAACCATATCCATGACTTTCAGCACCACTCAGAAATTAGCCAACCCCCCTCCTTCTACCCTCGATGGCACCTCCATCCGTGTAGTCCCCTCGATCAGATATCTTGCCATTTGGCTGGACAGTCGTCTCAACTTTGCTTCACACATCAACTATATCCATGCCAAACTCCTCCCTAAGCTAGGAGCCGTGTTTAGAAATAAAGGTTTCCTCTCTCCTGTGGTTCATGAAGAGCTCCTTACCAAACTGATCCTTCCTGTTTTTGATTATGCCGACGTGGTCTTCAGGTCTGCCCTGCCTCATCCCTCTCCAGACCAGACACTCTTTTTAAAGCTTTTTGCTGCTTTGACACCAATGCCCCCAAGTATGCACTACAGCTCCCTCTACTCTTCCCTTTCCCTTCTCTCCCTTCACTTACACCTCCAGCAGCATGCCACCACCCTAATTTCCAAAATTCTAGTTTGGGCCTCTCCCCTCTTACCTCTCCTCTGTCTTCTCCCCATTATCCCCTTTCTCTTATCAGCTATGCTCCAGAGACCTTGTACCTTCTCTCTCCCATGTCCCAGTTCCAATTTGGGCCATGCTTACTGACTCCTCTCTCTCTCTCAAGCTCTCTTTGCCTATCTCCTTCCCTACACTCTCTAAAAGTACCATTTCTCAATCCCTCCCCTTCTCTTGCTCCTGTCCATCCTCATTCCCAGCAACCGGGGTTAGGCTCTCTCTCTCCACGCATTCTTAACTTGCCTCCTTTTGCACCCTACTTTCCTTAACCCATCTGACTTCTCATGCCAACAGTAATCATTGCCTGATCCCCCTATGATCTGTCCCTCCTTCCCTTGCTTCTTCAGTTTCTCTTTCTACAGCTGACATCCTATGCTAACTTTGGGCTACAAATGTCTAGCAATATTTGCCAATGTATCATTATTTCATTACCTTTCATTTTAATAATTGTATGACATATTTATATTGTAACCTGACTGTTCACTTGCTACTACCCCCTCCCCTTTCCCCTGGGTCACACAAGGAAACAATCATTGGTTCAGCATGCTTCTCCTGGTTACCAACATTTTAGATAAATAAATAAAATAAATACAAAAAAAAACAACAACATAGAAACATGGAAAATGTCAGCAGAAAAAGTTCACTGGTCCTTCCAGTATGCCGTTTTTCCCTGTCCTACCCCAGGATCTAATGTCTACTCAGGGTTCTTGCCCTTACCATTTCCTGCCTTACTGCTTTCCCCCAATGTAACTAAAAGTATTTTACTCGGTCCCGGCCACGTTCAAAACCATTAATGGTCCTTGCACCCACCACTACAGGTGGACTGTTTCATAGCTTAACCATTCTCTCTGTAAAATATAACTTTCTCACATCCCTCCTGAAGCTCCCTTCAACCAGCTTCCTCATGTCCCCGTGTTTTTTATTCACCAATACTACTGAGTAGATCCCTACAATCTACCTTACTTAATCCTTTCAGGATCATGAAGGTGTCTGTCATATCTTCCCTCTGCCTTCTGGTTTCAAGCAAGTACATGTTCTGAGCCTAGGCTCTGCCCTGCTGGCCCTGAATCATTTTGGTACCCTATGCTGTACCTTCTCTATCCTATCTTTGTCTTTCCTTAGGTGGGGCTCCAGAACTGGGCACATTATTCAAGATGTATCCTGCCCTCACCAGTGATTTATAGAGAGGCAGTATCACCTCCTTCCTCCTGCTTTCAAACTCCCCATTCTTGATATACCCCCAACATTCATAGGCCTTGCTGTATTGACTACATTGTTTTAGAGAGTCATTTATTTATTTATTGAAATGTTGGAATTACAAATCTTTTGAGTCAGAGATATTTTGGAATTACAAACCTTTGAGTAAGAGACTCCCTTACAAAGGCTCTACGTTGGAGAAGTGCAAACAGTAAAATGAATATACAAAGAGAAAATAAATAATAAGAAAACATCAAATATCAAATGCAAGTTATAAGTTACAAGCATTCATAGTCATAAGGTGAAAAAACAGGCCATGCTAGGCCCAACACAAAACTGAATAGTAATAGATATACAGGCATAATAGGTAGAAAGAGCAGAAAGAAAGAAGGAAGGGGGATAGGAGGAAAAAAGCGGAGAGAGAGAGAAGTGCAGGAAGGGGAAGGAGTGCTGGAGCAGTCAGAGGAGACATTGTTTATTGGGAGGGGTATGGATGGGTTGGGGAGAGAAGGGAGGGCTAGAAGCAGTCACAGAGACAGGAGGAAAGGAGATGCTCTGAAAGATTTATTTTGAAAGGGTCTAGTTTGACTTCAGAGGAGACTAACGCAGGCAGGGCATTCAACCAGAGGGGGCCCTGTACATAAAACCAATGCCCATGGGTCATCCTACATTGGGGGCTAGGAGAGACCCTTTAGACAAACTTCTAGTAGCCCAATTTATAAAGGCAGAATTAAGAAGTTGTTGAAGCCACAGCGGGGAGAGCCTAGAGGCAATCTTTTTGGCTAGCAGGCTAGTTTGATATTTAAGGTGGCCCTCAAAGTTAAGTCAGTTTGTTTGGTGGTAGAGGTCACAGGTGTAAGAGAACCTGTCACAACTAGCCATGAGTCGACAAGCTTTGTTCATGGCAGCCTTTATCTTGCGGATTGCTGTATCAGCAGCCGACCCATAGATTACAATCCCATAATCGACTATAGACAAGATTGAGCAGATTACAGCCAGGTGGAGGACATCTGGGGGCATGCACAGTCTATGCCTTTATTGGAGGCCAATGCTGGTAGTTATAGCAGTGCTAAGTTTATTTGCTCATGAAAGGAGCTTATGATGACTTCCAGGTCTCTTTCCTCAGTGGTAGTGTCCAACTTAACCTCTCCCATCCAATATCCCTTCCTTGGTCAGGACCAATTTTAGACCTAATGGCACACCAAGCAGAAATATTTGTCATGCCCCTTTTAGTGCTCCTACCACCGACCTCTCCCCTTTGCCTCTTCCACATCCAAAAGTGGTAGCGATGCTATGAATACAAAGGTGGCAACAGCAATCTTTATTTTTATATTAACACTTTTTGCATTTCAAGCTGATCTCTGCTTGTGTCTTTTAATTTACTGCGCCCCTTCTGTGCTGGTACTCCAAATGTCCGCTTGGTTTGCTTGTGTCTAACAGCACCACTGGCTGTGGTTCTTGTTCCCTATGCACATCACCTTGCACATTTTGGGTTGCAATGCAATGGCCAAGCTTTGGACTACCTCTCTAATCTTTGTAGGTCTCTCTGCAGCTTTCTATCCTCTTCTTCACTATTTACTCTGCCACAGAGCTTAGTGTCATCTGCAAAGGGACACATCTTGCCTTGTATTTCTTCTCCTCCTGTATGTCACTGTTGAACATACTGAAATGAAAACAGGTTTCTGATTACAAATCCTAGCCATTTTTATGTTTGATTGCATGCATGTGCAAGAAACATAGTGCCACCATAAGAGAATTCGTAGGTGTGCCTCTCTACTTCCAATGCCCTGCTGCCTTTTGCAGACATGGCCCCACCACACAAATGAATGCAAGAACTGTCTATGACAGCGTTTGCAAATGCAGCGGCATACAGTTCAAAGAAAGGCATTCCAGCATGTAGGCAGTTTGCATACTGATGTCGGCAGTATGCAAAGTGCCTACATGTAGGCACTGCAGTGCAAGAGCTGTCATAGACAGCTCCTCTCCCCCCCCCCACAAACAAGTAACACACTGGGAGCCCACCCCAGTGTGCTCACATGCTTCCCCCACACACAGTATGGCCAACAGGTGCCCAATCCCCATGGGCTGCGCTGCATTCCTCCCAAAACAGAGTTTTAGGTGCATGCTGGGAGCCCACCCCAGTGGCAGCAATCTGTAAGGCGGACGTGGGTGTCCAGTCCCCATTGGCTCCACTGGCCGCCTCAGACAGCCTTTGAGGTGCCACGCTGGGGAGCCCACCCCAGCATGGCAAACGTCCGTCTGCTGCCCCCAACACACTTCCAGGTGCCACGCTGGGAGCCCACCCCAGCATGGCAAAAGTCTCTATGGCCAATGGGGGTACCCAATCCCCCCCATCGGCTCCACTGGCCCCCCAAAAAGATTTCCAGTTGCCACGCCAGATGTCGTCCCAGCTTGGCAACGCCCAGACATCGCCTTCCCTAAAAGTTAAAGACCTAGAAAGAAAAAACAGTCCATCGGGTGACTGTCTTTACCCCACCTGCACGCACCCTGCCTCCCACACCCCTCACCCCATACTTACCTCCAGAGTCTGCGCGATGATCATCGGTGGACTGGGAACACGCCTGCACTCTTTCAAAGTGAACGCAAACTGAGGAAATGCCGGTAAGCTGTATAATGGGATAAACAGGTTTTTTCAACTTTGATGCATATCTCGAGCATTTGTGGGAATTTTTCTACCAATTAACGGTATTAGACTCACCAGGACTTATGTAATTGTCATTTTGTTATTTGGTCCTGAAAGGTGATTTTGCAGTCACTGCATGAAACCACCTTTTGGGACCGATGTATAAAATGACAGTGTCACAATTCATGAGGTAGTCTCCCAAAAACCCTATGTTGAAAATTTGGGGAAAAAATTCAGAAAAATGACTGTTTTACGAGTGTTCGTTGCGCAGTTCCTACACACGCTCGTAAGTTCGTGAATTTTTAATATTTGCACTCCAGATTTTCAACATTGCCATTTTAACACACCTCCTTGTGAGCAGAACAGCTGTCATTTTTTACATCTCGCCCAAATTGTGTTTCTGAGCACGTAGCGTACAATGGCACAGTCAGTGTGCTAAATCAATGTTTGGGACAGATTAAGAAAATCACAGTGACACTGTTCATGAGCAGAGGTCTTAAAATGGCTATGTTGAAAGTCTGGTAAAAAAAAATTCCCAAAAGTGACTATGTTACGAGCAACCATTGCACTGTTTCCACACACCCTCTTAAGTTCATGAGTGTTTAATATTTTCAGTCCAGATTTTCACCACTGGCATTTTTCCACACTTCCTTGAGAACAGTACAGCTGTAATTTTTCACAACATGCCAGAACTGTGTTTTCACACTTTCTGCACAGAAATGCGTGGTCGCTGTGGGAAATCAGTGTTTGGAACAGATTAAGAAAATGACAGTGACACTGTTCACGAGCGGAGATCCCAAAATGCCTGTGTTGACAATCTGCTGTAAAAAAAACCCAAAGTAATTACATTAAGGGTGTGCGTTTCACAGTTTCTACACATGCTCATGACTTCACCGGTTTTTTACTATTTTAACTGCCGATTCTCAACATTGCCATTTTACACCTCCCATGAACAGTACAGCTGTCATTTTCCACATCCTGTGCAAAATGTGTTTTCGCCCTCTGGTGCCAAATGCGTAGTCACTGTGCAAAATCAGCTTTCAGCTAACAAACTGATATTACCACTGCTCATAAGGTGAGGGTCACAAAAACCCATGTTGAAAATTTGGGTGAAAATACCAATGAACGCCTGTGGTGTCAGGGTTTCTGACCATAACACCCCACCCTGTAGAGACTGACCGGCATCATGGGTGTGACTTGGGATTGTCACCTGTAATGCTCATACCATTCCACCCCTACCCACATCCTGCAGCCAATAAGAGGCATCGAGGTGTGCCTTGGACTCTTCAAACCCAAAGTTCACCCCATTCTCCTATACTGCACCCATCTCACCATATTTCCTGATGAAATGGGGCGAGCATAAAGGCCAAAGACCCCAAGGCACACCGTAACACTTGTCGGTGTCTGCAGGGTATGGTGTGGTGAAATGGCATGGCCGTTATGCCTGACAACCCAAAGGCACACCCCTCCAATGCCAATGCCAGCAAGCACACATTCGGCATTGACAAATGCTTGTTGTTTTAGTTATTGTTGAGAAAAGAAGGCTCAGTTTTCACATCTTTCATGTTCTTGACTCTCTTCATCTTAAAAACTACTAAGATTTTTCTAAACTTTAGGTATACAGTGCCAGTCCTCAGAGATTGTATATTCCAATTTTCAGGACCCTTGATTAAAACATCAGCCATGTAGTCAAAACTGGGATTTAACATAGAAGTAACTACTCAACCATAAATAATGTGGCAATATTACATCACTGTACAGTATACAGAAGAGTGCATAGGAGTCCATACACAATAAGGCTATTCTTTCACTGGTGGTTACCAGGATGACAAGGAGCTCAAGATCGAAGCTCGAGAGGTCTGTCTGTCATCCTGGTAACCACGAAGTGAAAAAATAGCCTTGTTGTGTATTGGGACTCCCATACACTACGTTGCATAGTATATAGTGTAAAAAACACATGCTAGATGTCTTTTTCTTGTTTCATAGTACACAGTATCCTTCTCAGAGGTGCTGCCTGTCAGTGGCATGAGTGAGGCGAGGGTACTTTGCACCATGCAGTTTAACAAATGGTTAAAAAAATGGTGTGGAGCACAGGGGTTTGGCTTCATTGGGGACTGGGTTCCACCTGGAGGACACCAGCCTATACTGGCAGGATGGTCTGCATCTGTCCAGGAAGGGAACAAGTCTTTTAGAATCGGTTTAAATGCTTCATTGGCAAGCCTTTAAACTAGTCAAGGGGAGGCACTGATAAGCAGAAGGAAAATCCCAGCCTCCCCTATAAAACAGGGTACTAAATGAGAAAAAGACCAAGGTAGAAAGGTCAGTGGGGTTGCTGCTACAGAAGGTAAAGCCATCAAAAATGGAGAGCAAGAGTACCAATGCCCGTAGTCTGGGTAACAAGCTTCCTGAATTAGTGGCCTTGATGGAGGAGGAAGATCTGGATATTGTGGCAGTCACAGAAACATGGTACACACAGAACCATGACTGGGACGTAAACATACCAGGATACACTATCTACAGGAGGGACAGGGAGGGTAAGAGGAGGAGGAGGTAGCTCTCTACATAAGAGAAGGAATCAAAGCAACAGAACAAAGGGTAAACAGGGAGGAGAAGCAGCACTGTGGGTCAATTTGAGGCAGACAATGGCACCACAATCCGCTTGGGGTTGTATACAGACCCCCTCTCAGGGAAGAAATGGACAAGGAAATGATAGAAAGTATACTTAGAATAGCAGATAAAGGGAGATATTGCTGATGGGTGATCTGAATATGCCAGATGTTAACTGGAGTGCAGTTGCAGCAGCCACTTCTAAGAGTGGGGTTTTCTGGATGCCCTACAGGGGGCATGCCTTAGATAACTAGTATTGGAGCCACTCGAGAGAGAGCAATCTTGAACCTGGTTCTCAAAGCGGAGGCGAAGAGGATCACAGATGTAGAAGTGGGTAGCCATCTGGGAACTAGTGACCATCGAACAGTATGGTTCACAATAAACACAGCAATAGAGTCAAGCCATACAAAGACAAAGGTACTGGATTTTAGGAGGGCTGACTTTGCCAAAATGGGTGAGTGCCTAAGGAATGCACTAGCAAATGGGCAGGAAGGATGGGTGGAAGAACAATGGGGAATAATAAAAACTGCCATCACAGAGGTAACAAGCCTTTGTGTAAAGCAAATAAACAAACGAAACGATGTAAGAAACCACTATGGTTCTCAAAGGAAGTGGCAGTGAAGGTTCAAGAGAAAAGAAAGCATTCAGGAAGTACAAGGAATCACAGAAGGAACAGGACAGAGAACTGTATCAGTTAAAGCAAAAAAGCTGGAAAGGCAGTCAGAACAGCAAAGGTCCAAACCGAGGAAAAGATAGCCAACTCAGTTAAGAGGGGATAAAACCTTTTATAGGTACATCAGAGAGCAAAAGAAGACCAAGGGAGGGATAGTGAGGCTTAATAAAGGGGAGGAGGGTGGGCAGAGGTGACTGTGAAAAGGCAGAGATACTAAACAAATATTTTGCTCAGTATTTACAGAGGAAGAGGAGGTACCTAAAACAAACAGTAGAAACACTCTGGATACAGAAGTTATCCAGCCATTTACAGAAGAAAGAGTTCTGAATGAGCTCTTAAAACTGAAGGTGGACAAAGCAATGAGGCCTGATGGATTCATCCCAGAATTCTAAAAGAACTAAGGATAGAACTAGTGACACCACTGACTACCCTCTTTAACAAATCATGGGAGGATGGGGTGGTACCATGAGGACTGGAGGAGGGTAGATGTGATTCCCTCACAAAGTGGGAGCAAGGCAGAAGCAGGAAACCACAGACCTGTTAGTTTAACCTCAGTGGTAGGGAAAATGATGGAATCACTTCGAAGGAAAGAATTGTTAAGTGTATCTAGAGGCCAGAGGGGCACAGGACCCAAGGCAGCATGGATTCACAGAAGGAAGGTCCTGCCAGACAAATCTGATAGATTTCTTTGACTGGGTGACCAAAGTAGTAGATCAGGGAGGGGCTGTGGACATGGCCTACCTAGACTTTAGCAAGGCATTTGACACAGTCCCACACAAAAGATTAATATACAAGTTAGCCAGCCTGGGAGTGGGTCCCAAGATGACAGCCTGGGTAAAGAATTGGCTGGAGAATAGGACACAGAGAGTAATAGTAAATGGAGTCCACTCTGAAAAAAGGGGGGTTAGCAGTGGGGTGCCACAGGGTTCAGTATTAGGACCGGTCCTCTTCAATGTCTTTATAAGCGACATTGCAGAGGGACTGGAAGAAAAGTATGTCTCTTGCAGATGACACAAGATCTGCAACAGAGTTGATGCACAAGGTGGGTGGAAAGGATGAGAAGGGACTTGGCAAGGTTAGAGGAATGGTCAAATGTATGGCAGCTTAGATTCAATGCTAAGAAGTGCAGGTAATGCACCTGGAAACAAAACCCAGGAAGAAGTACACAGGGGGTGAGATACTAACAACAACAAAAATGGAAGGACTTGGGGTGAGTCAATCAGATGACCTAAAGGTGGGCAAGCAATGTGAGGGCAGCAAGGAGGGCTGGGGGATACTGGGATGCATGGGAGGCATCACCAGCAGAAAACAAAAGTTATCCCTCTGTACAGACAGCTGGTGAGACCACATCTGGAGTACTGCGTGCAGTTCTGGAAGCATAATCTCCATAAAAGACATAGAGGATGGAAGCTGTCCAGAGGAGGGCAACTAAAATGGTGCAGGGTCTGCACAGGAAGACATATGAGTGAGACCTAAGGAGCTTAATATGTATAGCCTCGAGGAAGAAGGAGGAGAGAGGGGACATGATAGAAACTTTCAAGTACCTCAAGGAATCAACAAAGTCCAAGAGGGTAGCATCTTTCAAAAAAGAGGTGTGCAAGAACAAGGGGCACAATTTGAAGATAGAAGAGGGTGCTCAGAGGTAATTTAAGGAAGTATTTTTCACAGACAGGGTTGTGGATGCATGGAACAGCCTTCCAGAGGAGGTTGTGGAGTCAAAACAGTGGTGGAATTCAAGCATGCATGGGACAGTCATAAGGCAATCCTAGGGGTGGGGTAGGAAGAAGTAGGCTGCTGGTTAACTAGGATCTGCAGCTTATCCATCAGGTAGGGAAATGGGCAGACTGGGTGGGCCAAGCGGTCCTTATCTGCCGTCAAATTCTATGTTTCTATGTTTCATCCTCTTCATTTTTGTATTCCTTGCATACACGTGCAAGAAACACATTGTGTCAGCTTCCTTCAAAAGCGGGTTGTGGAGGCATGGCAGTGTTGTGCCGAATGGCAGCAGTCCGTTCTAGGTTTGGTGTCTGTCGTGGTGAATAGAGAAGCATGCTGTAGAGGACAGCAGTTAATGAGAATGCCACTATGATCAAAGAAACTGGCCGCTGCAATCAGGAAGTGCCCGTCACTATGCAATCAGCTGTTTTGCTGTGGGCATCCTGACTGCAGCAGCCAGTTACAACTACATTAGCCAGTGTTCCCATGGTGACGGCTTCTCCGTCGGCCTCTCACAGTCCCCACGAAGCTGACAGAAAGCCGCTGTCTGAAATTCAGTGTGCCTTCCTGGTAAAACATTTCAATAAAATAAAAGAAAAGCCGATGGGGGGTGCCCAGTCCCCCTTTCGGCATGCACCCACCCAGTTCATTTACCGACAGGGTAGGCCAATCCCTGTGAGCATAAAGTGCCCCCATCTGTTGGTGCGCTAAGGGGGTGCTCGGTCCCCTTGGCTAATGTAACACCCCTCCAAGCAGAAGCACTGTATATTAACGGGTGCCCATTCGCCATCAGCTCCAGCACCCCCAAAAAGAAGTACCCAGGTGTGCGGCATGCTGGGAGCTCACCAGCATGCAAAAAAGCATCCCACATCATCTATATACAGTATTTTAAAAACAGAAAACAGTTCCTTGTGGTCTTTCATGCCCCCCTTCCCCAACCAGAATCCACCCACTGCCTCACCTCCTCAAACCCTCCCTCACCCCATACTTACCTTCAGAGCCCAGCGAAACGATCTTTGGTGGACCAGTAACATGTCTGCACTCTTCAAAGCCGATCGCTAGATGAAGAAATGCCGGTAAGCTGTATAAAAGCATAAATATGAGGTTTGAAACTAAGGTGGATATCTCAGCCATTTTTGGGAATCTGTTCAAATTTTCAACATGGGGTTCTTGGGACCCCACCTCATGAACTCAGTCACTGTCATTTTGTTATGTGGTCCCAAAAGGTGATTTCGTGGTCACTGCATGGAACCACCTTTCAGGACTAATTAACAACATGACAGTGTCACAGTTCATGAGGTAGGCCTAAAATCCTATTTTAAAAATTTGGTGAAAAAATTTTCCAAAAATGCCTGTTTTAAAAATTTGGTGAAAAAATTTTCCAAAAATGCCTGTTTTACGAGCATGTGTTGCACAGTTCCTGTGCACACTCGTAACTTCAAGACTTTTTTTATATTTTCTCTCCAGATTTTCAGCATTACCATTTGACCACACCTCCTTATGAACAGTATAGCTGCCATTTTTCACATCTTGCCCAAAACGTGTTTTCACGCATGTAGCGCACAATGGCATGGTCAGTGTGCGAAATCAATGTTAGGGACAGATTAAGAAAATCACAGTGACATTGTTCATGAGCAGAGGTCTTAAAATGCCTATGTTGAAAAGTCGGTGATAAAAGTCCATAAAATGACTGTGTTATAAGCATGCATTGCGCAGTTTCCATGCACCCTTGTAACTTCACGGATTTGTAATATTTTCACTCCAGATTTTCAACATTGGCATTTCTCCAGACCTCCTTATGAACAGTATAGCTGTTATTTTTCACATCCTGACTAAAATGAGTTTTCACACTTCCAGCGCAGAATGGTGCAGTTGCTGTGGGAAATCAATGTTCGGGACAGATTAGGAAGATCACAGTGACACTGTTCTTGAGCGAAGGTCCCAAAATGCCTATTTTGAAAGTCTAGTGTAAAAAATCTCCACAATAATTACATTATGGGTGTGCATTGCGCAGTTTCTATGCACGCTCGTGAGTTCTCCAGTTTTTTATATTTTTACTCCAAATTTTCAACATTACCATTTTTTTTTTTTTTTTACACCTTCTCATGAACAGTACAGCTGTCATTTGTCAGATCCTGTTCAAAATGTGTTTTCAGACCTGTGGCACCAAATGGCGCAGTGGCTGTGCAAAATCACCTTTCAGGTTACGAACTGATAGTGTCACTGTTCATGCGGCAGGATCACAAAAAGTCCATGTTGAAAACTTGGAGTAAAAATACCAAGAACACCCAGGACTTTAGGGTTTCTGATCATAACGCCCTACCCTGTAGAGACCGACAGGCATCAGGGGTGTGACTTGGGATTGTTGACAATAATGCTCACGCCATTCCACCCCCCCACCCTGCAGCCAGTGACAGGCATCAAGGTGCGCCTTGGACTCTTTGGCCCCAGAGTTTACCCCATTCTCCTATACTATAGGCAGACTGGATGGGCCTTGCGGTCCTTATCTGCCGTCAACTTCTATGTTTCTATGTTCTATACAGCACCCATTTCAGCATATTTCCTTACAGAATGAGGTGAGTGTAAAGCCAGAACACCCAAGGCACACCTCAACACTTGTCAGTGTCTGCAGGGTAGGGTGAGATGATTTGTCATGACCGTTATGGGCGACGACCCAGAGGCACACCCCAATGCCTGTCCATCTCTGCAGAGTGAGGGTGGAGTTGGCGTCAGTTCAGTACTTCGCTGCCATTCCTATACTGCATCTGTCTAACTCCTGCACTTCCACTGCTAATGACAGCAAGCAACCATTCGGCATTGACTAATGCTTGTGTTTATGTTAAATTCGTCCTCTGTCACCTATTCTCTGGTTGTTCTGTGAGAGACAGAGTGTGGTGAAGGAACAACGATCCCTAGTGGCTGTTTTATTTTAGTTCTATTATTGAACTATCTTACTGAATTTATCACTTTGGTGACTGCTATTACCCCCCCCCCAAGTGTGTATGAGTCTAGTCACCCCAAGATGCATGGGCTAATGGACCTACAAGATATAGAGTAAAGGCCTCCCTATCAGGTACAGTGATTGCATCCCCACTACATGGACTGGTCCATCATCCTCCAAGTAGTGTGTTCCGGTCCTCACACCAGCGTCAGGGTACTAATCTAGCCCAAAGTCATTGTACTAGATCCCCATCCCATGTACATTGTACTGGTTTCATTCCCCCCATGTGCTCACTTCTGGTCCACCAGACGCATGGTACAGGGCCCCCCCATGTTCAAAGTACTGTCCCTCCCATGAGGTTGCTGTCCCCAAATGCAGGGTTTGGTCACTTCCCAGGGGCAGGGCACTGTTCCCCCATGTGCATGGTAGTGGGCCAACCACACGAGCAGCATATTACTGCCCTCTAGTACTGGTACCAGTCCCCCAGTGTGATGGGTACTCAGTCCCTCAGGTGTCGGGTCTGGTCACCCCCAGGTGCATGGGGAATGGTCCCCTAAGATGAAGAGTTCTGGCCCCCCATCAGGGGCAGTGATTGGTCCCCCCCAGGTTCAGAGACTGGCCACTCATCCCTCAAGTAGTGTGTACTGGTCCCAACCCCATTGTCAGGCTACTGGCCCCCCCATCACCATGTGCTGTGTACTGGTTCCCAGTTCAGTGTCAGTGAACTGGTACCCCCCTGCATCATGTGCAGCACACTGGTTCCCCCTCCTCTCCCCATATGCATGGTTCTGGTCTCCCCAACAGTGTATGATACTGGGCCCTTCCCCACCCCTCTTGTTCAGTGTACTGTCCCACCCCACTTCCCCACAGCTGCTGGTATCTGCCACCCCAGGTGCTGGGTTCTGGATCAGCCCAACAAGCAGGGTGTTGCTCTCCCCTTCCCCATGTACTGGGTTAAGTCCCCCCCAAGGTGATAGGTACCCCCCTCCCTAGGTGTGTAAGTGTCTGGTGACTCAACCCCCAGGTGCAATGGGAAATGGTCCCTAGTGATGCAGGATACTGGCACCCCATTAGGGGAAAGTGATTGGACCCCCACCCTCTCAGTTTCCCATCATCCCCCAAGTAGTGTGTACTGGTCCCCACCCTAGTGTCAGGTTACTGGCACCCCCTTCACCCCCACTTGCAGTGTACTGGTTACCCCCCTCACCCTCCCCATGTGCATGGTTCTGGTCCCCCAGGTGCATGGTACTTTGCCCTTCTCCAACCCTCATGTTAAGGGTACTGTCCCACCCACCTCCTCACAGGTGTTGCTATCGGTCCCCTCCCTCAGATGCAGGATTCTGGTTCAACCCAACTAGCAGTGTTGCTCCCCCTCCCCCATGTTTGGTACTAGCCCCCAAGGTGATGGGTACTCGCCCCACCCATTGGGTGCAAGTATCTGGTCAACCCCAGTTGCCGCAGGGAAATGGTCAGCCAAGATGCATGGACCTGGCCTCCAATTAGGAGTAGTGTTTGCCCCCCCAGTTTCCCATTATCCTCCAATGAGTGTCTACTGGTTCCTACCTCAGTGTCATCAATCAATCAATCAAATGTTATTTGTAAAAGTGCCTTTCTGCAACCAAGGCGCTTGTACATAAAATGGGCATCATGAAACATTATAAAAATAACAACATCATTAATCAATAAACCCCAACTTTTAACAATATAAATTTATATATAAATATATATATATAAATTATATTTGTAACTATATAAATTACAGAGGCGGCCTAAAAGCTACTATAAGGCAAGCTAAATAAAGTGTACTTTCAATGCAATTTTAAAAGCAGCTGGACAGTCAGGCAGTCTTACGCCTGGTGAGGCAGAGAATTCCACAGGGTCGGGGCCACAAAACTAAAAGACCGGGCCCCAGATGTCTTTAAATGGACCCTGGGAATCTCTAGCAATCCCTCATCAGTGGATCGGAGAGGGCAGTAAGGGCGAAGGAGATCTTGCAAGTAACTAGTTCCTTGATCCTGTAGGGCTTTATATGTCAGCAAACCAACCTTGAAGGTGATCCACCACTGTACTGGCAGCCAGTGCAGTCCGTGGAGCACAGGCGTAATATGACTGGTCCTAGGAGAACCCATCAATAGCCTGGCTGCTGCATTCTGCACTAGCTGCAGGAGGAGGATATCAACCCCCTGTAGCCCTAGGTAAAGGGAGTTGTAGTAGTCAAGGCAGGAGGTAACAAAGGCGTGGACCAAAGTTGGAAGATTGTTGGGAGGAACCAAATGTTTCACCCAGGCAATATTCCTCAGATGGTAAAAAAAAGGTTTTGACTACTGCCACCACCTGAGATTTCAGGGTTAGAGCATCATCAAAAATAATGCCCAGGTTCCACACCCAGTCTGAGGCTTCAGCTGTACACCCCCAAGTCACAACCCAGAGGGTAATCCTGCCGACATACCCACCTCTCAATGAACTGGGTCCACAACCAGCACCTCAGCTTTAGCTGGGTTCAACCTAAGCCAACTCGCACTCATCCAGTCTTTGATCTCGGCTAGACAGTTGTTAAACATTGAGAGGAACACATCCTGATCGGGTGCAAAGGACATGTACAGCTGAGTATCATCTGCATACCAGTGAAAACTCAAATCCAGACCGCACTCTGAGTCCTACCCTCAAGGAAAGATCAAAACCATCTGAGAACTGTACCAGACAGTCAACAGATGAACCCCAGGTGTTCCAACAGTATCCCATGGTCAATAGTGTCAAACGCTGCAGAGGGATTGAAAAGGGCCAAGATGGAATGGGTCCTACAATCTCTTGCTATTGGGAGGTCATTTAGTACCCGAGCAAGGGCCGTGACTGGAGAGAATCATAGGCATTGTGGCTGGTCAAATGGTCATCCAACTGTGGTGCAACCACCTTCTCATAACCCTACCCACAAAGTGCAGGGTTAGAGACAGGTCTGTAGTTCGCCAAACAGTCCGGGTCCAGGGAGGGTTTTTTAAGGAATGGCTGAACAACCACCTCCTTCAGGGGATCTGGAAAGATCCCCCTCTCCAATGACCTCCAGACTATTTTGGCAAGGACTGGGCTACATTTTTCTACTCATCCTACTAGGAGGCATTTGGGGCCAGGATCCAAACTACAGCAAGTTGGCTGCAACATCTGGATGACCATCACAGTGTCAGTGACTGTAGGTCAGAGAAAGTCAGATCAAGTAAACTGAGGGCCTGACTTCTCCTGCCAACCACCACAGCTCCCGTTAGAGGGGGCCAGACAGATACCAGATCTGATTGTGGTAACCTTATCTGCGAAGAATTGAGCAAACTCATCACAATGTTCGTGTGAAAAAGCTTCCACAGGCTGAAGACAGATTGGATTGCACAATCTGTCTACAGTCCGGAAGAGCTGAGCAGGTCGATTTTGCATAGCAGCAATCTTCCTGGACAGGAATTCTGCCTTCTCACGGGTGATTGCCGATTGATAGGCCACATAATGGTTCATCAATCTAAGCCTGTCACTCTCCAGACCTGACCTCTGCCAACTCCTCTCTAACCTTTATCCTACTTTCTTCAACTCCTTCAAGGTCTCATCAAACCAAGAAGACCATGAATGAAGAGAGAGGGAATGAACACGAACAGGAGCTATGGAATCCAGGGCTGCCACCACCTCCTTATTATAGGCAAGTACTACATCCCTGGATCCATGCAGTCACCTTGTATACCCGATAGATCCAGCACCACTATTAGGCCATCTGGGGTAACACCCCTCAAAGGGCAGTACTTACCATTTCAGTAGGGAAGGCCTACTGGGGGGAGCCACGAAACTGAACCCGAAGGTGTGATGGTCAGACCACCTCGACTGGCTCCACCATCAAATTGGATATCTCCATCCCCAGGAGGAATAACAAATCCAGTGAGTGACCACCAGTATGGGTCGAGGAGGTAACAACTTGTGTAAAGCCCAGTGACCTCATTAGCTGGAGGAAGTCATGTTACTGACACCCCCACTAACAGTGTACTGGTTACCTCTCTCCATGTGCATGGTTCTGGTCCACCAGGTGCATAGTACCTGGCCCTTCCCCAATCTCCCCATGTTCAGGGTACTGTCCCACCCATCCCACCTCCCCATATGGAGCTGCTATTGGTCCCTCTCACACCCCCAATGCATGGTACTGGTCACCTCCCAGGTGCTGGGCACTGGTCCCTTCACATGAGCATGGTAGTTGTCCGCCCCTGTGATCGGCATATTGGTCTCCCCACCCCAGTACTGGTACTGGTCCCTCCAATGGTAATGGGTACTAGGCCCCCCTAGGTGTAGGGGTCTGGTCACCCCCAGGTGCATGGGGAAATGGTCCCACAAGATGCAGGACACTGACCCCCAATCAGGGGCAGTGATTGGTCCCCCCTCCCCCCCCCAGGTTCAGAGACCGGCCAATCATCCCTCAAGTAGTGTGTACTGGTCCCAACCCCATTGTCAGGCTACTGCCCCCCATAATATACTGTGTACTGGTTTCCAGCTCAGTGCCAGTGAACTGGTCCCCCCACCCCATGTGCAGCACACTGGTCCCCCCCTCCATATGTGCACTTCTGTCCCCCACCGCACATGGTACTGGGCCTTTCCCACCCTCATGTTCAGAGTACTGTCCCACCTCACCTCCTCAAAGGTGCTAGTATCTTCACTCCACCCCCAGATGCAGGGTTCTGGATCAGCCCAACGAGCAGGGTATTGATTCCCCCTTCCACATGTATTGGTAACAGTCCCCACCCCAAGGTGACAGGTACCCCCCCCCAAGGTATGTGGGTGTCTGGTGACTCAGCACCCAGGTGCACTGGGAAATGGTCCCTCATGATGTAGGGTACTGGCTCCCCATTAGGGAAAGTGATTAGTCCCCAGTTTCCCATCATCCCCAAGTAGTGTGTACTGGTCCTCATCCCAGTGTCAGGTTACTGGCACCCCCTCCACCCCCACTTGCAGTGTACTGGTTATCCTCCTTACTTTCCCATGTGCACAGTTCTGGTCCTCCATCTGCATGGTACTTGGCCATTCCCCAACCCCCCCCCCATGTTAATGGTACTGTCCCCCCTCCTCCCCACAGGTTTTGGTATTGGTCCCCTCTATCAGATGCAGGATTCTGGTTCAATCCAACTAGCAGTGTATTGCTTCCCCCTCACCCATGTAGTGGTACTGCTCCCCCCAAGGTGATAGATACTCACCCACACCCACTGGGTGTAAGTGTCTAGTCAATCCCCCAGGTGCACGGGGAAATGGTCAGCCAAGATACATGGTACTGGCCTCCCATTAGGGGCACTGTTTGTCCCCCCAGTTTCCAATCATCTTCCAATTAGTGCATTCCCTCCCCAGTGTGATGTTACTGGTACCACCACCCCCACTAATAGTGTACTGGTTAGCCCCCCCTTCCCTCTATGTGCATGATTCTGGTCCACCAGGTGCATGGTACTTGGCCCTTCCCCAACCCCCTCCATGTTCAGGATACTGTCCCATCATCCCACCTTCCCATATGGGGTTGCTATCAGTCCCCTCTCACCCCCAATGCATGGTTCTGGTCATCTCCCAAGTGCTGGGCACTGGTTCCCTCACCTGTGGGTAGTTATCCAACCTCACGATCAGCGTGTTGTCTCTCTCCCCAGTACTGGTACCGGTTTCCTGAATGTGATGGGTACTGCCCCCTCAGGTGTAGGGGATCTGGTCACCCACCCAGGTGCATGGGGAAATGGTCCCCCAAGATGCAGGGGTACTGGCCCCAAATGGGGGCAGTGATTGGTCCCCACCCCACCTAAATTCAGAAACCAGAACATCATCCTCAAATAGTGTGTACTGGTCCCACCCCACTCTCAGGCTACTGGGCCCCCTCCAAGTACTATGTACTGGTTTCCATCCCAGTTACAGGGGACTGGTCCCTAACCCCATGTGCAGTGGTGGAGGATAATGAGGGAAAAGCAGAGATACTAAATGAATACTTCTGTCTTCCCCAGGGAAAAGGACGGACTAGTGCTTTCAGGAGGGAAAAAAGGAGCTGGGGGGGAACACAGATGTTGTGATAGAGGAGAATAGAGTGAGTGGCTGCTGGCATTGAAGGTGGACTAATCACCAGGCCCAGAAAGAGTACATCCAAGGGTACTAAAGGAATGGGCTAAGACGCTGGCAGGGCCACTGACAGACCTATTTAATAGTTCACTAGTTAGGCACTGTACTGCAGGACTGGATAACAGCACATGTTGTGCCCCTCCACAAAAGCAGTCCCAAGGATGACCCAAGGAATTACAGACCAGTCAGTCTGACCTCCATTGTGGGCAAGCCCATGGAGACCATACTAAAGGAAGTTTGGTGGAATATCTGAGAAGCATGATCTCCAGGATGCAAGGCAGCATGGGTTCATGGGGGGAGGGGGATTTTGTCAAAAGAATCTGATTGACTTCTTTGACTGTGTCACTAAGACAGTGGACAGAGGCCAAGCAGTAGACGTCCTCTATCTTGATTTCAGCAAGGTCTTTGACTCTGTGCCCCACAAAAGGTAGATCAGGAAGTTGGTGGATCTCGGGGTTGGGGAAAAGATGGCCAGATGGGAGGACAACTAACTGAGGGACAGAAACCAGAGGGTGGTTTTGGGGGGAGTTCTCTTATCTGGCACCAGAGAGGTAACCAGTGGGGTCCCGTAGGGCTTGGTGCTGGGGCTGGTGTTGTTCAATTTATATTATTTATTTATTGAAATGTTTCACCAGGAAGGTACACTGAACAAGTTGCTCGTCTCACACTGTGACCCCGGGAGGGTACAATGAGCATAAGAAAACAGATTATACAGATAATAGTTGGTAAGGGCAGTTACAAATTATGTAGGAAGTAGGTAGACAATATAATACAACAATTAGGGCATAGTACAGACAATTACAACTTGTAAAATTAATACAACAAATAGGAGTGCACAGATCTAAGATACCATATTACAGACGGTACAATAATGTGACAGTACAGTCATAGTGCAATAATGTTCCGAGTGCTAGGCTCAAAATCAGTAAACAAGTGCAACTGAAGGAGTAGGGAGGGAAGTAGCTAAGAAGTGCTGTAAGGAGGTGTAGTGGAAAAGAAGGAGGGGGAAGACAGCCAAATCTATTGAAGGACGGCCTTCTGCACCCTCCATTCCAACTAAGATATTCACCAGTGGTAGGGTTGTTGAAAATAATTCTCAAATCCTTGAAGAACTTAACTCCCATTTTGTCACTGCTGGCCTAGCCTTTGACTCCTCACCTTATGTAGACCATGGGAATAATCAAGCCAATCCTGAGTAATCCCTAGGGTTCTCCTCCCATCCCTTCGAGCTGTGGTAGCAGAAGGCACCTTACCTCACTCTCCTCATCCCTACCTGTCCCTAACTGAATCCAACTCACTATTGAGTGCCACACCAGGATTCACTTCATCCTCCTCTGGGGACCTCTACTACTCACCTTTGGGTGTCCCTCATGGAGGACCTCAACATTGATCTCAGTCACTGCATTGGGTGCCCCTGTGGGATAATTCTGCCTGGCCACTGCAGCGTACGAGATACGTAGTGGTATGGGATGTGGAACAAGCTTTCACTCCACAACTCTTGTCACTCCCAGGGCCCACCTTGTCAAACTGATCCTCTTTCCTGGCACCCTCTGAGACAGCAGAGGTGTACTAGGTGGTGCCTGTGTTTGGGAGTAGATCCTCTTAACCCAAGCCGTCAACTTCCTCCCTCAGTCCAGCGAGGTGCATGCATATGGGGCAGCACCGAATACTCCAGAAGGTCTGTTGTAAACTGTACAATGACAAAGAGGACAATCATTACCCGAATAGGAGTTCCTCTGTGACCCCAATGTCATTTTTTAAACAGCCCCCAAGGAAGGAAAGGGAAGCGATCATACTTTGTCCTCAATGAGCTAGCTGCAGAGTCCAGTGTCATGAAGGGCTGAGGTGTCTAGCGCCTTACCTCCTGACACACTGATGACTCGAGTTCGGCAACGGAGTCGGGTCATTCAGGGGTTGGCCAGGGAGGTGAGGGAGGATCGATCCCCTGATGGATGGCTGTCCTCCCTTGGGGGAGGGTGTAGTGCTTATCTGGCGGTGTCCAGGTAATAGTGCAGTTTGGGAACACCAAGACGATCCAAACACAGGTGTTTGAGAAGGCGGATCTTGTCCATTATGCCACTACACGTGGGCAACTACTGAAGGGGCAGCCACTGCAGAAAGATGCCAGTCAGCCAATCAGGGGTTCTGATTCTCGGACCCCATTGTATAATTGTTGTTATTCTCTGGCGGTCAAAGTTATCTGCAGGTAAGTGTTTTTTGGTTTTTTTTTATCCCAACCTCAGTACGACTAATTGCATGCCAGCCTCTTCGCTTTCTGTCTCCTCTGCCAGTTCACTATCACACCCCCCAACACACACACACACACACACAATTGCTAAGTGGGTAGGGATAATGGGATGTGTAAGGAGAGTGAGCGTGACAGTGGCCACCCAGAGTTTTCTCTCCTGCCACACCCCCCAACTGTGACTGCCCCATTGCCCGTTCCCCAACCTCAGTGCACAGATGATAGAGAGAGAGTGAGAGACAGCATCATCACTCTTCCACACCTGCACCATAGCTATAATGTCCTGTGAGACAGCAAGAGAGAAAACATTGGGATGTTGTTGTCTGTGGCCTCCCCTTGTTCCCCGGTACAGAACAGTGCTGCAGTTTGTGTGCAGGAGAAACCTGTGTATTTGCTGTGTCTCTCTCTCTCTGTCTTTTTCTTTGGGAGCCTCTACATTACTTTCCCACCTCCCATACAACAAGTTCTCTATGTCTCATTCTGACAACCTCCCCATCCCAGTAAGAGAGAGTGAGAGAGTGCAACTGAGTCCCCCCTCCCCCCCCCTCGACATTCAAGAACGGAGCTCGGTGCTTAGAGAGAGAGCGACATAGAGAAAGCTAGACAGGGAGAGTAACGGTGAGAGTGAGAGAGAGACAGAGACACTGGGGGAGCAGCATTGAAGAGACATTGTGTGCTGTGTCCTCTTTATGTGTGTCTGTGGATAGTAATGTGTTTGGGAGGACATAGTGGGGAACAGCACATGCAAGCAGCATATGCTTGTGTGTCTCTCTCTGTCTATCAGTAATTCTTAAAAGAAAGAGACACAGACATAGAAATTGGCAGCATATAAGAACTGCCTGGCCCATCTAGTCTGCCCATAAGCTCTTGTACTGGATTACTGCTTTTGACCCACTCACTGCTGTACCTCTATGGTTCCCCTATGTCTGTCCCAAGAATGCTTGAATCCATCCATAGTGCTCGCTCCCATCACCTCCTGAGGCAGACCATTCCACACATCCTCCACCCTCTCTGTGAAGAAGAACTTCCTCACATTCCCTCTTAACCTCCCACCTTCCAATTTCATGTCATACCCCCTTGTTCTTGTGCTCCTCCTATACTGGAAAATGCCCCCCCATACCTTGTTTATACCCTTGAGGTACCTGAATGTTTCTATCATATCCTCTCTTTTCCTCTTCTCTTCAAGTGAGTACATATTGAGGTCCCTTAATTTCTCCTCATAAGTCTTGTGTTGCAAGCTCTGTATCATCTTATTCGCCCTTCTCTGGACCATCTCCAGCCTGTTAATATCCTTACGAAGGTGCGACCTCCAGATCTGCACACAGTACTCCATGTGAGGCCTGATCATGGTTTTATATAATGGCATCACTACCTCCCTCCTTATGCTGGTGATACCCCTGCCTATGCACCCCAGTATGTCACTGGCCCTTCCAGCTGCCTTAATGCTGACATTTTCAGGTCGTCTGAAATAAGAACCCCTAGGTCCCATTCCTTCTTTGTGACTGTCAGCAACTCCCCTCCCCTCATCCCCAGGACCGATCCCTGCGGCACCCCACTGGTCACCCCTTCTCCCCAGACTGCTCCCCATTTAGCACCACTCTCTGCTTCCTGTCTGTTAGCCAGTTACTAACCCAGTTTACCACCCTTTCCCCCATGACCAGCCTACCCAGCTAATTATCAACCTCCTATGTGGAACGGTGTCAAAGGCTTTGCTGAAATCAAGGTAAGCGTTGTCCACTGCCCCACCCTGATTTACTTCCTTTGTCACCCAGTCAAAGAAATCAACCGGATTTGTCTGAGATGACCTCTCGACTGTGAATCCATGTGTCCTATGGTCCTGAGCTATGATGGCTTCTAGATGCCACTATCCTTTCTTTAAGCAATGTTTCCATGATCTTCCCCACTACTGAGGTGAGGCTGACCGGCCTATAGTTCCCTGCCTCCTCCCTGCTGCTGGATATGTGTAAAGGGATCACATGTGCCTTTCTCCAATTCTCTGGTACCACCCCTGTATTGAATGACTCCGTGAATATGGCTACCAGAGGTACTGCTATCTCCCTTCACAGTTCTCTTAATATCCTTGGGTGTATGTCATCTGGTCCCATCGTTATGTCCACCTTCAATTTAGTCAGTTCCTGCAGGACTCTTTTGACTGTGAATGGACTATTGTCCACTTCTTCACCCCCTTGGCAACTGCTGTGGCCCTTGCCCCTTCCCTTCTTCTGTGAGTACTGAACAGAAAGACACAGTGGATGTCTTGGGGGGTTGGGGACATGACAGTTCTTAGGTGTGGTACTATCACGTCCAAATACCTAAACAACATGTACAAGCAAGCAACATTTGGCATTGACAAATACTTGTTATTTTTTGAAAACACTACTCACTGCATGCTTCACTACAGCATGAGCAGTAGTGGTGCATCAGCAGCAGGTTGAAAAGTCATTCTGCTGCAGTACAAATGTCACTAATGCAGCAAAATTCCTTTTTACAAGGCATGGAATTCCATCTTAATAAAGCCTCACCAAACACTATAATGCAATAGTGATGGAAAGAAAGTACAGATAAGATAAGAGAACTTTTAAGTTCAATCACTCATTCATGTGACAGACACACACTCTAACTGGTTGCTGTGCTAGGTGATAATTTCTTTGAAATGCCTTGTTAAAAGCCAGTCAGCTAACACAGCAGTAGTGCTACCACTGTCAATCCAGATGATGCAGGTTCATTCCCCAAGCCTGAGACATTTGGTGCTGACCAACAAAGTTTTGGTGTTCATCTTAGAAGCCTCCTGCTTCCGCAGAATGACTGCCCAGGGTGAAGGCGTGTCATATGGAAGCAACGCGTGGTCCCACTGAAGTAAACCTTACATTGGCAGGCACCTGCTTGCCTGGCAAATGACATTGAGGGGCCACATGCCCAGAATGAGTTCAGCATGGCCTTGATGGGCGCTTTGCTGGGTTGCTTCTTAGAACCACATACTGGGGAGGGAAAAGGGAGGGCTTAGTGGGAAAAATATGGCAACAGCACTAGGTAGATGATGCAACCCCACCCCCATGCAACAGTAAGGTCCCACCATCTCCTCCCAAGCATCTCCATCTCCGCCTGCTGGATCTCAGCCGTCAAGTGAAGTATCCTCCTCCTGGCTTAGGGAACTGAATTGGGAACCACCCACAGGGGATAAGCTGTGGGTTGTGGTTGGGGATTTCAGAGAAGATGTGAAGCAGAGGTCTGTGGGAGGTTGGACAGTCAGAGGAATCCTACTGCAGATAGAAGGACTTGGGCAGGCAGAAGGAGGATCTAGTAGCTTGCAAGGAGAAATGTGAGTAACAAGCATTTGTCAATGCCGAATGTTTGCTTGCTGGCATTGGCAGTGGTAGTGTAGAAGTTACAGAGCTGCGTAATAGGAATGGCAGTGAAGTATTGAACTGAAGCCAACCCCACCACCATCCTGCAGAGAGTGACAGGCATTGGAGTTTGCGTTTGGGTCATCAGGCATAACGGCCACGCCATTTCACCACACCCCACCCTGCAGAGACTGACAAGTGTCACGGTGTTCCTTGTGGTCTTTGACCCTTATGCGCACCCCATTTCATTAGGAAATATGGTGAGATGGGTGTGATATAGGAGAATGGGGTGAAGTTTGGGGCCGAAGAGTCCAAGGCATACCTCGATGCCTCTCAGTGACTGCAGGGTGTGGAATGGTCGAGCATCACAGGCAAGAATCCCAAGTCACACCCCTGATTCCTGTCATTCTCTATAGGGTTGGGCGTTATAGTTGAAAACCCTAATACCTCAGGCATTCGTTGGTATTTTCACTCCAAATTTTCAACATGTTTGTTTTGTGACCCCACCTCATGAACAGGGGGAATATCAGTTTGTTAGCCGAAAGCTGCTTATGCACAGTGACTAAGGCATTTAGCACCACAGGTGCAAAAATATTCCGAACAGTATGTAAAAAATGACAGCTGTACTCTTTCATGGGGAGGTGTAAAAATGGCTATGTTGCAAATGTGTAGTAAAAATATTTAAAAAAAATGGTGAAGTCACGAGCGTACATAGAAACTGTGCAACGCACACCTGTAATATAATTAGGTTGGGGATTTCTTACAGCAGATTGTCAACTCAGGCATTTTGGTGCCTCAGATCATGAACAGTGTCACTGTGATTTTCTTTATCTGTGCCGAACAATGATTTCCCACAGCGACCACGCATCTCTGCACTGAAAGTGTGAAAACACACTTCAGCCATGTTGTGAAAAATGGCAGCTGTACTGTTCATAAGGAAGTGTGGAAAAATGTCACTGGTGAAAATCTGGACTGACAATATTACAAAGTCATGAACTAACGAGGGTGCGTGGAAACTGTGCAATGCTCACTCGTAACACAGTCATTTTATGGACTTTTGTCACCAAATTTTCAACATAGCCATTTTGAGACCTCTGCTCATGAACAGTGTAACTGTGATTTTCTTAATCTGTCCTAAACATTGCTTTCGCACACCAACAGCACCATTGTGCGCTACATGTGCGAAAACACATTTTGGGCGACATATGAAAAATTGCAGCTGCAATGTTCATAAGGAAGGTGTAATAAAATGGACATGTTGAAATCTGGAGTGAAAATATTAAATTTGCAAACTTACGAGCATGCATAGGAACTGTACAACGCACACTCGTAAAAGTCATTTTAGGACTTTTTCACCAAATTTTCAACATAGCCATTTTAAGACATCTGCTCATGAACAGTGTCACTGTGATTTTCTTAATTTGTCCCATACATTGATTTAAGCACACAACTGCGCCATTGTGCTGCTACATGGGCGGAAACACATTTTGGGTGAGATGTGAAAAATGACAGCTGTACTGCTCATAAGAAGGTGTGGTAAAATGGCAATGTTGAAAATATGGAGTGAAAATATTGAAAATTCGCGAACTTAAGAGCATGCGTAGGAACTGCACAATGTACGCTTGTAAAACAGTCATTGTTGGGAATTTTGGCAGCAAATTTTCAACATGGGGTTTTTGAGACCCCTTCTCATGATTGATCTCACTGTCATGGCGCTATTCGGGCCCAAAGGGTGATTTCGCAGTCACTGCGCAGTCACTGCGGGAAATCACCCTTCAGGCCTGAATAGCACCATGACAGTGACATCAAGTCATGAGAAGGTCGCATAACCCATGTTGAAATTAGTCGCAAAAATTCAAAATGCCTGAGATATGCAACAAGTTGAACCCCCATCTAGCCCATTATACAGCTTACTGGCATTTCCTCAGTTCGGGTCACCTTTGAAGAGTGCAGGCGTGTTCCGGTCCACCGAAGATCGTCGGCGCGGAGTCAGAGGTAAGTATGGGGTGGGGGTGTGTGGGGGAGGCAGGGTGCACAGTAGGTGGGTGCAGGTTGTGGAGGGGGCGGAGACTTGCCGTGGGACGTTTTTCTTTTACAGGTAGAAAAAACAAAAGCAGGCGGACGATGGGACATTTGTTATGCTGAGTGGGCTCCCAACGTGGCACAAGGACGTTGGGGGACCGTTCAACCGGCAGAGGATTAGGCACCCCGTCGGCCTAAGGAATAGATTGCCACGCTGGGGGTGGGCTCCCAGCGTGGCACTCCTACTCGGGGAGACATTGCAGCTGACTGGGGATTGGGCACCCCTGTCGGCTATATGATCGTTGCCACGCTGGGTGGGCACCCAGCATGACATTTTGGAAGCCTTTGGGAGGCGGGGGCAGCAGCACAGCCCGGCCGAGGGATTGGGCACCCGTCGGCTATACAGTCGCGTCTTGAGCGATGCGCTTGCTCGTGTGCCTTTCGTGTGTGTGTGGGGAGCTGCGCGACAAACAGGCAATATCTCATCGCTGCTCACCAGCGTAGCTCCCCCCTTTCAACTCGTATGCCACTGCATTTTGAAGCGTGTCATAGACAGCTTCAAAATGCATTGGCTTACAGGAGCTGCGCCTGCCAGCACACTGACTGAATTGGAGGAGGAGGTGACACACCTCCGAAATCTCCGATGATGGCACTATGTTTCTTCCACATGCGTGCAAGCAAACATAAAAATGGAAAGCACAAAAAAACAAAGAAATGCCTGGCTGAGCTCAGAGCAGGAGGGTGCGAGCCTACCACAACCATGTTTTCTTTTTTAGAAAGCCACTTTTTTAAAGTAATGCAAATAAGAGTTATAACCATTATGACACTCTCACAAACTCTCAGGCACTTCTTGGGTTTAATGCTTAGGGCCATCAACACATCTGGCCAGATGTTAATCCCCAGGAAATGCCTGCATGCTCAGTCATTATTGCTTTAGTAAAACTCACAATCAAATTACAGGCTTAATAAATGCAGTTTTATACGAATGAAAGACTGTGGAATTATCATATGATATTCTTGACAAATCACAGTGCTTGTTTGAGTTAAGCGTGAGATATTTATTTCTATAAAATTACTTCATGTGCTGTGCCCTCTCAGCAGGCTTCTTCCTGGCACCAATTGTAACTAGAGGTGGGCAAAGTGGGAAGACTTCACTCCATGTAATATTTTGCAAATTGCGCTCAGTACGGGAAGCACAATACATCAAATTCGTCTAATTAACTGAGGCCAGATCGAATGCGAAGTGTGGAATTTCACCTGCGGAATTCCACACTTCCCACACAAACTCTGGCCACAAGGTGTCTAGTCTTCCCCTCCACCAGACACAGACACAGCAAACACCCCCACGATTGCTGGCCACAAGTTGGCCACAGCCTGCCATAGCCCACATGTAAAAATATATATATATATATATTATATATATATATACATTACAGTAAACCCCATTCCCTGGTGTCTAGTGGGCCCCCACCCTGTCAGGTAGTACCCCCCACTCCCCCAACCACTGAGTCCAGTCCATGAAAAAAAATATTATATATTCTCTTCCCTGGTGTCTAGTGGCCCTTTCACCCCATCAGGTAGTACCCCCACCCCACTCCCCACCATCCCTGAGTCCGATCCATAAAAAAAAAAAAAAAGTATTTATTTATTTCTTCCCTCCCCTGGTGACCAGTGGGCCTCCCCCACCATCAGATAGTACCCCCAACCCGCTCCTCCCAACCCTGACTGGAGCAGACCACCGGAACAGCCCTTCACTCACCTCTACTGTATGTCCGGCAGCCCACCGGACTGAGCTCAATGAATGAGCGCATTCTTGTACGAGCACACGCTCATTCATTGACAACTTGTGGTGATTTATTCTGTGGTTCAGGGTCGTAGACAAGGGTAGGGGGCTGCTCCAGTCACTGGCGGGGGTGATGGGATTGGGGGAATGGCATTGTGGACCCCTTCCAGGGGCTGCCAGTCATGGAGGTGAGTTGAGGGTTGTGCCTGTGGCCTGCTCCAGTCAGGATTGGGGGGATCGACGTGGGGGTGCTACCAAATAGGGTGGCGGGCTACTAGAGACCAGAGAAGGGAGTATATATTTTTTTTAACATGGATTGGACTTGGGGTTGGGGGATCAGGGTGGGGGTACTACCTGACAGGATGGAGGGCCACTAGACACCAGGGAAGGGAATAAATATATATTTTTTCACGGATCAGACTCTGGGTTGGTGGGGAGCGGGATGGGTGTACTACCTGTCTGGGTGGGGGGGGTCTAGTAGACAGTAGGGAATGGATAAAATAAATAATTATTTTTTCATGGATCAGAATTAGGGGTTGGAGGGCAGCATGGTGTGGGTACTACCTGACAGAGTGAGGGGATCTACTAGACACAAGGGAAGGGATTAAATAAATGTAATTCTTTTTTTGGACATTTGGGTATGAGATCGGTGTGGTGTGGGGAGGGACCACTAGACACCAGGAATAGATCAGGTGTGGTGTTGTGGGGATTCACCACTTATGACCTCTACTTGCTTTGGGGTTTGTAAGTGCAATTTGCACTTTAAAACCCCCAAAGTAAGGCAAAGTCACAAATGGTGAATTCTGGGCTATTTTCGAAAATTACAGGAAGTGCTAGCTGCTTGTATATCCCCTCCTGCTGGCCACATGGGGCAGTGGACATTGCACCTTTCCCCAACCAGTTACCCCAGGCCTTTGAACCATACCAGGAGGACTGGGGGTATGCCCATGACCATGGGCTGATAAGCAAATCACTTTAAGTGATACGGTTGGTCCCTGGAGGACTAGCTGTATCCCACAGTCCTCCTGCAGTGCATGCAGCAGGGATCCATTCACATGGTGGCTGGGCCATCTGATTGAATGGACATGGTCAATTGCCATGCTGGCACTGCCATGCCTCTGCACTGCTATGTGGGTGGGTGGTGGCACCAGTGATGTGCAGCTCAGTTCCATGAATATGGCACGAGTTGCATGACACAGCAGGTGCAGGGCACTGTGGCACAGGTATACTCCTTTTGAGGGAACTTGCGCCATGTACAAGAATAGGGCCCATTGTGTTTTACCCAGTAACAAAACTTGCTGATAAGCTGTTAGGAAGAATTCAACATACCATGCAAAGATCAAAACACCCACACAGAGAAGAAACAGCTCATGAGGTGGTAGGAGTTTTTTGTTTGTTTGTTTAAGTAAGCGGTTGCAGTGACACAGTTATCATTCACAAGCTGAAATATTGAACAGTAAGAAGTTAAGAACACATGTGAAAACCTGCACATCCATCAGGTGGGCTGATAAAGGGATAATAGGGTCAAGAGGGCCCTGATCAACTTCAGATGCAAAGGTAAGACAGTGCTGTCTAAATTAAAGAAAGGGGCCAGAGGGCTACAAGTCTCAATTTTACTCTTGGAGAACACAAAATATTAATAGTGTTAAAACACATATAGCAGGTAGGTAGACATTATTTGGCATATCTGGCATGTATGGTGGTTTGATGTTCCTCAGGCTTAATTTATGGTCCAGAATTAGATTACTGTAATTCTATTTGATTTTCAGTTCAGTATCTGAAATCCAACATACAGCTGATACATGTGTTCTCTAGTGGAAAGGGAACTGATGAAAATCAAAAAATTGCTGGGGATGACGTGTGCTATTTCTTCACCTTGTGTAGGGGAATAAACTTATTTAGTGACACTAGCTATCTGCCTCTTTAGGCATGTTGGTGCTCGTAGCGTGTATTAGCAATACACAGTGTTTGCTTAGAATTGCCATGCATTCTGTGGTGAGGTTTATCATCTCTGCACTGTGGGAAGACTCACTGACAACTGTCCCTAAGGGGAATTAAACTGAGCTCTGACCTCACCCCCCAACCCCATTCTGAATGCAGAACTGTGTTGGCAAGCTTTTCTGTAAAGAAATAAATAACAAAGTGTATCATTTTAAGCTGAAATATATGACTTTCTTTAGTGATGGGAGTGGAGTGTTTTTCTGTTATTTAAAGATTTGATCATTGGTGACTAAGATGAAGCTTTATTTCAGATGCAACCTGTAGAATGGGGTACAGAAGGGGTTACAAATATAACAGCATCATTGTACAGGTACAGCTGTGCATTACAAGACAGCGTGCAATATCAGAAAAAAATATCAGCAATCTATTCACAAGGTGCAATTGTGCACAATTCAATATACAGTAGGTGTTAAAGGTGCAAACAGCGCATATACTGTAAGTAGAACAGTGCACAGTAACAACGATAGCCACTGGGGGTGACCAAATCAATAACAGACATTTTCCAGAGTCAGAAAGGAGGGGCTAGGGACAGGATCAGAAATAGGCTATGTATGTGCCATGAGCAGGGCTTTTGGAACCGAGAAAAGGCTGAGCCAAGTAGAAGCAGGGAGAGGGAAAATAGGGAAGGTGAGGAAAGGATGAGAGAGAGCACAGTTGGTGAATTTGGAGTTAAAGGAAGAAACAGCAAAGAATGATGACTTAGTTATACCGAAATTGTGGACACCGTTCCTCCAAATCATGGATCAGTGGTCAGTAAGACAGCCACAACCTTGAATACAGGTACTTCGGCAGGCTTGGGGCAGGGGTTAGGAAAGTTTGATTGACTTTTTCAACACTGCTACCTTCAGACTGGGTGCAAGGTAGCTGGCAATATTTTGATTTATTTTAAAGGGGGAGGTTGGGGGATAACTGAGTTAGTCTGGGTCGATAGGTTTGGTTGATTCCTCCTGCCCCAAATTGTGGAACAGGGGTCAGTGTAGGGTGGCCATCTGATAACTGAACTTATTTTGGAGCTGGCGGTTCAAGCTGGCATGCAATGTGACTTAAAGATGGTGCTGGTTTCTGGCTCAGTGCAAGGAACTAGCAACTGGCAGTGTAGCCTAGAGGTTAGTGTAACAAGCTGTGAACGAGCTTGGTACGTCCAACAGACCAGACTTTGGTCACAACCTCCACTTGCATACTGTGTGACTCTGAGCATGCCACTTAACCACCCAGTGCTCCCAGGTCGCCCCTGAAAACAGGCACTTGTGCTTAAGGGGGATTACCAAAGACTAAAATAAAAAAAATAAGCTTTTTTATTTTTAAAGTGATTTTCTTAGCTTTGTTTTAATAACGCTATGTTAGTTACATACCCTTTCTTGGAAGTGTCTGTGTGTCATTTTCTAATTTCATGTAGTTGAAGTCTGTTTTTTCACAGCGTTTGCTTCCTGACAAGTGCTCCTATTTCCATGTCCCCTTTCAATTCTTTGTGGTGCTGAATTGTGACACTGTGATGTCATGCAAGGGAAACAAACACTGCTGTCAGCATATGTGATAGCAGAGATTCTACCAGTGATTCTAATTCTGATGAATCATCAGCTCTGTTTGACACTTTGGTTTGCTGTGCATTATGGTACACATGATCGCAATCTGCATGTACAAATACTCATAGAGTTATTTCTGCTGGTGTGTGTGTGAGTGTGTGTGTGTGAGTGTGTGTGTCAGTACCAGTGTTCCTCAACATCCCCCCCCATTCAACAGAAAGTCATCCCATATCTTTGTTTAGTTTTGCGAACACTCAAAGATGACATGTAAGGTATTTTTTTAGTAAATCTACACCGGCATTTAATGTTCTGCTTTTATGTTGCTTGCACGCATATGCGAGAAACATAGTGCCATCATCGGAGATTTCGGAGGTGTGTCACCTCCTCCTCCAATTCAGTCAGTGTGCTGGCAGGCGACCCCCTGTAAGCCAATGCATTTTGGAGCTGTCTATGACGTTCCCAAAATGCAGTGGCTTTACAGTTGAAAGGGGAGCTACACTTCAGTGAGCACCAATAAGATATCGATGCCACGGCAGCTACCCCCCACAGGCAATCGCAGCGCGCTACCGCGACGCACCAGGCTAGCCGATGGGGCACCCAATCCCCTCCGGCTGAGCTGCGCCCCCCAGTAGGTGCCATGCTGGGAGCCCACCCCAGCATAGCAAGCAGTCCTTTGGCCGATGGGGGTGCCCAATCCCCATCGTGGCTGAACGCCCCCATCCTTGGGCCGCTAAGGCCCACCCAGCATAGCAACAAATATGGCCGACGGAGTGCCCAATCTCCGTCGGCTAAACACCTAAACGCCCTTGTGCCACGCTAGGAGCCCACCCCAGCGTATCAACTAATCCTAATCTTTTTTTTTAAAACCTGTAAAACAAAACTGTCCCGCAGCTGCCTCCCCAACCCCTCCCACAAGCGTAATTCCACCCACTGCGCACTCCAGCTCTCTCATTAACCCTCACCCCATACTTACTCTGACTCTGGCGCGATGATCTTCGTGGACGGGAACACGTCTGCACTCTTCAAAGCCGACCGCGAAATGAGGAAATGCGGTAAGCTGTATAATGGGATAGATGAGGGGTTCAACATTATTGCATATCTCAGGCATTTAGGAATTTTCACCAAATTTTCAACATCGGGTTT
Organism: Neoceratodus forsteri; assembly: GCA_016271365.2. NCBI lineage: Eukaryota > Metazoa > Chordata > Ceratodontiformes > Ceratodontidae > Neoceratodus > Neoceratodus forsteri. The sequence goes on from CM028130.1 coordinate 1,591,870,699, forward strand.
TGGGACCCCTTCTCATGAATGATCACTGTCATGGCGTTATTAGGGCCCGAAGGAGTGATTTTGCACAGTGACTGTGCGGTGACTGCAAATCACCCGTCGGCGAATACTACCATGATGATGACATCATCGAAGGATCTGCAATCAATGAAAATTAGTATAAATCAAAAATGTTTCTTCGGCGTCTGCTGCACAGTTCCTCGCAGGCTGGTAAGATTACATGAAATTTCAATATTTCACTCCAGATTTTCAACATTGCCATTTTATCACACCTTCTTATGAGTAGTACAGCCTCATTTTCACATCTCACCCAAAATGCGTTTCCCATGTAGCACACAATGGCGCAGTCGGTGTGCGAGATCAATGTACGAGACAAATTAAGAAAATCACAGTGACACTGTTCATGAGCTCAGGTGTTAAAATTGCTATGTTGAAAATTTGGTGAAAAAATTCCTAAAATGACTGTTTTACGAGCGTGCGTTGTACAGTTCCTATGCACGCTCGTAAGTTCGCGAATTTTCAATATTTTCACTCCAGATTTCCAACATTGCCATTTTGCCACACCTTCTTATAAATAGTACAGCTGTCATTTTTCATATCTCACCCAAAACGTGTTTCCACCATGTAGCGCACAATGGCGCAGTCGGTGTGCGAAATCAATGTACGGGACAAATTAAGAAAATCACAGTGACACTGTTCATGAGCAGAGGTCTTAAAATGGCTATGTTGAAAATTTGGTGAAAAAATTCCCTTCAGATGTTCTGCAATATTACTAATGAAGACATTGAACAGCACTGGCCCCAGGACCAATCCCTGCAGCACCCCACTGGTCGCCCCCTCTCCCTAGACTGCATACCATTTACCACCACTTTCTGCCTCCTGTTGGTTAGCCAGTTTCTAACCCAGTTTACCACCCTTTCCCCCATGTCCAGCCTACCCAGCTAGTTTATCAGCCTCCTATATGGGATGGTGTCAAAGGCTTTGCTGAAATCAAGGTAAGCATTGTCCGCTGCCCCACCCTGATTCACTTCCTTTGTCACCCAGTCAAATAAATCAACCAGATTTATCTGACATGATATCCCCACTGTGAATCCATGTTGTCTATGGTCCTGGGTTCCGATGGCATCTAGATGCCCCACTATCCTTTCTTTAAGCAATGTCTCCATGATCTTCCCCACTACTGAGGTGAGGCTGAATGGCCTATTGTTCCCTGCCTCTTCCCTGCTGCGGACTTGTGTAGAGGGACCACATGCCCTCCTCCAATTCACTCATGTTGAATGACTCAGTGAAGCGTGGCTGCCAGAGGTACTGCTATCTCCTTTGCAATTCTGTTAATATCCTTGGCGTATGCCATCTGGTTCCATCGCTTTGTCTACCTTCAATTTAGTGAGCTCCTGCAGGACTCTTTTGTCCACCTCTTCACCCCCTTGGCAAGTGCTGTACTGCTGTGGCCCTTGCCCCTCCCACTCTTCTGTGAATACTGAATGGAAAGACACAGTGGATGTCTTGGGAGGAAGGCATGAAACTGTCACTTCCAAATATCTAAACAGCACATACAAGCAAGCAACATTCGGCATTGACAAATGCTTGTTTTATCATGCTTCTCAGTATGTGTTTCTGTCATTGTATGCCTTGTTATTTTGCCACTATTGCTGTCCTGCTTTGAGTAGGTTGGAGCCCATTGGAATTCAACCACCTCAGTGGTCAGTCCAGTCTATGGCTCCTCACTGGAACACTGGTCCTGAAGAACTCAAAATAGCTCACAAGTCACAGCCTCCCTGTTCAGCTGAGCTGTTAGAAACACTCAGCTGTCTGATGGGGGGTCACTGTGACGAGAAACACAGTCCTGAGTGTCCTCGCACACTGGAGTTGACATGTAAATTGTGATAGCATAGTTCAGTGTCTCAAGTAACTGTGAAAAATGGTGCCAAAGCAAGGTTTTCATATTCCCTTGATGTTACTTGAAAGTGTTGCTGTTCTCTGGCTTGTTTGTGCTTGTGGTGGTTGTCAGGGATTGCAGTCAGTATTGAAACTCAGTCCTATGCGTGCTGCAGTTTTTGTCACTGATAATGTTGTAGGCTGGCAGCTTCTGGTAGTTTTCTCATCACAATTGGATTTATTTGTTAGTGATAACAAGGTTGCAATCACACTCATATCCCTTTATGTGTGTGTAGTGTTTTTCAGTCATTGGGCTGTCTCAATGCTTGTGTACCGTCCCAGTGCAAATGTCAGCAACAACCACTATACTGTCTATGCAGGCTTCATGTGTGGTGCTTCATAGTGTTCATTTTCATGGTGAAACTGAACTACTTTCTGCAATAACACTATTTCTGTTATAGTTGCATGCTGTCAGTGCGTGCCCCAGTTCAGAATTACCTGATTGAAATATGCCATTGTGGGCACTGCAGTCATTCAACTAATGATTAATATGCATTTACATGTCAAGTTTAGTGCTAGTTCTGGAGAGGGGGTTACTGCTGTTTTACTGAAATATGTAAATTGGGGGCTCTGAATCAAGAGGTCTCTTTTCTTGCTTTGAAGTGCCTGTTTGAATTATACATGCTTACCTGCTTGACATGCCATGTCCCTGAGCCCCCTGTGACAAAACCACAATGACATATTTCAGTTAGCTATTGCTGAACAGGAGCACACACAGGCAGTGTATTACTAAAAGAACTAGTGTTACTGAACAAAACAATTCAGTTTGACTATGAAAATCACCGTTAGGCAGCACCACACATAGCCTGCATAGACACTATGGTGGTCCCATAAGACCACTGACTTTTACATCGGGAGAGGACAAAATCATTGAGACACAACCAATAACTGAAAAACACCACATAGAAGGATATAATTACAGTTGCAGCCTCGTTATAGATAGGTAGATACTTTATTTCTAAGGTGCCTCAGTCCAAAGACTCGAGGTGCTGTACAGCAAGCTTCAATACAAATTTTAAAATCACACAACAAAATTAACTGGAAGAAACAGATTGATCTATCTATACCTTATTAAACATAGCATATGTGGTGGTCCGTGGGTGCTCTACTCTAAAGATGGTGAAATGAGTGAGTGGGACACCAAGGTCCGAATTATATTGGATAAGATAACAGTTACCCAGACAAGGAGAGGCAGGAGTCGTCCCAGAGATTCAGTGCCCACAGGGTGTTTATTTAGCACCAGTGGGTAGGGAGACACAGTCATAAGAACGGACAGGCCCCACAACAATAACAGGTCAATAGAGAAGACAGAATTACTTTATCTTATACTGCTAAAACGGTTACTACAACATTAGAATGTGTACCTTGGCCTAATGCCACTATACTTCAGCAGTAACCTATAAGCTTAACTAGTGCTTAGGTGAAAATCAGGTATTATTCGATACCCCCATTAACTGGTTTTACAATGACTACAGAATCATCACAAAAGTCCATATGTCTGAAGTCTTTGTGCATACTGTCATTCTTCACTGGTAGCTAAAAGGGAAGTAAAACAGAAACTGTAGAACCCTAAACACAATTCCCAGCAAGGACCTAATTAAGGCCACTGGGGTGGTGAGAAGTTTGGTAAACAGACCTTATGTTTCTCGGCAAAAGCCCACTCTCTCCAAGGCTGCCGGAAAGAAAGAACCAGAGAAACTGGTTCCTGGAATAAACCCACTTACGGGTTATTGGATTTCACACTGGATGCGAAGGGTCCTTGGCCAAAACCCACATCTAGGGCCACCAAGGGAAGAAGAGAAACCAGGAGACGCATGGCACTGAATCCACTAGAGGACTACCACGGCCTGGATGATGCTGCAGCACTTCAAGGGCCAGCAAGACTCTGAAGGATCTGAGGTGAAGATGGATCTCCGATAGAACCAGGAACCAGAAGGATCTGTAGTGAAGATGGCTGATTCTGCAATCTTGTCACAAGGAACTGGAACAAAATAAGGAAACGGCGGTCGCATCCTGAACTGGGCTTCGATAAACTTGACTTGCGGCGAATGACCACAGTGTGCAGACCAGGTTCTCCAGGATGTGCACACTCTTCTGCGGAGGGCAACCAACTTCGGGACATCCGGATCAGTAACCAAATGAAACAACACTGGCATGGCAGTCGTGATGCGCTTGAACTTTGGCAAATGTTACTTCCAACTGCAGAACAGAAGAAACAGTGGGTGCGACTTGTACGAACTGTGACAAACTCGACTTCCGCAAACAACATGGACGGAGTAGACGATCTGATGGTCGGACACTTCTGGTGAAGAATGATGGTGAAGGCATTTTCTCCTAGGCAAGGACTGATTCTGGATTTGTAAAACAGCAGACCACACCAAGGAACTGCAACGTGGTAGAAGATTGAGACTGTCCCCATACACTAGTAACAACGAAGCTATAATATATGCCTTCTTGCAATGCCAAGATAAATGTGTAATGACCAGATAATTTGCCAGGAGAATGGGCAAATTATCAATTTTGGGGCAATTATTTACTTTTGGGGCAATTATTCAAATGCTTGGGGCAATAGTTCAGATGCCTAGGACAGTGGCTCAGATGCCTGGGGCAATAGTTTCAGATGCACAGGGCAATAGTTCAGATGCCTGGGGCAATAGTTCATACAACCAGGGGCCAATAACCACAATCCTAAAGTCCCAATGCAGTCTTGGTGCTCCTAGCAATTTCACAGTCTTTCAGATGCTTCATCAATAAACAGTGGCATAAATAGTACAGATGTTGCAGTTACTTTGTAGCATATTGTGAGCTAAGCACCCTTAAATGGACCCTTTCTTGGCTGTAGGGCCTACTGGAATAGGATCTGGCTACCCCTGAATGTTTTGCTATGAATGCCCGAACCACTATACTAGGGGGTATCACTTGCCCTATGCTAGTTGCCCTATCCACTAGAGGCCTGAATGCCTTATCTGCTATAGGGCCTATATGCCCTACTTACTACTAGGCTGGCTTGCCCTTACTACCTAGGCCAAGGCTGCCCTTACTAGTACTGGGCTGGCTTGCCCTAACTCACTAGGCCGAGATTGCCCTTACTACTACTGGGCTGGCTTGCCCTCACTCACTAGGCTGGGGCTGCCCTTACTACTACTGGGCTGGCTTCTCTAACTCACTAGGCCGGGGCTGCCCTACTACTACTGGGCTGGCTTGCCCTTACTCACTAGGCCGGGGCTGCCCTTACTACTACTGGACTGGCTTGCCCTAACTCACTAGGCTGGGAAACCCTGCTTTACCTTGGCCTGGTGCCCTTTATTATTTGGGGCCTGGTGCCCTACATACTGTGGGCCTAGCGCCCTCTGAAATGGGCCTGGTGCCCTGCTTTAAACTTATAGGCCTGGTGCCCTCTCTATTCTGGGCCTGGAAGCCCACTTTATATTGGGCCTGGTGCCCTCTTCAACATCAAGCCTGGCATCCTCCAAAATGGGCTGGGTGCTCTGCTTTAAACATTTGGGCCTGGTGCCCTCTTTAAACTGTGCTGTCCCTTTAATTATTTGGCTCACAAGAGCCTACTGTCACTCTTGGATGAGTCACCTCCTTAATCCCGCCCCTCTCATGAATATTCATTGACCCTTGCTTGGCCGCCTTGTCCTGGCCCCTCCCTGTGGGCGTCACTAGCCAACCCAGCCCTGCCCTCCTGAATACTAAGTTAGGGTCCTAGTGACCCAATACACCAAGCGCCTTGTGTGCTAACAATTAAAATAATTAAAAAAACAGTCTTTCCTTCATTGGGTGGACACCAACACCAGGCAGGCAATGAGCTCCTCGATCTCCTGTAAAAAGTCCCCATCTACTCCTGGGGAATGATAGATCAGGAAAACCCTGAAGCCTGACCCAAAACCCCCTCAGGTAGCCACACACTCAAAGGACTGAACAGGACCAACAGGTAGCAAAAAATGGCCACCTCCACCCCTGCAATCCTCCCTCAGGGTGTGTATCACGGAGTACCCAGCCAGTACTGCTGCCTCCAAAATGGGAGCAGCATTCTCATCCAGCCAGATCTCTGTGATGCAAGCCAGGTCAATTGAGGATATCAAGTCTGCCATTATGGCAGTCTTGTTCCTCATTGACCTGGCATTGCACAACATAACCTGAGTAGGATGAGACAAGGCAGCTATAGCAGCCATCTGCCCGTCCTCTAAAGTGGAGCCCTTGGGTATGGGAACCAAGCATGGCAACCCCTCTCAGGTTCCCATTTTGCCCCAGGGCATCTCCCTGGCCTCACCACCAGAATCCTGAACACCCCAGCAGCCATTTGGGGACAATCTCCCGGGCCTCTCCCCTGAGCTATCCCGAAAGCTCTATATGTCCTATACACCCCCCGAGTAACTGCGCCTTAAGGGCCTCTGTTCCAAACATATAATCCCAAGATAAAATCCTCACGCCAAATAGAAACTAATTCCACAATTAACAAACAATCCGTAATCCCCCAAATTAGCACCCACAAAAACTTAACATTACAAAAAAAAATTAAAAAATCCTCAAAAAGGGGAAAGAATCCAGCAAGACACAGCAAGGTAAAAGATTTCCAGTCTAACAACAGTTCCAGAAAATACTGCAACTGTTCCACTACGTAGTTATACTCACAGTACTATGATGATAACTTCCAGCCAAAAGATTCACAAATAGGTCCAAAAGAAATGTGGTGTGCAGAACACTGTCAGAGCTCTCACCTCTTCAGCCCAGGCAAGATTTAGACACGTAGAAGCTCTCACCCTCCTGAGTGTAACCCTTAGGTGGCACTATCCTATGGGCTACTACCTCTGCTTCCAAGGTGTCTAGGCAGCACAGGTTGAGGGGCCTGAGCTCGTGAGAACGGGTGCTTCCACCCGGGAGAATGGTTTTGGGGTAGCGTAACTGCTGTTGGTATATCCCTCTGGGATACTATAACAACCCACCAATCCTTCTACTGGCCCAAATAATTCAGCAGCAAAACATTCACATTTACCATATGACAGTAATAATATGCTCACGCCCCTTGAACTTACCACCAGGGCTGGATCTTAAGCAATTGTCCTGGAGACCCCCTGGAAAACAAGATCAGTGATACAATAATACAGTAGAAAATACTGTATCCCCATTAATAAGGCACACACTAGCCAGGTTAAACGTGGAAACCACAATCAGATTTATTCAAGGGGATGTGAACAAGGGTGGGGCACAAATCTAGCAAATAATTGGCAACTCTGATTTGATTCAGACTGATTCCAGCATGCACTGTAAGTCTCTCTAACAAAGTCCCACAACCCTGGGTACCCAGTATGGAAAATAGGTTAGCCTGAAGCGTTGAGCAGGGTAGGCCAGCATTGCAGCTGTTGTTGTGGCCCTTAGGAAGGAAAACACAGTTAACATGCACTCAACCCAAATATGTGTAATCTGGGGCTGGATGGCTCAGTCTGTTACAATAAACCCAAAAACAAGAAAATCAGATGAACACAGAAATGATTGCAGCTTTATTGCAGGGAGCTACCCTGTTTTGTACTCATGCTACCCAGAATAGGATGCAGGACAGGTGAGATGAAGACCACCTGGTGTCGTACTGGATTGCCAGGGGAAGCAGAGCTTACACAACTCACTGTGGTGGTCAGTACCTGTTTGGTGGTGTTGAGCAGGGGACCGAATCCCCAAGCATGTCTTTCGCTGAAAATATCTCTTAATCAGGAATGGCAGCCTAGGCCTAGGTGGCAGGGTCCAGGCAGAGTGAACAGTTCAGATGAAGTCTGTGATAAATGCTGGAACAGCCTCCAGCTGGTGCAACAGAATTTGGTGTGGGGAACCAAATTGCGACCCACATAACACATTCAGCACATCTATAAAACTTAAAGTAACTTGCCACAGTTCGGATAAAGTCCTTTTGCAAATTGCAGGGGGACAGGATCAGTTGTATTCCAGGACAGTGGCTGCTTCTTGTTGTTTTCATAGGGTTCTCGTGGATTTTACTTGATAGGTTATTTCTTTTCTTTCTTGCTTCTAAGGGGCTAGCAGGGTATTGCTTTGGGGGCTGTTGGAAGTTTGAAAACTGGTTTGGTGGCTGTAAGGGGGCTCATTTGTTGGATGTTTCACTGTGTAACAGGCTGCACTGGTGGAGGCCTATTTCTTCTGATTTAAAACCTTATTTGGCGGGATTTGCTTGGGCCTGGGTATTTGAATTGGAGATCTATATCTATTAATTTCAAGCCTTTTTGATGTGTTGTTAGTGAAGCTGATTAAATTGGAGACCTGTTTCCTTTGGCAGCAAACATATTTGAAGGACTTGGAGTTGGTGCAATTCATTGTTGCTGACTTCAATGCTGCAAAGATTACTGCATAGTGGGGAAAGGTGTTAATGGTCTGGCCAGGTCTCACTCAGCTGATTGGCTGGAGGCAGAACTGAATCAGGTTTGTGGTGTTGGCTGCTTTGTCTTCTCAGAAGGAACTGGAAGGGACAGGATCAGTTGTGTTCCAGGACAGTAGCTGATTCTTGTTTTTTCATGGGGTTCTTATGGATTTTACTTGGTAGAAGGTTTTCTTTTCTTTCTTACTTCTAAGGGCTAGCAGGGTATTGTTTTGGGGCGGTTGGAAGTTTGAAACTGGTTTGGTGGCTGTAAGTGGGCTCATTTGTTGGATGTTTCACTGTGTAACAGGCTGCGCTGGTGGAGGCCTATTTCTTCTGATTTAAAACCTATTTGGTGATATTTGCTTGGGCCTGGTTCTTTGGCTGCTGAGCTTGGAGGGGAGACACAGGGCTGATGCACTCTCTCTCGAGTTGGGTGTCTGCCCAAGATCCACCCTCCCTTCCCAGAGTTCTGCTAATTTATAGGGGAACACCTGCCCTGCAATTGGAGGAAAAGGCTGCAGGTGCAGCTCATGTAGTTCTAGCCACTGGGGGTTGGATTTAAAGGCTAGGAGAGAGGAGCTTAGGGAGTTGTTCATTTCCCTATAAGTTTACTGTGTTGTACTGCACCTAGTAACAGGGCTACGGTGTACTGTGGACTGTATCTAAGATTAGTGGGTGACCTGATTAGGCAGTAGGGGTGTATCTTGGACTGGGGGGAACCTGGTGGCTCACCCAAGGAAACCTACTTGGAAGGGGATGGAACCAAATGGCATTAGGGCCAGCATCTTTGGGAGGGTGGTGGGGTGCACAGGGTGTGGAGCAGCCATGATACTGGACTGGGCTTAGAAGTTTGGTGGTTGCCCAGTGTGCTACCAACTGGCACAGCTTAGGGAGGAGGTTGCGGGGATTAGGAGACAGCTGGGAGAAGGGGGGAGTATAGTTGGGGAAGGAGGGGCAGGGGATCTCCCACAGGGTTGCACCAAGCACTGGGGGCGGCGGCATAGGGAAAGGAGTGCAGGAGAATACTCAGGGGTCACATAGGGACCCTGGCAGAGGGGGTCCAAAAGGACACTACCAAGGAAGCAGGCAGGTAACTGGGGACCCTCACAAAGGAGGGACACAGGGACAACATTCTCAGGGCAGTAGGCAGATGGCCAGGGCTGGACAGAAGGAAGCAAGGTGGGGAGGTGGGTCAGACCTTACACTAAGTAACCGCTTCAGTTCTCTTCTTCTGCTCGAGGATCAGGGGGGTGATGTAGCCACGACAGGGGTGGTTAGAGATGGAAAGGGAGTGGGGGGCAGGGGCCAGATAGTGGGAAGAACAGGAGACCTGGAATGCAGAAAAATGGGGAGCAGTGAATCAGAGCAGGAGAGGCGGGGGAAAGGGAGGAAAAACTGAAGGAGAAGGACCAGTTGGGAGGAAAGGTGAAGGAGAAGGACCAGAAGTACAAGGAGGATTCAGTAAAGGAGCTGAGGGTTTAGGCCAGGGAGCACAACAAGCAAGGAGGGACTAAATGGAGACAGCAAGGAAGGAGGGCAGAGCAGGGCTAGTTTAGCAGATGGGGGAAGGACTGGTTGCGAGCAGTGAGGGGAGTTAGCAAGGTACAGAAGGATACTCAGGAGGAGGAGAGGCATAGGATTGGAGGGAGGGTGGCCAGGGTAAACAAGCAGGGGTGGTATGTGGCACCCAGATGGGAGGAACAAGAAGCCGGCTGGGTGGAGCGGCTGGTAGAAAGGATGAGGGACATGGAAGGGGGGGAAATGGAGGAAAAGGAGCAGTTAGAGTGCTCCTGTTGGGGGGATTCTATGATCAGGGGTATCAAATGGGATAGGGAAGGAGAAGCCTGGCTAGTTAGAACAAAATGCTTCACTGGACTAATGGTGCACAGGGCTAAGCATGAGGTATATCAGCTGGCAAAGGATTGTGGGTGTTCCCCGGACATACTGGTCCACCTGGGTACAAATGACATTGAGGGAAATAGCGAGCTAGAGATACAGGCAAGATTCAGGGAGCTTGCCAGGGTCTGTCATGACATGCGATGCACAGTTTCCTTCTCAGAAATCCTGCCAGTGCCAAGGGCTAGTGGGGAGCACAAAAGTAAGATTAGGGAGATAAACCAGTGGCTCAGGGTGGTGCAGGCCAGAAGGTATGGGGTTGATGGGGATTGGGGAGACCTGGGAGGATAAGGAGCTGTATGCTGAGATAGACTCCATCTCAATTTGAAGGAAGGGATCATAAGTTGAAAATAGAGGTTCATTGGTGAAAAGAGGTTTAAACTTGTGAAGGAGGGAGTAGGGATGGGAAAAAGGCTGTCAAGGGGATGCCGATAAGGAGGACTCTGTCTCCACCCCTGGGGACCAGGAGGATTGCAGGAAAGGCCAACTGGCAAAGTGCAGACCAGGAAAACAGAACCCCAGGGAACACAGGCAGGAATGGAACTATAGGGAAAGGTGGAAGGTAGTCTACTAAATGCCAGGAGCTTGGGCAATAAAATGCCTGAGCTCCAGGCGATGCTAACTGAGGGAGCAGTGGATGTGTAGCGGTCACTGAGACCTAGGCCACTGCAGGACATGACTGGGACCTGAACCTGAAGGTTACACTATGTTCAGGAAGGACGGGGAGGAAAGGGAGGAGGGTAGCAATGATAGCCAGAAACTGCATTGGCATAGAGGGAGTAGAGAGCGGAGGGAACCATGGAAGCGATTTGGGTCACCTTGATAACAAGGGGGGCAAGAGAGTAAAAATAGGAGTGGTGTGTAGACCCCCTGCCCTGGCGGAGGAGCTGGAGGAGAGTTTGGTGGCAGATGTTGGGAGACACTGCAGATTTGGCAGGGGAAGGGTGGTGGTGTTGGGGGACTTAAACATGCCAGGAACAGACTGGGAGACTATGACATCCTCGGTGGCCAGGGAACAGAGGTTGTTGGATGTCTTTCAAGACGCGTTCCTAACTCAGCAGGTGGGGGAACCGACCAGGGAGGCACTGGTACTGGTGGTCCTGACAGACAGTGACCTAGATTAGGGGCCTGGAGGTAAGGGACCGTTGACGAGGGAGTGACCATGCAGGGTCTGGTTCTGCCTGGACCTAGGAGGGCTAGAAGGCTGCACAAAGACGGAGGTAACTGACTTCAGGGGAACAGATTTTAAGGAAATGGGAAGGATCCTTAAGGAGCATTTGGATGTGATTGGGTCAGACATGGACACTGATAGTAGGTGGGAAATCATCAGGAGAGGGATGCAAGATGCTACCAGCACCTGTGCAAGAGTAAGACGAAAATGCGGTAGGGCCCAAACACCCTGCTGGTGGACCAGGGAGGTCCAGGAGGTGGTGCGGGGAATGAAGGAGCCTATAGGCAAGTGCTCAAGAGTGAAAGGAATCAGGGAGTATGGGCAGAGTGGCTGAAAGGCCACTAGGGTGGTGAGGGCAGCTAAGGCAAGGAAGGAGCAGAACCTGGCCAGGAAATTAGGAGAGGGAACAAGGGTTCTTTGAGATCATTGGGAAAATGAACGGTGAAGGCAAATTAGCAGGATTAAATCAGGGGAGAGATGGGCACAAGACCTGGGTAGCAGGCTGAGGTACTAAATGAGTACTTCACCTCAGTTTTCACCAAGGAAAATGGGGGTGCTGCATCATATGGAGGAGACAGAGATACTGAGGAGGGGGACCATACCGATGGGCAGGTCTGGGGAGGGGGAGGCATCACTGGCAGGAGGGAGGGCTAAGCAGGAGAAGAGGTACGGAGGTGGAAATCACAGCAGAGAGAATGAGGAAGCCCTCAGCTCCCTTAAGATGGAGAAAGCACGGGCCGGATAATTACATCCCAGAGTGCTGAAGAAACTCAGGATGTCCCACAGAAACCCTGGTGGAGCTTTTCACCATCTCTCTGAGGACAGGGTGGGTGCCCCAAGACTGGAAGGTGGCGCATATAGTGCCTATCCACAAGGGGGGGATCAAGGGAGGTGGCAGGGAACTACAGGCCTGTCAGCCTGACATCGGTGGTGGGCAAGGTGGTGGAGGGCATTGTCAAGGAGAGGCTGGGGGAAGGGTACCTGGAAAAGTCAGGGTTCCTGGACGATAGCCAGCATGAATTCATTCCGGGGAAATCGTGTCAGACAAACCTTGTGGAGTTCTATGACTGGGTGATGAGTGCCTTGGACCTGGGTAGACCAGTGGACATCCTCTTTCTAGATTTCAGCAAGGCATTTGACTCTGTTCCTCACGTGGGCCTGTTGGATAAGCTGGGAGAAATGGGAGTGGGGAACCAGATGATCAGATGGATAGGCAATTGGCTCCAGGACCGGACCCAGAGGGTCGTAGTTGGCGGGATAGTCTCATCCCCAAGGAGGGTCTTTAGTGGGGTCCCACAGGGATCAGTCCTTGGGCCCCTCCTGTTCAACACCTACATCTCTGACATAAAGACAGGAATCAGGAGTGAGATGAGTCTCTTTGTGGATGACTCAAAACTGGGGGCGGTGGTGGATGAAGAGGAGGGGAAGGTGGCCCTACAGGGGGACCTGGAGGCTCTAGATAGATGGTCTAGAAAGTGGAAGCTGAGGTTCAATGTAGGAAATGCAAGGTACTCCACCTAGGGGCCAGAAACCCGGACCAAGTGTACACCCTGGGTGGGGGAATGCTACAAGTCTCGATGGCTGAGAGGGTCCTGGGGGTGGTGGTGGATGTCAAGATGAACAACTCAGAGACTTGTAGGAGGGCAGCAGCCAAGGCCAACAGGATTCTGGGATGCATTGCTGGGGATCACCTCCAGAAGGAGGAAGTGATGCCCCTCTGTATAACTGCTTGGTGAGGCCACACCTTGAGTACTGCATGCAGTTTGGAGGCCACACTTAAAGAGGGACTATTAAACTCCTGGAGAGGTCCAGAGAGAGACAACAAAATGATTTGGGGCTTGGGGAACAGGACCTATGTGAGGAGAGGCTCAAAGAGCTAAATATGTACACATTGGAAGAGAAGGGACTGGGGGACATGATGGGTCTTCAGATACATGAAGAGGGTAAATAGGGAGGAACAGTCAGGGTGCTTCGAAGGAAGGAGGAGGGGGCCACTAGAGGGCATGGGTGGAAGCTGGAGGGGGAAAATTCAGAGAAGAAAGGAGGAGGTGCTACTTCACTGAGAGGGTGGTGGAGCCATGGAATGCACTGCCTAGGGGGCTGATGGAGGCAGAGACGGTGGAGGGGTTCAAGAGGGACTGGGACAGGTACAGGGGAAGGATTCTAGAAGCAAAATCCAATGCAGCAAGAATATCCGGAACTGGGATGGGAGAAGCCAGAGAAGGCGAGGGGGGCAGCAAGGTCAACACCCAGGGTGGGGGCTGACCAATCAAGCAGACTTGAAAGACTGTTAGGCCTATTCTGCTGGCATTTTAGTATGTTAGTATGTTAACCTTTCAATCTGAGGCTCACTTTGGTACTGGGCAGGCCGATCGCTTCTAGAGCAAGTCTCCGGTCCACTCTCAAGTAGCAATGAAACACTTTCTCTCTTTAGACACAGGTCTCGATCAGGAAATCAGATAAAATCTGACTTTCACACTAAAGGCAGTTCTTCATACTGGAAGATGTGGCAGGCAAGCCAGCACAGCCTTCCCGCCAATTCCCCTGCACTCCTATGCAGGAGCAGCTGCTCGATGACTTGAGCTGTTCACTCTCTAAACTCCAACTCACAACTGATACACTGCTGCAGGCAGTTCTGAGCTTTCCCAGTGATCCAAAAGGTTTGGTTCGTTGAGGGAGCTGTCTGTTACAGTAAGGGCTCCCCCTTCAAGTCCATTTAGGCACCAAACCTTAAAAACTACAATTCCTACAGACTTCAATCCCACAAGACCTCTGGGGACCATCTCCATCTTAGGTCCCCTGAAGTTCCGATTGGTCCAACACTGGCAGTTCCAGAATGAAAATGGTGGCTCCAATCCAAATATCCGTGCTGCAAATGGAAGCATTTTAGACAAACTCCTACTGTATTATTATTATAACAGATAAACAACAAATACAGTAATCATTTTTCTTAACAGGCCTCCCTCTGTGCAAATAGCGACTGCAGAATGAAGCAGAAATATGAACTGTCTGGCTGGTCTCAAGCCTTAATTACTTGGACCCAGCCCAGACTAATTTTCACACACAATGTAATGGCTCTCTTAAAGAGACAGGCATGAAGGCTTACTATAGCACTCTCATGCAGGCAATTAAACTGCTGGACACAGAACACCATTCCTGACATTGGGCATTAGGCAAGTCCAGGAAGACATTATAGGAACCCCTATTTGTAGTAGGGTTACACTCTTCCCTGCCTGGAAAAACTTTGCATCCTCGTCAAGTCTATTCTATACTATGCCATTCTAAATGAAGACATTATGCGTAACATACAGACATGTTTCAAAATGGTATTTCACAGTAACACATAGGTATACATTTCCCTAAACAAATTAGCAGATTCACACAGTCAAATACATTACACTTATACCTCTTGTTTGTGCTACCTCCTCTACACTAACCCACCTGGCTTAGGGCTCATCCCTATTAGCTACACTACGGTTGCTTGGGTTGAGGGTGTTAGTACACTGATTGGAGGGTTTCATCATTAGCTTAGATGTGGCAGAATAACCGAGTTTTGGAAGAGAGTTTTCAGAAATGTACACCCCTTTGTGGATTACTTGTAATGGGAGATCTATAGGACTTCCAGGGGAGTCATAACTGAGGCATATCACTCTGGTTTTGCAGCTCTTCCACACTTTCTGGGAGGGGCAGACACAAGTTCAGTTCTTTCAACATTTGGTCTGCTTCTGAAGAAAGATGTACCTCTGCATTGGTTGACTGTTCTGTATCGGAAGCACTTTTAGCTTCATGTTCCGTTAATGCTGGTTCAACAACATTACTTTCAGTAGTGAGATCTGAAGGGAGTCTAGATTCATCATCCAGGGGGAGTTCCATGGAATTCATTTTTATGTTGATTGCCCGCATGCACAAGAAACATATTGCAGCAGCTTTCTCCAGAAGCAGGTTGTGGAGGCCCGGCACTGTTGTGGACAATGTCGCCACAGCCTGTAAAGGCTTGGCCTGCTTCCCCCAATGCCATGGCACACTGCTGCTGGCACTAGTTTAGCCAGCATGCCACCTACTTGTAAAAAATTAGCTGCTGCAATCAGGGGCCACCTCGTCATTGCAGCGTCAGCCATTCGCTGCAATGAGGGAGCGACCCGTCATTGCAGGGCGGGATGTAGAAACCCTGATGTTGTTTGTGAACATGGCGGTGGCTTGCCACTATGTTCACAAACAATATTCCCACACACACCCCTGCCGAGGGGGTACCCAATCCCCCTTGGCAGCATGTGCCCCCTCCCACTGTTCACTTGCTGAAGGGGGCCCCAATCCTGTCGGCTTCAGTGCTGTGATGTTGTTGACGAGGAGCCCTCCCTGTCAGCATTATATACCCCTACATTTGTCTACCAATGGGAGTGCCCAGTCCCCACAAGCATAATGTCACCCCCCGTTTGTTGTCTGCTGACCGGGTGCCCAATCCGTCGGGCATACTGTAACACCCTGCCCCTTTTTCTTGTGTGCCAACAGGGATGCCCAACCCCTGATGGCTACAGCTGCCCCTCCAAATAGAAGACTCCATTGGCAGACTGGGAGCCCACCCAGTGTGCCACATGTCCATGTAAAATTAAAAAACTGTTCCATCATGTCATTTTTTTTTTTAACCTGTAAAGAAGGAAATGGTCCTCATGGGCCTCCTGCCCCCACCACAACCCGCACCCACCCACTGCACACCCTGCCTCCCCACACCCCCAACCCATACTTACCTCTGGAGTCTGGCGCGATGATCTTCGGTGGACTGGGAAAACGTCTGCACTCTTCAAAGTGAGCCACGAACTGAGAAAATGCCAGTAGCTATATAATGGAATAAATAGGGTTTTTTCAACTTTGATGCATATCTCAGGCATTTATTGGAATTTTGGCACCAAATTTTCAACATGGGGTTTTTGGGAACCCTGCTCATGAATTCTGTCACTGTCGTAGCATTAATCGGCCCCAAAAGGTGATTTCGCGGTCACTGCGTAGAATCACCTTTTGGGACCAATTAATGAAACAACAGTGCCAGTGCTCATGAGGTGGGCTCTCAAAAAGCCTATGTTGCAAATGTGGTGGAAAAAATCCAAAAAATGACTGTTTTACGAGCGTGTGTTGCGCAGTTGCTACGCATGCTAGTAACTTTGCGATTTTTCAATATTTTCATGCCATATTTTCAACATTGGCATTTTTTTCACACCTCCTTGTGAACAGTATAGCTGTAATTTTTCACATCCTGTCCGAAATGTGTTTTCGCACCTCCGGGGCAGAACAGCACGGTCGCTGTGGGAAATCATTGTTCGGGACAGAATACAAAAATGACAGTGAAACTGTTCATGAGCAGAGGTTCTAAAATGCCTATGTTGAAAATTTGGTGATGATACTCCATAAAATGACTGTGTTACGAACATGCATTGCGCAGTTTGCACACACGCTCGTAAGTTCACGAATTTATAATATTTTCACTCCAGATTTTCAACATTGCCATTGTTCTGCACCTCCTTATGAACAGTACAGCTGTAATTTTTCACATCTTGGCCGAAATGTGTTTTCGCAGTTCCGGCACAGAATAGCGTGGTTGCTGTGGGAAATCCGTGTTCGGGACACATTATGAAAACGGCAGTGACACTGTTCATTAGCAGAGGTCCTAAAATGCCTATATTGAAAATTTGGTGATGAAAGTCCATAAAATGAGAGTGTTACAAATGTGCATTGCGCAGTTTCCACGCACGCTCATAACTTTGCATTATTTTCACTCCAGATTTTCAGCTTTGCCATTTGCCACACCTCCTTATGAACAGTGGAGCTGTCATTTTTCACATCCTGGCTGAAATGTGTTTTCGCTCTTTCAGCACACAATAGCATGGTCGCTATGGGAAATCAGTGTTCGGGATATATTAAGAAAATCACACTGACACTGTTAATGAGTAGAGGTGCTAAAATGCCTATGTTGAAAATTTGATGATGAAACTCCATAAAATGACTGTGTTACGAGTGTGTGTTGTGCAGGTTCCATGCACCCTTGTAAGTTTGCAAGTTAGTAATATTTTCATGCCAGATTTTCAACACTGGCATTTGTTCATACCTCTTTATGAACGGTACAGGTGTAATTTTTCACATCCTGGCTGAAATGTGTTTCCATGCTTCTGTCGCAGAATACCGCAGTCACTGTCGGAAATCAGTGTTTGAGACAGATTAGCATCGAGTGACTGGGGGGGTGACCAAGCTCAAATGAGCTCTGTCAGGACTGCTGCGGATTTCTTTGTGGGCAGGAAGAGGTGGCAATGCAGGCAGGAGCCCAGTACAGTAGGGCAGCCTGTAGCGCTGGGAGACACAGAACAAGTAAGTGAGGAAGGGGGAGGGAGTGAGTGAGCTCAAAGGAGCTCTGTTGGGACTGCTGCAGATTTCTTTGTAGGCAGGAAAAGGCAGTAATGCATGCAGGGGCTGAGTACAAAAGGGCAGCCTAGAGCGGTGGGAGAAACAGAATGAGCGAGTGACAGAGAGAGAGGGAGCGAGCTTAACGGAGCTGTATCATGACTGCTGCAGATTTCTTTGTGGGCAGAAAAGGGTGGCAACGCAGGCAGGAGCCCAGTACAGAAGGGAGCCTGCAGAGCCAGCAGAAACCGAACAAGAGAGTGAGACAGGGGGAGTGAGTGAGGCCAATGGAGCTCTGCTGGGATTGCTGCAGATTTCTTTGTAGGCAGATAAAGATGCCGACAGAGGCAGGAGCCCAGTACAAAAGGGCAGCCTGCAGCGCCAGGAGAAACAGAATGAGTGAGTGAGACAGGGGGAGTGAGCAACCTCAATGAAGCTGTCAGGATAGCTGTGGATTTTTTTGTGGGCAGGAAAAGGTGGCAATGCAGACAGGAGCCCAGTACAAAAGGCCAGTCTGCAGCGCGGGCAGAAATGGAACAAGCGAGTGAGAGAGGGGGAGTGAGCGAGCTCAACGGAGGTCTGTCATGACTGCTGCAGATTTCTTTGTAGGCAGGAAAAGGTGGCAGTGCAGGCAGGAGACCAGTACAAAAGGCCAGCCTGCAGTGTGGGCAGAAAGGGAACAAGCGAGTGAGAGAGGGAGAGTGAGCGAGCTCAGTGGAGCCATGTCAAGACTGCTGCAGATGTCTTTGTGGGCAGAAAAAGCTACTAATGCAGGCAGGAGCCCAGTACAAAAGGGCAGCCTGCAGCAGCAGCAGGAGACACAGAATGAGCCAGTGAGGAAGGGGGAGTGAGTGAGCTCAACAGAGCTCTGTTGGGACTGCTGCGGATTTTTTTATGGGCAGAAAAAGGCAGCAATGCACATATGGGCCCAATACAAAAGTGCAGCTTGCAGCAGTGGAAGAAACGGAACAAATGAGTAAGAGAGGGGGAGTGAGTGAAAGAGCTCAACGGAGCTCTGTCATGACTGCTGCAGATTTATTTGTGGAATAAAGAAGGCGGCAATGCAGGCAGGAGGCCAGTACACAAGGGCAGACTGCAGCAGCGACAGAAATAGAATGAGTGAGCGAGTGAGAGGGGGGAGTGAGCGAGCTCAATAGAGCTCTGTCTGGTCTGCTGCAGATTTCCTTTTGGGCAGAAAAAGGCGCCAACAGAGGCAGGAGACCACTACAAAATGGCAGCCTGCAGTGCCAGGAGAAACAGAATGAGTGAGACAGGCGGAGTGAGCAACCTCTGCAGAGCTCTGTCAGAATAGCTGCAGATTTCTTTGTGGGGAGAAAAGGGTGCCAATGCAGGCAGAAGCCTAGTACAAAAGGGAAGCCAGCAGCGCCAGGAGAAACACAATGAGCGAGTGAGAGAGGGGAGTGAGCGGCTTAATAGACCATCGTGACTGCGCATTGCTTTGTGGGCAGAAAATGGCGGCAACACAGGCAGGAGCCCAGTACAATAGGCCAGCCTGCAGCACCAGCAGAAACAGAATGAGTGAGAGAAGGGGAGTGAGCTAGCTCAGCAGACCTGTGTCAGGACTGCTGCAGACTCCTTTGTGGGCGGAAGAAGCCGGCAACAGAGGCAGAAGCCCCATACAAAAGGGCAACCTGCAGCACCAGCAGAAACAGAATGAGTGAGTAAGAGAGGGGGAGTGACCCGCCTCAACAGAGCTCTGTCGGAACAGCTGCAGATTTCTTTTTGGGCAGAAAAACATGCCCACACATGCAGGAGCCCAGTACAAAAGAGCAGCCTGCAGCACTGGGAGAAACAGAATGAGCGAGTGACACAGGGGCAGTGAGCAAGCTCTACGGACCAACGCAATCAACATTCGGCATTAACAAATGCTTGTTTTATCATGCCACTGTTTTATGCCCCTCCTGCAGAGCGGCCCCGGTGATTCCCCAGCCACCAGCACCCACACCCCCCAAACCGGGTCATGCATGCAAATTACTCCCCCATACTTCCAGGGCCGGCTGCACCCTGAGGAAGCACCGCTTTCTTGTCCAGGGTGGCAGGGCACGGTCATAAGCCGCCAAAATTGCCCTGCTATTTTTCTGCCATTATACTGTCCCTGAGAGCCGGACGAGCAATGGCATCAGATGCATGTCCATGCTGATGCCTGCTGCGCTCCCCCCTCCTCACACTTGCAACTGTAGTGTAGCTGGCCTCTGCCAGCTACTGCTGCAGTGTGATGCATTGCACCTGTCTGCCCCAGAGGAGGAAGAGCAGTCATGGGATGCTCGAGCCTTACTCTCCCCTGCCAGTCCCCGGAGGCCCGAGTCCATTCCCAAACCCAGGTCACCGGCATGGTGCGAGGTGTAGTGCCCAGCGCCTCAACCCTCAGTGCCACTGGGCCAGCTTAGTTCCATGAAATTTAAGTCTTGTAACACTTGGCTAACACTCAACATTATTCACTCTATTATTGCCATTTGTCATAGCATGTTCTGGATCATTACTTTTGCACAGCTCTGTATTTTTTGGTATGTCACCAGGAAGGTTTTCTGTGGCAGGATTTCTTTCTTGCGACTCAAATAACTCATCCAGACACAAAGAGTCAGCTACCTTAGAAGTCACACTTTGCATCTCACTTTCCAGGGGCACAGGGTCTGTGGAGAAGGTTGGATGGTTAGGCAGTTCTGAAGGTCCAGCTTCATTTCCAAAACTGCACATGGGATTACCTTGAAACAACTGACTCAGTTCCCAAGATGGGTAATAGGATACTTGACATTCACTGTCATCAGACTCAGACTAGCAGTCAACGTCATTTTGGTCCTGCCTGTGGGGAGGTCTTGAATCTTTGACAACTGAAGAAGGGGTAGTCTGTCTCTTTTGGGCTGCAGCCCTAGTTACAGGCCTGGGAGGGGCAATGTCTTGAGGTACAGAGTCTATAATTACTAGACCAATGGGCAGCAAATGATTCCGGTGCATTGTCTTGGTGGCTCATGGGTTGTTCTCAGGCACACTTTGTAGATCAGTAGATTTTCCAGTTTACTGATAACAACATAAGGAAGATGATGCCACCTACTGGCAATTTTATGCTTTCCATGCAGCCCCAAATTTCGCAACAAAAACAATCTCCAGGTAACAGTTCCTGAGCTTTGACATGCCGGTCATGCCTTTCTTTATTTGCCAAGTTTCTCTTTGTAGCCATGGTTTGTGCCAGTTGATGGGCATGGTTTAACTGGACCTTTTACTTTTGAACACATTGTAGGTAGTTCTCAGCTTTGACTCCATCTGGGGACACCCCAAAGCAAATGTCTACTGGCAACCAAGCTTCCTGACCAAACATCAAGCAGTAGGGGAAAACCCAGTGGCATCACTTTTGGTGCAAGCACAGGCATGTACCAGGGTGCTGATCTTTTGGCTCCATCTGGGCTTGTCCCAGGGATGAAGTGTGCCCAGCATGTCAAGTAGGGTTCTGTTGAACCTTTCAAGCTGTGGATCCCTCTGAGGGTGATAGGGGGTAGTTCGGGACTTTTGCACTTTCCAAAGCGAGAGCATTTCCTTGATCAGGTGGCTTTCAAAGTCTCTCCCCTGATCACAGTGAATTCTCTGAGGTGTCCCATAATGGACAAAGAACTTTTCAACTGAAACCTTGACCACTGCAGAGGATTTCTGGTCCTTAGAGGGGAAAGCTTGGGCACAACGTGTGAAATGAACAATAACCACTAACACATTTTCAACATTCTTCTGGTCGGGTTCCTGAAATAAACACCTACTCCATGGGCACGCCGGTCGAGATAGTAACTAAGGATGCAGCCTTCTGGGGCAGAGCTTTTCTTTGGAGACAACTGTTGCAAGTCCTGATATGGGCTTCAATGTCACCCCCCCCTCTTCGGCCAGTGGAACTGAGCATGGGCCAAGTCTCTGTTTCAGTCACAAACAAAATGTCCCATCTGATCATGGAGAGCCCGTAGAACCAAATGTTTGAAAGCCGTAGACAACACTAGCTGCTGCTTGTCAAGTTGACCATGTCTGTTTATAGTTTCTCTATAAAGCAGCTGGTTATGCAGTTTGAGTCTGGGGCCCTCTTTAAATAACAATGCAGTCCGGGGATCTGAGGAACTGAATTTGGACACATCCTTACCAGCACATTGGGCATCAAGCACAGGCTTAATCATGGGGTCTTGGGTCTGGGCCTACTGTATGTTATCAGGAGTAAGTTGAGGCAATGCGCTGAGGTCCAAGGCTGCAAGCTAGCAGTAGGCTGTGGGAACACAAGTGTCAAGAGGTCCTAAGCAATCCACTAGGCAATCAACTGTTTCAGAAGAGGGATGCTCATCTTTGTTGAACTTTTGGTAGAGGGCTTTGACAGACTGTTCAGACATTCTCACCCAATTTGTATTAGAGCTAGACCTTCTGGAAAGGGCGTCAGCATCAGTGTGGTTCAGGCCTGGTCGATACTCCACTGAATTAACAAAGACATACATAAATAAATAAATAAATAATCATAAGTGGAAAGTGTAGATAACCAGCGATGTCCTATGGCATCCGGTTTAGCTGAGGTCTGGACATAAGTGAGATAATTATTGTCAGTTTTGACCAGAATCTTGGCACCATAAAGATATTCATGGAATTGGTCCACTACAGCACATTTTAATTCAAGAAACTCAAGCTTGTGTACCGGATAATTTCTTTCTGATGGGGTTAGGCTCTGACTGGTAAATGCCACTGGGTGTAAACCTTCTTCATACTCTTGATACAGAACAGTACCAAGTCCCTTCAAGCTGGTGTCAGTGTACAACACATAGGGTCTGGCAGGGTCAGCTTATGTAAATAACGGGGCCTGGGTGAGTTGGCGAATGATATCGTAGAAGGCCCCCCCTCACACTCAGAAGTCCACTTGGTTTAAAAGTGTTCATTAGTCCAAAAGTAGACCTTTTCCTCCTTTTAACTGCACTTTTCTTATATTTCTTGTTTGTAGGAGGATAGCCTTGAGTTAGGTTGAGCAAAGGGCAGATGATGGTGTAATCTTTTATGAATCAGCAGTAATAACTGCTGAACCTCAAGAATCTTTGCAGTTCCTTAAGATTGTTACACTGAGGGTGGGTGGTCAGAGATTCCACTTTGCTTGGATCTCTCTGGATCCATCAGCTGACACTATGTGACCAATATATTTCACAGAGGTCTGAAAGAACTGGCAGTTGTGTATCGATAGTTTTAGTCTGAAATCTTCCAACTTGTCAAGGATTTTGAACAAGTGAGCTTCATATTGCTCCAAGGTCCGGCTGAACACAATGACATCATTCAGATATACTAGACATTCTAATAAGTTCATGTCACCCACTGCTCGCTCCATTAGCCACTGGAAAGTGGCAGGTGCACCTGAGATACCTTGAGGCATACGAAGAAATTTATAGAAACTCAGAGGGCAAATGAAGGCTGTTTTCTCATGGTCTTCCTAGGCCATCGGGAAATGATAATACCCACTCTGAAAGTCAAGGACTGAGAACCATTGACTTCTGTTAAGGCAATCAAAAGCATCCTGGACACGAGGCATGGTGCACTGGTCCGGAACAGTTCTCGTGATTTAAAATACAGTAGCCCATACACATCCTCACTGATCCATTCTTCTTTCTGACCATCACAATCGGGGCAGCATAAGGACTTCAAGACTTAAATAATTACAGTGGCCAGCATCTCTTGAAGGTGACATCTAATATTGTCTATGTCAGCTGGTGCAAGGTGATTGGACCCTCTCTCTCTCTCTCTCTCGAATGGTCTCTCATCATGAAGTCAGATGTAGTGTTAGGCCCCTGTGACACAACTCACATCCTACTCTTTCAAAGAGAAGACTTGACCTCTCTGAGCCAACTTCTGGCTAATCTTAGCTTTTCATTCTGCTGGAAGGGGAGATTCTCCGAAATCAAACAGGTCAGGAGTCATGTCGTCACTGTCTCCAGGGCACTTCTTGCAGGGCAACACAGCAGTATCAGCTCTATATATAGTGGCCAGGGTGCCCCCTCAGTTCACCTGAACTTCTTGATCTGACATGTTCTGAACTTGTACCACTGCCTGACGAGCGTAGGCATGGGCCCGGCAGGTAGAATGCTAGGCTTGACCAGTAGTCCCTCAGGTAGTTTCCCCTCTTCTAGGGCATCTGGAATAAGAATCTTGTTTTTGACATCCCTTTTCATGAGCACTTTGCCACTAATGGTACACTGAGCATTTGGAGGCAGTACAAGGGAGTCCAAGTCTTTTTTCCATTCTACCCCCATGGGCTCATCTCTCTGTCTCTCTGTTCTGCATCTGTAAATCATAGGCTCACTGCACCAAGTCCAGACTGAGCAGGGCCTGTCCAGTTCACTTGGCTTGCTTTTCTTGACAAAGTTGAGTGAACTGTCCAAACATATGGGCATTTGTACCAATTAGTAGAGGGACACCATCATACAGACCAGCTGGTGGGCACACCAAGGCCAGGGTCTCCACTTGCTCATCCACACCCACTACAGCTGCAGGAAAAGACTACCAAACTCTTACATGCCTGATATAAGGATAGGATTGCTCACTCAACCCCCATACATGCAGCCCTTTAAGGGGTTGGAGTGGGAGATCACACAAGTGCTGGTCATACCAATCCTGGAGTATAATGGTGACTTTTTTTTTTGCTTCAAAAGATTTTTATTGATATTCAAGATAACAAAATATATCAAATAGAAATCAGTAAAGGAAAATTACGACATTGGAAGCAAGCTATTAACATATGCAATTAACTTATTAGGTCTTATACGGGGAATTACATACAAAGTCATTGAGAGGGTCAGTTCACTGTACTTTTAAAGTCTCTGTTAAAAACAAAGC
Source organism: Neoceratodus forsteri (assembly GCA_016271365.2). Taxonomy (NCBI): domain Eukaryota; kingdom Metazoa; phylum Chordata; order Ceratodontiformes; family Ceratodontidae; genus Neoceratodus; species Neoceratodus forsteri. The sequence goes on from CM028130.1 coordinate 1,591,895,301, forward strand.
ATTAAATATCAGTTCAGGCCTGAAATTATAAGGCTTACATCATGGAATATCCATCAGATTAAGAAAAGGTGCCCAGATTCTTTCAAACAACTCTTCCTTACCAATCACCTGGTGTGCTAACCTTTCATTATTAATGACTTCACTCATTTTAGAGGCTCATTCCTTATAAGTGAGAGAGCAGAATCCTTCTGAGTGATAATGCCGCTGACCATAAAACAGAATTTTGGTGCCTAGACAGACTCCCAGCATCCTCATTTATCCATAAAATAAAGAATTTGGGGTCAAAAGGGGTTGCTATCCCAAGCGCAGACTCACAGACTCCGTGAACTTTGCCCTAGATTTCCCTGATCGAGGAACAGGACCATTGCATATGGAGCAGATTATCATCTTCCACTTGACATCTTCAACACTTCCCATCTGGCTGGTAACCCATGGAGAACAGCCTTTTAGAGGAATAATAGTAGTAATGTAGTATTTTGTATTGAACTATCCTACCCTGTATCTCCCTACTACTACTGCAGGCATTGTCCCATGTTGAGGCCCAGTCAGTGCTGAAAATAGCTACCCCAAGATCTGCCTCCCATTTACACTTGGCCGAGGCTGTTAACCGAGAGGGATCGTGTGTATTAATTAGGAGCCTATATACCAAGCTCACCCCTTTCCTCAATCTAATCACCTTGATTACTGAATCCCATCAGAATCTTCTCTGATAGTTAAATCTACACCCATTATTGAATCTTGGAGAGCCTTCCTTAACTGGAGGTAGTGGACAAAGTTAAATCTTGGAAGGTGATAACCAACTTTAAGCAATTCAAAAGAAAGCAATTCCCCTTGAGCTCCTTAAAAATCTCACAGGTTTGTGACGCCCAGATCACCCCATCCAAAATCTGTTAGATAGGCCTGATTATATAATAGGGTAGTATTTTTCCAAAGCATGGTCAGATGAGCAAGAAAATTCTCAAGAAGTAAGAAATTCTTCATCTTTTTGATTACCCAGATATTATTACTATAAAATATTATCAATACAGATATTGTCGCTAAGTAAAAAGGGGAGTTTATTAAAAAGATAATCCGATGTTTAATTAGGCAGTAACAACTGTTTGTCAACCCTGAGCCATAACAGAAAATAGTTGTCAGAGTCAGAATCCAAATGCCACCTACTTTGTTTATAATGAAAAGCAAAATGATACTTTTCCCCCTGTGGAAGACTGAGTTTTGCCAGTGATAGTCGTGGAGTAGAGGAATTCCAGAGAAATGTCTAGTTATCCCATTTAAAAGATCAAACACTTCTGCTCGTATTCGGAGAGGCAAATTTTGAAAGAGATAAAATATTTTAGGAGCCACACTCATTTTTACAGAGTTTATTTTACCCCAAATAGACAAACTGAGGCCTTGCCATTTCTGCAGGTCTGATTCAGTTTCTTTGATGCCTAAATAAGTCAAATATTCCAAGCACTTAAGCTCTGATTGCATTGCTCCCAGAGAGTCCACAGACACAAATATGAATTCAGAGACATAATTTGAGTTTTGGCCCAGTTTAGTTTAAACCAGAAAAGGTGGCAAAAACTTCAGAGATTTTTTCCAAGTGCGCTACAGAATCGCTTGGATTTCAAAGAGAAACAAGCAAGTCATCAGCATAAGCAAAAACCTTATTATTGATTTTGCCTGTTTTAATTCCCTTGACCGCATGACATTCAGAGATTTGCCTAATTAGGGGTTCAGTGACGAATATAAAAAGATATAGGGAAAGAGGACAGCCTTGTCTTGAGACTCTTTTTAGAGTAAAAGAGTTTGAAATGAAACCATTGGTAATTACTCTAGCAGAAGGTTTCTTATATAGAATTTTCAGCCAAGAAATGTGTATCACTCTGATGGAATTTACTTAGCTCTTGGAAAAGTTAATTCTATCTAAAGAATTGAATGCTTTGCAGAAGTCAAAGGCTAGAACTGCGGCTGGAATCCACATTTTCTTTGCCTTCCATAAAATGTTTAAAAGTCTAAGCATATTGTCAGCTCCACTCCTGCCTGACACAAACACCGCCTGTTCTTCCCCCAATAATTTAGTGAGATGGGATTTCAGTCTAAAAGCTAGAAGCTGGGCAAGAATCTTATAATCTGCATTAAGTAGTGAGATAGGCCTCTAACTCTCACACTGAAGTATCAAGGTGATATATGCCTGATGCATAGAGTCTGGTAATGATTCAGTGGAAAATGCAGAGGTGAGGGCCCTGAACAGATAATTTTTAGCTTTGTCGCCTAAAATATCGTAGAATTCCCCCAGGAGCCCATCTGGGCCAGGAGTTTTATTCGGATGAAGTCCTTTAATAATATAACCAAATTCTACCTGGAAAATAGGTAAGTTCAAAGATTGCCTGTCCATCTCACTGAGTTCTGGGAGAGCTACAGAATCCAAGGAAGCTTGTGAATTTACTGATGAATCTGAACCTGTCTTTGAGTATAGGGCCTTATAAAACCTCTCAAATTCCAGGTTTATTTTTTGGTTTGCAACTTCAGTAACTCCCTGAGTAGTAGAAGTACCAGCAATCAGATTTTGCCCAACCTTCTTTTTAAGCCTATGCACCAAAAGTTTTACCACCCTTTCTCCAGCCTCCCAGAATGTCTGCTTGGTCCTATATAAAGAGTATTCAGATTTAGCAGAATACATTCTATTTATTTCATATTTAAGTTTAGTAATATTATAAAGCAGATTCTTCCTCTTGCTACAATTTTGCTTATAAATGTTCTGCAATTCTAGAAGTTCTAACTCTTTTTGAGCTAATTCTTTGTCCCTTTCTTTCTTCTTAGAGACTGAAAAGCTAATAATCCTCCCTCTCAAAAAGGCTTTAAAAGCATCCCATAAACAGTTTGAAGAGATCTCTCCATTATCATAAATGTTAAAGAAGTCCTCAGCTTAATGATTTAGCCAAATTATAAAACTGGGGTCCTGAAGGAGAGAAACATTAAGCCTCCAACAGATATAATTGCTCCTAGAACCTCCAGGTTGAATCACGACCTGTAATAGGGCATAGTCAGAGAGGGATATTTCTTTAATGCCTGCTGAAACAAGGTCTGAGGCCAAATGACTAGAAATAAGGTTCATGTTCATTCTGTTGAAGGATGTATGCCTTGCAGAGTAAAAGGTGTAATTTCTGACAGAAGGGTTAAAGAGGTGCCAGGCATCAATTAAATTTAGGTCAGACATAAGTTTACAAATGGCAAGCTGGGTTAAAGAAATCTTAAAAGGACAGGAAGAAAAGCTTCTTTCTGTCAGATTGTCTGTGACTTCATTAAAGTCTCCACCCACAATCAGATTTTGGGTATTACACATACTTAGTCTTAATATAAGGTCTTTAAAAAAGTCAGCTTGCCCCAAGTAGGGGGCATATACATTGCAAACAGAAAATTTCCCTACCATCAATTGCACCTTCCAAAATTTGGAATCTGCCCTCAGGGTCAGCATAATGTAAATTCTTTGCAAAGTGCACCCCTTTCCTAAATAAAATTGCTGTACCTCTCTTTTTGAGTTAAAGAAACTAAATTCCACTTGTGCAACCCATGACCTAGCTAGCTTTTTAGCCTCACATCCCTCCAAGTGCATTTCTTGAAGTAGAACAAGGTCAAGTTTATGCCTATTTAAATATGTTAGGATTTTCTTCCTCTTGCCTGGGGGATCCCAACCCATTAATATTCCAAGACCCAACTGATATGTTTGACATTTCTTAAGACCTACAACAGGTGAGATATTAACTTCAATGCAATAAGATTGACAAAAAAAAAACAAGATTTTAGGAAAACAAATATTACTCAGTAGTGATTATTTGAAAGGTAATAATTATAAACAGTAATTTTACAATAGTACTATATTGCTCTGATACCACAGTAAATTCAATATATATATATATATATATATGTATGTATATATATATATATATAAAGAGAGAGCAAAACAACAGACCTTAGTACTTAACGTGATCAGTTAAGTAACAGTAATATTCCAAAATATAAGATCAAATATATATTATGAACCTTTTGAAAACAAGCAAACTGTAAGTTTCTACTTAACAGAAAAGGAACAAAAACTAAAACTTTACCAAGAACAAAAAAAAAATATTTAAAAACACACCCTAGAACCAAAATGACAAGTAGGCTAATGGTCTACTTCAAGTTCCCACCATGTACCGAACAGATTGTCCAAGGTATTGGGATTTTAGTGGTAATGACAGCTTAAAGGGGAATGCCCTCAGATGTGCTATTCATAAGAATAATGCCAGTTTCCATGTTAGTTTTGTTCTGAAACATCTAAATGATTTATATTATAAACTTCTTTGCATCAGAAGCATATTCCAGAAGGAGGGAAATAGAGGAAATATAAAAAATATATATATATATATATATATATATATATATATATATATAGATATATGATATATAGATATAGATATATATATATATATATAGATATATATATATATCTATATATTATATATATATATCTATATATATAGATATATAGTATATATATATATATCTATATATATATAGATATATGATATATATATATATTTATCTATCTATATCTATCTATATATATATATATATATCTATATCTATCTATATATCTATATATATATATATATCTATATCTATTATATCTATATATATATATATCTATATATATATATATATATCTATATATATAAAAATGGATGGGACATTGTTGTTGCTCTATTGGATCCTGAGCATCACATGACTGTGCATTATATCAAGTGCGACCACTACCTGCACCTTACCCCCTCTGAAACAATTTTGACATTTTATAAGATAGATAAACCACTCTGGGTGTACAGTCGCACTCTGATATCATGCACTTGGGCGGTTGGCGCACCTAGGCCTTTGCTGACGCGCAGAGTACATCAGAGTACCTACCACACACCCCAGAGTGGTATATCTATTATATATACACATTTCCAGTAAGAGAAGGAAAAGAAGATTAGCAAAGGTTAAAAAAGAGGTAAACTGAGTAGAGAGAAGAAAAAAAATACTTTGGGCACCCAAGTTCCCTCTTTATTTTCCTCTGCCAGCTCCAGATCCATTACAGATTATCCTGGAACTAATCAGCAAATAATTAGTTTACAGCCATTAATCTATTCCTTTAAAGGAATAAAGCATTATAAGACAGCATTATAAGACTATTGTCATGGCCAAAGCGAAGTCCAGGCAGTTTATGATCCAGCTCCAATCTACATATCTGTGCCTTGTACACAAGATATGGCATGAAGTACTTACCTGTGAATATTATCTAACATTTGGAGAACCACAGGGATAAAATACAAGAGCAGAAAAAGGATGAAATATTTAAAAGAAAGTCAGATACTAGAGTCCCCATTGCTTTGCAATCCTTCCAAATTAAAAAAAAGCCCATTGTAAATGGGAACATTTCAGCAGTGGCACTAATCTTATAAACCAAAAATTACAAAAAAAAAAAGAGGGGGAGACATAACTTTTACAGACATATGAGGGATACTCTTCAAAACAACCCACTAACAGACATTTCAAAGAAAACAACAAAAGGGGCTAGATCCCACATGCTGCTGACTAGTGGAGGCAACAAGACTTGAACCCCCAGCCTGCCTTGGAATAAATACACCCAGCAAGATTTTAATACACCTAAGTAATAAGCATTTCACAGCTGCATTCAATCAGAAAAAACTTTGGCAATTAGAAATAACATTAGAATGAAAAGTTGAGGAGGGGACTGCCAGTATACCGTGGATAGCTTACCTCTCAGGATAGATAACTGGAAACATTTAAAGATGAGAACCATCCTGTGAGGATAAATCCAGCAAAATCCTGTGTACAGCCTGGACAAAGTTAAAGTGACTTTCAAAGCTGTAGAGAGGGGTGGGTCATATCTCAATAAAAAGCCTCACTATCAAGGCTAGGTTAAGGGTCAAAGGGAAAATGAAAACAATCAAGTTACAGCCATCAGTGTGTCATTATAAGGCTTTGGAAGGGAAGCAGATCCAGAAGGCGGTATCAAAGGATCAAGAATAGAGAGCAGTTACCATCTCTGCTCCTGGACCGGCTTCTGACCCTGCGATTTCTGGGTGGAAGATCAGGAGCTGACTTCATTTCTCCTGAGCCCTTGCTTTCCTGGTGGTGTTTCAGGAAAGTAAATCTTCAACTACTGGAGGCTTTCTTGCAACTTCAGGATAAGGGTATGGAGTTGAGGCTTTGGGAGTGAAATTAGAGACTGAGGACAAATATTTGGAGGTTCCAGCAAAGGGCTGTGTTGGCTCAGAGGTGGCGGGTGGGGAAACAGCATAAGCTTCTTGGTCTTTGGCAACACAAGTCTTAGAACTCTCTTGAGGGTGACTCAGAATAGGGCTCTTGCGCTGCCTCTTTGAAATCTGGTGATCACTGGTGTTTTTCCTGTGAAGGCCCTTGCCTGTGCCCTTGTAATTCTCTACAAAGTCCATCGCTTCTCTGTGGCTAGTAAATGAGCGCACCATACCATTTGGCTCCATAATATTTAGGACCGCAGGATATTTGAAATAATAAATTAGCCCCATCTTGGCCAGAGATTGCTTAACATCATAAAAAGCTCTGCACTTTTCAATGATAGCTGCTGAGAAATCTTGAAAAATTAAAATTCTGCTATTCTTCCACATCAGTTGCTTTTTTTCTCTTGAGAGCCTCAGAATTTCCTCCTTTACTGAGAAATGTGGAAAATAGGCCACTATAGGTCTGGGTCTATGTCCTGGCTGAGGTCTGGGACCTAGGGCATGGTGAGCCCTCTCAATTTCCAACTCCCATATCCACTGGGTATCAAGCAAAGCAGACAAGAACTGTTGAAGAAAAGCTACTACATTTCCCCCTTCCAGGCCCTCTGGCACCCCTAGTGTTCTGAGATTATTCCTTCAACCTCAGTTTTTCAAGGTCATCAACTTTTTCTAAAAGATGATGAATTTGCTTTCCTTGCACCTGTACCTGGTCTTCTGAATTAGAAATAGTGTCCCAAAATAAATCAAGCTGATTTTCAGAATAATCTTACCTGTCCATAACTTGAGCCAAGTCTTTTTTTAGTTCAGACATTATTTCCAGTTTCATATTAGCAAGCATTTCCTTTGAGTTCTGAATATCCATTTTGTCAGCAGCTGATTTGTACCCTTTCATGTTCAGTGGTGACTTCCTCGTCCCAACCCACATCGCAGCAGCCACCCATATTTTGTGTGGGGGAGAAGAAACTGAAAATAGTGTCTATTACCTTCTTTTTGATATTGACAGATTCTGGAAGCAGCAATGAAACGAATAAAAAGAAAAAAATGTTTTGTTTGTAATTGGAAACTGATGGAAAATAATTAAAAGAGCGCAGATCTGGGGAGCAGTACAGATCAAGCTGCGATCTTCACAGCGCCGGCACATGCTCCACCATCTATAATGGTGACTTGTGTACCACTGTCCAACACAGCACGAGTAGAGGTGCCATTGACTGTTACTGGGGTTTCCATGGATGGGCCCACCATTTTGGACCAGTCCAGAAAAACATCAGCAGGAACTTGGACAGATGACCTAGCCCCAAAGAAATTGGATTTGGGACTGCCCAAACCTCCACTGTGATCATTTTCTGTACCCCTCTGCAGTTGCCTTGCTTTCCGAAGCTCCCCTTGCAGTTTGTTCACCACTCTCTAGGTCCTTTTGGGACTGGCAATCTCTTTTCATGTGACCATCTTTTCCATAGTTGTGACAAATTATAATTTCTTGGGTCTGTCTTGGCTGGACAGACCATAGCAATATGAGCTGTTCTCCAATTACAACCAGGGAGTTGGAAGGAGTAAATGTTTGGTGCTGGATCTGGATCACTAACAACAGAAAGTCTAGGTTCGACCTCCCCTTCTTTCTGCGGCATTAAAGGTGATGCAATCCATCTCAGTAATTCTTTTATTGTAGCAGTCAACTCACTTATTTTGGTTTCTGAGCTGTCAGCTGCAGCGGGCACCCAAGCATGCACCCCCACCCCCATAGCAGACGTGCTCAGAGGGGGCCAAGATCTTTACCTGTGAAAGGGGCCTTGGATGAGACAGTAGCTCTCACTTCTCTGAATTCTCTCAGCAACTCGGCCCATGGTGGGGTATCCTTAGCAGTCTTTGATTCACCAGGGATTTCCAATTCCGAGGCTACTTGAGCAGCACCTGCACAAAAATTCCAATCTTCTTCCTCACCTTCAGCCTCCCTGAGTTCTTTTACCAGATTGCAATAATCAGGGGGATTGTCCATCCCATCTTGGAGCTTCAGCTGGAGAATTTGCAATTTAGAGTATCTGGCACATTGTAGTATATGATCCAATCTCACATGTTCCAAATTGCTGGCCGTTACCCCACCTTTCCGGTAAGCTCACTGTAAGGCCCTCTCCAAACAAGTAACATATGCAGACAGACATTCCCCTTTTCACTGTTTGGTGCCTTTGAATTTCCATATTAAAGCTTCTCCAGATCCAGTGCTACCAAAAACATCTTCTAGGGCAGACAGATTCTTTTGAGCTGAATCGTCAGGATTTATGGACCTCAAAAACCTAATGGCTTCCAAGGCAGGACCCCTTAAAGAGGGACTATGGTCAACATTTCTGGCACCAATAAAGTCAAAATTTGGATCATCATAACCCCAATCAGTCTCATGCCAAAAATGAGATCTCTAAGTTACTTTTTCAAAAGTTACAAGTCATTTTACAACCCTAAATTCACTGCCAGTTCAAAAAAAAGTCAGTTTCAGTGAAGAGTGCTGATGATGTCATCTTCTGAACTCACAATCTAGTGCTCCCTGTCAGCAAGCTTATAGGACCTCGTTTCACCAAAGCGTAAAAATCACGTGCTGTAGGTTTCACAAGTAAAACAGGCAGCACCATTCAATAAACATTGCTTTATAAACTATGTGTTTCAGGTTTTGTAATAAAGTTGACAAATTTGTTTTTTTTTGGGGGTAGCCTTTTTGTTGTGGTCCTGTTTTCCAGGGTTACTGGATGCTGAGTCATAGCACACTGCGGTGAGATTTACACACTGGATAACTCTAATGTGGTGAAAAGCAGTGATTGTTCACACTTGTCACTGAACTGAAGTGACTTCTCAGGATGGCACTTTTAAACAACTATTCCATCTCCCTGTAAATGGGGGTGGGCCAGGTAATGGTTTTTTGAAACCTTACTACAAGTTTCTATGCAGACACCAGCCCAGTGTTTTTTCCCTGGTAGGCTGTTACTTGACCTACATTCAGGATCATCTACAGTATTTTGTACTCCACATTCAAGTGATCACTTTACCAGGGCTAACACTTCCACCCCTTGTAGGAGTTAACGCATATAAGGTCCCTATTAAAAGATACTGTAAACCAGACACTGACAAACAGTAATGAAGTTACCAGCATTACATTATTAGTAGCAATACCGCTTCCTAACAGGCACAGTAGAGTAGTACCCCAATTGGTATGAGCAGCCTGGAGGCATGCTGACTCAGTACACAGCAACCCTGGAGAAATGGACCTCACCAAAAAGGAAATAAAAAAATACAGATGTGTCTGCTTTATTACAAAACCTGAGCCACGCATAGTTTTTATAGCACTGTTTTTTGTTTTTATTTTTGAATGGTGCTGTCTGTTTCACTTGTAAAAACCACTGCACGTGATCTTTAAACTTTGGAGAAACAGGTCCTATAATTCCATTGCCATACCATTGGTGACGCTGTGGTACCATCTGTGTGCAATGGTAGTGCCATGGTTCTCTAAGGGGGATGCTGGTAGCTCAATGATGGCATTGCACTACACTGCTATTGGTAATCAGGGGGTAGCACATGCTAGTACAGTGGTTCTCATGTGGTATGACATTGACCACTCAAGGTCCTCCTGTTAGTCTCCCCCATCAGACTTGACATCAGATCCTTCCCCCAGTGCCCCCCCTCCCCATATGCCTCTCACACCCTCCACTTTGGCTCCCCATGACTGTTTCCCCCTCACCAGTTCTCACCGAACTTAGATCTGTAGCTGCACAATAAGGACCACACATGCAACAGTTTTGCTTGGTCATAATAATTTTTAGTCAGTGCTTTTGGTGATGCTAAATCATTATCAATCATTATCGATCAATACCCAAAGCCGCCATAAACCATAAGTTTTCTTTCACTGCTGACGGTGTTTTCTTTTATCATCATAGTTAATCAATACCTGGTGCAGGTTACTGGCAGCTAATCAGCATCTGCTTCACAGATCGTGCTTGGTCACAGGCATTCACTAAAACAAGTACTGCCAACAGCTTAACCTGGTTCAGTTTCAGTTGGTTACTATTTGTATCCCCCCTCCTCCTGGTCACCCGTGAAAAAGGGACATCCAGTCTTGATGGGCCTACGGGGTCAACAAAATGTAATCAAATAAAATAAAAAATAAATAGGCTTGTAATATTTTGCCATGATTAAAGAGCAGCTCTCAACTAGCCCCCCACTGACACATATATGGCAATTCACCTGGCCAGGAGTCTTTTCCTCAAATGATTCCTTTGTGGGCCATCACTGTAAAATGTTAATCCACTCGTAAATTTATTCCTTGATCCGATCAGTCATTGTCTTTTAAAATAAAGGTGTGACATTCTGTATTGGGCTTCATTAAGCCCACCCTGCAGTGATGATAGTCTGTCCATGCATAAATTATAAAATTTACTGCTATCCTGTAAGGGAGGAAAGGGGCTGTAACTTGAACTGCTGTCCAGCCGACCCCTTTCCACTTCCTGGTCTGCCTGCTCTGCCCCCACTTTCTGACATTGCATGTCTCCAGAGAGGGCACAGGGAACGCCCCATACAAGTCTATGGGGCTCATTTTCAGAATGGTTTTATAGACATTTAAGCAACCTTTGATGGAAAATGAAAGTCACTGCTTAACTAATAGGGACCCTCCTGAATGCTGATGTTCTTGTCTTAACCTTCCCCAACACCTCCTCTGAAAACCATAGTGATCTTTTTTTCCCTCTTGCTTCTGTTTACATGTCTACCACCTTTCACTATAATTCTTTTTAATTTCACCCACTGTTCCTGTATTTCTCCCTAGTCTCCCTCCCTTCCAGGGCATTCCTGAGGCAATCCCCCATCTTTGGACATCTTTAACTGCATTTCCTGATAAAAGGGAAAGTTAACTTACTTGTTCTTGGTTATACAGTGTGTAAGTGGGCAGGGGCTGTGGATTCAAACCTGTGTCTCCATCCATGTTTGCCGCTCAGTGCTCTGCCTTCAAGCACACAGTGCCCAAGTGCCTCAAAAACAACACATAATGTCCCCACCACATATACATACAGTATATACAGTACTTGTTGCAAAGCAAAAAACACTACATTAATGCAGGTATTATGCAAAGTACGCAAAACAAGAAAATGAAAAACAGGGTTTGAGCCTCACAAGTCTTGGCAAACTGGTTATGTGGTGTTCCTTGGAGCTGCCAACCTTAATGCCCATCCCCCACCCCATTGTCTCCTTTCTAAAGCACAAGGTACAGCTCCAACCCAGTGCCTCATATAGCAACCATTCACACCTGTTAAACAAGAAGAGCAATGGGCTCACAAAGGATCTGCATCTCTTTATGGACTATGACAAACAGTGTAGGGTAAACACAAAAATAATACTTGCTGATACGTATGGTCAGTGTCCTCCTATACCTGGTCAATGCCATGTTAGACCTGTAGAAAGAAAAGGGAAAATGGGTCAGTATGAAAAATAAAAAAAAAGTGGGTTGAGTTTTGGGGGAGAGTGGGGGAATACCAGACCTACACCACACCATCAACCTGGCTTTTAGAATGGACTTGGTCACTCAGAAGATGTCATAGTTGGGGGAGGGAGGAAGATTCACTGCTCCTGTGCACCTAGAACTGATCATTTTTTGGGGGTAGGAGGCCATGTTGCTCCACACATCGACCAACACAGGGCAGGATAAAGACACCAAGGGACAAATATTCAAAAACGTTACCCAGGCAAAATATATGCTTCTCTGGTGGTGTAGTGGATCCTCCTCCCTTTTCCTAACCTGCCTATAGAATACATAGAAACACATGTATGTGACAGCAGAAAAGGCAGCAGGCCCATCTAGTCTGCCCATTTTGCCTATATCCACTAGGCCTTTTCTGTAGTCCCCCCCATGACAATTGCACTCTGTGCTTATCCCATGCACTCTTCAACCATCTTCTCCCCCACCACTTCCCTAAGCAGCCCATTCCAGTTGTCCAACACTCTCTCAGTAAAGAAGTACTTCCTAATGTTTCCTCTAAATTTCCCCCTTGATTTGGAATTTCCAACCACCACCCATTGCAGTACAGCAGACTGCAGCAGGCCAAATGTGACTATCTCTAGGCCAACATCCCCAGCCACAACCAGTCCCATAACTCCCTGCAGCTCACACCAGAGCAACAGGCAGCAACTGAAGCTCCAGTAGCCCGCAGTGCACATTCGAGCTTCCACAACCTCTGATCAGGTGTTTTCCACTTCTGCTTTTCTCCAGGGGCTAAGTTCAGTCCTCAGTGACAGAACTTAGCCCAGGGAGTACAGTGGGCCAGTAAACAAAAGATGAGAGCTTATATAAACTCTTAACATGCACTGTAGGACACTATCTCCCACCACTGTCCACCACACCGGACTCCAGGATCTGCTGCAAATTAAGCTGTTAGTGCAGAATCAAGCAAAACTAGTTCACCATACTCCACTGTACTACAGCAAACAACAGGTAAGCCAAAATGGCTCCACACGCAAAGTACACATTGGGACCAGACCCACACTTGTGTGGGATCCCTGGCACAAGCCAGCCAGTTGGTGCAGTGGTAAGGAGGGACAAAACATTTTATATACAGGTGCATCAGTGAGAAAAGGAAGGCAAGGGAAGGGATTGTGAGTCTGAAAAGGGAGTGAGGGTAAACGATCACCACCAAAAAGCAGAAATACTGAACAAATGCTTCTGTTTGCCTTTTACAAAGGAGGGGGCAAGAAATGGGCCAGTAATAAGGATAGGGAGATCACAGAAATGAACACAGGTTCCTTTGCAAAATAAAGGATCCTCATGGAACTGGCAGCAATAAGGCTATGGGGCCAGATAGGGTATACCCCAGGATACTGAGGGAGCTAATGGAGGTGTTAGCAGGGCCTCCGACTACCCTGTTCAACCTGTCATTGTAAACAGGTGATGTGCCCAGGGATTGGAGAAGGGCTGATGTGGTCCCTCTCTATACAAAAGTGTTAACAGGGAGGATGCAGGGAACTACTGGTCAGCCTGACCTCAACAGTGGGACAAGTCATGGAAATACTACTGGAGGAAAGAATAGTAGAACACCTGGTTGTCAATGGTCTACAGGGAAAGGGGGTTGGGAACACTGTTTAACCAGCGGTAGCACACAAAGCTGAAGCTTGTTTCCAGATGCAACCTAGGAGCACAAGGAAGTTAAGTGACTTGCTCAGGATCACACAGTATGTGCACCTAGGCAGCTGTGGGATTCAAACCCAAGTCTTCAGATCTGCAGCTCAGATGCTTAACCCACTGTGCTATACTGTCTCCAGGACCCAAGGCAGCTTGGTTTTATGGTAGGAAGGTTGTGCTAGATGAACATAATTGAGTTTTTCGACTGGGTAACCAGGGAGGTGGATTTTTTTTGGGGGGGGGTGTATGTGGCCTACCTGGATTTCAGCAAGGCCTTTGGAACCTTGCTGCACAGAAGGCTGGAAGATGAGCTGGAAGGCTTAGGGGTGGGACAGAATATAACAAAGTGGGTGGGGAACTGGTTGAAGGATCGGAGCCAGAAGGTGGTGGTAAATGGGGTGAATTCCAGGATGGAAGAGGTGACGAGTGGTGTGCCCCAGGGGTCGGTGGTGGGACCCATCCTTTTTTGATATCTATAGCAATGATATAGTGGAGGGACTGCAGGAGAAGGTGTGCCTATTTGTAGGTGGTACGAAGATCTGCAATAGGTTGGACACCCGGGGGGAGGGAGGCAATGAGGAAGGACCTAAAGATTCTGGAGGGGTGGTCGTGAACTTGTCAGCTGAAATTCAATGCCAAAACATGTACAGTAATGCACATGGGGTGCAATTACCCACAAACCATTCACACACGGGGCGGAGTTAAGCAAAACTGAGCAGGAGAAAGATCTGGGGATTATAATTTCAAATAACTTTAAGGTGGGCAACCAATGCAGCACGGTGGTGGCCAAACTGAATAGAATGCTGATGTGCATAGGGAGGGGTATAAAACAGAAAGAGGAAGGTGCTGATGCACCTTTATAAATCCATGGTGAGGCCTCACCTGGAGTATGGGGTTTAGTTCTAGAGGCCTTACCTGTACGAGGACCGACAAGATTGAAAAGGTTCAAAGGGTTCAGAGAAGGGCAACCAAGATGGTGCATACTATGCATAGGAAACCCTATGAGGAGAGGTGGAGGGAATTGGATCTGTACTTGCTGGAGACTAGTAAGGTGAGAGTGTGAAGCTTATTTACAAGGAGTGCAAGTGCTAGAACTAAGGATCATAATCTAAGATTAGAAGAAGGAAGGTTTAGGGGCAATGCGAGGGGGCATTACTTCACTGAGACGGTGGTGGGAATCCTGGAACAGACTACTAGAATAGGTGGTGGGGGCAAAAATGGTGAAGGGATTTAAGAGGGCATGGGACAGACACCAGGAGTTGACCAGTCATAGGAGTGGGGTGTCTCTTGACAAAGGAGATGAGTTGGGGGGGGTTAAGAGGCAGACTCGATTGGCCAAAATGGTCTTTTTCTGTCACAAGATTTCTAGGATTCTAAATCAGTTAAGTAATTACTACTTATCTGCTCTATCAGAGTTGGGGTGTCCTTGGTTCGGGGTATTCTGGTAGGACCTGAAAGGGAAGAACAGAGAAGGTTAAGAGGACACAAAGGGTCGGAGGTGCTAGAGGAGAGATTAGGGTGTTAGAATTAAACAAAGATACTTATCTGATTGGTAAGTTTGGACAGACCTGTACAAATAAAGGGAAACATAGTTCAGTATGGGGAACTTATTGTAGCGAGAGTAGAGAGATACAAAAAGGGTACAGTACAGCATAGGAGTAAAGGGAGGGGAGTTTTAGAGGAAAAGATAAACAAGGTCAAAGTAAGGAAACTAGAGACAGAAAAAAATGCAGACAACTAAGAACAGAGAATAAAGTGATATTTGGGGCTCAGCATACCCCCAATGCCCCTAGGTGATCTGCAGGTAGTCAGTAAATTTACTAGTAGTTCAGATGGGTAGGTGGGAATGTTTTTGGACCAGTGGCCCCTATATTATTTAAGAAAGGGGACACTGGTGGTAAATGCTGATTTTTAATTATATTTGACATTTCCCTGGCATCTAGCTGGGGGAGGGGTCTGTGGGCTCTGACTGTATGAAGCAGGCAGGTAGGTTGGTCAGAAAACTGCCAATCAGAAATGATGTGGCTATGCAGCCATCACTTTTGTACTATTTCACTACAGTGACAGTGTCGGCAGGTGCTTTCAAGTCTCAGCCCACGCAGAGTTCAGACCGTGGCCTGCAACAGGTAGGTGGGGGGGGGGGAAATGGGAACTTTTGGAGGTGGAGGGGGCCAGGGCAACTATGCCTCACTCTACCGATCAGCCACATGGTGCCTTTGTGAAGACCACCAAGGGGCTTGCTATGAGGGTCTGGAGGGAAGCCAGCAGGAAGTGGCAAAAAGCACTAGCTAAGCTGCATGGTAGCCGAGTGTAAGTGTCCTGAGGGGCTTGGTAGGAAGGAACTGGGAGAAAAAAAGCACAAGATGGTGGCCACAAGGCTGGCCCAGTGGCACTAAGGGGTTACGAACATATGAAATTGCCAGCAGATAAAGGCCATTCAGTCTATCTAGTCTGCTCGAGTGTGCAGCACTTCAGTCCATTAGACTGCAGCTGCCCTCACCTCCCTCATATGTCCTTCCCCATCTCCCACCCCCTCCAGATTTGTACCCTCACCTCGAACCTGTCCCAACCCCTCTTGAAGCCCCCAACACTCTGAAATGATACAACTTCCTCTGGTAGAGCGTTCCACCCTGCCAACACCCTTTCTGTGAAATAGTGCCTCCGCAATTCCTTCTTGAACCTGCCCCCTTCCAGCTTCATAGCATGTCCCCTGGTTTCCCTTCCGCCCTTCAGATTGAACATACACCTGGTGTCTACTTTGTTCAAACCTTTCAGGTACTTGAAGGTCTCAATCATATCCTCCCTCTCTCTCTCTCCCCCCCGTCTTTCCTCCAGGATATACATATTGAGCTCTCTCAGTCTGTCCTCATATGGTCTATCCCCCAGCCCCAGGTTAATTTTTGTTGCCCTATGTTCATACCCCCTCCAGTAGTTTGATGTCCCTTTTCAAGTAGGGATGCCAGAACTGCACACAGTACTCTAGGTGCAGTCTCACGAGGGACCTGTACAGGGGCAAGATGACCTCCAGACTCCTAGAAGTAATCCCCCTTGCTATACACCCTAGCATCCTGTTTGCCTTCACTGCTGCCTTCCTGCACTGAGCAGAGTGGTTCATCTCCCCAGTTACCAGCACTCCCAGATCCTTCTCCTCCTTGGATTTTGTTAATGGGACACCCTCCAGCCAGTAATTGTGTCCTGGGTTCTTGCCTTCTAAATGCATCATTTTGCACTTCTTGGCATTGAAACCAAGCTGCCAAATGTGAGACCATTCCTCCAGTTTCATCAAATCCTCCTTATGTATTTTTGCTCCCTCCTACCCATTTACTTCAGCACAAATCTTTGTGTCATCTGCAAAAAGACTGATGTTACTCTTAATCCCCACTGCAGTGCCGGCTATGAAAATGTTAAACAGAACCGGTCCCAGCACTGAGCCCTGTGGTACACCACTTGTCACTGCCCTGGGTTCAGATGCCTCCCCTTCCACTACTACCTTCTGCTGTCTACCCTGCAGCCTGTTCTCAACCCATCTTACCATTTTCCTCCCTACTCCCAGACTCCACAACTTGCAGGTCAGCCTATTGTGTGGCACTGTGTCAAAAGCCTTGGTGAAATCCAGGTAGAAGACATCCACCGCATGTCCCCTGTCTAGTGCCCTCATAACCAAGTTGTAAAAAATCAACCAAGTTCATCTGGCAGGATCTGTCTGAGACTAACCCATGCTGCCTGCTGTCCTGGAAATTGTTATCATCAAGAAATTGCACCAGTCTTTTTTTGAGGATTGTCTCCATCAGTTTTCCCACAGTTGCAGTAAGGCTTACTGGTCTGTAATTCCCCGGTTCGTCCTTGGGCCAACTCTTATGGAGAGGTACCACATGTGCTTTCCTCTAGTCCCTGGGCATGCACCCCGAATTCAGAGAGGCATTGAATAGGTTCACCAGTGGCCTTGCCAGGACCTCTGCCAAATCTCTCAGCATCCTGGGGTGGACCCCGTCTGGGCCAGATGCCTTGTCCACCTTCAGGGACTTTAGGCCCTCCCTCACCCTTTCTACCCTGATTTCCCCATCTGTGGTTGCTTCTCCTACACCCTCTCTCCCACCTCACCCTTCTTCTCAGGTATAGGCCCATTCCTTTCCTTGGTGAAGACTGAACAGAAGTATTCATTAAGTACTTCTGCCTGCTCTGCCCTTTTCTACCCGTCCACTTCCCCTCCTGATCCTAACAATTTGGTCCTTGCTTTTCCTCTTCTCTGATATATCTGAAGAAATCCTTTTCTCCTTCTTTGATCCCCTGTGCTAACCTCTGCTCCCTAGCCACCTTTGCTGTCCTTACCACTCTGCTCACTTCTCCGGATTTCTTCACATACTCTTCTCTGTCTTCTGCCCTGTTGGATCTCTTGTAGATCCTAAATGAATTTCTCTTCTCCCTCACCTTCTCTGCTACCTCTCTACTCATCCAACTTGGTTTCTTAATCCTGGCTTTCTTGCTCTGGCTCTTGACACAAGTTTTAGTGACTTCAGCCAGTCCTGCCTTGATGACTGCCCATTTTTGCTCCATGTCCATTTCTGGGTGGATGCTTGCCATATGACTTTCCAGTATTTGTCCCATCCTGCCAAAGTCCGTCCTTTTGAAGTCCAGGACCCTAGTTTTTGTAGTGGCTACTGCTCTACCCAGATTGATTGAGAACCACACTGTGTGGTGGTCACTGCTTGCTAGTGGTTCCTCTACCCATACATCCCCAACCTGTTCACCATCCTCCAGTATCAGGTCTAGCATATTTCTCTCCCTCATTGGCTCCATTTCCCTCTTGGTAAGGAAGCCATACTGGAACGCTTCCAGGATGATCTGCTCCCTGGTGCAAGTGATTGCTGGAATGCTCGAATCCACTCCTGGTAGATTAAAATCTCCCACCACCACTGTGCTCCTTTTGCCACTATGCCTCATCTGCTCACCGAGTTCCCTGTCAATGTCCTCCTCCTGGGCCGGAGGTCTATAAATGGCCCCCAGAAAAATCTTGGTCCCTTTCTGGCTGTGTAATTGCAGCCAGATTACTTCTGACCTGACCTACTCCCCTTCCTCCCAATTACATCTGATCCCTTCCCTAACGTAAATGGCAACTCCCCAGCCTTCTAGTTATCTCTATCCCTCCAGAATAGTTTGTACCCTGGGATAGTGAGGTCCTAGTCATGGTACCTGGTTGCCCATGTCGCAGTAATGGCAGCTATGTCCACCTCTCCCTCTGCCATCAATGCCTGCAACTCTACTAACTTATTCCCCAGGCTCCTAGCATTTAGTGAAACCATTCTCCACACTGCTTCTAGCCTTCTGGCTTCTTTACCCTTCACTTCAACCTCTATTTCACCTAAGCTCATATCTATCCCAGTGGTGGGGGGAGGTCCATTGGACCTCCTTTCCTGATGATTCCCAGCTCCAATACCTCCCCACACCTAGTTTAAATGATACACGTTGATGAAATCCCCCAGCTTCTGCTTCAACACCTGTGACTCTGCCCTGCTAAGGTGTAACCTATCCCCTGCATAAAGATTTGTGTTATCCCATGTGCTACTCCAATCCCCCACCAGTCCATACCCCTTGGACACACACCATTCCCTCAGCCACTTGTTGAAGTCACTGATTCTTAACTTCCTGTCTGTACTAGCCCTTGGCACTGGCAGAACTTCTGAGAAGGCTACCGTTGTTCCCTCTTTGCTGCACAGTTTCACCACTTCCCTGAAGCTGTCTTGTACCTTCTCTATCCTTCTCCCTTCCAGATCATTTATTCCCAGGTGCACCACAATGTGAGACTTCCCCTCTACCTTCTCTACATATTTGACCATATTCTGCTCCAATCTACTTGCTGTCATGCCGGGCATGCATTCTACCCAGATGTTACTTTTTCTGGCACCCTTCCCCCCATTTTATACCCTTAAGTATAGAATCCCCCCAAATTAGGACTCTCTGGCGCTTATCCTGCTCTCTTGTTCACCAT
The DNA here is from genome assembly GCA_016271365.2 of Neoceratodus forsteri. Taxonomy (NCBI): domain Eukaryota; kingdom Metazoa; phylum Chordata; order Ceratodontiformes; family Ceratodontidae; genus Neoceratodus; species Neoceratodus forsteri. Next base: position 1,591,914,712 of record CM028130.1, read on the forward strand.
CACTCCCCTGCCCCCAACTTGTGAGACTCTCTTATCCCCCTGTCCAGCCTCCCCTTTGCCTCCTCTAACCTTTGCCCTGTCCTCTCCCCCCTCGCAAATATGACCGTTGTACTGACCTCCACCTCTGAACTATTTTCTGACTGTGGAACCTCCCCTTTGCACTCATTTGTTGCTCCATCCACCATGCTACCCCCTCCTCTGCTATTACTTCCTCATGTCTTCCCTGAAATGTGGCCCTCCCCCACTCTGACTACCCTTCTGTCCCTATCCGTAGCCTTCCCCAGGCTGCCTACTGCTTCCCTTGTCCTCCTGTCTCCTTGATCCTAACTTCCCTCCAGAGAAACTGCATCTCCTTGCTGAGCCCCCCCCACCCCCACCACTGTGTCTTCTTGGTGTACTGCCTACTGCCTCCCTGCTATGTAACGTTTCCCCTGTAGTGACCTCTCCCTGCTCCTTCACTGTAACTTCCCTCCTGTCTGCTTCCTGGTCTTCTGGACTAGCCAACCCTGAGAATCTGTTTGCAGTGCTAATCTTTCCCTTAATGAGTCCAGTTCCCCTTTCCCCAGGCTGATATATTTGCTCCAACCAAGATTTAGTCATGCCCCTGTGCCAGACCCACCTCCAGTTATCACTTCCTTCCCTAGGCTGCAGCCACTTGTGTGGCTCTCCTGCTGTCCCACCTAGTTCCCCCTTATCTGTGCCTGTTATGAGCTCTTTTGAATGCCTCATTAGTTTTCCCCCCTGTTGTGTTCCCCCATCCTGTCTCCTCCATGCCTCCAGTTCCCTTATCAACCACCCTGTTTCCTGCCTGAGGTGGCCTATCTGCCAACACACTCTGCAGACCCCTGCCCGCCAAGCCACCTCCAGGAATATGGCTGGTCCACATCCTTGGCAACATACAACCCTTCTCATCTCCTGCCCTAATTGACTGCCACTGCACATCCTCTTCTTCGTTAACCTGGTCCTGCTCCTCTCCATGGACCCTTTCCCGCACCTTGAACTCCCCACGTCTGTAAGTTAGGCTCTTGCTGTCTACTAGCATGTTCTGCTACTTGCTCTCCTCCCTGCTGATGCCCTGCAGATGCTACTCAAGATGCTACACTCCTGCTACGTGGCACTCAAGCTTCAGGGTCACTTGGTCCACTTGAAATATAAGTGGATCCCAGTCCCATTACTGGCTGGTCCGAGTCACGTGACCACCTCTCTTATGTATTTCCAACCTCTCTCCCTCAGTTAAATGCCTGCCCCCCCTCCAAGCTAAGACAAAATCACTTGTTTGGAACTTGTACTGTTGAAATCACACAGCACACATTGCCATCTCTTGAAATGCTAGCTCAATCCTAAAGAAAAACAAACAGCACAGAGAAAGTACTTATCTTCCACCTCCAACTGCCTGGTTCCTTCTGCTGGGTTTCACTCCAACTGGGTTGAGGAACTGGATGCCACAGTGGAGACCCAGGTTCAGGAGTGAGCTCTGGCAGTCGGCAGTTGGCATGGGAGGGAAGGGATTGAGCATCTGGAGGACTGATCTCCCTTCCCAGGGAGGGATCCAGGGAACTCGCTGCTCTTGGGCAGACCCTGATGGTGGTCACAGGCAGTGCAAGAAACAAGCAGCACTGTAGCTGCAAGGAGCAGAGTTCCAGTTTACGTTGGCATGTAGTGCCATTGGACACAATTGCATGTTTGTAACTCTGAGGGGCAGCCATGTAGGAAAAACCCTCTGGTGACCAGCGGAAATGACGGTGACCCCAGAGACCTGCTGGCATCCCGCTGTTAGACCCGCTTGCATCATGATCTCCCACGGGCAACCTGAGCTCACGGTAGGTCCCTCTAATTCAAGATCAGATCACCAAGGGTGGGCAGGGCCTGCCCAGGGGGTGAACTTGGGGGCTAGACTTGCCATGGATCAGAAGGGAGATCAATGTGTGTGTGGGGGCAGGCTGGGAGTAGAAGGCAAAGTTGAGTGGGTATTCTGGAAGGATGCCCTGGCCATCCATAATGCAAAAATAGAGTCTACAAAGAAAAAAAAAAAAGGAAGATGGGGACCACAATGGAAATGCTACACTGCAGCTAAAGGCCAGTGCCAAAAATGGGCTTAAAAGTAGCTGTGGGAAGTAGGCAGGGGGAAATTAGTGGACTCCCTGAGAGGAGCATGAAAGCAGCAAGCACCACATACCGTAGACTTGTGCAGTGGCCAATTAGTTAGCCCCTGGTGCTCTAAAGGATTGGCTGCAGGAAAAAAGCACAACAGCCAGGAGTGCCCATAATAAAGAACTCATAGCAACAAATAGAAGGAACCCTTAAAATTTGTTGGATAATTGGAGTTGTTTTGCTGGGGGAAATAAGTAAGAGCTCTTGATGCACGGTGGTGTATTTTGGAGCTTAATATGACCATATAACACACGTCTGTGAAAGTAAAGGTGTCAGATTTTTGGGCTTAGTAGCCCATTACTCTGTTGCAGTGCTAGTCCCTCCTTGTCAAAACTATAAATGTTAATGCTCTTATGTAAAAGACGGAAGGGTTCATAACTCTGGCTGAACTACTGGCCAGCTGATCCCTTCCACTTCCCAGGCTGCTGACTACACCCCGACGCTCGGACATTTTATGACATCTGTCTACAGCACTCTTCACCAGCCCACCTCCATCAACAGAACCCTATGTCAGGCCACCTCTGTCCAAAGCACCCTACACCAGCCACCTCCCCCAATGGCCCCCACCATACTAGCTTTTTCCCCACCACAGCCCCAATTCAAATGCCCCACACTCCACAGCTTTGGACAATAGTCTCCCTACCACCATGCTCCAATACTAGCCCCCTTCCTCCACAACACAAGACAGTTGCCCAGACGCTAGGCCCCACCCTCCAAAGTACCCCAAGCCAGCCCCCTTCCTCCACTGCCACAGTCAGCACCCTCCCTCCCTGATGACCACCAATATCCTGACCTCCACAGCCACAGTACTATCCCTCTTCCTCCAAGGTCCCTGACATTCTCGTTCTCTCTCTTGTCTCCCTGTGACACCCACTGTAATGGGCACGGCCACAGCATTACAGCCAACCCACGTACAGGTAGAATCTGAGTCTCTTACCTGAGGAATAGCAAGCTAGAGGCAGGTCTTTAAGGGATGATGTCCACTGGACCCTGTAAAATAAAACACAAAAAAGGCTCACAAAGGATCTGCAGTTCTTAGAGAGTAAATAGGGTGGACAGAACAGGTTCAAGATAGATGATACTTATCTGATGAGGAAGAACAATTTGTGTCCTGTCAGACCTATAAAACAAAATCAGGTTACTATGGAGAAAATACGGTAGCAAGAGCAGAAACAAAGAGCTGAGAAATGCAACAGGTATAGAACAGCACAGAAGTGAGGAAAAGGGTACATTTAGAATTAAAGGTACGGTTGGGTCAAAGTAGGAAAAAAAGACACAGAGAAAGGAAATCAAATAATACAGGAAATAAAAGAGAATGCATTTGGGAAGGAGCTCAGCTAAATCCTCTTAGTGCACTGGATGGCCAGGTGGTCCGTATTTCAGAACAGTAGCCCAGGTGGGTTAGTGGCACTTCTGAAGGGCTAATGGCTCAGCTTTAATGAAATGGGGAAAGGGAAGGGGAAACTGAATAACCAGGAAAAGCACACTAAGACAAAGCTTGTTTTCACGTGTGAGCTAAGAGCACAGGGAAATTAAGTGACTTGCACAACGTTACACAATATGTAACAAAGGGCTGTGGGATTCAAACCCTGGTCTCCAGGTTTGCTGCTCAGTTCAAAAGGTGCAGTGTGGTGCATACTTCCAAGGTCCTACGCTGCAAAGAGTGCTGAGCATGTCCACAGTGGCTGTAAGTTTTTCAAGCTAAAAATCACCGTTTTCACTGTGAGCACACAGCGAATAATTAGTTTTCACAGAAGCAAGTCTGCATTTGATTTTGTGCACAGTTGACAGCCAATCGGTGCATGGAGCAAATTAGCCCCTTTCCCATCTAGGATAGATGTGACACAGCAAATATTTGGACTGCATTCCTATTTTAGCACAGTCAGCAGCTGAACAGGACTTGGAGCAACAGCCCCCTCCACCTACAGCAACCTGATGCCTGTGCTCCCATTCATCCAGCAAGTGGATGACGTGGAACCTTTGTAAATGAGCTCCAGTATGCTCAAAGGTATTTTCTAATCCTAGATTGAAATAAATAAAAAAAAAAAAAAAAAGAAAGTGGAGGCTAAGCAGTTCCATGATGCAAGACTGCATTCCTTTTTTAGCACAGCTGGCAAATGAACAGGACTTGGAGCAACATCCCATACCCTTCCAGCAATCTGAGGTTCGGCGGCTCCATGTTGCAAGGCTGCATTCCTTTTTGAGTAAAGTCAGCAGAGGAACGGGGTGTGGATCAACACCACCAAACCTTTCCAGCAACAGGAGGTTGAGCGGCTCCACGAAGCAAGGCTGCAGGACAGAGAAATAACCTTGTTTTTAGCTGCAATAAGCATATTAGTTAACAAACATGATAAGTTAGGACTTATGTAATATGTCACGGAGACACCTGGTTTTCACGGTAATCGTGAAATCCATGCACTGTGTGAAAAACTTACAGCCTTGTCCATAGCGTAACCACTTCCTGCAGATTGTGATGCAATCATTTGCCCAAATGCATGGGCCAAGAGGACACACACGCGCACACACACACAGCTACTGACTCTCTTAGCCTTCCTCCCCACTGGCACCTACATGCTCCCCCTCTTTCCCCTTCAGCAACTGTTACTTGCAACCCCCCTCCCAATCACCGTTTGAGCCCCCTGTCTCCTTCCAACCTCCCAACCCCCAAGCTCTGTAGTGAACTCCTGTAGCCCACACATCACTGCTATTAAATGGGAAGATAGATCTACAGATTGTAATGTTTAATTCCAGTACTACAGTAATCCAACTCCCCTCAAGTTTGAATTTTAATAGAACAGCTGCCCCCTCAAATATCTAAGTATTATATTTTGTACCCTTTATAGTACTCTGCAGTCAACACCAGTGGGTATTCCTCATCCATCCTATAGGTTGATGCATGAATTGTGGAGTAATATAAAGGGTACTCAGATAATCACCTTTACCAGGTGAGTAAATCCCATTTTCTTCTCCCTTACTTTATCTCAGGTTTGAAGTCATAGGCTACAGTACAGACCCCTCAATGCGCCATAGCTCAAAGTTTAATTCTCTGCACTAACCAGCTCCCTCCCCCCTCACTCAGATGTGAATTTGCAGAGATACAGCAGCTTCTTGCTAATGGCTGGGATTGTGGAGCAAGAACCCATTGACTTTTACTTGTATATTATGCTCAAACTTTTTGTAGCCCCCTCCTTCAGATCTGACAGATCTTGCTCTGTAGGTACTGTTTGGCCTAGATGTTTTTCATCAAATTATTGTTTAAAAGATAAAAAAAAAATTCTACCTTTTCCTCGGCCTGCTCCAAATTTTCCTTCTGTTTGCAGGCCACTTCTTGTTGCTGGGTGTAAGAATGCTTTGAAGTCTGTCTGTAGCAGTGCTCCAAGATCTACAGGGATTCCTGTATTTTAAGGGAATTTTACTACAAAAACAGGATACAGGAAGGAAATCTTTTATTTTTAAAATATCAGGGGAAATGGACAAACACTATGGAAAAATGCCCACCATGAATCTCATGGCTGCCAAGATCCAGACAGAGCCCTCTAATTGGTGCTCAGTTTGCTGACTTTGCTACACTAAGCAATTCTGTTGGTCTATTTGCAGCCTGTGTTTCTATGGGGTAGTAAGGTAATGTGTTGGCAGTGCATCTTTCTGAGGATGAATTCAGAACTTCTGATCAAGAACCAGTGAGCTGCTGCATGATCCAAACACCTGCCATGTGGCCCCACTCAAAACAGCAACACTGTTGAGTCAGCCGAGCTGCATCTCAAATGCCACTGTTCTGTACTGGCAAAGAGCCTAAGGCACTGAAGGTAAACAAGCCTTCTTGTGGGCAGCCTCAGATTAGTCTATTTTAAACTCATTTTAAGTGTTAAATGAGTCAGACAAAAGACTGACCACTTGATGATGATATGCTTTGGGGGGGTTCAAGAAAGAGTGCTTAAGTGTTGCTTGAGGGAAGCAGCGCCCCAAGCCACCAAGGCAAACTAACCTTCTGTTTTGCAAATTTGTCTATTTTAAACACATGAAGTGGAAAAAGTGAGCCAGACAAGAGACTCGATGATGGTGGGCTTTAAAGGGTGACGGGACACAAAGAGTGCTTAAGTGCTACTTGGCTTGTTTGGTGCACAGAGCAAAGTTGTGTTTTTAAAAAGATCACTAAGGCAGCACTTCTTCTGACCAGCCTAGAGGTTGAGGTTATTTGGAAAAAAATTAGACAGTGCTTCTATTTAATTGTGAGCCTGGGAAAGGTATGGGGGTGTCTTCATCAAGATAAGCACGAGTTATGAATTATATGTGCGAGAGCAGAAGGGACCCATAGACCCTGGTCTGGCCTAAGATTAGTAAAATAAATGGAAAAAAAGGGAATATTTCTTTTTACCTCTGAGAGTTCAGTGCACAAGGTTGTATGTGTGTGTGTGGAGGGGGGTTGCTTAAGCATGCCAATGAAAAACACAACAATACACTGAAACAATGTTTATTAATGGAGCACTACAGGTACACAGAGCTGTAGGCCCAATGCACGATTGGTGTGCAGTGGCTATGCACACATATCTGGGGCGCGTAGCTACTTCACACCCCCTGTGCTCCCCACATTGCATGCATGAAGGTGGCACATGCAGACCCATCACTCCAGATCCCCCATGTCTGCAGACAGCTCGCATGGGAGACGTTCGAGGTGTGTAGCACTGTGTTCACTAACCCACGCGGTGCTGGCGCATAGGTGCAGAGGGTGGTGCAGGGTACACCAGGGAGACCCTTCCATAACCCATAGCATGCCCCCATGAACACAGGTATTCAGTCACTGGGAGACCAGGACAGTGCACACTGTGCTGCTCCTGACTGCTGGGCAGCAGGAGGCAGCAGGGGCAGCTGGATGGGTGAGCACCCAGAAAGTTTATGTGAGGCAGCACTGGGACTGGAGGGTGCTGCGCTGGCCTGGGTGCATGCTATTGGCATGCACAGCCCCAGACCCATGCCACCCTATGTGTGAGATCCACTGTGGGTCCCAGGGGGGCATGCCATTGGATGGTCTGCCTGGGACAACTCCTCCCCTGGCCACCCTGCAGAGTCCTGTGCAATGGGGAAGGAGCCCTGGATAGCTGGTCAGCATTGGTGAATGCCAGTATGGGTGCACCTGTCCGTGGGGTGCAGGGGCAAGGGTAGAGTATGTGCATTTTGTGCATCCCTATGCCCCTTTCATGCATTGTGAGCAGAACACAAAATGTGTCAGTCTGTGATTAAGGGGTAAATTTGAAGTAAAAGCATTTCATACTATAAATAGAATACTGTATGTAACCCCCCCTGCAAATGGGGGTTCCCAAAAGACTTCCAGGAGCTTGCTTGAATGCTCCAAGCCTGAATGGTGTTTGGCGTTTAAGCCATTTATCAGTGAGTGTTTTTAGAGCCTCTGGTACTGTCTCTTTAAGAGCTGTCTGCTTGCAGACATAATTAGTTTGTATGGGGGGACTGTGTGCTTCTCTGTTTGAGTACCACTGAGCTGCTGCAATCACTCCATTTTGCAGTCACTAGAGTGCAAAGGGAACCTATCTGAAAGATGTAACTGTTTGCCAGAAATCATTTACAGTAATAATAAAATTACAGTTTGTCTAACCTGCTTTCTTTGCAGTCAGAACTGTGTCTGCCTAGTTCCCCATTCTGGTTTTGAACTGCTGAACTGGACCAATCAGTGTGGGGTAAGCTAGCTCTAAAATGGTGCCTTGGACGAATCAGAACTTGGACTCATAATCTGAGCCAGCCACAAGAGGATTGTATGGGCAGTGACTCTGGGAGATGTAGTTTAGACTTCGCCTTTTGGACCAACAGCAGCAGTCTATTGTGAGTGACAGCCAATCCAGTCAAGAACTGGGAGGAACTCAAAGGAAGTGCCCGTTTTGTCTGTTGGAGTTTCAGTTTAGATCTGGCAGTGAAGGGAAAGAAACCTGTGCTCCTTCAGTGCACAGTTTCAGTCAAAACGTGTTAAGGCCCAGAGTTCCGGTCTGCAGCTTGTGTAACTGCTTGTTAGGACTGAACTGTCCTGTGAAAAGAATCAAAGGATCTCTGAAGAGTAGAAACCAGGCTCACCCTGTAGAAGACTGGAGAAATTGTTGAATTGCACTCGGTCTGTCAGGAACTGAATCTGCTGTGTGTTCTCCGGTATTGTGCAGTAATTGCGATCGGGATACAGATGCAGCCTGCCTGGTATAGTGCTTTCTTTTTACCAAATAAATGTGTGAGGAGTCTCTTGGAGCTCAAGAGTAGCCCTGCTGACATTGAAGGACCCTATCTTATTTGGAGGTCGTGAGTACTAATTCAGGGTCGCTCCCTGTTGAATTGCCACATTAAATCAAATGGAATCACTATACTGCTGACTGTTTAAACTAATTTTTCTTTCACTGTGTGAAAGGGCCCCTACCAGCTGCCACGGTTTGGACTAGCCACTAGGGCTTGGGACCCAGGGACAGTAACTGGTAGGGATAGGCCTGTGCACAGAGCCATAGGTAGATAGTAAAGTGATAAGCTAATTAACCTGATTTCCTGTCCTTGTTATATCCCCCAAATAAATCAGAGCTGCTTGTTTCAGCAAAGTTATACTTCCTGAGGTATTTGTCTATGTTAAAGTACTGTACTGTGATTGTTGCACTGTATCTTATTTCACAGGAGGTCCCAGTGCCGAACTAGTCCTGGGGGTAAGTGTATACTGTGAAGGTAATTCTGATATATTGTGTGGGCCACTAGTGGGAAGAAAGGGGGGTTGCAGTGTCCCAGAAGGCTGTGACCAAGTAAGTTTAACTATTGCAAACCCTGACCTCTGGGTGGAGGCACCCGTCATTGGATCCAGGCCCCTCAACCTGTTAGTGGCAAATCAGGCAGGAGTAGTAGCCCCTGGGATAGCGCCATCTAGGGGTTACATGTATAAGGGACTTTATTATTTCAAGGTTATAATACCTTCTGGAGGTTCTGGAGACATGTGAGCCTTGAGAACTGAGCTTTATACTTTCCAACATGTCCCCAGAACCTTAAGATGGTATTATATTGTTACATATAAAGATTTTATAGTTGTAGAGTTATGTGATACGTTGTAGGTGATTTTTTATATTTAAAATAAATAAGAACACATAAAACAGCCTGAACATTCGTCCTAGCGAGTTTATTGACTGGCATAATGACACCAATTGCATACTTACATTGATTTGTGCATACAGGAAAATCTACAGGAATTTCATCCCAGTTTTACATGGAAAATACAGGGAAAATTAGGGAGCACTACAGGAAAATGCTTTGCCTGAACAAGGAGCACTGCTGTAGTAGCTGGTTTTTCATGCAGTAATCACTGAAGCAAGCATTTTCTAAAGGCTGAGTTGTGCTACCACATTCCTTCCCTTCTGGTGTAGTGCTACAATGAAAAGGGTCCTCAGGTGCACATGTGTCTGTGGCTTATTCCTACTGGACCTTAAGGAGTGTGCTGCTATTTTCAAGCTGGTATATTTTCAGGCAACACCATCCAGAGAAATGTACTCATTCATTCTGTTTTTTGTGTTTTTTATTCATAGTTTTTTTGCTGTTTGATATTTTTTCTACATTTTGCTGTGTTTGTTAGAAGGAACCTAAATAAACCCCCAACAGAAACAAGCATTTGTCAATGCTGAATGTTGATTGTGTTGGTCTGTTGAGCTCGCACAGTGGGCCTCTGTCAGTGGCTCAGTCTGTTTGTCCCAGTGCTGCAGACTGCTCTTTTGTACTGGGCTGGTGCGTGTGTTGGCACCTTGTTCTGCCGAGGAAGGAATATGCAGCTGTCCCGAAAGAGCTCCATTGAGGTGGCTCACTCCCCCTGTGTCACTCACTCATTCTGTGTCTCCTGGCACTGCAGGCTGCCTTTTTGTACTGGGCTCCTACCTGTGTTGGTGGCTTTTTCTACCCATGAAGAAATCCACAGCTGTCCTGGCAGAAGTCCGTTGAGGTCGCTCAGTCCACCTGTCTCACTCACTCATTCCGGTTCTCCTGGTGCTGCAGGCTGCCCTTTTGTACTGGGCTCCTGCCTCTGTTGGCGCCTTTTTCAGCCCACAAAGAAATCTGCAGCAGTCCTGACAAAGCTCGTTGGGCTGGCTCACTCTCCTTCTCTCTTTCGCTCATTCTGTTCTGCCGGCACTGCAGGCAACCCCTTTCTACTGGGCTTCTGCCTGCGTTGCTGTCTTCTATGCCCATAAAGGAATTTGTAGCAGTTACAATACAGCTCGTGAGCTCACTCACTCGCTCATTCTGGTTTCATTGCCACTGCAGGCTGCCCTTTGTACTGGGCCCTGCATGCATTGCTGCCTTTTCTGCCCACAAACAAATCTGCAGCAGTCCCAACAAAGCCCCGTTGAGCTCACTGACTCCCGCTCCCTCACTTGCTCATTCTGTGTCTCCTGGTGCTGCAGGCTGCCCTTTTGTACTGGGCTCCTGCCTGCAGTGGCAGCTTTTTCTGGCCAGAAAGAAATCTGAAGCAGTCCTGACACAGCTCCACTGAGCTTGCTCACTGCTGTCTGTTATTCTTGCATTCCATTTCTGCTGGTGCTGCAAGCTGGCCTTTTGTACTGGGCTCCTGTCTGCGTTGCCGCATTTTCTGCCCACACAGAAATCTGCAGCAGTCACACTACAGCTCCGTTGAGCTCGCTCAGTACTGCTGTGTCACTCGCTCTTTCTGTTTGTCTTGGCACCGCAGACTGCGCTTTTGTATGGGGCTCCTGGCTGCATTGGCACCTTTGTCCACAAAGAAATCCACAGCTGTCCTGACAGAGCTGCGTTGAGGTCACTCAGTCTCCCTCTCTCATCGCTCATTCTGTTTGTTCTGGCACTGCAAGCTGCCCTTTTGTACGGGGTTCCTGCCCGCATTGGCCCCTTTTTCTGCCCACAAAGCAATCCCAGCAGTCCTGACAGAGCTCCATTGAGCTCACAAAGTCCCCTTGTCTCACTCACTCACACTGTTTGTCCCACCGTTGCAGGCTGCCCTTTTGTACTTGGCTCCTGCCTGTATTGATGCCTTTTTCTGCCCACAAAGAAATCTGCAGCAGTCCTGACAGCGCTTTGGTGAGTTCGCTCACTCCCCCTCCCTCACTCGCACTCTCGATCTCTTTCTTCCAGTGCTGCAGTCTGTCCTTTTGAACTGGGCTCTTGTGTTGGGGCCTTTGTCTGACCAACAAATCCACAGCAGCCCCAACAGAGCTCAGTTGAGCTCGGTCACTCCCCCCTCTCACTCGGTCGATCTTAATCTGTCCCAAACACTGATTTCCCACAGTGACTGTGCTATTGTCCAGCAGGAGAGCAAAAACATATTTTAGCCTGGATATGAAAAATGACAGCTGTAGTGTTCATAAGGAGTTGTGAAAAAATGTCACTGTTGAAAATGTGGTGTGACAGTATTACAAATTTGCAAAATTAAAAGGGTGAGTGGAAACAGTTCAATGCACGCTTGTAACACAGACATATTATGGCAGTCCCAACAGAGCTCCGTTGAGCTCACTCACTCCGCTTCTCTCACTCACTCATTCTGTTGTGCTGGCACTGCAGGCTGCCCTTTTCCACTGGGCTCCTGCCTGCGTTGCTGCCTTTTTATGCCCATAAAGAACTTTGCAGCAGTTACAATACAGCACTGTTGAGCTCACTCACTCACTCATTCTGGTTTTCCTGCCACTGCAGGCTGCCCTTCTGTACTGGGCCCCTGCAGCAGTTGCTGCCTTTTCCTGCCCACAAACAAATCTGCAGCAGTCCCAACAAAGCCCCGTTGAGCTCACTGACTCCCCCTCCCTCACGCGGTCATTCTGTGTCTCCTGGCACTGCAGGTTGCCCTTTTGTACTGGGCTCCTGCCTGCATTGGTGGCTTTTTCTGTCCAGAAGGAAATCTGAAGCAGTCCCGACACAGCTCCACTGAGCTCACTCTCTCCCTCTCTGTCACTCTTGCATTCCGTTTCTGCCAGCACTGCAAGCTGGCCTTTTGTACTGGGCTTCTGCCTGCGTTGCCGCATTTTCTGCCCACAAAGAAATCTGCAGCAGTCACACTGGAGCCCCGTTGAGCTCACTCACTACCGCTCTGTCACTCGCTCGTTCTGTTTCTCTTGGTGCCACAGACTGCGCTTTTGCATGGAGTTCCTGGCTGTGTTGGCAACTTTGTCTGTCCACAAAGAAATCCGCAACTGTCCTGACAGAGCTCCCATCACTCATTCTGTTTGTCCTGGCGCTGCAAGCTGCCCTTTTATGCGGGGCTCCTGTCTGCATTGGTGCCTTTTTCTGCCCACAAAGAAATCCCAGCAGCTCTGACAGAGCTCCATTGAGCTCACTAAGTCCCCTTGTCTCACTCGCTCATACTGTTTCTCCCACTGCTGCAGGCTGGCCTTTTGTACTGGGCCCCTATGCCTGTATCGACGCCTTTCTTCTGCCCACAAAGAAATCTGCAGCAGTCCTGACAGCACTCCAGTGAGTTCGCTCATTCCCCCTCCCTCACTTGCTCTCTCGTTCTGTTTCTCCCAGTGCTGCAGGCTGCCCTTTTGTTCTGGGCTCTTATGTTGGGGCCTTTGTCTGCCATAGACAAATCTGCAGCAGTCCCGACAGAGCTCAGTTGAGCTTGGTCACTCCCCCATCTCACTCGGTCGATTTTAATCTGTCCCAAATACTGATTTCCCACAGTGACCATGCTGCTGTCCTCAGGAGAGCAAAAACATGTTTTAGCCAGGATGTGGAAAATGACAGCTGTAGTGTTCATAAGGAGTTGTGAAAAAATGCCACTGTTGAAAATGTGGCATGACAGTATTACAAATTTGCGAAGTTACAAGGGTGCATGGAAACAGTTCAATGCACGCTTGTAACACAGTCATGCTATGGAGTTTCATCACCAAATTTTCAACATAGGGATTTTTGGACCTCTGCTCAGGAACAGTGCCACTGTTATTTTCTTAATCTGTCCCGACCATTGACTTCCCTCAGTGATCACATTATTCTGCGCCGGAACTGTGAAAACACATTTCTGTCAGGATGTGAAAAATGACAGCTGTACTGCTTATAAGGAGGTGTGAAAAAATGGCATTGTTGAAAATCTGGTGTGACAATATTACAAATCTGCGAAGTTACAAGGGTGCATGGAAAGTGCACAACACACACTTGTAACACAGTCAGTTGATGGGCTATCATCACCAAGTTTTCAACATAAGCATTTTAGGACCTCTGCTCATGAACAGTGTCACTGTCATTTTCTTAATCTGTCCCGAACAGTGATTTCCCACAGCGACCGCTCTATTTTGCGCCGGAAGTGCGACAACACATTTTGGCCAGGATGGGAAAAATTACAGCTGTACTGTTCATAAGCAGGTCTGGGAAAATGGCAATGTTGAACATCTGGAATGAAAATATTAGAAATTCACGAACTTACGAGCATGCATGCCAACTGCGCAAGGCACACTCGTAACACAGTCATTTTATGAAGGATCGTAACCAAATTTTCAACATAGGCATTTTAGAACCTCTACTAATGAACAGTGTCACTGTCATTTTCTTAATCTGTCCTGAACACTGATTTCCCACAGTGACCGCGCTATTCAGCTGTCCCAAAAGAGCTCCATTGAGGTAGTTCAGTCTCCCTCTCTCATCGCTCATCCTGTTTGTCCTGGTGCTGCAAGCTGCCCTTTTGTACGGGGCTCCTGCCTACATTGGTGTCTTTTCCTGCCCACAAAGAAATCCCAGCAGTCCTGAAAGAGCTTTGTTGAGCTCACTAAGTCCCCTTGTCTCACTCACTCAAATTGTTTCTCCCACCACTGCAATCTGGCCTTTTGTACTGGGCCTCTGCCTGTACTGATGCCTTTTTCTGCCCACAAAGAAATCCACAGCAGTCCTGACAGCGCTTCAGTGGGTTCGCTCACTCTTCCTCCCTCACTCGCTCTCTCGTTCTGTTTCTCCCAGTGCTGCAGGCTGCCCTTTTGTACTGGGATCTTGTGTTGGGGCCTTTGTCTGCCACAAACAAATCCGCAGCAGTCCTGACAGAGCTCAGTTGAGCTCAGTCACCGCCTCCTCACTTGGTCGATCTTAATCTGTCCCAAACACTGATTTCCCAGTGTGACCGTGGTTATTGTCCGCAGGAGTGTAAAACATATTGTAGCCAGGATGTGAAAATGACAGCTGTAGTGTTCATAATGAGTTGGAAAAATGCCACTGTTGAAAATGTGGCGGACAGTATTACAAATTTCATGGGTTACAGGGTGCATGGAAACAGTTCAACGCACGCTTGTAACACAGTCATGTTATGGAGTTTTATCACCAAATTTTCAACATAGGATTTTGGACCTCTGCTCATGAACAGTGCCACTGTCATTTTCTTAATCTGTCTCAACACTGATTTCCACAGTGACTACATGTTATTCTGCTACCGGAATCGAAAATACATTTCGGTCAGGATGTGAAAAATGACAGCTGTACTGCTTATAAGGAGGTGTGAAAAAATTGCATTGTTGGAAAAGTGGTGTGACAATATTACAAATCTGCAAAGTTACAAGGGTGCGTGGATAGTGCACAATGCACACTTGTAACACAGTCAATTGATGGGCTATCATCACCAAATTTTCAATGTAGCCATTTTAGGACCTCTGCTCATGAACAGTACCATTGTCATTTTCTTAATCTGTCCCGAACAGTGATTTCCCACAGCAACCACTCTATTCTGCGCCGGAAGTGCGAAAGCACATTTTGGCCAAGATGGGAAAAATGGCAGCTGTACTGTTCATAAGAAGGTCTGGGAAAATGGCAATGTTGCAAATCTGGAGTGAAAATATTAGAAATTCATGAAGTTACGAGCGTGCGTGACAACCGCGCAATGCACACTCGTAACACAGTTATTTTATGGAGTATCATTATCAGATTTTTAGCATATGCATTTTAGGACCTCTACTCATGAACAGTGTCACTGTCATTTTCTTAAACTGTCCTGAACACTGATTTCCCACAGCGACCACGCTATTCTGCGCCAGAAGTGTGAAAACACATTTTGGCCAGGATGTGAACAATGACAGCTATACTACTCACAAGTAGATGTGAGACAAAAATGCCAATGTTGAAAATATTGTAACTAATGGTTAAGAGCGCATATAGCAACTGCACAACACACGCCATAAACAGTCATTTTTGGATTTTTTTCCACGAAATTTGCAACATAGGCTTTTGAAAGCCCACCTCATGAACACTGGCACTGTTGTTTGATAATCGCCCCAAAGAGTGATTCCACACGGTGACCGCGAAACCACCTTTCAGGGCCGATTAATGCCATGACAGTTCAAGAATTCATGAGGAGGGGTCCCAAAAACTCCATGTTGAAAATTTGGTGAAAAAATTCCCAAAAATGCCCAAGATATGCACTAAAGTTGGAAAACCCTATTCATTACATTATACAGCTTACCGGCACTTCCTCAGTTCGCGGTCGGCTTTTGAAGGGTGCAGGCGTGTTCTCGGTCCAGCGAAGATCGCCTCTCCATGCTCCTGAGGTAGTATGGGGTAAGGTGGGGTGTGGGGCTGGGTGCACAGTGGGTGGGTGCGGGTTGTGGGAGGAGGTGCGGAGACTACGAGGGACCATTTCTTTCTTTCAGGTACAAGAAAAACGCTGCAGGATGCTTTCCACATTTCAGTACGGGCACGCTGGGTGGGCTCCAGCATGCCACTGGAGTCTGGGGATAGCAGCCAACGGGGATTGGTCACCCCGCCGGCAAACAACAAAGGGGGATTCTTTCTGCCAACGGGATTGGGGCACCCGCCAGCAAACAGAAGGTGGATTGCTTTCGCCAACGGGACTGGGCACCCCGCCGCAAACAACAAAAGGATTCTTTCTGCCGACGGGGAGTGGACTCCCTCATCGGCAAATAAACATGGGGGGGTTCCTATTGTTTGTGAATACAGTGGCAAGCCGCCGCCATGTTCACAAACAATACCACAGATCCTACATCCTGCCCAGCAATGACAGGTCGCTCCCTCATTGCAGCGGATGGCTGATGCTGCAATGACGAAGGGGCCCCTGACTGCAGCAGCTAATTTGTTTGAAAGTTGTGGCATGCTGGCTGAACTAGTGTCAGCAGCAGCATGCCATGGCATTAGGGGGACGGGGGACAAGCCTTTGCAGGCTGTGGGGGCATTGGGCACAACAGTGCCACGCCTCTACAGCCTGCTTCTGCAGAAACCTGCCGCAACATGTTTCTTGCGCATGTGCGCAATCAACATAAAAAAGTAGGAACAACTAAAAGGTAGGAAAGCTATGTGCATGACAAAACAACATTGTTGAAATGAATTGTTCTGGGCTACTGAAAATCTTGTCAGGAAGACGGACTTTTAGCCCTGCCTGCTAGTGGCTGTACAAGTTATTTTCAGCTGGAAATGACAAAGGGGATGATGGCAAAAGGAGGTGCAGCACAAAAAAAAAAGAAGAAAACATGAATGTGGCTAAAAGGGGGACCTGAGAGAGCTGCAACAGTGAAAGGGAGAATATTAATTGGAGGTTACAGTAATGAACAAGAAGAGAGGACTTCTTGTAATGGAGAGGGGAGTCAAAGAAATTAAGCTGGGACTACAAAAGAAAATGGGAATAGGGAGCATGAGATCCAACAGGGCAACCACAGTATTCCTCCTGGGGGGGAGCTGAGTGCCATCCAGCTGAGGAATTTTCCCCAGCGTTTGCACCCTCTCAGCTTCTCTCAATGGCCACCTACAGTTCAGGTTGCTGTGTAAGGGACACATGATGTATAGTTACCCACAATGTCACGGCCATCACCAATCTGCCACAGATGATGCTCAAGCTGTGGGAGAATTTGCTGGGCACAGTAGTCGCTAATGGGGACTACTGAGGCTACTGGCAACTTGTTTGGGCAGAATATGCCTAAAGTAAACATGTTTTTCTCTCCTGCAGGCGAACTAAATTGTTCCATAGGAGATCACAAGCACACCATCATGCCCTGCCTGAGATGCCTGGTGAGAGCAGTAGGGCTCCTGGACACTGCTACTTGGAGGCGCTACTGTATTCTGCCCCATACAACAGCAGGAACCCCTCTCCCACAGACAAGCTACCCCCTGCAGCTGCCACTCCTTCTCTGGGGAGTGGAAGATCCCCAGCAGAGAAGTGCTGCTCAGCTTTGTGTACTGGGAGGAGGTGCTGCTTGGGTGGGGGGAAAATGCTGTTTGGGGGGTGGGTCCAGACCCACAGACTATGCTTTTACTGAGGGATGCTGTGTGTCTAGCAGTTGTGTAAAGTAGCTCATGGGAACAGATGCCGGCAGGTTAAGGGAGTAGAAGCTACCCTTGAGTGACACCGTACCTCAGGCTTATCTCACCTACAACCATTCCTCCCAGCATACGGAATGGTCACTCCCCTTCTGATTCCACTCAGCACAGATGGCAGGCTCCTGAGACAACCCACCCTGGTGGCAGGCACTACACATGGCATTTCGCTGTGGTTGTACCAGATGTGCTCCCAACCAGTGTCACTGCACTGTCCCAGCACATGATCTGCCAGTACCATGCTGTGCTATGTGCAGTACTGTTACTTTACTATGCAACATGTGTTACTGATACTTTGCTGTGCCATGAGAACTGGTGTCACCTCCCTATGCCACATGCACTGAAAAAAGATGTGCTCTACAATATGAAGTGCAGACACTGCTGGGCCACATGCAGTGGCAGCCCTGTATTAGGCCACGTGCAGTGCAGACACCACAGTGCATCACAAGCTGCGCTGGCACAGCAATGTGTTAGTTGCAGGGCTGATATTCTGCAGTTCAATATGCACCAACACCGCACAGTGCCATGTGCACTGCTGCCAGTCTCGGTACCACATTCTATGCAGGCATTGCGTTTTGCTAGATGACATGCAGATACAGTGCAGTGCTACATACACTGCCAACACCACACTGTGCATTATCATCAGTAAGCTGTGCCACTTGCACTGCTAGCACATCACTGTGCCACAAGCAGTGCTGACACAACACTGCCATGTGGCATACTACTGTTTAACACTATGTTGTGCCATGGTGATGCTGACACAGCACTTTGCCTTATGCAAAGCAGACACTGTACTGTATCACATGTGACACTGTACTGTGTTGCATGTGACACCAACATTGTGCTGTGCCACGTAGGGCTCCTAATGAGATATATTCAGAGTGGGTACTGCTCACTTTTGAACACTGGTGAGTAAAACCAAATATTCATACATACGAGTGGCAAAATACGGTGTGTGAGGAGCACACATTAAAATGCTACAAAAAATCACTTGTGTTATTTGCCTTATTTTATTATTATGTTTTTGTCAATATTGCTAGGTGAAATTAATGAAGAGCACAGCTGAGCACTTTACAGTTTA
The DNA here is from genome assembly GCA_016271365.2 of Neoceratodus forsteri. NCBI lineage: Eukaryota > Metazoa > Chordata > Ceratodontiformes > Ceratodontidae > Neoceratodus > Neoceratodus forsteri. The sequence continues at coordinate 1,591,933,214 of CM028130.1, forward strand.
ACTTTGCCGGCCTGCCAACGCAGCGGTATAGCTTTTATTCGTGACCTGACATTCTGGGTTTGGAAGTGAGCCCAGAATGTCAGAGGGCTAGCTGGGGAGAGGAGGACTGAATGACTCATAGACTGCTCTCCTCTACAGGGGTGAGGGAAACATCCAGCTTTTGACCAACCACTGGTGGCGAGTGGGGGTCTGACAGCCGGTGCTTGAGATCTTCGTGAGGTGTGTCAGACATCCAACGCTCTTTGCACCACTATGTCATTGCATGCCATGCCTCCACGGGGATCAGCATATTCAGAAAAGACAACATCGGCCACACAGAGGGCCATCCACCCTCAACTGTACCCATGCAACCAATGCAGGCACTCCACCCTCCACAGGATCATGGAGCAGCATCCATTTGGGGAGGGAGTAGGGCCTGCAGTAGCATAGTAGGAAGGCATTTTAGGTCACCCTAGGTGGGCCAAGAGGTCCTTTTCTGCTGACAACTTCTATATTTCTATGGGAAGTCCCTCACCCACAGCCCCGCCATTGGGGTAAGTCAAGATGCATTCCAGTAGGGTAGGTAAATCCCTGGAGATGGGGGCTAGGTGGTGGGGTTGGACAGATGGTGACCGTACAATGGCAAAAAAAGCACTTTGCAGCTCATTACATTTTGTTTTTTTTTTTCTACTGAGCGGGATGGTTTGGGGGCTTCTCAGCACTGTTCCTCTCCCTACAGATCAGTGGTTGTGTGCCCCAGGGTCACCTCATGGAGGGGTGCCACCACAGATTCCACGATGGCAGGGCCAAGGGAGGGAGGGAGGGAGGAAGGACCATATTCTCACCCCCTAACTGAGACAGTCTAGTTCAGACCATGGTTAGGGTGGCAGTACGGGTCCACAGACAAACATGCAGGGCTTTACTGAAATGCCAGCTTCCATTTTCCAGTTTTCTCCCATCCCTTCTGCAGCCAGTGTGAGGCATGCATGTAGACGCATGCAAGCATCACCAGGCCACTGTACCTCTCTTCTGCACCACCCTAGCCTGTGCTATTACCAGTCAGAGGTTGGGGCATACAAGCCCTCCTTCCCTAGAAAGGGAAAGCAGTTCCAAGCTCAGTCTCTCCCCCTTCCAAGCTGGCCCCAGCAACTGGAATCCACTTCCAAACTCAGGTCATCAACGTAGAGTGGCATGTGGCATTCAGCACCTCAATCTTTCAGCACCACTGGTCCAGCCCCTTTATATGATATATGTATACACACACACACACACATACACAGTATTTACTGTATATAAGCATCTTGATGGGAAATTGCATTGACCCTTTAAATGTCTTACCATTAAGCACTATAAATAGAGGGTTTTGCATTCTCAACATCACACCTTGAAAAAATACATAGGGCATCTGTGAAGTATGAGCTGTGAGAGTGTGCGATATACAATGAATTCAATAAAGGTAATTACTGTCCTGCAACACAGCAGTGTCCTTTTGCATGTGATGAACATTGATGAATGATGGGCCAACTTCTTGTAACTGTTGGGACCAGAAGTGATCACTCTGACACCCACGTGTAGTGGGCAGTGTACGGAGTCCCAGCATGGGCTTGAGGATGGGTCTGGGAGCCTGCAGCTGGGGAGGGGAAAACCAGATTTCATGGCTGGCTTGGTGGGTCTTCAGGTACTAAGAGCCAAGGCTGAGTGGAATCAGTATACAGCTGCAGTTGTTGGAGAATGGGGACTATATGAGCATGCAATCTGGCTAGTTGAGTTTTTGTTGAGTGCTTTCTTAAAGTTTAAGATCTCAATCTGTGCTCAAATGCATCTCTAATTAACATATTCTGAATCTAAAATCCTGAACCAGTACTCAGTTACTAATTTAAATACTCAAAAAGCATTCAAGTGCACAAGTTGAGCTTTTGTTGAGTGCTGGTTTAGTTTAAGTGTTCAACACCTAGCACTCAAAAAGTGCTGGTGACTGCAGTTCTGAATGGGTTATTCTGTGGAATCTTTATTCTGCTTCTGATTGCTAATGACTTTTTTTAACCTTGTATTTATGCGCCCCACTACCTCCCCATACACTATCTCAGACAGCTTCTCTTGCATGATCCACCCTCATCGTGGTCTGCCCCTAGAGTACACTGTTCCACTAACCTAGGTGCCCAGTTAACCCCCCCCTCGGGGTAGGGTGAGGAGAGAACCCCCATTCTTACCTCCTTAGAGCCATACATTCTGTGACGTGGAGCCGGTACAGCGGAGTCTGCCTTGATGAGCCAAAGACGTACAGTGAGGTGTCACCACCTAGGAGAGACCGAGGGTTTTTTTTCCCTTGTTCGTCCCCAGATGTTGGAGTGCAATAAAGGCCAGTGAGCTAGAAGGCACGCTGAGATGTGCCTCCTGCTCTGCCCCTCTGCTGACATCTGCCCAATGCCCTTAGTGCTTCCCCCAGCTACCACACCTTCCACCCAACCTCCCCCAGATGGTGGTATTGTGGCAAGAGTGTGCAGATGACCCCCCCCGGAGAAGGACAGCAGCTACTGGGCACTCCATCCTTCTCCTCCCGGGTTGACCCCCAGTGGCTCTGTACTGCTCCTGGAAAACAGGTCACTGGTGTGGCAGGAGGAGGTCAGTCCAGCACTTCAGCCCTCAGTGCCACTGGGCCGGCTCGCTAATGACCATTAATAACAGTAAACATGGTTAGCAGTATTTAACATTAGAATCAGCTCAGAATGACTGTACTAAACCAAATGCTAAACTGATTGACTGCTAAAATACTACTAAGGAACTCTATTTTTGCAGTCAGAAGGCAATCTGCATGCTAATATACTGTTAATGTAGCAGTCGGCTTGGGTAAGGGCAGTGAGTGCTCCTTCAATTCCTCAGGCTCGGCAGAGACAGGAAGTAATTCAGGGGAATTAGTTCACTGATGTGTTCATTATAGAATTTTAAAGGGACACTGCCAATTTTGTTTTGCATTATATTATTTCTAGATAAAACCCACATTTTATGATTGTTTACCTTCTATAAAATTCATTGGTGTTTCTGATTGTTTTATCTGTCTCCTTGCTTAGTAGAACTGAAATGCATGGTAATGTACCCAGCCTTAATTGGCTAATTTAAATCCTTGAAATACATGGCTGGCTAATCTTCATTCATGATTCAGTAGTATTAAAAAAAACAAATTGTACCTTGAAGAGCATTACAGTTTGACACAGCAGTATCAATGTCTTAGCATTCGCAGCAGTACAGCCCCCAGTAAGTCAGCAGGGACTCCCCGTCCCCAAGCAGGCCTTGATTAGTCCTCCAACTCCTGCTCCATTCACTCTGCTTTATCCCGCGCCTCCAGGCCATGCTGAGTCAGACTCCCGCTCCAACGACACTGGCATCCACACATCTCACCACCAGTGTCCCACTGACTCCTCCACGCCCCCAATGATTGTCCAATCAAAAATCAACCTCAAGCCAAGTCTTAAGAGGCTTCTCTAAGGCAAGCCAGTGCCCAGCAGCTGGAAGTGCAGTTCCTTAAATTTACTTTAGTTCCTCTTGTTGGTATTGGATCTGGTTGGGTTTTGGTCTGGAGTCATGGATGGAGCGATGAAAAACATGAATACGGCGAGCGACTCGCTCGCAGAATCGCAGGCAGGCAAGGCAGCTCAACTCAGATCACAGCGGCAGCAGGCCGCTTCACTTTCTCTCCCGCTTTCTTTACCATCCCGTGGTGAGTCAGGCTGTCTTGTGCATGCGCGCAAACGTTCACAGCCGCTATGGATCTTGGAACAGTGAGTTTTAACTTGTTTGTTCAATGTGCCTTTCCTGGTGAAACCTTTTAGTAAATAAACAAAATAAATAAATGTATTCAGAAATAAGCACCAATGGCCAGTTAGGTTAAGTAAAACCCAGAGTGTAAAGAGTGTGTGTCCAGGGTGATAAAGGTGGCTATAGCCAAGTGGCAAACAGTAGCCAAGCTAGTGTTGTAAAATAGTAGAATTTACTGACTTAAAGTGCACTTGGGTATCAGTTTCAGTCAGGAGCAAGAGTAAGGGAGTGGACCAGGCAGTTATCCACACAAGCAGCATACTTGCCACAGCCGTAGCCTGTTAGCCACCCTAGTAGCATAGTTGCCACAGCCCCAGCAAAGGACTAGTGACTTGAGTAACAGATCTAGAGACCCCTATAGCACTAGCCTTGCTACTGGAGGCAACTTGGCTACCGTAGTCACCTGTTTCACCCTGGGGTTCTCTGACTTTATAATCTGGGACATACTTCCCACAACTAGCTACCCGGCGCTTATTTCTGAATAAAAAAATCTTTGGGACAGCTAGCAATTATTCACTAGCCCAACTGGCTAGCTTGGCTATATCTGGGGCTTTACTTTAACCTTGCTCCTTAGTATCCTGTTCACTATCTAATTCAGGGACTGCGTGCCCTCTGCTCCACCTCCGATAACTACTTCATTTGAATGCTGCCCACCCCTGTGCTCCATTTAGGAGCGCAAGTTAAATAAATGTAGGTAATTTTGAATAAGGCCACCATCTCACTGTATACTCCCTTCCTGGGCCGATTTTAAATACATTTGAATAGATCCACCCTTGGCAGTTCCTTGCTCCAGGGCCTTGCCATGACCACACTGACATACACAGCCATCCTTTATTGTGCTCACTGCATGAAAGAAAAAACATTTTTTTTATTTCCGTATTAGTTCATTCAGACAGTGCTGGCTTTATGACACTGTCACCGACTCACCGCCCTAAACTGGGGAGAAGTTGAGACAGGAGGTGGGTTAAGTGTATGCTGGATGCCCTGATGGCTGCAGGCAGGTGGGAGGTCTTCCCTTGATGGGTAGCTGGCTCCTCCTGATGCTCGTTCATCTAATGATGCTTTCCTGTTTGTGGGGGCCACTGCCAAGGAACTGTCATTTACTTTTTCTTTACAAACAAAACACAAATGGGACTAAACAGAACCCACACTACAGCTGCCAACTGCTGATCTAGGGGAACTCCACAACTACTGGACCACTGACACTGCTGAGACCACTGAGACTGACATAGGGATGAGAGGAGGACTGCAGGTACGGCCTTTTGCTCTGAATTTACTTCCCTGTGTCCCATCTTTATTCTGCTGCACTTTCTTCATGTATTTGTTTTTCCTTGGGGCATATGAACTCCCCTGACTGTCCTCCTTTGCAGTCAATTCAAACTCTCCTAATGGCCATTACTGGCCACTCTCAGTATCCTCCGTGGCATTCAGGATGCTGAATCCATAGCAACCAGCTGTCCAGTGCAAGCTGGACCTTGGACGTGGCACTGATTTGTGCCACCTTTACTTGGTAGGCTGCAATAAGAAGAAAATAAACGTTTTAACTGCAGATAAGCACTTCATTTTTATATGGCTCTGGCCACTATGTTCACCCCCCTTGCAACCTAAACTATAGGGACACCTGGGGTCACCTTACTGGGGCTTGTGCAACAACAGAGCTTACTGGTGACCCAGTCTTTGGCGATATTACATGCCTGCCTTTGCTGCCCAAATAAAACATACTCAGAAATGAAACTACCTCTAAAACAAGAGGCTCTCATAGCTCCCCTCGTTTTGATGACTGCTCCTTCCTCATCCGTGTACAAAAGTAACAGTCCTTTTCATGAGCTTCCAGCAGGAAGTCACATCCCACACTGATTTCCTTTCCTATTGGCCTGGTATCTGGTCTGAGCCGGGACCGTTTGCTGTTGCTATGCAAATATCGAGAACAAAATGCAATTGAAACGAATGGGCCTATATACATTTCGATGGGACCATTCATTTCAGTGGAGATTTTTCTGGTCATTTTGTGCTGGGCTAGTGAAACACCTGTTGGGTCAGTGGATTTTTTTAATCACCAACCGTGATGGCTAGTGGCTAAAAAGATAGTATCGAATTTCTGTGACAGTCTGTAAAATCTCTAGCATCATAGTGCAGGGTGGCTACACATGGGAAAGGGACTATACCATACCTCTCAACAGTCCCTTAGTGACATGTCCCTCATTTTATTCCTCAGCATTGCTGTGTCCCTCACTGTAAACAGTGTTGCCAAGGTGCTGTAGCAAAAGTTAGTCTTCAGCTGTTGGGGTCCAGCTGCAGGGAGGGGGTCCAGTTTCAAGGTGGGGGTCCAGCTATAGGGGACCGGATCTGGAGGGACTGATCCCATACCTCTTAACTGTTCCTCATTACAATATAGGGTCATGGCAACAACCATCTGGACTCCCATTGTAATAGATGCAGATTCAATCATGGCTCAAACTCCCCATCCCCAATCACGTAACTAATTCATGGGTACTTTATAGTCCAGGTGAGGGAACCTCTTTGGAGTTGCAGATTCTGGAGACTGGATGGGGAGTACCTGTAAAACAAAAGGTTACACAGTAGTCAAAGGGGACCCATAGTTCTTAAGGAAAAGTAGTACAGATAGATAGTAGATAAAACTATCCTTAATGGCCATTACTGTATTGCCACAAGAGGACCATTATTTTCATGGTAATAAAAAGCTCATTTGGATAATTTTAATGGCAATTAATGGATTAGCAGTACGTGACCATCATTTTCATGGCAATGAAAAGCTCATTGCTCAGTTTCAGTGGTTATTAAACATGCCATTGTAACCCCCCTACAAATGGGGGTTCCCAAAAAGTCTTCCTTGAGCTTGCCTAAATGCTCACTGCCAGGCCGGTGTCCTGCATTTAGCAGTTTAAATGTAATTACAGAGCTTGTATAGCCTCTGTGTACTGTCTCTTTAAGAGCTGCCTAATTGCAGTTTAAGTAATCTGAGTGGGAGCTCTGTTGAAAGATGTAACCATTTACTGAAAATCATTTAGAGTGGTAATGATAATGTGGTTTGTCTACCCTGCTTTCTTTGTAGCAAGGACTGTTTTGTTTGTGTCCACTATCTTGGTCCTGGACTGCAAATTGGACCAAACAGTACTGGTGGGACCTAAAATGTAGCCAGATTACAGGAGCTGTCTGAATTCAAAATCTGTAGGAACTTTAGTTTGGAGCTTTTTTGTGCCTTTTTTTGCAACTGAAGGGGGGTCTTTTGCTTTGACTGACAGCCAAATCAGCCAACCAAATCTTTTGGATCTTGAGGGAGTCCCAGACTGCTTGCAGTTTTCAGTTACAACTAAACTGGAAGCTGAGCAAGAAGGAGCTGAAGTGATTCTGAGAGCAATCCTGAGTGGATTCACATGGGAGAACTATGAAAAGGCTGAGAGTTTGGCCTCCATGTCTGCCTGCTGCTCCTGAGAGGGAGAGAAGGTAATTATTTTGGACTAAATCCAAGTTTGTGTGACTAAAGTAAGCTACTGAAGTGGGACAGGCTCAACCTGAAGAAGACCGAATATTTTTGCTGGATGCGATCGGCCTGTCAGGAGTTCCAGCTACCCCTAAGCTCCCGGTGTGTGCAGAGACTTTACAATTGTGCCCGGGGAGCACTTTGCCTGGTACAGTAGAATTCCTGTACATGTAAATGTGTTATGAGCTGCTAGTGGGTTGTGAGTTAGTTCCCCACTGTGTGAACTGTGTTCTGCTTGCTGGAAGCTGTATCCAGCCCAAAATGGACTGCTTCAGAACTTGTCTTCATGTGGTCTGGGCTTTTCCAGACTGGCCCAGCCAGACTATCCACTGCACAGAGAAGCCATCAACGAAAGACCTGCCTGGGGATCAGCCCCCCTGCTCCACGCTTGAACAGGAATGACGCCTCTGCAACTCATGTGGGCCCTGCTTCTCCTGGCATTCCAGATCAACCACCTACAGTCTTGATTTTTGTCCAGCCTGTGTCCAGTCTTTGGTATCGTGAGTAAATAGCAGGGTGGCTCCCTGCACCAACAGCTTAATCTGAATGTGTCATCTGATTGTCTTGTTTTGTTTCCTTTACAAACTGAGCCCTCTGGCTCTGGATTACAAATATTGCATACTGTGCATGTTGTGCTTTCCATCACAGGGCCCTAAGCAGCTGCAACCCCAGGCAACTGTCCTGGCTAGCCCATCTTTTCTCTGCCTGGATACCCAGAGGTGGACTGTGTCGGGGGACTCAAAGTGCATGCATAACTGCTTGATTGATATAACCTTTAAGCTAATTAACCTGACTTTGCCCCTCCCTTGTTCAAGTCCCCTGAATAAATCAGATCTAACTTTTTCTGCATGTAATCTGACTGTGGTTCCAGTTTGTGCTCAAAGTACTGTACTGTTGCTATTTGCTATGCTTAACCTTGTTTTACAGGGGGTCCCCAGGGTCAAGCCAGAGGAACCAGCCCTAGTGGTAAGTGCAAACAGTGTGGGTACTTGCTTGGTGTACCAGGGGTATTGTGAAAGTGATTATTGTACAGTGTTCAGGCCACTAGAGGGGAAAGAGGGGTGTTACAGTGTACCGGAGGGCTGTGCCCAGGTTAGCTTGACCACTATCAACCCTGACCTCTGGGTGGAGGCACCCATTTCAGAAATCAGGCCCCTTAACCTGCTACTGGTCAAGCAGGCAGGGGTAGTAGCCTTGGGATAGTGCCACCTAGGGGTTACACCATTAAAATAGCCTGATACAAAATTTAAAGGGCATACCACACCCATTAAATACTTAATGGATACCTGTAGTGGTTAATTTAAGGCATGGGTGAGTAAATTAATGGTTTGCACCCATGAAACATCAACAATTAATGGAAATGTAATGGGAATAAAAACTGACCATTAAAAAGGGTGATACAAAACGTAATGGTGAAAAGTAATGAGTTTGCATGAAGAAACTGGAAGATTAATGGAATTTAATGGGATTTTTAATGGATTTCAATGAAGCAGTGATATCCCATTCAATTTGGGAACTTAACTGAGGGTTGTTATTGTATTTTGCATATATTGTGCAGCTCATAATGTGTTTCTTTATCAGTGTATGTTTCATTTTGTATTTCTTTCAAACTTTGTTTGATTTTGATGTGTACCATGTTGGTACCACAGTGGTATCAAATTTCTAGATGCACTGATACCACAGTGATACCAAATAAGCATGGGATTTATATGTGCACCAATCTGCTCCTCTAACGTAATACCCTTGTGGTGACGTTACAAAATACTGATACCATAGTGGTACCAAATAAGCCATGGTGGTATATAGAAAACAGTGTCGTACTACCATTGCATTATCATTGGGAACTTCTAGGGCAATATAGAGTCCCACACGAAAGGGGACTCAAAATTACGTAATACCACTGTGGTACCATTACCCCTTTACCAATCCGGGCAACTTGCCGAAATTGCCATAGGGATGCCACTGTGCCATGGCACTACCACTGAGGCCAGAAACCTAACTGGGTTGACACCATTGTACTACCAGACTACCACTGGGTAGCACCATTGCACCATTTCAGGCATACCCAGGTATTGCCATTGATAAAACACTGTGTTGCCATTGCAACTCGTTTGGTAAGGCAAGTGTCAAATGAAGCTGATGATTCATCAGAATCACAGTTACTGATGTAATGTCTACAATCTCACATGCTGACAGCAATGTTTGTTGTCCTTGCATGACATCACAGTGTTACAGTTCAGCACCACAAAGAATTGAAAGGGGACATGGAAATAGTAGCACTAGTAAGGAAACGAATGCTGTGAAAAAACAAACTTCAGCTACGTGAAATTAGAAAAAAAAAACACATGACACATCCAAGAAAGCGTATGTAACAAAAATATCTTTATTAAAACAAAACTAAGAAAATCAGTTTGAAGCATGTGAAAAGACAAGGTAGGAGGGGAGGAAAACTGGTTCATACCTTTGCCATTCAATCAGTTCTCACCAGCTGAACCTGTCAAACCAAAAGTTCGGGATTAGACAAAAAGCTTTGCTTGACTGCACAAAACTTAAACATTCTGGGCCCGATTCTAAGTCGGGTTACGCATGTTGCAAGATGACTTGTGCCAAACACAATGGCTCAAGTCGCATCTTGCGACATGCATTACACCGGTCAGGATTCTAAGAGGCAGCCAGCGCCATGGCACGGGCAGGCTGTGCCCAAGGGGGCTTCCACCACCCATGGCTCCTACGTCATGGTGGAATGGAGGGTTATGGCAGCATCTGCACCCTGTTCCAAAAAAGGTGGCTGCTGTAACCCCACTACACCATTCCAAGACCCACTGTGGCATTGAGGGGTTAGACCAGCTTTTAGCTGGTCTAAGGGGCTTCCATCCTGGCAAACCACTAGTTGCCCCTCCCCACAGTGCCAAACCCTGCACAGAGCCATGCCCCACGGACTTCCCCCACCAAAGAGCAACTCCCCCAATACTGGGGTGCCACCAGTTGGCACTCAGGTCCATCATGCCCTGCCACCCCCATGCTCATGCCATGCAGCCAACACCCCCATAGTCCACGGAGGCTTGCAGGCATGTTTGGGGCCCAGTGGGGCTCAGGGGAGCTGCATCCTGCCATCAGTGACTTGTGGCACCCAGGTGGGGTGTACCCTTCCTGTGGCGCAACCCTGGAGCTGTCGCAAGTCACTGGGCTTAAGTGCCGGGGACCCTGCCTGTTCTGGAATTTGGTGCAGGGTCCCTGGTGTAGTGGCGAATGTCACAACTCGCATATGCCTGCAAGTTGCGACATGCATCTTAGAATTGGTCCCTCTAAGTTCAAGGGGTTTAATCTTCATTACAACCAAACTTACAGCTCTAAATATTACAGTATTATAAATCACCACTGATTTCAGCCAATCAGCATGCAGAGCCATTGTACCTGTCACCCTGTGTACAGTGTCCTTTCGCGTGGCAGCATTTGGGAGAAGCACTCAGCTTCAGTAACAGGGGGAGGACAGCACAATAAACATTAAGAAAAAAAGACTATTAAGTTATTGTAAGTCACTCGAGCGAAACTCAGAATGTGGGGTGGGCACAGCGGGCATTGAGGCAACAATGTCGAGAGGAGCAGTCGATTGGAGAGAGCTGAAGGCTGAGGAGTTTGAGCAGCAGTCGCGGAGTGGTGTGACTGTGGGCCCCCTGCCCCTCAGAGATGTCAAGGGGGGACCATGGAGTAGTTGAAAGTCGGTGGGTCATGAGCAGCTGGGAGGGTGTGTGAGCAACCGTTTGAAGATCGTGACTGATGCTGACAAGGCGAGCCTCTCAACCTGAGGAGGAGGAAGAGGAATGAATTGGCAACGACCTACAGACTACGGTACACTAATTATTCTCATTCATTGCTACTAAGTTAGAAGTTATAAACTAACATTTCACTATGCGCTGTTGCAACAAACAATAACTGGATAGTGAGGGCTGATTGTTTAATTTGTGAAAGTAACAATTCTGCTAAGCAGTTATTTCACTGTGCCAGCTCCACAGAGTCACATTATTAATAATGCGGGTCTAATTGGGTGGCGTTCTATATTTTTTTCTTGTTTGTAATCCTAGAAGGTTCCTTGGTGATGTAATACTAAATCTGAAGGTGCAATCCCCCCTTAAAAATGCAGAGTGTTAAGGGAATGTACACACACCACTCAGAGCGCATGTGATCATCTCTGTATCTTCATGTCACTGTTTAGTCAGCTGTAATGCAGAGGCAGAAGTACTTTCATACAGGATGCAAGTACATTTTAACCAGGTAAAGCATACAACATCAGGCTGTTCAACACCTACAGACAGAAGTGCTTTATTGACTGACTGCCTCTAATGTCAGTGGGAGAAGAGGCAGGGGGCGATAATGCCTCCAACATATTGCGATGTCGACTGAAAGAGCAAAACAGGACTACTACTAGTTCTCAATGAATGACGCCACATTCTTTTTTTATTTTTCAGTATGAGGTTGCAGTAGGGGCAGGATGTGGCTTGGACCACCAACAAGTTGGCAGCTTACTGTCTGTCAGCTTTCTCTCCCTCCCTTCAGCTACAGTGCTTCATTTTTTTAAACCTGAAATGCTGCCATCTGGATTTGAAATAGCCCTACATGATAGCCACATGCCTTCTGCACCTGTCTCTGCTCATCCTGTATAATCCCTAGGTGGCGCTATCCCAAGGGCTACCACCCCGCCTGCTTGGCTAGTAACAGGTTAAGGGGCCTACGTTCTGAAACGGGTGCCTCCACCCGGAGATCAGGGTTGGTAGTGGTCAAGCTAACCTGGGCACAGCCCTGCAGGACACTGTAACTCCCCCTCTTTCTCCTCTAGTGGCCTGAACACTGTACAATAATCACTTTCACAATACCCCTGGTACACCACACAAGTACCCACACTGTTTGCACTTACCACCAGGGCTGGTTCCTCTGGCTCGTCCCCAGGGATCCCCTGTAAGACAAGGTTTTGCACAGCAAATAGCAACAATACAGTATTTTGAGCACAAACTAGAATCAGAGTACATGCAGAAAAAGTTAAATCTGATTTATTCAGGGGACTTGAACAAGGAAGGGGCAAAATCAGGTTAATTAATAACGCTTAAAGTTTATATCAGTTATGCATGCACTTTGAGTCCCCCCACACAGTCCACTTCTGGGTACCCAGGTAGAGAAGAGATGGGCTAGCCAGGACCGTTGCCCAGGGTTGCAGCTGGTTGGGGCACTGTGATGGAAAACACAAGATGCACAATACACAATATTTGTAATCTGGAGCCAGAAAGCTCAGTTTGTAAAGAAAACAAAACAACAAGACAATCCGATGACACACTCAGATTAAACTGTTGTTGCAGGGAGCCACCCTGGTATTTACTCACGATACCCAAGACTGGACACAGGCTGGACAAAAATTAAGACTATAGGTGGTTGATCTGGAATGCCAGGAGAAGCAGGGCTACACAAGTCACAGAGGCGTCATTCCTGTTCAAGCGTGGAGCAGGGGGGCTGATCCCCAGGCAGGTCTCCGTCGATGGCTTCTCTGTGCAGTGGGTAGTCTGGCTGGACCAGTCTGGCAAGGCCCAGACTGCATGGAGACAAATTCATATTCAGTCCGTTTTGGGCTGGATACAGCTTCCAGCAAGCAGAACACAGTTCACACAGTGGGGAACTAACTCACAACCCACTAGCAGTTCATAGCACATTTACATGTATGGGAATTCTACTGTAGCAGGCAAAGCGCTCCCAGTCACAATCGCAAAGTCTCTGCACACACCAGGAGCTTAGAGGTAGCTGGAACTCCTGACAGGCCAATCACATTCAGCAAAATCTTTGGTGTTCTTCAGGTTGAGCCTGGCCCACTTTAGTAGCTTACTTTAGTCACACAAACTTGGATTTAGTCTAAAATAATTCTCTTCTCTCACTCTCAAGGAGCAGCAGGCAGACATTAAGGCCAAACTCTCAGCCTTTTCATAGTTCTCCCTTGTGAATCCACTCAGGATTACTCTCAGAATCACTTCAGCTCCTCTCCTTTTACTTCCCAGCTCAGAGCACTAACTGAAAGCTGCAAGCAGCCCGGGACTTACCCAAGATCCAAAAGATTTGGTTGACTGATTTGGCTGTCAATCGAAGCAAGAGCTCCCCCTTCAGTTGCAAAAAAGACACAAAAACTCTAACAACAGTTCCTATAGATTTTGAATTCAGACAGCTCCTGTAGTCCGGCTACATTTTAGGTCCGACCAGAACTGATTGGTCCAATTTACAGTCTAGGACCAAGATAATGGAGGCAAACAAAACAGTCCTTGCTACAAAGAAAGCAGGTTAGACAAACTACATTATCATTATCAATCTAAATGGCTTTTAGCAAACAGTCACATCTTTCAACAGAGCCCCATCTCAGATTACTCATGCTGCAATCAAGCAGCTCTTAAAGAGACAGTACTCAGAGGCTATACAGGCTCTGGTAATCACATTTAAACTGCTAAAATGCAGGATACCAGCATGGCAGTGAGCATTTAGGCAAGCTCAAGGAAGACTTTTTGGGAACCCCCATTTGTAGGGGGGGGTTACACCTGTTACAACTGATCTCCTAACAGTGATGTAGTAACCAGCTCTGTTTTCTCCATTGTGGCTCCAGTCAGATGGAGTGAAATGGTACTTTCCAGAGTAGCTCCTCAGATAGCTAGGACAAGGACCCAGCATTTCTGGCTGGCTACTGCTCCACTTCTCTACTAAATGCTGATACTAAGTTGTTGGCTAAAATTCTGGCTGGGAGGCTAGATCCTATCCTCCCCCCTCATGATATATCCCTCTCAAATGTGCTTCATTAAGAGGAGAAAGGGGTCAGACCACCTCAGAGCCATATATATAATCTGCAATACTTAGTCAGATCCCAGCAATCTACAGTTGCTGACCTCATTATTAACTTCAAGAATGGGTTTGACTCTGCAGAGTGGAGATACCTTCTTGAAGTCATACAACGGGGCCATTGTTCCTGAGAGCAATTTACTCCTTATATCAAAGACCCAAGGCTAGGTTGCCAACAGCGCCCTCCGAGTACGTTCCCTCTTCAGAGAGGAACCTGTCAAAGCTTCCCTTTCTTTCTTCTTTTGTTTCTATTGGTCATTGAGCCCTTGGTGGATGTCCTTCAGTTGCACCACCAGGTAATGGGTTTGTTTAGTAGGGAGGAACACCAGGTATTGTTATATGTGGATGACATCATGATTCTTCTGACCAATGTCCCCTCAGCCATTTCGCCCTACAAAACCTCCTTACTACTTTCACCATGATGTTCAGGCTGTGTATCATTCATTCTTCAGGTTCATACTGAAGTTCATACTGAGATGAAAAAGGGAGCAAGTGGCAAATAGCCCATATGGGCTCCCATCTCATTACCCATCAAAGTGTACCCTACCATTTCCACAGAGCCATATGTCCAGTTTCTGCTTAAATATGGACTTGCTCTTTCTAAATGTTAGGTACAGGGGAAAGGAGTTCCACTGCTTAACTAGCCTATGAGAGAAATAACATTTTTTTGAATAGAATTATATTTCTTGTAATCTTGTTGGAGCGGGTGACCTCTGGTTTCTACCATATCCTGCTTATATTCAAATCCAATCTAATTAAATAAGTAAGGTTTGCTAAGGTATCCTGTGAGAAGAGCGACCGCTATTGAGTGCTTACCAAAAGGATGACTCAATAGCAGCACCTGTTCTCAGGGCTAGTGGACAGGGGGGCCGAATACGGGTATAGTGATATCCTGTTGCTATATGTAAATGTGCGTGGTGGGGGGAAGCAAGCATACCGTGCAGTGGGTGGAAGGGGAGGGAGAGTTTGTGAGGTGTAGCATGAAGGTGGGTTGCCAAGCTGGCCGTGTGATGTGGTGAGTTTGTGGCAGGCTATGGTTGGACGCTGGGTTCAGTGCTGGGTGCATCAGGATTTTTGCACCGGTCTGAGAAATGTACATTTTGTTGTTCACCCCCCCCCGACATTCACCCCCAGAGTTGAGAATCCTTTAGTGGGGATGGGTGGGAGGCAAAACCCCCTAGTGGGGCAGGGGGCACAAGTCCCCAGCGCCCTTTTGTTGTGCACCGCAAGTGTACATTGGCGAAATGGATTTTCACCGATGTACCATCTCCCTAATGGTGATTGCATTTCTACGATTGCCATTATCACATAGATCTGGAGAGCTAAGCTGGTAGCAGCTTGGCCAGCATGATCTAGTAGACCCAAGTTCTGTTCCCAGCTACCATTTTGCAGGAACATGGTTTCACCCCCCCATAACTTTTTTTTCAACTTCAAGGTCCACTCCCCCTTGGAGTTGGTTATTTTGGTTACAGGGTGGGTGGGGGGTGAATTCAGACAGCACCATAGGACCAATCCATGCTACACAGTGCCCTTCCCTTGGATGATCTGCCCCAGCTCATGGCATCCCAACTCTAGCGGGTGCATCCAGTCCTGTTCAGCTCATGGGTGCTGGGTGACTGTATAACACCAAGGCAATCTTCTTACACTATTGTTCTGGTTCCTTTTCAGAAACAATGCATTTATTGCATGTGGTCAGATGACGTTTCACTATTAGTAGGAATTTATACCATATTAGTCCCTATTTTAGTGCACATGTTTTCTGGTTGGATTCATCCTTATTGTATTGTTATATGTTGAAAAATGTTATTTAATGTTAAAAAAATAAGAGGTTGCAGTGGCGCAGTGATCACTCATGCACTGAAACATTGGAGAATAAGAAGTTAAGAACACTTGTGTGAAGACCTGCACCAGTTTCTTAACAAGTTTGCAATATGTGTCACCATCCATTCCAACAGTCTGACCATGTAGGACCATTTTTATGAACCTTTGATACTCATGAGGCACTTCGCTCTGCTATTAAGAAGAAACACCTTATGATGTGGTGGAAGGTTGTTTTTTTTTAGTAAGAGGTTGCAGTGCCGCAGGTATTGCTCACAGGCTGAAACACTGGACCTTAAGAAGTTAAGAACACTTGTGTGATGATCTGCATATCCATCAGATGGACTGTTAAAGGGATGACAGAGCCAAGGGGGCCCTGATCAACTTTTCATACAAAGGTAAGAGCACTATCTAAATCAACGAAATGGGCCAGCAGGCTACAAGGCTCAATGTGATTCCTGGGAGTACAAAATACTTATAGTGTTAAAACACATATAGCAGGCAGGAAAATATTATTTGATTTCTCTGACTTGTTCCTCAGGCTTAGCTCATGATCCAAAGTTAGATTATTGTAGTTCTGTTTGATTTTCAATTCAGTGTCTGAAATCCAACACATAGCTGATATGTGCACTCTCTGGTGGAATGGGAATTGATCAAAATCAAGAAATTGCTGGAGAAGAAATTGTGCTATTTTTTCACCTTGTATAGGAGAATAAACTTATTTTGTGACCCTAGACATCTTCCTTCTTAGGCATGCTGGTGTTGGTAGCATGCCTTAACAGTACCTGGTGAGTTAGCTTAGAATTGACAAGGTTTCTGTGGTGATGTTTAGCATCCCCGTCTCACCATGGGAAGACTCACTGACAACTATCCTTAAGGGGAATTAAACTGAGTCTCCCCTCAAGAGTTCTGAATGCAGAACTTTCTTGCCAACAAAATGTATAATTTTCAGCTTAAATAAATTTAAATAGATTTCTATAGTGACTGGAGTGGAGTTTTTTTTTTTTGCCATTTACAGAATTGGTCATTGGTGACTAAGAAGAAGCTCATTTTCTAGTGCAACCCATAAAATGGGATACAGGGGGAGTTACAAATATAAGATGTACTGTCAGCACATTGACACTTTTACAGCAAAGACCATCACAGTGACAGATCTTGCCAGGTCGCAGTGATGGTCCCACTGTACACTGGCACACTGTCTCCCAGTGTAACACCCCAACCCTGAGCCAACTCCAACTCAGAGTTGGCTATTTAGAGATGGGGTGTGGTGGACAAAGCCCACCACTGCAAAAAAACACCCGATTCCTGACGGGAACAATACAGACAGTTGGCATTGTTCTCATCGCTGTTGGGGATGTCGACAACATTGTTGTTGATGCATTGACATGGAACCCAAATATAACATCATCAACAACAGCATCATTATACAAATACAATTGTTCATGACAAGACCACATGTAATATCAGGGCAAATATCAACAAACTATTAAAGGGTGCAATTATGCAAAATGACAGTGTGCACAGTTCAACACACAGTAGGTGCAAACAGTGCATATAAGCATAACAGTGCACAGTAACACATGACAGCCCCTGAGGGTGACCAAATCAATACTATCCATTTCCAGAATCAGGGAAGAGGGGCTAGGGACAGCAGCAGCAGTAGGCTGTATATGTGGCATGAGCAAGGCTTTTGGAATAGAGAAAGGACTGAGCAAAGTAGCAGCAGTGAGGTTGTTCCAGAAAGAGAGGAAAACCTGTAGGAAATGGAAGCCTGCACCAGCAGAGGTATTGAAAAAAGGGAGAGGATGAAGTGAAAGACAGAGTTCCTGTGGAAGAAAGGCTGTAGGTAGGAAGAGGAGGAGAGGAGGATGGAGAGACATTGCTGAATGGGAGCAAGGAAGACTAGTACCTGGCTATAAGGGCTTTGGAATAATAGAGACGTCTGCCAGAAGTGGAGTAGAAGGAGTGAACAGAATAAAGAAAGCAATGGTGTATTTGAAGGGGGGAACAATCCAGGGGAAACCCCCCATAAAGAGTGGAAGAGGGAATCCAGATGAACAAGGGACAGTATGGTGCAGCACCATAAATTACATCCCTGTAATGAAAGGTCAGGAGGGTCATTTTAATAACAATCTCATGATGATGGGCTTGGAAGGGGGATTTGCAGAATTAATTTTGTGCAGTATACCTAGCTTAGGGATGAGCTTGGAGCAGATGGCATTAATGCATCTGATAAAGTAAAGCTGGGTATCTAATCAAAAATCTAGGTACCTGAAGGATAGAGCTACCTCCAGGGCAGAGCCATCTAAGGTCCTGAACATCAGGGTGGTAGAGGTCCTCATGAACTGCTGTCTATTTTCAAAGGTCATTGAGACTATTTACTTTGCATTCAGGGAGACCTGGTTGTACAGCAACTAATGCTGAATCAAGATCAGTTTCCAGCTCTGGGACTGAGGGGAAACTGAAGAAGAGCACCTCATCATGAGTATACATGGGTACTATATGTGCACAGATGAACAGGCTTTGAGGATTTTTTTCAGAATCATGGAATATTAGTTGGGTACCTAGAACAGAGCCCCATCAGACTCCAGATGACATTGGGAAGGGTGTGTATAGGATGGTACCTCCAGTATACCATGTACAGGCTATTAAACCTTACTGTAGCTCTGATATGGAGAACCCTATATGTCAGACTAAGGAAACCTTTAGTATAAAAGGGGCATTTGGAATAATATTATGGATAACCACCCCAATTCTATGGTGCAGCAAATAGTGGGTTACCTGTTTTTATTTTTGCACAAATATAATAGTGGATTCATGATATGCAAGTAATAAGCCATGACAGGGTGTGCATTATAGGGTTTTCATATATGCCCCAGGAGTGTAGAAATGCATGAAGTTGAAGACTAAGTGTCCTTACATCCCTGGGAAGTGCATTAAAATCCAGTGCATTAAAATCCTATAATACTCACCCTGGAGGGACTCATTACACTTATAAGATTGTTCCAAGTCATTTTTTCGGGGGGGCGGGGATTTGATTTGCTACCTAAGTAGATTTTTTGGGGGGAGGAAAATGTGATTTGCTAGCTAACCATGTCTTTATAGAGATTTAACACATGGTCAGTTGATGTATCTTGGCTAATTAAATTTTCAGATATTTTTCTTGCCGTTTTATAGAAGGCAATAATCCAACTATAAAATGAAAATTATACAATGGCAAGAAAATTTCCTGGTCTCTGATTGGTCAGTCTTGGGCTGGACCCGTGAAGTTATCCCAGTACATCACGGGTCTAGTCTCAGCCTCACTGTGAACCTGTAGATGATTTTTTGGACCTAGAGCTCTTTTTTTGCATCTCCTCTTAAGAAACAAAAATATTTTCCCACACTAATAAAAACATTCTTTAAAATTATTTTTAATTTTATATTTGACAACGAGCCATTGTATAATAGCAATAATGCCCTCCAGGGTGTGTGTTGTTTGGAATAATGTCACGCCTCAGTTGTTGGACGCACTCAGCCTGCAGCCTCGTGCCCAGCCACCTGAGGTGTGACATTATCCCAGCACAACACGCACCCTGTTGGGCATTATTGATTAAATGTAAGTGAGTGAAGAGATGGTATGTTATTACCATGAGACAACTGGATTATTGCTGGGGACAGTGAATAGTCCTCAGTCATATTGTTGCAATGATGCTTCATGTTAAAGAGAGTGGTCACTTCCCCAAAAGAATACAGGGTAGGATGATGATGTCACTACTGTTAATAAAATGACCATTGCGATGTCACTGAAGTCATTTTTGTTGAGAAGAAAATTGCTGCTGTGAGGTTACTCTAAGATAAATTCCAACCTTGCTTTCTGAATGGCTGGGGAGCGTCCATATGTAGTATAACAGTGTACAGTACCTTGTTACTAGAAAGCTGAACTTGCATGCGCTTTCACTTCCTTCATCTTGGTTTTCTGCCCAACACAGAATTTACGACAACTGTTATTAAATCTTATGTCATCACATTCTAAAATAATCCTTTTAAACAGGCTGCCCAAATTCAAACTCCTCTGAGAAAACAACTAAGTGTGTCAAAGCCACTATTTATTATTCATAAATGAAAATCCCTTTTTCTGACCATTAAATTTGTGCTTTGGCTGCAGATGAACAATTTCAGTTCTGCATCTCTGCAAGCAATATTTAAAAGGCCCTGAAGGGTTAAATGAAGTATTCCAAATGTGGTAAAAAGATATTAATGTGGGTTTATGTTTGTAAAAAGGAAGTTACGCCACTTGTTTAGCAAGTCTATATGTGTTACTATCCATTCCCACAGTTTGGTCACATAGGCCTATTTTCATAAACCTTCTATACTCATGAGGAACTTCACTCTGCTACTCAAGCAATACTTTAGTGTTTATATGGCTTTATAAAATGAACTTTAGAATTCTCCAGAATGCTAGCAACATCATCAGTTGAAACGTATATCACATAACATTCATTAATTCCCAGTACATGCATGGCTTGTCCCCAATCCAACATAAAATTACCTGTAGCTTAACTGCACAAAAGATGAAAACAATTTTTCATTAAAAAAAATTTCTTTCCATTTTATAAGCATAATAACCCACTTCAGGATGAGTATTTCTTGAGAATGAATGTACTTCTTGGGTGCATTAAAAGGCATTTGGCTTCACCCACTGTGTGCATTAATTCTCTAGATATGCCCAACCTGTCGTGAGTTATGGCTTACTAATTTTAATCATGTTGGTATTTTTGTCTGCCCCCAATGACAGTATTGAATTAAGAATGCAGTAAAAGAGCAAGAAGAATGGAAAAAAAAAAAAAGGAAAATGCTTTGTGAATGACCAGGTGAAATAATACTCTGAAAAAGCAAGGGCGGGATTTTGAAATGATTACATGTGGACGTAAACATATCCTGTGCCTACGGCTGCCCAAATGTGTTCAAGCAGCCTAGAAATGATGTATCTGTTTGTGGAAAAAAAGTCACGGTTTATGGGAATGAACTGATGAAAATGCAATTTGCAGCATGTTTGCCACGGTTGCATCTTTTGTTGGAGGTAAAATTGGGATACATAATTCTGAAAATGCTACCCCAGTTGCAGCTGAAATAAAAAAGTAAAAACTAGGATAGTTAAGGAACAAGGCATGATGGGCTGTGTGTTATTGTGGTGCCTTATGGACCTGAGAAATGAAGTCATCCCACAATTACTCTCCCCCTGGAGTGCCTTGTTGTCATTATGACATGATTCCTCTGATTTTTATTTTAATAACTGAGTTATTAAATTACTTCTGCTAGCTTCTGGCAGAATAATCTTGCTTTCAGGGCAAAGAGACATCTGACTAAAAGCTACAGCTTTTTTTTTTAATGATAAAACACTTCTATCTCAGCAGGAGTCAGTGCCTGTTGGGATTAAGAAAAAAGATACTTTATTAGAACCAGGGGGGTCTCATTTAAGGTATATAAAAAAGAAGAAAGTGTGTGTTTCTGTGTTAGGGAAGGGGACTATCAACTTAATTTGCTAAGTCAGGAGGAGAGAAGTTAATTAGGGGTGTGGCTTGAGCAGTACAAAAGCAGGTGTCTCCAATTACAGCTTCCTGCTTCTAGCTTCTGGCAGAAGAATCTTGCTTTCAGAGCAAAGAGACATCTGACTAAAAGCTACAGCTTTTCTTGGTATTTGCCCTGCCTCCCACCCTAAGCCAGTGCTACTTTTATAGTCACTGGATTTGACTGATAACAGGAACTTCCTGTTTGGCAGTAGGAAGGGAAAGAACACTGAGACACATTAGTTTCATCAACCTTGGAGGGATAATAATAGCTCCTTCTTCCCCCCAGCTGCTGGATGTCTGAGTCTGAGCAAGGAAGAAGGAGACTACTGAAGAATACAGGAAGTTCCTATCCTAGAACAGGAAGGGCGAGAGTTATAAAGGCACATAGGCAGTAGGAAAGTATGTGGAGAAATAAATAAAGGGAGGTGATAGTAAGCATACAAAGCAACAGGAGAGGGGACACAAAATAAGACATGATGGGAGTGGTGCAGTGTAATGGCTGTGGGGCAGAAGTGTTCCCGGAGACATTCTGGAGGCTGCGATGCGGCCCTATTTGCAGGCACCTCTCTGGTCTGAGGGAGGAGGTTACCCATCTCCAGGCTGACCTGGTTCAGATTTGTGAATCCTCCTACCCCACCCAGGGACCACCGGGGCCACTGCCGCTACCTCAGAGGTTGCCAAGAAAGAGGAGCGATTGGACCAAGGTGGACTCAGGGAGGGAGATGGTGGTGGAACAGAGGTGCATCCCTCCAGCTATACCTCTCTACAATTCATATGCAGTTCTGGCAAAGAGTGGTTCCTCTATGGAGGCACCTGCAGTGGAGATCAAGGAGGATGCTGTGTACCTCCACAAAGAAGACCTACAGAAGGGTGGCACGAGACCTCACAAGGGAAGGAAGCAACTCCTGGTGGGGGACTACATCACTGGGGGAAGAAGTGGGGAGGAAGAGGAGAGGGAGGTAAGGTGCCTACCTGGCATAATGGCTTACAGGGACAGGAAGCAAATCCTCAGGATTGTGGGAGCAGCTGCATGAGGGAGGGAGCTGCATGTCATTGTCCACCTAGGGACAAATGACCTGCCTAGGAATGGGATCACAGCAGTGTAAGTGGAGTTTGTAGAACGTACTGTAACCTTCTTGAAGGTGCTCCCTGTCTATGGCAAGGGTGATGCTAGGGTACTTCGCACCATGGGATTCATTGAATGGTTGAAAAACTGGTGTGGAGCTCAGGCTGTTGGCTTCATTGGGGACTGGGTAGCCACCTGGAGGTATATAGGCCTATACTGGTGCGATCGTCTGCATCTGTCTGGGGGGGCCAGGATCCTAGATGATAGGTTTAAATACTTAATTGGCAAGCATTTAAACTAGCCAAGGAGGGAGGAACTGAAAAGGAGCAGGGAAATCCCATCCTCCCCCCACAAAACAATTAGCGAGGTAAACACTAAGGTAGAGAAGTCATTAGGGAGCAGGATGGGGTAAATGCAAAAAAAGGTAAACGCAGTGAGGACAGGGATGAGGCTAAAAGGGGTAAGACCATCAAAAATGGATAGTGATGAGTACCAATGCCCATAGTCTGTATAACAAGCTCCCTGAACTAGCGGCCTTGATGGAAGAAAGATGCCTGGATATTGTGGCAGTCACAACATGGTAGACAGAAAACCATGACTGGGATGTCAGCATACCAGGATACATAATCTACAGGAGGGACAGGGAGGGTAAAAGAGGAGGAGGAGTAGCTCTCTATGTAAGGGAAGTGATTAAAGCAACAGAACTAAAGAGTAAACAGGGAGAAAATGAGGCACTATGGGTCACCCTGGAGACAGAAAATGGCACCACAATCTGCACAGGGATTGTGTACAGACCCCCATCTCAGGGTGAGGGAATGGACAAGGAAATCATAGAAGGCATCCTTAGAATGGCAGAAAAGGGGGCAATATTGTTGATGGGGGACCTGAATATGCCAGATGTTAACTGGAGCACCTTTGCTGCAGGCACATCCAAGAGCAGGGTCATTCTTGATGCCCTTCAAGGGGCATGCCTCAGACAGCAAGTGTTGGAGCCCACTTGGGAGGGAGCAATCTTAGACATAGTACTCTCAAACAGGGACAGAGAAAGGATCTAAGATATAGAAGTGGATAGCCATCTGGGAACAAGCGACCACCGTTTTAAACCGTATGGTTCGCGATAAACACAGCCATAGAGTCAAGCCATACAAAACCAAGAGTATTGGACTTTAGGAGGGCTGACTTTGGGAAAATGAGAGAGTGCCTCAGAAAAGCACTAGCAAATAGGAGGGGTAGAGGAACAATGGGGAATAATCAAAACAGCTATCACTGAGGCAACAAGCCTTTGTGTGAAGCGAATCAAAAAAATAAAATGAAGGAAAAAAACATTATGGTTCTCAAAAGAGGTGGCAGGGAAGGTTAAAGAGAAAGGGATAGCATTCAGGAAATATAAGGAAACACAGAAGGAGCAGGACAGATAACTTTATCAGTTAAAGCAGAAGGAGGCAGGGAAAGCAGTCAGAATAGCAAAGGCCCAAACTGAGGAAAAGATAGTCAACTCTGTTAAGAAGTGGGATAAAACCTTTTATAGGTACATTAGAGAGAAAAGAAAGACCAAGAGAGGAATACTGAGGCTTAATAAAGGGGAGGTAATATGGGCAGAGTATGACAGTGAAAAAGCAGGGATACTGAATAAATATTTCTGCTCAGTATTTACAGCGGATGAGGAGGGGGAGGTACCTAAATCAAACAAGAGAAACACTCTGGATAGGGGGGTTGATACCAGTCCATTCACAGAAGAAAGACTTCTGAAAGAACTCTTGAAACTGAGGTTGGACAAAGGAATGGGGCCTGATGGGATTCACAACAGAATTCTAAAATAACTAAGGGTTAAATTGCTTACACCACTAACTACTCTCTTTAGCAAATTATTAGAGGATGGGGTGGTACCTGAGGACTGGAGGAAGGCAGATGTGATTCCACATCACAAAAGTGGGAGCAGGGCAGTGGCAGGAAACTACAGACCAGTTAGTTTAACCTCAGTGGTAGGGAAAATAATGTAATCACTTCTGAAGGAAAGAATTGTTGAGTACCTAGAGGTCAGTGGGGGCACATGACCCAAGGCAGCATGGATTCACAGTGGGAAGGTCGTGTCAGACAAATCTAATAGATTTCTTTGACTGGGTGACCAAAGTAGTAGACCAGGGAGGGGCTGTGGACATGGCCTACCTAGATTTTAGCAAGGCATTTGACACAGTCCCACACAAAATATTAATATACAAGCTAGCCAGCCTTGGAGTGGGTCCCAAGGTGGTAGCCTGGATGAAAAATTGGCTGGACAACAGGACGCAAAGGATAATAGTAAACGGAGTCCACAGTGAAGAAAGGAGGGTAACTAGCAGGGTACTGCAGGGTTCAGTACTGGGGCCAGTCCTCTTTAATATCTTTATAAGTGACATTGCAGAGCACCTGCTACATCTCTTCACAGATGACACAAAGATCTGCAACAGGGTTGATACACAGGGTGAGGTAGGAAGGATGAGAAGGGACTTGGTTAGGTTGGAGGAATGGTCAAATGCACGGTAGCTCAGATTCAGTGCAAAGAAGTGCAAGGTAATACACTTGGGAAACAAAAACCCAGGGGAAGAGTACACAGTGGGGGTGAGATACTAACAACAACAAAAATTGAAAGGGACCTGGGAGTAATTATATCAGATGACCTAAAGGTGGGCAAGCAATGTGAGAAGGCAGTAGGACTACCTCAGGGTCCTATATTAGGGCCCTTACATTTTGCAATCTACATTAATAACATTGACTACTGTATAAAAGAAGCCAACATCCATCTGTTTGCAAATGATACAGTTCTCTACGTGAGTCGCCCAACACCTTAAGCTGTCTGCAATGACCTACAGTCAGAATTCAACCTTTTGCAAAGCCAACTCCTCCAAAAAAAGCTACTCCTTAATGCCAAAAAAACTAAAGCGATGGTCCTCTCCTCTTTTACCGTACAGCTAACCCTGTGTCCAGTGGGACAGTTCCCCAAATTACCACAGTTCTAGGTGAAAAACTAGAATTTGTTACAAAATTCAAGTATCTGGGAGTTTGGATAGACCAAAGACTCTCCTTCATTGAACATATCGAGGACTTGCTAAAATGACTTCGGCAAAGGCTTGGACTGTTTTTTAGAATCAACCAATTTCTCACCAGAGATTCCAAGAAACAACTGGTCCAATCCATTTTCCTATCATTGGTTGATTTATTGATTTCCTTTACAGCCAATGCCCCAACTCTTACATGGCTAAACTGGACACACTCTACCATCGAGCACTGAGGTTTATAACGGGACTCCCCTTCGACACGCATCACTGCACCCTATATGCGGCAGTGGGGTGGACATCACTAAAGTTCAGGCGCCTCAGAAACGCCGCTCTCTGGACCTATAGAGCCATCTCTAATAAACTGCCTTACTATATCTCCTGCTGTCTTCCCCTGAGTATAATTGGGAAATATGCATTAAGAAGTTACTCAGCTATTACACTTAAAGTACTCAAAGCAAAATCCCGCTTCCGCAGGGCAGCCATAAGCTTCTTGCTACCTACCTTATGGAACAATCTACAAAAAACCCTCAAATTAAGCACTCTAATCAGTATAAATGCCTTTAAGATGCTTTATTTCCGTACAATCAGAGAAGTATGTAACTGCTTCACCCACTCAGAGCCAGTACCGGTGTCTGCACTGGTATATAGCCATGCCTAGACCCAATTTTAAGTACTGACCCCCCAGCTTGCTCCTTACCAGCCTAATTGTTCTCTCTCTTATCCCCCTGTCTTATCAATACTAGGCCTGTCCATCACCTTATCCTTCCTTTCCCAATCTCGGACAGGAGCTCACTACCCTGGGTTGTGACATCCTACCATGCCCCGTACTTTATAGCATTCAATCCCGGGGCTCACACATACTCCTTTTCTCCATCCTTCTCTACATCCCATTTTACCAACTCCTCTCTGTGCACCGTGCCTTCCTAGCCTTTCTCCCCCTACCTCCCTCCCCTTCCCCCCCAACTTCACCTCTACCTGGTGTATATTTTTATTTTTAATTTTTATTTCCGTTACTTCCTCCTGCAACCTTAGATAACCTGCTTTATCTTCCTATAAACACTTCTATGTATGTAAATACCGTGTAATCTGTACAATATTTGTATAATTCTATGTACATATGAACTTCTTTTTCTTCCTCTCTTGTAAAGATTATTATCTGTATTGCCTTGTAAATACCTTTTTACCTGTATATACAATTGTTCATGCTCCACCCAGGTCCATCTTGCAAATGAGCTTCTGCTCAATGATGAACACCTGGCTAAATAAAGACTTGATTGACTGATTGATTAAGAGGGCTTGGCGGATACTGGGATGCATAGGGAGAGGCATCAACAATAAAAAACAGGAAGTTGTTATCCCTGTGTTCAGACAGTTGGTGAGGCCCCATCTGGAGTACTGCATGCAGTTTTGGAGACCCCATCTCCTCAAAGACATAGACAGAGTGGAGGCTGTCCATAGAAGAGCAACCAGAAAGTGGTGCAGGGTCTGCACCAGAAGACATATGAAGAGAGACTAAAGGAGCTTAATATGTATACCCTCGAGGAAAGGAGGATTGGGGGGCATAATAGAAACTTTCAAGTACCTCAAGGGAGTCAGCAAAGTCCAGGAGGATAGCACCTTTCAGAAAAAGAGATGTGCAAGAACAAAGGGGCACAATTTGAAGATAGAGGGGGGATGGCTTAGAGGTAATGTTAGGAAGTATTCTTTCATGGAGAGGGCTGTGGATGCATTGAACAGCCTTCCTGGGTTGGTTGTGGAGCCAAGAACAGTGGGGTAATTCAAGAATGCATGGGACAGACATAAGGCAATTCTAGGGAGGGGGGTAGAAGGAAGTAGGCTGTTGGTTAACTAGGATCTGCACTTATCAATCAGGTAGGGAAATGAGCAGACTAGGTGGGTCAAGCAGTCCTTATCTGCTGTCAGATTCTATGTTTCTATAGGTTGAGAAAGATAAGCATTCCTGACCAGTGCTGCTGTGTTGGAATAATGTGTGGTCATATGATCACAGTATACCAGTCACAGGTATTGATCTTTTTTAACTTTTTTTTATAATTATGTCTAATTTTAGTGTTTTCTTTTTTATTCTTTTTCTTGTTATAGGGCAACTTGTATTTCCATTAATGTAGTAGTTATTTCACTGTGCCATTCAAAACAACTCTGAATGTCCCCAATGGACCTCACACTTGCTGTTCAGGACATTACAGTCTGTTTAATGGGTAGCACTGTTGTGTCATAAACAAAGACAATATGAGGTCAGTTGAGGAAAGTCAAATGCTTTGTAGATACACTTCCAGGTAGAGATGTGGTAAAATTCCACTGACAGAATTTCCATGAATGTCAGTATTTCACTTCTAGAGCAGTGACAGGCAGGGGCTATATAAAAAGGGAATGTGGAGACTTTGCTGGTGGATGGAACACTGCACGCTGCTGTCTTGTGGAAATTTCAGTAGTAGGCTCTATTTTGCCAGTGTTCTACCTAGAACAGGTATACCACCTATGTTAAAATAGCACTTTCCAGTATATCTTGTGGGTTCATTGACTTGGTTGGTCATCTCAGTATATGTTTTCCTTACCCCCTATGAGGAAAGCCGAAGGTGGTGGCAGGATCGAACGGTGTGGAGAGGCCCTTCGGGAAGGCCCGAGTATATGAGATACCCCTAGAAAGATATGTCGAGAAGAAGGAAAGTCAATGCGAATGCTAATGCTGTGAATGCTAGTTTTTTTTCCCTTTAATCAACCCTGGACCTAGTTTGTTTTCAAATGGGAGTTTGTATGAGATTGTGAAACACCGAGGAGTGTTATACGAGTGTTTGAGTTTTTTTTTCCTCTTTCCGCTAATTTTTTATCTGTGTGGTTTGTTTCCCTGCGTTTGTTTATTTGGGCTATTTTAAAGTAGGCAAGAGAAATATATATTTTTAATCGTTTTATTTTATTATTTTTTTTTTATAAAAGCTTTTTAAAGGTTTATATCCTACTTTCTGCTGCTACGATTGTCAAATGCTTTTTTTGTATATATGCACCTGTGTGGCGTGTTTTCTTTAGATCTGCCTTTCGGTGAACGGGTGCAGCCACTCGGTTTCATCTGCATGGTTTATCTGCATGGGTCTATGCCATGTGTTCTTTCTCTGGAGGATCTGAGCTTTTATTTTTCTTGCCATGAGTGTTAAGATTGGGTAATCTTGTTCTTATTGTATTTTTAGTGACAGCAGTTCTTTAATCCCTGGTCCATGATTGTGTCTTTTTTTCTCCCCCAGGCTTTTTATCACTTTTTATTGTGTAAATACTTGGCTTCCATTCGTTATATCCCTAGTGTTGGCCATCTGATTATACCGGGAGGAACAAATTCCAAACAGAGAAGATTTAAAGGACAATTTGGCCTGTGCTTGAAAATGAAATAACAAGCCCTTTCAGCCATCTGTTTTTTACAACTAACTTTGTCATCTGAGCTAACTTGATCTGATCTACTCTAGTACAAGGAGATTGTATGTGTTAAATTTTCCATGGTCTTCATGTGTTTTGTGCCCTGACTTTGTTGAACAAAATGGTATTTACTAGGAAACAGGCCGTGTAGGCCCAATCCAAATTAGCAGATATCTCTAATGTGACTAAAGTCGATACTAAAAAGCAGCACAGAAGACCTAATTTGGATGCTGCATCCATGAGACAATCCAAAATCATGGACCATCTGAAACTTATTAATAGTCATGAGAAAATTTCTACTCCTGCAGTTCAGCATAATACCAGCTTGATGACATCCTGGGACTCCTTTGCTGCTCCTATGGATTGTAATACTCCTATTATAACTGTTAAAGTAAGTTATTTATCACATAGTAATACCGAGTTGTTTCAGCCATCTCCATTCATTCTCCCCGAGACTCAGAATGTTTCCATTGTTTCTAATGTCTTTAATGTTCCCAATAGTAAGCTTGGCAATTTAAATATGCACAATTCTGTTAGCATTACTAATAATAATGATATTATGAAGATGAATGATCTTATGAATGATCATAACAGAAGAAGTAGGCATTATGTGATGGATGCTCTGGGTTCCCCTTCTGATATCTCATTATCAGCCCCTGTATCCGATAGTCTTTTAGGAAGTTTATTAGGCCCTGATGTACTAGAATCTCTAGAATTTTCTAGAAATAGAGGAGCTTCAGAAAGCAAATCAGGCTTGGTTCATACAAGTCCAAGCCCTTTGTCTGGGATAAATGATAAACCTAAAGCTATTTCAGCAGACCTTCAAACCACAATTAAGGGTCTGAAGATGCTTGACACACCAAACATACATCTCAATATATCTCTGGCTATGATGAATGATCCAGTGGTAAGTTCAGGATTTGCTGGCTCCCCTATAAGGGCATCGGGGTTTGAACTCCCTTTAAATAACAACGTGATTGATTTTGGTGATAATAATAAATATTCCACATCTCTGAATAATGGTTTGCTACATATGCTCAAATCTACCTTTTCAGCGAATGTACTCATTATGGAGCAATTAATAGCAGTTAAAGAAGATTTAGAGATGGTCAGAGTTGGTTTTACAATCAGATCTCCATTGAAGACATAAATAATAAGATGGGAAATTTAAATTGACCCCTGGAGAAATCAGTTTCTATCCCTATCTTTGATGAAGAGGGGCTGCCCCTAAGAATATACAGGATCACTTTTCCATACTGATTATTCCAGATGCCCTCAAAGCATCTAAAACAAATAAAAAAGGGTGAAAAGAGAGAAAACAAAAGCCCATATGATGATGGTAGTCTGGGAGGTAATGGTGGCGGCAGTCCTTTAGCATCTCATAATAGTCTTCAGGATAATGGAGGTAGTGGTGGTGGTAGTTCTTCAGTATCTGATAATAGTTTTCAGGATAATGGAGGTAATTTGAAGGACAATAAGGTTTATACTGATATAGTAAAAACAGTATCTAAGCCTAACCAGATGGATAAAATTGCAGTGAGGAAGAAAACTTTCTGGCCAGAGCCAGGACTCCCATATAGATCCAACCAGGATTCCTTAATCGTTCCTAATAATGTAGGGGAGAATCGGGAGATAAATTTAAATAAATTTAAAAAAGAATTTGGAAATTTCCTGACCGAATGCTCAATGACTGTAAAGGGTCTAGCTGGGATATCAGACAGGAATAATGTCTATCCAATGCAGACAATTAGGCAGAGTGGCATTAATTATGGATCTGGTGACTTGGTAAAGACAGCCCATATTGGGGCTGATTCTCTTCAAACAGGAGCAGATATGAACAAGGGAAATAAGGGAAGTACTTATCCTGAAGGCAATTTGCCTAGAATTGGCTTAAAAGGACCCCCGTCTTGGATACAAGGATCTGATTTAGAACTTAAAAAGCAATTAGTTGCTCTATATAGGGTCAATATGGGGGCTTCTGTGGCTGAATTGGAATAACAAAGTGTTAAGCTCTGTGATGATGAATTTAATGATTCTGTCTGTGATATTGTTTTATTTTCACCAAGACTAGCCAATGTAATGGCGAAACCTTGCAGGTCTTTGGACTGTTTGTGAGTTTTTAGAATAGAAACCTTTTTACTAAAGAGGTCTTGAGAGGGAAAACATCTTGCACTGTTTGGCTTAGTATCTTTAGCATCCCTGAATTTTAGAAATGAAACCAATAGGAAATTAAAGGGAGTGTTATGCAATTATTTTAATAATTTATTAGGAATACCCCTAGGTAGGGATGGGATCCTGGAAGTGAGCAGAAGTCCAAATAGAATTCAGATAGACTTATTAATAGGGGATTCATAAATGGCTGATTTGATAGAAGCAAAAGAAGGCATTTTAGATAAAATGGGTTTCCATATGGTAAGGTGGGAGGATATTTGGACAAACTCTGTATTAAATAAGCTGGGAGAGTCTAATATTGGTACAAATTGCCAAATTATTACATCTAATAAATTTCCAAATCTGGCTGATGTATCGGAATGACTTTGGTTTGGCTCTTGTGAGCCCTTTAATGAAAGTGTCTCTACACAAATAATTGATGGGAACGCCTTAGTTCTTTCCTGGAATATTGCTGGTTGGCATACTAAAGTAGCAGACAATTCCTGGGTTAATTTTGTAATGCAGTTTGAAACCTTATGTTTTCAAGAAACTTGGCATGGACTTGATGACTTAATTAATATAAATGGGTATATAACATTTGCCCATCACGGCCATAAGGGGGCAAACTGTGGCAGGAATTCGGCTGGGATTACTACATTTTGTAGTATTTGTCCTAACGCAAAGGTAAAGGCTTTATGCATTATGCCAAATCTCATCTCTGCTTATATTAAAAAACTACAACAGAATATGATAGTTGTGAATGTATATTTTCCACCATGTGGTTCAGTACATTATAGTGATGGATTATGACTGATATTAAAAAATGAGATAACTAAATATAATCAATTTTCCCAATATAAATATTTTAGTTATAGGGGATTTCAATGCCAGAATAGGTATCTTTGATGGATACACAGACAATTCTCTCTATATAATTCTAATTACCATCCCTTACCTAGGGCCTCTAAGAACCTAGTTGTTAGTAAATCAGGTAAGATCCTAATTGAACTAATCTTGGAATTGGATTTATATCCCTTAAATGGTCGAATTCATGGAGACGAAATAGGGAACTTTACTTATGTCAAGGCCCATCATAAAACATTACTAGATCTGGCCCTTTGGTCAGGTGATATTAAATTTTGGTCTTCTGTGTGTATCCCGAGTAGAGCTGAAAGTGACCATTTCCCTTTACTACTATGCACTGAACAGTTGGGTATTGTGAATAATAATGTTTCTTCTGTGGTTCCACTTGAAATAAGAATTATGAAATGAGTCCGATGGGATGGCTACTTAGAAGGGAATATAAGAGGACAGATCTCATTATATGATAGTGTACTGAGTAAAAGTAAAGACTCAATTCAATAGCACTGTGGGATTTGGTGGAACAATTGTTCAAAGATTTGAGGACAAAAATCTATAAGGAAGTAATGATGTGCCAGCATAGAAAAATTCAAACCTGGTTTGACCAGGAATGCTTTTTATTTAAAAAAGAAACTAAGGAAAATAATAATACAGGCAAGATTTCAAAGGAATGCACAATTAATGGACCAGGTTAAAATGAAGAAAAAGAAATATAAACAATTGTTAAAAAAATAAGAGGAGGGAATTTCAAAGAATAAAATGGTCTCTTACGCTTGAGACGATTAGAAGAAAAAATGATAAGGATTGATGGCAACTTGTTGCTCAAGGTTCCTTAAATAGTAAAACCAACACAGAATGTTATATATCAGAATTACAGTGGACTGATTATATTGGAAAGATATTCTGTGATCTAGATATATATATATGAGCCAGAAGTGATTGTCCAAAATATAAGTTGTCAGTTCAAAATTACCATTAAAGATGTATACTTCGCAATATATGCTATGAAATCCAATAAGGCCCCTGGGATAGGTAAAATGCCAGCAGAAGTTTATAAATGTAATGCCCCCTTAATACTCTGTTTTTGTTTCAACAAATGGATAGAAGCTCTTTCCTTCCCTTATTCTTGGAAAGGAGCAGTAATTATACCCATACACAAAAAAGGGAGACACGGGTGACCCCACTATGTATCATCCTATCAGTTTGTTAGATGCTAGTCTTAAAATTTTTACACTTATCATTTTAGATCATCTAAAACTCCAAATTCAATTAACAGGACGATTCAGTAAGGCACAACTGGGTTTCTGCAGTGGGTCATCAACAATAGAAAGCTGTTTTATTCTGAATAATTTAATTCATAAATATGTCAAAATCAGAAAGCAAAAATGATATGCAGTATTTATTGATTTGTTTGTCACCTTTGATATGGTTTATAGATCACAACTTTGGGCTATTATGTATGAAAGAGGATTAGATAAGGCATTAATTTCAATAATTTCTGAAATTTATAATAATACTTGGGCACAGATTAGATATAGTAGTGCAGGAGAAACATCCACTCTTATTCAAATTAACCATGGGGTAAGACGAGGTTGTCTATTAGCCACCACTTTCTTTAATTTGTACATAGACCCTCTTATTAGGGAGTTACAACAAAGTGACTTAGATGGTCCAACGGTTAATCTGAGGCATATTTCCATTTTAGCCTATGTAGATGACCTAGTAATAATATCTTACACTAAAAAAGGTCTCCATAGACAAATAAATGTTCTACAAAGGAGCATTAAGGATTTGAAATTAAAAATAAATTTAACCAAAACTATAACTTTTGATTCTAATATTGCTGAATCCCATTTTTAATTTGGCAATTACAACTTAGATGCAGCAAAACAATATACATATTTGGGTATAACTTTTACAAATAATGTCATGTGGAAACAACAAAGAGATATGATATATAATAAACTATGAATTGGCTAAAGAAATGTAATTACTCTTATGGGGGCTTCTCAGTTAATTCATTACTGAGAGCTAATAAAGCTAAAAGTTGGACACAGATGTCTTATGCATTTGAAATTTGGAACTGTAAGGATGCAGAACATTGTATGGCCCCAGTGTATAAGGTTCTACGGTCAGAATTACAAATTCCCCAGTCCTGTCCAGCAGTATATTTATGAGCAGAACTTGGATTTATTAATGCAAATGCACTTACAGAAAGTAGAAAATTAAAATACTGGTTACATTTAACAAGAGCTGATAAAGATAAGTTAGTTAAGCAGTGACTTCTAGAACAACTTCTTTGGATTAAAAATAAATGATTGTGGGGAGAAGAGTTGGATGCAGGATATTTATAAGAAACTAAATCAGTGTGGGCTAATATTCTTAAAATTATATTTTGTAAAGAATATTAAAATTAGTAATAATTACAAATCTTTTACCAAAATAAGGTGAACGAATATTGGAAAAACCAGGATTTAAATAAAATTAATTTATCCAGATTTTCTAATTGGTATGCTTCTAACTCTAATGATATAATGCATAGGAATTATTGGGATATATTAGAAAAAAGAGAAATATTTTCTTTAAAGCCAGATTACAACTTTTTGAAAATAATATCTTGAGAACCAAATACTATAAACTCTCAAAGGAGTATGAATTTTGTGATTGCAACATGGGAACGAGGGAGGATCTTATTCATGTTTTATGGCAATGTCCTTGGTACACTAGAATCAACAGTATTGGCTAGATTCACATATTAACTGGCCTGGAATAACAAATAGTGAACTTACACTCATTGTCATGAACACAAGTGATGAAATCACTGTCAAGAGAATTGTAAATTATCTCAAATGTGCTTTCAAAATTAGGAGGGAAAAAAACAGAGAGATGATGTTGTTAATATAATGAATTAGAATTTCCCAAATTGGAATTGGCCCCCTTTATTCAAGTTGCCAGTATAATCAGTCATGCTAGGAGATATTGGATGATTTAGCTGTTCAGATTGCACAATATGTAATTTATATATCCCCTTTATAAAAGTGAAATATGATCTTTTTGGATATTCTATATTAAATTTATTAATTATGCTGCTTCGTTATAGACTAATGTGAAACTGTTGTCACATCTGCACTGCTGTATATGAATATATGGTGAGAAATATGTCTTGAATATTTTCATTACAATATTTATATAATTAATATCTAAGTACTCTGAGTGTTGAATTTAAGGAGATTTTATGGTAAGATATATGTAATTTATATTGTATGCTTGTTTTGTCTTTTTCGTAATGGTCATGTATGGCTAAACAGTAAACTTATTTTACTATATTTCACTTCGATGGTATTTCAGAATGCACTTTGGCAACTTTTGTGAAAATTCCAACATAGAACATGAGAATAAATGTATGAACTGAAGATTAATATATTAAACTGCAGACATACATTCCACAGAATTGATCACTGAACTGCAGAATGATTACATGTAATGTGGATTAATGTATTAAACTGTGGAATGGAATTCCTAAGAACTGACATTCTGCAGTTCATGAGTATTATTCTGAAACTCAACCAGAAAATGTCACAGAATGGGGCAAAAATTTGCCAAACACTTTCAGAAGATTCAAATTTCAGCAAACTTGAAATTCTGAGAGATTTCACGAAATTTGCTAATTTTTGGCACATTTCTGTGAAATCAGAATAAGCAGTTTTCACCCACCTCTGCCACCTAGACAGGCTACTGAGTTGTGTTATAAACCTTGGAAATGGAAAACTGAAAACGTAAGAAAAAATTATTTTCTAGTGAATTGTAATGACTGAAATCTTATGTTCATGCAAGTACTTGACAGAGCATGGAGGTGTTCTTTAGTGCTGTGGAAAGCTCAATATAGGCCATTATTTGTTTATCCTTATCACTTCTGATAAAAAAACTGTGCGTGCCATACTTTTTAATGTATGGAATAGAGTGCTAGGCAACATTTTTAATATGCTTGCGGAATTACATGAACTTACTGATTTTACAGTTGCA
This sequence comes from Neoceratodus forsteri, assembly GCA_016271365.2. Taxonomy (NCBI): domain Eukaryota; kingdom Metazoa; phylum Chordata; order Ceratodontiformes; family Ceratodontidae; genus Neoceratodus; species Neoceratodus forsteri. Next base: position 1,591,969,292 of record CM028130.1, read on the forward strand.
CAATTTTTGCAAACTTTTGCCAAAATCTAGACTAATTTTGCAAATGCTTTTTCATTCAGATTACTGTTTTCTACAAATTACACATTTTTTAAACTGAGTTTTTTTTAATTCAGCAACTTCAGCTGATAGTATCATTTATCTAAGTTACACATTTTTTTGCTCATATTTTCATTTTGGTCAATACCAGCAGGGACATCTGCCAGAACTAGACACATGGCAGATTCCCTGCAGGGGAAGGGCCTCAAACAACTGGTACAACAACCCACAAGAGACAGAGCTATCCTAGATCTAGTACTTACTAAGAGGGAAAGGATCGCAGATCTCCAGGTAGAAGGTCAGCTGGGGGCTAGTGACTATAACATGGTATGGTTCAAGTTGGCCACTAGAACAAAATCATCCCATTCCAAGGCAAAAATATGGGACTTCAGAGGAGCTGACTTTGATAAGATGGCCAACAGAGTTAAGCTAGCCCTGGCAAAAAGAAATACAGGTGAGGGGGGTACAAGCAAAGTGGGTAAGCATTAAAGACGCAATACTTGAAGCAACATCCCATTGTGTTAGTGAGAAAAGGAAGTGCAAAAGAAGAAGGAAACCACTTTGGTTCTCAAACACAGTAGCAGAAAAGGTCAGAGCCAAAAGGCTGGCCTTCAGGAAATATAAGGAAACACAGTGGGATGAAGATAGGGAGGCATACTGAACTTCCCTAAGGGAAGCAGGGAAGGCAGTAAGGCAGGCAAAGGCCCAAACCAAGGAAACACTAGCACAAACAGTAAAAGAAGGTGACAAAACTTTCTATAGATACATTAGTGAAAGGAGAAAGTCCAGAGGGGGTATTGTTAAGATCAAAGGGGATAAGGGGGATAGTGAGGAGGTGGACCATATAAAAGCATCTATCCTAAAGAGATACTTCTGATCAGTATTTACTGAAGAGAAGGTAGGGCAGGGCCCACAGCTCTGCACCACGGACACAGGGGGGAAGGAGGTGTGCACTAGTCCCTTCACAAAATAAAGGGTCCTACAAGAGCTTGATAAGCTCAGGGTGGACAAGGCAATGGGACCTGATGGCATACATCCCAGGGTACTAAAGAAGCTAAGGGTGGAACTAGCAGAGCCATTATCAGAACTGTTTAGTGAGTCTCTGAACACAGGAGAGGTCCCAGAAGACTGGAGAAAGGCTCATGTGATCCTGCTCCACAAAAGTGGTAGCAGGGAGGAGGCAGGGAACTACAGACCAGTCAGTCTTACCTCTGCAGTGGGCAAGATTATGGAGACCCTCCTTAAGGAAAGGATAGTGCAACACTTGGAATCCATAGGATCACAGGATCCAAGACCGCATGGGTTTACAAAAGGAAGGTCCTGTCAAACTAATCCCATAGACTTCTCTAACTGGACAACCAGAGTGGTGGACCAAGGGGGAGCAGTTGATGTTGCCTACCTTGACTTCAGCAAAGCTTTCAATGCTGTTCCACATAGAAGATTGATTAATAAGCTGGGTAGGCTCAGGTGGGTGAGACATTGGTCAACTGGGTGGAAAACTGGTTGACTGGCAGAAAACAGAGAGTGGTGGTAAATGGCATACAGTCAGAAGAGATGCAGTTCACAAGTGGGGTACCTCAGGGATCAGTCCTGGGGCCAGTCCTCTTCAATATCTTCATCATTGACATTGCAGATGGGCTGGAGGGTAAGGTTTGTCTGTTTGCAGATGACACCAAGATTTACAACAGAGTAGATGATCCAGATGGGGTGGGCAGAATGAGGTAAGATCAGAATAAACTAGCAAAATGGTCGGAAGAGTGGCAACTGGGGTTTAATGCAAAGAAGTGCAAGATCATGCACATAGGGAAGAGAAACCCTGAAGCTTCTAATAGGCTGGGAAGGGAGTTGCTGGCAGTCACAAGGGAAGAAAGAGACTTGGGTGTCATCATCACTGATGATCTGAAATCATCCAAGCAGACCTCTAAAGCAGTAGGTAAAGCTAGAGGGATGTTGGGGTGTATTAGTAGGGGTATCACAAGTCAGAAGAGGGAGGTAATAATCCCTCTTTACAAGACACTGGTTAGGTCCCATCTGAGTACTGCATGCAGTACTGGAGGCCACACCTTCACAAGGACATTAACCAAATTGAGGTAGTCCAGAGAAGGGCAACCAAAATGGTGCAGGGACTGCATCAGAAAACATATGAGGCCAAATTAACTGAACTCAATATGTATACCCTAGAGCAAAGGAGGGAGAGAGGTGATAGGATTGAAACATTTAAACACCTTAAGGGCATTAACAAGGTGAAAGAGTCTAACATGTTTCAATATAAGAAAAATAGCAGGACAAGAGGACACAGCATGAGATTAGAGGGAGGCCGATTAAGGGGTAATGAGAGGAAGTTCTTTTTCTCAGAAAGGGTGGTGGATGCATGGCACGGCCTACCTCAGGAAGTGGTAGATGTGGATATGAATACAGTTCTGGGCTTCAGACAGGCATAAGATAGTCATAATGGAGTACTTCATATGAGTATGAATAAATAGACCACTGACAGAGCAAAGGCCTATGGCACATTCATAAGGTAGAAAAATAAATGTATAGACTGGATGGGCTTTGTGGTCCTTCTCTGCCGTCAGCTTCTGTTTCTGTTTCTATTCTCCACTTTTGACCAGGACCCCACTGGTTTGGGTCTCCTAATGCTACCCCTACTACTGGTTAGACTCAGCCCTCACTGCCTGTTATGGTGACCAATCCAAACCTGCATCCTCACATTCTGTCATCAACATGTTGTTGATGGTGGTCACCTCTGGTCATCATGAAGAAGCATCTCCTGAACTCTACTCAGCTTCCTGGTCCATATGCTGGCATGTCCCTACTGGGGGCCTCCACACAACGTAAAGGAGGAGGGTACAATGCAGACACTGGCTATGGGGCTCCTGTGCTTGTTCACTGAGGGATTCAATGGTATGGACTGAGATGTTGTCATTCAACATACAGTGTGGCATTTCTACCTTTTTCTTCCCTGTCCATCCTCAACTGTGTGTACACTGTGGCTGGCCTGGGAGCTGCCTGGTGTTGCATGATCCCTCACTCCCTCAAAGGCACCTCTGCCACACCACCACTAGGAGCCTATACAGAGCAGTATAACAAGAGATCCTTTCCCAGGAATAGAGCAGCAAGGGACACCCTTAACCCTTCCCTCAACAGCAGAGCATCAAAAGGACACCCTGAAGCTTCCCTCCAGGAGTGGAGAATCAAGGCACACCCTGAACCCTCCCCACATGAGCAGATAATAAAGGGACACCCTGAACCCTCCCCACAAGTGTAGAGCATCCAAAGGACATCCTAGACTCTTCCCACTGGAGCAGAGCATCAAGGGACACCCTGAACCATTCCAACAGGAGCAGAGCACTAGGGGACACCCTGTACCCTCCCCACTCAGATGCAGAGCATCAAGGGACACCTTAAACCCTTCCCACAGGAGCAGAGCATAAAGGGACACCCTGTACCCTTCTCACAGGAGCAGAGCATCAAGAGACACCCTGAACCCTTCCCACAGGATCAGAGCATCACCAGATGCCCTAAATCCTCTACACTTTTGGGTGGGTCCAGAGTGACCCTTGATGCTTTCCTCCTGTGGGGAGTGTATGGGGTGTCCCTTGATTCTCTGAATCCTTACTACAGGAGCAGAACATCAAGGGGCATTCTGAACCATTCCAACAGGAGCAGAGCATCAAGGGACACACTGAAGCCTCCCCAGAGGAGCAGAGAATCAAGCAACACCCTATACCCTTCCCACAGGTACAGAGCATCAAGGGACACCCTGAATCCTCTACACTTGTGGGAAGGGTTTGGACAGACCCTTGATACACTGCTCTTGTGGGGAGCGTACAGGGTGTCCTTGATGCCCTGAGTCATCCTCACAGGAGCAGAAAATCAAGGGACACCCAGAACCACTACCACAGAAGCAGAGCATCAAGGGATACCCTAAAGCCTTCATGGGGCAGAGAATCAAGCAACACCTTCTATCCTTCCCACAGGAGCAGGCCATCAAGGGACACCCTGAACCTTTCTCAGTGGAGCAGAGGATCAAGAGACACCCTGAACCCTTCCTACAAGATTAGAGCATTCAAAGGACACACTGAACCCTTCCCACAGGAGCAGAGCATCAATGGATACCCACAACCCTTCCCACAGAAACAGAGCATCAAGGGACACCCTGAACAATTCCCACAGGAGCAGAGCATCATGGGACTCCCTGAATCCTTCCCACAGAAGCATAGCACCAATGGACACCCTGTACCCTTCCCACAGGATCAGAGGATCAAGGGACACCCTGAACCATTCCTATAAGAGTAGAGCATCCAAAGTACATTATGAACTCTTCCCACAGGAAGAAAGCATCAAGAGACACCCTGTACCCTCCCCCCCCCAGGAGCAGGGCATCAAGGGACAACCTGAACCTTTCCCACAGGAAGCGAGCATCAAGAGACACCCTGTACCCCCCCAGGAGCAGAGCATCAAGGGACACCCTAAACCCTTCCCACAGGAACAGAGCATCAAGAGACACCCTGTACCTTTCCTTGAGAAGCACAGCATCAAGGGACAGTCTGAATTCTTCCCACAGGACCAGAGCATCTGGGGACACTTTGATCCCTCTGCACATGATCAGAGTATCGAAAGGATAACCTAAGCCTACCCGCAGAAGCAGAGCATCAAGGGACACTCTGAACGCTCCTCACAGGAGCAGAGAACACAGTGACACCCTGTACCCTTCCCACAGGAGCAGAGCATAAAGGGGCACCCTATATCTTCCCACAGGAGCAGACCATCAAGGGACACCATGTACCGTTCCAACAGGAGCAGAGCATCAAGGGACTCCCTTAACCCTCCCCACAGAAGCAGAGCATCAAGTGACACTATGAACCCTCCCCACAAGAGTAAAGCATCCAAAGGACACCTTAATCCCTTCTCACAGGAGCAGAGCATCAAGGAGCAACCTGACCCCTCACCACAGGGGCAGAGCATCAAGGGATATCATGAACCCCTCTCACAGGAACAGAGCAACAAGGGACATGCCCTACCCTTCCCACAGGAGCAGAGCATCAAGGGCAACCTGTATAGGTCCCACATGAACACAGAATAAAGTGACACTCTGAACCCTCCCCCACATAAGTAGAGAATCCAAAGGACACCCAGACCCCTTCCCACAGGAGCAGAGCATAAAGGGACACTCTGAACCATCCCCACAGATGCAGAGCATCAGGGGACACCCGAACCCTCCCCACAGAAGCAGAACATTAATGGACACCCTGAACCCTTCTCACAGGAGCAGAGCATCAAGGGACACCCGAACCCTCCCCACAGAAGCAGAACATCAATGGACACCCCTGAACCCTTCCCACAGGAGCAGAGCATCAAGGGACACCCTTAACCCTTCCCACAGAAGAAGAGCATCAAGGGACACCCTGTACTCTTCCCACAGGAGCAGAGCATCAAGGGACACCCTGAACCCTTCTCACAGGAGCAGAGCATCAAGGGACACTTTAAACCCTTCCCACAGGAGGATTTGCCTGCTTGCTCTGCCTCCTACGAAACCAAGGCTATATGCAAGCTCTTCCTCCTGTGAACATGGGCTACGTCCACCTCCTTCAATCTCTGTCTGTCATACTGCTGTTGATTCTAAGCACTGATACTCCACAAAGTGATGTGCTGGTTCCCCTATCCCGTACCACTATCGAGCATAATATCCATTATGACATCTGCTTTATCACAAGTAATTTTAAACTGTTAACCAAGGGTCGCTGATCCTGCCACTGGCTCCTGCTGCCTCCACAGGGGTGGCTTATCGCTGGCGTTCCTGGCTCATACTCCACCATAATTACTCCACTTCAGCTCATGGTACTGCACTTGGAACACAGAATGTGCCTCAGCCCGAGAAGATCTAATAAGCTTTTTTACAAACAACTTAAAGGAAGCTTGCTCAGAATCATCCTACTTTTACTTGCTTATGTCGGGCAATGTTCACCCTAACCCTGGCCCTGCTGGACATGCATCCACACGTGACCATCCTAAAAAAGGGACTATTAAGTCCTGGAAACCTGGGATTTTATTGTTCCTTGTCTCACTCACACTGATATCCCCCACAGAGCCCCTGAGCTGCAAGCAGCTGCCAGCTGTCCTAACTCACCCCTAGGTGACTGTACTCAACACATATGGCATGACCACTTCTCCCAACTCCCTGAACAATTGCATGCTCTATGAAAGGGCACCCCATGCATTGTCCCCAGGACCACAGGCCTAAATATCCCTCCTTAGTCTGGCTCATGCATGGATTCCTTGCCTGCTACAGCTTCTCTAAAATGCTGATATCAGGGAAACGGCAATGCTAAAAAAGCTACAAACTCCTTCTGAATCACATTACCCCGCCTACTACTGCCACTACTAATACTATTGGGTAGTGTACACCCCAACCCTGACCCCCCCTCACTCTCAGAATAGCCCAAAACAAAAATCTGCAGGACTCAACCTTGCCGCCTCAAACATCTGCAGTCTACTGCCAAAACAGGACAACCTAAAGGTATGGGTTACCAAACACAACCCTGATATCCTCTAGATTGTGGAAACATGGCTATCACCCAAGATACCGGACTCTGCCATTGTGCTGCCTGGATACACCCTTTTTAGGCAGGGCTGTACCCGGAAGAAAGGAGGGGTTGCGTAGTCCACGTAAAGGACACACTTCAGGGGCATATCCTTCCCCTCCCCAACAGAAGCACCAATCTGCAAATCCTACCCATCAAAATCCTACTGGGAACTCACAACAAGGCACTTATGATCCTCACAGTCTACGTCCCACCCAAAACAACAATTCCTGGTGCTTACGACCCCATGGACTTTACTGCAACCCTACGCCTTAACTCTGAGATCATTCTTCTCAGGGATTTCAACATCAATTGGCCCTCTCCCACAGCTGCTATGGTGAGAAACGCTTTAGTGACTATCCACTTTTACCAGATGGTGGCAACCCCAACAAGGGTCAACTACAAAACTGGTACTAGCACACTGCTGGACTGGATCCTTTCAAACGGACCAGCCCACATCACCAACACCACTGTCCTCCCTGACTCACTGAGTGACCCTTTACCGGCACCTGGCAAAACTACTTCAGCAAGCCCCCACCCAGAACCATAACCAGTCATGTACTCCTCAAATGGCACCTACCACAACTCAAAGCGGACCTTCAAGGTCTAGACTAATCTGACCTACATGAAACAAACGACGTAGACATCGCACTTGGATGCTTCATCACAAAATTATTGCCACTTGCAATAAGCATGCCCTCCCCCTCCCAAAAGCAAGAAAATCTAAAGCTCCTTGCAACCCCCAGATTATGCCAGAACTCCTGCTACAACTTAATGCTCGGGACTAACTCTGGATAAAGGCACGCACACATGGTACTGCTGCCAATATTCAACTATATAAAAAAGCTAGAAATGAGTGCACAAAAGCTATCCACCTAGCAAAATGCTCCTACTATAAGGAAGCTCTCTCCATCTCCTGGAACTGCAACAAATCCTTCTGGGCCAACCTCAGTGATATTACTTGCAAGGATCCCAAAACATTTCCCTCCATGCTCCTGGTCAACGATGTACCCACAGTGGATCCACTCCAAATAGCAAATGCCCTAAATACTGCCTTCACAGACCTAATTGGAGTGCTCCCAGCAGACTACTTCAACCCTCCAGTCCAGACGAACCCAGTAGGTGATCAATCCCCTATGGGGAACTGTCCACTTTTTTACTTTAAAGAAGTCAGCACTACCGAGGCTAGAAAATACCTTGAGAAGGTGCTGGGCAAATCGAGGCACAGTGGACACACCCTGGAACTTAAGTTCGTAGCTACGGCACTTGCGGGAGTACTAAGCCCCCGGACCACCATCATCAACCTATCCCTCCACCACTCTCAGTTCCCCCAGCTCTGGAAGTCAGCTTCTGTAACACCAGTTCACAGAAGTGGAGACTGGGCACTACAGAACAACTACAGACTGATCTCCATACTCCCAGCACTCTCCAAAGCACCTGAACAGATAGCGGCGGATCAGTTTGTGGAATACCTGAACATGCACCAACTCCAGTGCCCAGAACAACATGGGTTCTGAGTGGGACACAGCACTATCATGGCCCTGTTGGAATTCACTGGTTATTTCCACCAAGAACTCAATCGAGGGCAGCTAGTGGGGTCTACCTTCATCGACCTATCAAAAGCTTTTGATAAGGTTCACCACACACTCCTCCTTGAACAGCTAGCCGACACTGGTCTCTCTTCTGATACAATTCTACGGTTTAACAGCTATCTCAGCAATCGCTCACAGTGGGTCAAGATTGGGGACATTGTCTCAGATAGCAAACCTGTCCTCTCAGGGATCAATACTGGGGCCCCTCCTGTTCGGTATCTTCTTAAATAAACTTCCTTGCTCTTGCACCAGTCACATGCTATTGTATGCTGATGACACCGTCATTTTCACCTGCAATCCCAACCCTGAACTACTTCAAAATTATCTCCAACTAGGATTTATTGCTGCCGAAACATGGTTTAAGCAGCATAGACTAATCCTTAACTACAAGGAAACTAAGACTATGATCTACTCCACCACCCATACCAAATACAAGACCTTCCCACTATCCATCCTGAACAACAGTGGTGATGTGCTGGATCTCATGCAGCACTTTAAGTACCTGGGTATCACCCTAGATGCCACCCTGTCCTATGCACAGCATATAGACAACACAGCCAAGGCCATCAGTTCCAGAATTGGGACACTCCACAGCCACAAGTACAGCCTTACAAATGAAGCACTTAACATGGTAATCAGCTGCTCAGTTGTTACCCTCGCTGACTATGTCCTGGCGCTTTATGGTTCTGCACCGAACTCAGTGCTCCATCGCATCTCTCTGGCCCCTAATAAGGCCTGCTAACTCCTCACAGGTGCTGCAAGGCTTACACACATGTAAGCTCTATTCAAGTGCAGGGTGGCTTCAGCTGAAGAGCAGAGTTAAGTACCATACCTGTCTACTGGCCAAAAAAATCACACTAAATCCAATGCCACCAGGTGTCCAGAATTTGCTCACGCACCATGTAAGTGCTAGGCTGACCAGGAGCACCCAAAGTCAAATTTTCAATGAACCAAGATGCCACACTGCACAGGGTCAATGTGCATTCTACTATCGTGCTCTGCACTGGACCAACACCTTTCCTTCAGCCATCTCTGTTACCACAACCATTGATGCTTTCAAGCATGAGCGCAGGCAGCACCTTGCCACAGATGACAACTGTGACTGTGTTGGCCATTCATGATGACCAAAACAACTTTCCTACATTTGGACCTCTGTAAAGCAGTAGCACTCAGTGTTCCACCTAATCCTAGGGGCACCTACCTTCACAGCACTTCATTGTCCCTCCTGTCTACCCACTCCTCTCCCCACTGGGCATCCATTCCCCTCTCTGTCCCCACCCTCATGCCTCCCCCCATCTGCTGCTGTCCTAGCCCCATTGTCTCCAACCTTCCATAAGTCTGTTTTTAACCCCTTATGCAGGCATACACTTCACTATATCACAGCTGTGCCTGTTCTCCACTCTGTGTTCCCCCCCACAAGTACTGTATAGCATGCTTAACTCTCTGATGCAGACACCTTCTCACCAATACTGTAGCAGTGTCTAAACATTATACCATAAGGTAAATGCTATTCCAGTCTTGTAATTCACACCAATTTATTGTCTACCTAGCTTGCAATGTGGTGTTTTGTACCAGTGCAATTTTGTACTTGCTTGTAATGTAATGCCGTGTAATGTAATGCTATATACCTGTTCAATTTTTTCTTGTAACTGACGTGGAGCCTCCAAATGAGCATCTGCTTACAGGTGTTCTCCAGGATATCATTAAAATAAAAAAAAAAAAACAAGCATTTGTCAATGCTGAATGTTGTCTTGCTGGCATTGGCATTGGTAGTGCATGAGTTAGAGTGATGCATAATAGGAATAGCAGTGAAGTATAGAATCAATATCAACCCCACCCCACCCTGCAGAGAGTGACAGGCATTGGGGTGTGTGTTTGGATCACTGGCCAAACCCTCATGCCATTTCACCTCACCAAACCGTGCAGAGTCTGACAAGTGTTGTTCCTTGGGATCGTCGGGCCTTATGCTCCCCCCATTTCATAAGGAGAGGGGTGCAGCATAGGATAATGGGTTGAACTTTGGGGCTGAAGAGTCCAAGACACACCTTGATGCCTGTCCTACCGGGTCATTTTGTTGCATGCTTAATAGCGTATGACATTATGGCTAACCCGGTACAGTGCAGTATGCTACCGCTACTGGTGCAATACCGTGTATACTGCTGTATGCGGTATTGCACCAGTAGTGCTTTCCCAGGCAGAGGATAAGACCTTTGCTGGGAGCGGGTTCCAACGAGCAGCTGCCATGGCTCACAGGACTGAGCCACAGCAGTAGGAACCCAGGCGCTGCATCTGAGACCAGGTTTGTTTTCACCAAATTTGCAACATAGACTTTTTGAGAGCCCATCTCATGAACAGTGGCACTGTTGTTTCATTAATCGTCCCTGAAAGGTGATTCCACGCAGTGACCACGAAATCACCTTTCCGGACTGAATAATGCCATGACAGTGACTGAATTCATGAGGAGGAGTCCCAATAACACCATGTTGAAATTTTGGGCCAATATTCCCCAAAATGCCCAAGATATGCACCAAAGTTAAAAAAAACTTTATTTATGCCATTATACAGCATACCGGCATTTCTTCAGTTCACGGCCGGCTTTGAAGAGTGCAGATGTGTTCCTGGTCCCAGAAACATTTTATTTTTTTCTGACTTGTGCACTCCCCGAGTTGACCCCCTCAGAGTTGAGAATCTTTAGTGGGGGGGGGCGTCTGGGGGGTGCAGCCCCCCCCCACAGAAGAAAGACTTATGCTTCATGGCAGAAATCACACTGTATTGGAAGCGCGATTTATAATGTCTTGCGACATTATGACTCCGTGCCAATGCCTGTCACTGGCTGCAGGGTCGGGGTGGAGGACCAATGGCATGATCACTACAGCAGACAATCCAAAGACATACTGTTGATGCCTGTTAGTCTGTACAGGGTGGGACGTAATGGTCAGAAACCCTAACACCCTGAGCATTTGTTGGTATTTGTACTCCAAATTTTAAAACATTGCCTTTTTGTGACCCCACCTCATGAGAGCATTTGGTACCTCTGCTCACGAATAGTGTCCCTGCGAGTTTGTTAATCTGTCTTGAATGTTGATTTCCCACAGTGACCATGCCATTCTGCACCACATTAAAATGTCAGCTGCACCATTGACAAGGAGGTGTGAAGAGATGGCAATGTTGAAAATCTGGAGTGAAAATATTAAACATTCTCGAAGTTACGAGCACGTGTCAAAACTGCACATCACACGTTCGTAACACAGTCATTTAGTGGAATTATTTCAACAAATTTTTAACATACCCATTTTGGGACCTCTGCTCATGAACAGTGGCACTGTGATTATGTTAATCTGCCCTAACGCTGATTTCCCACAGCGACTGCGCAACTGTGCGCCAGATGTGTGAAACTACATTTCAGGCAGGAAGTGACAAATGTCTGCTGTACTGTTCATAAGAAGGTGTGCAACAATGACAATGTTGAAAACCTAGAGTGAAAATATTACAAATTCTCAATGTTATGACTGTGCATGGACACTGCGCAACGCACCCTTGTAACATAGTCATTTTATGGAATTTTTTCATCAAATTTTCAACATAGGCATTTTTGGGACCTCTGCTCATGAACAGTGTTACTGTGATTTTCATACTGTGTTCTGAACATTGCTTTCTACGGCGACTGTGCCACTGCGCGCTGGATGTGCGAAAACATATTTTGGGTAGGATGTGGAAAATGACAGCTATACTGTTCATAAGGAGATGTGAAAAAATGGCAAAGGTGAAAATCTGGAGTAAAAATATTAAAATTTATCGAAGTTACAAGGATGCATAGAAACTGCACAATGCACGCTCGTAGCACAGTTATTTAATGAACTTTTATCACCAAATTTTCAACATAGGCATTTTAGGACCTCTGCTCATGAACAGTGTCACTGTGATTTTCTTAATCTGACCTGAACACTGATTTCCCACAGTGACCATGCTATTCTGCGCTGAAAGTGCGAAAACACATTTCGGCCAGGATGTGAAAAATGACAGCTGTACTATTCATAAGGAGGTGCGAAAAATGCCAATGTTGAAAATCTGGAGTGAAAATATTACAGATTCGCCAAGTTATGAGCGTGCGTGAAAGCTGCACAACTCATACTTGTAAAAGAGTCATTTTTGGATTGTTTTCACCAAATTTGTAACATAGACTTGTTGAGAGCTCACCTCATGAACAGTGGCACTGTTGTCTCATTAATCGGTCTTGAAAGGTGATTCCACGCAGTGACCACGAAATCACCTTTCGGGACTGAATAACGCCATGAAAGTGACTAAATTCATGAGGAGGGGTCCCAATAACCCCATGTTGAAACTTTTGGGCCAGTATTCCCCAAAATGGCCAAGATATGCACCAAATTTGAAAAAACTCTTTTTATGTCATCATACAGCTTACTGGCATTTCTTCAGTTCGCTGTTGGCTTTGAAGAGTACAGACGTGTTCCCGGTCCACCGAAGATCATCGCACTGGGCTCCAGAGGTAAGTATGGGGTGGGGGTGTGCGGAGATGTGGTATGCCATGGGTGGGTGTGGATTGGGTGAGGGGACCGCAGACAGCAAGGGACCATTTTCTACTTTATAGGTTAAAAAAAAAAAAATGAAACAATGCAGGAAGGTTTTTTCTTTTGACAGGCACATTTGGCACTCTCGGGTGGTCTCCCAGCATGTCACCTGCATGTTTTGGGGTGGGGGACTGGAGCCAATGGGGACTGGGCAATTTGTCATCAAATAAAAAAGGGTGTTTAGTTGGAGGGGGGATGATGCCAAGTGGATTGGGCACCCCACTCAGCAAACAATTGGCATGGGACATGATGCCAATGGGGATTGGGCTCCCCCATCAGCAAATGAGCTGGGGAGGGGGGCATGGTGATGCCAACGGGGGATTGGGCACCCCTGATGTCAGCTTTTCTGGGGACTGTGAGAGGCGCATGGCACAGCCGCCACCATGTCTCATTGAAATATTACACCAGGGAAGGCATGCTCTGCAATGAGATGGAGCTCCCTCATTGCAGCAGCTAAAACATTTCAAGTTGGTGGTGGCACACTTTGCCACTGCTGTGATAGACAGCATGCAGTCTCATTCGTGCCACACAGCCAAGCCTGAAAAAGCAGTGGTGCCATTGGCCACAACATAACCGCCCTCCAAAACCTGCTCTTCCACTTCAAGAAACCCCAACATGTTGTCTGCATTGTGTGCGCAAGACAACATAAAAATAAGGAGCAGAGCATCAAGTGACACTCTAAACCATCCCCACAAGAGAAGGGTATCCAAAAGACACCCTGAGCCTTCCCACAGAAGCAGAGCAACAAGGAACACCCTGAACCCATCCCTCAGGAGCAGAGGATCAAGGGACACCCTGAACTCTCCCCACAGAAGCAGAGCATTAAGGGACACCCTGACCCCCCCACCCACAGGAGCAGAGCATCAAGGGACACCCTGAACCCTTCTCACAGGAGCAGAGCATCAAGGGACACCCTGAACCCTTCTCACAGGAGCAGAGCATCAAGGGACACCCTGTACCCTTCCCACAGGAGCAGAGCATCAAGGGACACTCTGAATACTTCTCACAGGAGCAGAACATCAATGGACACCCCAAACCCTTCTCACAGGAGCAGAGCATCAAGGGACACCCTGTACCAATCCCACAGGGTCAGAGCATCAGGGGACACACTAAACCCTTTCCACAGGAGCAAAACATTGATGGACAGTATGAATCCTCCCCACTAGTGTAGAGCATCAAAGGACACCCTGAGCCCTTCCAACAGGAGCAGAGGATCAAGGGACATCCTGAACACTTCCCACAAGAGTAGAGCATCCCAAAGGACACTCTGTATCCTTCCCACTGGAGCAAAGCATCAAGGGACACCCTATACAATCCCTCCAGGAGCAGAGCATCAAGGGAAAAACTCAACCCTTCCACAGGAACAGATCATCAGTGTACACCCTGTACACTTCCTGAAGAAGCAGAGCATCAGGGGACTGTCTGAGCCCTTCCCACAGGAGCAGAACATCAAGATACACTCTGAACCCTCTGCACAGGATCAGAGTATCGAAAGGATACCCTGAATCTTCCCACAGAAGCAGAGCATAATGGGACACCATTCACATATTTGGACTGTGTAGTACGGTACAGGCTGCAGGCCCATTGGCTCACGCTGTGGACCAATGGGTGTTACAACTCTAACGTACGGTGTCAGTCGGCAGGCAGCAAGTGGGTGGGGAGCTGCAGCCCACCGCTGACCGGGGCAGGGGCAGTGGGCTTATTGGGTGGGTGGGGAGGGGTACCACTAGACCACCAGGGTTGGTGTGGTGTGGCATTATTTTGTACTGACATCCGTGATCTTGCTGCGAGCGGTCTACTGGACCACCAGGGATATTGGACATTTTTATTTTAACTTCTGCCCGCAATTGGGCTGTGTGTGGTCCACTGGACCATCAAGGATATTGGATGATTATTTAATTCTACATATGCCTGCGATTGGGCAATGGGGCACATTGCCGTGCTGTGCAGGGGGCATCGGTCCCCGACGGCTGCAGCCTGGCAGTGTGCCAGGTGCAAGTCACCGGGGATTGGCGCACCTGCATGCAAATGGGGCCATAATGACATGCAAATGGCCTCATTTGCACCTTGCACGCATTATGGCCCCATTTGCATGTGCAGTTTTGAATAATGTGGTTGTTGCGCCTAATGCAATGGAACTTGCACTAGCGCATCCCACTGCTCCACTCTGGCCACTTGTGCTGGCACAGAGCCACTGCGCCATGTATATTGTGGATGGCCATGGTGCAATATTCAATGCTGCTGTGCCATGGCACAGCTCTGTTAAATATCACCCTGTCAATGCCCCTGCGCAGCCAAGTTGCACTGCACCCAGGCTTGCGCCACAGCATGACGCAGTCTGAATATCTGGGCCAGTGTATCTTAACATGAAAAATTAAATAAACAATTTAAAACAAAACTCCTTACACAATCCTAAAGAATCTCTATTGCATAAATGAAATACATAACAAGGACCTTGTGGAATACATGATTTATTTTCACTTGAGCTGTTTGACTTTGGGCACAGCACTCATGGCTTACGTCACTCGTGAGATCACCCAAGGTCAAACAGCTCTTGTGAAATTAAATCATGTATTGCACAGGTTCCTGTTATGTATCCCTTATTTATTTATTGCAGTCTTGGAATTTGACATACTTTTGAGTCAGGGACCCATTTACAAAGGTTCCATGTCCAAAAGAAATCATAACAGTTAACTAAATACAACAATGTAACATGACATGGACATAACAAAAAACAATCAGAGCAGTCATTGGGTCCAATTTCAGAAGGGGGACACATGGCTTGTGGCCAGCCCTGAGTCTGTCACAAAGTGACCTGCAAATGTATCAGTGCTCCTGGACGCAACCGTGCGGTATTCCAGAAGAGATGACACATTTGCGACAGTCTACCTGCTTTACAGCAGTATGCCTCATTGCCAGGGTCCATCCATGAACACAACGTTAGACCATCGGGGAGATGATCTAACTTTTCTGCATTGGGGACTTGCGGCATCGGCTTCTGGAATCGCATGTTTGACGCAAGTCAGCACTTGCATCAAACACCGTGGCACAAGTCCCCTACATTGTTCTGGACCCATTCTGGAATCGGACCCACTATATCAGACTTTGTCAAAGTTGACAAATAAAAACCCAAAATAGATAATCAGGGTAAAAGCTAAGATAAAATACAATAATGTATCAGTATGTGATCATAGGTGGTGAACAATAACTTTGTTGAAGTCAGTGGTTAACATGGGTCAGCCAAAACATATAAAAAGGAGCAGGGAAAGAGGGGGAAGGGGAATTGGTGGAAATCAAGGTTCAGAAGATACAGAGTGAGGTGAACTAGAGAGGAAACACATCAAGAGAGAGGTACCTATGAGGGGGGTGCAGAGGGGGAGAGGGTAGGGTGACTGGCAGCTGTTTAGCCAGGAAATTAGAGAATATGCGTGAGTGAAGTAGCTTAATTTGGCCAGTTGCAGTGGTTGAGAGAAAGAAGATACTGTCTGAGATTGCGTTTAAACCGCTATAACTTGGAGACAGTGCTATTTACTTATCAGACTCACTACAAGGTCAAGTCCTCTTGACAATTGCATTTGATAACAATGCTCAGGCACTTGCAATCAAAATTGCAATTGGCAACAGTGGTAAGACCCTCATTGTTCTCTCTGTTTATATCCCCCCCAAAGGATACTTGCATAGGCTTTAGTCTTATACCTGTCTACATCTCTAGCCTTGCAAATCACGTTGAAACAGTAGCTCTTGGTGACTTTAATGTAGACTGGCTTGCCCCTGAAGCTGACCCTCTCAGAGATGCACTTGCCACACTTAATCTCTCCCAATTGGTTAATTCTCCCGCCAGGCGTAACTATTGAACAGGCAACAGCACTCGATTAGACCTACTTCTTAGCAACCATCCTGAAAGGCTTATGGGCACTGAGGTCTTATTTGACTCGCCCAGTGACCACTCCCCAGTTATCGACTTCTGGTCTAACAAGGACCCTAAACTACCCCAAGGCAATTTACCAGCACGTCCTGAAAAAAGGGCAGCGGCAAAAGTTCTCACGTTACCTTCAGCAGTGTGACTGGATGCCTATTTTTTTAGCTGTTAATGTTGACTCTGCATTTGAGTACTTTATCACCACTTTCAACACAGCCTGTGATATCTTTGCCCTTCTCAGAACAAGGAAATCCAAAGGTGCCAGTAACCCCTGGATCTCCACCTCTCTCCTTAATCAGATGGCCGCTCGAGATCATCTCTGGCATAAAGACCATGCCACTGGGATCCCCTCTGACTGAGAGAGAGGTGCAAGGTGGCTAGAAGAAGAAGAAGAAGAATCAGCATTTATATAGCACTTTTCATACATCCCAAAGTGCTTTACAAGCAATGCTAGACTGGTAGTGAAGTGACTGAATGTGTGGTGGCGGCCATATTGCATATCATCACCCACACACAGCCTGGATAATTGCATGAACCAGTTTATGGGAAGGGGAATGTTGGCCAGGACACCGGGAATGTTCCCTACTCTTTTGCGAAGAGTGCCCTGGGTTATTTTACTTCCACCTGGACACCCACCAGGACAACACCAGGATGGGCAGAAGAGACCTCGGTTTAACATCTCATCCGAAGAACGGCACACCCCAGCAGTACAGCACCCCCCCAATACTGCACTCAGATGCCAGCGATTTTTAGGTGCAAGTCCAATCCCGATGCGGGACGAGAACCCACGACCTTCTGGTCCAGAGGCGGATGTGCTACCAACTGAGCCACGCTGACACACTTTCCTAAAAATACATGTGTTCATGTGTATTACAGCGTTCATGAATTGCATTATACGTGAACAAGACTTTTTTTAAAGGACTTAAATTTGTGTGATCAACCCAGTCTGTGCCACAAGCCTGGATATTCTAGACAGACTGACATGAGGAGCTCTGTAGTTTAGCCTGCCATGATTGTATGCCAGGGAGGGACAGTGGCATCTCCTACAGCACAGCTACCCAAGTTTACTCAAAAAGAGGAAGCAGTGCTGCTGAAGAGTTTTGTATGGCTCCATGAGGAAAGAATATAAGTCAGGGGTCGGGGTCTGGGCTGGGTCAATTTCTATTTTCCATTTGTAGAAATCCCACAAAATCCTGTTTTGACATGTGATAAGGTCTTATGGATTTTTGGTGGGATTTGTAGATTTCCATTCCTGTAAAATGTCACCTGCTAAAACGTAGGAAGTTTTGGTCTTTTAGATCACGGGTACCTTTCACTCCCCATGCTCTAATACAAAGACTTATTAGAAAACATTGCCTGACATTCAGAAAGGATACTATTGTTATGGTGTATTCAAACTCTGGACTTATATATATGATGCTAGGCAGGAGCCCATGACCAGATTTTCCAAATAACTTCCCTGGCACACAATGATCTTAACCAAGGTGTGTTGGAATCTGTTGCATTGCACTACTAGGGAACTTTCGCATACATTAGTAGAAGTGTTCACTATGGAAAGAAACCACACAAATGATGTCTTTTGTGTAGCACTGTAGCCACAAGATGCATTGCAGGCTGCTGTAATATGGAAACTGCTACAGACAAGAAACCAAGCCGTGATGTTGCCCACGTAGCAACTTCTTCACTGTTTCAGAATGAGTGGTGCAATTGCAGCTTCACCAGCTGGTCTGAATGTCACAGACAGTACACATTACACAGCAAGGCTTGTTAAGAGCAAAGGATATGGAAGTGAAGCTTAGTCACCCTGGAGAAGGAGAGTTTGAGACTTCTGGAGGCTCAACTAGTGCGTTACCCTTCCCACCAAGGAGACGTGGATTATTTAAAGGTACTGTATTCTATACATTTGTTGCATAGTAATTTGAGGTACAAGGGGACGCTAGGTTTGTCAAATCTCCCACTGCTTGGTCCATAAGCAGGGACCATAAGTACAGTACTGTATGTTCTGCAACCATGTACAGTATATAACTGCATATAAGTTGAGTTTTTTTGTCCCAAAAATAGGAACTAAATATAGGGGACTCGACTTATAGGCGAGGACACCTTATTCATGAGTTTTCAAAGCTGTAATATAGGAATTACTTGACCTATATCTGAAATCAACTAATATGGGAGTCCAAACTGGAAAGAACCAGTTTGTTTCATCTTTTGTATTCCTACATGAATCCAGTACTACAAAACCTGTTCTCTGTATGTGGCAACCTCAATCAAAGACTCAGAGAAAACATTTCAAAAAGGTACCCAGATGGGTGCCATATATGGTTTGACAAGCCAATAAGCATGGTAAAAAGGGGGGAGGGGGAAGTTGATACTCTTGATGTATATTAAAAAATCTGCTGAAATCACATGGAAGGGGGGACAATTTATATGCGATTACAACTTATATGTGAGTATATCTGGGTAATTCTTTATATGGATTCTCCGCTGTACTACCCAGGGTACCCAGAAATGTGCCTAGGCCTGTACTGTGCTGTCCTTATGTCCACTGTCTATGCTGGTAGGCTATTCCATCAGTTCATCACCCTTTGGAAGAAGATGTGACTCCTAATGTTACTTATGTGTTTACCACCATTTAAACTTTAGGACGACCAAAATAACTTTCCTACGTTTGGACCACCGTAAAGCAGCAGCACTTAGTGTTCCACCTAATCCTAGGGGCAGCTACCTTCACAACACTTCATTGTTCCACCCCCCATCTACCCCTTCCCATTCCCACTGGGCACCCCTTCCCCTCTCTGTCCCCGCTCTCAGGCCCCCCCAACCCCGTCTGATGATCTCCTAGCCCCATTGTCTCCAACCTTCCTTAAGTCTGTTCCTAACTTCTTGTGCAGGCATACACTTCACTATGACGCAGCTGTGCCTGTTCTCCACTCAGTTTATCCCCCCATAAGTATGCCTAACTCTGACGCAGGCACCTTCTCACCATTGCCGTCTAAATGTTATACCTTAAGCTAAATGCTATCCCAGCCTTGTAATCCACATCAATTTATTGTCTACTTAGCTTGTAATGTATTGTTTTGTACCCGTGCTATTTTGTACTTGCTTGGAATGTAATGCCTTGTAATGTAATGCTATGTACCTGTTCAATTTTTTACTTATAACTGATGTGGAACCTACAAATGAGCGTCCACTCACAGGTGTTCTCCAAAATATCAATAAATGAAAAATAAAAATAAATAAAGGACATGGCTGACCTTGTATATGCTCTTCAGCATGTGGAAGGCTAAGATCATATCCTCTCTTAGCCTCCTTTTCTCCAGAGTGAACATGTTAAGGGTCTTCATCCTCTTCTCATAGCTTTTGCGCCATACCTGTTGTTGACCGTTGATCCGAACGCGGTCATGGTATAGCACCTGACCTGTTCATCTCAAAGTGGAGCTGTTAGTAGCTCCAGTCATAGTTCTATGCTATACACACTCCTGTGGCTGCTCCCTGACTCAAATATCAGACTCGGGACAGCTGCAGGAGGTTATGGGATGTGCCTCTAGCGGTACTCAGTTCACTATGCCAGCAGAAGGGACAGTCGGATCAACCAGATAACCTGTTAAACAATAAGAAGCCACTAAGGTAAAAATTACATTTTTCATGCGAAACTGTTAATCAGTGGCTACTCCCCACTGAGGTGTAGGGCCTTGGGAAATTGACATTTCCCTTTAATGTAACATAAAAAAATAGAATTTGTTGGCAGATAAGGACTGCTAGGCCCACCCAGTCTACCAGTTTGTCCCTGCTTACAGTATACTGTCACTGCAGACCTTACCTGATCTCCTTCTACTTCTACTCCCCCCACTTACCTACTAAGATTCCTTTGGGTCTATCCCAAGCCTGCTTGAAGCCTTCCACTGTTTTTACTCCCACCACCTCTGCTGAAAGACTGTTGCAGGCATCTACCACTCTTTCTGTGAATAAATACTTCCTCGCATCCCTTCTAAATGTTCCCCTTCCAGCTTTGTTGCTTGCCCTCTTGTCCTGGTGCATTTTCTCTTCTGAAAAATACTTCCCTTCTGTAACTTATTTACCCCTGTGAGGTACTCATTGTTCCCTCCTTTCTAGGGTGTACATATTAATATCCTGTAAGTCTCTACTCATATTACTTATGATGCAACACTGAATGATGATAATGAGCAGGGTGTCACCTTGTGCTTCTTTTTTCTCTGGCTGTACTCTCAGGGAGTACAGTATAATTATTAGAATAGTATAGAGAACAGAGAGAATGCGACAGCTTTAATCTACATCCCTTTGTGCAGTTTGCAGACTAAATAAAAAAAGAATGAATTCTGATTGCTTTTGAAAACATCCTCCATGAATTGCACAGATGTCAGGTTTACAGCCTCCCCCCATGTTCTGCACTTGAAATCGTTCTAACCAGTCACCCACGCAGCCCACGCCATTGCAGTAGATCTATATCAGTGTCTTTCTGCTGTACACAGAGCGTAAACTGAAATTTGTAAATCATCTGTGAAGTTCTGAGCTACTGCCAGCCAGTGCAACTTATCTGTTCTTTAAGAACTCTTTATCTTCTCAACGACTATTTAGATTCACTTGGCAGAGTACTCACACTTTGAGATGATCTGTAACAGTTTTTCGTTCTCGTTGTTATTTGTGTTTATGAATGGGATTAGTGTGTGTGTGTGTGTGTTATCTTTACTGCCCCTTAACTGCACTGTGCTGCCCTGGGTCACTCTGAAAATGAGATGAATTAATCTCAGGCACTTTACAGTTTTCACAGAAGACTGGACAAGCTCTCTGAGTTTATGTGTGAGATATGCTTCTTGTTTGGGTCTTGCTGTCTGATACCAGCAGCAGGTGGATTTTTCTAACTGTGATATGACAGCAGAGGTGTCAACGGGGAATTTCCTTTGTATGATGGCACGATTCCAAAATATGCACACTACGCAGAACCATGATATTGTTAAAGGTCACAGTGTGAGACTGCAGAGTGCCATCTGACTTTCTTAGTAAGAGCCTAAATAATTCATTATGCTTTAGTCATTTTGAGATATTGGTATGGCGATCCGGGTACAATAATTGCTTATGTATGTAAAATATTAAATTCTTATCAGCTATACAAGCAGTAGAGTAAGGGAAAAGCAGTGGATCCATCTATTGTGTTCTTTTTTTTCTACCAGCATATTGTCCAGAATGGGGTGGGGATGGAACTGTCTCTGAATCTGAATAAATTAAAATATCAACATCAGTGCTGAAATTACACCTGAGCATGTGAGTTCAGGGTAACCAAATGGAGTGTGACTCGCACGTGTCCCACTGACCATACTATACCTCTTAACTTTTGGCCACTTTTATGTGGGACACTGACACTCAAAATGATTGACAGTGTGTACTAGCTGCACATTCAAGCAGATTTGATAGACCTCTAGGCCTTTATCTGCTGGCAAATTTTGTATGTTCGTAGGTTCGTGACACTGGCCCCTCATTATGTGGGATGCATCATCAAATATGGAGGTACATGCCAAATACTGCAGAAACCAGTACCTGACTGTGAGCAAGGTTTATTTTGCTTTAACTAATTCAAACATTATTACTTTCTATTTAGTCTCAGTGTACCATGCTTACCAGTGCAGATGACATCTTTCCCACAAGGGACAGGTGTGGGGACAGAGTACTTTTAAGGAGGCAGATGAGGGATATCCCTCATAGTGAGGGAACATTGAGAAGTGGACCACTGATAGTCAGTGGGTTAAACCTTTTTGTTTTATCACTAGCAGATGAACTTGTTAGACTGTCTAAAGCAAAGGCACAGTAGTGGCATCTCATTTGTTTGGGTGGTATGATTCCAAAATCTACACAAAGTGCATACAGTAGTTTACCCATGCTGGATTAATTACATTTGAAAAGAAATAAGCTACAGTCACAAATTATTCCCAAATAATTGTAATAAGTTACAGTTATTTATTCTGTGTAAGAAGTAGTAAGCATGGTGCTACCCATTAGCTTCCTGGGTAGCAGGTTGTGGTCTCATGCAGGGCTGGTTACCTGGGTTTGAAAGTGGACCCAGGGAGCCTGCAGGACAGCCTGGGGTCTGGGGAGGTGCTGCCAGGGAACTTGCCTCCTTTGCATGGGCATGCTGCATGCTAGCATGCCCTGATGGGGCACTGCCTGGTGCTGCACGGGTGATGGGTGGTGACACAAAAAAGATAAAAAAAAGGTTATGCACTCGAACTGCCAGGCATGACATCACTGGAGTTCTTGGGCCTCACCCCATATGTATTCCCACCAGCTTGACAATGGAGACAGAGGCAGATGGGACTGGGAGCCCAGGAATGCCTGACGAAGGTGCAGGTAGTGGCCAGGGCCCACAAAGTTGAATGCAAATAGTAGTAAGTAACTGTAATTGCAATGCATGCTGCTTTTGATATTACTTTTTAACATATGGATAGGTCATTTATTATGACTAGAAAGCATACCAAAATATTCTAGTAATAGCATCACTGTAAGGGCGATAATACTATCGATCCAGACTGATAATAATATCGTTCAGAGTCCGTAATACTATCGTTTGGAGCTCTGAATGATACTATTATCACAAAAAACTTAACAGCACAAGTGCAGGAGTCCCCAGATGATTCACTGGTTGGTATGCACCCAGACTATGCTACCAAACGACAGTCAAACATCATGATTGAAACCGTGGCTCACAATTGGCCGCTTTCTGTCTGCGGGCAGGTAGAACACTTTTAAGATCATGGTGGCCATCTTTTGCTTAGTGATAGTGTGTTGCGTCCTTAATATTTCCCCTTTTATTTTCTTTTAATTCTACTAAACAAAGGACATATCTGGTTGATCCTGTATTCTCCAAACAATCTAAAGGCAGGACTGCCCACCAAATTAAAAATTCATATTAGCTTTTGTTACAAGGCGTGCTTACAGAGCGGGGGGGGGGTGAGACAGAGCGGCGATTGGCCAGGTCCGAGATAGTCCTTCACTGCAGCGGTTGACTGCCTGACGACACAAAATGATGAAAAAAATAAATAAATAAAAATCGGATTCATATATTAAAAAAAATAACAAATAGGTTAGTGTGCATTACAAGGTGGTAATTCCATCTTCATGGATCTGTGGACAAGAAAACCTCTCGAGCTTCACTCTCAAGGTTCTTATGTCCCCAGAACCTCTCGATGGAATGACTCCCTTGTAATACATACTAACCTATTATTCTATTTATATTACTTTTGATAAATTGTGTGTAGAGTTTTTTTTCTTTAGTACAAGCCTACTGCCCCCTTGTTTAGCAGTAACATTCACTCCCTGTTCTCTCGTAGATTGGTACAGTAGGTAGGTTGTCAAATGTGCAGTGCCCTTTTTCCAAACAAGTGCAGTTACTTTTGTTGAGGAGCTCATGGGAGCGTAGCTGGGGTTAGCCACCCCTGAAACTGCACCGCATGATTTTCACAGTAGCGCGACTTCATGTTGTCGGTTTAGGCACAGGAACTATACCGTTTCCCATCAAGGAGAGAAAGAGTAAAAGCAGGCTGCTGGGTTGTGCCTGGGGGGTGCAATAGAGCCCACAAGCACTGATTAATCCTGGCGAGGAAGAGGAGAAAATATTGCTGCTAAAAATGGTAGGCAGGGTGCTAGTACTAAAACAGACTCTACACAACTTCTCAAAAGTAATATGTGTTACAATACAGTTACCTAAGAGCTTTACAAGCTATGAGAAGCCCATGATGGCCTATCTGTAAAGGTATTCTGTGCTCACCACACTGGGTACAGTTGTACTCTACCGCTCCAGTGCCCTGGTAAATGCTGGACTCCCAGGAGATATAGCAGCTCTGTGTTTCACTTTCATGACTGCAGTAACATATCGATTGAGACATGCCTGAGTGATGAATATCCCTGGCTGCGGAGCCCCACACCACCATCATGTCAGTCTGCACTAAATTTCATTCATAGCTCTGCCTATCACTTTCCACAAGGAAAGAAATTCAAGTGGATACAGAGGGAATTCAGGGATCCAAAGCTGTGCCACATGCTATGAACATCCAAGCTGAAGCCAGGATTGGCTCTCGAGTGGAACTCCTGCTCCATGCATGACAGGCGATTTTTGTCATGTCAGACACCATTTATTGTTGATAATATACCTTTTTTGTGCTTGTCATTCCTCTTTCAAAATTGTAGGCTGCTGATCCCCACTGTAGTAACAGGTCATGTTGTTCCATCAGGCTCTCTCACACACCAGCTTGCCATCCACTCGCCCTCCCCACAAGTGGAACTGTGATCACCCGCCAACTTGCCTGCCTCACTGCTTCAAAATAAAAAAAAAAAAAAAAAAACATTATTTGTGCTGCACGACAAGCACACAACTTTTGCTGACAGTATCCATGGCAGCAGCACGTACAACATAGAAAAGCACTGTCCCAGTGGACGGATGCACAGTGCTCTCTGTGTGTAAAACTGATAATTTATTAGCAATATTTTATAACATTTATTATATTTCTGTGTCTTTAAAAACGTTGAGTTTTTTTTTATTGTGTTTATCCACAATTTTTTGGGGGGGGAGGGAGCTTGTGTGCCTATGGACTCATTTTATAAGCACAATAAGACACTTTGGGGCATTGATTGTACTGGATTTACTACACTTCCAGGGGCTGAAGACATTCAGCCTGTGGCCTTACTATGTCCTGGTTGCACAGTAAAACTGACACAACCAACGCCCTGTTATGTCTTGTTGCTTATTTGCTTCTCCAGTGACGTGTGAAGCTCATTGTCACTCTCTGACCCGAATGTTGGTAGCCCTGCTGAAGAAGAACTGTGCAGAAGGCAGAATTCCATTGATGGAATTCATGTGGCATGGTAACTGCTTCAGAAATGCTATTCAGAATTTCTTTTTCAATTCAACTGAATTCCACAAAAAGCATTTCTAGTACTGCTGTGTGAAAAGCAGAATTCTGTCCTAGAATTAGCACACAATGACCATTCTGCCAACATAATTTCTGCTGTAATTTCACTGAATTTTCTGTGGAATTCTGCTTGCTCTGATCCCATGGAATTCTATTCACTAGAACAGCATTTTTCCATGGAAAATCATTCTGCAACCATTTCCATTGAAAGTATTGAGATCCGAAGAATAGAATTCTACATAAATGTTGAGGAAAACTCATTCTGGCTTTTTCTGCCACGAAATTCTGGCATTACACTTCAGAAAAAATGTGGCAGAATTTCGGCAGAATTTTGAAAATTCCATTCTGCCGGAATAGGAAAATTCTGCACACCACCAATTTCTATCTAATGCATGGAACGAATTTCTACACATCATGTAAAGTGGGGAATAAAAAAAAATTGGTTTATGTAAACCACGGATTACTAATCTGTGAAAATCATTCTGTCCTTGAAATGTCAGAATTCCTCTTCCATTGGAATTCTGCACAATTATGCAGAATTTTCCAAAATCACATGGAATTCTGTTCTGTTGGGCTTTGAAAGTTCTGTACAGCACTACGCCTAATTGGTGCTTTGCTTGAGAACCCTGACAATGGGGCCTAGTGCTGAGAGCTAGGATGAGGATCTCCGCACTGCACTGCATGTGTAAAACAATTTTTTTTCTAGTACACTATGTGACTTGATGGGCTTGATAAGGATGTAGTGGGAGGGTGGTGGGGCAGAGATGAGCAGAGTGTGGGTTGAACTATATTAAGAATGGGAGCTACTTCAGACTACACACTTGCTGCTATATTATAGAAGTGCTGATAAACCATTTTTATTGCCAGATATACTATTGCTTGTTTATTTTGAGCATTTCTGTTGTTGCTGGGTACTTCCTGACTTGAGCCACTAAGCAGTGTGGGATACTGGAGGACTGAGGGGCTAGTTCCTGACATCTCCTGCTTAATATCTGCTCCATTCTGTTTAAAAGCTCTTACAGGGGGTACTAACAGACTGGAAACACCTTTATTGTTGCCATACAGACTTCCTAAAGGCTAAATTGTATTAACTAGTACAAAGTAAACTAGCATGAAACCGGAAGTCGCGCTACGATGCACTTCCAGTTTCAGTACTTTTAAAAACTCACACTAGTGAGTGAGGCGAGTGTGCACGGGGCTGCACACAGAGACATGTGCATCTGCGCGTGTCTACTATGTCCACCAGGGCAAACGGGCATAGGACCCTACCATCAAGATCATCAATAAGGTAATAAGACAGAATATGGTCTTTCTATCACTATTGTTTAAATGCACAATAAATTACTACTAACCATGAAAAAAGCAAATAAAATATGTGTGTCGTGCTCAATGTGTACAATGGGTAAACAAATACCTAACATTGTCTGTGAAAGATGTAGCTTGGTACAAAGTTTACAGGAAGAAATCAAATGTTTACAGCCCAAAGATAATCTTAAACCTGAAATCAAGGCTTTAGAAGACTATATAGATCAGATGTCATTGCTGGTTGAAATTAATACATCTATTAATGACTTGTACTGTACCTTTGCTTCTGTAGATTATACAGTGGTCCTGCCTCTTCAATTCCTTTACCAAATATCTTCCTACCCATGCAGCACTGTTACTTACCATAAACTTAACCAGCAGATTTTGGAAAGACCATTTTCCCATTAAATATAACTGCAGAGTTCTTCATGGCTGCTCTTACTGTATGCTTTATTCAGATAAAGCACCAGCTGCTGTTTTCTTGTTATTTAGTAATAATGCCTCTTTGTGGCCTTTTGCAAAAAACAGTCCTGCAGAATAACATACTTGCACAAAGGGACCGGCGGGGGTAATCATATCAGATGATCTTAAGGTTAGCAAGCAATGTGAGAAGGCAGTAGGGAGGGCTGAGGGCATACTGGGATGTATAGGGAGAGGCATCAGCAGCAGAAAACAGGAAGTTGTTATCCCTCTGTACAGACAGTTGGTGAGACCCCATCTGGAGCACTGTGTCCAGTTCTGGAGACCCCATCTCCGCAAGGACATAGACAGGATAGAGGTAGTCCAGAGGAGGGCAATTAAAATGGTGCGGTCTGCAAGAGAAGCCGTATGAGGAGAGACTAAAGGAGCTTCATATGTATACCCTTGAGGAAAGAAGGGAGAGGAGGGACATGATAGAAACTTTTAAGTACCTCAGTGAAATCAACAAAGTCCAAGAGTGTAGCATCTTTCAGAAAAAGAGACATGCAAGAACAAGGGGATACAATTTAAAGATAGAAGGGGGATGGTTCAGTGGCAATGTGAGGAAGTATTATTTCACAGAGAGGGTAGTGGATGCATGGAATAGCCTTCCTGAGGTGGTTGTGGGGTCTAAAACTGTGGGAGAATTCAAGAATGAATGGGACATACATAAGGCATTTCTTGTGGGGGGGGTAGGAAGAAATAGGCTGTTGGTTAACTAGGATCTGTGGCCTATCCTGTAGATAGGGAAATGGGCAGACTAGATGAGCCTAGCGGTCCTTATCTGCTGTCAAAGTCTATGTTTCTATGTTTCTAAGGCTGTGGTTGTGTAGATTGAGACAGTTCAATCAAAGTTACCTGCATATGGGAAAACAGTATTTGTCAGTGGAAACTGCCTGTTTTTTTTTCCTGAAGCAAGAGCTAGTAGGGCTCTGGGAACACTTCATAAAATCCTGCCACCTGGGATCAATAGTGTTTTTTATGGTTTATACAGTAGATGAGGGATTACTTCGGACCTGAATATGAATCCAAAAAGCAGGCACTTACCTCTGTGGCTGAGATCGGATCCGCATTCCATCAAAAGGATGCACTTCCAGTCCAGATACATATTGCACAATATGTCCCTAACTGAAGTGCAAATTTACTGAAAAGGCAGACCAGTTGAAAACACCCTGATAGTTGTTACTTCTCACCTGATCTGCCTTGTCACGAAATGTGTACACCTATAAAGGCTATATTGCAGTCTTGGGATCTGAACATTCCCTTTGCTGTTTCTGGGTGGTGGTGGCCAGAATTATAACAGATTCATGGCTCCTATCAAGCATGAAGCACATGCCTGCAGTTTTCAGTATTCATTTCACCCTGTGCAGGTTGTTTGCAAGGCCTTTTGGTGGCATGCATACTGGCTTAAAACTGAGTCACTCTAAATCCCTTCACAACGATCTGCAGGTAGTTACTTTTTGTCTCTTGTGGGCTCTCAGCCTGAGCTGTGTGTGCCATTTATTTTTTTCTGTTTTCTGACTGCCTACAGCCCCTGCACTCACCAGTGTATTGGGTATGTCAGTCCTTGGGTGGTAGCTGCCACCAGCACCCTCTGTGTAATTCCAGCTAAGAACACACACTGGGTATACCAGTCTTTCACTCTGTACTCAAGCTGTATTGCTGTTGTGTGTCTTTTCAAAGATGAATAAATCCTGTCTGCTTCTTGGAGATGAAAATGCAGTGAACTCACATTAGTTTTGCAAAACTAAGCTCTATTTAATTTCTTTTTATCTTCTGTTTATGCACCCTACCCCCGGAACTCTCTCAGGCTACTCCTGTTTGCCTGATACCTCTCTACCACCCACCTGATCCCCTGTCTCAGATGCCTTCCATCATCCTCCTGCCGGTGGACTCCCCAGCTCTGAGCCCCCTGGGGTAGGGCCGTCTCCACTCTGGCGATCTATCTATAATCGAGTGTGTCGGCCAAGAAGGTGGAGGAGAAGGGCCGAGGATGGAGACAAGGCCTGTTGTTGGCCATGTGGCAACGTGGCTCAGAGGAGAGTCATCATCTATCTGGGATCGGGGGATTTTCCAAGTTTTGTGTGTTTTCCCCCTAGGAGTGCAGGCATGCAATGATGCCCTCACGGCCATGCTGTAAGCATCTGCTGAACTCCTTCCCTTACTGTTCCATGTGCTAGCTGTGCCCCTGGTCTCCATCGCGGGGCCACTGCTACACTGGGGACACCCTGGATCCCTCCCGGGGTGGGGGAGCAGTCCATCAGATGCTCAATCCTATTCTCTCCCCTGCCGACCCCCGGTGCCAGAGCTCATTCCTGAACTTGGGTTACCGGCCAGGTGTGAGATGTGGTGTCCAGCACCTCAACCCTCAGTGCCACTGGGCTGACCAATCTCTGTTTATTTAGGTGCAAAATATCTATAATTCATCTGTTTTGGTACAAGGTGTTACACGCCTTTTATTATAGATGTGGAATAAAATCGTCAGTTCTAAGAAGTGCAGCACCAGGCTCTTGCTTTAGATAGGCAGAAAAAGGGGAAGCAAAAGGCAAAAATAGGAGGAGTTAGGGGAGAGGGTCTAGGAAAGCAGGGGAAGAATTCACACTAGAGGGTGGTCTCATTGAATGCAAGAAGCCTTGGCAATAAGACGTTAGAACTGCAGGTTTTGATGGGAGAAGGGGTGATGGACATAGCCGCAATAACTGAAACATGGACCACCCAGTACCAGGACTGGGATCTAGCAATCCCTGGTTACAATCTGCACTCTAGGGACAGGGACAAAGGGAAAGGGGGAAGGTAATTATGTATGTTAAGGAGGGGATATTATGCAACAGAGGAGGAGGAGGAAGGTGAGGAGGGCAAGGTTGAAACCTATGGATGCACTTACAGAACCCGAAGTGTAGGAAGATGAGATTGGGGGTGGTGTATAGGCCTCCCTTCCAAAGTGTGGAATTGGACAGGGAACTGGGGGAACAAATTAAGAGGTGTAGCGAAAAAGGCAACACAGTGGTGGCCAGGGACTTCATTCTGTCGGGGTGGACTGGAACTCCCCAACCACTTCAAGTGCTGGAGAGCAGGTCCTCCTGGAGACCTTCCAGGATGGTTTTCTCACACAGAAAGTGACAGAGCCAGCCAGAGAGGAGAACATTCTGGACCTGGTGCTCATGGACGGAGAACTAGTCCAAGACATAGAGGTGAAGGACCCCTCGCAGGAAGTGACCACTGTACAGTATGGTTCTCCTTCAATCTGGGGAAGGAGGTAGCCAATACAAAAGCAAGAATGGTGGATTTTAAGAGGGCAGACTTTGGCAGGATCGGAATCATTTTGAAAGGGCACCTAGACAAGAGCAGCCTGGACGTGGATGCAGAACAGAAGTGGGACATCGTAAAGAGGGGTCTGGCAGAGGCCACTAGCTCTTGCACCAAGTGCCATAGTAAGAAGGCCAGGAACAAGAGACCTGAGCTGGATGAATGGAGAGGTAGTGGAAAGGGTAAGGGAAAAGAGAGCGGCCTTTAGAATGCATAAGAGGTCTTACCAGGATGAGAACAGGGAAGAAAACATGAAGAAATCCAGGGAGGTGAGCAGAGCAGTAAGCACAGCCAAGGCTTCAAAAGAACTAAGGCTTGCACAGGGGATCAGGGAAGGAGAAAAGGATTTCTTCAGGTATATAGGAGAGAGGAAGAAGTGCAAGGACCAGATGTGAAGGATTAGGAAGGAGGGATGTAAGCTGCGTTGTTTAAAGATACGAACGAGACCGGGTCCAGTGACGGAAGAAATTTTATTTTTACCTACATACAATGGTAATGCTAGACACAGATAATTTCTTCAGTGTGATAATGGAATGCACAAGCTTATATACTGATTATTTAGGCGTGGTAATTTCCCTGGAACAGGTAATTACTAGCTTACTGACACAAAAGGCCATAGGTGTGGCAAGCATTCTTTGGGAAGTAACTAGGAGAGACCAATCCCAATTATGGTCTGACTGGAGTCAGCAATGTTTTTTTAGTCCCTCCTCCATTACGAGCTATCTCTGCCTGCCCAGATAAGGGGACATGGCTTTATGTTTGCTTATGTGCTTGCTTTCTTCCTTCTTCTTATGACTCACCCAAACCACAGCTCAAGGCTACATCTAGTCTTACGTTATAATATTACAAGGGTGCCAACAAAGGTTATATAGGGATAGGGCAATATGGGGACAGACTCCTCTGCCCCCCATTACAAGGGAGGGTGGGTAGAGCAGGCAGAAGTACTAAATGAGTATTTCTTCTCAATGTTTACCAGGGAGAGGGATGGGCCTACACCTCAGGGGAAGGGGAAGGGGTCAGGGGGAAGGGAGGTACAGATGTGGAGATCCCAGTTGAAAGAGTGTTGGAGGGCCTAAGGTCCCTAAGGGTGGATAAGGCACCTGGTCCAGATGGAATGCATCCTAGAGTACTCAAGAAGTTGGCAGGGGTCCTGGTGGGATCACTGGCGGATTTGTTCAACACTTCCTTGAGTACTGGATATGTGCCCAAGGATTGGAGGATGGAACATGTAGTGCAGATCCGTAAGGGTGGGCCCAAGGGTGAACCTAGGAACTACAGACCAGTGAGCCTTACAGCCATTGTGGGAAAGCAAATGGAGACTATCCTTAAGGAAAGGCTGGTGTGTTTCCTGGAGGAGAATGGTCTGCAGGATGACAGACAATATAAAACTTGTAATTATTTTGATTGTGGTATTAGCCATGCACTATAACAGTGTGCATAAAAATATCTAACTAAAACTTAATGCCAAAAACATATGAATGCTTGTTTATTTTTTTTTTGGGGGGGGGGACAGGATGTCCCAGAGACAGCAGTGATCGAACTTACTACGCCAGCTGTAAAGCAATAAAATGACTGTTTTTATGGGCTGCAAAATATCTAAAAGCACTATAGTGTCTTTATCACAGACATTTATATTTCACCCATACCTCTCAATCTTTTGTCTCTGAAAAAAGAGAAATAGACATTTTTGGACACTCAAAATGAGGGACACATCCTCAAACATGGAAATACAAGCTCAGAACACCATGGAAACCATTTTATTTATTTGTGCAAAGTTTATTTTTCAGTTAGCATCTTAGAATGTTATTAATTTCTGCTCTTAAGTCTGATTTGACAGCACATTCTCTGTGTGGGCTGCACCTTTTCCATGAGGGACCAGTGAGGGACAGGGCAATTTTAAAAGGGTTAAATGAAGGACATCCCTTTAATCAGGGACGCATGAGAGGTATGATTTCACCAGTTAATAAAATGGGAATGTTAGTGCTGCCCTAGACCATCTGTCACCATCCCAGGGTATTCACACACTCCCACCCACTCATGTGTGGGTGACCCCGTGGGCTCAGCACAGGAGAAAATTCTGGACTTCAGATACATGGCTGAGACAGAGGTGCTACCCTGTAACTGAGGCTGAAGGTAAAGTCACCCTGACAGCCCTCCCCTGTAATCTATCTGCCCCACCCGACAGGAGCAACAAGAAGAAGCGAAGGTGAGCTGGCTGCAGACCACCTTACGTGTTGTGACCTCCCTGTATAAAGCACCACCAGAGTTGCTCATTGCTAAACACCACTGACTGCAGGTCTTTAGCAAAAGTAACGCCATCTTCTCCATACCCTGGAACCACCTATGTCTCTGCAAAGTCCCTCACTCGGTCTGCTGCTCCATAACCCATTTCCAACCTGTAGCTTACTATCTGTCTCTTTTCCTTTCTGTCCCTACTGATAGATGACCAACAGGATGCCACAACCCTGCCTCATTACCTCTACTCATATCGCAACACCATGTGTGTGGATGTCATCACAGAATGGATATAACAACCTGAATGAAGTCCCAAAGATAACCACATGGAGCTCTAATGAGTCCCTGATATCATTATAAAACCTGAAAACAAATGTAAGATTTATACACAATTCAGTTTATATTTCACATTTTATATAATGCTTTTCCTCTCTTTTTTGGTTTTGCTTTTTTTA
This sequence comes from Neoceratodus forsteri, assembly GCA_016271365.2. NCBI lineage: Eukaryota > Metazoa > Chordata > Ceratodontiformes > Ceratodontidae > Neoceratodus > Neoceratodus forsteri. The sequence goes on from CM028130.1 coordinate 1,592,002,687, forward strand.
CTACTGAGGACAGTTGTATGAAAGAGGATTACTGTCCTTCAGACTTTATCTGCATGCCTACACCTGACATCATAATTCCCCAGTTTATAACATGATAATTATCTCCACTGAAACAGATTGTGATGTTAGGTGTAGGCAAGGAGCCAGAACAGACAGTGCAGTGATCTTATTTACATACAAATATCCTTATGTAAAAAAAAAAGGTTAGAATTACTAAAAAAATATGAAATATAGGCTGAATAGTGTTTAAATATTACATTTCTTCAAAGTTGTTACAATGGTGTCAGGGGATCTTTAAAAAAAAGACTGCTCTTTGCAGAGTTGGTGGCAGCGCAGGAGTCTCAGTGGTATTTCTAGGTTTTACAATACATTTTTAAAATACCACTGTGAGTACCATCCCGTCTGTAGTAGATTCAGAATATCAGCAACATTTTCTCTCCACTGATATCCAACATGAAAGACACCGTACATGTTGTTTTGTTGCTGGGTGATCTGAAGGATGTAGGTAGAAATTTACAAAATGTGCACCCACTGACCAATCTGTTGACCCCCAACAAATTTTAGTGATTCCTGTAAGGATTGCATACACAGACACACACACACGATAACAGATAGTTAATTAACACAAGTAGAACTATTCTCAGCTCCCAGGTTCAACCAACAAATGCACCTGATCCCAACAGAATCTAATGATACAACATGCAGGCTCAACTCCTCCTCGAACCTGCAATGGGGCCAGCACCATGTTAGCTGCAAAATATGTGGTTTAACTAAAGAGCATTATTTTGCATCATCCAGTAAAAGAGTCAGACGGACACAGAGAACACTTTTGGATGTCTCTTCCTTCAGTCAGGGTAATAAATTGAGCTGCTTGCAAGCACTGGAAGATCCTGCTGTGTATGCCCCTCTATTGCTGTAACATCTTGCTGAGCTGGACTGTGCTGCTGCTGAGTGATTGGAAACACTGTGTTTAACTGCTGACTTTGAACCTGTTCAGAACTGCTGTTTTACTATTTCTAACAGAAGGGCTCTGTGTTTTCCTGCTTAATTACCCTGTTTAGTTCAACTGTGCTCAGCTGGCCCAGTGGCTGAGTGCTTTAGTTAGGGTAATAAATTGAGCTGCTCGCAAGCATGAGAGCGCAAGCGCCACTCGGCAGAAGAAATAAGTAGGGATGTAAGTTTGTCATGGCAGCCATACACATCATTGATTCCATGATGCTTGATCTTTATTCAGGACTTCCATGACTTTCACTAGTGTCATCAGAATGTAGCAATGATGACAGTGCCACAACATTTACTACTGTTTACTAATGATTTCATGAACAAACAATGAGCCATTAAAACCTCATCCATGACAAACTTACATCCCTAGAAATAAGGGAAGATATAAAGGTTACTGGCATTTTAAAACCACAAATTGACACTTATATTTGTGTGATCAAGTGTTAGAAACATTTTTTAAGAATGAAAATGCAAAAGTGCTTAATAATGGTGGGTTGTGTTCTGGGGCTGATGCTTGTGAATTCAAGTGTTTGGATCCTGGCAAATAATGCCGTGGGTAAGTTTGAACAAGGTAGATTCAAAGATAATTTTATATATTCAAATCTTCTTTGTGAATTTAGACATAATATGATGTTAGAATTAGAAGTGGTAGGGTTGTTGAACAAAAAGTCACAGTATAGAATAGGTGGTTATAGTGTACCAATTCCTAACTTATGCCCAAATATTGTATTGTCTTTTTGTTAACTCTATCTGGGGATATAGAAGTAGACCCAGGTCCCAATCTGTATGGTGATCACTTAATTTGGGGGAAGGGGGGCCTAAGAGTGGCACACTTGAATATTCATAGCTTATTTCCCAAAAAACAAGAGTTAGAGGCTTGGGTCTTAAAATATGAACTTGATGTTTTGAGTTTAACAGAAACTTGGTTAAACCTTCAGTAACTAATGGTGTCTTGGCCTTAGATGGTTATAAAATAATAAGAAAAGACAGGGCAGGTAAAAAAAAGGGTGGAGGTATACTTATTTATTATAAACAAGAATTAATTGTGTCTAAACTGGAGTTAAAGGTTGATTCCCCATTAGAGTGTGAATGGTTATTGATTGAGATAAAACAAGGGGATAATTATAAACTTAAACATTGCACTGTTTATAATCCACCAAAATTTGCACGTAAAGGCCTTGAAGAGTTTTTGCAATTTGTTTCAAATTACCAATTTAGTGGTGACTTGTTAGTGTTAGGTGATTTTAATATTCATTGGGACTCCTGTGATGCTTCTAATATGGAGTCCTTGTTGATGAATGCAGGTTTGTGTTAGTTAATACAAACTTTTACACGCATGAACCTGAAGACAAATAATCATTCAAGTTTGGACTGGATTTTGACTAATAGTCATACTAAAATGATTAAGATTGGAGTCTTACCAGATGTTATCAGTGACCACCTGGCAATATATTGTACGTGGAAATCAAAGAAAATAAAGCCTCCCCCTCGTTTGATTACCTATAGAAAGTATCCCGAAGATTTAGATGATGGATTAAAGTCTGATTTAAGAGATGTTGATTGGTCTTACTTGGATGTAATATCTTGCATAGAGTCTACAGTAGATTACTTTACAACACAAATTTTGGAGTTACATAAATTCTGCCCAACACTAACAAGGAGAGTAAGGGGAACAGTGAATAAATGGATTACTCCAGAGATGTTTAAATTGATGAAACAAAGAGATCAAGCATAGAAACAATTTTGCTTGAGTAAAAATATTAGTGATTTTCAAAGCTATCGGAAATAAAGAAATGGATGTAAGATAAAATTAAGGTTATGTAAATCTGATTATTATACAAAACAACTAGATCTAAATTTGTCAAATCCAAAAAAATTCTGGTCTTCAATTAAATCTTTGGTGTCTCCTCCCATAGATGTACAATCAGGTGAGTTCCTTGTTGAAGGAGTTACAATAAAAGATCCACAAGAAATAAGTACAGCCTTTTTACAACAATTTTTGGATATGGGTAAATATAGTGTAGATAAGGATGATCAGGATTTAAAGAACACAGTTATAGCATCTCAAAATGATTTAATATTTCATTTTAAAGAAATAGAGCCCGATCAGGTACTGAAAATTTTAAAGAAAATTCCTTTAAAAAATGTTGGAATTGATGATATTCAGCCACGGTTTTTGAAGTTAATATCTTCATACATTTATAAGCCTTTGACAAAAATATTTAATTTGTCCTCAGAAATAGGGATCTTTCCACAACAATGAAAAAAAAACGTAATAAGACCAATTTTTAAGGGGGGAAATAGTAAAGATTTGGCGAATTGCTGCCCTATTTCTCTTCTCCATCCTTTAAGTTTCAAGTTTATTGCAGGAAAGACTCTGTTGAGCAAACTCATTCACAAGGAGGTCCAGAGCCACATACACATACAGTTCACAATGACATAGAAAGGAGAGATAAAATGTAGAACAACAAAGAAAAAATATATAATACAAGAGGCATACACAATAGAAGTCCTTATGATATATATGCAGTACATTCCAGCTTTAGCCTTGCCCTAAATTAAGCAACACATTTCAGCTTAATAAGTAGAGGGCCAGTTGGTACCTAGGAAGCTGACTTGGCGTTGAGGGGCCTAGTAGCACCTACATATGTCTTTTAATTTAGAGATAGCTAGTGTTTTGTAGGAGTTAATTGATATGATGCTGGTTAGCTTTAGCATGCTTATAGTTGGTTCCAAATGTTTAGGAGGGCGTTTGGCCAGCTGTGGTACGTGTCCTGGGAACATCTAGTAGGATAAGGCTGGATTTCCTTAGGGAGTAGGCGCTATGCGAGATGTGTATGAGAGACGTTAAATAGAGAGGCAGTTTGTGGAGTAGTAATTTGAGGATCCAAATGCCAGCATGCAGGAGGTGTCTGGTGGCAAGAGAGGTCCACCCAACTGCTGCATAAAGATCACAGGGGTGGGTCCTGTATGCAGAGTTAGTAATGAAGCGAAGAGCACAGTGATAGAGTACGTCCAGTTTAGATAGGCTCAAGGTTGGGGAGGAGATAAAGATAATGTCTCCGTAGTCAAGCAAGGGAAGGAATGTTGCTTGGACAAGTCTTTTGCAGGTTGTGAGAGAAAAGAGGGTCCTATTTACTTTAAGTAAAATTTTAGAAAAGATAGAGGTACAAATTAGAGATTACTTACAGTTGACTGGGCTTCGGGCTCCTGAGCAGCATGGCTTTAGGAAATTTCATAGTACAGGAACTGCCTTGGCCAGGTTCACAAATCACATCAGTGAGACTATGGAGAGGGGTGAGCTCACTGGTGCTGTTTTTGTGGACCAGTCCAAGGCATTTGACCTTGTTGACCATTGCCTGCTGCTCAGGAGCCTAGCTGCCAAGGGATTATCCAGATTGTCATTAGAATGGGTGGAGAGTTATTTATTAGGTAGGGAACTACAAGTTCTTTATGAGGGTTCAGTGTCAAGGAGTAGAATTTTAGAAAAGGGTGTAACTCAAGGGTCAATCTTGGGACCCCTATTGTTTTCCATATTTGTGGATATTATACCAAGTAAAATTCTTAGGGCTAAGACAATCTAATATGCTGATGATATAACATTATATAATAGCTCTAATTCCTTAGATAAAATTGCTGAAGATTTGACTGTAGATGTTCAGAGTCTAGAAAATTGTTTTTTGGACTTAAAATTATCATTGAATATTTCAAAAACCAAGAGTATGATATTTGCCTCTAAACAAAAGTTGGTTAAATTAGGGAAACTGAATATGTTTGGTAAAAATTGAACTAATTTGTAACAGGTGCAATGTTTGATGTTTGGGAATGAATTTGGACTCATTTAACATTTTCAAATGATATATTGACTTTAACAAAATCAGTAAATCAGAAATGAGGGGTTTTATTCAGACTACAGAATGTGTTAACCTTACAAGCCAGGAAACGTATAGCCCAAAGTATACTTCTTTTTCAACGGAATTATAATTCATTTTTGTTTACTAGTTTCTCTAAAGATGTGTTAAATAACTTAACAATGACTTTTCATAGTATTTGTAGATTTGTTTATAGATTGCCTTATAGTACACAACATTGTACTTTATATCAAGTTTCAGAGTTTCTACCGCCTAACTTGAGTTCCATTTACTCTCTTTGTTGTAAAACGGATAATGTATTGAGACAAAAAAGTCTCTCTCCCTTGTATTCTCTGATATCTGTAAGGGAAGCTCCGTGAAACTTGAGATCAAATTTTCTTTCTTGTTTAAATTTGAAAGTCACTAAAACTAAAATGGGTGCTCAGACTTTTTCTATCCAAGCACCAAAATACTGGAATGATCTTCCAATTGAAATGAGAACCATGAGTGGTCATAATTTATTCAAAAAGAAATTGAAGCATCATTTATTGAGTAGTTTGCAATGTCACTGCTATTTTGAATAATTTGTATTATATTGTTTGTCTAATATGTCATGTATTTGTATTCCTGTATTAAGTGAATGTAAAAGTTATCTTTTTGGATAACATCTTGTGACTATTTTATAGTCTCGGGTCACATATGAAGAAGGGCCTTGGCTCATATGTTTACCCGGTTAACAAAATAAATAAATAAAAAAATAACATCCATGTCTTTCATAAATAATCAGGCACAAACTTCAGAGAAATTAAATTCCATTTAAAGACGGTTGTTTTTCAGTAAGAAGTCCACTGGAGTTTATGTTGTCTTTCTGCTTTACAGAGATATTCATGTGCCCATTTTGTTTTCATCGCTATGCAGGAACATCCATAAAAGCAACATTTACCTCTTGTTTAACTAAAAGCCAGATTCTGTGTTTGCTCATGCAGTTATTATTTAAAAGTTGATATTCAAATGCAGTCTTGATGTTCAAAAAATTCAATATTAGTGAAAGCCACTGCTTAGAAAGGTTGAATTCAGCTGATAGCTAAATACTATATTCCCACACTTTGTGATTATTGAGAGGTTGATACTATAATTCTACTTAAGTTATTCAGCAATAATGACATTTTAATAAACGGATTGTGAAAATAATGCTATTGAAAAGTATACAAAAAATTATTGGTAATGCCACACTCCTTAAACTGATAATACCACTGTTTCAAAGTGATAATAGTATTGTTCAGAGCCTGTCATACTATCGCTCAGCACTCTGAACAATACTATTATCACTGAAACTGAAGAGTGCAAGTGTAGCAGTCTCCTATGCCAGGCCATGTTAGGAGTGTCAATCAAACAACAGTGCGGCCCATGATTGGACACTTTCTCTCTGTGGGCGGGTGGAACATTTTTAAAAACATGGCAGCAGTCCGTATTCCATCCTCTGCTTTTTTGCTATTTTTTCCACCTTTTTTACAAAAATGGACTTATCTGGTTGATTCTTCATGCTGCACATAAACTGACAAGAGGTAGGACTGCCAACAAAAATAAAATGTTTTCTGTTCTAGCCTACTTACCAGGCATGGGCAGGAGGGAAGGGGGGTGGAAGATGAGCGAGGAGTGAGGACACAAAAGTCAGACACTGCAGCTGTTGGCCATGACCAAGCCTTTCTTGCCAACTGCCCCTCAGGAAAACACAAAAATTGGATCCATATATTAAAAAAAATAAAGGATAGATTAGTGTTCATTACCAGTGACACCATCTCAAGGTTCTGGACACAGGAACCTCTCGAGCTTTGCCCTTGAGGTTCCTATGTGTCCAGAATCTGTCAATGGTATTATTCACTGGTAATGGACACTAACCTATCAATCATCCTCTTTATATTCTATTTCACTGCAGTTAATAATACAGTGCAGTGTGTTGCATATAACATATAGAACGTTTTCTTCCTTGAACAGCATTAACCTCTATTCTGACAATCAAATGCAGTTGTATTAACCCTTAGGCTGCCAACAGAATTAGAACGTATAGGAATTCTGGACAGATATAGCAGTCAGCGGCCCAGCAACGGTTAAACTGCGCAAAATTCTGTTAGGCAGTACCTATTATGTAATGGATTTAATTTACTTGACAATCAGGTTCCATACTCAGTTGTAATCCATAATCTAAATTGCAACTCTTACATGATGTACTCAGTAGTAAAAATACAGCAGATCTGCTTCTGTTGTACCTAGTTTACTGTATTTTAAGCAGCAGCATGTGTAGCCTATCTAATTAATAGTAGGTAAAGAACTGCTGACACTGCAACGAAAACTTTGAGAAACATAATATTTAGGAACAATTTGCCTGCATTCTATATGTATTCAATAGATTTCTCCTCCCCATTACTCATTACTGAGAAATGTGCTGGAAACGTGCTCTATATACCTTAGAGTTCATCTGCCTCTTTAGATTACTCCCTACTTCATGTCATAGTCCTCTGTTGTGACATCACAATCTGTTGCCATGGGAGTAATTGTGATGTCACAAGCAGTGCATTATAACATCAGGTAGGGAGAAAGCAACAGGAATAGATTAACTCTTCAGGAGCAAAGATCCCGTCTTCACTCAAATAGCGTCAGTAATAAATAATGGGGAGGTGGAATACAGAACTAATGTGAAATACAAGCTGAACTGTGTCTAAATGTTATTTATTATTTATTTATTTGTATTTTGGTAACCGGGTAAGCCCACTGAGAGCAGAGGTCTCTTTTTCAGGGGCGACCCAGAATTAGTTACAGGGAGAGACACACAAATGCATTCTTTACAGAGGAGGACTCATACTAGCATTATATACAGTAGTTACAATAATTAACACCATGTTATGTCTTGTTAAAGGTGTCCTAATGGCGTCAGCTGCTCTTTAAAGTGCAAAGTGCAATTCCATTCATTAGCTTCAGAAATGCTTGAAAAAGTGCTCATACAGGTTTCAATTAAGTGTCATTATGGTGCAGCCTTTGTAAACTTGTGGATTTAGCTGGAAAAATTCAGAGGAAAAAAACAGTGAGCATCTAGACCAAAAGTCTGCATTACTAATAAATGTCCAAGTAAAGTGTGACTGAAACCAGACTTACCAACTGCGAGGAATGGCTCAAATACTCAGCATCTCTTTAGCACTAGTAATTAACCAGAGTAGCTTGGAAATAGCCCAAGCTGGAGTAAAATACAGAGCCTAAATACAATACAATTGGTAGGTGCAACTGCATCACATGAAAAACTGGGATTCATCGACTATGCTGGAATCTATCCAACCACAAATTCAAAATCTGTAAACTGAATAATACATTCCCATTCAGAAATATTAAATATGTGCTTTTATAAGGTATACTTGTGGTTCACACCCTGTAGTTAAAGTACTTTCAGAGTGCCACCCCCAGGAAAGAAAGCTGGTGCCCTCCGTGGCTCTCTGTGGCTTGTTAAACTCTGGAATGGCACTTGAAGTCAGTTCACAATACAAATGCATGAAAATGGTCAGCAAAATTAATTCTTATTCGCAGCAGTATAGCACAGCCCAAAAAATTCAGTGACAGACTGAATACCATGTTGGTAGTGACCCCTCTTGTGATGTGTGGGCGGAGTGGTTAGGTAAAGGTTTAACTTTTCTTTCTTCTGCAGCTGTTGATAAGCAAACTGGTGGTGTCCTATTATGGAGACCAGGAGCCCGGGACTAAATCCTCTCCTCTGCCAGCCGATGCCTGCATTCAGAGATGCTCCTGTTGCTATGCAGTCTCTGACACCTTTTCAGCCTTCTCATGACCTGCACTTCCATTTTTTGATATTCCGATGGCAATGGTAGTAAATTTAAATCTTGCATGGCTAAGCTACTACACCACTACCTAATGCAGCAGTCAATCAAATTCCTGCTGTGCCGGGAACCTTATCGAACTCCTCAGCAGCCTCCTAATCTCTACTGCCCCCTCGCAAATGTTATGCAACACCAGACCGGAGTTACACAACAAACAATGTGGCAATGCTGGCTAGCTTTCGTTTGTTTTCTGCTGTGCTGCAGCAAGGCAAAGACAGGGCGAGTTTGTTACCCCCGGATAGTGAGTGTGTACACCGTGGTATACTTGGCGTACCGGTGGCTACACTTGGAGGGGTTGAGTGCAGGTCCAGGTTTAACCCAGGGCAAGATTAAGACACACTCTCAGCTTCTGACACTGTGTTGGGAGTCCCAGGCTCCAAGATTAATTATGTTAAGGGAGAGTAGGCTGAATTCGACACCGCTCGACTGGTTACTGGGCAGTGTTATGTAGATCAAAGGAGCCAGCCACTTTATAATATGAGTGGCTGGCTCCTTTGAACTACAGGGAGTTTCCACCCCACAACCAGAGAATGGTATCATGATCAGCTGTGCTGATCATTGCAGTGTCACTGTTGAGTCCATTGCAGGCTGACCAGCATTGGACACAACACTGACACACCTCTGAAATGCCATTCTTGGAACAAAATGTTTCTTGTACAAGCAAGGAAACATAAAAATTACTTCCAGGAAAGGAGGTTCTGAATGTCTGAAAGAATCTGAACTCAAACTCTTAGTCAGAAAGTTGTTATTCTGTTCTAAAATGGAAACCTGCCAATTTTATGTAGGTTCTCATCTTTCCTAGTAAAACTGCCCATATCAGCAGACATTTCAGAATTCTGCCAGCCAAGTACTGAATTCTACTGGCAAACCTCAGAGCCAGCCATGGAATTCTACTTCCATCATGTCAAAACTTTCTGTACAGGGAAAACATTTTTCCAGTGGCAGCACGTGCAATTTGTCAAACTTTCGCTAGCAGAAAATAAATTTGCCCAGTATGATTAAATACAGTTTGTAACAAAACAAAAACATTTAATCTCTGGCTGAAGAGAGAACAGCATTTTAATAGGAAATTAAGAAGGTATTTAAAAAAAAAAAAAGAACCCCTCTGCTAAAAGTTCAGCAAGGCCACGGCCAGCTGGGGGTTTACCTGAGCAGGAACTCTTTTCTCATGTTATACCCTATGTCAGTCTCACTATTTGCTGTGTATATTTATGGAATAACAATGGAGAAGCCGTTCATTTCTGAGGGATTAACAGCTGTTTGGTGGGCATTGGCCTAAGCTGCAGCTGTGGGCCACCTCTCACCAGCTGGTCATTAATCCAAAGAAATTATCAGCATTGAGGTTGTTACTGTGATTGTAAGTCTAACCGCAATAATGATTTTCTTTTTTCCTCCCATTTATTTATTTTATTATTATTATTTTTTTTTAACTCTGTTTATGCACCTTCCCCGTGGAACTCTCTCTTGCATCCTCACCACACCAAGCTCTACCTCCTACCTGAAGTGCCTCCTACTCCTGTCACCAGCCCATCGAACCCCCCCGTCTCTGAACCCCCCGAGGTGGGGCCTCCTTATCCACTAAGGGTGCTCTATCTAAAATCTAGCAAGCCAGGCAACTTATGGAGAGGAGAGTGCCCGGTATGTGGAGTGTGGCCTGGATGGCATGGTGCCATTGCCTATCCCCGAGGTCAGGGACTTTCATGAGTAGTTTCCCCCTGAATATGGATGTGCAATGATGTCTGCGCAACATAGTCATTGATGTCCGCTGCCACTCCGCCCCTTGTTTCCCGCTCAGCATCAGGGAACCCCTGGTCTCCTCCAGGGATCGCAACTGTGCTGAGCAGGCCCTGGATCCCACCCCAAGGAGAGGAGAACAGTCCTCCAGATGCTCAATCCTCTCCCTCCCCTGCCGACCCCCAATGACCCGGGCCAATTTCCGAACCTGGGTCGCTGGCGTGGAGCGAGGTATGGCGTCCAGTGCCTCAACCCTCAGCACCACCAGGCCGGCTTTCCCCCATTTATTTTTAACTTAATTAAGATTTTAAGTAGAGTACCATGAGCTGTGTGTGTTATACAGCATCAGTCAGCAGCTGGATTGGTCCTTTCTAAGACAGCAATGTCTGATCCAGTAGCCAATCATGAACCTCATTAGGCTCATGAATAATTAATTAGACCTATAATTCAGCATATGCTGCATGACTAAAACTGATGCTCTAAAGTGAGGCACCAAACCTAAGTTGTGAGTCTTTTGTTAATTGTAGATGTGTTAAAGGAAGTAAGAAGTATAATTTATGCAGGGACACACAACTGTATACAACTCAAAGGATATCAGTTAGTCCCTAGCATGTTCTTTTTGATGACAGCATGTGCACAGTAAATTGGGAATCTGACATTGGTAACTGAGTAAGTGTCTAACCAACTCAGGTTTTAAATCTACAGTCATATTCATTGTTCTCCTAGACTGACTTTTGTTGGCTACTTGTATTCAAAATGATTTCCTGTCACCTTTAAAAATGGAACTGAAAGGGCAAACTAATCAAGGGGGTGGCCACTCAGCGATGGAAACATTAAAACGAGGTTGATTGTCTCAGCTTAACTCTCTGTGCAGTCACAAGTCCATGGCACTGCAGAACTGACATTGTTCATTCAAAAAAGGATGAAACAATCTCACAAGGGAGAATTTTGACTCAAGCAAATGATTGCTAACTAGACAAAGTATATGGAAGCCCAAATTGCAACTAGACACACTGTGCCAGACCCAGGGATAAGAGAGTATAGATGCCTTTACTGTTGAACCCTCACCCTTTGTCAACACTAAAATACTGTGATAGACTCCTCAGGTCTTCCCGTATGCCCTGAGCCACCCACAATGGTGCTGCCACCACTTTTGGTGAAATAATAGGACCCAGTGTACTTGAGCTCAGATTGCTAGTGCTATGGGCACTTCAAATAGATGGGCCACCAGGGTTATAGTACTCAGTGAGTTCTGCAAAAAGACAGTACACAGAGACACATAGGACTTTGTGCAGCAATCCAATTTTTATAATGCAATTGGCAATGAGCTGATAACATTGGCATAACTTGATAAAACCTTTGCAGATTCAGTTTTTAATGTCTACCCATCACAGCAGGACCTCCCACCCACACTTGACTCATCTGCCCTAGGATTGGGGCACTTACATTTTGAAGTGGTGATACTAAAATGTCCACTGATGTACGTGAAAGCCCAAAGGTGGAGAAGTAAGGCATGATAGCCATGTGTCCTTCAGTTGTCAGAGGTCCTCTCCCATTCAGTCTCTTAAGAAATGTCTGAATAGACAGTTATACTGCAGTAAACTACTGCAGATACTGAACTTTTTTGGGAAAGATGATATACCAACCCAAGGGTCCTGTTTACTTACCAAAGATGCGTTGCCCAAATATTTCTGGTCACACACTTGACCTGGCTGTCCCTTATGCCTACCACTCTCTCTCTCTGCCTCTGAAGAGGGCTGTGTGGGATTTTCAAATTCTAACAGCATGGAATTCTTCAGAATTTCACAAAATTCTGACAAATTCTGTCAGTAGCAGAATTTCAAAATTTCAAAAGCGGATTGATTTTTGTGGATTAGTAATGGTAGTTTACTCACCTGGTAAAGGTGATTGTGTTACTGTATATCCATGGCACCTCCAGATCCTTACCTTATGGTTATGTACACCTGATAGGCTGTTTGATGCACATGTGACCTAAGTTTTGGATTTCGGTCCTCCACCAAGCCCTTCACCCCACCTGGGTTTTGTCAGTTTCGGATATTTCCATAGCTGTAAAATAACTTAAGTATATGCACAGACAGTAATCATTACTCTAGACAGTGTGTCCAGATTCTAATACTACTTTAATTAAATTAATAATATTTTTGTTTACATTCATATGCATTTATGTTTCTATATTCTTGAATGCCCTTATCAGCTGTATCATGCTTCCTTGGGTGGGATGAGGTGCCATGGGTATACAGTAACACAATCACCTTTACCAGGTAAGCAAACTACCATTGTATTGTTTGTATATCCATGGCACCTCCAGATCCTTACCTTAGGGTGATTCAAAAGCAGTGCCCTACTAAATTGGGTGGGAAGTGCGTGAGTACTACTATGTTTGTATTGTCTTAATGTCATGAGTGTCTTATTTGTCCTTTATTGTAGCTGTCATTAGCACCTTAATTCCAAAGGAATTTCTTGCTGGAATTTTGGTGTCAAGTCTATAGTGTTTTGTAAACATATGTATATTCGACCAAGTGGCCGCTGCGCAAATCTCTTGCACTGCGGCTGAATTTTGTTCTGCCCACGATGTGGCTATTGCTGTAGTCAAATGGGCCTTGATGCCCATTGGTGGAACCTTGTTACTTAACTTGTAGGATTCTGTAATTGCCCTCTTTAACCTGGTTGCTATTGTGGCCTTGGCTGCCACTGCTCCTTTCTTATGTCCTGTTGTTATGACTAATAGTCGCTCTGTCTTTCAGATGTGTGCGGTTCTGTTTAGGTGTTCTGTGAGCGCTCTCTTGACATCTAATGTGTGGAGGTGTTTCTTTCGGCTGTCTGTATGTTCTTCATAGAAGGTTGGCAATTGTATTGGTTGATTGTTATGAAAGGTAGAATCAATTTTGGGAATCAATGAGGGTACTGTATAAAGTGTCACACCTTGTGTGAACGTTGTGAAAGGTTCTTTGCAAGACAGTGCTGTTATTTCTCGATGTGGTGAGCTGAGCATATGGCTACCAGAAATGCTGCTTTTAGACCCATCTAGTAGTCTGTGGTGTCTGTAAGTGGTTCGAAAGGTGGCTTGGTAATGGGATTTAGCACCAATGTCAGGTCCCATGGAGGTACGCTGTTCCTTATGTGTGGTCTTATGTTGCTTGCTGTTTTTAAGAAACGTATAATATCCGGGTGTGATCTGGGGCATGATCCTTCGACTGTACCTAGTGCTGCTGTGATGGCTGATAGTTGTACTCTTAGTGAGGACGGAGTTAGGCCCTTATTCAGGCCTTGTTGTAAGTATAGGAGAATTTCTGCCTTGAATATTTGCAACGGGTTTATCTCCTTGTCGTCACCCCATTTCCTGAATATGTTCCACTATCTGGAGTACGTGAAAGTTGTTGTGTTCCTGTGGGATTGTAGCATGGTGTTGATTACCATAGTGTGGTATCCTGCATTCAGCAATCTCTCCCTTTCAGGAGCCAGGCTGTGAGATGTAGATTGCCTGGGTTCGGCTGTGTTATTGGTCCCTGAATGAGAATGTCCCTTTTGTTTGGCAATGTCATACTGTCCATTGCCATAGACATTATGGTTGTGAACCATGCCCTCCTCAGCCAGTAAGGTGCTACTAGGATTATGATCCTGCTTGACTGATGTACTTTCCTAGTACTTGTGGTATCAGTGGGAATGGTGGGAACACATATGAGTAGTCGTGTGTCCATGGGAGTGATAGGGCGTCTGTTCCCTGAGACTGGGGTTCTCTGAACCTGGAGAAGAATTTGTCCATTTGTTTGTTGTTGTTAGTGGTCATGAGGTCCATGGCTATGGTTCCCCATTTGTGTTGTATCCTTTAAAATATTGTTGAGTGCAACTGCCATTCTCCCGGGTGTATCTGTTCCCTGCTGAGCCAATCTGCTGTTTTGTTCAGTTTGCCTGCCAAGTGTATTGCTGTGAGGTGTAGTATGTGTGTTTGGGCCCATGTCATTATAGAGTTTGTTTCCCTGAATAGTCTCTTGCTCTTGGTACCTCCCTGCTTGGCTATGTAGGCTACCATGGCTCTGTCGCCTGATCTTATCAGTACTGATTTTCCCTGTATCTGTCTCTTGAATGAGGTTAGTGCGTGACATACTGCTCTCATTTCTAATACATTGATCAGCAGTTTCCTTTCTGTAGGAGACCATGTGCCTTGTGCTGCTTTGTGTCCCACTGCCACTCCCTATCCCTGTAGGCTTGCATCCGTGTCTATAGTGATGTTGTGTACCATCTCCAGTGGAGTCCCTTTGTTCAGGTTCTCCATGTGTGTCCACCATAGTAATGATGTCCTTGTCTTGCGGTCTAGTGTTATTGTATGGTGCAAGTTTTCCTCTGATGGTGAACCATACTTTAATAGGAAGGTTTATAAGTGGACGCAAGTGCCATTGTGTCCATGGTATCAGGTCGATGCATGATGACATACATCCTAGTACTGTTGCTACTAGAGCTATTGTTGTTGTTGCAGATTCTGTTAGTTTGCGCATGACTGCTATGAGATTTTATCTTCTGTTTTGTGTTGGCTGTACGAGTCCCTCGTTTGTGTCTATGTCTGCTCCCAGATGTTCTATGTGTTGTGATGGTGTTAGGCAGCTCTTTTTGTCGTTTATCACCCATCCGTGTTCTTGTAGGGTGTGAATTGTTCAGATGGTTGCCCTTCTTGTTTCCTGTGGTAACCTGGCCCGAATTAGCCAGTCGTCCAAGTACGGAATGACATGGATTCCTTGTTCTCAGAGTATTGCTGCTAGGATTATGGGCACCTTTGTGAACACTCTTGGTGCAGATGCTAGTCCGAATGGGAGGGACCTGTCCTGGAAGTGTTGTCCCAAGATTTGAAATCATAGGTACTTTCTGTGTGTAGGCCTCATGGGGGTATGCAGGTAGGCGTCCTTGAGGTCTATTGATGCTAGGTAGTCGCCGGGTCTTATCGCCCTTAGTGTGGAATGTATGGTTTCTATCTTGAAAGTCTTCTGTGTGATGTATTTGTTGACCATCTTTAGATCTAGTACTGGTCTGAGGTCTCCTGTCTTTTTGGGAACCAGAAAGAATATTGAATAGATTCCCTTTCTGGTTTCTTCCAGAGGTACTGGTTGTATTGCTTGTGACTTTATCAGAGAGTCTAGTATGTCTTGTACCTGTTGTATTGACCACTTCTGTGTGGCTAATGGTGATATGATCCAGCGGTCTCATTGAGGTAGTTGTCGGAACTCTTTCAAGTACCCTTTTGAGATTGCTTCATTGACCTACCTGTCTGAGGTCATCCTTGACCACTTTTCGCTGAAACGTTGGAGTCTGCCCCCTAAGGGAATGTGTCGGTGGTGTTGCAACGACGGTAGTTGTGGTATGCTGTGTCCTGGGTAGTGATGGATTTCTTCTTCTGTTGTTCCTGCCTCTCTGGGAAGTGAATTTTTCCTGTGCTTGTCCCCCTCTACTCTGGTATGCGGAGTTCCCTTTGCTTTGTTAGGTTCCCTGTTGACCATACATTCCCTTATATGAGCTTCATCTGGCTCGAAAGGACTGGTTGTATCTCCTGTCCCCTCTATTTCTTTGTCCAGAGGTCTGGCCCCTGTGTGATGGTAGGTAGCTGGAGTCCTTATCATTGTCTTGGTCTTTTCCTTGACTGCATCATTTCAGGAAGTCCTGGAGGCCATCTCCGAATACTCTTTCTCCCTGAAAGGGCAGCTTGTGTAGTCTGGCTTTTGACTGATTATCCGCATCCCATAATTTTAGCCATAGTGTCCTCTTGGCCCTATTGGCAATGGTTGCTGATCTGGTGTTGATTTTTAACTAATCGACTGACATGTCTCCCAGATATTTGGCTGCTAGTAATGAGTGTTTTAGCAGCTCGGCCTCCTGTGAGTTTGGAGGTAGTTTCTTTCTGATTTCCTCTAGCCGTCTAATCATTGCTCTGGATGTGTAGAAGGCTGTGGTATATATTCTCACTGTCTGGCCTGAGAGTTCATATATTTTTTTCAGCAACTCCTCCATTCTTTTGTCAACTGGGTCCCGTAGGGCTACTGTCCTTTTATTTAATTCTGCTATCTTCAGGTCTATTTTGGGAGCAGAGCACCAAGCCTTAGCCTTATCTTCCTGTAGTGGATACATTCTGTCAAGTGCTCTTTTTTCTGGTAGTTGTGTGGGATCGGATGATGCCCATTCTTTCTGTATTATATCGCCGAGTGCCGGACATACTGGGAAGTAATTTTCCTGTTTGGGAGGCATCTGGAGCATTTGATCCAGGTTACTCTCTGGAGCTGGTTGAGAAATCTTGAAACCTAATGTGGTGCAAATCCATTTGATGAGATCTGATATGTTTCAATAGGAAATAGTTTAGAAGTTATGAATGGTGTGTCCGTCTTGGTCGGACTTTCCCCAGGTATGTAGTCCTGGCCGGGCTCATGATCGCTGTCTAGTGGGGAGCCTGTGTTAAGCTCCTCCACTTGCTGTTCTCCTGGGAATCATCAAATTCCTCCAGAGTATGGTGTTGGGATGTGTGGTCATGATGCGGTAACTGTGCCACATCCTGCCTGCGTGCCTTCTCTCTAGGAGCTCCACTGGTGGATGGCTGGAGTTATTCAGGGATGTCATGCATTCCAGTACTTTTAACATGAAAATTGTTGACTCTCCATCATCGCCGCTGTGGCTTTCTGGAGAGCAACTGTCACTGAGTCAACCTGCCAGTCTTGCCTTGGGATGTTTTGGATTTCCATGTCCTGGGTTGAATTATCCCCTTCGCATGTCTGGCAGTATAATCCCTTCTGGTGATGTAGCATGGGTGCCTTGCATGATGTGTGTTCTTTGTTTGTAGACATCTGCAAGACAGATAATTAGGTTTTTGTCAAGTGACTGCCGCTGCTTGTGGCATTGTTTGATTTTTATGTTGCCGCGCTTGTGCAGTCAACATCTTGAGGTAGTGGAGATTTGAAGGCGCAATCACTGTTGGATGAATGCAGGACACGCACCAGTAGGTGCATCCCTCATTCCCCAATCAGCCTGCATGCCGGCGCCACACCATGCATACTAATGTGGCGATCACATTAAAGGAAAGGTCCACTGCAAAGCGAGCAAAGCTTGTCACATGCAGCAGACCTTCCTACGTGCTTCGCCAGGCTGCAAACATGGCGGCACAGTGGCTGCTAAACTGCCGACTTCAGGGGTGCCCAATCCCCTGGTTGGCTTACTCTGCCCCTCATGTATGTGCCGACAGGGGAGCCCAATCCCCATTGGCATAATGTGTCCCCCCCCCCTTTTTTGCTTGCCGAGGGGTCCCCTATCCCTTGGCTCATGCACCCCCCACTTTCATTGTTTGCCAGCAGGGTGCCCAATCCTCAGTCGGCATCCATCCCCTTCCCACTTTAATGTGCTGATGGGGAGCCCACTCCCAGTCGGCATGATGTCCCCCTTTTTCTGTGTTGAGGGGTGCCCAATCCCTCAGCTAGTGTCCTCCACTCCTATAGTGCTGATGGGGGTTCCCAACTCCCTGTCGGCTACTGTATCCCCTAAAAACACCTGTAAAAAGAAAACTGTCCGCAATGTTTTTTTTTAACATCTGTAAACAGAAAACGGTCCCTCATAGTCTCCCTACTCACTATCCCCACCCACCCATTGCTCACCCTGCCTAATCACACTCCCCCCTCACCCCATACTTACCTCCGGAGTTCGGTGCGTCTATCTTCGGTGGACCGGGAACACGTCTGCACTCTTCAAAGCCGACTGCGAACTGAGGAAATGCCGGTAAGCTGTATAATGGAATAAATAGGGGTTTTTCAACTTTAGTGCATATCTTGGGCATTTTTGGGAATTTTTGCACCAAATTTTCAACATGGGTTTTTTGTGATCCCTCCTCATGAATTCTCACACTGTTATGATGTCCATCGGTCCTGAAAGGTGATTTCTCAGTCACTGCGTGGAATCACCTTTTGGGACTGAGTAGCACAAGGACAGTGGCAGTGTTCACGAGGTGAGCTCTCAAAAAGCCTATGTTGCAAATTTGGTGGAAAAAATCCCCAAACTGGTTGTTTTACTTGTCGTAGCATTGCACAGTTGCTAAGCACACTCGTAACTTCACGAATTCACAATATTTTCACACCAGATTTTCAACCTTGTCATTTTTCTACACCTCCTTGTGAACAGCACAGCTGTCATTTTTCACATCCTGGCTGAAATGTGTTTCTGCACTTCCGGTGCATGATAGCGCGGTCGCTATGGGAAATCAGTGTTTGAGGCAGATTACAAAAATGACAGTGACACTGTTCATGAGCACAGGTCCTAAAATACCTATGTTGACAATTTGGTGATGATACTCCATCAAATGACTGTGTTACGAGCATGCGTTGTGCAGTTGCTACGCACGCTCGTAGCTTCATGAATTCTCAATATTTTCATGCCAGATTTCCAACATTGTCACTTTTCTATACCTCCTTGTGAACAGTACAGCTGTCATTTTTTACATCCTGACCAAAATGTGTTTCCGCTCCTCTGGCGCACAATAGAGTGGTCGCTGTGGGAAATCAGTGTTCAGAGCAAATAACGAAAATGACAATGACACTGTTCATGAGCAGAGGTCATAAAATGCCTATGTTGAAAATTTTGTGATGATAGTCCATAAAATGACTTTGTTACGAGCGTGCATTTCAAAGTTTGCACACACGCTCGTAACATTGTGCATTTGTAATATTTTCACTCTGGCTTTTCCCCATTGGCATTTTTCCACACCTCTTGATGAACAGCATAGCTGTCATTTTACATATCCTGCCTGGAATGTGTTTTCGCATATGCGGTGCAGAATAGCCCGGTCGCTGTGCGAAATCACTTTTTGGGACAGTTTGAGGAAATGACAGTGACATTGTACATGAGTAGAGGTCCTAAAATGCCTATGTTGAAGATTTGGTGCTGAAAGTCCATAAATGACTGTGTTATGCTTTCATTGTGCATTTCCACGACCCTTGTAACTTGCAACCTGGTAACATTTCTACATGCCACATTTTCACCACTACCATTTTTTTTCACCTCCTTATGAACAGTACAGCTGTCATTTTTCACATCCTGCCCAAAATGTGTTTCTGCACTGCACTACCAAAGCCAATGCCAGCGCGACAACATTCGGCATTGACAAATGCTTGTTATTATCTATGATTTATATGTATACAGCATATTATATATATGCCCACATTTTATCTGAACATATTTATGCTGGCCTCATTATATGAGGATATCCCCTTGCTCCTGTATGTGTGTATAGATATAGATATAGAGATAGAGATAGAGATAGAGATAGAGATAGAGATAGAGATAGAGAGAGAGATAGAGAGAGAGAGAGAGATAGAGATAGATATATAGATATAGATAGATATAGTTAGATATATAGATATAGATAGATAGATATATAGATATAGATAGATAGATATATAGATATATCGATATATATATATATATATATATATATACCCTTAATAAGGCATGTCGCTTTAAATAAAAAATGATCAGGATGGATGCACCATGTGTCCCTTTAAGAGAGGGAGGGGGAGTAATGTTGTCAGTGTCAAGATGGCATCATGAAGCGCATTGCACATGCGTGGTAAAACCACACATGCAGGGATTCCGTGCTGCCAGTCTGTAGCCTGCTATACAGTGCGGTTTAAGAGCTAGGGGGATGCACGCGCTTGCACGTGAGAGAATATGCCGCTTGGCGGCCAAGAATATATAATGCCCAGGTCTATTACTGATAGAGAAGAAGCTGGGAGAGGTATGGGGTTTATTGTGGGTGTCATAAACGCCATTTTGCTGTATCGAGGATGACTGCTATGCCACACCATGGGAAAATGCAATCCTGGGCTTCTCGGAATCAGCTGAGGTTCTGTGGACAAGCGATTCCAGGTAGAGAAATACTGGCATGGTATGCGACTGACTAAGCCATGGAAGATGTGCTTTCTTTTTTTTTTTTTTTTTATATTTAAACTCTTTATTGATTTCAGCACCAAATATACAAAATCAAGAAAAAATATACACTTGAGAATATTAGATGCATCTTTTACATCAAAGAAAAAGAAGAAGAAAACATAAAGGAAGAAAAAGAAAGAAAAGAAAACCCACACCCCTCCCCCCTCCCACCCCACAGACTACGCATTATTACCATCATTATAACTGTAGTTAAATGCTGCAATCCTACTTGCATTGAGATTCCCATATCGCCATAATAGCCTCTAGACTTCCCCACCGAGAGGTAAAGGTTTTGCCTCTGTTTCGCATAAGTGCTATATGCCTCTCCAACTGCAGAGCCAAAACACACTCTCTATACCATTCCACTATTAGGGGCGCTTTCTCATCCATCCAGTGCCTCACTATTGTTAGTTTGGCAGTTGCTGCTACCAAAGCCATATGCGCTTTCCTACTGTTTGGAATACCTATCGGGGAAAAAATTTATTAAGCACACTTCCGGAGTAAATAGCTCCCTCAAACCGAGAATAGGGTCTAAGGAGTTGCTAATAGCCTGCCAAAATGCCTTAATGTGCGGACACAACCATAACATGTGATAAAGGGACCCCTCAGCCATCTTGCATCTGTTACAAGTTGGTGCTTGCAACAGTCCAAATCTACACAGTTTGGATGGTGTCAAATACAAATTATGCATAATATTGTAATGTACTATTCTGAGTCTGTCCTGCTTGATAAGCTTATATAGAGAAATCCAGAGTTTTTCCCATACATTAACATCCTCTGGAAGACCTAATTCCCTTACCCAATAGAAGCAGACGCTCGAGGGTAACCTATTATCCCAACCTTGCAAAACTTTGTATAAATTTGAGACTTTGCGCTGCTGAGAAGCAACCTGGAGAAGCGCAATAGGGCCCTTTTCCCCCATGTCTATTAATGGAGAGAGCTTATGAAATGTGGATAGGGCCTTGCTAACTTGTAAATATTTAAAGGATTCTTTATTCGCAGCACTATCAGAGCCACACCATTGAGCCGGAGTGACCATCTCTCTATCCCTCCATAACTCCGAGACTTTACATTGTCTCAACCGAGGCCAAAAGACATCGGCTATCGGTACATTATCGATTTTAAAATGCGGATTATTAACAATTGGTTGGTCAGAGGATTGGCGCCACTTAACTGCCAAATAAACTTGGGCCTGATGAGAGGCTTTCATTGACCAGCCCATAGGGTTATTTCTAAGGTTTTTGGGGGTATGTGACGGAGAGGCATAAAGCAAGGCACGCAACGAGCACTTTTCCTGAGATGCCAAATACCCTTCAATAGATACCCACAGAGGGAAGTATGTAGTACGGTCCACCTCTTTCTGCCAATAATATAACTTACTTAAATGTTGTGCAATATAATATACAAAGAAAGAAGGGGCTGCCAATCCTCTCCTCTCTTTTGACGCTGTTAATTTGAGGTAGGACCTACATACCTTCTTTTTGTTCCACAAAAAGGAACTCAGCATACTTCTCAACTTAGAGAACCATACTTTAGGAAGGTACACACCCAGCATACCCAACAGATATAATATCCTAGGTAAGAGGTTCATTTTAATTATATTTAGCCTACCCCATAGTGAAAAAGGGAGGCATTGCCACCTCTCAAGGTCTTTAGAAATTATTTTCATAAGGCTATCTATGTTGTTTCTCCGAACGGTGATAGGATCCCTAAAAATCTTTATTCCTAGGTAAACTACAAAGTTTGTTTCCCAGCGCCTAGGGAGACCAACTCCTACTTTATTGACTCTATGATTCAGGGATTACCTTGCTTTTTCTCGATTCAGCTTATAATGGGATATTTTAGAATACTCCTCAATTTTTCTAAAACTGTGGAATTGAGACTTTGGGGTTCTCCAAATGTAATAAGACATCATCCGCATAAACCGAAAAATAGCATCCCTTTCAATTCGGTAATCTTAACATTAGCCGCTAGTCTAAGGAGCAAGGGTTCTAGGTATATGTTAAAAAGTAAGGGGGATAGAGGACACCCCTGTCTAGTGCCCCGAGTCAGTTTAAATGGAGGAGATAATAATCCGTTGCACTTCACTCTGGCCGTGGGACAGGAGTACAGTACTTTGACCCATCTGACAAAGTCTCCCGGGAAGCCAAAAGAAGTTAAAGTGGCAAAAAGAAAATCCCAGGAGACTCTGTCGAATGCCTTTTCAGCATTGAGCTAAGTTAGCACCATTGGGATATCAGAATCTCTGGCCACTACAATAAGATGCATTAATTTTCTCATATGATCTTGGGGTGACCTTCCAGCCATAAACCCGACTTCTGCTCGTATGCTATTAATTTATCTATAATTTTGGCGTTATTTGCCAGTACTTTGGCCAAAATTTTATATCGGTGTTTAACAATGAAATGGGTCAGTAACTACTGAGATTCTGAGGGTCCTTTCCTGGTTTTAAGATTAGAGATATCACCGCCTCCAGAAAACTTGACTCTGACATTCCTTGTCAAACCAATAGCCAAAGAGGTCTTTCAGTATGGGTGCCAAGACACTTTGATAGACTTTGTAAAATTACTAGGCAACCCATCCGACGGGGACTTGTCCAAAGGTAACTGCTGGATTGCTTCCTGTATTTCCCCTAAAGCAATCAGGCTCAAAAGCAGCATCCTCCAGAGTGACCTTTGGCAGGGTCACAGATCTAAGGTAAGCATTCAAATCTGAATCTACGGAAAAGGCAGATGGGGTCACTGAGTACAAACCTTGGTAAAAAGAACCAAACATTTCCACCATTTTTGTGAATCAGTAACAACTTTGCCATCTTCCTCGAGTAGATTCCAGCAATAAATTGCAGTTCCACTTGACGGAGACACACCGCCAGATGCCTGCTTGCTTTTCTCCTACATCTAAATATTGGAGCTTGGTCCTATGTAAAGACAACTCAGCCCTCTGCGCTTGTAACCCAACATACTGGGCCTGCAACTGATATAATCTGGACCACAACTCTTCTGAGAGGTACGGGAAAGGATATTTTCTATCCTTTGATGCCAATTAAGAGCTCCTCCATTTGAACCTCTGACACTTAGCCCTATTAGACGCCATTTTAATAAATTCACTCTCACAGAGATTTAGGGCAGCCCAAACTAGGTCATATTTCTCAACCGTCCCTAAATTATGGGTGAGAAATAAACTAATGTGCTGCATGATATGTTCAGAGGAAGCTGGATCTTTTAATAGCTGGCTATTCAGCCGCCATTGTGGAGAGCGCCTAGCCCCGGCCCCTAGACAAAACTCCATGTCAACTGGTGCGTGATCGGATATCACCCTTGTTGCAATTCCTACACGTATAACCCCTGAGATCGCATGTAAACTTATAAGCAAATAATCGATTCTAGAATATGTTTTGTGTACCACAGAGAAAAAAGTATACTGTCTTTCGGTGGGGTTAAGCACTCGCCATATGTCCACTAATGCAGCCGAGTCTATGAATTCTTTCAGTGCCCTTTGAGCTGGAGATAAGCCCTGTCGTATTCGATCGGATCTATCTAACTCTCTGAAGAACAAATTCCAATCCTCACCAATATCATAAGCCTAGGGGGTTCACAGTTATAATATTTAATAGATTTACTAAAAAGGAGAGTCATTATTTGGACCATATACCGATCCAAGGATAACTGGACAGGATTCAAGGATCCATGTATAACATACCTTCCTCAGGGTCCCATATTTCCTTAGTCAGTTTAAATGGCACCCTCCGGCCAATAGTATCGCTACCTCCTTTATTCAGAGAAGCCCTCGCCCAAATACCTGACCAACCCATAATTTCCTAAAAAGGGGCACATCCTCCCTTCTAAGATGTGTTTCCTGCAAAAAAGCTATTTGTGCTCGTAACAACTGCAGGTGCTTTAATATCATCTGTCTTTTAACCCTACCTTTAGCCCCTTTAATATTCCCACTCACAAAACGAAAGTTGTCACTCATGCCTTAAGCGAAACTCAATGATTACCCAGGAGTATTGAACAAAACTTACTCTTGGAGAATGCCCCCACCTTTTGTGCTCCAGACTGTTGAGAGGCATACCAGATATGGAATAATAAGTGTTACCATCAGCTAAGAATAAACCCAGCGCAGTCTGCCCCCCGCCCCATTGAAAAATAGCCCATCTCCTTAATCTATAACTATTCTTAACAAAACACCCCCAGTTCCCATACACTGCACCTCCAAACATTATATGCCACATGATTTTATAAGAACAGTCCTAAGTCGAGCAGCAATATCCCCGGAGCTCCCCCCATCCATTCAACCAATTGTATTTGACAGTCAAATTGCTAAAATAAATCTACACTAAAAGTTTCACCAGCTAAACACTTGCATAACCAATATTAGGCAATCAAAAGAACATATTTTAAAAGTGTAGGCAACTATAAATCCTTGCTTCCCACGAAAATTATATTTAAGTCCATGCCCCATATATACTAAGACGCTGTATTTATCAGCGCTTTACAAAATTTGGTGCTTTCCTGAGAGAAATCCAGGAATCCAATATTCAAATCGCTGCATTATCATACTGAACCTTTCACTACATCAACAGCTACAGCTCTTTAATTATTCTATAACTAGCACTAGTTAACTCAAATAACTAGCATGCATACTATAAACATTCAATTAGTATAATCTGACTTTTATGAAGATCAGACTAAGTATTAATCAGTTATATAAGTTCCAAAATGCATTCCATGACGAACTCTGTGACCATGCACCGCGTGGAGCATCCGATTATGCTGACCAACGAACCAGTAAGCTGCTCTTAGATAGTCGAAAACAAGCAAAACAGCTGCCGCTCCTCGAATTATGCTGGTGTGGGTTCTTCCTGCCCCACCATATGTACGACTAAGTCCGTTGCAATGCCCAGCAAATGTTTTACAGCCATTGCAGCTTAAATGTTCCTGCACCATACGGCACAGGTCGCCGACCCCTTTAGCCGCAACAGAAGCAGCACCACCGCGATCTCACCAGCAACAAATATATAGCCTCATAAAATAGCCAACGAGTTAGTCCAAAACCACCACGGACGTCCATCTCCCAATGCTGAACCTCGTCTTATTCATTTGAATAAATCCGGGAAAAGCTCCTTCAAGCCTATCAGCGCTTGCGACGGAGAATCATAGGAAATCCACTTGTCCTCATTCTTCACCATCAGGATTGCAGGATACTTTACTCTATATTGTTTAGATGTGGTAATCAACTTGGACACCAGTGAATGCAGCTCTTGCCTCCTCAACCTTACCGAGTAAGGAAGATCCTGCACGACCCACACTTTTTTGCCTTCCCATGTCACTTCATGGGCTTCTTTACTTTGGACAGAATATGCTGCTTATCAACATAATTTAACAATTTAAAAATCAGAGGCCTAGGGGATTGACCCGGAGTCGGGGGTGGACGTAGGGCTCGATGGGCCCTCTCGATTACATATTCACCTCCATTTGGGGAAGGGCCAGCTATTTTGGTGCAGAACCATTGAACAAAAGTAATCGGGGCATTTCCTTCTTCTTTTTCAGGAACTCCAACAACAACCAGATTGTTCCCTCTGCTGCGCCCCTCCAAGTCCTCTATTTTGTCCTCCAACTTCTTCATCCTACGCCCCATTACAGCAGACCCTAAATCCATCTTATCCTGCCTTTTCTCTAACGATGTTAATCTGACCTCCGAGTCCCCAACTCTCCTCGTTAGAGAATCTACAGAATTTTGATCTCCTGCATATCCTCTGTTATAGCAGCAATTGCCACTTGGAGCGGCTTCATGACTTCAAGGAATTTCTCCTCCGAAAGTGCGGTCGGCACTGTTGTCATTTTTGGCACGGTCGGAACTTGTTGTCTGGGCCGTTTCGCGGCCTTCTCTTTTTCTGGCGTGAATGGAGGAGACCGTCGCGGTAGCGCTTTTTTCACAAAAATGTCCATTCGAGATTTAACTCACTGCCTCCTGCTGATTGCTGTTGCAGTATCTAGTTAAATATTCAGCAATGTTTGGCCCCTTTGAATAGAATTTGGATTAAATCGATGGACGAAGAACGGAGCTCCTGAGAGACGCTGCCACTTCCTAGGCTGCCATCACGTGACTCGGAAGACGTGCTTTCTGAATTCCTCTATTCTTTCTGTGAGACTAGTTGAATTTGCTGTGTTGTAGGCTAAATTTGTACTTCTTAGGGGCAGTTAGGTGCACTCCACTATGTAAGGGGAGTACATCGCTGCTACATAGGGTTACCATCTGTTCTGATTTTCGTAGGACAGTCCTGATTTGGGCAGCTGTGTCCTGCAAAAAAGCTTGAAAAATACCAAATGTCCTGATTTTGTAGTTGAAAAAATATTTTCTAACTTTCCACTAAAGGTTCTAGAAAACTTCAATAACTTAACTACAATACCTTAAAATGATAAGAAACAATAGAAGCAACTAAGAAACTACAATACTTAGCCTTAATTCTGATTATATAGGGAAAACAAGACTGTTGTATTGGTCGAGGTTATGTACTGTCCTGTGAAAAATAATGTTTCAGTAAGAAATGTCCCACTTTGGGCTTCTTAAAAGGTGGTAACTCTACTGCTACAGTAATTTGGGGATTTTTCAGTGTGTACACTCCGCTACGGAAGGGGAGAGCAGTACATGAAAATTGGAGAAATAGACTGGAAGAGATGTGTTTCTGACTGGTGGAGGGGAGTCACTGCATGAGGAACTCCACCTACAGACCAGTTAAAAATTATGCAGTGCTCACTATAATACAGTCCTGTCTGAATTCCTTTCTGTTTTGCTTTGCAACACAGTTGATGCAGTTACTGAGTACCTTGTGGTCTACTGTAGTCTGTCTTAACATAGCATTCTAGACTCTGCTTAGCAATAATTGTCTTAAAATTAGTTGATTACACCTATGTTAACTTTCTGCACTGTCTGTGTTTATATTATATATTCGTTGAAGTAACTTGAATTACCTTAATTGATTCTCTGTGATTCCTGGTACTGGAGCTTGGCAAGTGTGCTGCTACCCTGTTCGATGCACATAAAAAACTGAAGAAACCCAGGTGGGGTGAGGGGCTTGGTGGAGGACCAAAATCCAAAACTTAGGTCACATATGCATCAAACAGCCTATCAGGCGTACATAACCCTAAGGTAAGGATCTGGAGGTGCCATGGAAATACAGACAACACAATCCGCTATTAACATAACCCATGGATTCTTTTTCTGCAACCTGCAGAACATTTATTCCTGTGTCTAAATGATCCATGGGAAGTTATTCCTCAGTTTACACGGTAATGCTTTTTAGAATTCTGTGGAATTCAAAAATAAATTCTGAAAACTGTTTCAGAAACAGAATTGCCATTCTACACAAATTCCACCACCAAACGTTCATATTCTGCACAGCTGTGTGTCTAAAATTAAAATTACATTAGCTGGGGCTCAGCCTGAGAGCTAGCTTGCTCTGCTTCCACTGAAATCGTTTCCCAAATTGGGACCCTTCCTTTTGCATCTTTAATACTGCCATGAGCCTTCATACAACCCTCCCTGTCCTCTGCCCATGCACACACATCATGTGAATGTTTCCCTCTGTTGCTGTGAGGGGGAGCTCTATCCCTGAGCTGCAGTCCCTCCCTGAAGCCCAATGCCCACCCATGGTGCTTAAAGCTGGGAACTTCTTCCTATTTCTACTCACCATCAGCTCTCTGCCTCTACTCAGCCCTCTCCAGCACTCTCTCCTCTGTTCTAAATAGGCTTCCTGGCCAGTGACCTTCAGTTTCTGTGCATTGAGCTGTCTCTTATGTTGGCCTCCCTCAATACAGCAGGTGCTGTATTTAATTTATGTTTGGGCAATGCTTGTTGCACATCCTGTCATTATATTTTCCTCTGTCTTGCTGGCCACCTTGTCATGGTGCAGAGGCTTTTAAGTCCATGTGATTGTCTCTAAGAGCCAGTCTTCATGTTGTTTTGTCATTACTGTTATTGGCATTATAGACTGTGTCCATACTGTTGCACTGCCTGCTGTGCTGTTTTAACTTACCTGTATGAGATCATATCTGCTGGATGAACCATGTTATTGTGTCCCTGGAGTGTTTGGCCAGCAGTAGTCCTGCCATTACAAGGGCTCACCAACAACCTGGTCCACCACATCTGCATCATCCTCAGGGTACTGTATTTTTGTTTTTAAACTTTATGTTTATTATTTAAAAAGCAAACATGCAGTTTGAAATTACTAGTACCGATATTACATTCTATCATACTCAATGAGGGCACCACCCCTCTTAATACACTCAGCTGATCATTAGTGCTATAAGATACGTCTTTGGGAGGCATCAAGTATTTTACAAAGTAAAAAGAAACATAAGGCTGTGGTGTGAGCCCTGGAGTTGCATGGTATAAGGCTCATAAAGTCTCAATGTTCGTGTCCAAGCTATCCCCACCTGGAAGGAGGGGAAAAAGAAAGAATTCCATGCTGTACCATAGTTTAACACACCCTTGTGTGAATCAGATATGTTAGGTACATACAGCTGAAAGTCAATTATTTTAATCTAGTTAACTGGTGCACAGATTCATTTTCATTAAAGATGAAGAGATAGCGGTTGGAAAAAGATTGTTCTAGTACATAAAGTATTAATCTAGCATTTTAATAGGGAAAGGATAAGGGCCTAAGAATATTGAACAAAGATACCCATTATAAAGCATTTTGAGAACTGTTCATGGGATTATTTAATTTTTAAACGTGGTAGTAGTCCAAACTGACACAGTTATTTCAGAAGGACTAAAATGTAGTCTGGGTTGGTAAAACCAGGCATTGATAAAAATATCTAATTTCTATGAAAAGGAGTTAAGATATAGTTGTTACCTGGATAGGTACCCCCCAAATCGTAGCATTACCAGCCCGTTTTGTCACTCAGGGTTCATCTTCATCCGATGATGGTGAGTCTGAACCAGCGGTACAGACTCTTGAGGCCGCATACTTTTGGCTCCACTTCATAGCATCATTTGGGTTTGAAAACACAAAAATCTTCCCCTTGTAAGTAATTCAGAGCCAGGCTGTAAAGAGCATGCCATGGGGAATCAAGGCCTCATGCAGTATGGCCCAGACTTTCAAATGTCTTCCTCTTCTGCTGGGTTGCAAAACTGATATCTGGATGTAGTGTAATGTCGTTACCATCCTGCAGAAGGGGTTCCCTCAGATTTGCCAGTGCCAGTGCCAGCAAAGAATCACGGGTGCCTGCACCATCTGTGACCACCACAATTGTTCATGGTGCTTCATGGTTATCTGGATGACCTCGATGGGCCACTCTATAGGCCTTTTGAAACTGCTGAGCTTTCGCCGATGTTTCCTTTCCTAATTGCTGTCCAAAACGTTCCCGCAAGAACAGCAGCAGATGGTCGCCCTCCGAGCCTTCAGGCATTCCTAGTATGTGGATATTTGGAGCACAAATTTGATTTTTGAGCATCTCTATACAGGCTTTCCAATGGGAGGTTTCTTTCACCATCATGGAGAAGGTCCCCATAGTTGCATCTACCCGCTTCGATGTATCCGCAGACACTGCTTGAATGTTCTCTACATTGATTTCTAGATTTGTCACTCTTGTGGTGAGACCATCAAATTTATCTGAAAGGTTGGCAACTGATTTAATCAAATGAGATATTTTCACCCCTATAGTCTGTAAGGTCTCTTCACCAGCTTCCTCGAGTGTTTCCTCTTGTCGGGCCTCTGCCGACCAAGTGGCAGGCGTCCCAGGAGCATTTTTAGCTTTAGCTCCTGACCCCGATTGCTGATCCCTACGAGGATTTCCCATCTTGTGCCAAAGGGATTCTGCTGCAATATACCCTACTTTCTGCACCAGTAGCACTAGAATTCAGCCCTTAATTAAAATAAACTTGTATTTAAGCTACAGAGCTCTATCAGCCAGCTGCTGTCTGACTCAGGCTCCATAGCACCCCCCCAGGGTACTGCGTTTCTATGCCATAGGTTAATCCCATGTTGTTAAGGATGTAACTGGCAAGTAATATAGTATTTTGCAGATTTTGTCTGTGCTGTACTGCAGGGCACCACCAGATCTGTTTATGCAATAGAAGCACATCTGCATCGTGCCAAACACATACTCAGTAAAGTTGCATGTAGAATTGTGTGTTATATTATACCTCCCCCTCGACTGCAGATGTCGGGCATAGGGCTGATGTCATGAACCATAGCCTCAGTGGATATGCACCATCTCTTACGTGTACATAACTCATATTAGACACAGGTGCAGCATGGCTGCTGCTTACATATAGGGAGTTTCTCTCAAACATATGGCACAGGACAGTTGTGCCATATGAAGTCATCATAAGCCCCTCCTTGGTAACTTGCAACAACTTTGTTTATCTTCCTTATGATATTTACGCAAGCTACATGTTCAGTGAGTAGAAGCCCTTCTTGTTCATATAGACATCATCTATTCTTCCTGGGTTGACTGCATGGCCACATGTGCAGTTGATGGCTCATAGGAGAGACTCAGTGAAACAATGTGCGTAGAAGGCCTGCATAGTTGTGTCTCTCTCCACCACAGTGGTGAAGACGTTGCTATAATCTGACACACACTGTGTCAGTGCATCGAGCATATGTTTTAACAAACATGACATCACAGTAGAAACAAAAAAACTGCTACATCTTCAGTTAAATTGTGTGTTTTGGTAAACCTGACACATGTCGAGACACACAAAAACAAATAAACTCCAGCTGCTCTGAACAAAGTCTATGACTTCCTTTGTTCTTGATAAAAATGCTAACTTGAGCAGTGTGAAAACTACATAGAAAAATCATACATACAGTTGGCTGGCAGTGGTCTTATGTGGTTGGTTTATTGGACAGCCAAGACCATTGCCCAACCACTCTATATGTGTTTTTTTTATGCACTTTGCTCATTGCGCAAGTTCAGTATTTTTTGCAGTGGAAAAAAGGAAGTCATAGACTTCATTCAGAGCAACTGGAGTGCTTTGTTTTTGTGTGTCATGTCATGACATGACATTGCAGACTGTGTGCTACCACCTGTTGGTGCTTCAGAATGTCCCTGTTGCCAAGAAGCACATTGCTGAAATAACCTTCAACTCCACACTCACAGCTCTGCAGGGTCAAGTCTCACTTTGCATGTTTTTTCATAGGAGTTCACATAGGTGTAGCATCATGTCCATATTTAGCCTGTTTCATTCCACAATCGTCTCATTATTCATTTATGTGACTGTATGGTAATGTCATAACATTGTAGGTCCTGCATATGGCCACTCTAAATGCCTCCTGCCGTGTCCTCTAGCAGTATGGTCTTGTTCATCCTCTATGATCTGGAATAGTGCCATGAACAAAGTCACTACCATGGTGTTCTTTGGCTCTGACTACAGTTGCTGGTTCCTCTGTGGGCTGCCACTGTGCATGTTTAAAGCATGCTTTTACAGCAGTATCTGTATCAATATGTAAATTTTGTTATCATTTATTCAGCCAATCCCAAGTATTTACTATAGAATACATTTTTAATTTTAATTAATCTTTTCCAATGTGCTTTTTAGGCAACATCTATAATGGTATAAAAAGATTCTTCATTTTTCTTTTGTGTCATTCATATTTTTCATTGAGCTGTCTTGTACATATTTTTCAGAAATAAGTATACTGTACATTGTGCCTTTAATGGTACGGCATCACCAATTGCTTGCAGAAATACACAGCTACTACTAAATGTGAAAAAGTATAATTCCCATTAACCCAGAACTATACTGGGGGATCACATTTCAAAAGAATGTATTGTTATTGTATTTCCCAGATAAATAGATAACTGAGAACATTATAATGGAGATGGTATCAAAAGCTTAAATGAGGACTTTCTGATCTCACAATAGGTTTATTTCTCTGACATTATGGTGCCCTACACGAGAACACCTTGTGTTGTTTCAAATAACACACTATTAGTATCACTTGTAGATGATTACTTTCCCCAAAACACAAACAAATACTAATTAATATTGTATGTGCTATATATATAAGCTCAGTTATGGAGCAAAGCTAAAAGTCTGCTTATTAAAGTAATGTGTAGCTGTAGAAAGCATAGTAATATCTGGTTATTAACATTATTTAATAGGCACTTACATTGTCCTCGCTAATATAATTTCTGTGAATATAATAAAATCAGTTATAATGTTTCTGAATGGGTCTCTGCATTTCTTTTCCCTTGAAGCTCTGACCCTTCAAGTCTACCATGCGAAGACACTGGAGAGTTGCTCTCTTGCTGAGATGGACGTTTCTTTTATTTCAGTCGATGACTGTTTTGAACGGTAAAGCCTTATGACTCCTGTGGTGTACATGTATGATATGTGTTAAGATTAGAAACCAGTGGCATTACAATAACCCTAAGAAATTTATGTTTAAGCTGTCTTTGCCGTAGTGATGATTTCCAATATATCCTACGTGGAGAGAGCAACACTTGTTGGATCTGTGGCACATGAAGTATAATTTCTATGTTTTTTTTTTGACAACTACTCTTTTTCTCGCCTCATCCACCGGGGCATCTCTCAGGATCCCTCTCGAGGCCTACGGCTCCTGATCACCCACCTGAACTGTGACACTCTGACAACTGTATCGGAATCAGGATTCTCGTCCCCTGCCACGAGAGTCCCCAGAGGGTAGAGTCGGGGGACGCAGCCAGCTTTGGGAGTGTGGGCCTTGGCCTAGGATTCAATGTCATCTCACCCAGTGGCAGGATTTTTTTGCCCCCTTACTTGTTACACCCTCAATTCCCCCCTCCCTTCAAGAGTTCGGTCATGCAATGGCATCCAGGGCGCCTGCCGTAGCTCTTGTCCCCCGCTACATGTTGCTCAGGCATGCGCAGTGTCTCTGGTCACCACCAGAGGGGGTGCTGCAGTGCCGGGCAAAGCCTGGATACCACCCCAGAGAGAGGAGAGCTGTCCTCCGGATGCTTAGGCCTCTCTCCCCCCTGCCAAACCCAAGTGGCCTAGACTCGTTCCCGAACCCGGGTCGCCGGCATGAAGCGAGGTGTAGCATCCAGTGCCTCAACCATCTGCACCACCGGGCTGATATAATTTATTTTTTATCATCAGGATACATCATTGTTTTATACAGGATGAAGAAATGAGGACCATGCCAGTATATACATACAGAACACAAAGAGAAAAAATAATTAAATGCAAGACAGTATTTATTAGTCCTGATGATGTCATTTATTAGAGGATTCCATCCTGAAAGGGTTATCCAGAAATTAGAACAAGGTCACTTAGTGCCCGTTATTTGAAACTTCAAATCATGCTTAACTTCTGAGGATAGTAATTTCAGTGAAATGGAGCTGGCATGTTGATTTTATGATCAATAAGGTTACTAATGACATCTGTTCTATGAATATTTTACAAACAACAGGATTAGCTCCTGATGAGTCTGTACTACTTGGGGTATATAACTAGTAATTCATTCTTATCTCCAATATGCTGTTCCAGTTTACCCATTTGGGGCTTAGGGATACTCACAAATTAGAAACTTTCCTGAAAAAGGTATGTTCTAGTACTGATGGAGGGCTGAGTTATACTAAGCCTTTGCAATTGGGGCTAGAATTCTTCTGCAATGGCAAGATGATCTGAGCAAGAGTATTTTATGTCAAAGAGATGGATTGTTAATAAACTTACAGTAACTGAGCAATCCAAATAAACAGCATAGACACAGTATGATATGTGGCATCTCAAAAGGTGGGCTATCAATAAATGTTGTTGAAAAATAAAGTTTGTACCTAATTGGCCCCATTTAATTAGTGGGCTTATTGGGTTTGTCTTTAAGGAGGTTAATATGTAATAAATCACGTACTTGGATTTGGCAGATGAACCTTCCATAACAAATGGGTTTGCCTTACATTTAATAATAATTCATTCTTGTTTGTTATTTATGGGTGTCTTGGTTCTTAGAGGAGAAGCATGTGACTCACGTGCAGTATTATGTGTAGCTTGTGGAGCTATACGGAATAATTTAAACTATTTACTGTGAAAAATATGATTTAATATAGTACTCCAGCAAAAGGTAAATGTGAGCACTGGGGCAGCAATGCATCTCTCACAACTTCGTTATGCACAGGAATTCAAAGAGAGCACTCACCCCTGGCAGCAAGGAACTTCAAACAAACTTTTTAGTTCAGGGAGCTTACATAGAAACATAGAAGTTGATAGCAGATAAGGACCACAAGGCACATCCAGTCTGACCATTTATTTTTCTACTTTATGAATGTGCCATCGGCCTTTGCTCTGTCAATGGCCTATCTATTCATACTCATCTGTATTGCTCCCTTATGCCTATCCCATGTCTGTTTGAAGCCCTGCACTGTATTCATATCAACCTCTTCCTGAGGTAGGCCGTTCCATGCATACACCACCCTTTCTGTAAAAAATAACTTCCTCATATTACCCCTTAGTCGGCCTCCTTCTAATCTCATGCTGTGTCCTCTTGTCCTGCTATATTTCTTATATTGAAGCATGTTAGACTCTTCCGCCTTGTAAATGCTCTTAAGGTGTTTGAATGTTTCAATCATATCACCTCTGTCCCTCCTTTGGTCTAGGGTATACATATTGAGCTCAGTTAATCTGCCCTCATATGTTTTCTGATGCAGTCCCTGCACCATTTTGGTTGCCCTTCTTTGGACTGCTTCAGCTTGGTTAATGTCCTTGTGAAAGTGTGGCCTCCTGTACTGCACACAGTACTCCAGATGGGGCCTAACCAGAGTCTTGTAAAGAGGGATTATTACCTCCCTCTTCCAACTTGTGATACCCTTACTAATACACCACAACATCCCTCTAGCCTTACATACTGCTTTAGTGGTCTGCTTGGATGATTTTAGGTCATCGGTGGTGATGATGATGCCCAAGTCTCTCTCTTCCCTTATGACTGCCAACAACTCCCCTCCCAGCCTATACGTGGCTTCAGGGTTTCTCTTCCGTATGTGCATGATCTTGCACTTCTTTGCATTAAACCCCAGTTGCCACTCTTCCAACCATTTTTCTAGTTTATCCAGATCTCTTCTCATTCTGCCCACCCCATCTGGATCATCTGCTCTGTTGCAGATCCTGGTGTCATCTGCAAACAGACAAATCTTACCCTCCAGTCCTTCTGCAATGTCACTGATGAAGATATTGAAGAGGACGGGCCCCAGGAGTGATCCCTGAGGTACCACACTTGTGACTTGCCTCTCTTCTGACTGTATACCATTTACCACCACTCTGTTTTCTGCCCATAAATCAGTTTGCCACCCAGTTGACCAATGTCTGACCCACCCCCAAGCCTATCCAGCTTATTACTTAATATTCTATGTGGAACAGTATCGCAAGCTTTGCTGAAGTCAAGGTAGGCAACATCAACTGCTCCCCCTTGGTCCACCACTCTGGTTACCCAGTCAAAGAAATCTATGAGATTAGTTTGACAGGACCTTCCTGTTGTAAACTCATGCTGTCTTGAATCCTGTGCTCCTGTGGATTCCAGGTGTTGCACTATCCTTTCCTTAAGGAGTGCCTCCATAATCTTTCCCACTACTGAGGTAAGACTGACTGGTCTGTAGTTCCCTGCCTCCTCCCTGCTACCATTCTTGTGGAGTGGGATCACATGAGCACTTCTCCAGCCTTCTGGGACCTCTCCTGTGCTCAGAGACTCACAAAACAGTTCTGATAATGGCTTTGCTAGTTCCACCCTTAGCTTCTTTAGTACCCTGGGATGTATGCCATCAGGTCCCATTGCCTTGTCCACCCTGAGCTTATCAAGCTCTTGTAGGACTCTTTCTTTTGTGAAGGGACTAGTGCACACCTCCCTCCCCCCTGTGTCCATGGTGCTGAGTTGTGGGCCCTGCCTACCTTCTCTTTAGTAAATACTGAGCAGAAGTATCTATTTAGGCTAGATGCTTTTACATGGTCCTCCTCCTCCTCCTCACACACCCCCTAGTTCCCTTTGATCTTGGCAATAAGCCTTTTGGACTTTCTCCTTTCACTAATGTGTCTATAGAAAGTCTTGTCACCTTCTTTTTACTGTCCATGCTAGTGTTTCCTCAGTTTGGGCCTTTGTCTGCCTTACTGCCCTCCCTGCTTCCCTTAGGGAAGTTTGGTATGCCTCCCTGTCTTCATCCCACTGCGTTCCCTTATATTTCCTGAAGGCCAGCCTTTTGGCTCTGACCTTTTCTGCTACTGTTTTTGAGAACCAAAGTGGTTTACTTCTTTTGCACTTCCGTTTCTCACTAACACAATAGGATGTTGCTTCAAGTATTACATCTTTAATACTTGCCCACTTTGCTTGTACCCCCTCACCTGTGTTTCTTTTTGCCAGGGCTAGCTTAACTCTGTTGGCCATCTTCTCAGGGTCAGCTCCTCCGAAGTGCCATATTTTTGCCTTGGAATGGGATGATTTAGTTCTAGTGGCCAAATGTCTAGGTGTCAGAGTGGCTCAGTTGGTAGCACATCCGCCTCTGGACCAGAAGGTCGTGGGTTCTCATCCCACACTGGGATTGGATTTGCACCTAAAAATCGCTGGCATTCGAGTGCAGTATTGAGGGGTGCTGTACTGCTGGGGGGTGACATCCTTCGGATGAGATGTTAAACTGAGGTCTCTTCTTCCCATCCTGGTGTTGTCCTGGTGAGTGTCCAGGTGGAAGTAAAAGAACCCAGGGCACTCTTCACAAAGAGTAGGGAACATTCCCGGTGTCCTGGCCAACATTCTCCTTCCCATAAACCGGTTCATGCAATTATCCAGGCTGTGTGTGGGTGATGATGTGCGATATGGCTGCCACCACACATTCAGTCACTTCACTACCAGTCTAGCATTGCTTGTAAAGCACTTTGGATGTATGAAAAGCACAATATAAATGCTGATTATTATGCTTCTTCAAATTGAACCATAACATGTGATGGTCACTGGTCCCCAGGTGACCTTCTACCTGGAGATCTGTGATCCTTTCCCTATTAGTCAGTACTAGATCTAGGATAGCCCTGTCTCTTGTGGGTTGTTTTACCAGTTGTTTGAGGCCCTCCCCCTGCAGGGAAGCCACCATGTGTCTAGTTCTGGGAGATGTCCCTGCTGGTATTGACCAATCTGTATCCAGCATGTTGAAGTCTCCCATTATCAGAACCTCCCCTTTAGCTGTCATGTTTTGTTTATCTTCTAACAGTAATGTGTCTATGTGGTTTACTACTCAGCTATATTTGCAGCATACATTCAAGAAATCGACAGTGCCTCCACACTGTCCTCCTCACATTTCACCCCTCCCCTGGGGGCTTTATCAGACAATATAGAATTAAAAGACTGGTGACTGTTTATACAATGTGACATAAACTGCTGTGTTTCATTCACCAATGAAATTACATCATTTTGAAATTTAAATATTTGGGTTATTAAATAAAGAAAACCTATCTTTCGATCGGCATCACAATTAGAGTAAAAATGTGCAAATACAAACATACATACGAAGATACGAAGAAGCCAGCAGAAGAAGGCAATATGGTCTATCTAGTTTGCTCATATTGCAGGGTCCACAGCTCCCCACACTCCTCCTAACCTCCCTACTCATGATCCTTTACTTCCCCACGCCTATCCCAGCCTGTCTTGAAGCTGCCCATTGTCTTCAATGAGACTACCTCTTCTGGCAGTGCATTCCAAGTGCCCATCACCATCTCTGTGAAGAAGTGCTTTTTGATCTCCCTTCTAAACCCCCCATCTTAAGACTGTGCCCCCTCGTGCTATGATTGCCACTCAGCTTACAGAGACCCTCCTTATCCACCTTATTTATCTCTTTCAAATACTTGATGGTCCCAATCGTGTCCCCATTTTCTCTCTTTTCCTCCAGGAAGTATATGTTCAGTGTCCTCAACCTTCCTCGTATGATGATCTTTTTGAGGTTTAGGCACCAGTACTGAACTCCATACTCTAGATGTGGCCTCACCAGTGACGTGTACAAGGGTAGTATAACCTTATCTGTCCTACTACTGATCCCCCTAGCTATGCATCCCAGCATCTTGTTTGCCCTTGCTGCTGCTTTCTTGCACTGCATGGAGCGCTTCAGTTAACTAGTGATCATCACTCCCAGGTCCTTCTCCTCCTCTGATGCAGATAGCTGGACTCCAC
The DNA here is from genome assembly GCA_016271365.2 of Neoceratodus forsteri. Lineage (NCBI taxonomy): Eukaryota > Metazoa > Chordata > Ceratodontiformes > Ceratodontidae > Neoceratodus > Neoceratodus forsteri. The sequence goes on from CM028130.1 coordinate 1,592,041,242, forward strand.
CCAGGTTGTACTCCGTCCTTTGAGTCTTGGCTCCAGTATGCATAACTTTGCATTTCTTGCATTGAAGCCAAGCTGTCAGATCCCAGAGCCCCTCCACAGTTTTTACAGATCATTCTGTAGGTCCTGTATCCCTTCAGCTGTGTCCACTCTCCCGCAGAGCTTGATGTCTGTGAATAGGCACATTTTGCCCTTAGTGGCATCCCCAATGTCACTGAAGACATTAAACAACACAGGACCCAGCACTGAACCCTGCAGGACCCCACCGGTGACTACTATGTTGCCAGATAACTCTCCCTCCACTACCACCCTCTGGGCTCCATCCCTCAGTCAGTTTTCCACCCATCTGGACATCTTATCCCCAACCCAGAGACTGCAAACTTCTTGGTCAAACTTTTGTAGGGTGTAGAGTCGAAGGCCTTCCTGAAATCCAGATAGAGGGTGTCTACTGCTTGGCTTCTGTCTTAGTGACCCAGTCAAAGAAGTCAATCAGCTTTGTTTGACATGATATCCCCCCCCCCCAAACCCATGCTGCCTCACATCCTGGAGACCATGCTCGTCTAGATATTCTACCAACCTTTCCTTAAGTATGGTCTCCATGAGCATGCACACGATTGAGGTCAGACTGACTGATCTCTAATTCCCTGGATCGTCCGTGGGACTGCTTTTGTGGAGGGGAACCACATGTGCTGTTCTCCAGTCCTACAGTAGAACGTTTGACTCTAGTGAACTATTAAATAGGCCTGCCAGTGGCCCCGCAAATTCCGCAGCCAGTTCCCTTAGTAGTCTTGGATGTACTTTCTCCGGGCCTGGTGATTTGTCTACCTTCAATGCTAACAGCCACTCCCTCACTCTATCCTCCTCTGTCACTACATTTGTGTTCCCCTCCCCCTGCTTCTCTTCTCCCTCCTGAAGGCACTGATCCATCCTTCTCCTTGGTGAAGATGGAACAGAATTATTCATTTAGTACCTCTGCTTCCCCCATTATCCTCCACCCACTCCTCCCCATCCTTAAGCCTAACAATCCCATCCTTCATGTTCCTTTTCTCACTTATATAGTGAAAGAAGGCCTTCTCCCCCTTTTTAATTCCTTCAGCTAATTGCAGTTAATTTTGTGTCTTAGCTCACCAGACTTTCTTACTTGTCTCACAAGCCAGCCTTAGCTAATTATTCCTATTCACTTCTCTCTTGGTCTTACTGAATTTTCTATAGGCTAACCTCTTTTCCTTTACTGCTTTGGCAACCCCAGAACTGAACCAGCTGGGTGCTTTGGCTCTTGTGTTCTTCCTCCTTGGCCCAACAAACTCTTCTGTGGCAACCAGTATGCCTTCCTTAATGATGAACCACCTTTGGCCCACCCCCATATCTGCTCTGATGCCTTCCAGGTGGCTCTTTAGCACTCCGCCCATCTTCGTGAAGTCCGCCCTCCTAAAATCCAAGATTTTGGTCTTATTCAGGATGCCTTCCCTGCCCATAGTAAACTGGAACCATGCTAAGCAATAGTCACTCCCACCCAGGGTCTCTCTAACTGTTATTTCATGTACATACTCCCCATTTGTGAGGACCAGATCAAGAATTGCCTCTGCTTTTGTTGTTTCTGTGATGCCCTGAGTCAGGAACCCACTTTGCAGTCCTTCCAGGATCACCTGACTCCTAGCACACATTGTGGATGGTACACTTCAGTTCACCTTGGGCAAGTTGAAGTCCCCTATAATTGCTACCTCTCCGTTCCCCACAGCTTCCAATATTTGTGAGCTCAGTTCCCCGTCCCTGTTCTCATCTTGGTTGGGTGGTCTGTAAACCACCGCCAGCCTCACCTTTCTCCTGCTATTGGACTGTAACTGAACCCATAATGCTTTCTGCCTCCCTTTCTCTGTCTCCTGCCTCCTGCAACATATCCTCTCCTTGAAGTAAACTGCCACCCCTCTCCCCTTCCTGACTACCCTTTCTCTCTTGTATAGTTTGTGTCCAGGGATCCCAAGGTTCCAGTCATTTTGTGGTGTTGCCCAAGTCTTGGTTACTGCCGCTATGTCCACCCTCCTGTCTGTTAAAAGCACCTGCAGGTCATCAACAGGACAGTATGGTTTAAGGTAACCACAATGGAGGAGACAAGCCATACAAGGATAAAGGTCCTAGATTTCAGGAAGGCTAACTTTAAGGAGATAGCTAGGAATCTCAAAAGAGCTCTAGAATCAGAAGGTACAGGGGGATATGTGTGAAAACAGTGGTCTAGACTCAGTAGAGTCATAACAGAAGTAACTGGTCACTGTATTGAAATGCATAGCAAGAGTAAAAGAAATAGAAGTCCTTTATGGTGCTCGAAGATAGCGGCCAAGAAAGTAAGGGAAAAGAAAAGAGCTTTCAGAAGATACAAAGAAACACAAAAGGATGAGGACAGAGAACAATATCTGGAGAAGCAGAGGAAATCTGGGAAAATAATTACAAGCGCTAAAGCACAGACAGAGGAAGGTATAGCCCAGGCTATTAACTCTTGCAGGGCCGCGGACTAATATATCAGTCCAAAATTCCTATACGTTCTAATTCTGTCAGCAGCCTAAGGGTTAAGAAAGGTGAAAAGACCTTCTTTAGATACATTAGCTAGAGGAAAAAGACCACAAATGGGATTGTCGGGCTGAAGAAGGAAGGAGGAGAAAGGGTGGAGGATGACCTAGAAAAGGCTGAGATGCTGAACAAGTACCTTTGCTCAGTATTCACCAGGGAAGGGGGGGTGAGGGACTGAGACTCATTAAGAAGGGTATTCAGGGGAGGGAGGTAGACACCAGACCATTCAAGGTGGAAACAGTCCTAGAAGAACTCGGGGAAAATAAAAGCAGGTGAAGCAATGGGGCCAAATGGGATCCACCCCAGAGTTTTTCAGTGCATCACTAGAGATGGAGGAGGTACCTGAGGACTGGAACAGGGCGGATGTGGTCCCTCTCCACAAGAGTGGAGGCAGAGAGAAGTAGGCAATTACAGGCCCGTAAGCCTGACCTCAGTAGTGGGGAAACTAATGGAGTCCCTACTTAAAAGGAAATGTCCATGTAAAAATGGGCCCCACCTCAGCTTGAGGCAAGGCCTGATTAAGATTTTCAGAAAAAGTAATATTTTTACCTTTTGGCGATGTTATGTATTTTAATAATTTATCTGGTTGATCTTGCCTTCCTGTCCGCCAGGCATTTTAGAATTCTGCCTCGCGAGTGGCATGCCCACAACCATCTGCGGCTGTCCCGAGAATGATGTGTCATGCAGGGATCAGCTGTGGGGCTTTCCTTTAGTTCTATGTATTCAGTAGTTTCTAATAGCTCTGGTTTGGAGCATACGTGTCTCGGTGTTATATTGACACCAGGTATAGACCGGTAGTGGACTGTCAATCTATCCTGGGCTCGGTATAGTACCAAGACATATACGCTCCAAACTGGAGCTATTAGAAAGTACTGAATACATAGATCTAAAGGACAGACCCGCGGCTGATCCCTGCATGACACGTCATTCTCGGGACAGCCTCAAGTGGTTCTGGGCGTGCTGCTCATGAGGCAGGATTCTAAAATGCCAGGTGGACAGGGAGGCAGGATCAACCAGACAAATTATTAAAATAAATATCTCTGATGACCTCAAGGTAGGGAAACAGTGTGACAAGGCAGCAGGTAAAGCAAATGGGATGCTGGGATGTATAGGCAGAGGCATCACCAGCAGGAAAAAGGAGGTCATAATTCCGCTATACAAGACACTAGTGAGGCCCCACCTGGAGTACAGTGTACAGTTCTGGAGACCATACCTACGTAAGGACATAGACAGGGTAGAGAAGGTTCAGAGGAGGGCAACAAAGATGGTGCATGGATTGCATTACAAGTCCTAAGAAGACAGGTTGAAGGAACTGAACATGTACTCCTGGAGGAGAGGAGGGAGAGAGGGGATATGATGGAGACATACAAGTATCTTACAGGGAGGAACAGGTGCAGGAAAACACTATTTTTAAGCGAAAAAGATGCTCCCAGACTAGAGGGCATGGGATGAAGTTGGAGGGAGGACGATTCAGAGGAAACCTGAGAAAGAATTCTTCACAAGAACGGGTGGTGGACAAGTGGAACACCCTGCCAGAGGAAGTGGTAGGGGCTGAAACAATCACGGGATTTAAGAATGCATGGGATAGACATAAAGGAATTCTGGAGGTCAGAAGTAAGGGGCAACAGACTTCTAGGAAAACAAACTGAACTTACAAGCTCAAATGGGCAGACTGGGTGGGCCATAGGCCCTTATCTGCCGACACTGTCTATGTATCTATGTAAATAACAACGCCAAATTGTAAAAATATTACTTTTCCTGAAAGTCTTAATTGGACCCTGCCTCACACTGAGGTGGGGCCCATTTTTACATGGAAATTTCCCTTTAAACAGAGAATTGTGATGTTTCTGGAGGATAGCAAGGCACAGGATCCAAGGCAGCATGGATTCTCAGTGGGAATGTCCAGTCAGATGAATCTTATAGATTTCTTTGACTGGGTAACCAGGGAGATAGATCAGGGAGGGGCAGTGGATATGGCCTACCTGGATTTCAGTAAGGCTTTCAACACCATTCTGCACAGGAGATTGCTAAATAAATTGGAGAGCCTGTGAGTGGGTCCTACAGTGGTAAAGTGGGTTTGGAACTGGCTAAGAGACAGGACTCAGAAGGTGGTGGTAAATGGTATGAAATCTGAAGAGAGAGAGGTGACCAGCACTGTGCCACAGGGGTTGGTGCTGGGACCAGTCCTATTCAATGTCTTCATTAGCAACATTGCAGAGTGTCTGGAGGGAAAGGTGTGCCTCTTCACAGATGACACTAAGATCTGCAACAGGGTGGACACACTGGAAGGGGTGGAAAAAATGAGAAAGGACCTAAGCCTATTAGAGGAGTGGTCGGGTGTCTGGCAGTTGAGTTTCAATGCAAAAAAGTGCAAGATCATGCACCTGGGTCACAGGAATCCAAGGGAAGAGTACAGGATGGGTGAGGAATTTCTGGCCACCACAAGTCAGGAGAGAGACCTGGGGTTATCATATCTGATGACCTGAAGGTGACCAAATAGTGTGAAAAGGAGGTGGGGAGAGCAAACCAAATGCTGGTGTGCACAGGGAGAGGCATAACAAGCAGGAGGAAAGAGGTGGTGATGCCACCGTACAGATCACTGGCGAGTCCTCAGCTGGAGTACTGTGTCCAATTCTGGAGACCAGATCTCCAGAAGGACATTGACAAAATAGAGGCAGTCCAGAGAAGGGCAATAAAGACGGTACACAGACTGCACCAGAAGCTCTATGAGGAAAGACTTAAGGACCTTAATATCTATTCACTGGAGGAAAGAAGGAAGAGGGGAGATATGATGGAGACTTTCAAGTACCCTAGGGGATTCAACAGGGTACAGGTGGAAAGCATATTTCAGAGAAAATTCTGTACAAGAACATGGGGACATGATATGAGGCTGAAGGGTGGAAGGCTCAGAGGTAATGATAGGAAGTACTTGTTCACCAAAAGGGTGGTGGAGCTGTAGAACAGCCTTCCAGCAGAAGTGGTGGAGGTGAAAACAATACGGAGGTTCAAGAGTGCATTGGATAGACATAAGGGTACCCTGGAGGTGTGCAGAGCAGGAGAGCCACAGATCAAATAGGATCTGGGGCTGTAGCAAGGAAATGGGCAAACTAGGTGGGCCACATGGTCCTTTTTTGCCAACAGATTCTATGTTTCTACATTCATCTTTTGTTTTCAAGACTCCATGTCTTCAGAAACACTATCCTTCACCTAGAATCTGACCTTCTTTCCCTTCCCTCTATTCTTCTCTTCACATTTCTCCCCTGTGTGCATCCCACCTACCCTTGTTGTGTGTTCCTCTCCCTCTCCATCCTTTGCTAATTGTTTTCCCACCTCTTCCATCTCCTCCCTCCAGATCTCTTTCATCACTGTAGGGGGAGGTTAATTGACCTCCTCCTCTCGGAGTGTTTGGGCCTGCATGCCTGCTGCCCCCACCCTTGGTAGCTTAAATTAAGTGTAGTGGCTGTGTATTCCCCCAATTTGTCCCTGAGCATCATAGAACCCTCCCTACTGAGGTGCAGCCTGTCTGGTGAAAAGAATGCTTTGTTTGACCAGGTCTCCTCCCTGTCCCCAAAACAGATGAGCATCTCTTCCCTGCATCATTTCCTCAGCTACTTATTAAAATCCTCTATTCTTCTTTTCCTGGCCGTGCTGGTTCTTGGTACTGGTATCACCTCTGAGAAGGCCAGTGAGGTTGCTTCCTCCTTGCAGATATTCCCTAAATCCCTGAACCTACTTTCAACTACCTCAGCTTCAAATAATACAAACAAAAAGGAAAAAGTGCATATACTCTTCCACCATAAGTGCATTTTAACATTCACAGTCTTCAATTCCTTGTTTACTCTAGCATAATGACATCACAGAGTACCTTCAATGAAGAAAACACTAAATGTATGAAAAAGCAGTTTTGCAGCTGTTTCACCACATCTAGATGTCATACAACTAGGCACATTCTCCGAATCCCTATGATTCACTTTTATGTGAACTTAAAAAGGGGGGGGGGGAGTGGTTGTAACTTACGATGTTTCTCCCAATTTTTAAATGACCTGGTATTTTGTGTTGATTTTTTTTCTGTTTATAGAATTTATTACATATTTGAGGATTACATTTGTCTTTAGTGTGTGCACATTTGTACTTAATTCTTGTAGCACTAAAGAAAAATACTTGAGTTGTTCATTTGTTCTCTCACTTTGGTCTCACATTTCAGTGGCATGCAAAGATGACTTTCGATTCTGTGGTGCTAGAAATCACGGCCCTGGAAATCTAAATGTAACCTGGAAGACTTCAACAGGCTGCAATATTCAGATTGACAGCAAAGAACATATTATTGATATAAGTGCTCCCTTGGAAAAGATCTGTGAGAGAGGCGCAATAAATATAGACCTGCGGAACCGCTTGCAGCCCAGTCAATTCTGCATCAGCTGGCACAGAACAAATAACTCACTTCTGGTTCAGTATGGAAATGAAAAATACCCATTTTGTCAAAATGCTACCAAAATTCCAAAATGCAGACTCTATGTCCTTGAGAGCAATAAAAGCTCAGGATGTGATAGCAACCAACATTTTTGCTTCTTCAATGCAACAGATTCCTTAAACAAAACCTTGCCAGATGCTTGGCTTTATAAGTTCCATGGCTTTCCAAATGACTGTGGTAAGTTTTTCAGTCCCTGTACATTTCATGTCAGCTATCAAACTTGTATCATTTTCTAATGACTTTTCAACAGGGAGGCTGCAGTCACACAGTACATGTGAAAGGTCATGTTCGCCTCTAGGCTATATAATACCTGTTTCTCTAGCAGTGTGTGCGTACCTCTCAACTGTCCCTGATTTGCAGGGACATCCCTGATTTTGCCCCAAAATGTTACTCTCTCCCTCCTAAAAATTGTGTTTTCGTGGCCAAACAGTGGAGGTTATAAGCACAAAATAATGTCAAACATTAAAGTTACAGACTTGTTCTTCCTTAGGAAATGCATTTTACACGAAGCCCCTTATTCTACCAGTGTTTTGAGTGGATAGCACCAATTTTGAAGATGTGTCCCTGATTTTGGTCCTTTGTCCCTCATTTTTTAAGCCTTGTCTCTGATTTACAAGCCAGGAGGCTGAGAGATATGAGTGTGTGTGTGTGTGTGTTGGGGGGATCTGTCCCAAACCTTCCCAACAACCACTATATAACCCTTAATGTGTCAGTCCAGAATTCCAAAATGTTCTAATTCTGTTGGTAGCCCAAGGGTTGAAAGGAGTAAAGGAATATTTTTTTTTCTTAAATTTCAAGCATATTTATATGAGTCCCATGCCATATTCTATAGTTAGGGCATTTTTCTTACAGCAAAACTATGGGCCTGATTCCAGATCACATTACACCTGGTGCAAGGTGAGTTACACCAAACCTTATGGCGTAAATCACACCTTTTTCCATGTGTTACGAAAGCTGCAGTTACAAGATGCGGCTTGTGCCATGCGATATAAGGTGGGATATGCCACCCACTACACTCACAACCCATTGTGGCATGGCGCAAGGGTGGGTTACGGCAGCACCTGTCCTCTATTCCAAAAAGGAGGCTGCTGTAACCCGTCTACACCATTCCAGGTCCAGATATTGCACTGCAGGATTAGGCCAGCACTTAGCTGGTCTAAGGGGCATCCATCCTGGCAAAATGATGGATGCCCCCCCCACAGCACCACATATGGCAAATTGTCCTTCCCCAATACTCCCCAGCACAGTTATGCCCCCCACTCCTGATATTCGGGAGCCCCTGGGTCCATTTGGTGCCGCACCCCCATGTGCCTGTGCCACCTGGCCAGCCCCCCCAGGCCCCCAGAGGACTGCAGGGTATGCAGGGGTGGGGGAGCTCGAGGAGCATTTAAATGTGGGCCAGGTCCATTGCACCATTCCTGCGGGCACAAGCCTGCGGCTGCTGCAAGTTGTGGGTCAAAGGTACCAGGGACCCTGCCTGTCTTGGAACAGGGTGCAGGGTCCCCAGCATAGCGCTGCATGATGCAACTGTCATATGCCAGTGAGTTGCGCCATGCAACTTGGAATCGGGCCAACTATGTTTACCAACCCATAATTAAGGTCACTGATGTATGGTGATTAAAGTAATGAGATTCTGTTTTCAAGGCTTGAAATTCAAATAACTGCACCAGTGAATGTGAGTCTAATTTTCAGATTCTATGGGGATTCTACTGTTATTCTTTCAGTCTGTGTATAAATAATTGGAATAAAAGAAGGCTTAATATACAGAGCAATAAAGCAAACTGAAAATAGTACAGGAAGCAATTATAAGAAAAATACAAGTTCAGTAGGTTTACTGATCTGGTATAAAATGCAAATTCCATGAAATTCTGTGTTTTCACTAGTGTGCAGGCAGTCCAAATTCCAGACTTTTTCCAGGTTTTCCAAGTCTTATACAAATTTATCAACAGTTTCAAGATTTAAGGACCCATAAAACATGGGAATGTGTACTGAGTTTTAGGTCACATGCTTCAAGGGAGGCTGAATCATAGGCAGCAAAACATTTGGCCAGAATTTAAATTTTAGTTGTTTCCGTTCAATTTTAAAACAACTTACCATAATGTTACCAAATCTGAAACATTTAAACTAAAACACAACACATATAGCTATGTGTGCCATGTTATATTTATAGCTTTAATGGAGACCCAGTTACGAATAGCCAAACTTTCAGAAATATTTAAATTTTACAAGTGTGGAAACTGCAGAATTATAAGCCCCAGTAACTTTAAAACTAGAGAATGCAATGCCATTAAATCTGGCAGATTCATAGGCCTTAAAAGGGGGAATGTGTGTGTCAATTTTTAATCTCTCCCTTAAAGGATGTCCACATTATAAGCTGTCAAAAAAGTTGCAAAATAACATCAGTACTTAAAGTCAGATTTCTTGAGTCATTGTAAAAATTGTGGAATTTCACGATCATTTTATGGAAACCATGCCTATGAATATTGCCAAGGCGTGCCCCTGACCTGCCATGGAGGGAAAAGAAAAAGGCTAGAGAGTACAGTAGTAAAGCTGGATTCATGGAGACTCAATTGTAAGAGTGTCAGGAGAGTTAAAGAGGCACTGCGGGACTTTTTTGCAAATGCAGCTAAAGTGATTTGTCTGCCTGTCTGCAGTGCAGATCAAAGAGTGTGAACCATAGCTAAGCTGTATAGATGGAGGAGCTGACTGTTGTGCACATTACGACAGAGAGTACACGTTCTGAAAACATACTCTAAGGTGGTCACTTATTGAATTAGAGGATGCTGCTAAGGGTTAAGATGTTGAGAGAGATCTTCTCCAAGGCTCTTATGGTTCTCAGGCATGTGAGGAATGACAGTGACATCAATTAACAAGCTATCTTTTCACAAGATTCTGTTTAAAGGGAAGGTGGTTGGGGGACTTCTTTTCTGGTAAGCTAGAGAGCATTCTGTGCCAAGGAATGCCTGCATGCTCAGGATTTTCTGCAGTTGTGCCAAGAGGGAGAGGGTACTGGTGTTGTTAAGAGACTTGAAGTCTGGTGGATTTCAAATTAGAGAATAAGGATTGGAGAGGCAACTAAGCTGGGTAGCATAAGAAGGCACAGGGTTATAATGTCGCAAGACATTATGCCGTAGTAATATATTGTGCTGCCAATACAGTGTAATATATTGAAAACTGCATAATTCTTATTTTTGTGGGGGTTGTGCCCCCCGAACAGCCCCCAACTGCTATAACTAACTCTGTGGGGGGTCACACTTAATATTGCACAAAGTGCGGGAAAAATGTCATGCATCTGCGACCGGGACTCAAAACCCGGTCCCAAACACACTGCTTCCTTCCCTTCCTGCCTGCGGTGCCATCGAGCCATGGCAGCTGCTCAGTGGACTCCTCTCCCAGCAGAATTCTTATCCTGAACTGGGAAGAGAGAGAGTGTGCACTACTGCACATACTTCCTTTTGCAGTTTTGTACCCTCTTGTTCTTGCGTACTGTAATGTTCCTTCCTCACTGTTATGTTGTGCGCTGTAGAGCTGGTGACATTATGACCTGGTAAGGCATAAGAATTGTGAACCACAGTGGGAGCAAGGAAGCACAGGAACATCAATTTCAACCTGAATTCAGGATATATAAGACTCATACCCAGTAAAATTAACTATCGTGAAAGCCTGATGAACATCCACGTCTAGGACTTGGAGACAAATGATTTGATACCTTTTAATGGACTGACATAGATGTAACAACAAGAACAAAGTGCTCTAGCTTTCAGACCAACCAGTCCTTCTTCAGAAGCTAATGGCAGTTGTTTAGAAAATACAATACTTTTAACAGCTAGATCATGCAGAAAAAATAAAAAAATCCCCATTGGTTTAAAATACTCATTTAAAAAATACAGAAGATGATGCTAGAGAAGTTTAACAGTACCATACTACCTTCAGCCAGGAGGCCCCCCCGTCAAAGGTGCTTGGTGAAACACACATACAAAGAATCCTACTGCATATAAATTTAATTGACATGAGATAACACTGCTGGAGCAGATGACTTTTAAATCAAGCTATGAGTGTCACAGTTTGTATAAGGATGCGATTACTAAAAAGCAACCCCCACCCAGATTAAAGTCATACTAAGATTGTCTTAGGACTCCAAGAAGTTTCAATGCATGCATTATAGACAAGAAATTACCAGTGAAGTTGTCTTAAAAACATCAGTGCACACTGTATGATGTGTAAATCCTAGCTGGACCTATCACCCAGCTGTACTCTCCAGCTAGATATCATGCCCCATAAATTTCAAAAACCTCTAGTGTAGTGACAGGACTTTATAAATGATAATTTAAATATAAATTAACAGTATTAGTGTCAAACAAAAAACTCTAGTCGAGGACCATCAAGGAATTTAGACCATGTTGCCTGATATGTACTGATATCAATATACACTGAGAATGTAACAACTTGATGTACCAGAAGTGTCTAAGGAATCTGAAAAAGAGATAAAAATGTAATTTCTCTCCTCTTCCTCTTCACACAAACAATACACCCTACCCACCCAACATCACCATAATGTGTGTGTGTGTGGGGGGGATACCTAGCTTTAAGGAGATGCTCTCTCCCCCTCTCTCTCTGTCTCACAGACACACACACACATACACACACACACACACACTCTCTCTCTCCTAGTGAACCTTTATTCACATCAGTCACTACAACTGTTCCCCAAAGGAATTCAACTTGTCATGAAATCCTAAGTAAAAGGGCTCATGTATCCTAATACCTACAGGGCAAAAATGTGACACTATTCAACCGTACTACTATCTGCATAGTAACATTTCCAAGGATTCTGGATAGAACTGCAATGAAATAAAACTGCCACCCTCCCCAGGATAAGGTAACTAGAAGTAAATATAAAGTACGTGTGTAAGACCAGAGGTCTAACATACCTACATTTCCACAAAATACTACAATATTAGCCTAATGTAAAAAGATCTGTCCAGGACCCCCATGCACATGAGATCTCACACCCCAATATGTTCAGAGTTAAAAAAATATGTGACAGTCTATGATAACACTCCTGTATGTACAGTAACAGGCTAGGTAATCTGAACATGGAGCAGTGGAATCAACCCCACTCCCGGGCAAAGATAAAAAGTAAGGAGGAATTAATATTCATTATGTACATGAAGTAAAAATAGTAACACACTGTAACTCCATGTATCTAAATAGAGGCCTATATCAATGTGACAACAAGCCCCACATTGTAGTTCTATCCAGAATCCTTGGAATTGTTACTATGCAGGTAGTAGTACGGTTGAATAGTGTCACATTTTTGCTCTGTAGGTATTAGGATACATGAGCCCTTTTACTTAGGATTTCATGAAAAGTTGAATTCCTTTGGGGAACAATGGCAGTGACTGATGTGAATAAAGGTTCAATAGAGAGAGTGTGTATGTGTGTGTGTCTGTGTGTGTGAGAGAGAGAGAGAGAGCATCTCCTTAAAGCTAGGTATCCCCCCACATTATGGTGATGTGGGGTGGGGTTGGGTAGGGTGTATTGTTTGTGTGAAGAGGAGGAGAGAAATTACATTTTTATCTCTTTTTCAGATTCCTTAGACGCTTCTGGCACATCAAGTTGTTGCATTCTCAGTGTATATTGACATTAGTACATATCAGGCTACATGGTCTTAATTCCTTGATGGTCCTCGACTACAGTTTTTTGTTTGACACTAATACTGTTAATTTATATTTAAATTATCATTTATAAAGTCCTGTCACTACACTATAGGTTTTTGAAATTTATAGGGCATGATATCTAGCTGGAGAGTACAGCTGGGTGACAGGTCCAGTTAGGATTTACACATCATACAGTATGCATTGATGTTTTTAAGACAACTTTACTGGTAATTTCTTGTCTATAATGCATGTATTGAAACTTCTTGGAGTCCTAAGACAATCTTAGTATGACTTTAATCTGGGTGGGGGTTGCTTTTTAGTAATCACATCCTTATACAAACTGTGACACTCATAGCTTGATTTAAGAGTCATCTGCTCCAGCAGTGTTATCTTATGTCAATTAAATTTATATGCAGTAGTAATCTTTGTATGTGTATTCCACCAAGCACCTTTGACCCAGGGACCCTTCTGGCTGAAGGTAGTATGGTACTGTTAAACCTCTCTGATATCATCTTCTGTATTTTTTAAATGAGTAATTTAAACCAATGGGGATTTTCTTTGGGGTTTTTTGCATGATCTAGCTGTTAAAAGTATTGTATTTTCTAAACAACTGCCATTAGCTTCTGAAGAAGGACTGGTTGGTCTGAAAGCTAGAGCACTTTGTTCTTGTTGTTACATCTATGTTGGTCCATTAAAAGATATCAATTCATTTGCTTCTGGATCTGTCCTTGAAAGGACCAATACGGCAACTACTAAATCTAGATTAGGACTTAGAGAGACATTCAGAAAGATGTTGTGGAGAAGAAAATGTTGGAGGCATGAAGAAGACTGACTTTTCTGGCTATTATTCTATTTTGGTTAAGTTTGATAGGAAAAGGAGTAGGTGACTTTTTTTAAGGGAGTATGTAACTGTGAAGAATACAGAGGATGTCAGGAGTAGAGATGTTGTGAAGTTTTAATTCACTGGTGAATTTCCAAAGAAGTCACCAACTTCACCTTCATGGATCAAGTTGCTATTTTTTGCCATTTATCAGTAAATTCACCTTTTTAACTTTGCTTGCCAACTTTGCTTTTAGAGTGCATTTGGGCAAAGTTTGAACAGATTGAGGCATCTGGTAAAAAAAAAAATGCCGGTAGGCCGCATGGAAACAGCTCCTGCAGTTCAGATGCTACTTCTCTATATACAGACTGAGTCTTAGTTGTTTTTTTTTTTCAGTCTGAGTGAGTTAGTGGAGGAAATACGATTTGCCATTTTGAGAGGGTTTAACCCCCCCACCACCACACTTTAACAGATTTCTTTTCTTTTTTTGTCATCTTTTTTTTTTTTCCCCAAGTTGTTTAGTCTCTTGGTCACAGTTTGGACCTCCTTCTACCTACTGCCAGAGAGCCCAAATTCCCATCCAGTTGAGACCCTGCCACCTATCCACCCAGGAACACCTGCCAGCTTGCAACACACTCCTGTGCTGCCCTCCTGGCTTATCCCCCAGTACTGGGTATGCCTTCAGTTCCTCTGAATTTCTGCCACTCACAGGGGAAGTCAAGGCTGATGGTGTCCCCAGGGAATGGGGTCTCTGTTCAGTGCAGGACATGGTGAGCTGGCAGAGGTTTCATCCTCCCAGTCCCACAGCTTGTTTTCCCATTTTTCTACTCACCATCCCATCAGGAGCGTGCATCAGGACTGACTGCCAGCTAAGCTTGATGGAGCCAACCCGTGGGTGCCCTTCAGTGGTCCCAACAGACTGTCACATATCCCCCTGCTCCACCACCTGTGGTCACCTAGGTGGTGGTGATGCAACAGGGTGCAATGCCCTTTCTCCCCCTGGCCAGTGCTCCAATGGCCAAGGCTCATTCCTGAGGGTTTTCACTATTGTGAATGGCAGAACTAACGCCATGCCAGGGGGCCATTGCAGTATTTGAAGTCACTCTGATGAAATGAGTTATTGATGTCATGAGAACTGCAAAGTTGCACGCACAACTGATTGCTGACCACTAGATACAAACATCCAAAAACTAGGTAAAAACATCTGGATGAGTTAGCAATCAGTTGTGCGCACAACTCTGCAGTTTTCATGACATCAGTAACACATTTTGTCTGGGTGACATCAAATACCGTGATGGCCACTGTGGAGTTTAGCCGCAGCAGCCGTGATGAAACACTGTCTTTTGCTGAAAAGAAGCTTCTGAACTTCATCATTCTGAAGGTAAGGAGAGAATCCTACAATCGTATATGGATGAACCTTTACCTGCATGAAATCAGTGCATTGTCAGCAGTGTTGCTGTCAGTAGAGCAGGCTCCTTGGAAACAGAAGAATCAAACAGTGTGAATGTCATGGTGCCATCCTGCAGTGCATGGCTACTGTCCCTTTGTTGGTTTAAAATTGACCTGTGTTTTATTTTAATTTTACTATGTGTCTCTGTAATCACTGTTGTTCCAATGAAAGGTAACAAACCACCTTATTTGTGCATCTTATACATCTGCTTTGTAATTTTATATCAACATAATGGTCCAGCAAGCCTGATGATAAGCAATATTATTTGTCTTACTTATGACTTCTGCATTACAATATTAATGAACAGCTCCTTCATACGGTGATTAATTTTTTTTTGGGGGGGGGGGCAGCATGTGAGTTTAGAAATGGACCTACTGAATTCCCATATTTTACTTATAACATCAGTCATCATCCCTTTTTTAGTTCTCATTGCCAGCACAAAAAAATGATACAATCAAAGGTAAAATGTGCTCTCTCCTTGAATGCAGTGTAGAGTTGATCACTGAACTGTGGAATAATGATATGTATTGCATACCGTTATGAAACTGTGGAATGAAATTCCTCAGAACTGTTTATTATCTGCAATTAAGCCAGAAAATTTCATGGAACTGGGCAAAAATTCATTGAACACATTCAGAAGATTTGAATTTCTCCAAAGTCAGAATTTTGGAAAATTCCACAAACTTTGTGACATTCTGAGTAATTTTTGCAAATTTCAGAATTTGCAGATTCTACCATGCTCTGTCTATGTTTCTCTAGTAATGGCCCCTGCCAGACTGAATACCCTCTTCACACTGACACTTGAGGGTGGACAGCTCAGGTATCTGACTGCTGCGGAGGTCAATACTGGTCAGTCAGTGACTTTGCTACTTCAGTACAGCAAGGGCTCTTCCATAATGGTAAGCTGATTGGTATCCACCAAGTACTTTATGCATCCACCATGTGTTGCGCTGCCCGCAATCCTGCCGCATCATCAGTCTTCTCCTTTGCCTCCACATCTTCAATTTTCACCTTGCACAAAGCATCTCAGTTGATTTTTGGTTATTTTTACTGTTGTCTTGCATGTCTCATCAGCCCTTTTACCATGTGAGGTAGTAGCAACTCCTGGTCTCTGTTTATTTTCATGTTGTACATTAAATATGTGACTTTAACACCTGTACCCCATGTACCCATCTTATTAGAAGATTGGCTACATGTTGGGCCTGATCATGTCCACCTTCAAGTATTAATGACAGGCCTTCTTTATATTATAGGTCCAGCATGGTGGCAATCTTAAAATCTGAAAACTGCAAAATGCAGGATGGCTATTGCAGTCCAAGACATGGGGAGTGTGTTCCATTAAGACACAACTTCCTGTATCACAGCATACCTCCAGCACCTGCTGTATGTTCAATAGCTTCTGCCTCTGCACATGTAGAAGTTGGGTGGCCTGACTGATATAGGCAGTGACCCCATTCATTGCCTGTGTTCAAATGGCCTTAGAATCATAATCCATCCATCCATCCATTAGTCACCACTGTTTTGTTGTCAGAGACATGGATACTCCAGCATGGTCTCGTCTTATATGCAGCATCAGATATTCAGTGATGGCTTTGTACTGTTTGTATAAGCACTCAGTCATATAGTGTCATGTTATATCTGGTGATGACTTCCAGCTTCATAACCGCAGAGGCAGTTTGTTCTGGATCTGCAGGTGCCTGACATGGTCATGGACGAGGATGTAAGTTTGTCATGGATGAGGTTTCAGTAACTCATTGGTTGTTCATGGAATCATTAGTAAAATTCCTGCCACTCTCATCTTTGCTACTTTTTGATGACAATAGTGAAAGTCATGGAAGTCCTGAATAAAGACCAAACATCATGGAATCCATGACATGTATGACTGCCATGACAAATTTACATTCCTAGTCATGGGCCACAGTCAACATGGACTTAATATCAGGATGTGCTAGAAACTCCTGCACAACAAAGTTAAGACTGTGCCAGGCATGGCACCTCAGGAAACCCTCATCACTGACTTTACTACATTTTAGCCATTATTGTTCACAGTGAAACTCACTTCCAGTGAATGGAGGTGCATCCATTCATCATTCTGTTAGGAGCAATTTTAGCATTTTCTGACCATGCGTGATCCAGTTACACTCTTCACTGCCAGCGTGGCATGCTGCCAAATACCTGGAGTGTTGCTACAACCACAGTTGGGCTTAGTACAAGTTTTACCCCAGCCAGAGTCAATGAACAGCTAGGAGCTACCAGCTGTTTGGCCACTGGCCTACATATCCATAATAATATATATGTATGGTGATGCTAAATGCAGCAGGGCATGGATTAGCATGCTTCACACCATCCCATAAAGTTCAAGAGTGGCACGTGTGGAGAAGTAAGTTCTTGAGTGAATCTGCCTTTTGGGACAGGCACACACTATCAACCTTCTGAATCCCACATTCTCCACAAAAGAGAATGGCAATAGATCAATTATCAGCATTTCAGCTGTTGCTGCATTCAGTTCATGTGCAATAGCATGATTGGGTGGGTACTGGGGGTGATGCTCAAACATGCTGTGTAGCATAGGCTAGACCTTTCTGGGTGTTAGACTACCACACAGCTGGACTTGGCATAGTTTCATGGCTGCTAGGGTATTATTTGACTCTTGAGCACTCATGGGTGCTGCTCAAATGAAACCGTGATTCTTGGTGTTTTTTCTACTGGGGTTGCTAAGCTTGGGTGCGTGTGGGTAGTATTGCTCAACCCACCTCCACTGCTTTAGCCCCTATTAAGCAGTCCCACAGACTCCTCCTCATCCCTGTAGCAGTCCTCATCGGTCAGCCCTTCCCCCACCTGGACTATTTCTCTGCCACTTCTTGATGGCTTGGAAAATGCAGTTGATAAGGGAGAGGGACCCCCGTACCAGCCTTCTTTTGGTGCTGAGTCTGCGTGACAGATGCCTGTACTTTTGTGTTGGCCATCAGTGTTTAGGTGACTGCCCTTTTTTCCCTCCTCATTATCTCCCATTTGACACAGCTGAAACATGGCAACTATATCATCAGCTGGATCCAGTATCTAAAAATCCCAAGCTAAGGAGTTTGTACCCCTTGATTTTACATGGTGGTGGGAGTGGGACAGGGGAGTAATGAGGTGTTTTGGGGATGATTTTTTCACTTTGAGACTGGGTGACTCGTGGTAAAATGGGTTCAGCACTGGTAAGAGGAGCAGTTGTTGTAGTGATAGGGAGGGGACCCCACATATTCAGCTGCATCACACTTCCTCTTTTTCTTTTCTGGTTCCTAAAAGGAATCAAAATCATCATCCCCACCACAGCTGATATCCTCCTCTAGACTTTGTCCTCCTTATCTTCACGCTCTCCAGACTTTCTCTCCCTCTCATCATCTTTCGTAGGAGACACATTTTTCAATTTAGTGTGATCTGTCTGAACAAGTCAGATCTCTCTCATCTGGCTTTGACTCGTGGTAAAGCTCTACAGTTTCATTTTGGGGGGACTGTCATCAAGATCAGGCACTGTGCCACCACCACCACGAGTCATGAGGACACCAACAACCTGTTCTTCATCCGCTGCGCCTAACTAGGTATTTTTCTGTCTCTTGAATTGCTCCTCTTGTCACTACCTCCTCCAGTCCCTACAAGCATGGATGTGGCACAGAAAACATTTGCTTCACTAATGCTACTACCACTGCAACCAACTGCTCCTTTACTACTACTACTACTACCAGCCCCAGACTCCATAGATGCTGCTGCTGAAGAAGTTGTTTTTTAGCTGCAACACCCTTTTGCCTCACAAAACATATTACACCCTTCTTTGCCACCTCCCTGGCACCTCTCCCTTTAGTTCTGCATCTTCTCCCAGTCAGTTTATATAATAAGATATAATATTATGAGGAAAAACAGGATAGCTAACACAAAACAAATTCTAGTCAGAACTGATATGGCTGTGGAGAGCTTTTGGGATGCTTTTACCCATTATTTCTAATGAATTTGCACAATGCAGATCTGCTGAGAGGCAGTTTCAATGTGGTCTTCCTTTTACACATTTTTAGTGTGTTTTGCTAGAATATGCCTGCTGAGTGCTATATATTTAGCCGGGATAGTTCACAGAAGAAATGGCATCTTATTTTAGGGTGGCAGAGCACTGGCAGTAGGACACTGGAGTGTGTCATACATAGGCAAGAGCTGTGTGTGGGTGATAACGCCCGGTGGCCATACACCTCTGGCACCTGTATGTGGATCCATCATCCCAGTGCCATTGCACTACCCAGTGTGAGTGATGGCTGATACTATACCCACTCACACAGGTCCCAGAACCGGCATGTTACAGTTGACCTCCCATTCGTTTGTACAATTGGGGAACAGCAGATGCACTAGCCATAGCCTGAAGTGTACACTGCAGATGGCATTGCAGGATACCACACCCCATGGCACACAGGATACCTCAGCAGTCTAGAGGTTGGCATGTTACACAGGAGAACGGGGAAGAGTGTGGGCTTGCATCAGTGTATGACAGCAGGAAGATACAGTATCAACAAGGCATGCATTGGAGTTGTGTCAGTTCCCTCTTACGGTTTGCCAGAGACATACACATGGCTGCATACACTGGTGGGTCTGCAACTTGCGTAGTGCCCCAATGTATGGTACAGCCACTTGGGCCATTCTGGAGTGCAGGTTCCCAGACCAGGTCCAGTGCAGTCAGTGGCTGGCCATGGCAGGATGTGGAGGGCAGTGCCAGTCTCCACAACATGTTGGGTATGGGGGGGAGCGGGGGTGTCTGCATACTGGGGTGGTAGGTGGGGGTCCTCTGTGCTATGGATATGGACCATGGTTTCCTCTGATGTGATTGGGTCTGGGGGCGCCCTACACCATGGAGCTCTTCAGGGATGGAGTTGGATCGATCAGGGATGGAAGGGGTACTTATAGTCCACCAGGGCTGCCAGGCCACGGTGTATCTGGGTGCAATTCCGCAGCCCACCTGTGGGTGGCTGGCTGGATTAGGCCAGCTATTCATTGCCTAACTGTGAGCTGTGCTGCTGTGGACTGTGAGGGGCACATTCCCACTGAATGTGCTGCAGCATGGCATATGCATGGGAATGCCCCCTCGATTCGCCTGGCATTCCATTTACATGTGCTCTGGCCCAGTCCCTTGCAGCTGGTGCATTTCTAACTCTATTCTGTACTGGACTTCACTGTGTTCACTGACATAAACAAACTGTTTCTTTATTGTTTTACAACATATTAGAATGCAGTATTTATTTTGAATGTTGTGGCCATGAGGATGGTGTGTGTGTGTGTGTGTGTGTGTGTTTGCTGTAGCCTGAGTAAATACAGTGCAAAAATGTGTAAATGAAGATCCCATATGACAATGAGATGTAGCATTTCCCCTAAGCTATCCAGGATACAAAATATAGGATAAGAAATATTTAAAGGAAATTTACTGCAAACTGAACTTCACTGTGCTCACTGACATAAACAAACAGTGTATTTATTGTTTTATAACATATTAGAATGCAGTATTTATTTTGAATGTTGTGGCCATGAGGATGGTGTATACAGAGTGAGTGTGTGTGTGTTTGATTTTGCTCAATATATTTTTTCCCAAAAAGCATAGTAAAAATGCCTGCTGATTGCTATATATTTAATCTGGGTAGTTCACTGAAGACCTAGCCTATTTATGAGACAGGTCTTATCAGATAGTGCCTTAAAAGGTTAAAAAAACAGTGTAAATCTTTATAGATTTGCTGGGAAAGGATGACATTTATGAGGTATGAATCTTTCTGAAAGACAATACATACCCAACTGAAACTACAATAGTAGCAAGAAAATGTTTAAATGCTAAGTATTTAAATGTGCAAGTTGCTGCATTCTGAAGGGGGTAAACACATTTCCATTTTAATAGGCAACCTATATTTAACAAGCTATTTCAGTTTCTTAATGGCCATCTGATAAGAAGCTTGGAGTTATGTCTCCAACATGCTAAACAAAAAGAAGGGAGTATTTTATTTCAGTTGGTATAGTGATTTATAAATGTAACCCCTAGATGGTGCTATCCCAATGGCTACTACCCCTGCCTGCTTAACTACTAACAGGTTGAGGGGCCTAGGTCCAATGGCGGGTGCCTCCACCCAGAGGTCAGGGTTTGCAGTAGTTAAACTAACTTGGTCACAGCTCTCTGGGACATTGTAACCCCCCTTTCTTCCCACTAGTGGCCCACACAATGCATTAGGAATATCTTCACAATGTACACTTACCCCCAGGACTGGCTCCATCGACTGGACCCCGGGGACCCCCTCAAAACAAGATGATACAGTGCCAAAACCACAGTACAATACTTTAACATAAACGAATACCTCAGCCAGTGTAATTTTACTGAAACCAACAGATCTGATTTATTTAAGGAGCTGTAACAAGGAAGGGGGAAATCAGGTTAATTAGGTTAAACGCATTAATAATCACAGTACTGTGCGCATATTCAGAGTCCCAAATTGTCACTTTCACTGGGTACCCAGGATGGGGGGGGGGGCTAGCCAGGATTGGTTGCAGCTGGTTGGGGCCCTGTGATGGAAAAACATTGGCACAATACCCAAATTGTAATCCGGAGCTGGTTGGCTCAGTTCGTGAAGAAATGGAAAAAAACAATTAGATGACACACTTGCAATTCGATAAACAGATGGCAGGGAACTGCCCTGCTTTGTATTCATAAACTCAATACTGGGAAATGGATGGAAGGCAGATTGTCCTGGATTGCCAGGAGGAGCAGACCATGTGGACAAGGTCCTTGTGACTGGACCCCACTGCAGTTTAGAGCAAATGGATGTAGTCTGGATTAAGCTGGGGTTTACATCCAGCTTCATGCACTCTATTCACTGTACAGGGGATTTGAAACGCGATTCCCCACAAGCACTACAAACATTTATATGTAAAAGGAAAGTACTATACCAGGCAGGCTGCTTCTCTATCCTGACCGCAATTACTGCACAATACCAGGAGAACACACAGCAGATTCAGTTCCTGACAGACCAAGCGCGATTCAGCAATTTCTCCAGTCTTCTACAGGGTGAGCCTGGTTTCTACTCTTCAGATCTCCTTGATTCTCTTCACAGGTCGGTTTCAGTCCGAACAGGCGCTTGCACAAACTGTAGACTGAAACTTAGGGCCTTACCACGAGATTCCAGCTAAAACTACACACCGAAGAAGCACACAGCTCCCTGTCTCTTCACAGCCCAAACTAATCTGATCTTTCCAGTAGACAGAGCCGGGCATTTCCTTTGAGTTCCTCCCAGTTCAGTTGGCTGGTTTGGCTGTCACTCTCAGTAAACTCCCCCTGTTGGTGGAAAAAAGGCTCCAAAGTCAAAACTACATTTCCCAGAGTCACTGCCCTTACAATTCCCTTACAGCAGGCTCCAGAGGAGAGTCCAAGTTCTGATTCAGCCAGAGCAGGCTCCATTTTAAAGGATCCCCACCATGATTGGTCCAGTTCAGCAGTTCAGAATCAACATGAGGGAGCTACTCTGCACTGTCCTTGCTACAAGAAAGCAGGTTAAATCAAACTGCGTTTTCATTATTACTCTAACAGGTTACAAGCAAACAATTACATTTTTGAAGAGTGCTCCTTCTGCCCACTTAGCGATGGCAGAAACGGAGCGATTTGGCAGTAGCTCGAGCGGGACTCAAGCAGGAAAACACACAGTCCCTCCATACAAACTAATTATGTCTGCAAGCAGACAGCTCTTAAAAAGACAGTACCAGAGGCTCTAAAAGCACTCACAGATAAACGGCTTAAATGCCAAACACCATTCAGGCTTGGAGCATTCAAGCAAGCTCCTGAAGACTTTTTTGGGAACCCCCATTTGCAGGGGGGTTACATAAATGTAGAACAACACATTGAGAAGTTAAAAAAATGTGTTTCACGATACTCCATTTTCCAGCTACAGATAGCAAGATGGCTGTAGGCTCCACTCACAGCCATAAAAAATGGCAGTACTGTGCACACCATAACAAGGCGGAATGGTAATCTTGTTACCATAAACTAAAGCCCATAGAATGGTGGCACCAGTAAAAGTGAGAGACACTAAGCAGATGAAATTGTTTATTCAAAGCACATTTTATTTGAAATGTTTGTGCTTTTTCAGAGGAAAAAAGCTGAATTTAAGTATCACAGACTGTACAAAACAATTAGGCAGTATCACAGGATGTACCTGGTGCTTTAACCACCAAGTGGTCTTTCTCATGAATTTTGTTTGCATCATTCTCCACCATTCTTATAGTCAGAGAAGCTCAGTTTTTAACTGCTCTTAAATTCAAATTGGCCAACCCTGGCAACATTTCTATTAAGGACCAATTTATGTGTGGTTCATAGCTCAGTGCTTATGTTACATACTGTAGCTGGATGAAGTAGATGGTTGTTGGATACAGAGGCCAGCTGTTAAGTAGACAATGCTTGCTAGGTGCTAGTATGGAATGATTTGTGCTTAGGTACTTGAGCATGAACATGGTCAAGTCAATGATTATAGTACATATGAATCGAATAGTATGAGCAGTGAGCTTGGTTGCTTGAACTGAGAATCGTTTGTTATTATTTGATGATTTTGGCTTTTCTCTGTATCCCACCTCTAGGGAGGAAGCTTTGACTAGTATTATGAGGCCCCTAAAAGAAAATGATATTCAACCATTTTTCTGTATCCAACTGATGAAGGAGCCAAGCAGGAATACACCCTCAATAATATGAATAGATAATCACCTCCTCCAACTCTGGAGAGTGTGACCAGTAGTATGCTGGAGAGGAAAAAAACTCTTATGGGGGAAACCTCTGAGGACCCATGGCTACTGACCTGCCCATCCTTCTGGGCATACTAAAGGAGAGGAATCCTAAATAATCTAATCAGCTAATCTGAACCCCAAAATGTAGAACCCAGTCCAGAAAAGCAGAGACCTGAAGACATATGGAATTGTGACATGTCAGGCGAATAGAGCAAACATCCGTCCAGTAAACCCCAATTTCGAGAGTTCATGAGTAGGCTGGAGGAAATGGAGTGGCATCCATGGTTGAAATGAATGTGAAGCAGGACAAAGCATCCAAGAATAGATGATGAATGAAGAAATGTTCGGTAAAGGAGCTTCTGGTTGGCCGACACAGCAGCAGGTAGGCGAATAGTAGAATGAGTGAATCTCCAGGACCCGAGCTGGGCAAGGCAGAATAAGAGCAGAAGTAGGTAAACCTCCCAGTCCGATGGGCGAAGGCAGGTCATAGAAGCAGGCAATTAGTAGGTAAATCCCCCAGCCCGATGAGCGAAGTCAGGTCGTAGAAGCAGGCAATTAGTAGGTAAACCTCCCAGCCCGATGGGCAAAGGCAGGTTGTAGAATCAGGTGATTAGTAGGTAAACTCCCCAGCCCCAGAACGCAGCCTAGACATGAATAGTCCAGAGCTTGGCAGGCTAGCTGTGAGCAACAGGTAGTCCAGGCAGAAACTGAAAGGGGCAATGAGCATGGTAGGCAAGAGGTGGTCCGGTGGGCAATAATCATCAGACTGGTGAGGAATGGCTCAGGATAGCAGGAGCTGGCAATACGAGCGAGGCAATAATGTCGGCTGTATGGTGAATTCCACAGAAGGAGAGCCCTGTATACCTGGTGGCAATTAGTGCAAGCCAAAAGTAACAGGTTATAAGCATGGACCTGAACGCAGGACGGTAGTAGTAAAAGTAGCAGTAGTCGGTGGAGCGCACTAATGCAGGCGAGGCAGCCCTAAGCAGTACTAAATAATACAGTGGTACAAAGTGGGTCCCGATGGAATTGGAATGGCAGCAATGAGTCTGATCCTTCATAATGTCATTTATGGACAAACAAGCAGCAATAATAGAAGGAGCCATAATAGGAAACAAGATCCCAGTGATTTTGAACAACAAGCCTACAGAACATGGCCCCAAATGTAGTTATGCTTCCGTGTCTTGCAGAACTCCGGTAATAGTTCTGAGAATACTGCCTTATGGAGGTGTACAGCTTTAACTTCGTTCTTTTAAACCGTGATGCAGGAACCACCGTTTGAGTCCATTACATCGATGTGATTAGCATGAAGTACAAGTAGCAGACTATGCCGAATCGGTAGTGGAATGGCCTACACTAGCAAAAAACAACAGCTCAAAGGAAGAGTAGGAGTTGAGGCAAGCCATCAGGTATGGCAAGCAGAAGATGTCAGGAACTCTGCAGACGGCAGGGCCACAAGCAGGTGATGCAGTTGTAACAGGGTCAGCAGGTGGTGCTGGAAGCACTGACAAGGGGATTTGGAAGCAATGAGCACAGCTACAAACAGGAGTCCAGCTCGGTGTTGGCTGGAAAGATCTGAACACACTGCATGGTAGCTGAACCTGAATGTAGAGATGCAGAAGGCAGTAGAGAATTCAGGGCCGAGTCATTACGATCCCATTACATGACAATCAAGTAAGCAAAAGGTCTTGATCTGAAGGCTGAAGCAAAAAGAAGTTTGGTAAATATCAACGGCTGAGAATAGGGAGCGGTTTACAGACTGGCCCCGCCAAGCTGTCCACCCTGGAGCAGAAAGCGTAAAGTAATATAGTGATGTGGCTCGTAAGGCAGGTGAGGAAAGGTACGGGCTGCTAATACGCCAGTCGCAGCAGTAGCGCAGAACTTGGCTAATGGTGTTCTGAAGACAAGGCTCTGAGTGGAATAATGGTGTTCCATGGGTTCCAAGGCTGCATAATCCGAGGTAAATGGTAAATGGGTAGGAGGCTACCGAACAAAGCAGGGGGTCCAGAAGGCTGGAATGGAAAGTGGAGCATGGCTGTAGCTAAGGTATGGAGAGGTAACGATTGACAGATCCCAGGCAGTAGCGAGGACAGAACGCCAGCCGACGAAATGAGCGATGCTGCCACACGAGGTTGGAGAACTCCCCCCCCAAAAGAAACAAACAGAAGGCAGGAACTGGAAAAGAAGTGAAGGAGGGAAAACATGAAGGGCATAGCAGAAAGGGAAGGAGGAGGGAGAATCAGCCGCGGCGCTGACAGCACCTGGCGAGCATAGTGAGTGCGACTCGCTCTAAGCAGAGCGGGAGTATGCTGCTTGGTATATGTAGGATGTGGGGGAGGAGCTCTTCCCTCACATAACTACAGGCTTGCGCCCTTCAATTAGCAATGTTACCCATCCAGTTTACCAAGTTAGCCAATGAACAGCCTGCCAGGCATATTCAGTTCAAGTCTGCTCGGGGTTAATTTTTCCTACTTCTTGAAATCTGATTAAATAATTTTTTTATCCATAAAAAATGGTGCATGTTGATGCAAACAGGTGTTTTGTTTCCAGTTTCCTTTTAATGCTTTTAACAAAAACTGATTGTCTGATACAAAACAGCCCTTGTGCATAAATCAGCAGTATTTGTTAGTGGACAAGGTTTTTCACCATACAGTTTTTTTTTTTTTAGCAAAAATGTATTTCTAGCATTCTTAGATTCAGCCTCAGTGTATTTTACATTTTCTCAGACATTATTGAAACCCTTTGTACAGCTAATTTTGTATTTAATGATTCACGTCCATTAAAGATATCTGCCATTCACATATGTTTTTCTTCATTATATGTTTCTCTCCGGAGTGGTGCTGGTCACCTTTAATCCCACCTTGCTCATGCCAGAAAAAAAAAAACACGTCTCAGGTCTGTAACGGAGGAGCTGAAATACAAATATCACAAACACAAAGATAATTCTGTCTACTCATGGCTACACCTCCAAGGACTGCAAATATCACACCACAGGATAGCGTTCTATAAAAGCTCAAGGTCATTGATTTTAACAAATGGTAGCACCCTACCCCAGGCTGATACATCTACGCATGTTCCGCGACACTTATCAAGACATCATATACCACTACATAATGCCCTTAAATAGCTTATATTGCACACGTGATATATTGCACACAACCAGAGATAGGTTAAAGGTATAGCATAGTACAAACACATTAAAACACTTGATATAGAAATAACAATAAATGACTATTGCAAAGCAAATGAAGTGCATAATTAGCCACAAACCCATCATCCTAATCCCTATATTAAATATTGTAGTTCAGTGTAAATACCTAACTACAAAAATGTCAGCAATAAAATATAAATATACTTGACTGTACAGAATTTATATGAAAACCCATAGCGACTACTTAGACAATTTTACCATCTCTTATTTAAACATGGAGCCAATTGGAAGTATCCATTCAAACCAAGCGACTGACCTGCTCGTAACTTATACTGCCAATAAGTCTCTTGGCATGTAAGTGCATTATTCAAGTCCCCCACTCCTTCTTTGCACAGTCACTTTTTCAAGTTAATAAAAAACGAAGGAATGACCATTTCCTAAGCATTTGATATGCACAGCTAATGCATTTTCAGCTGAACCCAGTCTAATATGTCTATGATGTTCCAAAATTCTGTTTTTAAATTTCCTTACAGTTTTTTCTATATAGAAGCAAGTGCAGTAACACAAGGCAATGCAATGTACACCACTGATTCCGTACCACAAGAAATGAAGTGCTTTGGATACTAGGGCTGTTCATTATGTGGCAAAAAATATTTGTTCCCATCTTGATGTAATTGCATGCCATACAATTACCACATTTGAAGTTTCCTTTTGGTAACCTCTGGTCTTTACTCTGTTGCTTTTCTGTTCCACTCCAGCTATATACTAGCAGGTCCTTTAAATTCTTGCCCTTCCTGTACATAAACTGTGGACTATTCAGCAGTGCTTCTTCTAAGCTGGGTTCTAGCTGTAAGCAATGCTAGTTTCTTTTTATGTTTGCTGCGCAAGAAACATTATGTGGCAGTTTAGGAGAGAAGCGGGTTGTGGAGGCGCAGCACTACGCGAGCCAACGGAGGCATTGCATTTGGGGGCTTGGCACTGGTGGACCAATGGAGGCACAGTGTGCTGATGATACTGGCTTCCAAAAGTGCCACCAACTTGTAAGGTTTTCACCACAGCAATCAAGGGCTGCCTCATCATTACAGCGTCAGACATTCTGCTGCAATGAGGGAGTGACCCGTCATTGCAGGGCAGTACCTTGCCTAGTGTAATATTGTTTGTGAATGCGGCGGCAAGCCACCACCATGTTTACAAACAAATATTACCAGCCCTTAGTGCTGAGGGGATGCCCAATCCCCCTCAGCATCATGTGCCCCCCCAAAAATCCTTTGTTTGCTGATGGGGGCCCCAATCCCCATCGGCTTCAGTTCCCACCTTCCCAGTTTAGTTTGCAGATAGAGGAGCCCACTCCCCATTGGCATTATGTCCCCCATCCAAAAACACTTTGTTTTGTTCCGAGGGGGTGTAATCCCCTCGGTTCTTGCCCCCTCGGTATGTGTGCCGGCAGGGGTGCCCGATCCCCGTTGGCTACTGCCCCCAAAGAAAAACTAGGGTGACATGCTTGAGCCCACCCCAGCATGCCAAAATGTCCCTGTTAAAAAAACATGCCGCAATGTTTTTATTTTTTTTTGTTTAACTTGTAAAATGAAAATGGTCCTCGCTTCAGTCCGCAGCCTCTCATAGAAACGTAGAAACATAGACGTTGACAGCAGATAAGGACCACTAGGCCCATCTAGTCTGCCCATTTCCCTACCTACAGGATAGGCTGCAGATCCTAGTTAACCAACAGCCTATTTCTTCCTATCCCCCACAAAAATTGCCTTGTCTGTCCCATGCATTCTTGAATTCTCCCACAGTTTTAGACCCCACAACCTCCTTAGGAAGGCTATTCCATGCATCCACTACCCTCTCTGTGAAATAATACTTCCTCACATTGCCCCTGAACCGCCCTCCTTCTATCTTTAAATTGTGTCCCCTTGTTCTTGCAAGTCTCTTTTTCTGAAAAATGCTACCCTCTTGGACTTTGTTGATTCCACTGAGGTACTTAAAAGTTTCTATCATGTCCCCCCTCTCCCTTCTTTCCTCAAGGGTATACATGTTAAGCTCCTTTTCCCTCCCCCAACCCGTGCCCACCCTCGGCACACCCTGCCTCCCCACACCCCACTCACCCCATACTTACCTCCGGAGCCCAGTGCAACGATCTTTGGTGGACTGGGAACACGTCTGCACTCTTCAAAACTGACCACAAACTGAGGAAATGCCGGTGAGCTGTATAATGGCATAAATAGGGTTTTTCAACTTTGGTGCATATCTCAGGCATTTGTAAGAATTTTGGCACCAAATTTTCAACATGGGGTTATTGGGACCCCTCCTCATGAATTCCACTACTGTCATGGCATTATTCAGTCATGAAAGGTGATTTCTTGGTCACTGCACGGAATCACCTTTTGGGGCTGAGTAATGAAACAACAGTGCCACTGTTCATGAATTGGGCTCTCAAGAAGCCGATGTTGCAAATTTGGTGGGAAAAGTCAACAAAATTACTGTTTTACGAGTGTGCGTTGTGCAGTTGCTATGCACGCTTGTAACGTCGTGAATTTGCAATATTTTCACTCCAGATTTTTAACATTGACATTTTTTCATACCTCCTTATTAGTAGTACAGCTGTCATTTTTCACATCCTGGCTGAAATGTGTTTTCGCACTTCCGGCGCAGAATAGTGTGGTTGCTGTGGGAAATCAGTGTTTGGGACACATTAAGAAAATCACAGTGACACTGTTCATAAGCAGAGGTTCTAAAATGTTTATGTTGAAAATTTTGTGATGGAAGTCCATAAAATGACTGTTACGAGCATGCGTTGCACAGTTTCCACGCACCCTTGTAACTTTGCAAATTAGTAATATTTTCACAACAGATTTTCAAAACTGACTTTTTTTCACTTCTCCTTATGAACAGTGCAGCTGTCATTTTCCACATCCTGACCAAAATAAGTTTTTGTGCTTCCAGCGCAGAATAGCGCAGTCACTTTGGGAAATCAGTGTTTGGGACAGATTAAGATCGAGTGAGAGAGGGGGAGTGACCAAGCTCAACTGAGCTCTGTCGGGACTGCTGCAGATTTCACTGTGGGCAGAAAACGGCAACAACGCAGGCAGGAGCCCGGTACAAAAGAGCAGCCTGCAGTGCCAGGAGAAAGAATGAGCGAGTGAGGGAGAGGTAGTGAGGGACCTCAACAGAGCTCTGTCGGGACTGCTGTGGATTTCTTTGTGGGCAGAAAAAGGCATCAATGCAGGCAGGGACCCAGTAGAAAAGGGAAGCCTGCAGCGTCGGGACAAACAGAATGAGCTAGTAAGAGACGGGGAGTGAGCGAGCTTAACGGAGCTCTGTCAGGACTGCTGCAGATTTCTTTGTGGACAGAAAAAGGCGCCAAAGCAAGCAGGAGCCCAGTACAAAAGGGCAGCCTGCAGCGTTGGGAGAAATAGAATGAGCGAGTGAGAGAGAGGGAGTGAGCGAGCTCAGTGGAGCTCTGTCGGTTCTTTAGAGTTGCCCACCCACCTGCTCAGGGTCCTGTGTGGTCCTATATTACAGCAGGGTCTCTGGGGTGGAGACAAAGCAATGATTGGATACTTTTAGGATTGCTGTAATAATACAGATTTAGTTCTGTGTATTTCTCTAACTGAGCTAAGTACTGAGGTATGCTGTTATGATTGCTGTAATAATACAATTTACGTCTTTGGGGGAGGGGTCTTAGTTCTTAGGCATGGCACTTTCACTTCCAAATACCTAAACAGCACATATAAGCAAGCAACATTCGGCATTGGCAAATGCTTGTTTGAAATGTTTTCACCAAATTTTCAACATATCCTTCTTTGGGGCCTCCCCTCATGAACAGTGGCACTGGAATTTCGTTAATCTGTCACGAAAATTGATTTTGTACAGTGATCGTGTCATTCTGCGCCACAGGTGCAAAAACACATTTTGGGAAGGACACAAAAAATGGCAGTTGTACTGTTCATAAGGGGGCATGAAAAAATGGCAATATTGGAAATTTGGAGTGAAAAATCTTAAAAATTGATGACGTTATAAGCGTGCGTAGAAGCTCCGCAATGGACACTCGTGGCAGTCATTTTGGGGATTTTTTCACTAAATTTGCAAAGTAATGTGGGGGACCCCACCCTCATGAACATTGGCACTGTCGTTTTGTTAATTGTCCCAAAAGGTGATTCTATGTAGAGACCACAAAATCACCTTTCGGGACCGAGAAACTAAATAACAGTGACTGTGTCATGAGGTAGGGTCCCAAGAACCCCATGTTGAAAATCTGGGTTAAAACTCCCAAAAATGGCTGATATATCAACCTAAATTGACCCCCCCCATTCACTACCATTATAGGACATACCATCATTTCTTCAGTTTGCGGTCAGCTTTTGAAGAGTGCAGACGTGTTCCCGGTCCACTGAAGATCACTGCTTCCAACCTCCAGAGGTTTGTGAGGGGGGTACAGGAAAGTGAGGTGCGCAGAGGAAGGGTGCGGGTTGCAGGGGGCTGGCGACAACCATGGGGACCATTTCCTTTCTTTCAGGTTTAAAAATAAAAAAAGACTTCTGGATTTTTTTTTAACCGGGTATAGCACACTAAGCTGAAAGCTTTTTTACAGGAGTGACCTGGGAGCACAAGGAGGTTAAGTGACTTGCTCAGGGTCACACAGTATGCTAGTGGCATACTTGCAAGTGCAAGTTTTTACAGTGACACTATGGATGTTGACACATTGGGGTGGGCTCCCAGTTTGCCAGGTCAATGCCAACCTGGGGATTGGGCACCCTGAGGTCACAGAATATGTGGGGGGGTCTCATCCGACACCAGGGGTAGGCATTTCAGTGTCGGAACCAGTTTACAGAAGGGGGGTAACAGGCCACATGGGGATTGAGCACCCCAATGTTGGCAGGTGGGGGGAAGGGGTTCACCAGTACGATGACCGAGAGAGGGACATGGAGGAGGCAGCACGATCGATCCCTCGTACAGTAATGCCTTCAAGCACACGATACTCCCATCTCATATGAAGCTTAGGCTGCGGCCTGCTCTGCATGGGTGAGAGAAACTTTAATAAGCAGAGATCGGGACGTCAAGACACAAACAGCTGTTTGCGCTGAGGTGACCTGCGGATGAAATGAAAAATCCGGCTCTTGATTGGTGTGGCTTTTTCTTTTCAAGTGCAGACCACTGCAGGCAAAACAGTGTCAGAATCCGCCTGGCTGAGGACTGGTGTGATACTGTCTGTTGAGCCCCATGCAGAGCACTCTGTATTGGACAGACAGTGTCACACCCCTCAAAGCCTACTGTCCCAAGGAGTTCGACGCACAAGCGCGAACTCAAGTAAAAGGACAAGAACACCAGATTGTGTAGACAGTGAACCTTTTATTACAATTTATAAAGTGTCTAATTTCCATTATTCTCATTTCATCTCTAGGGTTCTCAAACATCCTCCCATCAACATAGTATTTACATATATTAGAGTTTTTACAGCTATGGGTCCCCTTAGGCAGCTTTTTCAAACAGGATGGATTTTTATGTTGGCTCGCCCATGCACAGCCAACATATTGTGGTAGTAGTAGATTTGGAGGCGTGGTCACTGTTGGGCGAATGCAGGGCACACATCAGTAGGTGTGTCCCTCATTCCCCAATCAGCCAGCAGCAGGCGCTGACATCATGAATGCTGATGTGGCCACCAGATCTATCAAAAGGTCCGCTGCAATGAGAGAGAAGCTCTCATGCAGCGTGACCACAACACGCCTCCCAACGAGCACACAGCATGGTGGCAGTGACTGC
The DNA here is from genome assembly GCA_016271365.2 of Neoceratodus forsteri. Classification (NCBI taxonomy): domain Eukaryota; kingdom Metazoa; phylum Chordata; order Ceratodontiformes; family Ceratodontidae; genus Neoceratodus; species Neoceratodus forsteri. The sequence goes on from CM028130.1 coordinate 1,592,073,879, forward strand.
CACTGCCTCCTGTTACAATGCTGATGGGGGAGCCCACTCCAAGTTGGCATAATGACCCCCCTCCCATTTAAAATGTGTGCTGAGGGAGTGCCCAATCCCCCCTCGACATTATGCACCCCCCAACAGTTTTTCTTTGCTGACAGGGGGCCCAGTCACCGTCAGCGTTTGTCCCTGTCCCATTTATTTTGCTGACGGGGGAGCCCACTCCCCATCGGCATAATGTCTCCCTTCCCCGCTTTTGTTCTGTGTCGAGGGGGGTGCCCAGTCACCCTCGGCTGGTGTACTTCCCCCTTGGTATGTGCCAATGGAGGTGCCCAATCTCCTATCGACTACAGCATCCCCCCAAAATAAAACACTTCAGTGGCATGCTGGGAGCCCACCCCAGCATGCCAAACACCCTGCAAAAGAAAAAACATCCCACAATGTTTTTTTTTTTTTTTTGTAAACCTGTAGAAAACAAAACGGTCCCTCGTGGTCTCCCTGTCCCCCTCCCACAACCCGCGTCCACCCTCTGTGCACCCTGCCTCCCCACACCTCCCCTCACCCCATACTTATCTCCGGAGTCTGGCGAGACGGTCTTCAGTGGACCGGGAACACGTCTTCACTCTTCAAAGCCGACCGCGAACAGAAAAAATGCCGGTAAGCTATATAATGGCATAAATAGGGTTTTTTAAACTTTGGTGCATATCTTGGCCATTTTCTGGAATTTTTGCACCAATTTTTCAAGATGGAGTTATTGGGACCCCTCCCCTAATGAATTCTGGCACTGTCATAGCGTTATTCAGTCCCAAAAGGTGATTTCGCAGTCACTGCACGGAATCACCTTTCAGGACCGATTAACAAAATGACTATGCCACTGTTCAAGAGGGGGGCTCTGAAAAGCCTATGTTGCAAATTTGGTGAAAAAAATCCAAAAAATGGCTGTTTTATGAGTGTGCGTTGCGCAGTTTCCACACACGCTCATAACTATGTGAATTTGTAATATTTTCACTCCAGATTTTCAACATTGGCATTTTTCCACACCTCCTTATGAACAGTACAGCTGTCATTTTACATATCCTGGCCAAAATGTGTTTTCGCACAACTGGCACAGAATAGCGTGGTTGCTGTGTGAAATCAGTTTTTGGGATAGTTTGAGGAAATGACGGTGACACTGTTTATGAGAACTCCTAAAATGTATTTGTTGAAAATCTGATGATGAAATTCCATAAAATGACTGTGTTACAAGTGTGCATTCCGCAGTTTCCACGCACCCTTGTAACCTCGCACATTTTCAATATTTTCATGCCACATTTTCAATACTGGCATTTTTTCACACCTCCTTATGAACAGTACAGCTGTCATTTTTCACATCCTGCCCTAAATGTGTTTTCGCACCTGTGGCACACAATGGCGTGGTCACTGTGCAAAATCAACGTTTCTGACAAATTAACAAAATCACAGTGCCACTGTTCATGAGGGGAGGTCCCAAAATGCCTATGTTAAACATGTGGTTAAAAAATCCCAAAAATAATTGGGTTACAGATGTGTGTTGCACAGTTTCTATGCATGCTCATGACTTCACCAATTTTTTTCATATTTTCACTCCAGATTTTCAACGTTGCCATTTTTTTTATGCCTCCTCATGAACAATACAGTTGTCATTTTACACATCCTGCCCGAAATGTGTTTTCGTCCCTGTGTCACCAAATGTCATAGCCACTGTGCAAAACCACCTTTCAGCTAACAAACTGATAGTGCCGCTTTTCATGAGGTGGACTCACAAAAAGCCCATGTTGAAAATTTGGAGTGAAAATACCAACACACGCCTATGGTGTTAGGGTTTCCAACTGTAGCACCCCACCTTGTAGAGACTAACAGCCATCGGGGTGTGATGTGGGATCATCGGCTATAATGCCCATGCCATTCCACCCCCCACCCTGCAGCCAGTGACAGGCATCGTGGTGTGCCTTCCACTGTTCTGCCACAAAGTTCACCCCATTCTCCTATACTGCACCCACCTCAGCATATTTCCTTATGGAATGGGGTAAGTATAATGCCCAAAGACCCCAAAGCACACTACGACACTTGTCAGTGTCTACAGGGTAGGGTGAGGTATAATGGCATGAGCATTATACCTGACGACCCAAAGGCACACTCCAGTGCCTATCAGTTTCTACAGGGTCGCGGTGGGGTTGGCGTCACTTCATTACTTCACTGCCATTCCTATTATGCATCTCTAACTACAGCACTACCAATGCCAATGTCAGCAAGACAATATTTGGCATTGACAAATGCTTGTTGAGAACTGAAGGTTCATAGTGACTGCTCTCCATTAAATCACCAATGTTTAGATCTATGGATAAAGAGATTCTAGGTCTTTTCAGGGATTTGTGAGAGTTCTGTGCTGCTGTAAACTTTAACGAGCAGCTAACACTTCTGGAAACACTTTGCAAAACCAAATATTTAGACATGTTTTAGCTAGTATTTGTAGTAGTAGATTTTATTTCTTTTGGACATCTTTTCCCATAAGCTTAGGGCACCCATAAAAAATATAAAACTGACAAACAGCATACATATATACCGACAACTTATGAAATCATATAAATAAGAAATTATAATAATAAATAACATTCACTAATATATAAATACATAGATACATAGATACATAGACAGTGTCGGCAGATAAGGGCCTATGGCCCACCCAGTCTGCCCATTTGAGCTTGTAAGTTCAGTTGATGTTTTCTTAGAAGTCTGTTGCCCTTTAACCCTGACCTCCAGAATTCCTTTATGTCTATCCCATGCATTCTTAAATGCCGTGATTGTTTCAGCCCCCACCACTTCCTCTGGCAGGGTGTTCCACTTGTCCACCACCCGTTCTGTGAAGAAATTCTTCCTCACGTTTCCCTGAATCATCCTCCCTCCAACTTCATCCCATGCCCTCTAGTCCTGGAACATCTTTTTTGCTTAAAAATAGTGTATTCCTGCATCCTGTTCCTCCCTGTAAGATACTTGTATGTCTCTATCATATCCCCTCTCTCCCTCCTCTCCTCCAGGGAGTACATGTTCAGTTCCTTCAACCTGTCTTCATAGGACTTGTGCTGCAATGCATGCATGCACCATCTTTGTTGCCCTCCTCTGAACCTTTTCTACCCTGTATATGTCCTTATGTAGGTATGGTCTCCAGAACTGTACACTGTACTCCAGGTGGGGCCTCCCTAGTGTCTTGTATAGTGGAATTATGACCTCCCTTTTCCTGCTGGTGATGCCTCTGCCTATGCATCCCAGCATCCTATTTGCTTTACCTGCTGCCTTGTCACATCAGTATCCTCACCTTGAGGTCATCAGAGATGATAACCCCAAGATCCTTTCCTGCTTGGTGCATGCTATATCCTCACCCCAACTGATATATTGTGCCAGGGTTTTTGTGCCCCATATGAATTATCTTGCACTTCTTTGCATTGAATTTCAACTGCCAAACCCTGACCATTCTTCAAGTTTCTGCAGGTCCTTCTCATTCTGTCTACACCTCTGGTGTGTCTACTCTGTTACAGAACTTTGTGTCATTAGCGAATAGTGAAATTCTGCCTTCTAGGCCCCTGCGTAATGTCACTGATGAAGATGTTGAATAGGACTGGTCCCAGCACTGATCCTGTGGTACCCCACTGGTCACTCTTCCTCTGTGGAGTGACAGCCATTTACCACCACTCTCTGTGTCCTGCCACCCAGCCAGTTACCTACCCACCACACTACTGTCCTGCCCACACCCATATTCCCCAGTTTGTGTAATAGTCTTCTATGTGGCACAGTGTCAAGGCTTTGCTGAAGTCCAGATAGGCCATGTCCACTGCCCTCCCCTGATCCACCTCCCTAGTCACCCAGTCAAAAAATTCAACGAGGTTGGTCTGACATGACCTCCCCCTGGTGAAACCATGCTGCCTTGGGTCCTGTAGTCCATTAACAACCAGATGTTCCACCAATCTCTCCTTCAGTAGTGCTTCCATGATCTTCCCCACTACAGACGTGAGGCTGACTGGTCTGTAGTTCCCTGCTTCCTCTTTGTTCCCACTTTTGTATAAGGGGACTACATCTGCTGTCCTCCAGTCTTTGGGTACCTCCCCTGTTTCCAGTGATTGGCTAAACAGGATAGCCAGAGGTTCAGCCACCACCTCTCTTAGTTCTTTAAGGACTCTGGGATGCACCCTATCTGGCCCCATTGCTTTATCAACTCTTATTACTTCCAGTTCCTTCAGGACCCTTTCTCATGTAAAGGGACTTGTGTCCATTTCTGCACCATTCTCACCCCTTGTACTCCCTTCAGACCCATTACCCTCCTCTTCCTCAGTAAAGACTGAGCAGAAATACCTGTTCAGTATGTCAGCTTTATTGTTGTCATCCTCCACGCGGCCCCCATCCTCCCCCTTCAGTCTCACTATCCCTCCCTTTGCCTTTCTTTTTTCACTTAGGTACCTGTAAAAGGTTTTGTCCCTTCTACCCACTGATTTTGCAATGTGTTCTTCTGTCTGAGCTTTGGCTTCCCTTACTGACCTCCCTGCCTCCCTTTGCTTCTCCTGGTACTTCTCCCTATCCCCTTCTGCCTGTGTCTTTTTGTATTGCCTGAATGCAATCTTTTTGGCTTTCACTTTCTTTGCTACCTCTTTAGAAAACCATAATGGTCTCCTCTTCCTTTTCCTCTTGCTAACCTGCTTAATGCATAATTCTGTTGTTCTTGTAATCCCCATTTTAAATACTGCCCACTGTTCTCAACCCTGATTCCTGTCCCATTCCCTCTATGCCTCTTTTCAAGTATCTCCCATTTTCTCAAAGTCTGCCCCCTAAAATCCAGGATACATGTTTTTGTGTGGTTTGGTTCTGTTTTTCTGTGATTTCAAACCACAATGACTGGTGGTCACTGTTCCCAGGTGCTCCCACTGTTACCCCCATCACACTGTCCCTGTTTGTGAGCACAAGGTCTAGTATTGCCTTCTGCCGAGTTGGTTCCATGACCAGTTGCTGAGGAAGGCACCTGAAGGACTCCAGGATAAATCTGCTCTAGTTGATGCTGCTGCTGGGATGCTCCAGTCCACATCTGGAATATTGAAGTCTCCAGCCAGTACTACCTCACTCTTGTCTGCCATCCTTGGATGGCTAGCATCAGCTCCTATCTGTTTCTTTCTCTGGGCTGGTGGTTCATAGACCACACCTGTGCGGATGGCTGTCCCCATTTTCCTTTCCAGCTTAACCCACAGTATCTCTCCCTCACTTTGTTCCTCCTGGATCTCAGTGGCCCTTATGTCATTTTTCACATACAGTGCCACTCCTCCTCCCTTCCTGCCTGCTCTGTCTCTTCTGAATATGTTGTAGCCAGGTATGGCCATCTTCCAGTCGTGGTTATCATTACACCAGGTTTCAGTGATGGCCGCAATGTCCAGGTCTGACTGCACCATGACAGCCTCCAGATCTTCCATCTTGTTGCTAAGGCTCCTGGCATTTGCACACATGGCTTTCCATGATTTGACCTCACTAGACTGTTTCGCTGTTCTCCTCCAGCCCCTTCCTTGGTTGTCCTTTATCCCTGGTTCTCCTTGCTGTCTGCCCTTCTGCTGAATTTTGCCCCTTTTCTCCCTATCCACCTCTTGGGCACTAATCTCCATCTTTTGCACACTGTTTTGTAGAGATAGCCACTCCTCTGGTTCACTGGTTCCACTGCTATCTGTGGGGGGTGAGCAAGGGGGGAGCAATACTTTCTGTCGATCAGACACAAAACTGCTTGTCACATTCAGTTGTTTTTCAGACCCCATATTACATATCTCTTTCATAGATTTTTCCTTCCCTTATTTATTACTGATGAAATTTGCACAAAGAAAGGCTCTTCATCCCTTTGAGTTCATTTACCCTTACTACTCATTCCCAGCTTAAAGTTAGAATCCTCTGTTGTGACATCACAGTCTGTTGCCATAGGAAAACTTGCATGTCACAAGCAGTGTACTATGTCACCTATCAGGGAATAAGCACTAGGAGTTGATGAACTCTCAACAAGCAAAGATCCTGTTTTCATAAATATAACCTTAATAACAATTAATTCTCCCTGTTACAACATCAGCTTCTCGAGAAAAAGCTTCTCCTAAATGCAAAGAAAACCAAAGCAATGATGTTCACAACCCAAAACTCCACCAACACAACCTCTTCAATCAATCTTCCCCAGCTATGCACTATACTTGGAGAAAATCTGGAGTATGTTGAAAATTTCAAATACCTAGGTGTGTGGATTGACAACAGACTTGACTTTACTCAGCATCAGGAACAACTGCTGAAAAAGCTTCGCCTAAGGCTTGGCCTCCTCTACAGATTAAAACCCTTCCTTAATAGAGATTCAAAGATGAGATTAGTCCAGGCCATCTTTCTATCAGTCATTGACTATGCAGACTTCCTCTATAGTCACTGCCCCACTCCCTACCTTCAAAAGTTAGATACCTTATATCATAGAGCAATAGGGTTCATTACAGACCTGCCATATAATACTCACCATTGTTCTCTCTATGACACAACTGGATGGGTTTCCCTTCATGTCAGGAGGAGCAGAAATGCAGCTCTATGGATCTACAGAGCTTTATCAAAAAAACTTCCAAGCTATATCCTGGACTGCTTCAACCTGACCACTCCTAGCTCCTATGCCCTAAGAAGCAACAATATCATCCTGCTCAAATTGCCCAAAGTCAACAACAAAATAGGGAGGGCAGCAATCAGCTATTCTCTAGCCATAGCGTGGAACACCCTACAAAAATCCCTTAAACTGTCCATTATCATTCCATTTACATCCTTCAAGCAGCACTGTACAGCCTTCTTCACAGAGAAATGCAGTTGCCACTGCTAGAGATAGAGTAGTCATCCCACAAAACCTTATTCCAATCACATCTGGCATATTCCTTCCAGCCAGACACCGCCAGTATATGGCACCCAATATTCCCTTCAGCATCCTTGTACTCATTATGTGAGTGACTGTCATGATCCTCATTGAGATATATATGTACTGTACATATTGTAGATGTTAGTTTAACTTTCTCTTAGCCACACTTTAACATGTGAATTCTCTGTATATTATTGTGTTATAAATAACATTTTCCTTTCTTCTGTATGTATAACTGTCTCATAAGTATGTGATGTAATTGCTGTGCATCAACTCGAACCTTGACCTTATCAGGTCCATCTTGTAAATGAGCCTTGCTCAATGATGATCACCTGAATAAATAAAGATTTGATTGATTGATTGATTGATTGATTAAAGACATTCCCTCATGTTTCAAATTCCCATTTTCTGATGCACCCCCAAAAATGTTTTCAAGGCTGTTTACTGGCACAAATGCATTCTTAAATAGATAGAATAATGATTTATCCTATTATGTCATGTTCAGCTAAGAAATACAGAATGGCAGTGAGGAAAGTAGCTCCCACAAATGCAGCCATTGACATAATTTGACTCTTTATGTACATGTATATCTGTCTTTTGTTACTCTGTTTCTTTTATATTTATGTCCTCATCATTCTGCATATACTTTTGATTTGTTTGATGAGCTTTCTGGCAAGTTTTATGTTTTTATAGGGATTTTTCAATTATTTTTGTCCTTAGCCAATCACCTCAGAAACTTCAGCTTTAAAAGTAGATATAACCAAAAGAAGCATGGCAACCCTAGTATTTCTTTATTTTTCTATATTCACAATCCATATTCTACATCTATTAAAAAGGTTTTATGAAAAAGAAATGGGATTGAAGTGGTTTTATTCATAAAAACATATAAATATTTCCCACATTTTGAAGAATGTTAGTTCAAGAGGGTGTCACAGTGTCATTAAATTAATCCTAATTTTTGCATTTACAGAACAAATGAAGCAATTATCATTATACATGATGTGTCCTTGTTTCTTTTTTTCTTTATGCACCCATATTGACACCTAAAACATTAATGTTATAACTTCATAAAACAGTCTGACCCTGTACAGAGGTTTCCATAAAGAAGAATTAAGTCTCACCACATAACTTAGAAACAAGCACAGTAACTCATGTTTTTTGTTGTGGATTTTAAATGCTTAGATGCCCATCATGTACTGGGCAAAAACATTCTGACTTTGACATATGGTTGCCTCAACAGTAGGGAACATCCTTAATGGGGAGGAGGGAATAAGAATGAATGTAAAATATAAGCTGAATGTTGTCCACATATTGTTTTTTAAAGTTCCTGTGAAATTTGATGTCATTTTTGTTCAAATCATTTATGAAATTATGTATTTCACTCCTTTGTCTCTTACACATACACACACAAGACATCAGCAATAAAGCATTTCCACATGACAGTGTTGTGCGTGTGTATTGATGTTAATGTCCTAAATGGCATCCCTTTCCCAGAATGCCATGTGAAGGCTGACATACAGGGGGGGCATAGAGGGTCCAGTCGCTCTCCCTTGAATTTGTAGGTGGTAGTTATGTTTTTGATGTTTTTGTAAACTTTATTTTCAAACTTACAGAGCCATAGTTCATTGACAGAGAAGTAAAATAGCAATCACATAGTGAAAACAATCCAGTTTTTCATACAGCATATAAATTAGTTATTAGACATCCTATGCAAACAGAGGCTTTAATAAACTATAGGTACTTTCCATGGACAGTAGATTCTCTAGGTCTATTAGACTTGTTAGAAGAGGGGAAACCAATTTTGTGATATTGCCTCTTCCACCTGATTCCACATTTCATAATATTTTGCCATTTGGCCACTCACCAAGAATTGAGTTTGCTCCAGTTTCATGCATTCCATCAGGGAACTCACCCATTCAGCAATAGATGGAGTGCCCTGTGCCATCCAATATGTAGTCTGCGTATGTAGGCCAACTACTATACCCAGTCTCCATAGCTTGAGATTAAACCTCGAGCCCCCCATCCCCCCATTGGTAGCCCCAGTAATACCTCAGCTGAGCCCATTCTCAAGGAAGACACAAGAATCTGAGACAACAGGGCTATCATTTCCTCCCAAAACTCCCTGTATTTCCCAGCATTCCCATATCAGGTGGAAGAAAGTGCCCTCATGGATCTCACATTTTGGGCATAGATTAGATACTGAGGGGTCTATTTTATGAGTGAAGGCTGGGGTAAAGTATGCCCTTGAAAATATTTTGTACTGAATGACCCTCAGTTGCTATTGATCGAGCAATTCATTAGGTTTTTGGTGATGCAGGCCAAATCTCCCCTGGTCAGTCCTTCAGGATAGACATCTGCTTCCCATTTGTTTCTGAGTTTCCCTAAGGTATCCTGTAATGCCCCTATCAATATTCTGTAACATCTCCTCAGGGACCTAAAAGAGGAGTCTGAATGATGGCCAATAAATAGTTCCTCCAATGGGGAGTGGGCCAGGAATGCCCCACCAGGGTGACCAGCCAACCGGGTTTCTATTGCCCCCTTAAGTCTCAGGAACAAAAAGAAGTGGGGAGCCCCCAACCCAAATCTCTTAGATACTTCTTTAAAAGATAGAGAGTGCCCCTCCTCCCAGATGTGTTGCACTAGGTGCAATCCTCTCATCTTCCAATCTGTCAGCAAGCGCCTATCCCCTGGCGGGACTCTGATGCCTCTGTCCAACAGGGAACCTAGTTCTGTATCAGGGGATAGAGGTGCCATGTGTTGTAGTATACCATGGGCCACTTTCCAGACCCTCCAAGTAGACCTAGTGCAAGGATTGGTTGGCTTATTGGGCCCATCTATTCTCAGGGATCCAACTTGGGTATGAAAGTACAAGGAACAAGGCTCAGAGTCCTCAAACTTCACTCAACCTGGACGAGAACCACCTTCTCTTAGGATGTCTTGTATATGGGCCAGCTGAACTGCTACGTAATAGTGTTTAACACTTGGAAGGCCCAGTTCCCCCTGCCTTACTGGGCACCATAAAATCCCTTTCTTGATTCTGGCCCTTTTTCCCCTGCCATAGTATCTGGGTGATTGCACCCTATAATGCCTTAATATATTTATTTGGGATACTAATTGGGAGAGACTGAAAAACCTATAAAAACTGTGGGAGCACATTCATCTTAATTAACTTAACTCATCCGATCAGGGACAAGGGACGAGCTGTCCAGTTAAAATATTATTCCTTGACCTTCAAAATCACAGGGGAGAGGTTAGCTTTAGCTAGGAGGGAGAACCTTGCCGGTAGTTGGATTCCCATGTATTTTAATTGAATCTGAGGGTGGTATATCCCATCCCAAAATCTGGAATGGTGACCTCTTTTTCCCCATTGGCATCCACTCACACTCCAGTCAATCTTATGACTGGCTAAAGGTCCATATGTGGCAACTATCTGGGTCAGAGCTGGCACCGCTTTATCTGGGTGTTCCAAAAAAAGCAGGCTATTGTCTGAAAGATGACATGATCCTTCCCTCCCCCATCTCAGGCCCATGATTTCCTTGTGGCATCTTATTGCCTCTGCCAGTACCTCAATTGTGAGGACATAAAGCAGTGGGGAAAGGGAACATCCCTGCCTTGTACCCTGGGTGATTTAAAATGGGCTGGAGAGGACATTAGTAGTTAGAATTTGGGCTTGAGGGGAAAAATAAGAGTCTGGATCCACCCCATCATTCCCTCCCCCAGGCCATGCTTACATAGTATGGCTAGCATGAAGGGCCACTCCACCCGATCGAAGGTTTTTTCAGCATTCACTGTCAGCTGACCAACTCCCCCCCCCATTTCTGGGACCACTTGTACATGATGTTAATTGCCCTCCTAAAGTTATGTTTCACCTGTCTCCCTTGTATGAAACCTCCCTGATCTGGGTGGATCAATCTGGGGAGGGCGGTCTCCAATCTAGAGGCCATTATTTTGGCTATAAATTTGTAGTCAGAGTTAAGAAGTGAAATGGGGTGATATGACCCACATTTTGCTGGGTCCTTCCCTAGTTTGGACAGGACAGTAATAATGGTGAGCCACTGGGAAGGCAGCAGCATTCCTCCCTCCAGTGCTTCCCAAATCATTTGTAACATCAGGGGGCCCAGTGAGTCCCATGTCATTTGATAAAACTCAACCGGGATCCCATCCAGTCCCGGGGCCTTCCCTCTCCTTGCTTTCCAGACAGCTCTCTTCACTTCCTCCAAGGTAAGAGGGGAGTCTAAGTCCTCTCCCCCCTCCCGGTCTTCCAACTGGGCAACTGAATTTTGTTCAAAAATATTCCAGGATCCATTCCCTCAGGGAACTCCACAGTATAGAAGGAGGAGTAAAAGGCTTTGAAAATGTTGTTAATCTCCTGTTGGTCATAGATGGGAATACCTGATTCATCCTCCATCTTCAAAATGGTCCTTTCTGCCCTTTTTCCCTTGACCAAACTGGCCAACCATCCCCCCATCCCCATCAAAATAGAAGTGTGCTTTAGTCACCACTAGGTCTGTTTCTATCTTCTTTATAGTCAATTGACTAAGTTGGCCTTTAAATGTTTTAGTCTTTTTAATAATTTGGGGGCTTTGGGACACCATTGTCTCTCTTTCCAGTTCCCGAATTTCCCTCTCTAGTTCCTCCTCCAGTAGAAGGGTCTTCTTTTTAAAAGCCGAGTAAGAAATTATCTCTCCTCTCACAAAAGCCTTTAAGGCATCCCATACATTTTTAATATTTGCATCTTCTGGGGAGTTCTGTTGAATAAATTCTCTAATCTTTTCTCTAATTTGGGTGGTATACTGGGGGTCCAACAGTATGGCAGGGTCCATTCTACACTGTGGGAAGGAGGGCGTCCCTTTTGGAGGGAGTACTCTCGTTTTAAAGGGGACATGGTCCGAGACTATCATAGGTCCACAGGATGCGTCTATGATGTCTCCCACCATAGCCGAAGACATGAACAAATAATCTAGCTTAGTATATACCCCATGCGTATGAGAGAAAAAAGAATATTCTCTTGTACTCAGATGGAAATGTCTCCAAGCCTCATGAAGGGCTCTGCCTTCTATTAAGGCTCTTAGAGCCACTGAGCTCTGGGAAGGGGGGGGGTCAGGTCCTACCACCTGAGTGGTCCAACTCTGTGTCAAGGTATATGTTATAATCACCCCCTATAATGAGGTTGTCGGGGTATGGGGCAAGGGTTACTGCTAGGTTTGTATAAAAATTGGGTGAATCATAATTCGGCCCATAGATTGAGGTAAGTGTGTACTTGGATCCCCCTAGTTCAGTCTCCACCACCACATATCTGCCCTGTGGGTCTGAGCAGACTGAATGAATTCTATGGGGTAAGCCTGGTCTGATTCAGATGGCCACTCCCCGTGCCTTTGAGGTGAAAGGTGCCACCAACAGGATACCTCCTCACGAATTGGTGAGGCGGGAGGCCTCCTCCTTATCCAAGTGGATCTCCTGCATAAAGATTATGTCCCCTCACAATTTTTTAATCTGAGTCCATACCCTTTTCCGTTTGACTACCGTCTTAAGGCCGTTTACATTCCATGTCATAAATATTATTTCGTCCATTTAAACTTTTCATCTCCCCATGTCCTTACTCACTGCCAAGCTTTTACTGTACTATTGTACATGTTTTTCAAGGCTCTGAAGCATTTTCGAACATTTAACAACATTGCCCGAACAGTACCCCCCCAATAACCAAGAAATAGGTCTTAAAAAGACGTATACCCCTCCTTCTGTTTAACTCCCTTCAAATGTACAGTCACAAAACAGTAAAATCTTACTACGAAGTTCCCCTCAAACAATTCCCCCAATCCATGCAAACAGTTCCCAAAACATCCAATACAGAAGGAAGAAGAAACCCCCCTTTCCTCCCATTTTATTCCACCAAACTTTATACATCCTCTAAATTTTGTGGAGTGAGCTAGTGATGCACTGAAAGACTAAATTTTTAAGCACACATCATTTATGTTCCCCCCCACCTCCATGTAAATTGAAAGGGCTTTCCCTTCCCCTCTGAGACCAGAGCCAGCCCATGAGAGGGGGTAGAAGACCCCCTGCTATCCCGTAAGCCCAACTCCAGGCCAGTATCTTTTTGGATTCCCAATATCCCCCTTCCGCAGACCTCTGAAGGGCGGTACCCTCCCCCCATACTGAAAACTTGGGGTGGGTTTCTCTCCTTCTACTGCTCAGACAGTTTAAATCAAAATCGCTCTACCATCCACAATAATACTGGTCAGGAGTCCCCACAGTGAGTGATGTTTCTCCATAACAGGCGGTACCCCCCAGAGCAGCTTACGAATCAGAGCTCCCAAGAAATGAATAGAAAATTCCAAGAAAATAAAAACAGTAACATTTCCAGATCCCTTTGCCCCACAGATCATCTCTTTAAATTGTAAATCCTGCCAGTTTTTGTTCCGTAGAACCTATATCAGACCACTTCTGAAGTTGGAGTGATGGCTTGGTGCTTACGGACAAAATAAAGCCTCATGCATTAGCTCTCATGGAGGCCCCACTGAGATAAAATATTTGAACTCAGAGATTGCAGCCCATAGTCTTGCTCAGTCCATTCCCCTGCATCCTCACAGTTAAGGATAAACAGGTATGCTAGGGTGTCCTCCTAGGGAGTTGCCCTTCACAGGCTATCTGGTAATAAAGCAAGCATCTCCATCTGTAGACCAAGGCCTTCAGACTAGCTGCAGTGGGTGGCAGAGGCAGAACAGGGAGCCCACTGATCCAGCCATGATAGGCCATCCAAAGGTGTTGCATATCCCGGTTACAAAAAATGGATACGCCCCCCTGCTCCCCCCCTTCCCCGCAGGCCTAGAAAAGAGTACCTCCAGACTTCAGGATTAGGGAGCCTTATCAGTTCCCTGGAAGTTTTTTCAGTGGTTACCTCTGCTCCTCCTTGAGGTTCTTCATGAACTCCATGGCCACCTCCGGGTTGTTGAAGGTGCATTGATTGCTCCCCTGTGGACTAATAATCAGCCTCACTGGGCAGATAAGAGAGAATGGGCACTCTAAAGCATGTAACTTCCTCTTAACCTCGGCATGGGCTTGTCTTTGTAGCTGTAGCTGCAGCTGCCAGGAGTAATCTATGAAGATGCTGACCCAGGACTATTGTACCAGAAAGGGGCCCTGTTTTCTCACTGCATCTAGCACCCTCTGCCTGTCTTGGTACCTCAGAAATTTGACCAGGATGTGGCGTGGTCTCTGCTCCAGTGAGGGTTTAGCCCCAGGGGATCTATGGGCTCTCTGGATCTCTAGGAATATTTCTGGGGGTAGTTGCAACACCTGGCATAGCCACTTCTGCATGTAGGATGCACAGTCTCAGTCTTCCTGGTTTTCTGGCATCCCCACCACCCTGGCATTGTAATGTCGCTTCTGGTTTTCATTGTCATCTATGCTCTGCCTGAGTTGCTCAGTTTCTTAAGCACTCTCTGCAGGTCTGTATTCACCCTTGCTGAGCTGTCCTCCTGGGTCCCCATCCTTGCCTCCAATTTCCCCAAATGAGTTTCATGTGCTTCTACCATGTCAGACACGGTATTTACAGTCTGTTGCAGGTGCTGTAGCTGGTAAGTTACATTTTCAAAGCCAGCCTCCATGCGGGTTCCCAGATCATACTTCAGGTTCTTAATAAGTCTCTCTAAAGAATGATAGCCGTCTGCCATTTTTGTAAGTTGATCCACCTCTGCATGGAGCTCCGATGTGGTGGGAGAGCTCTTCCACCGGGCCTGAGGGGGATCTTGAATCGAGAGACGTGCTGCCTGGTGGTTAGGGCCTGGTTTGAGCATCAGTGGTTTCAGTGGTTTAAGAGAGATTTTGGCCTGTTTTTTGTTTGATTTAGCCGAGGAAGGCATCAGGACAAATGAAGCTCATAGAATATATTATTTTTGGGAGCTCTGGCAGAAGGGTGGAGAAGATTAGCAGTGGATCAGAGATGAGTTCCTGGATTAAGCGTCCATCTTGCTCCCTAGCTAGGCTACACCCCCAGTAATAGTCATGTCTGAACACAAATTGATTGTGTTAACACATATTCATTACATGACAAAATCATAAATGGTCTGCTTCCCGTCTCAATTATTGATCTCTTCCCAAGATTTACTAATTCTTGTAGAACTAGGTCCCAGAGTAGATTTTCTTTTAAAATACCGCTTTTTAAAAAAATATTGGGCCAAAGGTCCCTTTTGTATCTAGCTCCTCTCTTTTATAATAGTGTTCCAGTTGATGTTATTAACTGTAAAACTGTTCGTTGTTATAGAACTCGTCTTAAGCAATGGCTATCCAATAAGATGGAATGCACCTGTTGATCACAACTATAACTGAACCATTCTAATTTAATGTTATTTGTATTTTGTATAGTATAAGTTTATTGTATGTCTTTTGCATATGTATGTTTGTGGTTATGTTATTGTAACTTGTCATTTGTGAAAATGAGCAATGTTTGCTCATCAGATTTACAAGTATAAAAAATAAAAGTGAAAATGAAAAATTAAATATTCCAATCCTACCATAATGAATTTTTTGGCATATTGTGACCATGTTTTTCGACGAAATACCATACTGCATTTACGTATACTGTCACCGCAGTGACTTCCCGACCACAAAGACCACCACAGCGCCAGAAATCGGGCAAAATCCACCCGTCACTGTGGTGGTCCATGCGGCAATTGGGACTGCCTCGCTGGGTGTTCCCCCCAGTCCAACTCCGACTTGAAGTAAGAATCCTAGAGACTGGGAGGTGTGGGGGGCTGGGTGGTTCAGGGGGTGCAGCTCCCTGATTGTGAGTG
Organism: Neoceratodus forsteri; assembly: GCA_016271365.2. Taxonomy (NCBI): domain Eukaryota; kingdom Metazoa; phylum Chordata; order Ceratodontiformes; family Ceratodontidae; genus Neoceratodus; species Neoceratodus forsteri. Next base: position 1,592,089,557 of record CM028130.1, read on the forward strand.
CTGACATTCCAAGGCTACAATGCCAACAGTTGGCATTGTAGCTGTCGCGGTAGGGGATGTCGGCACTAGCGCTGTCGAAGCACTATAGGTAAATCCTGCATTTAGGCCATTAGCATGATGAATAGATGGGTATAATGACTGAACATCTGTCACTATTCATATATAGTTGTCATTCCATATTAAATCACTTAACCTCTCCAGGATGTCCATTTCGACATGGATATAGGCAGGCGACTTAACTACAATTTTCTTTAATAAAAATTCATCATATTGCCTAGATTCTGTCCAACTGACCCAATCCCTGACACAATAGGATGTCTTTATTTTGTTCCAGATTTTTATGTATTTTCAGAAGGGCATCTAGAGTGGGAACCACCAGAGGCACTGGAAGCAAGAACTCTGATTCTCTCTTATCAATGCCCTGCCTTCTATTACTTCCTCCACTAGTTCCTGTAGTTATCCCAAACATTTTAACACAGGAACTCCACTCAATTTTCTATAACTGTCAACATCACTTAACAGGTCAGTAATCATTATTTCATAGTATACTTTATTCGTTATTACAACATTGTCTCCCTTTGTCAACTTCCTGCACGTGTTTTGGCACTGTCCTCAGACGTATGAGAACAGAGTCATAAGATCTGTGAGACAGTTATGGGAGCTAAGATCTTGTTGTCTCCTCTGACTTTTATATTGGTGCTCTCCTCACAATTTATTCCACTTCAGAAAACACAGATTAACGGGATTCTGTCTGCAGCACTAGCCCTTAAGAGGCTCTTACTTTCTAAGTGGAAAGAACAGATTATTCCCACATTGTCTAGATGGTATAATGATATGTCAACTCTAGCTCAAAATGAGAGAATTTGTCACATCCTGTTCAATCAGACATCTAAGTTTCTTGATACATGGGCCCCTTTTCTGGAATTAATGGAGTGACATCAGGTATGTTCCTGCACCTGCGTTGCTAGGTCCTGTATTAGTATTATGCTACATGGAATGGCTTGTTCAGTCAGTCTCATACTTTGAACTGCTATTTATTGGTCTGATTAAGTTTGGCATATGAAACCTTTATAAAAGCTGTAAATGTTCCTACAGTCACATACAGAACATTGTACTTGACAATCTCATGATTATTACATTGTATTTCTTTGTTAATCTTAATAAAATATTGATCAACAAAAAACATTGTCGCCCTTGTACACCTTTTTATTTCTATGTTTGCATCCATGTTCGGTTCTTTCAAGGCTTTTCCTTCAAAAGGGCAGTGTTGCAATTCTGTGTCTCTCTTTCCTGTTTCAGAATATCACAAATATCCTCACTGATAGTTTATGAAAGATTTTCAAAGTTGCATTTTAAACATTAGGCATGAATTTAGACTTTATGCTAACATTCTGTCCCTCTCTTGTCTCGATACAAAGATGGGGTTATTATCAATTCCCTCAGCTTTAACATTTTCTTCCAAATCATTATCAATGTCAACTAATAATTCATCAAATCTGACATGTCAATAAGATTTGTCACTTGCTGTTCATCAGTTTGTTGTGTATTAGTGCCTAAAATGTCAATAATTTCTCAATCAGTAATGTCTAAATCTTGGGTTCCCAAAATAAGAGTACTCATTTCATGCAAAGATTCCAAGCCTCTTTTGTTGCGGAAGTTATCAGTCAGCTCCTGACTGGTTTGAGAACTAATCTTACCTGGTGTTGGAAACCTACTTTGTAGCATTAAAACAAACAATGCATCTAGATTATTATCAGGTCTTGATGTTTATCACATGTTCTCCCCAGATTCAAAATTTATATACAGACAGACACAGGGTTTTATTTAACTCTAAAAATTGATTAGCGTTTTGCTCATAAAAGTTCTAAAACATTGTGAAAATGCACTTGCCTCACTGTGTTTAACTAACATAACGCTTCTAGAAAACCTATATAAATACTTTCTGTACAGTTAGTATTGTCCTAAGAAAAAACTGCTAGTCAATTATTTAAAACCCTGAGACAATAGATAGACAGACAGACAGGTAGACATAATAGATTGATAGATAGACAGATAATAGAAAGATAGATAATAGACAGAAAGATAATAGATAGATAGATAGACAGACATAATGTCTATCGTGTTATATCTAATAGGTTTATTACCTTTATATTTACTGATTCATTTTTCCCTTTCCACTGAGATTGTGCGTCTTGGTCTTTCTGCTTTCCGGGTTTTCTTCCTCCTTTTTCTTTCCACTTCTTCTTCCTCTTCTAAATCTTCCTCTGTTTTCAGTACTTTCCTGTGTTTCCATTAAAAAAATATTTGTGCCTTCTACTTCTTCCTCTTCCCCTAATGTTACCACAATTACTACTGGGTTTGAACTGGCCCTGGGTACCAGTAGACCCTCATCAAAGCCTGAGATTCTTGATTTCAAATTACCAGAGTTTGACTAGATTAGGAAATTAGTCAAGGATAAGTTGGTTGAAATGGACAAAATCATATGGGAGGAGAAGAGGTGGGAAGTAATTAAAGTGGCCATTTTTGAGGCAACTAAATCATGCATGAGAGTAGTTACTAAGTCTAACAGGCACATGAGCCCAACCACTTCTCCAAGAAGGTCAAGGGAGGCAGAGGGCCATAAAAGAGTCTTCATTAGCTACATGGAGAAACAGTAATGAGAAAAGGAGTGAATAACAAGTAAAGAAGAGGGAAGCCAAGCTGGCAGTCAGGAATGCAAAAACAGACACAAAGTTTCATATTGTGGAGAGGATCAAGGGAGGAGTAAAACAGTTCTTCAAATACATTAGAGAAGGAAGGAAGATGAGAGGAAGAATTGTAAAGCTGATGGAGTGGACAAGTTAATAAAGGAGGACAAGCAAAAGTTATCCCTTCTTAATGACTACTTCTGCTCAGTAGTCACAGTGGAGGATTGCAGGCCTTTGCCAGAAAGAGGCATAAAGACTGCTGCATGGGGGAATCCCAGAAATGGGGCAGGTGATAATTACGAGAAAGGGTTAGAAAAGGTCTTGAATCCTTGAAATTAATGTCAAGCCCCCCCCCTTTGATGGCACAATGTTGATCCAGCCATGGTGTTGGAGGAGAAGTCATCTGCTAGGTCAGGAACCAGGGACCAGTGGGAGTGCCAAACTGGGCAACGAGGGCATGACTGCAGTGACAGAGTACAAAGGTGGCACCTGGAGGTGATGCCATGGCCAGTGGGACTGCTGAGCCACATGGACCAGATAAACTGTGGTAGTCATGCACAGACCCTGTACAGGACCAAAAGGTGCCACCAGCTCTGGTATCTGCCCTGTCTCTGACACAGTCCCCAGCTGTGTAGTCGGGCATCAGCATGGCTTCATGTGGTGGGCTGTTTAGCAGGGGAATGTTGCAGTGCCCGGGAACATCCCCATCCACCAACTGCACCTAGTACCCCACAGCCAATGCTTCAGTAGCACAGCTACACAACTGTGGCCATATTGGATGTCCTAAAGAAGTATTGACATTAAGTTTATGTTCACTTGCAATTCTTAGGTAGAGAATTATTGCTTGTATTTTGCATTTATAGGTTATTTCCTTTTCTTAGGTGACTTGAATATGTGGGATTTGGAAGTTGATACAAGGAAAGCCACTAATAAAACAATTGTTGAAGGCTACATGGCTGCAACAAGCATATTTATGTCACGGTGCAAATGTGAAAAGGGCAGCTGTTGGAGGTGAGTATGACAATATCAAAATTTAAAAGGCCAAACCACTGATTTATTTTTTCAGCCTCATTTTTATCATTTTACTCTTTCCCAAATCTACCCCTCTCCTGCTGCATGCTCAAGTTTCTTTTCCCTCCACCTAAATGTTCACAAACCACCATCCTGTGCCCACATGGCCACAGCTCCCAGGGTTACCTACACCATGGATAATTCCCTGTAGGTGTGAGGGCAACCTAGCTGGGGTCAGTTGCAGGGGATACCTTTGCAGTGGGTAGGTGAGCAATGGCAACAGCACATGTGTCCATGACTAATGTGCAATGAGTGCCACTCCACTTCAGGAATGGGCTGCAGGGCTAATTTCCTGCATATCACCTATCTCTTGGATCACCAGAGGAATACATGCAGAGAAAAGATGCAGAACCTTCCACGAGACATTGCATGAACTGACTGAATGTGCTTATCCTCCTGTTGGGTTGGTCAATGTTCACAGGTTTAAGATGTAAACCCAGGTCCCCCACATGTGTTGAAAATGCCATATAACAGATTGCATTTAAGTAATTTTGTATTTTGTTGCTAATGAGCTGTGAATTGCAGTGCAAGTGCACTAACAGCAGGAACTGCAGTGAGTTTTAATTGTGCTGTCAATGAATGGTGCATTTCTTCTTGCAGGCATTTTATTGCAGGCACTGCATTACAAGTATATTCTCATTATTAAGAAGCCACTTTAACATAGAAACATAGACTTTGACAGCAGTTAAGGACCGCTTGGCCCACCTAGTCTGCCCATTTCCCTACCTAGAGAATAAGCTGCAGATCCTATTTAACCAACAGCCTATTTTTTTCCTACCCCCCCAACAAAAATTGCCTTATGTCTGTCCCATGCATTCTTGAATTCTCCCACAGTTTTAGACCCCACAACCTCCTCAGGAAGGCTATTCCATGCGTCCACCACCCTCTCTGTGAAAAAATACTTCCTCACATTGCCTCTGAGCTGTTTCCCCCTCTGCTTGTCCCTGAACAGGGCTGCTCCAGCTCACCCACAGTCGGCCGGCACCCAGCCAGCCACCGGACCAAGACCAGGACACCCACCTGCAGCTCCTTGGAAGGTACGGGACAGCGCAGCCAATTGGAACACGGGTGCTTCCTGCAAACCCACTCTGATTGGCAGGAGTTCTCCCCTGCTATAGACACCTGGCACTTTGTTAGACTTTCCATAGAACTAAGCACATTTCAACTGTGTTATTAGGAGTTTTTCAACTGTATTAGCTGGATTGTAATTTCTACTACTGTTTTAAAGTGCTTACACCTCTTCTGTCTGACTGCTCTTCCTGCAGCGCCGCCCCCCCCATCCAAGCACTCTGCCTTGGTGCCGATAAGTCGAACTACCTTTTTTTTTTTTTATTTTTCCATTAGCAGGTTATACAGACCTGCCACTAGAGGGATTCTTGGTCTTCTATATAAATCACTGTATTAATTCGTGGGCAATATGGCCTGCATTATCATTCTACTTCTTTCCCAGTTCTGCTACAAGGGGACTTGAGTCTGAAGGGTGGATGGCCACTAACTAAGCTGCTCCTGCTCTCCTTGTTCCCCTTTCTGCTGTATTTTCTCATCTAGGTTTTAAGTGAGTACCTAGGTGGGCAGATTTCTTGCCTAGAAAATATTGCACTAATACAAATCACGAGACCACTCAATCTGGGACCATGGCTCTCCTCATTGTGTTTTATTGCTCCTAAGGTGCAGAGTTTTCAGCAATACAATGCAATTCGAAGTACCTCAATGCAATTCAGTTCTCCAATGTACCTTATCAATACCTAATGTTATAACAGTTTACCGTGCAGACACTATGTCATTCTCCTCTCCCCTTTTAGCCTATTCCCCCCTGGTTAGCCTACACCCCCTTGCTACTGTCCTCACCTATGTCCACCCAAGCACTTACATTGATCACAATCAGCTGTCATTACAGTGGCGCCGCCTCTTGCACAGCACGATATGGGTTGCCGCGAAGAAATAAAAAAGCAGTCTCCATTCTTATAAGCTCCTTAAAGAAAGTTATAATTCTGCTTCTTCTCTGCTCAGGAAATGTGGAGCTCAACCCTGGCCCCCCACAACTTACCTCGCCTATCGATTTTGCTGAGGCCACAGGTCTCAAAATGATGATGGTCAACATTTTAAGCCTGCCTAAAAAACTTGTATAGCTGCAAGCCTGGCTGCACACGTTAACCCAGACGTTATCATAATTACTGAGTTGTGGTTAAAAAAGACGAACACTGATCAACAAATATCACTGCAGGGCTACAATTTATTTAGAGCAGATAGAGAGTCTAGAGGCGGGGGTGTGGTTATCTATGCCAAATCTAAGTACTTGGTCACCAATATTAGTTGCAAATCTCTAGCCAAGGAATTTGGATTAGTTTCGCTGAGCCTTCATCTCTCCCTCGGAATGTATCACTATCCTAGGTGGCTATAGACCCCGTCTGGTGGTGATGAAGTCCTTAATCTTTTGAAATCCATGTTCAGAGATGCAAAACTGAAACAATATTTAGGAGATCTAAATATGGACTGGCTGTCACCTAAATCACACGGCCTCAAATCCCTTTGTGACGAGCTAGGTCTTGGGCAATTAGTCAGTGAACCTACTAGGAACAACACTCTAAATACTGCCAACAGTTCCATTCTAGATGTGGTACTAACCACCCATCCACACAAAATATCTCATTTGGCAGTGTTTCACAACGACATGAACGATCATGGAATTGTTGCTTGCATAAGATCTCAAATTAAGGCCCGTCCGCAACCCATCTTTATAACAAAAAGATCCTTTCACAAATTCAGTGCAGTAAACTTCCTATCTGACCTGAGCATGATCAGATGGCAAGATCTTTACCTAGCCAAAGATGTCAACAAGGCAGCTTGCATCCTTAATGAGAAACTCACTACAATAATAAATAAGCCTGCCCCTTTCATCAAAGTAAGGGTACGGAACAATTCCAATCCCTGGTTCACCTCGGATCTCAAGGCAGCCCTTATAGCTCGAGATAAGCTCTGGGCTAAAGCTAGACATTCCAAAGAATCTTCGGATTGGCAGGCCTTTAGAACAGCCAGGAATAACTGTGTGAAAAAACTTCGCTCTGCTAAAGCTAACTATTATATTTCTACTCTAGAACAAGCTAAAGGTAACCCTCATAAAATATGGAAGACTATCAAAGCTATAGAAGGACGGCCCATGGCCCCCTCTGTCCCAACAAAGATAGTTGCAAGTGGCAAGACTGTGGAAAACAAGTCCCTAATCCTGGAGGAACTAAACTCCCACTTTGCCACAGCTGGATTAGCTTTTGACTTGTCACCTTATGCTGGTGCTGCGGTGAGCCAGCATACCCCTCCCGCCACATCTAGTCCTGCACCCAGCCCTTCCAACCGCGAGATAACTTATAAAGAAGTAGAAGATTCTTTCTTAACTTAGACACCAAAAAAGCGCAGGGACGATGGCTTGAACCCTTTCTCCCAAGGTCAGGCTATGCCCATCTCACTGCCCCAATTCTCCACATCTTCAATCTTTCCATTACATCTGCTACTGTGCCGTCCTGCTGGAAATCAGCACATATCCTCCTCTATTTAAATCTGGTGACCCATGCGATGTAAACAACTATAGGCCTATCTCCATATTGCCTATCCTTTCTAAAGTTCTCGAAAAACTGATCCATATTCAGTTAAATCTCACTTGAAACCTTTCTCTCATTAACCCAGCTCAATCTGGCTTCTCGGCTAATCGTAGCACAATCACTGCACTAGCAAAAGTAACCAATGATTGGATCTCTGCTATAGATGCTAAGAAGGTAACTGGTGCAGTCTTTTTGGACCTCAGCAAAGCTTTTGATACTGTTGATCACAAACTATTAGTCAATTGCCTTGCAAAGTTGGGTAACACATACCATACCACCCAGTGGTTCTCTAGCTACCTAACTGGAAGATTCCAAAAAGTAAAGGTGGAAGGCTTTTTTTCTGCTGCCTTGCCAGTTGCAAGAAGAGTCCCCCAAGGATCCATCTTAGGCCCTATCTTGTTTTCTCTGTACATTAATGACTTAGATGCTAACATATCAACGTCCAATCTGCACTTTTTTGCAGATGATACTGTGTTGTATACTTCTGGCTCATCATTATCTGAAGTCAAGGGAGTGCTTCAAGCGGACTTCGCACAACTTGAGCATAATCTAATAAAGGCAAAGCTTCTGCTCAATGCTAAGAAGACTAAAGTGATGATATTCTCCTGCAGTGCTGTCTCAGGCCCCCAATACCTTGCCCAAGACTTCATTGTCACCACGCTAAACAAGCCTCTGGAAGTTGTAACCAAATTTAAATATCTAGGTATCTGGATCGACAATAAATTATCTTTCAGTGACCACTCGAAGATGTCTCTAGAAGGTTAAAAGCAAGGTTAGGTTTCTTCTACAGAAATATGCCCCTTTTCCCCTTGAAACCTCAAACAAGCTTGTACAGGCCACTTTTCTCCCCTACTTGACTATGGCGATGTAATCTATTCCTCCACCACTCTTGCAAATCTAAGTAAACTGGACATCCTTTATCACCGTGCGTTACGGTTCATTACCAACTCCTCCTTCGCGCCACTGTGACTTATATGCAGCTGTTGGTTGGACATCCCTTACTACTAGGCACTGCTCCATGCTGGGCTATGGACTCTTAAACTGCTCCTGCAGAAATTGCCAAGCTATCTCTTCCCTTATTAGTATCTCACATAGTGCATACTCATTAAGAAAATCTGACTTTATTATGCTTGACATACCAAGGACGGACTTTCTTTGTAAACGTATATTGCATATGCCCTTCCTCCATTTGGAACCAATTACAAACCGTACTGAAACTAACTAGCACAGTTTCGATAAACTTCTACAAATCACTAAGTTCAGCCAAAATAAAAGGCACCTGTAACTGTCATTAAGCCTCTTCCTTCCCCATGTGTGCCATATTTATCCACTGGTAAGGTATAATTGATTTGTCATATTAACTGCTTTTCCTTCCCCTTCTACTCCTGGCTTTATCTTTGCTTACGCTCTACTGCTACTCTATCAAATCACTCCCCCCTCCCATATCAGTTGTAGACTGTTGTTTGTTCTAGCTGCCAAAATAATGTATACATATTGCACACACCAGTCATCATGTTTCATTTATCAGTATGCAACCTGTAAGTCGCTTCCTGTCTCATATCAATGTTTACCACCTGTGGTCACCCTATGTGGTACCCTTGTATGTATATCCAGCCTGTATCATGTAACGTGCATTTCATGTATATACTGTTATTACCTATCTGTGTTTGTACTTTAAGTGTTTATGTCACAGGACCTCCTTGTGAATGAGCTTGCTCAATGGAGTTTTCCTGCAATAAACTTGAACTTGAACTATCTTTAAATTGTGTCCCCTTGTTCTTGCACATCTCTTTTTCTGAAAGATGCCACCCTCTTGGACTTGGTTGATTCCACTGAGGTACTTAAATGTTTCTATCATGTCCCCACTCTCCCTCCTTTCCTCAGGGGTATACATATTAAGCTCCTTTAGTCTCTCCTCGTATAGCTTTTCTTGTAGACCCTGCACCATTTTAGTTGCCCTCCTCTGAACTGCCTCCATCCCATCTATGTCCTTGCGGAGATGGGGTCTCCAGAACTGGATGCAGTACTCTAGATGGGGTCTCACCAACTGTCTGTACAGGGGGACAACAACTTCCTGTTTTCTGCTGATGATGCCTCTCCCTATACATTCCAGTATCCCCCCAGCCCTCCCTACCGCCTTCTCACATTGCTTGCCAACCTTAAGGTCTTCTGATATGATTACCCTCAGGTCCGTTTCCATTTTTGTTGTTGTTACTACCTCCCCCCCATTGTGTAATCTTCCCCTGGGTTTTTGTTTCCCAGGTGCATTATTTTGCACTTCTTTGCATTGAATCCAAGCTGCCATACTTCTGACCATTCCTCCAACCTTGCCAAGTCCCTTCTCATCCTTTCCACGCCTCCTTGTGTATCATCCCTGTTGTAGATCTTTGTGTCATCTGCAAAGAGTCATACTTTTCCTTCCAGTCCCTCTGTAATGTCACTTATAAAGACATTAAAAGGACTGAACCAGTACTGAACCTCTCATGGTACCCCACTAGTAACCCCTCTTTCTTCAGAGTGGACTCCATTTACAATTACCTTCTGTATCCTGTTGTCCGGCCAATGTTTTACCCAGGCTACCACCTGTGACCCACTCCCAGGCTGGTTAATTTGACTATTAATCTTTTGTGTGGGACTGTGTTAAATGCCTTGCTAAAGTCTAGGTAGGCCATGTCCACAGCCCCTCCCTGGTCTACTGCTTTGGTCACCCAATCAAAGAAATCAGCTAGATTCGTCTGACATGACCTTTCCACTGTGAACCCATGCTGCCTTGGGTCCTGTGCCCAAATGGCCTCTAGGTACTCAATAGTTCTTTCCTTCAGAAGTGATTCCATCACTTTCCCTACCACAGAGGTCAAACTGACAGGTCTGTAGTTTTCTGCTTCTGTCTTGGTCCCACTTTTGTGAAGGGAAATCACATCAGCCTTGCTCCAGTCCTCAGGTACCATACCATCCTCCCATGATTTGCTAAAAAGGGTAGTCAGTGGTGTCACTAGTTCTCGGCTTGATTCTTTTAGAATTCTGGGTGAATTCCATCTGGCCCCATTGCTTTGTCCACCTTCAGTTTTAGGGGTTCTTTCAGAACCCTTACCTCTGTGAAAGGACTGGGATCGACCCCCCCCTCCAGAGTGCTTCTGTTAATTAGATTAGGCACCTCCCCACCTCCTCTTTTGTGAATACTGAACAGAAGTATTCATTCAGAATCCCTGCTTTTTCATTGTATCTCTCTGCCCACCCACCGTCCATTCTATTCAGCCTCACTAGACCTCCCTTTGTCTTTCTACGCTCCCTGATATACCTATAAAAGGTTTTATCCCCCTTCTTAGCTGAATTAATTATCTTTTCCTCAGTTTGGGCCTTTTGCTATTCTGACTACCCTCCCTGCTTCCTTCTGCCTTAACTGGTACAGTTCTCTGTCCTGCTCCTTCTGTGTTTCCTTATACTTCCTAAATGCTATATTTTTCTCCCTAACCTTCACCGCCACCTCTTTTGAGAACCATAGTGGCTTTTTTCTTTCATTTTGATTTGTTTATTTGTTTCACACAAAGGCTTGTTGCCTCTGTGATGGCAGTTTTCATATTTCCCCATTGTTGCTCCACCCCTCCTTCTAGCCTGTTTGCTAGTACTTTTCTAAGGCACTCTCCCATCTTGCCAAAGTCAGCCCTCCTGAAGTCCAAAACCCTCACTTTTGTATGGTTTGACTCTGTTGCTGAGTTTATCGTGAACCACACTGTTTGGTGGTCACTTGTTCCCAAATGGCTACCCACTTCTAGATCTGAGATCCTCTCTCTGTCCCCATTTGAGAGTATGAGGTCTAAGATTGCTCCCTCACGAGTAGGTTCCAAAACTAGCTGTCTGAGGCATGCCACCTGAAGGGCATCAAGAATGGCTCTGCTTTTGGATGTGGCTGCAGCAAATGTTTTCCAGTTAACATCTGGCATGTTAAGGTCCCCCATCAACAGTATCTCCCCTTTCTCTGCCATCCTAAGTATGTCTTCTATCATATCCTTGTCCATTCCCTCCCCCTGACATGGGGGTTTGTATACAACCCCTGTGCGGACTGTGGTGCCATTTCCAGTTTCTAAGGTGGCCCACAGTGCCTCCTCTCCTACCTGTTTACTCTTTTGTTCAGTTGCTTTAATCCCTTCCCTTACACAGAAAGCTACTCCAGCCCCTCTTCTCCTCTTCCTGTCTCTCTTGTAGGTTGTGTACCCTGGTATGTTAACATCCCAGTCATGGTTCTCTGTGTACCATGTTTCTGTGACTGCTACGATATCCTCTTCCATCAAGGCCACCAGTTCAGGGAGCTTGTTGCCCAGACTACGGGCATTGGTACTCATTGCCCTCCATTTCTTGATGATCTTACCCCTTTTTGCCCCATCCCTTTCCTTATTGAGTTTGTCACTTTCTCCATTTACCCCTGCACTTCTCCCTGTCGACATCTCTATGTTGGTGTCTACCTCACTTAGTACCCTGATTTTTTTTTGGGGGCTAGGATTTCCGCGCTCCTTTCCAGTGCCTCACCCCCCCTTGGCTAGTTTAAATGATTGCCAGTGAAGCATTTAAACCTATCACCTAGGATCCTGGTTCCCCTCCTGGACAGATGCAGACCATCATGCCAGTACAGGCCTGCATCGCTCCAGGTGGACCCCCAGTCCCCAATGAAGCCAAAGCCCTGAGCTCTGCACCAGTTTTTCAACCACTGATTGAATCCTATGGTGTTTAGCACCCTAGTCTCACCCGTGCCATAGAGAAGCAACACCTCCGAGAAGGTTACCGTGTATGCTATTTGTCTAAGGCCCCTCCCCATTTCCACAAACGCTTCTTGCACTGCTCTGATCCCTTTCTTAGCCAGGTCATTTGTCCCTAGGTGGACAATGACATCCAGCTCCCTCCCCTGTGCAGCTGCTCCTGCGATCCTGAGGATTCGCTCCCTGTCCTTCCAAGCCATGGCATCAGACAGGCACCTAACCTCCCTCTCCCCTTCCTCCCCCAGTTCTACCTTCCTAACAATGGAGTCCCCCACCAGGAGTTGTTTCCTTCCCCTGTGGGGTCCCATGCCACCCTCCTGTGGGTTTCCTTTGTGGAGGTTCCCAGCATCCTCCTTTGTCTCCACTGTGGGTGCCTCCATAGAGGAACCACACTTTTCCAGAATGGCATAGAAATTGTGGAGAGGTACAACTGGAGGGATGCACCTCTGTTCCACCACCCTCACTCTCCCTGAGCCCACTGTGGTCCAACAGCTGTTCTTTCTTGGCAACCTCTGAAGCAACGGCAGTGACCCTAGTGAGCCCTAGGTGAGAGAGGAGGTCCCACAAATCCTGGCCAACTCAGCCTGGAGATGAGCAACCTCCTCCCTCAGCCCAGAGAGGTGTCTGCAGATGGGACTTTGAAATAAATTGTCTCTTTGGTTTGCAAATTAGTTTGTAATGCATTGCAGAGGTTACATAAATGTAGACTTTTATCTGTCCAGCTGTCTGTCTACAGTATATGGATGTGTCTCTATCTGTCTGTCTATCAATCTCGCTATCTATCCATATATTTTTCTGTCAGTCCATCCATCATCTGTCTGTCTATCTATCTACATACTGAATCTATCTACAATATTAGTATATCAAACAGTTTTCTATCTATTTACAGTGTCTATTATTCTGAGTATCTGTCTGTCTCTCTGTAATTACATCTGTCTTTCAGTCTGTTGGTCTATGTCTTTTCTGTCTGTCTGTCTGTCTATCTATCTATCTATCTGTCTATTTATTTACCTATCTATCTTCTTAATGGCCCCCACCCTCCATTTTCAGTCATTTTCCATCCCTCCACATTTTTATGTGGTTTGAAAAACATGCTGGGTTCTGCTACTGTGCCACAAGTGGGACACACTGTTTCAATGAAACACTCCTCTCCAGCCCAACACCTCCCACTCCTCAAATCCATTTTTCTTTGACAGGTCACTTATAAATTGTGGCCTCCTTGTCTATGCACTACCTGTGATGTAGTGCTAAGTAGAGTAAAGCTGATCTGTAATAAGGCATGCCGCTTTGTACTTGGTGCAGATAACCACACTCATAGTTGTACCTGTTATGCACTCACTTACTGGCTACCTTTACCCTGCAGAATAGTGCTCCAGATCTGTTTGCTAGCCAAAAAGACACTCCAGGGCCTAACACTCCCTGCCTTAATAAACTGCTTCTGTACCATCCCCAACCAATACAACACCAGGAACACATCCAGGAATGCACTTAAGCCTCCTTTCCAGTACACTAAGCTGGGCAAGCAGTCATTTGCTGTCAGGGCCACTAACTGGTTAAATAAACCACGTGATACAATGCTAAATCTTCCCAGGATTAATCAGCTTAAGAGAGCTTTGTGATCTTCTCTTGCAGTCCAATGCAATTGTAACCATTAAACTGTTTTATTCACCTTCTCTCTGTACATATCCTGTGATTTTTTTTTTTTTGCGTACAACAATCTGTATGGATTTTGTCAAAACCATATATGATTGTTCTGTATTAAGTGCTTTGAGTCTGACTCAACTGCATTTCCTCTGGAACTGCTTATTGTGCTTGTAATGTTTTTTGTGACTATGTATTTGATGTGGAACCTTTGCAAATGAGCACCTGTGTTCAAAGGCAATCTCTGACATTGTCAATAAATAAATAATCATCTACCCACTTATTTAAGTCATAAAACAGCATTCAGATGGAGCACATGCTCTGTGGGAGAGAAGGAGACAGAGCTAGCCAGGTTTTCCATTTTACTATCCCTCAGAGTCAAGGATTAGAGTTCAAGAGGGGGTACCTAACAATGAAAATAAGTTTAGGGACTGGGAGGATCAGGTTAAGGAGGAGATACTTTTTGAAATGGTGCACAACTACTCCTGTCACAGTGGCTGGAGCTAGCATTATTTTAAACTAGTTAAAAATATCTGGGGAACCCGGGGGGGGAGGGTGACTGGAGGTGGAGGGGTAGTGGGTGGGACCTATGTGGGGACCATGACGACTGCTGGAACCCTAATAACAAGAAGCCAAAAAGTCTTCTGTCAATGTGCCAGGTGTTAAACTGAACAGCGAGTCCTACTTGAAGCTGAACTGATTTGCCACTGGAAATTTTCGCTCACCCATAGCCATCATGTCATAATGAGTCAGGCCACATGGCAGATAAGGTATAATGAAGAAGGCTAGAAACAGATATGTCAGTGTCCAGGTGGAGGTATCCACTTATCACACCTGCAGTTCAATTTGCATTAAAATGTCACACAAATAGGGTGATTTTCATTTCTTTTTAAAGTTGTTAATGCATTGACAACATACATTACGTTGTTTCTCAACACTTAACCAGCTCAACAGCAACCCTTGAAAATTGTATTTTTTTTTTTTTTAACTTAACTAGAATGCATCTGTACAGTAGGTCTGTCACAACACAATGTGAAAGTGAATTGCTACTGTTAGGCAACTGCTTTTTGTAAGGCATTGTGTTGGACCAAGTAGAACATTTACTGTCTGTTAAAACATCTAACAAAAAGGAAAAGTAAAATTACTTCATATGCAAAAAGAACCTATTGACTATTTTTTAATATTCATATTTATTTATAAAATAAATTCAAACAATCCTAAAAGCTGATTGGCATAGAGGCATTTTCAGCTGTACAATACCATAGTCTGAAACTAATCTAAAAGAAAACATATACTGTAAATGCCTTTACTTTACTTCTATAAGATCCATTTTATAATCCAAACATGGCACAACAGGGTGTATGTTATGCTGGTTATTGTCACTTCTCAGGCTATTGCCTTGTATGCACCAAAGATGTGACATTATAGCAGTATTACCTGTGTCTTATTTCTCACGACAAGCAGTATGCTATCTCATCAAACCTTAGAAAGGCAGCTTTTGCAATGTTAGATGACATCACAGTACATCTGATGCTGCATTCCAAATAGGGGTGGATGAAATCAGCAAATTATGAATTCATAGAGTTTTTTTGCAAAATTCTTAAACGCTGCAGAATGTTCCAACATTCTTTAATTGGTCATAACTCGGTCAGTAGTATAGCTAGAGATCTACTATTTGGTGGTTCCAGTATGTTAGTTTGACATTGATATTGTTGTCCAACACTACATCAACAGCACAATGCTGACAGCGACCATGTTGCCTGGCAGTTGTGCCACCTGACCGTCATCACAGCAAAGCACTGTGACACATTTTGGCTGTTTAAAGGGGTTTCACCCCCCTCCGCACCTCTCACCATGGGGGGCTTTGCCCCCACACCCTCTGGAATAAAACATCATCACTTCCAGGTCAGAGGTGTAGGGGGGAAGAGCACAACATCCCTGGGGCAACAAGATGGTGGGCACTGCAAAATCCCGATCAATGGAATGACTGTTGATCAGGCTGCAGCACCCACATTGCCATCACTGTAAGGGTTTTGTTGCATGAACGACACACTCTATTTAGCATGCATATTGTTTGGAAAGGGCCCTAAAAGAATGTTATGCTTTTTTCATATTTAATGAGTGGTGGGGAAGATATAGGGGCTCAAAATCTGGAAATTTATTATTCATGTGAAGATTTCTGAAAATATTTCTGCTCTTACAACTCAGCCACCTTTGGAGCTACAGTAAATAATTGCAAATGTATGTGCATACATTCTTAAAAGAGTCATATAACTGCTAAATGGAGAGGTAATTGGTTGTGTATATTGTAAGTTATAGGAGTTCAGAATTTCACAATCATTTGTTGAATTGTGTGAACATTTTCAAAATACTTAGGTGTTTATAGTTGCAGGTATACATTCACGATTTGGCATGTATACCAATGTAAATATATCCTGGAATCCAGTTAAGCTGAATAAATGTGGTTTAGTAAGTTAAAACGTATTGTGGATACTTTAGAAATTATTAATTGGCATTGCTCAAAAAATTCATGGAGGCATGATAGGTAGTGCCACTAGAATTCCACTTGTGGAATTTAACTTTCACAAAGTACGACTCACCGCTGAATCACCTTACCTGCACTAGCATCATGACCCTGCAATGCCCCTCCAACACTCCTGCAACAATGATACCCAGCATTATGCTCCATCATGAATCACCTTACATGCACTAGCATCATGGCCCTGCAATGCCCCTCCAACACTCCTGTGACAGTGATGCCCAGCATCATGCTCCATCATGAATCACCTTATTTGCACTAGCATCATGACTCTGCAATGCCCCTCCAACACTCCTGTGACAGTGATGCCCAGCATCATGCTCCATCATGACTCACCTTACCTGCACTAGCATCATGACCCTGTAATGCCCTTCCAACACTCCTGTGACAGTGATGCTCAACGTCATGCTCCATCATGAATCACCTTACCTGCACTAGCATCATGACCCTGCAATGCCCCTCCAACACTCCTGCGACAGTGATGCCCAGCATCATGCTCCATCATGAATCACCTTATTTGCACTAACATCTTGAGTCTGCAATGCCCCTCCAACACTCCTGCAACAATGATACCCAGCATTATGCTCCATCATGAATCACCTCACATGCACTAGCATCATGGCCCTGCAATGCCCCTCCAACACTCCTGTGACAGTGATGCCCAGCATCATGCTCCATCATGAATCACCTTATTTGCACTAGCATCATGACTCTGCAATGCCCCTCCAACACTCCTGTGACAGTGATGCCCAGCATCAAGCTCCATCATGAATCACCTTATTTGCACTAGCATCATGACTCTGCAATGCCCCTCCAACACTCCTGTGACAGTGATGCCCAGCATCATGCTCCATCATGACTCACCTTACCTGCACTAGCATCATGACCCTGCAATGCCCCTCCAACACTCCTGCGACAGTGATGCCCAGCATCACGCTCCATCATGAATCACCTTACCTGAACTAGCATCATGACCCTGTAATGCCCTTCCAACACTCCTGTGACAGTGATGCTCAACGTCATGCTCCATCATGAATCACCTTACCTGCACTAGCATCATGACCCTGCAATGCCCCTCCAACACTCCTGCGACAGTGATGCCCAGCATCATGCTCCATCATGAATCACCTTATTTGCACTAACATCTTGACTCTGCAATGCCCCTCCAACACTCCTGCAACAATGATACCCAGCATTATGCTCCATCATGAATCACCTTACATGCACTAGCATCATGACCCTGTAATACCCCTCCAACACTCCTGTGACAGTGATGCCCAGCATCATGCTCCATCATGAATCACCTTACCTGAACTAGCATCATGACCCTGTAATGCCCCTCCAACACTCCTGCGACAGTGATGCCCAGCATCATGCTCCATCATGACTAAAGATATCCAGATATTTCTGTCACAATTGCCTAAGTTGCAATTAGTTATAAGTCTTGAGGCATGATATCACTTGGTGTCCCTGTTTTCTAATTGCAAAACATGCATTGTTATCTACAGGGTTGTTTAAGAGCCAGCAGGTGGCATTGTATAGAAACAATGCTGCATGCGTATGTGCTTCCACAAGTCATTACGTCTGTGGACTCTAGTGGTTAGTTGGCATATTGCAAGAATTCAAGGTAGTGCACAGTGATATCCATGGTTATTCTTAATGGGTCATCACTCAAGATAGTGACCTGACACTGGACACTGCCATATTTTACTAATTAGCCTCATATGACTACTACCTTACTGTCATTTTACCCAGCCTTTACCTTCCTCTACAGTGGCAACTCAGGCATACAATATAACTGGACAAAATGTAGGGATGTGGCTTCAATAAAAGAATCCCAACCATCCACACTTTCACAAAAGATCATGAAATTCAATATTATTTTAGAATCTATAGCTGCTTATGGCTTGCCCAGCCTCTGAGCAAGTGATATGAGAGTTGACACGCACAGGCTTTTTTGCATATGGATTTTTCTCACGGCTGTTAACTCATCTCTCAGAGATATACCCTGTTTACAGGGATATACCCTGATCAAGCTCAGCCCAGCCATCATTCACTTGGTTACTGGGTTTTCTCCAACATTTTTTCCCTCCCATCTTCCATAGTGGGGGCGGTGCCTCTGTCAGCCTCACACAATCAAAGCTTCCCCTGCAGTAGAAGCAAGCTCCTTGGCTTAGCTTCAGGGGTCACTGTGTTGTTAGAACCCACCACCTGCCCTCTCCAACTGCAATAAACTGCTGCGTGTCAACTGTCTCAGGCATGGCCTGTCTCCCAATGTGACTTCCTGGGCTTGATTCTGATCCACGCTATCAGGTGGCAGGTGCAACACTCTGCTGCTAGGCCACAGAAGTGGCCTCAAAGTTCAACACTTAGTGTCAATGAACCTAACAAAACTATAATTTTAAAGTTCTGGGGGGGGGGGTTAAAATTCCACAGTTTACGTAATTGCAAAGTGTAATTTTAAAATTTCTGAAAGTTTGGTGGCTTATAACTCAGTCACCTTTAATTATAGAGCTCTAAAACATTTTACGCATCTGTATGGATATTGGTAGAGTCATCATATCAAATTCAGTGTAAGCTGCATAAATACTTCTAGTTTACATAATTGTGAAATGTAATTTTAACATTTCTAAAAGTTTGGGGGCTTATAACTCTATTACCTTTAAAGACAGAGATCTGAACGTCAGCACAGTTTTGTAAGGAGCTAGTTAACACACTCTTTCAAAATGTAGTGCAATTTAGACTAGGGGTGGGCGAAAGTTTTGAATTCCACTTTCACAGAACTTCCACAAAAGTTCAAACATTTTGTGGAAATTTCAGAACTTTCACCATTGGCGAAATTGGGATTTTCCACTGATTTTCACCGGGTTCCACTGACTTTTTTGTGAACTGTAGAATAATGCATATAAACTACAGAATTTATTCCATCCACAGTTTAAAGAACAGTCAGTGAATGAGCATCTGCTTCTACCACCATGGTGTCATTCACTGACAGTTCAGTGGGCCACCAGTAGTGGAGGGGAGAGGAGGGCTGTGCCACTGGCCCACTCAGGGGCAGGGTTGGGAGGGAACGTGGTGGTGGTGAATAAACTGTTAGGGTGGGGGATACACTAAACGCCAGGGAATTGGGATTACTTTTTTATAAGGGATTGGGGGGGTCCTCTAGACACCAGAGAATACTGAGAATAGAGGGGGATGAGTCAGTGAACTGTCAGCTATTTTTTTGTGGATTAAGTGAATCCAGGATAGGGAGGGGGTCTACTAGACACCAGGGAAATAAAATGTTTTGTGGGGCCATGATTGGTGGGTGGGCCACTAGACACCAGGGAGGGTTCAGAGGTTTTTTTTTCTTCTTTACCTGGACCCATGGGCCATGAGCACCAGGTGGGATGTGAGAACAACCAGACACTGAGGATCAGGTTTTTTTTACTTTGGACCCAGGATCAGTAGGTGTGGGGGGGGGGCACTAGACACCAGGAGAGTCCGAGGGATGGATCAGAGTATTTTTTTAATTTTATTTACTGGGACCTCCGATCAGTGGGTTGGGGGTGGATTAATGAATTAAACTGCAGTTAAAAATAGCCTCAGAACTGACCACAGGTGGTGATACAGTCTGCAGATTGTTTTTCTGCATTTTAATAAATTAATCTGCAATCTGTATATTTATTCTGCAGTTTTAAGACAGAATTTCCACAAAAGTTGCAAAACTGATTTCTGAACTTTTGCAGAAGTGAAAGTCGCACTTTCACGGAAATTCCGCCAGCAGAATTCTTTTTTTGCACACCCCTAATCTGGACAACTACTTTTTAAATTAGATGGCAATAACTGAAATCACAGTTCAGGCAAAATACTGCAAAGTTTTTCCAGAAATTGTGTGAAATTTCACATAAGCCAAATCTGAATTTTGCCAGAATTTTGCTGACAGAAGATACATTTTGCCCAGCCTTATGTCCAAATAAAACAGAGCGCTCAAACAAAAATACCAGTAGTTACAGAGCAGCAAAAGCCTCTAGGAAAACTTTAGAAAGCCATATTTAGGCATAATTCAGATGATATGTCAAATATTGTATATGGATCTCTCCTCTCCTCATGTATTACTGAGAAAATGTGCATAAACAAAGCATCTGTATCATTTGTAGTCCCTCTGCTCCCTCAGCTTATTCTCCGCAGGAAGTCATATTTATCTGTTACTATGCCATAGCCTGTTGCCAAGGAAACAATAATGATGTCACAAGCAGAGTATTATGACATCAGAAGAAGACTAAGCAATAGGAGCCAATGAACTCTTAATTAGCTAAGATCCTGTTTCATGCATACTGTAGGGACGTAGTAACAAACTAGAAAAAACACTGTGGTTCTTCTTGATGGAATACTGTGGTTAATACGGTTTTCTAAGAGCAGAGGGCCACCTAGGGCCCATCAGGTGCTGGTAGGGGTGCCATTTAGGGGTAGACAAGGGTTGCTGTTGCAACACCTATGATTTGTTTGCAACCCCTATGATGTCCACTGCATTCTCTAGAAACTCCTGAAACAAGGTTTTGCTGGCATGTATTTATACAAAAGGTGGTGAGTGAGGAGCTTTGCAACCCCAATGATTCTAGTGAAATGATACTACTGAGTGCTGTCAAAGTGCCATTGTGTGTAGTTTTCACTGAGTGAAGTAGCATTTTGCTGGTGAAGAACTAAATGAAGTGTACTGTTCAAAAAAAGTTAATTTTGAAGATATACACACACCCCAACTAATATGAATCTATCTCCCACCCCTTGTCCACTTCCCAGACTTGTAATTTCCCCAAGCCCTGCCACCTGCTAGCACCCATCTCCCTTCTCTACAACCCCCCCCCCACCCTCAGCCCTGGCAAAGTTCCTTACAATGAGTGAACTGGCAATGCCATGCAGATCCCTTCCCCTACCCATGCCAAATCAAGTATTATACAATGGCAAGAATAAATCCTGAGTCCTGATTGGTCAGTTGACCATCACAGCAGGGATGTTATCCTGGCATAACATCCCTGCTGATCAGCTAGATGGTGACCCTGTTGATATGCTTGATGATTGTTTGCATCTTTTTTTTATAAAAATATTTTTAAACACTAAAAAAATTCTTTAAAATAATTTTTTTTCTGTATAAAACAACGAGCCATTGTATAGCAGGAATAATGCCCTCCAGGGTGGGTGTTATGCTGGGATAACATCCCTTCTCGGGCATTGGACGCCCTTGGCCAATGGCCTCGGGCTCAACCACCTGAGGTGGGATGTTATCCCAGCATAACACCCACCCTGTCGGGCATTATTCCTTTAATCACCTACCACCCCCCACTGACACCCTGGCTCCCTAATTCAAGGGAGAACTCTGGTATGTCAAATTGGGAAACTTTTACTTTCTGAAATTCTTTACAAAGTTTCCAGACCTTGCATAGCATGAACTGCAAATTTGTGCAGTTCTTCAACCAGTAAGGTGTCTACAGCACCTGGTGAAGTCTGTGCATAATGGCACTTTACTGGTGATGGGGCTGGCAAAGTGTGAATGTGCATACGTTTTGCTGAGTGAAGTGGTACCCCAACTATGAAGAACTACAGAAAGTCATCTTTTTTTATATCCTGGGCTGAAAATGAAAGAATTCCCCCATTATCTCTGTGTCATATGCCCCTACCCACTCCCACCACACCTGCAAATGTAAATGTACAGTATATCCTTCACCTCTCCTCCCTCTAGGCCCCCACATCTTCCTTTGTCATGCACCTGGTAGTGTGTTCTCATTTTAATTTCCCTTCCTTCTATCCACACTAAATCAAATTTCCCTCAAATCACCCACTGTCCAACAAAAACATGAAGTAAACCCGTTACCCATCACCAACCTCTTCACAATTAACCCCAACACTCTAAACTGCAGTAGGTAGTGGAAAACAGAATAATACTTAAAAAAAAAAAAAAATCCTGCACCAGCCAGCCCAGTGGTGTGGAGGGCTGAGGCATCATGCCTTACCTTCTGCCACATCGATAACCCGTGTTCACGGTGCGAGCAGGCAGATGGGAGTCAACTGGTGAGGGAGAGGATTGAGCAGCTGAAGGATAGTTCTCCTCTCCCGGGGAGGGGTGGGGATGGAGTCTGCTGCCTGCATGACCCCTAGCGGTGACTGGAGGCTAGAACAGTGGGTCCACACATAGGGAGTAGTTGTGGGGGCAGATGTCCCGCATGCTGCGTATGGAAGCTTGCCTGGCTTAGCCACTGTCGTCACTGCATGCCACCATGCCATGCTCGGATGATGGGCACCAAATGGAGGAGAAAACACTGGCCAGCAGGATGAAAGCCAGCCTTTCACAGGCTCCACATCCAGCTAGCTGGCACCTCACTAAGGTGAGAGGTGAGTCCAGTGAACCACGGGGTGACAGGACTGGGGGGGCAGACAGAATGGGTCTGTGCGGGAGCATAAAGAAATAAAAAAAAAAACTGCACCAACTGAAGTTGGGGCAAATAGTGAAAACTTTGCTAGTGTATGTATAACATGAAGTTCTGGATGTCATGCCAACTTTGCCGGTGAAGTGTAAATTTGTAGCACCCCTACTAACTATGGGCCCTATGCATGAAAGGTACAGAGTGGCTATGCATGCATATCAGGGGTGGTAGCCACCCTGCACCAACTGTGCCCCCTGCATGCAATGCACAAGGGGGGAGCATGCAGGGAGTATGCACCTAATCCCCCAGCTGCGCGATAGGCAATGTGCTGGGGACGGGCGAGGGGCAGGCTGGCACTATACGCAATGCACAAAGGTGCATAGTGCTGGCTGTGCGGGTGCATAGGGAGTAGTGGGGTATTCCAGGGAGACCCAGCTGTAAACCCCCATGCACCCCGCGTACACCTCAGAGAACCAGGTGAGCTGCCCACATGGGTGACAGGGCCACATCCGACTGATGCCACCCACCCACCCCTACATGCAGTGGTGTGTGGTGACCACCCCAATGCCCACATCACCATGACCCCTCACAGGGGCACAAGGCATGGCAGGTGCCCACCCACCTCATCGGCACCACATGCCAGCATCTCACCCACTCCTGGAGGCAGTGTCCCACCATCGTCTGTCGGCAAGCATGCCCCCTTCCCTCAGTGAGAGGGCACTGCATTGGTGAGGGTCAGTGGGATTGCACCCCTGCCACCCACCACAGTCGCTGGCCCTTGGACATCTGTGGGGCACGTTGCAAACATGCATCCCTGGGTGGTATGGTATGTGGCACCCAACTTGCAAAGTTGGGTGCCACATACCATACCACCCAGTGGTTCTCTAGCTACCTAACTGGCAGATCCCAAAAAGTAAAGGCGGAAGGCTTTTTTTCTGCTGCCTTGCCAGTTGCAAGAGGAGTCCCCCAAGGATCCATCTTAGGCCCTATCTTGTTTTCTTTGTATATTAATGACTTAGATGCTAACATATCTACATCCAATCTGCACTTTTTTGCAGATGATACTGTGCTGTATACTTCTGACTCATCGTTATTTGAAGTCAAGGGAGTGCTTCATGCGGACTTCGCACAACTTGAGCATAATCTAATAAAGGCAAAGCTTCTGCTCAATGCTAAGAAGACTAAAGTGATGATACTCTCCCGCAGTGCTGTCACAGGCCCCCCCCCAATACCCTTGCCCAAGACTTCGTTGTCACCACACTAAACGAGCCTCTAGAAGTTGAAACCAAATTTAAATATCTGGGTATCTGGATCGACAATAAATTATCTTTCAATGACCACGTCGAAGACGTCTCTAGAAGGTTAAAAGCAGGGTTAGGTTTCTTCTACAGAAATAGGCCCCTTTTCCCCCTTGAAACTCAAAACAAGCTTGTACAGGCCACTTTTCTCCCTGTACTCGACTATGGCGATGTAATCTGTTCCTCCATCACTCTATCAAATCTAAGTAAACTGGACATCCTTTATCACCGTGCGTTACGGTTCATTACCAACTCCCCTTACCGTTCGCATCACTGTGACTTATATGCAGCTGCTGGTTGGACATCCCTTACTACTAGACGCCTGCTCCATGCTGGACTATGGACTCTTAAACTGCTCCTGCAGAAATTGCCAAGCTATCTCTTTTCCTTTATTAGTATCTCACATAGTGCATACTCATTAAGAAAATCTGACTTTATTATGCTTGGACATACCAAGGACACGGACCTCCTTTTGGTAAACGTATATTGCATATGCCCTTCCTCCATTTGGAACCAATTACAAACCGTACTGAAACTAACTAGCACAGTTTCAATAAACTTCTACAAATCGCTAAGTTCAGCCAAAATAAAAGACACCTGTAACTGTCATTAAGTCTGTTCCTTCCCCATGTGTGCCATATTTAGCCACTGGTAAGGTATAATTGCTTTGTCATATTAACTGCTTTCCCTTCTCCTTCTACTCCTGGATTTATCTATGCTTACGCTCCACTGCTACTCTATCAAATCACTCCTCCCCCCCCATATCAGTTGTAGTCTGTTGTTTGTTCTAGCTGACAAAATATATGTGTTGCACACACCAGTCATCATG
Organism: Neoceratodus forsteri; assembly: GCA_016271365.2. Taxonomy (NCBI): domain Eukaryota; kingdom Metazoa; phylum Chordata; order Ceratodontiformes; family Ceratodontidae; genus Neoceratodus; species Neoceratodus forsteri. The sequence continues at coordinate 1,592,114,364 of CM028130.1, forward strand.
TTTCATTTATCAGTATGCAACCTGTAAGTCACTTCTCTGTCTCATATTAATGTTTACCACCTGTGGTACCCTTGTATGTATATCCAGCCTGTATCATGTAACGTGCATTTCATGTATATACTGTTATTACCTATCTATGTTTGTACTTTGTGTTTATTTCACAGGACCTCCTTGTGAGTGAGCTTGCTCAATGGAGTTTTCCTGCAATAAACTTGAACTCGAATCCCACCATGCAAAGCATCCACTGGCAGACACATGCCGGGTATCTGATTGAATGCTCTGCTGGGTCTGTGACTCTACCTGTGCCCGGCCTGCATGGACCTGTGCACCAGAGGGGCAGCTGACAGGTGGCTGGCTTTCATGACTGCCAGTACCAGTGCACATATCCATGGGTGCGCAGCTCCGTGGGCAGGGTATGCACATTTCATGCTTACCCTATACCCCTTCATGAATCAGGGACATTGTCTGGATGTAGAACTATGCCAAATGCTTTCTGAAATCCAAAAACAGCACATCTGTTGGTTTCCCTTTGTGTAGGGCTTAATTTTTCATTAAAAAAACAAGTTGGTTACATTATGAACCTTCTGGTTTAAAGCCATGCTGGGTTTTGTCTATGATATTTTCTTTTTTTCATGTAAGTTAGAAAAGCTTCCTTATTGAAGCTTTCCATTACTTTCTCCAACACTGATGTGAGGCTGCTTGACCTATAGTTTGAAGGCAGCAATATGTTACTTTTCCTATGTATCAGAAGTATTGACTGTTATCCAATTGTATGGTACTTTTTCCCTGAATGACTGACTAGTAGGGCAAATACATATGTCAGTTGTTGCCTATTTCCTTTGATAGTTGTTTAATAAACATAGGTGCCATGTAATCTGGACCAGAAAATTTGTGTTCACTCATACTATTTTATTTCTCCTCATGTATTTCTATATGATAACTTATTTCATGTTTTAATAATTTTTTGGGAATTTCTTCCTTTTTGTGGCTGCAGTGGGTGTAGCCCTGCAATGTCTTGCTATGACAGTAGCGAAAGGGAGTGCTCCAGATACCCAGTGGGCTAGATAAAATTAGAGGTACTGTAAAATCACTACGCTAATTGAAGCAAGCAGTCTTGAAAGTAATATTTTATTCAGTGTGGGTAGAATTCTCTTTCAAGAAGGACTCATAGCTTATAAACATATCAACTTAATCAGTCTTTCAACTGTAATTGAGACTGGTCTCTCCCACTCTTTCTAACTTTTTTCTCTTGTGTGTGTTGTACTGAGATGCACAAAATAGGTGATTTCATAGCAGGTCTTCTAAAAAACAAACAGTTTCATTCTATACATGAATGCCACAGTTTTAGTGAAATAATTAGCTGGGAAGTACAGCACTACAGATAAGATGTCGCAGTGTTAAGGGTCAAACACCACAAAAGGAATGCTATGAGGATATACAAGGTCATAAAACATCAAAGAATAGAGAAACTTAGACATGCTGCAGTTGCATTTTCAATGCTTGCATTGTGTAAACATGTTTCTGTCAGTAACAATGTGTTCATTTGTCAATATTATTTCTGAAAATGTAAGCTTGCACTATTTAAACAAGTACTAGGCAAGGGAAGGACTGCATCCAAGGTGTAACGCAGTGCCTAGTAGTAAAGTACAAAAGTTCAAAAGGAAAATACTGGTGCCTGTAAACATGGGCCCAGATATTCAGAAATGTGCCAAAGCCTGGTGCAAGTCCAGTACAGTGCAAAGCTGATGTGCCATGGTGCATCTGGAGCCATATTCAGAGGTTGTGCAGGCTGAACTGCACCAGTGCAATATGGCTGAATGTGGCAGAGGTGCGCCATGGCGCAAACAGAGGTGCACCTTGGCACACACAGAGATGCTCCAGTGCACCCGTAGCAGCAGAGCAACAGAGGGGGGCCGGGCACAGAGAACAGACCCAGGGACATGGCTATGGCAGCACAGTGACAGGCCACAGGAGGCCTCCTCCAGCAGGTCACACACAGGCACCTCGACGCTGGACCCCAGGACACAACAGTGGCAAGGATAGCAGGTAACAGGAGATGCCAATGGCTGATGGAGAGCCACCAAGGGACCCCCCCGGTCAGGCCACTGGCCATACCCAAGACCATGCAGCCATCACACTAATGCCACACAACCACACAGGGAGCCCACACAGTGGGTACTGAACAGGCTGGGTGGCAGGCAGCATGGCAGACCACATGGGACAGGCTGCACAATGTCAGTCAGAGGACCCCAACACAGTGTGCAGACAGTACCCGACCAATGACCATGGCCGTGAGCCACCGTCATGCACATACCCGCCACACACCCCTGACCACCACCACATGGGCACCCCAGTGCACAGCCACTGACCCAGGGGAAGGACACCACCACAGTGGAACAGACCACAGCACAGAGCAGGAAACCATGGAAGCACAACACATGCCTTGTCACGTGCGCACAACACAGACAGACACTGGACCACTGCAGCATGGCATCACATGCCACCTGTAAAGCAGACACGGACACAGACGGGGTATGCCAGACAATATATATGTATGGAACAATGATGTACAGAAACAGCAGGGGCTGGGGAAGGGTAGGGACAGTGTGGAAAGAGGACAGGGAACAGGGACTGTTCAGTGGGGGGGACTGTAGGGATAGGCCCAACAGGGGACACAGGGGTAACCCTAGCGATGGCCCCAGATGGCCACCCTGGCATGTCTTCCCTCACTCCTGTCCACCGCCAGCATGCCCTGCATGGCTGCCACCACCCCAAGTATGCTGGAGACCACGAGCAAGGTCTGCCACATGAGCCAGCTCAGCATCTGGCACAGCAGTGTGCGCACTGGATGCTGGACATCTATAGCAGGAGACAAGACAGGTACTCAGTGCAGTGGCTCAAGGAAACCATGCCCACTCACAGTGCGCATGTGCACGATAGGGAACAAGCCATCATGCATGAAGTGTGTGTTGCTGGCCCTGCACAGCTTGTGCCATGCTGATACATCACGCTGTTCATGTGTCTTGTGTGATTGACACTGTGTCAGCGCAGTGCACATGTGCACTGCAGGCCCGAGCACTGCGCATGTGTTGGCATTGCACCACCACTTGCTGTTGCGTAATACCATTGTGCATGGTGTAATATCTCAATATTCAGATGCTGCATGCAGATGAGCTCATCAGCCAATGCGCGGCACAGTGGGGTGCATTGGCATATCATTACCATTGCGCACAACCTCATTTGCGTGCACTGCACCACGTAAGCGCCACTAAACAGCACAGGCCATGTACCAGTATTGCAACCTTGATAGGCGTGGTGGATGCCACAGCAGCACACTAGGGGCAGACAGCACTGCGGGGTGGGATGGACCAGGGGTGATGCTGCCAGGGCCTCAGCAGGTATGCACTGTCACCTGTGTGGAGCATGCCATGGTTAGCCCTCTGCTATGCTGTGCTGCACCCCTTGCCTGTCCCTAGCACTCACACCACCATGCACACCTTGCCCACCCTCATCCCCAGGCCTGCTCTGCCCATTGCACCCTGCCTGCACCACGCATGCCCACTGAGTGGCCTGTGGGGTCTTCCCCATGTTCATTCCCATGGTATGGTGCAGGGCTGTGCTGGTTGAAAGCATCCTGTGCACTCCCAGAATGTGAGGCGCAGGCATTGGTGTGCACCCCGTGGCACTGCACACCACCTGGCAGGTGATGCTTGGCACCCCTTCCTGTTATGTGCCAGTCCCATAGGACCAGGTGGTATGCAGATGCCCACGTGGGTGCAGGCACTGGCCCCACTCACACCAGGCATGCATGCCGGCCTGTGGCTGTCCTGCATTTGTGCTGTATACTCCACCTGTGTGCTGGGGAGATGGTTGCATTCCACAGCACATGGAAGCACAGCAGTGGGGACCTGTGTGGGGAGGTGGGCCATGGCCCCCTGGGTGATGCCCGTGGTGTCCCCTGTTGGTTCTTGGCCAGTGTTCATGGACAGCAGGCACATGACAGCAGTCTCCGTCATCTCCATGGACATGGCGTGGCTCCGTCTGGTGGGGACTGCCTCAGCATGGCCCTGTTCAGATGGTACCAGCCCATGATCTCGGTGTCACTCTGGTTCCCAATGATGCTGCAGGCACAGTTACCACCTCTGTCAGGCATGCCACTGCTGGGCCCTTCATCAGCCATGTAGCTGTTCCTCTTGCTGCCTCACACCCCTCATTACCGCTCCCATCAGGATGGGCACACTATCCATGTCTCCTGCTGTCCACTATCCCCCTGGGTGGTTGGCTGCTGGCTGTGTACCACCCTGGTACACAGGCTTTGTGCCTATGTGTGTGTGTGTGTCTGTCTCTCTCTGCCCCTCTCCCATGCCACCTCTCCCTCTGTGTCTGGTCGTGTGTCTGTCTGTCTCTCTCTCTGTATCTGTCCACCTCACTCCCACTCTTGGTGTAACTGCTGTCTATGTGTATGCGTCCTGTTTTACTAGGAACAAGTCTGGTCGGATCAACTTCAATTTGCTCCACACTTGCACCATGGTTTTCATGGTTGAATATGCCACTGGGCTGGATATTCATGGGGCCACTCCCCTGCACTTGTGCTTGCATACATTATGGTTGCATATTGGTGCAATGGATTTTGTGCTGCGCAATGGCTTCTGCTGAATGTGGCTCCTTGGCACAGTTATGCACTTGCGCCAGTGAAACTCAGTTGTACCATGTGCAACTGGTCTGAATGTCTGGACCACAGCGTTTAACTACGTAAATGTGCTGGCTCTGACCTCTCAGTACAAATACTGTAGTCCATAGACCATAAGCTTACTCCAAATGATTTCTTCTTTATTTTCGTGGATAAAGTAAGCAGGTCACAACAAAATATAGCATCAATGAATGGCAGACTATATCAGAACATAGCACATGTGCAAAAAACAACAAAATAAGTGCAACGTCTGTGCAAAATTGCTGAAAAAATGGTAGTTCAGATGCAAATTCAGTAAAATGCAAGATAAACAGTATTTGCCCTGATGCATTTCACTCTGCAATGGGCTTGAGAGAAAGCTGATTGCAGAGCGAAACACATCAGGACAAGTACTGTTTTCCTGGGGCCTGACTGTTGCTCTTTATTTAACTCACACTTCACTGAATTAGCATCTGAACTAGCATTTTTTCAGCAATTTTGCACATACTTAGCACTTATTTTGCTGTGTTTTGCACATGTGCAATATTCTTATATATTCTGCCATTCATTGGTGCCATATTTTGTTGTGACCTGCTTGCTTTTATCCATCAAAATAAAGAAGAAATTGGTTTGGAGTGAGCTCATAGTCTATGTACTATAGCAATTATGCTGAGAGGTCACAGCATCGTGTTCACATCGTTAAACACCATGGGCCAGATATTCAGAAATGCGCCAAATGCCAGGGCAGCACAACTTCAATGTGCCATGGCGCAGTGATTGCGATATTCAAAGGTTGTGCATAGCACCAGTGCAACATGGCTCAATGTCGCAGGGATGCACCATGGCACACCCAGAGGTGTGCCAGGGAGCAACCAGACCTGCGCCATAGCGCAACCACAGATGTGCCAAAAAGCAAAGGGAGAAGCACCAGGGCACACAAGGAGCAGCCCTAGTCAATGGTGGGAGCAAAGAAGCAGAGGGAAAGCGAGGGGCAAGCAGAGGAACACAGTTGGGGACAGTGGCAGGCCACAGGTGACCAGCAGCTGCGGGGCACAGACAGGCAACCAGCTTCCCCAGCATCATGGCACAGGATGTAGGGAACAGGTTGCACCAATGGCCAAGGCTCCACCCACCCCTGGACCATGGCACCCAACACACATGCCACACATTCTGGACAGCCAGAACATGGCCACCCCAAGGCACAGCCACCATCCAAGGGGCAGGATACCACCATGCACAGCCTGCACAACAACACAGGCACACCACACGTACACCCACCACGACACTGCAGCATGGCTCCACAAGCCAGCTGCAAACCAGACATGGACACAGCTAGTCAAGCAGGAAATCTGTATTAAACAAAACTATTTACAATGGAATGGGGTGGGATAGGGTAGGAGAGCGATGAAAGGGGACAGGGTACAGGGACTGTACAGTGGGACTGGGAAGAAAGGGGAAGGGATGGTAGGGGTAAAAGGGAAACAGTGGGGTCCAACTATGGGCAGCCACTGCCTGCTGCTGCCTCCACCATTGTCTGTCCCAGAGCACCATCAACCTCATTTGTTTTGCCACCTCCAGGGTCGTGGAAGTTTTCAAGATAATTTGCCATAAGAGGTGGCAATACAGTGGCAGCCGCAGCCTCCTCCGGTTGCCTATGACAAAGGAATGGACAGGTGATCAGTGCAAGTCCCTAAGAACCATGCCCTCTCAATGTGCGCAAAGGGCAGTGGGAACACACACCCCTGGAGTGGCACCCTAGCCACCCACAGTGGGTGGTCCAATGCCTGCCAGCATCCCAGCATGCCACAACAGTGCACAGTGGTGGACACTGCTGTCCAGTGGCCACCCAACCGGGCAGTGACAGGCAGGTGGTACAGGGTTGCAGCAGCACCACAGCAGCATCAGTGGCAGCCGGGCACACACCCATCCCCCCAACAGCTGGTACACGTCTGAAATGGCTGCCCCACAGTGGCATGCACACCACACAGTGTGCAGCACACAGTTGACACGGCACATGGCACAGGTGGCCATGGCTGCACCCTCACCCCCGCTGACTATCCGGTACTGAGTAGAGGAAGACAACAGTGCCTACCTGCCCGCTCTGGTGCTGCTTGTGCCTGTCCTGCTGCCACTTCACCTCCACTGGTCAGACCCACACCTCCAGCAGATGGTCCCACAGTGGCCTGCTGCATCCTGTCAGGCACCCCAACTGCTCTTCCATGGCGCATATCCTCAGTCCCTAGGAATGGAACACAGACAGGCACACATCAGAGGACAACCACAGCATGTGCCCACCACTGTGCACAGTTTGTGCCCCAGCCTGACATGACCCACAAGGCAGTAGTGCAGTGCACCCAGCGTCCGGCAATGCCACACCACATTGCACACACCAACAGTGCCCACAGGGCATGTCAGGCAGCCCAGCTAACACCACAGTACAGCGGTTGGGCACACATGCAGCATGTGATGACTTACCTGGCCATGGCATGGCCCCCCTGCGGACACGTGCCTACAGCTGCCTCAGTCTCTTGGGATCCCACTGCATCATGTCCCCATACCAGTGGCGGCATTGCTCACTGGTCCATGGCACCTTGGTGTCCTGAGCCAGGCCTGCAGCTATGACCTGCCAGATCTCTGTTCTAGTCTGGTGCAGGGGCTCCTCACCAAATAGACCAAGTACATGTGACTGCACATGGGCCACAAGGTTGACCAGCTCCAGGTCTGACCAATTCCTTGCATGTCACACCCCTCACAGTGCCATGCTGTCTACTGAAGGAGCTGGTTCAAAATGGCGGCCAGTAGCACCCGTGCACAACATGCATGGGATGCATGCATTGAGTAGGCATGCACCATGTACACCAGTCGCACATCGCTGTGAATGAGTGGCCCATCCCGCACATGATGGTGTAGTTCCAAGGGGCATAGGGTCAGGTCAGGGGTCACCCAGTGCATCGGAACATAATAAAGGCCATGGCACATAGTGCGCCACGGTCCCTACAGCGCTCTAAGGTGCACAGTGCATGATGCACGTAGCACAGGCTGGGCACGCTTTGGCGCATTGCAGGCAAACACACTGTGCATGTCACGGCATTGTGCCATGACATGTGCCAGAGCAAATCCACTGTGCAAGGAGCAAGTGCACGATATTCAGCTACCACATGCTAATGAGCTCATCAGCCAATGCACAGCGCACTGGGGAAATTAGTATGCCATTGCCGTTGTGCCACAGCTCATTTGCATGCAATGCACTATAAAGGCGCCGCACAACAGCACAGGCCATGGACCGGTATTGCAACCATCTGAGGTAAGTTGAGCCTGCTATGGGACCAGCTAGCACAGCAGGGTGGATGGGGTGGGCAGCTACAGGCAGTGATACACATGTCCTTGTCCACAGGTAGCACCATCTTCGAGCATGAGAAGCCTGAGGAGCGTGGGCCTGCCCGCAAGCACAGGCCCAACTTTGCGAAGGCAGAGGCCTACCTCAACAGGGAGCAACTGATGAGTGGTGCCACTGGCACACCACAGGGCTGCGGCCTGGGTGGGGGTGGCAGTGGCTGTGAACCTGCAGGGCGGCCACCAGCAGTCTGTGCAGGAGTGCAGGAAGAAGGTGGGCACTGATAAATGCCGAATTAAAGAGAAGGTGATGGCCATATTGGCAGCCAGGACAGCCACTGGTGGGGGCCGTGCTGCTGTGCCACAGCTCACAGCGCAAGAGGAGCTGGTGGTGGCCACCATGCGTTGCAGCACCGTTGAGGGTGTGCTAGGTGGCGGCTTCCAGACAGGAGGGAGCCCATCACTGCATGGTAGTATGCCATGCCCGGGGGAAGGATGCCAGTACTGCAGCACTAACACATCTGTTTTCTCTTACAGCACCAGTACACCAGAATGCAGTGGCAGGGGCACAAGTGGCAGCCATGGGAACAGGGCCAGCCATCCACCTCCACGGGCATCCGGGGACCCGATGGCTGCAGCCCACCACCGCTGTCCAGCCGGATGTCCTGGGCTTGGTGTTGGACGAGGCCCTGGCTATGTTCCAGCAGGATGCCAGCCATGGCATACCCTGCATGGGGACACAGATCAGAATGGGTTCTGACACTGATGATGACATGACCATCATCCTGGACAGCGTGGGTGGTGTTGTGGGGGTGATACCATACCTACTATCATCACTGGCAGCATGGCCAGTGGCCTGTGAGTGGTGGAACAGCTGCCTGCCATCACTTCAGGTGCCACTGTGTGCATAGCCATGGAAGTGCTGTGTGGTGGTGGTGGTGGCACATCTGGTCAGGTGCTGGTCAGCATACAAGGGCCAGAGGGGCAGCAGCAGCAGCAGACGGCTGGGAACACTGGGCAGCCAGACACAGAGTCCACCACCGGGGTGCCAGACAGTGACCTACCCCATGGGGACCCCACTGTGCAGTATCCACCTAAGCAGGGGGCCATGCAGCACGGTCGTACACCACCGATGGGACGGCAGCATGCCCATGCTCCCCTGGGCACTGACCCATTGTCAGAGCACACCCAATTGCTGCAGGCCTCCATGGAGCAACAGGTGCTGCTTATAGCTGGGGTGCATGCACTTTGTGCAGAGGTGCACCAGGCAGCTGAGCTGCATGAGAGGGGCACCACGCAGGTCCTGGAGGCTATACAGCACCCGCGGGAGGACACGACCGCTTCTCTGGATCGCATTGCCAATGTGATCTCAGTTGGCCTTGCACCGCTGGCTGCCACAGGGCATGGCCGCCAGCCACAGACACCACAGAGTGCACTGTCCACCCCATGGACCCAGTGTTGAGTGACTCCCTCCATGTCGACACCAGGCCCTGCTGTCAGCATCCCAGGCACACCTAGGGTAGGCCTGTTCAGGTGTCTACACACCCCCTGCACAAACCCGGTCATGTTCCTGCAGTTCAAACCCTGGGGGGCAGTTGCATACAACCCCTGTGGCCATTGAGCAGCCAGTGGCTGCCAAACAGCCCTGGTGTGGCTGCCCTGTGTCTGCTGCAGCCATAGTTCCAAGCAGGGAACCTGACGTGCGCGCCGCCCTGTCTACAGTCTGCTACCACTGCCCTGTGTGCACATGGGTGATGTGTGTGGGTGCATGCCACAGTCATGGCGACTATGTGTCATGCCGCACGCTGCCTATATGTGCACCTACCCAGCCACTGGCATGTGCGTGATGAGAGCAGCACAGCACTGGTTGCATCTGTGCACTGGCGCCCTGCATCTGATCCATGTCATGTGCTGGTGCCTGGGCGCATATGTGTGTGTGTGTTTGTTGCTGTATGGTACTGCATGCTGTTTTGTGTGGCTGTGTGGCACTGCCACCCCCACCCCTGCCCCACACCTGTGTGTGCATGCCCATTGCCATGCCTGCCCATGCCCGTGTGCCGTACCATTGTGTCTGACCACTGCATGGGTGTTGATCCACCTTCCTGCATGTGCCAAAGTGCTCCTGTGCAATTGTGTCGCAGTGCTGATGTGCCATCCTTTGCAGCCGGGGATCCCTCCACCTGGAGGGGCTGCCCACCTCCCCTGGCCCATTGCCCTTATCGTTCCCACTGCTGTCCCCCCCTTCAGCCTCAACAGCTATCCCATGGTCAATGGCCATGTTGTACGGTATGCAACAGGCCAGGAATAGGCCACAGGCTTTTGAGGGTCTGTTCTTAGGGCACCGCCAGACCTGTCAAGGCAATAGAATCATGCATTCAGCATCCCAAACACACACTCAAAGATGTTCCGCTTGCTGATGTGTGCATCATTGTAAAGGTCCTCTGCTGGGGACGATGGGTGCCAGTAGGGGGTGAGCATCCGTGGCCTGTGTGGGTAGCCACTGTCACTTGTGTGGACAGCTACATGGTTAGCCTAGTGTCCTATGTCACTATGCCCTTTGCCCATACCTGGCACCCCCCCACTAGCGCACCCACCCTGCCTGCCCCCAGCCCATGCCCTGATGTTTCCAGCTCCCCATGGCCATCCCATACTTGCCCACTAGGTGGCCCATGGGGATGTTCCCATGCTCGAACCTGAGGCACCCTGTAGAGCTGTGCCAGATGAATGAATCATGTGCACTCCAAGGGTGTGTGGCACAGACATTGGTTATGTGCCCCCTGGCATTGCACTCCACTTGGCAGTTGACACTGGGGTAGGCCTTCCTGTTAATGTATTCTACGCCCTCAGGGCCAGGTGGCTTGTGGATGCCCACATGAGTGCAGTCAATGGCCCCAAGCATGCCAGGCATCCGTGCTACTCTGTGGAAGTCTTGCATGGTTGCTGTACACTCTGCCTGTGTGCTGGGGAACTGGATATATTCTGCAGCATGTGGCAGCAGTGTGAAGACGTGTGATGTGGCCAACTGGGTTATGCCTGTGGTGTCCCCTGTTGGTCTCTGGAAGGTGCCCGTGGTGAACAGGCACATGACAGCTGTCACCTTCATCTCCACTGTCAGGCTGTAGCTCCGTTTAGTGAGTGCCTGCATCTCTTCACTGCACAGCTCACAGAGCTGCCTCAGAATCACCCGGTTCAGGCAATACCAGCCCACAATCTCCTTATCGGAGTGGTTCTCGAAGCTGATGTGGGCACGGTACCACCTGCTCCGGGCATACCACCGATGGGCCATTCAATGGCTATATCACTTTTCCTCCTGCCTCCTCACACCCCTCATTATGGCCTCCATCTGGAAGGCTGTGCTGGCCATGGCCCCTGCTGTCCTGTCTCCCCCGGGTGGTCAGCTCCTTTGGTCTGCTTGCCATCGTGGGGCAGTGCCTTTCACTCTGCCTGGCTCTCTCTTGCTTCACCTGCCCCTGGCTCACACTCAACTGCCGCCTCTGTCCCACATCCCTGTGGCTGCCTGTTCCACTCTTTCAGTCCCTCATAGGCTCTTTCTCCCTTTTTCCTTCTGTTCCCACCTTCCACAGTCTGGTGGATCTCTCTCTCTCTCTCTCTTGCTCCCCGCTGGCACAAGTGCTGTCCCCCTGCTTGTACCCTGTATTTATGGGCTCAGGTCTGCTTGGTACATCTGTCCATTGTTCTGCATTTACACTATAGGTTGGGGTTGAAAATTGCACTGTGCCACATATTCATGGGCAAGCCTCCTGCCCTTGAGCATGCATTCATTAGGGTTATGCATTGGTGCACTGCTACTTGTGCTGCGCACTGGCTCCCGCTGAATATCGCTCCATGGTGCATTTCTGCAGTTGCGCAGGCACAACCCAGTTGCGTCATGCGCAACTGCTTTGAATCTCCTGCCTACATTTACAGGTGCCAGTATTTTCCTTTTGAACTATTTAAATATGCTCTGTCTATAACTTCATGTTTCACTGAAAACTGAATATTTGATCCACTGTATATGGTTTTCTCTCTCCCATTAATTACTCTGCTATGTATGGGAAGCAGAGTGGCTATACTTGTGAGGAGCTCCCTGAGCTAAGTGATTTTTACATTATTTTTTCATATTTAAAATTATTTTTCATCCAGCCTGGTGGCACAAAGTGTTGAAGCACTGGCACCTTACCTCACACCAGACCGGCGACCTGGGTTTGGGAATGGACTCAGGCTCTGGAGGATCAGCAGGGGAAGGAGCAGGACTGAGCATCCAGAGGACTGCTCTCCTCTCCTGAGGAGGGTTGGGGATCAGTGTCGCTTTGTAGCGACCCAAGGTGGAGACCAGAGGAAGCTCAGATGCAGTGCAACTAGGGGAAAATCGGAGGAAACTGAAAATGGTGTCTCCTCCTACCGGGTGACGGCCACACGGACCAGTGCCCCCTTGAGCTCCGCGACAGCCAACCTGGCCACAGCAGCACCCAGGACCAATGCCTAGGCTGACAGGCCACTTCTCCTCGGAAGAGGAGGACCCACCCGACACAAGGGTTATGTCGGGTTACCCTGACGTGGCTGTGATGTGGGGTCGGAATCGGCGGCAGAGACGAGCGAGAGGTGAGCGTCTTTCTGGCAATTGGCCTGAAGGAGAGGTAGGAGAATGTTGCTGGGGAGATAAATTAATAACACACAAAAAATATATATATATTTTTCTTTCAAATCGTTTATGGTGATCGTGAAAGAGGACATTGTTGTCTCTAAGTAGGTGTAAATGTGATAGATGTTGACTGGGAGTCTGGACATTCATCACATTTCTTTTGTGATTGGTTAAATCTGATATAATTCATTTCATTACTGTATTTTTAACAGTTCCTGTGAATGCCTTTTGTGGGGTCTGATTTTGAAAACCTAGGTGTCATTTCTGGACATCGTGCTGCTTTGGTGGCTGATTGTTTTGTTAAACATAATTGTTTTAATGATGTTTATCTAATAAACAGTAGTACATCAGATTGTATTGAGTTTTCTCTGACTTTTTATGTGTCATTTCCTTTGGATTTGCAGATCTGTTGAGACAGCGTGTGAATGGTGTGTTACTGTGATCTTGTTTGTTGCTTAAGGAGCTCTCTGGGCTGTTAACTTCAACTGTATTTGTAACCCCTAGGTGGCGCTATCCTGAGGGCTACTACTCCTGCCTGCTTGGCTACTAACAGGTTAAGGGGCCTGAGTTCTGAAACAGGTGCCTCCACCCAAAGGTCAGGGTTGGTTTGGGTTACGCTAACCAGGCCACAGCCCTCTGGGACACTGTGACCCCCCCTTACCTCCCACTAGTGGCCCACACAGTACACAGAAGTGACCTTCCCAACACCCCAGATATGCAAACCACATACAGTTGTACTGGGCACTTACCCCCAGGACTGGTTCTTTCAGCTTGACACTGGGGACCCCCTGTAAAATAAGGTTAGGCAGCACAAATGACAACAGTACAGTACCTCCAATACAAACAGAAACCACAGTCAGTTTAAATGCAGAAACAGTAAGCTCTTATTTATTCAGGGGGCTGTAACAAGAAAGGGAGAGAATAAGGTTAATTGGTTTGAGCACATTAATAATCACAGTATTGTGCATGCACTCAGAGTCCCATATAGTCACACTCGCTGGGCACCCAGGATGAATAAAGGGGGTAGCCAGGTCAGTTGCAGTTGGTTGGAGCCCTGTGATGGAAAAAGAACATGCACACACACGATTTGTAATCCAGAGCCAGATGGCTCAGTCCGTGGAAAGAAAAACTCAAAACAATCAGATGACACACTTTGATTCAAGAAACGTTGCAGGGAGCTACCCTGATAATTACTCACGGTACCCAGGCTAAACACAGGAGGGCTGATGGATATTCTCTCTGGATTGCCAGAGGAAGCAGGACCCCTCGATGATAAATCTTTCTGTGCAGTAGGGTAGTGGGACAAGACCCTCGTGGCAGGGCCTATCTGCGTCAGGTAGCACGGATTCAGTTTGATTCTTGCTGGGAAAACAACTTCCAGCACTAGCACACAGTCTGCAGCAAATGGGGAATTCAGACCGCAATCCCCTTCCAGCACTTAGCACATTCACATGTAAAGAAAGTTTTACTGTACCAGGCAAACGACTCCTCAGTCCCGATTGCAAAACTCACTGCTAAACCCAGGAGCACTTCAATAAATAGAGTCCTGACAGGCCGATTGCTATCAGCAAAATCTTTGGTCTTCTACAGGATGAGCCTGGCAATAATCAACAGCTTGCTTTACCATTTACAGATTTGGATTCAGGATGAAAACATCCTCTTCTCCTTCTCACGGCAGGAATCAGACTAGTAGGCCAGAGATTAGGCTTTCCACGTTTCTCTGGTGTGAACTACGCAGCAAAACGGCTGCTCGCACACTCAGAGCTCCTGCTCTCTCCAGCACCCTACTTGAATCTGGCTTGCCAGCAAACAGCTCTAGTGCTTTCTCACAGATCCAAAGAGTTCAGTTGGTCAGTTCAGTTGTCAGTCACAGCAGGACTACCTCTACAGGTGCAAAAAGGTGCCAACAGGCCAGAAACTACAATTCCTAGAGGCTGTCTTCACACAGCCCCAATTCAGCAGGATCCACTTTAGAGTCCCAGTCCTGATTGGTCCACAGCCTGCTCCATTTTAGTGTCCCCCCAATCCAGTTGGTCCAATTCAGCAGTCCGGGGCCAAAATGGTGGGGCAGAACAGACACAGCCCATGCTGCAAGAAAGGTAGGTTAGACAAACAACACTTTTACTGTTACTCTGCATTTATTCCCACAATTAGTGACAGTTTTCAGAAAGGCTCCCTCTGCGTTTGTAGTGACAGCAGAAACGGAGCACTTAGGCAACAGCCCAGGCGGGACTCAGGCTGAAATACACACAGTCTTCCCATACAAACTAATTATGCCTGCAAGCAGACAGCTGTTAAAGAGACAGTACGCAGAGGCTCTAAAAGCACTCACTACAATGCCGTTTAAAATGGCTGTGCCGCTGGATACCACCCAGACTTGGAGCACTTAGGCAAGCTCCTGGAAGACTTTTGGGAACCCTCATTTGCAGGGGGCTACATATTTTTTAACTTTCAAACTGTTTTTCTTTGGTTTGTTTTTGTGAGACAGCATCATAGGTGCATTTTTCCTCAGCTGCTGACTGTTGCTAAGAGCAACTGTTCCGGCGTTGTGTTCTGGTTTTGTGATTGAATGAGTAGTAGTAGCGAGCTGAGTTATTTGGTTTGGCTCAGTCCACTGAGTCTTAGAATACATTACAATTCATGAATAGAAAGTGTTTTGTAAATTCTGTTTATTATTTTTCTTTACATTAAATGTAATCATGGTTAAGGGAGTGTTTGATCTGGGCACGCATTATGATGTAAACTAAGTTTGTTTTAAGGTAATTTTCTCCCTCATTAATACAGTTCATTTTAGGATGTGGTTCAGAGGGGAGGTGCTCAGTTGTGGGGACTGTGGGGCACTCTTCTGCAGGGATTGCTCAGGAAGAGGGGGCACTGCCCATCTGTAGGACCATAGCAGAGCAAGGGAAGCAATGTCTCAGCTGCACACTCAGCTCAGCAGGAGCTCACCCCCTCCCACACACATCCACTCCCCCAGAGACCCAATGGTCCAGAGAGATGGAGAGTGGTGGGGCATGGGAGGGGGTAGTAGCCATGAGGAGGTTGTACAGCCCAGAACCTTCAAGAATGCACATTGCTTCACACCCCTGGGGTAGGTTCAAGCACCTGACTTCATCAAGGGGGACTCCAGGTCACTCGAAGGGAAAGTGCAGAACAACCTGGTGGCACCCAATGGGGGCAAGGCTGCCAGGAAGGTCTTAGTGGTCAGGGACTCAATGATTAAAGGTGCAGAAATGCTGATAGAGGAAGGGTCAAATGGGAGGGGGATGGTCCGATACCTAACTGAAGTGTCTGCCATCTGGGATTTAGACAGACTAGGGAGGATGGTGGAGAGGGAGCTGGGGGCGCTGGTACACCTGGGTACCAATGATCTGGCAAACCAGTCAGTGGAGATGGTGAAGCAGAACTTCTGTAGGCTGAGGGACAGATTGGTGGCACACTCAGCCTCCCTGACCTTTTCCGAAGTCTTCCTGTGTGGGGCAGGGAAAGGAGGCAGGATTGGATAAGGAGTGCTGAAATAGAGGTGTTTAATTGTTGGCTTAGGGGGTTGGAGCTGTGACATGGGGTACCATTTTGTAGGTGACTGGGGGGATATTTGGGACAGAAGACTTTTCAAGGGTGATGGTCTTCACCTGACAAGAGAGAGAGAGAGGGCCAATGTGTTGGGGCAGAAGGTTGAAGTCTAGATCAGACAGTTAAACTGACTGCGGGGGAGTATGGGTCTAGGGTAACCATGGTGAGCAGAAGGGGATCCTAGATAGTACTCCCCACATCCAGGGGACTGTAGCAGCAAAGGGGTAGAAAGATAGCAGTAGTGTTTACAGGGCCAAGAGAATGGACAGCAGTGACAGATAAAACAAAAGGTAAAAGCCCCAAAAAGGGTGGGAGAAAACTTGGAAAACAGAAGCACAGTAGCAAAGTAAGAGCAGAGGTCAGATGGAAGGGGATATACCTTGATGTCAGGAGCCTACGTAATGAACTCAGTGAGTTCCAGTCTCTGATAGTAGACACTGAGGTGGACCTTGTGGCCATCATGGAAACATGGGCCACAAATAATGATTGGGAGATGACGGTGCCTGGTCTTCACTGTTCAGGAGGGACAGAGAAACTGGTAGTGGGGGAGGAGTTACACTTTTTTTCAAGGAAGACATCGAGGCGGTAGAAGATAGGTGCACTATGGGTAGCAGATGCGAGGTTAAGTCAGTATGGGTGCAACTCACGGCAGCTTCAGGCAGGAAAGTATGGTTGGGGATGATATATAGGCCTCCAGGGCAAGGGGAGGAAAGGGACAGAGAACTCACAGAATAACTTGAAAAGGGGACAGCAAAGGGGGAAGTAGTGGTGTTATGAGAAATGAACCTGCCAGACATCGATTGGGAGGTCCCAGTGACCAAGAGCACCATGAGTCAGGCCTTGATGGATGCCTTCCAAGACTGTCTACTGGTGCAGCTAGTTAAAGAACCACCAGGCAGACTGCAGTCCTTGATGTGGTACTCACCAACTTAGAGATGGAGGGAGGGGTGGGAGTTGGAGATTCACTGGGGAACAGTGACCATAACTCTCTTTGGTTTGAATTGGTCTTACAGGCTGGCAAGCCACAACTGAGAACTGAAGTCCTTGACTTTAAAAGAGCTGACTTTGATAAGATGAGGGAACTGGTCAGGAATCAGTTAGTAGAGATAGTGGAGAGATGAGGGGTAATTAAGGGGGCCATCCTCTAGGCATCTTAAGTATGTATAAGAACAGTAACAAAGGAAAAGAGGTTTAAGAGACCACCATGGTTCTCAGCAAGGGACAAGGAAGTGGTAAAGGCCAAAATGAAGGCCTTCTATAAATACAAGAAAAAGCGGAGGGAGGTAGAATGAGATAATTATCTACAGAAAAATAGGGAGGCCAAATCAGACACAGAGCTGCGTATCATGGAGGGGGTCAGAAACGGAGAAAAACAGTTTTTCAGATGTATTAGTGAAAAAAAAAAAATAGGGGCAACAGACTTCTAGAAAAATGTAAAGAGAACTTACAGGCTCAAATGGGCAGACTGGGTGGGCCATAGACCCTTATCTGCTTACAGTATCTATGTATCTGTGTAAAAGAAAAAGGGTGGGGCAATTGTAAGGCTGGTTGAGGGGGGTCAGATGCTAGAGGAGGATGGGCAAAAGGCTGCCATCCTAAATGATTACTTTTGCTCAGTTTTCACTACGGAGGACAGTGGGTCCATGCCAGAGAGTGGCATCAATGCGGCCACCACGGGAATCCAGCAAATAAGTCAGCCATTTTTAACTAGTGAAAGGGTTCTGAAAGGGCTAGCTGCCCTTGATATAGATAAGGCCTCAGGACCAGATGGGTTGCATCTGAGGATACTCAAGGAATTAGCAGCAGAGCTGCCTGAATCACTGATATGTCTGTTCAACAACTCACTTAGGTCTGGGGAAGTTCCAAGGGATTGGAAGGTGGCAGACATTGTACCGCTTCATGAAGGGGGGTTAAGGAGGAACCAGGCACCTACAGGCCTGTCAGTCTAACCTGTTTAGTACGGAAGCTGATGGAGTCACTGATCAAAGTGGGCCTTATAGACTAGCAGGAGAGCAACAGGCTCCATGATAGTAAGTAACATGGTTTCATGGCAGAAAGATCTTGTCAGATTAACCTGATAGTTTTCTTTGACTGGGTGACAAAGGAGTTAGACGAGGGCCACTCTGTGGATCGGCTCTACTGTGACTTCAGCAGGACTTTTGACTCAGTACCTTACAAATGACTGCTCAAGAAGATGGAAGACCTGGGTGAGGCTAAACCCACAGTGAACAAGGTGGGTAACTGGCTAGAGGGGAAGCAGCAGAGGGTGGTGGTGGTCAATGAGGTTAAATCAGAGGAGAGGAAGGCTATGAGTGGGGTTCCACAAGGAGCAGTCCTGGGTCAGGTTCTCTTCAACATGTTCATTAGTGACATTGGAGAAGGAATCCAGGGCAGATTGTGCCTCTTCGCAGATGACACAAACTATGCGGGAGGGTGGATAGTGATGAGGGAATAAGGGAAATACAGAGAGACCTACAAGCCACAGGTGTGGTCAAAGGTCTGGCAGTTAAAATTCAGTGCTAAAAAGTGTAAGGTAATGTACCTAGGGAAAAAGAACCCCAAGACAGAATACTGGATGGGAGGAGAGAGACTCAGTACTACAACTGAGGAAGGGGATCTGGGGGTTATTAATTAGCTACTCTCTTAAGCAATCGAGTCAGTGCAACAAGGCCTTTAGCAAAGCTAACAGGATGCTGGGAAGTATTGGGAGAGGTACTGATAGCAGAAGAAAGAGGTAATACTTCCCTTCTACAGATCCCTAGTGAGGCCTCTCTTAGAGTACTATGCTAAATTCTGGAGTCCTCACCTTAGAAGGGATAAAGATAGGTTGGAGACAGTGCAGCGTAGAGTAACAAAAATGATTCGGGGCCAGCAGTGCAGATCCTATGAGGAGCACCTCAAGGCACTAAATATGTACTCACTGAAGACCAGAAGGGAGATATGATAGAGGTCCTTAAAGGAATTAACAGAGTGAACTGTGGGGAAGTATTTAGCCTGGACACCAATTTGCTGTCATGTGGACACGAATGGAAATTAACAGGAGAAAGATTCAGGAGAGATATGAGGGAAAATGACCCAGGGCCAGCAATGCAGATCCTATGAGGAGTACCTCAAGGCACTAAATATGTACTTAATGGAGACCAGAAGGGAGATATGATAGAGACCTTCAAGGTCCTTAAAGGAATTAACAAAGTGAACTGTGGGGAAGTATTTAGCCTGAACACCAATTTGCGGTCATGTGGACACGGATGGAAATTAACAGGAGGAAGATTCAGGAGATATATGAGGAAGTATTACTTTAAAGAAAGGGTGGTGGGACCTTGGAATAGTCTGTCAGCTAAAGTGATGGGTGTGAAAACAGTCAGGGAATTCGAGCAGGGCTGGAACATAATGAATGGAATAGTGGTTACGGGGTGTGACAGGACCAAAGAGGAGAATACAGAAAGGAAGGGGAAGGTTAGTACCCTGGATAAACAATAGATTCCAGGGATTAAAGGGAACTTGGGCAGACCGGATGGACCTCTGGTCTTTTTCTGCCATCGTTGTCTATGTTTGTACATACTGTATTTCTTTTATATTACCATCAAGACACAATCTACACAAAACTTATTTTATCATCACACCTGCACTGATCCTGCAGTTCTTTGCATCAAATCCCAGCTGCCATTCTTCAGACCATTTCTTGTTTTTAAACTCTTCCATTATTCTTTCACCCCCCACCCACCATGTTCACCATTTTGCATACCTTTGTATTGTCTATGAGGAGGCATACCTTCCTCCAGTCCCTCTGCAATGTCCCCAATAAAGTCCAAGTAGGCCATATCCACCACCTCCCTAATCCTCTACCTTTGTAACCCAGTCATGCTGTAGAATAGTACAATGAGTTTGGGGCAAAACAGTACTTATCATACATACAGTACGAGTTAGGTTTAGATGTAAAATAAATGCCACACAAGGCAGTGTATGCGTATGTGTTTGGAAATTCCCTGTGTGTAGACAGTGCACTGCTATGGTATTCTGAAATATATATACATATGTGTGTATCTGTATTAGTCAGTGTGTATGTGTATCACAGCAATTAGAAAGTGCAGTCAAGTGACTCAGTGGTTAGTGCAAACATTGCTAGTCTGCATTCCCCACTATCTAGATCAGTTTCAGCCTTATGCATGTCATTGCTGATTTAAATGAGGTGTCTAGTGCACCCCCTACACCCTCCAACGTCCCTCAGAGCATGATAAGAAGAAAACAGTCCCTCATTGCCCTTTTTTTTTATCTGTAAAAATGCATGTAGACAGTGCACTTCTATATTATACTGGAATATATATGCATATATATGTATATGTATTAGCCAGTGTGTGTGTGTGTTTCACAACAGTTAGAAAGTGCAGTTAGGTGGCTCAGTGGTTAGTGCAAAAATTGCTAGTTTACACATTTCTCATTCCCCACAATAACATTATTTTGCAGCTGACTGACTGTTGCTAGAGTTTGTTTTTGTCACTGTGTAAATAAAACAAGCTGGTGCAGTCCGTGCAAAGCTCAAAACACGGAGGTCATACCTTGATATTCCAGAAGCATGCAAACAAACTGGACTGCACAAAACGATAGTAGTGCTATATGTATTTCTAGAAATAACAAAGCTAAACCACTGCTCAGAGCACACAAGACAAAATCCCTGACACTTTGAACACCAGATGACCTCCATCACATGGCGGTTGGTAGCATTCCTCAAGCACCCCAAGTAGCACCCAGCCTCCACCTCACTGCAGTTATACAATTTAAACGGAAACTCTCTAATAGGAGAACACCAAATGATCAGGTGCCAGTCAGTTTATTTCAGGACTGGCAAAGGGAACTACTCTCACTTGATTCAAACTAGATTTAGAACTGGGTGCTGAATTTTATGTTTAATTTTAAAGAAGTAATGCTGTCACGCAATGACATTTAATTTCAGTACCCTTAAAAACACTACATTTAAAAGAAAAACACCTCGAGTGCTCAAAGTACTGTATCAGCACAGAATGCAATCTTTTTTATATGTTTGCTTGCGTGCATGCGCAAGAAATATTATGCGGCAGCTTATGAGAGAAGCGGGCTGTGGAGGTGCAGCAGTGTGGTGGCCAATGCCAGCACTGCATTTGAAGGCTTGGCGGTGTGCACCCTATGCAGACCCAGTGTCCTGATGACACTGGTTCTGAAAAAGTGCCACCAACTTGAAACAGTTTGGCTGCTGCAATGAGGAGCCACCTCGTCATTGCAGCATCAGCAATTCCACTGCAATTAGGGAGCGACCCTTCATTGCTGGGCGGTACCTCACCTGGTGTAACAGTACCAGGAACATGGCAGCTCTTTGCAGCCACCTCAGAGCTGATGGGGGGTGCTCAATCCCCTGTCAGCATGCCCCCGAACCCCTTCATTGCTGATGGGGAGCCCAGTCCCCATCAGCATAATGTCCCCACCCCCAAGTTTCTGTTGTGTGCCAAGGGGGTGCCCAGTCCACCTCAGCATCATGCACTCCCCTCAACAGTCTTTCTTTGTTGACAGGGCACCCAATCCCCATTGTCTTCAGTCCCCCCTTCCTAGTTCAAATTGCCAATGGGGGAGCCCACTCCCCATCAACATAATATCCCCACCCTCTAGTTTCTGCTGTGTGTCGAGGGGGTGCCCAATCCCCCTTGGCATCATGCCCCCCACCCATTTCTGTGCCGACAGGGGGCCCAATCCCCATCAGCTTAAGTCCCCCTCCTCACAAATGCAGGTGGCACACTAGGAGCCCATTCCAGTGTACCAAACAGCACCTGTGAAAGGAGAAAACTGAGCTGCCTAGTGGTGGTGTTTATTTTTTCACTTGTAAAACAAGAAAATGGTCCCTTGTGGTCTTTCCTGCTCCCTTCCCAAATCCATGCCCACCTTGTGCTACCCTGACACCCCACAACCCCCTCACCCCATACTTACCTCCAGAGCCTGGTGTGACATTCTTTGGTGGACCGGGAACACGTCTGCACTCTTCAAAGCCAACCGCGTACTGAAGAAATCCCAGTAAGCTGTATAATGGCATAAATAGTTTTTTTTTTCAACTTCAGTGCATATCTAGGGCATTTTTGAGAATCTGACACAGAATTTTCAACATGGGGTTATTGGGACCCCTCCTCATGAATTCAGTCACTCTCATGGCGTTATTCAGTCCCAAAAGGTGATTTCACGGTCACTGCACGGAATCACCTTTTGGGACTGATTAACGAAATGACAGTGCCACTGTTAATGAGGTGGGCTCTCAAAAAGCCTATGTTGCAAATTTGGTGAAAAAACATCGAAAAAATGACTGTTTTACCAGCGTGCGTTGCGCAGTTTTCACGCACACTTATAATTATATGAATTTGTAATATTTTCACTCCAGATTTTCAACATTGGCATTTTTCCACACCTCCTTATGAACAGTATAGCTGTCATTTTGCATATTGTGGCCGAAATGTGTTTTTGCACTTCTGGCGCAGAAGAGCATGGTCGCTGTGGGAAATCAGTTTTAGGGGCAGATTAAGCAAATAACAGTGATGCTGTTCATGAGCAGAGGTCCTAAAATGCCTGTGTTGAAAATTTGGTGGAAAAAGTACTGTGTTACAAGCATGCATTGCACAGTTTCCACACATCCTTGTAACTTTGTAAATTTGGAATGTTTTCATGCCAGATTTTCAACATTGGCCTTTTTTCACTCCTCCTTATGAACAGTACAGCTGTGATTTTTCTCATCCTGGCCAAAATGTGTTTTCACACTTCTAGTGCAGAATAGCATAGTTGCAGTGGGAAATCAGGGTATGGGACAGATTAACAACAAGCGAGTGAGAGAAGGGGAGTGAGCAAGCTCAACGGAGCTCTGCCGGGACTGCTGTGGATTTCTCAGTGGGCAGAAAAAGGTGACAATGCAGGCTGGAGCCCAGTACAAAAAGGCAGCCTGCAACGTCGGGAGAAACATAATGAGTGAGTGAGAGAGGGGGATTGAGCGAGCTCAACGGAGCACTGTTGGGACTGCTTCAGATTTCTTTGTGGGCAGAAAAAGGCACCAAGACAGGCAGGAGCCCAGTACAAAACAGCAGCCTGCAGTGCTGGGAGAAACAGAATGAGCGAGTAAGAGAAGGGGAGTGAGCAAGCTCAACGGAACTCTGTCGGGACTGCTTGTGGATTTCTTTGTGGCAGAGAAAGATGTCAGCAGGAAGGAGCCCCGCATAAAGGGCAGCATGCATCACCAGGAGAAACAGAATGAGTGAGTGAGAGGGGGGTGAGCGAGCTCAACGGATCTCTGTCGGGCTGCTGCAGATTTCTTTGTGGCAGAAAAAGGCGCCAATGCAGGCAGGAGCCCAGTACAAAAGGGAAGCCTGCAGTGCTGGGAGAAACACAACAAGCAAGGTGGGGGGGGGGGAGTGAGCAAGCTCAGTGGAGCTCTGTCACGACTACTGCAGATTTCTTTGTGGGTAGAAAAAGCGCCAATGCAGGCAGGAGCCCAGTGCAAAAGGGCAGCCTGCAGCACTGGGAGAAACAGAATAAGCAAGTGAGAGGGGGGAGTGAGCGAGCTCAATGGAGCTCTGTCGGGACTTTAGAGTTGCCCACCCACCTGCCCATGGTCCAGTGTGGTCCTATATTACAGCAGGGTCTCTGGGGTGGAGACAAAACAATGATTGAATACTTTTATGATTGCTGTAATAATACAGATTTAGTTCTGTTTACTTCTCTAATTGAGCTAAATACTGAGCTATACTGTTAGGATTGCTGTAATAATACATATTTGTTCTGTTTATTTCTCTAACTGAGTTGAATAATACTTGGAGTGCAATATGATTTCTAACTGGGCTAAGTCAAACTATGAGGGCTGAGAACAAAAAATATAGTAGCTGAAGGGTGAAAAATGGACAAGGAGGCTATAGGATTGTTACAGTAATACATATCTAATGGATGAGATTTGAGACTGAATTAACCTGGTTGGCAAGGGGGCAGCAGGGGTTTAATGTGGGGGGAAACAGGAACTTGAGTCAATAGGCCCTAACAGTTGTAGAAGGGTACAGAAATCAGGAATATGCATCCGTATCATAAGATGGGGCCAAAATGGGGCAGGTGCCATAGGTGTACAGGGTATGGGTTCGCTATGATTCTGGACTGGGCTTGGAGGATGGGGGAGGGTATGCTCTGTAGGCAATTGACTAGTTTGAAGGAGGAACTGTGGAGGTTAGGGAGGAGTCTAAGTAACAAGGCAGATGAGTATGGTAGGCATCCTGGCTGGCGGGGCATAGGGGATGGCAAGGGGGGTGGGGGGAAAAACAACTAGGGACCGAAACTGACAACTGTATCAGACACACTAGCAGAAAAGAGAGGAGAAGGGAGGGGATGCCCAAGGTGAGGTAGGGGGCCTCCTGATTGGGGAGGAAGAGACCACAAGGAGTACCAGGGGAGAGAGCAGATGGTTGTGGGTAGGGAGGGACATGGGGGGCACAGAGGGGAACAAGTAGGAGGGGGAACTGATAGGGGGAAGAGATGTAGGAGGAGTATCGACTGGGAATAGATTCAAGCCTCTGTTATGGGAGAGAGGGGGGAGCAGGAACATACTGAAGGAGGGAGGGAGGACAACCAGGGCATGAGAGGGATGGCAACAGGTAGGGAAGAGATAGTGAGGAAAAAAGGGTAGAAGGGGGCTAGTAAGGAAGAAGGGGGGTTGACTGGAGGAGAGAAGACTACAGAAAGGGAAAGGATGGGAGGGGCATCCCTATCGGGGTCGAAGGGAATGGGGGCTCTAAATTGACAACAATGGTGATAGAAGAGGGGTTGGAAATTAGCAGGGGAGAAGGGCAACATGGGAAGCCCAGTATGAAGTAGTCAGGCTGGGAAGGGGTTCAGGGGGGATGGGAGGAATAAGGCAGAAAAAAGGGGTGAGGCAGAAGTAGGGGGTGCTGATACAGAAGTCACAGAGGGTGCAGCTAGTGGGGGTAAGGGGCAGGGAAGAATGAATACTGGGTAATGGAATGGGGCATTAGAAGGGAAAGGGGGTAAGGGATGGGGAGGATAATTGGCCTGGGGCATTCTGTACTGAAAGGGGTGAGATGGGGCACAAGAGGGGAAGGCACAGCCATATTTGGGTTGAAGCTATCTCTGGGTTGACTGCAGGAGGAGCAGGCACTGCTCAAATGTGCAGCGAGGGGGAGGAAGAAACCTCATTTACTGTTGCATGTGGGTACAAACGACTTGGCGGGGGAGACTGTGGAAGTAGTGAGGAGGAGGTTCTAGGAGTTGGGTAGGCAGTGTGAGAGTGTGGGGGAGTCAGCACAGCTGCAGATTTATTTGTGGGCAGAAAAAGGTGCCAATGCAGGCAGAAGCCCAGTACCAAAGGGCAGCCTGCACCGCTGGGAGAAACACAGTGAGCGAGTGAGGGAGGGGGAGTGAGCAAGCTCAACAGAGCTCTGTCAGGACAGCTGCAGATTTCTTTGTGAGCAGAAAAAGGTGCCAATGCAGGCAGAAGCCCAGTACCAAAGGGCAGCCTGCACCGCTGGGAGAAACACAGTGAGCGAGTGAGGGAGGGGGAGTGAGCAAGCTCAACGGAGCTCTGTCGGGACAGCTGCAGATTTCTTTGTGGGCAGAAAAAGGCAGCAATGCATGCAGGGACCCAGTACAAAAGGGCAGCCCGCAGTGCCGGCAGAAACGGAATGAGCAAGTGAGAGAGGGGGAGTGTACGATGTCAATGGAGCTTGGTCAGGATTGCTGTAGATATCTTTGTGGGCAGAAAAAGGCGCCACCAGAGACAGGAGCCAACTGCAAAAGGGCAACCTGCAGCACCAGGAGAAATAGAATGAGTGAGTGAGATGGAGGAGTGAGTGACCTCAACGGAGCTCTGTTGGGACAGCTGTGGATTTCTTTGTGGGCAGAAATAGGTGCTAACTCAGGCAGAAGCCCAGTACAATAGGGCAGCCTGCAGCACCGGGAGAAACACAATGAGTGACTGAGGGAGCTCAACAGCGCTGTATCGTGACTGCTGCAGTTTCTTTGCAGGCAGAACAAGATGGCAGCACAGGCAGGAGCCTAATACAAAAGGCCAGCCTGCAGCACCAGCAGAAATGGAATGAGGGAGTGAGAGAGGGGGAGTGAGCAAGCTCAACGGACCTGTGTAAGGGCTGCTGCAGATTTCTTTGTGGGCAGAAAAAGCTGCCAACAGAGGCAGGTGCCCAGTGCAAAAGGGCAGCCTGCAGCGCCAGGAGAAACAGAATGAGTGAGTGAGAGAGGGGGATTGAGCCACCTTAACGGAGCTCTGTCAGAACAGCTGCAGATTTCTGTTTGGACAGAAAAAGGTGCCAGTGTAGGCAGGAGCCCAATACAAAAGAGCAGCCTGCAGCACTGGGAGAAACAGAATGAGTGAGTGACAGAGGGGCACCGAGCAAGCTCAATGGACCAACGCAATCAACATTCAGCATTGACAAATGCTTGCTTTAATTACCTAAATTACTCCCTTGAAGTATGGATGAAATGACAGATCTTGAGTTATCTTGATAAGAAATCCCAAAATTCTTTGAGGAGTTAAGATTTAATAATCAAGAGAAGTCAAAGGGGGTGTGAGTTACAGTTTGAAGGAAACCAGAATCTGGCTTGTTCAGTAAGAAAGATGGGCAGTACCTTGGTCACCATGGTATTCCCATTCCTCCTGATTTCTAAGGCTTTCTGAGCTTGGGTAGGTTTCATCTTGGGGTTGAATTGTCCCATAGGAATGTTAGTAATGAACAGCCTAGACTTTAAAACAAGGAGTGTTTATTAAACACAGGGAGGTTGTTCAATAAATAGATCTTAGGAGCTATAATCAGATTAATTGATTGATTTTCCCCCATAAGGAGAGGGACAGTTTTTCCCTATTGAGTGGTCATTCTGGATTTACTTAAACAAGGGGTTGATTTTAATAATTGCTCATTTTGAAAGATGCACACATGCATTAAAATTAAATCCAAGATATTTTAACCAATCTGCTGGTCACTACTTCTTTTACGTTTTTGTTACAATTCATGTTTTCAGAGTTGTTCTAATTTATCTGCAAACCTTCTATATCACTAAACACAGTATGGGTATGCTTGAAAATGTTAAAAGATGGCATTGGATCCTTCAGAGTTAGGAGCAAGTCATCTACATATGTATACATGTTTTTAATGGTGTCACCAGATTTCACTCCCTTAATTTCTTTGATTTTTCTAATTATAGGATCAATTGCAATTAAGAATAAAGAAGGGGAGGAAAGACAGCCTTGTCTTGTTCCTTCATGGATAGAGACAGAGAGGCAACAATATCATTTGTTGGCACAGTTGCTTGAATGCATTTATATAGAACTGAAACTCATTATCTAAACTCCAAAGGCAAAGCATTCAATGGAGCCATCTAGAAAATCCCAATCAAGGGAGTCAAATGCTTTTCTCATTCTAACTGATGATCTCAGTTGTGTGGAATTTTTTCATTTTTGATGCCCAGATTGTAGGGATTAGTTTACGGCATTGTCCACCCACCACCTATTTTTCAGGAACCCGTTGTGTTTTTTTCTTATAATTCAATCCACAATATTCTGAAGCCTTATGACCAAAAGTTTTGTTAAAATTTTGTAGTCATCATTCAGGAGAGAGATTCGGTGGTACTTATTATATTGCAATGAGTCTTTATCGTGTTTAAAGATTACATTTATACAAGCCTCACACATAGAGGGTGTAGATGCCCTTTTTTCAAAACATTAAATAAATGAGTAAGAACTTTTGAAATTTCAGAACTTGTGGTTTATAGATCTGTCCTGAGAACCCTTCTGGGCCCAGAGAATGACCGGAAGGGAGATTATTGATTACATTCTCTACTTCCTGCTTGGTCGTTGGATTATCTAAACCCAGTTTGTTCAGTTTGGATATGATCAGTAATTTAGTTTTGGATAAATAAAATTTTCCATGTAGGATTTTTATCAGAGGAAGCATACAGAGACTGAAGAAGCTCTTACACTGATTATTACTCTCCTGAGGTACAACTGGTGTCTTACCACTATTCAACTGAATTCCTGCAATTGTATTTTGGCATTGCATTTTGTAAGTGTACTTGCTAGTAGTGTGCTCACCTTCTATCCCAATTCCTAGTATTTTAGTTTAGTTTTGAAAAGACTGTATTCCACTTCACTACTGTAAATGCAGTTGATTTCATATTTACTGCATATATTCATCAATAAGTTGACGTCACATATGTCGACCCCCATTTACCATATCAGTTCTGGCAAATTAACAAATATTATTTTCCTGCCAAAATGGATGGACAAATCTATTTTGTGACCAACATCAGACAGATAACCTACAGTATCTTTGTAACCAGACTTGGTCACAAATTAAACTGCACAGTTGCAAAACAATGTTTTACCATCTTATACCTCTACACATAGTTTGACTTCACCAATAAGTTGAGTCTCCTTTCTTGGGGGCTTATTTTAGCACCCAAAAACTATACTCATATATGAGTGTGTACAGTAAGTGAAATTATCTTTTGTAGAATCTGAAAATTTTTTCTTGAGTTAGATTTATGTTCAGCTTGTAATCTGCCTAACAGATCCTCTCTTTCCTTGAGGTCTTTAATCATTACTCTGTTCTTTTGTGAAGAGTAACTGATGTTATATTCTCTCATGGAAACTTTAAAAAGCTTTCCAGATGGGTTCATAACTATCTCTACAGGCTGAAACTGTGAAAAGAATGTTTGCTTCCACTGGACAGCTCTGTAGTACTGACGTTGGTTGTAGTCACATCAAAAATAAAAATAAAACATGCTGAAAATCTCCAGCCTTAATACTGCACGCAAATCATCAGCAGATCTAACAAGCATTTGTCAGTGCCAAATGTTGATTGTGCTGGTGTGTTGAGCTCGCTTACTGCCCCTCTGTCACTTGCTCAGTCTGTTTCTCCCAGTGCTGCAGGCTGCTGTTTTGTATTGGGCTCCTGCCTGCAGTGGCACCTTGTTCTGCCCACTAAGAAATCTGCAGCTGTCCTGACAGAGCTGCGTTGAGGTGGCTCACTCCTCCCTCTCACTCACTCATTCTGTTTCTCTTGGTGCTGCAGGCTGCCCTTTTGTACTGGGCTCCTGCCTCTGTTAGTGGATTTTTCTGCCCACAAAGAAACCTGCAGCAGTCCCAACACAGGTTTTTTGAGCCTGCTGAGTCCCCCTCTCTCTCTCACTAATTCCGTTTCTGCCAGTGCTGCAGGCTGCCCTTTTGTACTGGGCTCCTGCCTGTATTGGCACCTTTTTCTGTCCACAAAGAAATCCACAGCTGTCCCGACAGAGCTTCATGGAGGGCATTCACTCTGCCTGTGTCACTCACTCATTCTGTTTCTTCTGGTGCTGCAGCCTGCCCTTTTGTACTGGGCTCCTGGCTCTGTTGGTGCCTTTTTCTGACCACAAAGAAATCTGCAGCAGTCCCGACAGTGCTCCGTTGAACTCGATCATTCCCCTTCTCTTACTCGCTCATTCTGTTTCTGGCGGCATTACAGGCTGCCCTTTTCTATTGGGCTCCTGCCTGCATTGCCATCATTTGCAACAGTTACAATACAGCTCTATTGAGCTTGCTCACTCCCCCTCTCTCACTCATGCATTCTGGTTTTCCTGCCACTTCAGGCTGCCATTTTGTACTGGGCCCCTGCATGCATTGCTGCCTTTTTCTGCCCACAAACAAATCTGCAGCAGTCCCAACAGAGCTCCATTGAGCTCACTTACTCCCCCTCCCTCATTTGCTCATTCTGTGTCTCCTGCTGTTGTAGGCTGCCCTTTTGTACTGGGCTCCTGCCTGCATTGGTGGCTTGTTCTGGACAGAAACAAATCTGAAGCAGTCCTGACACTGCTCCATTGAGCTCGCTCACTCCCCCATCTCACTCACTCATTTCGTTTCTGCCCGCGCTGCAAGCTGGCCTTTTGTACTGGGCTCCTGTCTGTGTTGCCACATTTTTCTGCCCACAAAGAAATCCACAGCAATCACAGTAGAGCTCCGTTTGCTCATCACTACCGCTCTGTCACCACCCTTCTGTTTCCTCTGATGCCGCAGGCTGCGCTATGCACGGGCTGTTGTTGCATTGCACCTTTGTCTGTCCATAACAAATCTGCAGCTGTACTGACAAAGCTCCATTGAGGTCGTTCAATCTCCCTCTGTCATGTGCTCATTCTGTTTGTCCTGGCACTGCAAGGGACCCTTTTGAACGGGGCTCCTGCCTGCATTGGTGCCTTTTTTCTGCCAACAAAGACATCTGCAGCAGTCCTGATAGAGCTCTGTTGAGCTCAGTCAGTCCCCCTGTCTCACTCACTCATACTGTTTCTCCCACCTCTGCAGGCTGGCTTTTTCTACTGGGCCCCTGCCTGCAGTGACACCTTTTTCTGCCCAAAAAGAAATCTGCAGCAGTCTTGACAGTGCTCCGGTGAGTTCGCTCACTCCACCTCCCTCACTCACTCTCACTTTCTGTTTTTTCCAGTGCTTCAGGCTGCCCTTTTGTACTGGCCTCTTGCATTGGGGCCTTTTTCTGCCTACAAACAAATCTGGAGCGTCCTGACAAAGCTCAGTTGAGCTCGGCCACTGCCCCCTCTCACTCATTCCATCTTAATCTATCCCAAACACTGATGTCCCACAGTGACCGTGCTATTCTCCATCAGGAGTACAAAAACATATTTTGGCCAGGATGTGAAAAATGACAGCTGTACTGTTCATAAGGAGGCATGAAAGAATGCCACTGTTGAAAATGTGGCGTGAAAATATTACAAATTTGCGAGGTTACAAGGGTGCGTGGAAACAGTTGAATGCACGCTTGTAACACAGTCATGTTATGGAGTTTTGACGCCAAATTTCCAACGCAGTGATTTTAGGACCTCTGCTCATGAACAGTGCCACTGTTTTCTTAATCTGTTCCGAATGCTGATTTCCCAAAACCATACCTCTCAACTGTCCCTGATTTTCAGGGGTGTCCCTGATTTTGCCTCAAAGTTTTACTCTGTCCCTCCTAAAATTTGTGTTTCCTTGGCTAAACACTGGAAATTGTAAGCACAAAATAATATCAAGCATTAAAGTTACAGACTTGTTCTTCTTTAGAAAATGCATTCTGCAGTAAGCCCCATATTCTACCAGCTTTCTGGGTGGATATCTCTAATTTTGAATATGTGTCCCTGATTTTGGTCCTTTGTCCCTGATGTTTTTAAGCCTTGTCCCTGATTTGTGAGGCAGGAGGTTGAGAGGTATGCCCACAACTACTGCATTATTCTGTGCCACAACTTTGGAACCACATTTCACTCAGGATGTGAAAAATGACAGCTGTACTGCTCATAAGGAAATGTGAAAAATTGCCATTGTTGAAAATATGGCATGGCAATATTATGGATCTGCAAAGTCACAAAGGTGTGTGGAAAATGTGCAATGCACACTTGTAACACAGTCATTTGATGGGCTATCATCACTAGATTTTTAGCATAGGCATTTTAGGACCTCTGCTCATGAACAGTATCACTGTCATTTTATTAGTCTGTCCCGGACAGTGAATTCCCACAGCGACTGCTCTATTCTGCGCCAGAACTGCGAAAACACATTTTGGCCAGGATGGGAAAAATTACAGCTACACTGTTCATAAGTAGGTGTGGGAAAATGGCAATATTGAAAATCTGGAGTGAAAATATTATACATTTGTGAAGTTACGAGCATGCATGCAAGCTGCACAATGCATGCTCATAACACAGTCATTTTATGGGGTATCATTAACAAATTTTCAACATAGCCATTTCAGGACCTCTACTCATGAACAGTGTCACTGTCATTTTCATAATCTGTCCCAAACACTGATTTCCAACAGTGACCGCACTATTCTGTGCTGGAAGTGCAAAAACACATTTCCACCAGGATGTGAACAATGACAGCTGTACTATTCACAAGGAGGTGTGACAAAACGCCAGTGTTGAAAATCTGGTCTCAAAATATTGCAAATTCATGAAGTTAAGAGCATGCATAGCAACTGTTCAGCGCACACTCGTAAAACAGTAATTTTGGGGATATTTCCCACCAAATTTGCAACATAGGCTTTTTGAGAGCCCACCTCATGAACACCGGCACTGTCATTTCGTTAATTGGCCCCCAAAGGTGATTCTGATCAGTGACTGCAAAATCATCTTTTGGGGCCAATTAATGCCATTACAGTGGAAGCATTCACGAGGAGGGGTCCCAAAAACCAGATGTTGAAAATTTGGTGAAAAAATTCCAAAAAATGGCTGAGATATGCAGCAAAGTTGAAAAAAAATTATTTACTCTATTATATAGCTTATTGGTATTTCCTCAGTTTGTGGTTGGCTTTGAAGAGTGCAGATGTGTTCCTGGTCCACCAAAGATGGTCGCGCCAGACTCTGGAGGTAAGTATGGGGTGAGGGGGGTGTGGGGAGGCAGGGTGCACAGTGGGTGGGCACAGGTTGTGGGAGGGGGTCTGGGAGACCACGAGGGACCATTTTTTCTTTACAGGTACAAAAAAAAAAGACAACGTGGGATGGTTTGTAACTTCACAGGGGCATTTGGCACACTGGGGTGGGATCCCAACATGCCACCAGAGTCTCGCTTTTGGGGGGGGCTGTAGCCAATGGGGGATTGGGCACACCCGTCGGCAAAAAAAAAAAAGGGAGATTCCTTTCTGCCGATGGGGATTGGGCACCCCATCAGCAAATAACAAAGGGGAGGATAATTCCTTTTTGCCGATAGGGAGTGGGCTCCCCCGTCAGCAGATAAACATTGTGGGGAGAGTTATATTGTTTGTGAACTGAGCAACAACCTGCCTCTATGTTCACAAACAATATCAGGCTTGCTAGATCTGCTCTGCAATGATGGGTCGCTCCCTCATTGCACCAGATAGCTTACGCTGCAATGAGGAGGCGGCCCCTGATTGCAGCGGCTGATTTGTCACAAGTTGGTGTGAATGTTCCAAACTTGTGTCACCAGCAGCCTGCAATGGCATTGGGGGAAGCGGGACAAGCCTTTGCAGGCTGTGGGGGCATTGCCAACAGTGTCATGGTCTCCACAGCCTGCTTCTCAGCAAGCTGTGTCAATATGTTTCTGCGCCTGGCAAGAATCAACATAAAAAGAAAAAATTTGCATTTTATTCTTTTTCTTTTTTGTAGGAGTAATTGACAATGTCTTAATTGAGACTGATCAAACGACATAAGAACTTCGTACTGAAGTAAACTGGGGGAATTCATACCTGGATCCATTGCAGTTTGAATAAACTCTGGCCAGAGCCAGTACGGCTGTGATGAGCTGCCAAGCGACCAAAGTTACATAAGTGTGTAGAAATTCATGAACACCTAGGTGTAACTTGACCATTTTTTGGAGGTGTTGCACCAAATTTTCAATATGACCTTTTGGGGACCCCTTCTCATGAAAAGAGTCAGTGTCATTATGTTGACTTGTCCCAAAAGGTGATTTCATAGAGTGACTGCGCAAAATTTTGTGCCACAGGTGTGAAAACACATTTTGGGCAGGATGTGATAAATGACAGCTGTACTGTTAAAAAGATGTGCAAAAATGGCAACGTTGAAAATGTGGAGTGAAAATATTAAAAATTGGCAAAGTTAGGAGCGTGCATAGAAACTGAATAATGCAGGTTCATAACACAGTCACTTTCTGGAATTTTTTTCATCAAATGTGCCATATGGGCTGTTTGGAACCCCACCTCATGAACAGTGCCACTGTCATTTTGTGAATCGGTCCTGAAAGGTGATTTTGCACAGCGACCCGAAATCACCTTTTGGGACCGAGTAACAAAATGACAGTGAAAGTTTTCATGAGGTTGGGTCCCAAGAACCCCATGTTGAAAATGTGGGACCAGAATTACAAAACAAATGCCTGATTTATCAACATAAGTTGAAAACCCCATTGAATGGCATTATAGCTCACCTTTGATTCTTCAGCTTGTGGTTTGGCTTTGAAGAGTGTAGACATGTCCCAGTCCAGAGAAGATGACAGCCCCAACCTCCGGAGGCAAGTATGGGGTAAGGGGAATGGGGAGGTGGGTGCTTAGTGGGAGGGTGACTATGGGGGAGGAGACTGGGTAGACAACAAGGGACAGTTTTCTTTTTTAAAGAAAAATAAACACATTGGGGGACTGTTTTCTTTATTTACAGAGAACAAAAAAAAACCCCAGACATTTCGCCACACTGGGGTGGGCTCCAGTGTGCCACATGAGTGGGGAGGAGAGGAGAGCACATCAGGTTACTGTTTTCTTTATTTATGGGACAGGGAAAAAACACAGACATTTAGGCACACTGGGGTAGGCTCCCAGCAGGCCACATGAGTGGGAGGACTACATAATGCTGACACAGGGATTGGGGACCCCAATGTCACTACGTAAATGGGAATAGAGGGAGTGGGGAGGACAGCAGCAGTGGGAGGGTGCAACATGGTTTTCTTTGTTGCCGGTGCTGGTGGCAGTGATGCAAATGTGCATGGGCGGCACTCACATATGCACAGTTGCGGTGAATGGCATGTTCCATTCACTACATGTCAGCACCAGTAGAACTGTGCATCAGCACGAGCCGTACATGCACAGTTCATGCCTCAGAATGCAGAAGTAACAGCTGAAATAGTGCAGCTTTTATTCAGTAGTGTCCGATGGTGGCGGAGGGTTTCAAACTCTGTTGGGCTTTCAGAAGGATACTTCAAAAAGTCCAGTGGATGGTTCTACGATCAGCCATTTTTAGAGCTACTGAGTGATCCCAAAATGGCTGTAGGCTCTACCCACAGCCCTAAAAATGAATTCATGATGACTGTCAAAAAAAAAAAAAACAATACTGCCTCCTTTGGGTTCAGCAAGGGAGCATATAAGCACCCTCACTAAAGTGGGCAACTGTTAGCTAAGCATAAGTTTGATAAAGTACAGTACCATAGTTTACTTATAGCAGCAGTATTTTTAGATGGCAAAACATTTTATCACATAGTTCTTCAGTAAAAATTTATTTCTGACATGTGTATATTCATTTTCAGTGTATTTTTAAATTTTTCTCAGATATTTTTAAAACAACTTTAATAGTCAGTTTTATAATTAATGATTCACATAATTAAAGATGGCCATCTCTGTCAATTTTTAAAAATCTCTTCCATTCAGGCAACCTATTAAATGTGCTACTGCCTTCTGTTTTCTTTCACGTTAAAGTGAAAATCCCATGTTTTGTCATCACAAACTGTTGCCAAAGAAATAATTCTAGTGTCTCAAGGAGAGGAATATAACTTTAAAGCAAGTACATAGCAGGTACTGACGTCCAAAGAGCTAACAGTCTGTTTTCATGCACAGTGTCTTCAGTAATTAAAAAAGAAATACGTGGAATACGTAGAAATTCAAATTTTGGAGTTTTTTGTAACTAGGTTCAACTCCTAGTAACTGGGATTTTGTTTCCCTGGGAATAGTAAAATCGTTTTAAGAAATAAGGCTCAAATTCGAGACCTTTCAAGGAGGATAATGCCCAGCTGGAGGAGTATGCTTTGGGCTTGCTTCAAACTGCCCACTAGGCATTAAATGAACATATGAACTAGCCAGCAGGAGAAAGCCTTATGGTCTATTGAGTCTGTTTGATACCTGTGCCCCTGATGCAGAGATTATAATGAGCCCCAACCCCCTTCCCTTCATCATGTCCCACCAACTTTTAAAACCCCTCTCCCACTCCTGTTTGAGTGACTACCTCAGATGGGAGTTCATTCCACCCTAACACAACCATCTCTGTAAAGAAATATCTCCTGACCCCATTCCTGAATTATTCTCCTGGAACAACCTAAGGATAAGGACCTTAAATGTATATTAAACTTTTCATTAATTTTAAAATGACTTAGACTGTTAAAACTGTAATATATCTTGCTAGGTTTTCTGTAGTGACCATGGCAAATGATGGAATAAGGTTTATTTGCATGGCAATCTCCAGGATTTTACTAGTGGTTAATGCATGCTAGCCTGGCAAATCAGCACACAACGTTTGGTAAATGATGCAGGCACAATATTTATAATAGACTTACCGTGGTTATTATTTTATATCCAAAGAAACTAGATGCCCTCATGTAGGTTATGACTGCCACTCCCACTCCTACTTTTGAGTCGTGGCACTGCAGTGACCCACATATTTAGACTTTCATATCTTAAGAGCGTGAACCACAGTGGGTCCAGCATATACAAAGTTTCCACATTGCTGACCAGATCTACTCTATACCCAGTGTAGATCTGTCAAACTGTGGAATTCATAGCCCCTCACTAACCTAATACATGAGCATTGAGGTCCATGCAGAGGCTGGGACAATCTGGTGGTTTAAGAAGGGCTAGACATTGATCATCTACTTAGACACTTGAGTCCGTTGTAGGGAGGAGCACCTGCTCTGTGCAGATCATTGTGGGATATGGCAATTCTGCAATGACTGCCCTGTCCTCAAAAAGGAAATAAATTTGTTTTAAACAAAACTGGGTGCCATGCCTCCTATCTCTCCATACCTTTCCAGAGGTCTGGAGGCATTTACTGAGGTGCCCCTTTGTGTCCATAAAATGTGAAAGTAAATTGGAGGGAGGAGACACATGGCTGATGGCAGGGGTCCTCGGAAATACAACCAACCAGAAATAGCCTAAGCATCCTTGCATCTGCCTTCACAACACCAAACTCACAGTCTAGATTCAGTGGAGTATGGCCATGCCCTACTGGTGGGTTCAGCCTGATAGAGCATTTATTTATTTACGAGATTTACCAGGAAGGCATACTGAGCAACATGCTCCATTCCAGATGCGACCTGGGGGCCTCGGTCCAGTACATGGCATATATAAAAACAATTACAAGTACACTGATTGAAAATACAGAACATAGCATATGATTTGTACAATTATAATGCAGTTTTTGAGTATGAAGTACATGGGGTATAGGTATAACGTATACTCCTGGCAAACGTAATACAGGAGTCTACAGACAGATATACACATAACAGGAGTACTACTGTACAATATTTAATTTGTAGAGAGCTATAACTTATAACATTAGCAGGAACAGCTGGAGGAGAAGTGTGCTTGGAGTAGTGTGGTACGATGACCGGGATTTTGTGCATGTCTGATGGGGGCCGGGAGGGCATTCCAGATCTGTGGAATTCTGAATTTAAAAGCTGATTGGCCTTTGGTAGTGCATATAAGTGGGACATGTAGAAGTCTGGGGTCTGTGCCTCTTAAGGAGTACACAGGGGGAGGTTGTTGGGATAAAGTAGATTTAAGGGAGGGAGGGAGAGGGTCCAGAATTTAGCAGCAAACCTAGCGCAGTTTATTAATCTGTGGTCAAGGAGAGATGGTAGGGCTAGGGAGCTGTATAAAGTACTGTGGTGAGTGGATTGTGGGGAGTCAAGGATGAAACAACAGGAGTGGAATAGGGTGTCTAGGCTTGCCAGGGTGGATGCAGGGGTGATAGAGTATAATATGTCACCATAATCCAGTACAGGGAGTATCATTTTTTGTACTGTGGCATGCCTCATTTGCTTGGGGAGACAGGTTTTGTTTCGATAGTGCCCCCAGTTTTGGGAGCAGCCTCTATGCAGGGAGTCTATGTGAGAGACGAAATCTAAGTATTGGTTGAGCCAGGCACCTAGATATCTATAGCTAGTGCATTGCTCAAGGAGTGCTCCTTCCAGGGTTGTGAATGGGGGACAAGGGGTTTGGCAGGAGAGTCTTTGTTGGGAGTCAAACATAAGTGACACAGTTTTTTTAGGGTTTAGAGATAACTGGTTTGTCATGAATCAGTGCTGTGTAGAGGTGCAGATCATATAATGGCAGCCCTCTGTGGGTGGGACATATGTCTGGCTCAGGATGTTAGCAGGGTACCCCATGTCCGTAAAGAGGCCTCTGCACTCATGGCTCCTGTCTTTGAATGCCTATGTGGGTGTGTAAAGCTTCAAGGAACACTTAATTAAGTCTTAAATGCAGGCGTCTGATAACAAAAGGTTAACAGTTCATCAGTAAAGTCATCCAGTTACCC
The DNA here is from genome assembly GCA_016271365.2 of Neoceratodus forsteri. Lineage (NCBI taxonomy): Eukaryota > Metazoa > Chordata > Ceratodontiformes > Ceratodontidae > Neoceratodus > Neoceratodus forsteri. Next base: position 1,592,152,589 of record CM028130.1, read on the forward strand.
AATCAAATCCCGTCCTATGTAAATACACCATGCTACTCATGTTGCATTCTAATGTATTTCTTTCTCACTTTCCAGATTTTTGAAGATTTTAGAATATACAACAATGATGGCAACCAACAAGCCAGGAAAACACTTTTTCAAGAATAACAAACTAGAAGCTGTTCTTGTTAATGTTGATCAAACATTCGATGGCCTTGTCATAAACAGCAGTGACTTTTCAGTAAGTACAGTGGCTTGTTTACAATGGGTTCACACATCTATTCTAGTGCTGCAGTTTCAGATCCACCAATGTCAAACTCCTCAAACTTTGCATGTTCGAGTCTCATGGACTTCTGCAATCTTTCAGGACCAAACAAGATTTTTGTGGGGCAGACTGGTGTGGACCTGCTGAAACAGTTGAACTGACTAACCACAAACCACACATCTTTCACCACCTTCCTATCAAACGCATGTATTAATATAGATAGATAGATCATGCTATTTTAGGATAAAAATTTATTTTCACTTAGAAAACCATTTATTTCACTTAGAACCCAATTTATAAAACTTAGAACATGTTATTTCCACTTAGAATCTGGAAATGGAACACGGAGAACAATGGGCCAGATAGGGAACTTACAATGGAAAGAAAGGCAGTTTTAAGCTAAAATATGGTAAAATACCAGTAAAAACACTACAAATGGTGTGGTATATATCAAATAAATAATGGATTGCAGTAGAACAACACATTTATCTCCACACATGAGTGATAATAAGGCCTTTATAACTAACTTGTAACTTCAGCACTTGTGAGATATGGGTCTTACCACTCACTAGTGGAGATAAATAGGTTATTCCATTCCAATCCATCATGCATTCCATGTTTCTCCCTCTCTCTCTTTCTGTATATATATATATATATATATATATATATATATATATATATATATATATAGGGATACATGATAGGAGTGGAATATGTAAAATATTTTCACTCCTGCAGAGTGAGTTATCCAGTGCTCACGATGCAGGAGTGAAAATACGTTACATATTCCATGATCTGCACATCATGTGTGCTATTTATGCCACGAGAGTGGGAGCTCTTCTATTACATTTTGTTTCATCTTTGTTTTGTGTGTTCATTTCTATTGTCTGTGTGAGTGAATAGGTATGAATGGTGTGCCTGTTAGATGTCTTATTGGTCAGTTGCTCTTTGTGTGACTGCTTATTGGGTGCTGTTCTCTGTAGTGTGCTGTGTGATAGGGTAATTTGTTTGTGAGGGTGGGAATTTCTTTTAGGCTTGGGAACAGCATGACTGTGAGCTTCATTACTGAGGTATACTTTTGATTTGTTTAATAACTTGTTTTGTGGTGATTTCCAGTTGTTCTTATTCACTTTTTATGTGGTCTGCTTCGCTTTCAGTCTGTTTGCTAAGACAGTCTGCTTTGCTTTTGTTTGTGGCTGTTGCTATGTGCTGATTTACGTTTCGAGTACTAGGTTTCACTTTGGTGTCCGTGGTGTGGAATGGCGAGTAATAGAGAATCAGAAAAGTTAGGTAAAGGATATAGCTTGCACTAATGATATGTAGAGGAGAGCATTAATGCTCTTCTATCTTTTGATGCTTGTTGATTCTGATTCCGAAGACACTTGTTGTGTACACTTTCGAAATCGCTTGTGCAAGTTGTCCCAGAATAGTTCTAAAACGTACTTGCATGAAGACGTTGCATTTCATGTTTTGGATACATTCTTTTAACTGATATTTGTGATGTGCACTATGGCATGTGTGCATATTTTTGCTTTGCAGGCACTAAGAAGAGAGGGATAGTTAGTGGCAGTAAATGAGTATAGAAAGAGAGAGGAAGTTGACATCAGTGGAGTAGGTATAAACGGTATTTATTTTAACTCTGCTGATGTCAGCTTCATTTATTTCACTGCAGTGAAAATAACAGAATTGTCATCTTGGAGCTCCCACCCCCGCGTTATAAATATATACATATACTGTATATACACATAGACAGAGAGAGATACTGTAAATGTATGAGTGTGTGTTTATTTATTACTGGCTCCTGGCACTATGTCAAAAGTCAACAATGTGTTTCAAACAGATTCTCCCTCTCTAAGCCACCTTCCCCCAAATACCATGATTTTAATGGTTGGCTCCCATTCCGTGCTTGTGGGGGCAGTGGTTGTTACAGACCAGGCTAGCTAGTTGGGCCCCACCTCCCCTCTCTTCCAATACACTGTTTACAAAATTATTGAGTCATTCTGGGAGACTTTAATCCCCTGGATTGAGAACAAAACTGATGGTGAAGCTCAGGTACTTGCTTACACATCTTATATTGCTCAAGATGGGGAACATTTACTCTAATAGATAAGCTCAGTGCCCTTCCAAGGCACCTCCAAAACTAAGTTCTAACTTTCTCTAAAAAATTGCTATTGAAAGTAAATGCTGTACAGAAGAATAACTGAAGGAACCTCAGATATATTGCTGCTAGTATGCTAGAGTGCAACTGCAGTTGTGGTCCCCCTCACAGAAATTTCAAAGGCTATGTGGCCTCAAAGCCTTTTATATACTATAGTAATAGAATGCCTAAGCTTGCCATGCAAATGCCTAGGACAGAGGGAGGGGAAGATTGGTTTGTGTCATTGATGACACTAAGCAAATCAGTCTTCAAGCTGCACTGTGGTTCTCAAAGGAAGTGGCAGTGAAGGTTCGAGAAAAATAAAGCATTCAGGAAGTACAAGGAATCGCAGAAGGAGCAGGATGGAGAACTGTATCAGTTAAAGCAAAAGGAGGCTGGGAAGGCAGTCAGAACAGCAAAAGACCAAACCGAGGAAAAGATAGCCAACTCAGTTAAGAAGGGGGATAAAACCTTTTATAGGTACATCAGGGAGCGAAGGAAGACCAAGGGAGGGATAGTGAGGCTTAATAAAGGGAGGGAGGGTGGGCAGAGGAGACTGTGGAAAGGTAGAGATACTATACAAATATTTTGCTCAGTATTTACAAATGAAGAGGGGGAGGTACATAAAACAAACAGTAGTAACACTCTGGATACAGAAGTTGATACCAGCCCATTTACAGAAGAAAGGGTTCTGAAAGAACTCTTAAAACTGAAGGTGGACAAAGCAATGGGGACTGATGGGATTCATCCCAGAATTCTAAAAGAGCTAAGGGTGGAACTAGTGACACCACTGACTACCGTTTTAAACAAATCTTGGGAGGGTGGGGTGGCACCCGAGGACTGGAGGAGGGCAGATGTGATTCCCCTTCACAAAAGTGGGAGCAAGGCAGAAGACAAAAACTACAGACCTGTTAGTTTAACCTCAGTGATACGAAACATGATGGAATCACTTCTGAAGGAAAGAATTGTCGAGTATCTAGAGGCCAGAGGGGTACAGGACCCTAGGCAGCATGGATTCACAGCGGGGAAGGTCATGCCAGATGAATCTGATAGATTTCTTTGACTGGGTGACCAAAGTAGTAGATCAGGGAGGGGCTGTGGACATGGCTTACCTAGACTTTAGCAAGGCATTTGACACAGTCCCACACAAAAGATTAATATACAAGTTAGCCAGCCTGGGAGTGGATCCCAAGATGAGGGCATGGGTAAAGAATTGGCTGGAGAATAGGACACAGAGAAGTAATAGTAAATGGAGTCCACTCAGAAGAAAGGAGGGTTACTAGTGGGGTACCGCAGGGTTCAGTATTAGGACCGGTACTCTTCAATGTCTTTATAAGTGACATTGCAGAGGGACTGGAAGGAAAAGTATGTCACTTTGCAGATGACACAAAGATCTGCAACAGAGATGATGCACAAGTTGGGGTGGAAATGGGCAAGCAATGTGAGAGGGCAGCAAGAAGGGCTTGGGGGATACTGGGATGCATAGGGAGAGGCATCACCAGTAGAAAACAGGAAGTTATTATCCCTCTGAGCAGACAGCTGGTGAGACCCCATCTGGAGTACTGTGTGCAGTTCTGGAAACCCAATCTCCGCAAAGACATAGACAGGATGGAAGCTGTCCAGAGGAGGGCAACTAAAATGGTGCAGGGTCTACAGTGGAAGACATATGAAGAGAGACAAAAGGAGCTTAATATGTATAGCCTCGAAGAAAGGAGGGAGAGGGGGGACATGATAGAAACGTTCAAGTACCTCAAGGAATCAACAAAGTCCAAGAGGTAGCATCTTTCAAAAGAGGTGTGCAAGAATGAGGGGCACAACTTGCAGATAGAAAGGGGCGGCTCAGAGGTAATTTAAGGAAGAATTTTTTCACAGACAGGGTTGTGGATGCATGGAACGGCCTTCCGGAGGAGGTTGTGGAGTCAAAATCAGTGGTGGAATTCAAGCATGCATGGAACAGTCATAAGGCCATTCTAGGGGGTGGGGGTAGGAAGAAGTAGGCTGCTCGTTAACTAGGATCTGCAGCTTATCCACTAGGTAGGGAAAATGGGCAGACTGGGTGGGCCAAGCAGTTCTTATGTGCCGTCAAATTCTATGTTTCTATGTTAGCTTCATCAATAATGTTGACCACTCTGCCTCTTCCTCCTGGGTGTGCTTACTTCATGATCATACAGCCTGTGACTGCTTAGTTAGGGAATCGCAGGATATCCAATAGAGCGGGGTTGGAAAGAAAATCCCAGTACACCAATGCATGTTTGCAAAGCATATAAGTGATAAGCAATGGGGACCAGTGCGATACATTATTTATTTACATGAGAACAGTTTGGCCTCAGGTAATTTCACGAGTGGCGTAACCCACAAGTGATGTACCCGAGGTCAGACAGCTCAATTGTAGAAAAATAATATATCACACAGGTCCTCATCACATGCACCATTTATACAACTGCCTGTTTTTTTGTTTTTGGGGGGGTTGTTTGACAGGTAGTGTTTTTCCAGCATATACGTGATAAATTCTGGATTCTAAAATTTACCACGCATATGTGGAAATTACATTTTTTTATAACAATGGATTATTGTCCACAAATATTGTATAAACTTATTTATCTCTCCTTATAATTGTGGGAAACACAGTGGTCCAAGAGCCCCTTTGACCTCAAATTGCTACAGTTTGTTACTATGATACTATGACACAACAGTTGAACCTGCCAGAATGCAATGCAGTGTCATAGATTCTTCCATGAAAAAGGGTTAACTGTTGTTGGAATTTCACTGTTTCCAGCAGGAACTCCACAAAATCCTGTAGCATTCTGTGTTGCACCTGGTGGACTCCACTCTACATAACTGAAAAGGCATGCCATGGAGGAGAGTGGACTCAACTAGCTATCCTCTTTTCAGACTAAAACTGTACTAACTATTCTGCCAAAGCCAATCTCCCCCTACAGTGCAATTTACATTAATCTTTGGGCTGCCAACAGCCCTGCAGGGGTTAAAATCTTATGCCAACAAGTTGGTTTTGAGTTGCTTTTTTAAAGTTGGCCGTCTGTTGGCAACTCACATTGTGTTGTTTTCAAACACTTTGCCAGCTCAACAGCATCCTTTATATGTTTTTATGACATAGAAACATAGAAACATAGAATTTGACGGCAGATAAGGACCGCTTGGCCCACCCAGTCTGCCCATTTCCCTACCTACTGGATAAGCTGCAGATCCTAGTTAACCAGCAGCCTACTTCTTCTTACCCCCAACCCCCAGAATTGCCTTTTGACTGTCCCATGCATGCTTGAATTCCACCACTGATTTTGACTCCACAACCTCCTCTGGAAGGCCGCTCCATGCATCCACAACCCTCTCTGTGAAAAAATACTTCCTTAAATTACCTCTGAGCCACTTCATCTTCAAATTGTGCCCTCTTGTTCTTGCACACCTCTTTTTGAAAGATGCTACCCTCTTGGACTTTGTTGATTCCTTGAGGTACTTGAAAGTTTCTATCATGTCCCCCCTCTCCCTCCTTTCCTCAAAGCTATACATATTAAGCTCCTTAAGTCTCTCTTCATATGTCTTCCAGTGCAGACCCTGCACCATTTTAGTTGCCCTCCCCTGGACAGATTCCATCCTGTCTATGTCTTTGCGGAGATTGGGTCTCCAGAACTGCACACAGTACTCCAGATGGGGTCTCACCAGCTGTCTGTACAGAGGGATAATAACTTCCTGTTTTCTACTGGTGATGCCTCTCCCTATGCATCCCAATAACTCCCAGCCCTCCTTGCTGCCCTCTCACATTGTCTGCCCACCTTTAGGTCATCTGATATGACTACCCCCAGGTACTTTTCCATTTTTGTTGTTGTTAGTATCTCACCCCCCCATTGTGTACTCTTCCCTGGGTTTTTGTTTCCCAGGTGCATTACTTTGCACTTCTTAGCATTGAATCTAAGCTGCCATACATTTGACCATTCCTCTAACCTTGCCAAGTCCCTTCTCATCCTTTCCACCCCACCCTGTGCATCAACTCTGTTGCAGATCTTAGTGTCATCTGCAAAGAGACATACTTTTCCTTCCAGTCCTTCTGCAATGTCGCTTATAAAGACATTGAAGAGGACCATTCCTAATACTGAACCCTGCGGTACCCCACTAGTAACCCTCCTTTCTTCTGAGTGGACTCCATTTACTATTACTCTCTGTGTCCTATTCTCCAGCCAATTCTTTACCCAGGCTGTCATCTTGGGACCCACTCCCAGGCTGGCTAACTTGTATATTAATCTTTTGTGTGGGACTGTGTCAAATGCCTTGCTAAGTCTAGGTAGGCTGTGTCCACAGCCCTCCCTGATCTACTACTTTGTCACCCAGTCAAAGAAATCTATCAGATTTGTCTGGCATGACCTTCCCGGCGAATCCATGCTGTCTGGGGTCCTGTGCCCTCTGGCCTCTAGATACCGGCAATTCTTTCCTTCAGAAGTGATTCCATCATTTTCCCTATCACTGAGGTTAAACTAACAGGTCTGTAGTTTCCTGCTTCTGCCTTGCTCCCACTTTTGTGAAGGGGAATCACATCTGCCCTCCTCCAGTCCTCGGGTACCACCCCATCCTCCCATGATTTGTTAAAAAGGGTAGTCAGTGGTGTCACTAGTTTTACCCTTGGCTCTTTTAGAATTCTGGGATGAATACCCTCAGGCCCCATTGCTTTATCCAACTTCGGTTTTAAGAGTTCTTTCAGAACCCTTTCTTCTGTAAATGGGCTGGTATCAACTTCTGTATCCAGAGTGTTACTATTGTTTGTTTTATGTACCTCCCCCTCTTCATTTGTAAATACTGAGCAAAAACATCTGTTCAGTATCTCTGCCTTTTCACAGTCTCCTCTGCCCACCCTCCTCCCTTATTAAGCCTCACTATGCTTCCCTTCGTCTTCCTTTGCTCCCTGATGTACCTATAAAAGGTTTTATCCCCCTTCTTAACTGAGTTGGCTGTCTTTTCCTCAGTTTGGTCTTTTGCTGTTCTGACTGCCTTCCCAGCCTCCTTTTGCTTTAACTGATACAGTTCTCCGTCCTGCTCCTTCTGCGATTCCTTGTACTTCCTGAATGCTTTCTTTTTGTCTTGAACCTTCACTGCCACTTCCTTTGAGAACCATAGTGGTTTCTTACATCGTCTTGTTTTGTTTATTTGCTTCACACAAAGGCTCGTTACCTCTGTGATGGCAGTTTTTATTATTCCCCATTGATCTTCCACCCCTCCTTCCTGCCCATTTGCTAGTGCATTCATTAAGCACTCACCCATTTTGGCAAAGTCAGCCCTCCTAAAGTCCAGTACTTTTGTCTTTGTATGGCTTGACTCTATTGCTGTGTTTATTGTGAACCATACTGTTCTATGGTCGCTAGTTCCCAGATGGCTACCCACTTCTACATCTGTGATCCTCTCTCCATCTCCATTTGAGAGAATCAAGTCTAATATTGCTCCCTCTTGAGTGGGCTCCAGTACTAGTTGTCTAAGGCATGCCCCCTGTAGGGTATCTAGAATAACTGCACTCTTCGAAGTGGCAGCTGCAACTGCACTCCAGTTAACATCTGGCATATTCAGATCACCCATCAGCAATATCTCCCCTTTTTCTGCCATTCTAAGTATACTTTCTATCATTTCCTTGTCCATTTCCTCCCCCTGAAAAGGGGGTTCAGATATAACCCTCAGCGTATTGTGGTGCCATTGCCTGTCTCCAAATTTACCCACAGTTCTTCTTCTCCTCCTGTTTACCCTTTTGTTCTGTTGCTTTTTTTCCTTCCCTTATGTAAAGAACTCCTCCTCCTCTTTACCCTCCTGTCCCTCCTGTAGACAGTGTATCCTGGTATGTTTATGTCCCAGTCATGGTTTTGTGTACCATGTTTCTGTGACTGCCACGATATCCAGATGTTCCTCCTCCATCAAGGCCACTAATTCAGGAAGCTTGTTACCCAGACTACGGGCATTAGTACTCATTGCTCTCCAATTTTTGATGGCTTTACCTTCTGTTGCAGCATCCCCCACTGACTGTTCTACCTCAGTCTTTTTCTCATTTGGTACCCTGTTTTGTAGGGAGAGGCTGGGATTTTCCTGTTGCTTGTCAGTGCCTTCCCCTTTGACTAGTTTAAAAGCTTGCCAATGAAGCATTTAGCATGACACCCCTGGAATTCATCTGAAACTCTATCACAATGACATGTGAAACTGAATTGCCACTCTTAAGCAATAGTATTTGCAAGGCTTCGTGCTGGATTTAGTGACTCTTGTGCAACTCATGGAGAAATGGAAAAGCAATTCACTGGCATGTGATTTTAATACAAACTGTACCACAGCTTGGAGGTTAGAGTTAGGGGTGAGTAAGTAATGAACTTTTTTTTTTGTTTACCAGGAGAGACACACTAATCTGAAAACTTGTTTACAGGTGTGGCCTGGGAGCACAAGGAAGTTTAAGTAACTTGCTCAGGGTCACACAGCATGCAAGTGAGGGTTGTGGGATTCAAGCCCAGGTCTCCAGGTTTGCAGCTCAGAGCCTTAAACCACTGCACTATACTGCCTCCTAAATTTGATTCCCAAATACCGCAAATAATGTTGTACTCAGGACTGATTACTGAGTGTTTTCATTTAACTCAAGGCTTTGGGACACAGGAACAAAAAAAAAAAAAAGAAACTGGAAAGTGTTTAAAAAATCCTGTAGTCTTGGGCTGCTCAGTAGTTCAATGGAAATCTGTTGCACTTCCATGCTGGTGACATGAGTTCAGTAGTGATCCCAGGGGTGTCAGGATCAGGTGTCCAGGCTGGGGAGTGTTCCAAAAGGGAGCATGAGCCAGCTTGAAGAAAGAGTTGGCCAGACTCCAATATAGCTCTGGCCCCACATGGTGAGTGGGGGAGCTAGCTCCCTTGAGAGGAGTGGCATCAGCCCAGTGCATGCTGCTGCAATTGAGGTCACCAGTAGACTGCATCTGACATCACAGGGTAATTGGAGGAAGAGAAAGAAAAAGCACAAAATAAGTATGTACCTCAACTGTCATTAATGATTGTCCCCTTGGCCCTCAGGTCTTGCTCCATCTGCACGCCTGCCAGACACGATGGCGAGGGGAGTGGCAGTCAGGACTGTTTTCCAGCAGTGGGACTGGAAGGAAGGCACAGCAGATGGTCAAAGGCCAAACAGCTTTATGAAAAAAAAATCCTCTAGTCCTTAACTGGTGGCTTTGCTAGTCCTGTGGCTACCCCAACCTTGTTATCACCTGACCCCCTCCCCCCACAATAAAAAGATAGTGGTCATCTGATGGATGAGTGGTACCAAGTTGTGCTGGTGACTAGAGCTCAGGTGGGGACATTCAAGTGATTAGCCCAGGGTAATGTTTCCAAGATAGGGGTGAGATTGGTGGTGCCTTCTAGCTCCACAGTAACCCCTGATGAAGGTCTAGGGAGCTTGCTAACTTATCAGGTAGAAGATATGCATGCATGAGTTGACCTTTGGGTCATGTCTGCCTCTGTGAGGGCTGTGAGGGCAAGTGGGGAACAAACAGGGAAAACTCATATTATTTTTGGTCCATGCATCAAAAGGACATCCACTAGGAGGCACTATAGCGTAGTGGCTAAGAACACTGAGCTGCAAACCTGGAGAACTATGTTTGAATCCCACAGACACCACTTGCATGCTATGTGACCATACGCAAGTCAGTTAACTTCCCTATGCTCCCAGGAAAACCTGGAAATGAGCCTCGGCTCAGTGTATCTCTCCTGGCCAAAAACTGCAAAATAAATAATAGGCGGTGTCTCAGACAACAGGTCCCACCCGGAAATCTAGAAGGGCGATGATTTGAGGGGAAAAGCTATATTAAAAAGTTATAAGCTCATGCCCTGCAACTTTTTCAAACAATATGTCTTGGAAGATTGAGGTGGGGATGAAGGACAAGGGATGACTGGGTATGGAGAGGGGATGGTCATGAGACTAGCCTGGGCCACCTTGGCCACCTTTTGAAGGCTAGAGGTGGGGGGGCTGAATAACGGATAACTGGGCTGCTGAGATGGTACTAGCACACCCCTAGTCAGAGTACTCCTGTGACTTTAATTGACTGCAGTCTCAATAACCAACATCAGAAGTGCTCCTGTTGTTATTATTTCTTAGCACTGTAGGGACCCTACAATTGGTAGTTCATACTAGAGGTGTGTGGAATGGGAAAATTCAGAATTTGCAGAATTTTGATGAAAGTTTGCAAAATTCCACATTTCACAGAATTTCACTGGAATTTTGCAGCATTTTTAAAATGTAGTCATTTCACATAACTTGGCCGTTATTTAAACTAAAGCTCTGAAATGTGGTTTATGTACTCATTCAGTGCAGGGCCAATAGTGTGCTAAATGTCATGAATGTTTTAAATGTTGAGTAAGTTTGACTACCTTTAATTCAATCCCATTAAAAGCTGCAAATATGAACTTTTTCAGTAATGTCCATGTGGTATAGTAGTTTAAATATTTCAACTCTGGTTAAATTTGGATACATTGTTTTAAAATTAGAGGAGAATAACTGAAATTTAAATTTTAGCAACATGTTTGGCAGGCTATAACTCAGTCCCATTTGAAGCTAGAAATGTGAAACTATTTACATATACAAATTTAGTCATAGCCTGTATACCTGTCAAATTGAATAACATTTCAAAGAATACTATCAACATTATACTAAAATTACAGAAATCTAAATTTTGGCAACATTTTTGGCTACCTATAACTCAGCTCTCATTGACGCTTGAGACTAAAAATGTGGTGCACGTATCCATGCTGGACGCTTCTCTAAATTTTGACATTGTGGAGAAATTTGGATAAGAAATGTTAAAATGATCTCAAAATAACTGAATATTAAATTTTGATTAAATGTTTGGCCATTCATAACTCAGCCCCTTTCAATCTACTACTCTGAAATTTTGTATACTTTTGTAAGACATCAGCTACTGTTTATGTTCCAAATTTGTACTTTTACAATTATAGCAAAATAATTGAAATTCATAATTTGGCAAAATTCCATGGAATTTTCACGACAATTCCACAAAATTCTGCAGAATTGGAATGGTCATTCCAAGGGCATTCTGAGGGTGGAATTTTATAATCCACGCAGCTCTGGTTCATACTTCTCAAATACTGTTATATTGTCTTTCTTGTGATATTGTGTTACACAGTTGTTATACTGTGTTGTGTAGAGTGGATAAATGAACCTGGGAGGGGGGTGTCAAAATACAGTCAGAGGCATTAGTGGACTAGCTTCAGTCCAGTAGGTGGCAGTGGAAGATTTAACAGCCTGAAGTTCTTGTCGGAGTTTACGTAAACTATGACCTTCTGTTTGCCGGTCCTGCTGTCCTCCATGGTCTAAGTACAGTCACAGAGGATTGCACTTAGCCCTGCAGAAAAGCAGGGCTGGAAGACATCTGATTGGAGATTATAAAAGCTTTAACTTGCACTGCAGGTTATTGAATCTCCTACTGCTCTGATGTCAGCTGTAGAGGATTTTTAACAGAATATGTCAGCCTGGAAATAAGCAAAATTGCACTGATACAATCTACTACACTAGAGCAAACAGTAAACCAAATTGTTTTTGCACACAAAGTGCTCATTGGGACCATCCCCACACTTGGGGGTGGGGACCCTTTGTGTTCACTGTTCCCCTTTAAGGTGAGTGCAGATTGAGGCAAGTACTGAGGAGACTCAGTGGGCCATTGGGTCCTTTTCTGTCATCAGTATCTACATTTCTATACTTCCAGCATTTGAGATACAATTTGTATGGAAAATGATATATAAAAAATAATTGTAGTGTATGGTTAGGGCTTATTGTGCATGAAATTCAAGCTGCTCAGAAATCTTGTTGTGCACATTCTAAAGCTATTGTTCGTGTTCTAAAGTTGTTGTTCATATTCTAAAGGTGTGGTTCACATTCTAAATACTTATTGTGTGCATTCTATCATAAACTGCAGTTGCAATTCCCTTATGTCTACTTCCGTGACCTGGTTTTACTTTTTCTGCTCACTGTACCTCAACATTATGCTAACCACAGTTAAAAAAAGAAAGACATGGCAGCCAAGGTTTTTTTTTTAAATCATACACGATAACAAATAAATTATGGGTGACAATACAACTCACCTTCTATTTCCATCTTGGGGTTGAGATACCAGCATGAACCTCTCAGGCTTCAATCTTGATGTCCACATGCTAGTATATCATCCCCTCGATGGAAACATAGGCTCATTGTGTATGGGTACTAATACATTATTACTTATGTATTGCATGAAAAATAACAAATGGAAACATCATTGTTTTTCTTTTCAGAAGGGAAGAAGTGCCCACCAAGGGAGATTTTCTATTGGGTTACCCAATACCCTTTTGAATAATGTTAAACAACGGTCTGTCCACCAAACAAAATTCCTTTTTCTGACCATCACCAATACATCCTTCTTTCAGGTAATCACTTCATAACTCAATTATTTGATTGCCTTTTCACAGCTTTACAAGGAACATAGGACTCGCCCCATGCCTCAAAGCAACATGTACTGTATTTGAGTGATCGCAGGCACTTTTGTGATGTTCTTATCAGAGCTACTTTTATTTGGGTCCCAAAGCACCATCATTCCCTTTGTCCCCCTCTCCTGTGCTCATAGAACACACTATATAAAATCTTGGCTGCATGGTGCATGGGAAGTGGTGTCCTCTGAGACGTGACCAAGCTCTATTCTTTAATATCCCTCACTGCTCAATCTCAGCTAGTCAGTCTGCTTTCTCAATATGGATACCTTCTCTATGGAACTCACTCCCACCACCCTTTAGGCTTGCTTCCTCTTACCATGCCCTTCAATCCCTACTTGATCCCATTCGTCTTCTGCATGCTCCTGTCCAGACCCCTTGGCCACCTTATCTAACCGCTCCACTACTTTTGTCACCTCAAGTGCTTTTCCAGAGCTGTTCAATCCACTCTACATATTTCATATTCATTGCACTCATCTGTTTTAGATTTTACTTTATTTTTTTCTGCTTACTGTTTTGACTGGTCTTGTTTTGTTGTAACTTACTGTGTTGTTTGGGTTGTTGCCTTACTATCATCAGTAGAAGTCTTTAGTTACTACTTTTGACTGACCAGTATCATGTTGCCACCATGTCAATTACTATTACTGTTCTCCCTTGTTCCCCTTCCCCTGGGCAGCATTTGGAAATGAGCTTTGGCTAAGTATGCCTTTCCCAGTCACCAGTATTTAAATAACTAAATAAATAATTATATGTCTGATTAAATATTCATGAGCACAGCAAGGCTCTTGACTGGCTACTGTATCAGTCATTAACCTCTTAGAAATGACTAATCCAGCTGCCAGCTTACTCTGTGTGGCACACACAGCTCACAATACACTGCTAAAACCTAAATGTAAGTTAAAAAAAATGTAAAAAAAAAAAAATGTTCTTGCAGTCAGACTTTATAATCACAATAACAGCCTCAAAGTCAGTCATTTCCTTGGATTAATGATCAAGTGGAGGGAGATGTTCTCAGCTGCACCTTGGGCCACTCATCCTCTCAACTGGTTATGAATGTCTGGGAAATGACTGGTTTCTCCATCCCTAAGGCTTAAATAATAGAAGGTGCTGGAGAGCAGTGTACTCTTAATGCAGCAGTATATTTGTTTTACAGGTGTGTCATACTGACACATAAGGCTGGTGGCCAGCCCCACTGGTTGACAAAAAGGAAAAATGCCATACCTGCCTAGGACCACTAGTGTGCTGCCAGTGCTACGTCATCCACAATCACATAGGGTGTGTGTGTGTGTGTGTAATCCTCTATTTGCCAGTCAGCAATAACATTTTTTTAATTTTTAGCAATAATAGATTTATCTCAAACAAATCAACATACTGTATACCTTTTTCCTTTTATTATCTTTCATTCATGAATTGTGATAAGTGGTTTTACAGTTTTAAAAAGCACCTTCACTAATGTCGCACACCATGGAAGAAATGCAATGCTGTGCTATTAACCATCAAAAACATCTGCGCCGTCTTACTACATCCACAGCATGAATTCAGTATGAATGCTGAAACCGTGACCAAAAGATTTCTGAACTGCAAGTGGCAGCCATTTGTATTAACTTGAGTCCTCAATAACAAAATCAGTAACAAAATCTGATTTTCCAATATCTTCTGCAATTCAAAATACACTTAAGAATTAGGGTACAGCTGAGGGTTGTTTTGTCAGTAGTTAGTGTAATCCAGCCCCCAGCTGCATGATGAGTACCCTATGCATAGTGGAATAACCACCTGGAATACCTTAATTCTACTGTTAAAATGGAAGCTATATACAGTATAAGCATTTTTGTAATAATTTGTAAAATTATTTATTATTACCTTTTTCAGTTACAGTATATATGTTTTTGTTTAACCAACAGACTTTGCTGTGTGGGATAAAAATAGTCCCTCCCTGTGTTAGTGCTGTTTTTGTGTTATTACTACGAATCTCAATAAGCTTTCGGCACTGCTCTGAGCTTCGTTACCTGATTTACATTTACAGTACATTGCTGACTCAGTAATTTCATAACTTGTATTTAAAATCCCTGTAGTAAAAATGTTTCTCCATATTAGCATCTTGTAAGTAGCATGAATGAGAGTCATAAGCTGTTACTTATGGATGTGTGATGCATAGCTCTGCTTTATTTTTACTAAATTCTGTTTTTTTTTTTTTTTTATAAATATTTTAGTTTTAATATGATTTTGGTGGAGGCTGTTTTTGGTGGTTTCGTCAGATCTGTGTATGGGAATGGGCTGAAGACAGAATATGAACACACACATACACTGCCAACAGGATTTGCACTCCAGACATCCACACACCCTCACAAAAAATCTATTTTTAGCAAACAAAGGGCCAGATATTCAAATCTCAGCCACTGGGAAAAGGTAGCACTGCCCGGTGGGCAAACTTAGCCCAGAGCGGAAAGCAAGCCTTATTCAAAAGTATTAGCCTGGTGCAAAACCAGCTGAACATAGCATGCGAAGGAAGCCGGGTAAACTGGGCCAGGAGTGCAGGGCAAACATTGCCCAGGAATAAGACAGCACTGAATATAACAAATAAGAGAGCACTGAATATAACACCCAGGCAGGCAGTGCAAACACCCAGTGGAACACAGTGCAGAGGTAAGACAGTCTGATCCTGGGACAAAGCAAGGAAATACAGCTTGGAACAAGGTTCCAGGTGCAGATAGCAGTGCAGAACCCAGTAAATGACACACATGCATGTGAACGGCAAGTAACAACCAGGACCCATGTGCGGGAACCATGGAACACTGCATGCGAGGTGAAAACCCCAGCACCCAAGAATGACACAGGATACAGTTAAATGTAGAAACTGGAATGTAATAATAAACAAAGGTATGGCAAAGAAACAGGCACAGTAAAGCGATGCAAACAGTACACACATAAGTTCAAAAGGTAAATGAAGAAAATAAACAACAAACAAATCCAAACTGAGAACTGAACTCTATCACAACAACAACCGGGTGAACCACCATGAGGATATGAATGCCAGAGCAACAAACTGAAATGCAACCCCCTCCAAACACAGAATAGTACCACAAGGAAGACCCGCATGCAAATGAGTAAAACTGCGGAAGTAAAAAACAGAAACAGTGGCATGAGAAACATAGCAACATATTTACAATATATACAGGATGGCAAGGAGAATGGGAGGAAAGGGGATGTGGACACAAACAAGGAGAGCATAACAGAGGGCAAGGATGAACATCAGTCCCGAAGGGGGGGGATAACCAACAGAAATGGGAAGCCGATCATGGCTGATTGCTGGATGGATCCGGCAGACATGCCTCCAGGACAGCAGCCACCCTCCTGGTCTCTGAAATTAGGACGGCCTGCTGCTCAATCAGTGTCCTTTGCTGCTGGACAATGCATCGCAGCAGGTCCTCTGATTCCTCCAGCTCCTCTGGTCTGGTCTCCCACAATGACCATCGGAGTGGACCTGCAAGAGGAAGGGGGAGCACGTGAGGATGGGACACTGGCCAGGAGGCATACTGCAGCCACAGGTGGCCATACAGGGATGGACAGCATGTCCCAACAGCCATGCCCAAGTGGTGCTGAGGAACGCAATGGGAGGCACACCCAAAAGGTGCCCACAGGGCAGGCCTGAGTGACACAGGCACCATCCCAATGCCCAATAGACATGTGATGACATGCCCGACAGCGCCATGGCACAGGTGACACCACCCACCCCAGCACTGTACACAGTGAGACAGTGCAGACACACAGGCGGTCCCCAGGATGGCTGAGTGCATGGGTCACACAACAGCACACACAAGGGCACCCACACATCAGGACAGGCTGCCCATAGACAGCTGGCAATGTACCAGAATGCAGAGCACAACAACATCAACTTAAAGGGCACCAGAGCAGCACAATGCAGGCACAGTGGCTGGCCAATGACCAACCCATGCCAGGGCCAAACAAACCCACAGCATAAGCAGGCCCACAGGGTGCAGACAGAGGCAGGGGTGGGCCAACAGATGCCACCAAACATAGCACCTGGAAGGCACAGTGCATGGTGCCCTTCAGCCATAACACACATGCGGTCAGTGAACAGCCAAACATGGCCAGCGAGGCCTGCGGACAGCAAGGCAATGCCAGTCATACACAGGCATAGGAACTGGGGGCAGGAGGGCCTGATCATGCCCCCCTGCAGATGTGTGCATGGCAAAGGACAGCATGGAAACAGTGCCCTGAGTACCCTCATGTGTACCCCTCTGATCCTCCACCGCCACAGCCCCTACCACCATCCGGCACCCTCACAGCTGGCCCACAGCACTCCACCCCCACCACAGGGCACAGTGGCCTGACAGCTAGACACTGACAGCAGTGTGCAACATTGGTGCACAACACAGCACAGTGTCGCAACACCACTGGCCTGATGCCTGTGGCAGCCAAGCTGCCAGCGCAGTCAATGGCAGACCACAGAAGGAACCACACATCACAGAGAGACACCACAAATGAACAAGACATGTACTCACGCAACAGGCCCCTGGCCTCAGGGCTGCTCTTCCACTGCGGCATGGCTGGCACCCTCAGGCTGCTCCTCTGCCTGTCCTGGGACACCTCTTGGCCCTCTCCTGCCATCCTGGGCTGCTCAATCCACTCTACAGTGGACAGAGGAAACAGCAGCAACACACAGCATGTACCGCGAGCACCACAGCAAGATGCACACCCACAACACTGCACACACACAGCAGCCCAGGGACAGTGGCTGAACACAGGATACACCCACACAGTGGGCGTCAAGGTCCACGGAGCATGCGCCAGGCACACAGGACATGTAGGCATGATGGTGCAGTGGTGCGACAGTGCCAGACATAGGTACACTGTGACTAGCTGCACACGCGGCTGTGTAGGCTGTCAGTGGCCAAGGTGACAGCACCCCTGCACCACAGTGGAGAATGCTGCAGGATGATGCTGTATCAGTTCCCACCATCAGCAATGTCCCAATCCACCACCCTCACCAGTGTCACCCTCATGGACACAGCATGCACCACGCTGGATCTGCTATCATCATGTGTGCCGCCTGGGAATAGTGGCAACCATGCACCCCCACACCCTGTACCAGAATGCCCCCTAGGTGGCAAATGTGTGGCCCTGACCTGTGCCACATGCGCCCCAACACCATGCATGGTAGCACACCTGTGCATACACACACAGGCACACGCACACACTTGCAGTCCGAGAGGCATGTGACAGTGGTGAACAATGTGCAGTGCCACTTACCTGGCACTGGCACAGTGCCCTCGGGCACCATGCGCTTGAAGCGCACCAGCTGCTGCCGCTGCCGACGGTGCATGTCGGTGTACCCATGCCGACACATCTCAGCATCATGGGCGATGCCTGTGCATTCACTGAGCTTCCAGGCAATGGAAGCCCACACATGCTGGTGTGGGAGGTCACCCTTCCTGACCTCCCCAAAGAGGCATCGGTGCCTTTGTTACACCAGTTGTACGAGGTTGGCTGTCTCAACCTCCCCCCAGCTCCTGTCCCTATGAACTACTACATGCAGCCTATGCCTCCCTGCCATGGTCAATGGTATCTGGTACCCTGCCACAAGTGTGGGAACACAGCCTGTGCTGCTCCCAGAGCTCACCAGCCAAGTGTGCTGTAGTGCTGCGCTCCGACATGACATAGCGCGGCACTACCCGAAAGTTAGCGTGATGCGCATGCATGACCCCACCACGACCCTGGAGTGGCAATGACATGCATGTGTGTAGCACCGCACTAGGTGGCATAGCATGGTGCTGGGGGAGTGCTACCCTTGGGCACTAGCGTGGCACAGGGGCCTCAGGTGCATGCGTGGAGGTTGCGCTAAGCCACACAGCGCTGCACTGACAGGACAGCATGGTGCTGGGCCACACATTGCCTGCGCTACTGTTTGCCTGGCTCTAAGCTGTTTGCCCAGCGCTATTCAGGCCCACATTCAACCGGCCTATGCAAATGAGGGCACTTGTGTATGCAAGGTGCAAACAGCATGATTACCATATCATTAACTGCTCATTTGCATGCCTAACAGGCTGGATAGTCCGGCTGGGCTATATAAGGGCAAACAGTGCTCCACCAGTGTGCATGCCCCGCACCCGTGTTACACCAACATGGGGGTCATGGAACCACGTTCGCCACTCAGGATGGGGGTTGCAGACCCACTGATGGTGGTACACAGCCACAGCTCAGGGGTGATAGGCTCCAAATGATGTAGCTCCCATAGTGGCAATGAGAGCACTGTGGGGTCTGGGCCTGGTATCCTGCGATGGCATGCGTGCCATCCATACTGTCTGGTTGTGCGGCCCATGCACTGTGTGTGATGCACATGTCCTTTGGGAGCC
The DNA here is from genome assembly GCA_016271365.2 of Neoceratodus forsteri. Lineage (NCBI taxonomy): Eukaryota > Metazoa > Chordata > Ceratodontiformes > Ceratodontidae > Neoceratodus > Neoceratodus forsteri. The sequence continues at coordinate 1,592,171,832 of CM028130.1, forward strand.
AGATGGGGTAGTGTGCAATGCCTGGTGGTGACGGTAGGGATGCCCCTCGTACCAGGGAACACCTGAGTGGTTTTGTCACTGGCGACATGGGCCACGCAGTGCCCATGTGGGGGCTGGTGTGTGCGTTGTGCCCACTGTGTACGCCGTCAGGCGTGCATGTGCAATGTGCACACGGGGTGGCCGCATCACACAGTAGCTGTGTGTGCTGAATGCACAAGTGCTGGCCTGGGCCTTCACCATGCCACATCAGGTTGGGCCATGTGGGTGTTGGGGGTGGCATGCACATAGTGTTCCATGTGTTCCATGCAATGCAAGCACGCCACAGCATGTGACACGTATCCCTCTGCATGTCTCCCATAGGTACCTCACCACGTCAGGAGCACATTAGGGTGCACCGCTTCTCCCAGGATGAGCTGAAGACCCTGGTGCATGGGGTCAAGAAATGGGAGCAGGTGATATGATATCACAAGGTGACAGACGTGGTGGTGCACCAGGCATGGAATGAGGTGACGGCAGGGTTGAACGCCGTAGGTGGCCGTGGCCGGACAACAGATGTGGTGCGCAAGCACTGGAGTGACTTGCTGCACTGAGCCAAGGAGGAGGAGGCACAGCAGCTAGGAGACAGAATGCAGACTGGAGGTAGCCCACAATCTGCACAACAATGGCAGGAGGACCCACTCATGTCTGTGGCAGCATCCACCCTTCGGCCGGTGTCCGTTGCCGATGTGCTTGGTGGAGGGGGTGAGATGCCACTCAAACCACCTAGGACAGGTCAGTATCCATGTGTGTGCACCCTGAATGGAGTCACTGCACTGTTGCTGGGTGTTGGTGTTTCCATCATGCTGGGGTGCACTACGGGGGTGCTCTGCTGTGCACACTGTACACATGGGGCAGGATTGCATGCAACCACTGCCCGGCAAGGCTGCCACCACAGCTGACAGTCCGGGGCATGTGCACTGTGGTGTGGGTGTGTGCATGTGGCCATGGTCTATGTCTGTGGAACTGCAAAGTGTGGTGTGCAGGTCCGTGGTGTATGGCACGTATCCTAGGGTGTGCATGCACTGGTGGTGGTTGTGGCACACTGTGGATGTACCGATCAGTGACTCTGTCCCATCTTCTTCCACAGCGGTGTGTGCAGGGCCTGCAGCATGCCAGGACAAGGCTGGGATGCCTGCCATGGAATCAGAGGTTGAGGAGGAGAACCTGCCATCGACCTCTGGACTGGATGCCAGTCGTGGACCCTCAGCTGCGCACCATGTGTGGCACTCTGTTGGACTGGGGTACACCTGCCGGGGGGGCTACAATGGTGGTGGGGACCCGGACTACAGTGTAGCCCTGAAGGATGCCCAGGTAGAGGATCTCTGTGGTGGCCAGGTGATCCTGCTGATGGTCACCAGTGACATGGGGTCAGATATGTCTGAGGAGGGGTACATCCTGCCCGTGGAGGGGCCTGTGGTGGAAGGCAAAGGGGTGGGGCAGGGTGCAGTCCACATCACGAGTGCCATGGGGGGGGAATAGCTATGCAGCATGGGTTGACCTGTTCAGCTGGTGGTGGGCCATGTGGGGGATGTGTGTGCCCCTCTGGACATGCGGTGCCCTCCACGGGGAGGGGTGCAGGACCCGCAGGGAACACAGCACACTACTGGTGCCCTGCAGCAGCAGGACAGTCTGCTGCTGCCACAGCGTCCCCACCATGCTGAGCTGTAGACACAACCACCAACTGCCATTGAGGTTGCTGCAGCCATGGAGTCGGATGCCCCAGGGGCCCACCCTCTGCTCCAGGCCGCACTCACATCCCAGCAGGAGGCCCAGATGGACCTGCATGGCCTGTGGTGGGAGCTCAGGCATGAGCTGTCACAGCTGCAGGAGGCAGTGTCCCTGGGATTTGCACGGGTGGAACAGCAGGCTGAGGACAGGATGGGCCACATGGTTGCCACCTTTGACACTGGCTTTGCACGGCTCACGGCTGTAGTGGTAGACCTCACCACAGTGCTGCATGGGGTGCATGGAGGGCAGCAGGCTGTGCAAGAGGGTCAGCATGCTCATGGTGCGGAGTTCCACAGGTGGGCCACACGCAACTGCAGGACAGGCACTGGCATGAGCACCACTGCATCGTGTGCATCGGCTGGCACCCAGCATCACCGTGGGCAGCCATCCACCCTGTCTGGCTCTGCTGGTTGGTGGGGGCACAGGTGGTCCACCCTTGCAGCCTCACTATGGTCCTCCCCAACTGTTTCCTCAGCTCAGAGCACCCCTGGCTCTGTGTCCCGCACACATGGTGTGCATCATGTGCATGGTGGTAGCCGCCAGAGATAGGCACAGCTACCATGCACATGAGCACTGTTGACACTCAGTTGTATATATACACACACACACACACACACACACACACACACACACACACATATGCACTCACGCTGTCTCACACACACACACACACATGCACAGCCACGGTGTCCCTTCCCACACTGCCGCCACACATCAGGCATCACCAACATCACTGTGCCGTGGCTGTGTCCTCGTCACGTGTGTGTTCTGCACACCCACACATCACACTGATGTCAAGTGTGAATTGACTACCACTGTGTTGTGCACTTGTTTTGTTTGTTGTGGTTGTCTGTACATAATAAACTGTTTTCCACTGTACTGTGTCCTGTTGCTGTGCTGCGTGTACTCGCCTTCTGGCCTGTGACAGTGTCCTGATTATGGCGGCCCTGTGCTCCAGAGCCCTGTGGACCATTTGAGGATCTCCTCTTGAGTTGCTCCACTGTGCCCCTGACTGCTGGCTCTGGGTCACTGTTGGCCTTTTTCTCAGGTTCAGGTGCCTGTATCCCACGGTTCTTCACCATGTTGTGTAGCATACAACAGGCTAGGATGATACGGCATACCTTCTGAGGCCAATACTGTAGGGCACTGCCTGACATGTCTAGCTATTGGAAGCACATCTTAAGTATGCCAAACACCCTCTCTATGATGTTTCTGGTGGCTGCATGTGCCTCATTGTACAACTCATTGACCACTGTGGCTGGCTGGGGTACTGGTGTCAGCAGCCAGGGTCGCAGGGGATAGGCGATATCCCCTGTTGAGAGATGTGCACCTGTTAGTGTTGTTCTGCTGTCTGCCCTTTGCTGTATTGCACCACCTGTGTTGCTATCCCAGGCCCCTTCCTTGCCTTCCCTTGCCTATCCCCACCCCTGCTGTGGTGTGTGTGTGTGTGTGTGTGTGTGTGTGTGTGTGTGTGTGTGCCTTGTTTGCTGCTACTTACTGACTAGGTGCCCACAGGGTATCCTGCCCTCCTCAAAGGCCTGGCTTTGTGCCAGATGAAGGCATTGTGGGCACTGCTGGGTACTCCGCATAGACATTGCTGATGCACCCAATTGCATCACACACCACCTGGCAATTGATGGAGTGGTACCCCTTCCTGTTGACATACACCTCACTGCCATCACCAGGTGGTGCATGGATGGGGACATGGGTGCAATCAATGGCACCAAGTACCGCTGGTAGGTGAGCGACTCTATGGAATTGCTGCATGGTTTCTCTGTGCTCTGCTGCCATGCTGGGGAATACTATGAACTCACCAACATGTGGCAGGAAAGCTTCGAGGAACTGGATCAGGAGGCATGAGGTGGCAGATTGTGATACCCTTATGGTGTCCCCCTTTGGTCGTTGGAACGACCCTGTGGCTAGGAAGCACATCGCTGCTATCACCTTCTCCTCGACTGTCATGGCATGGCTGCGTCTGATGTTGGGGTGCAGCTGCTTATGCAGGAGTTCACATAGCTGCCTCAACATACCCCTGTTCATCCTGTACCGGCCAGTGATGTACTCATCTGGCAGGGTCTCGAAGGAGACCCTGGGCCGGTACCAGCTATGTGCAGCATAATGTCTCCTTGGCCTGCATTGAGGCCCATGTTGGCCCTGCTCCCTCTCCTCCTCCTCCTCCTCCACTACTGCTGCCACCAGTGGCAGCAACACTGCAGTCAGCACTGCAGCCATTTCCACTTCCTGGTGTGGTCCCTCCCCCTCTGTGGTTTGCCCTGGGATAAGACCAGCCTTTTATATGCGGTAACTAGCGCTGCGCTACATGTTGCGCTATGTGTCCTAGCATGGTGCTATAGCTCTGAATATCCTGTAACATGTGTATCTGGTTCTTCCCCCTCACTTTGCTCCTTGCATACATTATCATTTTGCCCCACGCTATTGCTGTTAGCAGGCTAACCGGTCCTTTGAATATCGCAGCTCCGCGCTATTGCTAAGCTATTGGTTTGCACGCTGCGCTATGTTTTGAATATCTGGGCAAGAGTGTTTATTTTAAATAAAACAGTGTAACTCTGTAAAAAAGGAGACCGAACAATCACACATACTATACATGACTAACAGCTGATTGCCATTCATGGTATTTTTAAAAGTGTCATACAACATTAATTAGTAAAAGTGTATTTTTTTAAGAAATTTACTGTACCAGCACTGTAAAAATCTTTTTTCATCAGAAAACATTGAGAAAGAAAGATAAAACACAAGAAAACAATTGACTACTAACACAGTTACTAACAACATTTGAGGTAAAAATGTTTATTTGTTTAAGCAACGCTGCAACAAAAGTAAAAAAAAAATTTTTTCTCATTACACAGTCTGGTAGTTGGGGAGTAATTACTACATTGTGAATTACCCTACCAAATAATGCATAAATGATTGCTGTGTTTGTCTGTGGAGGGGGTGACACTGCTGACTTATTAATAGCTAATTTTCTATGTGGTGATGTCATGAGAATGGGGCAGGTATTGAGAATCACTGGAGGATACCCTTCATGTTTTTTTTTCTGTCATGAAAACAAATTGGTGTTTGTACAATATGCTTGTCTGATATTGTTGTGGCGGATAATCCATCTATGTTGACAAAAATGGTCAGCTATTTTCTGGGAGACCTCTGACTTGCTGCCAGAATGCCTGATTGAATTGGCTTACCTTAGATGACAAATGCTCATGCTAAAAATGCCAAGACATAATACATTCTTAATACTAATTTTTTTTTTTTGAAATTTAAATTTTATTGATTTAAGAGTACAAAAAAAAAACAAACAAAAAAACAATATCCCAAATATATCGGGAAAAACATTATTGCAATGAAACAAACAGAATAAACGAACAACAACAAAAACATCATCCCCTCCACCCCCTTCCCAAAGAAGCATATCACAAAGAAGATACTCAAACACATCCACCCCACCCCTCCCAAAAACCCTCAACAAGACCAACAGCAACAAGAACCATAAAGACCTAATAAAAACCCAGCAAAGCCCCCTCCAACCCAACTCCCTCTCCAGGGTGCACCCACCATACAACTCTACAATTATAAAATAAACACCGGCTAACAATAGATCAGAAATCATAATAGGTAACAGTCATAAGTATAGTCACTTCAGGTAACAAAACTTACTGTGCTTAAGCTGACAGAGGAAAAAAACAAAAGTAAATGTGGACATAAGGGATTGGGTCCTAATAAAGGAGAACCAATTTAAGCCAGACACAGGGCCTGGAGCTTACCCCATCTCCTCTGAAACAAATCTAAATGCCCTCTGAGACTAGCAGCTAGTTTTTCAGTTTGGAGATACGATAACATTTCAGTTAGCCAGTCGGCAAAGGACAGAACCAGCTGATCCGTCCAGTGTCTTAGCACCATTTTTAACAGTCATAGCCACCAAAGCTATGTGGTATCTTCGCTCAACACTGTCAACCCAGAAAGCTCCCCAAGAACACACACCTCAGGACTGAAAAGCCAGACAGGCCTAATAAAGGATCAAAATAGTTCTTAACCTGAGACCACAACGAAGCCACTTTAGGGCAATCCTAAAATATATGAACAAGATTGCCGCCCCTTGCAAACATCTGAAACAGCTAGGTGAGATACCTCTTAAACTGAAAGAGCTTAGCTGGGTATAATATAAATTATTAACAATGCAATACTATGCTATCCGAAACCTATCCTGAGTATGGTATCTGTGAAGGTCACTCCAAACCCCAGGCCAGTCAAAAGAGTTCCTGGGCAAAAGATGGCTCCAAACATCCAAACCAACAACACCCTCGGGTAAATTATAGTCCAGAAGAAAGGAGTATATCAAAGAAATAGAATGAGACTGGGAAGCAAGTCTAACCACATCAGAAAGAAAGGGAGAGACTACCGACTCCCTAGGAGCAGAACCAAATCTCTGGTTAATTAAGTGTCTCAACTGATAAACCTTGAAAATAGACCTACTAGGTATGAAACCTCTCAAGGATATCACCAGAAGAAAGAAGGAGTTAATGTTAAAGAAGTTCTCAAACTAGCTTCCCTAATTTGTGGAAGCCAGTCTGACTAATCCATGAGTTACCCAGTTTAACATTAGGATTAGAAACAACCGCTGCCCAAACCAAGTGGAGAAATATGAAAATACTTTACGATTGCCAAAAGACCGCAATAGCAGTCCTTATAACATTATCCGGGATCCATTTAGCAAGTAATCTCGGGGATAAATAAAAGAAAGCATAATTATCAAATTTAATCACAGAGAGGGAAAGATGTTCCAGTTGAAGCCAGATTGGACAAGATACATCCGGTTCAGCAGAGAACCATCTTCCCAGTTTAGAGAGGTGAGCTGCCCAGTAGTACAACAGGAGGTTGGGTAGTCTGAGACCTCCTCTATCTTTGGGAAGAGATAGTTTACCATAAGAGTGCCTAACTGCCTTCTTAGACCAAATAAATTGAGAAAAAGCTGAGAAACTGCTGAATATAAGAGATGGGAAGCCTGAGATTAACCAGATTCAGTGGGTAGAACACTCTGGGAAGGACATTCATTTTGAGAACATTAATCCGACCCCAGAGTGAAATGGAAGGGCTGACCAACGCTGCAGATCTTGCGAAAACCAATCCTTGAGCCGGTCCAAATTTAGCTCCTTCAAAAGCAAAGGATCGGTGGAGAAAAATCCCTAAATATTTAATGTATCTAGGCCCACTTCATACCAAAGGAGGAGAACTCATCCTTGTTGGTATGAACATTAAGAGGAAGGATTTCAGATTTAGAAACATTCAGCCTGTATCCCGAAAAGACCCCAAACCTCTCAATTAGACCTAACACCGCCTCAAAGAATCCGCTGATCCATCAGATGCAGAAGAATGTCATCAGCATATGCTGAGAGGACCAACCCTTTGGTATAAACTAATTCCTCTGATCTGGGCCGAGGCCTTAATCTTTCTGAGTAAAGGTTCCAGGTACAAATTGAATAAAAGGCGAGAGGGACAGCCCTGTCTGGTACCTGCATATAAACGAAAGAGAGAGGAGAATACTCCATTACAATATATTTTAGCAGAAGGACAACTATAGAACACCCGGATCCTATTAACAAAAGCAGACGGGAAGCCCATCTTCTCTAGCACAGCCCAGAGAAATGCCCAGTCCACCTGATCAAATGCCTTTTCGGCATCAAGAGAAACCAGAACATCCGGATACGAGAGGGATTGGGCATACTGGGAGATATGCAAGAGGGTCCTCAGATGGTCAGCCGCAGATCTACCAGGCACAAATCCAGCCTGTTCAGGACTCAGCAATTCAGACCATACCCCTCTTAATACATTCAGCTAAGATTTTAGCAAGGATCTTCATATCATAGTTCTGAAGTGAGATAGGTCTGTAGCTAGCTGGATCAGTAAGGATCTTGTCAGGCTTGGGAATTAAGACAATAGTAGCCTCAAACAGCGAGGGGTCTACATCCGAGGCTACAGCCAGATAATCATACAGCTTGAGGAGAGTGGGTGCCAGATCCTTAACAAAAGTCCTATACAAATTTGCTGGGAACCCATCAGGCCCCGGCGTGTTGATCAGGAGTGAAAGAAGCAATAGCCCTCTCAATTTCATCTTCCGAAATGGGAGCTAGCAAAATAGCCTGCTGAGTTTCAGATAGGCAGGGAATGTCAATCTCTCTTAAGTAGCTATCTAAATCAGAAGCAGGGTGCGACACCTCCGGCTTACTGTACAGACCCAAGTAGAACTCCTTAAAATGTGGGCAATTTTCCGGCGAGTAACAACTTCCCAGATGGGGAAACTAGAGAAGGAATAAGCCTAGAACTCTCAAGTGCCCGAAGACGCTGTGCCAGGAGCTTACCGGACTTTTTCCCCTTGTCGAGATACTTCGCTTGAGTCTTAAGAAGAGCATACTCCGTTTTCTCCCTTAAGAAATCCATGTATTCGTCTTTAACTACCAAGAGCTGCTTAAGATCAGTTAAGGTGGAAGTTGAAAGGTACTTAGTCTCCAATTCCAGAATTCTACCCATCAAAATTAAGGAGTCAGCAAGTCCTTTTTTCTTTTTAAAGGAAGCTGTTTTAATAAACCCGCCCCTGAGAAAACACTTAAGAGCAGACCAGACCAGATCAAATCTAGAAACTGAGTTGAGATCTCTCGCCAAGAATATTGATATCAAGGAGCTTATACTAGAGACAGTCTCATGGTCCTTTAACAGCTGTGTGGTCAGCCTCCAAACCGAGTCCCGAGAATATTCAGGGTAAGGGAAAGCTTGATCCAAATGACCGCATGGTCAGAAAGAATAATTGGTCAATACCGATAAGCCCAGGCTTGAAAGAAAGGAAACACTAATCAAAACCATATCCAGGCGAGATTTGGTAGCATGAGATTGAGAGACGAAGGTGAAAGCCTGGAGAGAAGGGTTGGCAAGCCTTCAGGGATCACATAAACCTAGTAGTGATCTCAGATCTGAAAAAGCTCTGTGGGCTGGAGAAGGTGGGCGTTTATCCTGGGGCTCTCTATCTAAGATCAGTGAGCAGGGAAGATTCCAATCACCACCTAGTATAAATTGAGCCGGGAGGAATCTAATCAGTTTCTCAGTAAGAGACCTAAAAAAACCAGAATCTCCTCCGACTGGGCCGTATAGAGATCCAAGTACAACATTCTCACCGTTGAGAGTTCCTTGAACCAACATAAATCTCCCTTCCACATCCGCCACAGTCTTCTCCATAGTAAATAAAACCTGTTTTTTAATGAGAACTGCAACCCCCCTACTATAACAGGAGTTACCAGCAAGATAAGGATAAGAGAAACCTGACCGAGATAATAATTTAATATCAGACTGAGTGAGGTGTGTCTCCTGGAGAAAAAGAATGTCAATTCGCAGTAATGAACAGTGTCGAAACATCTGAAGATGCTTGACCCGATCCCGAAGTCCACGTACATTCCAAGAAGCAATTTTCAGAGACATCTTAATATTTTAAAATACAGTAAACAAAATTAAAATATCCAAATAACCATAGAATTATAAAGAAAAAAAGGGTGCACCCCCCCAAGCTATACCCATTAATTTCAGTATACTTAAACCCAAAACAGACCGTCCCCAAAAACAATCCCAACCCCACTTTCTTTATAGAACTAAAACCCCCATAACCGTAAGCACCACTGAGACATGAAACTTGAGCCCAGCAAGGGGGAACAATCAACAACCCATCTAATCCTCCCAGCCAAAATCTGTCCTTCAGATATCCCATAAGAACCACTCTGTAATAAAATCCCACCACCCACCTTAACTCTGATCCTGAAAAACCACATTAGTAAACAATCAAGCCCCCCAACCCCCCCCCACAAAATCAACAGAAAATTCAAAATACCCCAAATAACTATTTACAGGGGAAGGCCAGGATAAATGTAATAACAGAAAATAATAGATCAACTCTGGCCATCCAAATCCCATTGCGAACCCCTTAGTCCCAGGTGAACAATACAAACAGCCACCCAAGCAGCAAAGATGTACCCATACCCTCAAAACTACTACCCAAATCAGTGCTTTCACCAGGGAGGGGTTAGCCAACCCCCCATCTTCAGGCTCGCAATAAGGCATCCAGCGAGCAGGCATCCAGAGGATCTAGCCCCCAATCGCCCCTTGTCGTGATGCGTATGCCATTTTAAAAGGAAAAGCAGAAAAGCTTGCTATGGCAAGACACATCAGGAAAACAACCCAGGTGTGAGCAAAAGCAGGAGGCATCCTCGAGATAGGCACAGGATCACCCGCCCACCCAATAAAGAGAGTACCTCCACTCCACACATCGAGAAGACCAAGCTCCAGAGAAAACAATCTGACTTACCCCTCAGCAGGACTGCCTAGTGGAAGAGGGTACTCGGGGAAGGAAACTCGCATCACGGTCATCTCGGCACTGGGGTGATGTTTCCGAGGGGAACAATAAACGGACGGACCAAAAACATCCTCCCTCCAGGAAGTCCCTAGGGAAACGCCAACCCGAACCATAGTTTCCCACCAGTCAAACTAGGAGCACCGCCACGAGGATTCCTCCCAGCCAAACGATGGCCACCCATCCAGCCCTGCAGCCAAGAGAAAGGAACCAGGTAAGGAAAGGGACATGCAAGGGAGGAAAGGGAGAAGGCAAAGAAGGATCAGCCCCCCAGGAGAGTAGACAGAGGATTTACCCTGTATGAGAAGGGAAAACACACAACCAAATCCCCAACTGGACTAGGCTATCCCCCTCCACCTCCGACTAAACAGGACCATCAGATTATTGAAAAGGCAAATGCAATCAACAGCATAATTAGTCAGCAGCAGGAGAAAATTAAGTCCTTCATCCAGCCCTCTTAAATAGTTCTGGAAGCTTGGAGGCGCGCTCGCTCAGGGCTATTTCTGGTGATGTATAACTAAATACAGAGCCTCCAATCGTGACCCTCAGGGTTGCAGGGTAGGCCATCTTGAAGGGAATTGAGGCAGCAAACAGTTTGGATACCACGGATGAAAGGCGCCCTCTTCTCCCTTGTTTCCTTCGGGAGGTCCTAAGCATGACCAAGAAGCTTGGACGAGCCCCATAAGATCTCCTTGAGCTCTTTTAGCTTTAACACAGACATGCTGGCGCCAATGTAGCTCAAGAACTTCAGGATTATGGGCCATGGAGAGGAACCTGATGGGGTCTGGCCGCATGACCGTGCACATTCCAAATGATATGAAGAACTTATAGGGAAGGCCCCACTACTTTCACCAAGAACTTCTGCAGAAAAGCCAGGAGGTCAGGCCCTTTCTCCATCTCAGGCAGTCCAAAAATAAGCAGATTATTTCTGCGATTACGTCCCTCAAGGTCTTCAGCTTTATTTTGTAGTTTCCTGATTTGCTGTTTTAGGTCACCTATAGCTTCTTCAGACTTATCCTGTCTTTTCTCCATCGAGAAGACCCTGGCCTCGACATCCTCCACCCTAGTAGAAACAGTCGACAGGTCTCCCCGAAGCGATTTCAGTTCGTCTGCAAGGTCCCTCAGAATATCCTTGATAGGGCTAAGCTCCTGCATAAACTTGTCCTCGGTCAGGGGGAAGGCCACTAGTGTCTTGTCTTCGGTCCGTTCCGCTTTAACCGGACCTTGATTCCGCTGCTTTTTCGCGGCCTTGTTCGGAGAGGCAGGAGGGGTGTGCTGATCAGCCTGCTTCATATCGGCCTCCATCCTTCCAAAAGACACGCTATTCCCCAGGACCAATAAGAGGAACAACACTTCGTAGTGTAGGCAATCACCTCCGGTCACAATCTTGATAGCTAGCGATCGCTATTACCGAAAAGAAACCGTTAAAACGGCGATGAGAGGAGGGAGCTCCAAGCCAATGCAGCCGTCTAGACGGACACCATCACGTGACCTCATTCTTAATACTCATGTTTTCATTCATCATTGTTCTCTTTGTACAAATCTTGGGTAGCTTTATTTGGAAGTAAAAATACAGTACAGAACTGCTCTTTTTACTTGGAGGATTCACCATCAATTGATCCCCTCTGTGTTAAGTAATTTTCTTGGTAAACATGAACATACCTATAATTTAAGGTTAATTGACTGGATGCAAGGCCTGTTCCCCTTATACAGACCTCTTTGTGTCCAAGATCTTTTGCATGTCAAGTAGTGAAAATGTGGAACTCAGTCCCTACTGAAATAATAGAATCATGGAAGGAAATGAGAAATGAAAAGTGTGACCCACTGAGAATTGAACCAAGACCCCTGGCAATACTGTTGCAGTGCTCTAACCATTAAGCGATTGGCTCACGTGGTTCAATGTCATTTCAATGAATGGAAAATGGCGACCATGAAAATAGCACTGGCTTTATGACGAGTGGAATTAAGGTGATATTTTTTTGGTGGCTTTGCCCCCACACCTTCCTTTCTATAGATACCAACTCCAAGGTCGTAGCACCTCGGGGAGGAGGAAATGCAAAAATCACCTTTATTCCGCTCGCCATAAAGCTGGTGCTGTTTTCACAGTCACTGTTTTCCATTCATCAAATTGACGTGCTACCAGCTCACATGGTTAGCAGGCTTTACAGGTTTCCCCTTTGAACACACATTTCATTCTCCAGTGTTGTGAAACCTGCAACTAGGAAGGAGTCAGAATGACCACCAGACACTTTTCCTCCATGATTTAAAAATGCCAAACAGAAGCTAAGCTGCAGAGAGAATGAGTGTCTGGTGGTCATTCTGATGTGTTCCTAGTTACAGGTTTCACAACACTAGAGAAAGGAATGTGTGTTCAAAGGGAAAGCCAGTAATGCCTGCTAACCATGTGAGCCCATAGCTTAATTGTTAGAGTATTGGAATGGTATTGCCAGGTATCTGGGTTCCATTCCTAGTGGGTCACACTTTTCCTTTCTCATTTTGTTCAGTGATTTTAAAAATGCCAAGCAGAGGCTAAACTTCACAGAGGAGGAGTGTCTGGTGGTATTTTTTAATTATACAATGGCAAGAAAGAATCATGGTCTCTGACTGGTCAGTCTGGGACTGGACCCGTGATGTTATCCCAGCACAACATCATGGGTCTAGTCTCAGCAATGTGAACCCATTAGGATGAATATTAGTTACTCTTTTTTTTTTTTTTGCATCTTCTCTTAAGAAACAAAAATATTCTTCCACGCTAACAAAAACATTCTTCAAAATTATTTTTTTATTCTGTATAAAACAAGCCATTGTATAATAGCAATAATGCCCTCCAAGGTGTGTGTTGTGCTGGAATAACGCCATGCCTCAGGTATTGGATGCACTCAGCCTGTGGCCTCATGCCCAACCACCTGAGGCGTGACATTATCCCAGCACAGCACATACCCTGGAGGGCATTGTTGCTTAAATAACAGAGTGTAATTCTCATGTGTTATTTAAGAAAACATTACAAACATATGAAAAACACCATCAGAAAAAGGCCTTATGGTTTACCACGTCTGCTCTGTTGTGCAGCTAGCAGCCCCTGCCTCGCCCTCTCTCCCTTGACCCTCCCTCTTGCTCTGTCCCATCCCCTCTTGAATCCCCCCACTGTTCTACTGCCCATTACATCAGCTGGCAACATGTTCCACTTGGCCACCACCATCTCCTCATCTCTCTCTTGAACCTTCCTCCCTCCAGTTTCATATAATAGCCTCGGGTGTCCCTCCCCTCACTTAGTTTGAAAGTCCCTCCGTGTGAGACTTGCTTATCCCTGTCATGTACTTGCAGGTTTCAATCATATCCCTCTTCTCTCTCCTCTCTTCCAGGGAGTACATGTTCAACTCCCTCAGTCTGCTCTCATATGGTATGTCCCCCAGATCTTCAATCATCCTAGTCACCCTGCATTGCACCCCCTCCAGTAGCTTAATGTCCCTCTTCAGGTATGGGATCCAGAACTGTACGCAGTACTCCAGGTGTGGCCTAACTAGCGATCTGTACAGTGGCAGAATCACCTCACCTCTCCTCTCCTCTCCTCTCCTCTTCTCTTCTGGAGTATATATCCCTAGCAATACAACCCAGCATCCTGTTGGCCTTTGCAGCCACCTTTCTACACTGCGCTAAATTGTTCATTGAAATACAGAAACATATAAACATAGACTTTGATGGCAGATAAGGACTGCTTTGCCCACCTAGTCTGCCAATTTCCCTACCTACAGGATAAGCTGCATATCCCAGTTAACCAACAGCCTATTTCTTCTTACCCCCCCCACAAGAATTGCCTTATGGCTATCCCATGTATTCTTGAATTCTCCCACAGTTTTAGACCCCACAACCTCCTCAGGAAGGCTGTTCCATGCATCCACCACTCTCCCTGTGAAAAAATACTTCCTCACATTGCCCCTGACCCCCCCATCTTTGAATTGTGTCCCCTTGTTCTTGCATATCTCTTTTTCTGAAAGATGCTACCCTCTTGGACTTTGTTGATTCCACTGAGATACTTAAACATTTCTATCATGTCCCCCCTCTCCCTCCTTTCCTCAAGGGTATACATATTAAGCTCCTTTAGCCTCTCCTCGTATGGCTTCTCTTACAGACCCTGCACCATTTTAGTTGCCCTCCTCTGGACTGCCTCTATCCTGTCTATGTCCTTGCGGAGATGGGGTCTCCAGAACTGGACGCAGTACTCCAGATGGGGTCTCACCAACTGTCTGCACAGAGGGATAACAACTTCTTGTTTTCTGCTGGTGATGCCTCTCCCTATACATCCCAGTATACCGCCAGCCCTCCCTACTGCCTTCTCACATTGCTTGCTAACCTTAAGGTCATCTGATATGATTACCCCCAGGTCCCTTTCCATTTTTGTTATTGTTACTACCTCCCCCCATTGTGTAATCTTCCCCTGGGTTTTTGCCCCCATAATGAGCACCCCCAGATCCTTCTCCTCCTTAGTCACCCCCAGTTGCACACCTCACAGATGGTAGCTCCTCCCTTGGATTTTTAGCCCCAAAATGTAGCACCTTGCACATTTTGGCATTGAATCCCAGCTGCCAGGTGTCCAGCCAAGACTCCAGCCTTGACAGATCCTTCTGCTGCCCCTACCAGCCCCCCAGGTCATCTAACATCACTCCCATTTTGGTATCACCAGTAAACAGCCTGATTTTGCTCTTGATGCCCACGAAAATGTCCATGATGAATGCCCCAAACAGCACCAGTTCCAACACCGAGCCCTGTGGAACTCCACTTGTCACCACCCTTGAGGATGCTAGCTCCCCTCCTACCACTACACTGTATTGCTTCCCTGCAGCCAGTTCCCTACCTAGCCCATCATCTTTACCCCCGGCCCTGTGGCTTGTAGCTTACTTCCTTGTCTCCCATGCAGCACCAAGTCGAATGCCTTACTGAAGTCCAGGTACAGGACAGCCACTGTGTGGCCCTTGTCAAGTTGTCTAGTTATCTAATCATAGTACTCCACCAGGTTGGTCTGGCATGATCTGCCAGTGACAAAGTCATGCTGTTTACTATCCTGTAGTCCATTGGTCTCCAGAAGGGTCACCAGTCTCTCCTTCAGGATTGCCTCCATCAGCTTTCTCACGATGGATGTGAGGCTCACAAGTCTGTAGTTCCGTAGTTCATTTTTGGGACCACTTTTGTGAAGAGGTACCATGTCAGCCATTCTCCAATCCTGTGGTACACACCCTGAATATAGTGAGGCATTGAATAGGTCTGCCAGAGGCTCCCACAAGTTCCACTGCCAGTTCCTTTGGCACCCTGGGATGAATGCCATCTGGCCTCGGTGACTTGTCCACCCTCAATCCCTCCAGCACTATTTCCTCTGTGATTTCCCCATCTGTAATGCTCCCTTTCTCCTTATCTGCCTTCATTGCCCCGGGTACCCCCTTTCCTTAGTAAAAACTGAGCAGAAGTAGTTATTTAGCACTTCTGCCACCCCCCCCCAGCTTCCACCCATTCCCCATCACTCTGTAACCCTCTTGTTCCCAGGGGTTACTAGAATCCCACTTAGAATTCGTGGCAGGTAGGGAGAGGCAGCTAGTGAAATGCCAGTTAAATGGATTCACATTGTCCCACTCTGTTTTTCAGTCTCAGCTGAGCTGGAGTGATGATGTCACTTTAGAATTGTCACAGCAGCATAAACCACACTGGAATGCTAGCTGGGGAGTTAGCTGTAGAATGCTAAGTTAGAGTTCAGTAGTCTGTAGAGGGGAGAGCCAGGAGAAGGCTGCAGTAGGCAGCTCCTCAGTTTTTAGTTCTGACAGAGAGCTACCTCTGTAGTTTGTTCTCGCCCTAGAAGAGGAACATGGAAGACAGAGATTGAAGTGGTGGAAACTGTTCCAAGAGGGTTTTCCAGTGCCCCATCCCCAGAGGGATGGGGGGGGATTCCAGGATTCAGGGGCAATCCCCTGGTCCATGCCTGGACTGTGATGAAGCCACCTGAGATTCATCTGCTTTGTGAGTACCCGAGACTTTTGTGTGGAAATGCCCTGGGGCACCTGCATTCCTGTTGTGAGTTTTTCTCTGACAAAGGGACTCTGTCTCCAAGACTGTTTCTGTTTAAAAGTATCTGCCTACTATGGGGTCCAGAGAGTGACTTACCAAGTACAGAACTTTTATTTCATGTCTGATTTAAAAGTGCCTGCTAAAGTTGGGATCTAGTAAAAAGACATTGCCAATTACAGAACTTTTAACTTCATGACAACTCAGAGGTGTGTAATGTAGTATGTTAAATGTGAATGACATTTCAAGATGGCATCTACAAGTTTTCTTTAAAGGGTGTTATTAACCAGATCACTGACCATGTATAAATTTAGAAGCAAAAGGTGGGAGACCCCCCCCGGTCTGGAGCAACCGGTTTACCTCTTCGGGTTCAGTTTGGGCACCTGTGTTTTCTCTCAGTGCATTTGGCCAGTACCTGAAGAATATAGTTTACCCATACGTGGGTTGGATTTTCTGTGAGCCTGTATGTGGTCTTTGGTGGCTGAGGGTGCCACCAGTAATTCCTCATGAAATATGGGAAAGTCTCCTAGTATTGGCCGAGGGTGCCTAGTCAAGGGAAGTGCACCAGTTCTGGCCATGTGTGCCAATCTCCATTCAGAACCAGAGAGTGTTCACTGTTTCCATTTTAAGAACCTTAGGGTTCATTGTGTGTGTTCTCTGTACCTCAGTAATCTGCATTACCAGTAGAAGTAGCCCTGTGGGGGTCCATCTTTGCTTTGTGATTATTCTCTGTGTATGTGAATAAAAGCCACACTCTAGAATCCCAACCTGGTTTGGACAGTACTGTTAGTGCTTCAACTGTGTCTGGATTTACTTGAGTGCCCCTGACCAGAAGTACAAACCTAGCATAATTGTAAGTAAACATTTTCTCCCAGGGACCCAGGTGGATGGGCATGGTACATGGTCCCCCCAGGTGTGAGTTAGGTAGTTGCCACACTTGGTTTGCCTGTCTGAGGATGGCAGGCTCCGAAGTAGAAGTATTGGTAAACTGAACTGTTGTAGTGACGACCCCCCATCCCTCTCGTTGGCACCATGTGTGAGAGGAGCAGCCCTGCTAGTTGAACAAGGGGGGGGCCGGTGGTAGGAGGTTACAAAATGGAGGCACCGCTGAGGAAGTGTTTGGAATTTTTGGAGAAAACAAGAGATATTTGCTCAGGTTGTGGCTAGCGTTTTGTCTCTCTGGCAGTTGGTAGCCCCCAAAAATCAAAGCTTTGTGCATAAGGTACTTGCCAGAGTAGTGCCATTCATATGTGCTGTTGTGTGCCTGCTGTTCATGTGCTACTGTGATTGTGCCAACATTTACCAAGGAGCTGTAAAGCCAGATTGTGTGTACCCCTTGTCCTGCATCAAAAAGAACGTTTGCCAGTTTGAATTTTCAAGTTGTGATAGGAAAAAGTATTGAGAACTGTGGGAAACAAAAAGACAGTTGTGCCCTGAAAGTTTAAAATACTTGCTGTGTGAACTGGGGGAGTCGCTATAGAAATGGGTGCCCTGTCCAGAAGTACAAACCTAGCATAATTGTGAGCAAACGTTTTCTCCCAGGCACCCAGGTTGATGGCCATGGTAAATGGACCCCCCAGGTGTGAGCCAGGTAGTTGCCACACTTGGTTTGCCTGTCTGAGGATGGCAAGGTCCGAAGTAGAAGTATTGGTAAACTGAACTGTTGTAGTGACAGCCCCCATTCCTCTCGGTGCCATGTGTGAAGAGCAGCCCTGCTACTTGAACAAGGGGGACCAGTGGGGGGATGTTACAACTCTTAACCCTTACAATATTGTCCTTACAGACCTTTTTCTCCCTGATGTACCCAAAGAATTCCTTCTCTCCCTCCTTAATGCCCTGCACCAGCCTGAGCTCTCTTGCTGCCTTTGCTGCCATTACTGCCCTCATCAGCTCCTTCACGTCCTTCAGGTACTCCTCCCTGTCCTCCCCCCTTCCTGTCCTCTTATGCCTCCTAAAGGTGGATCTTTTCCTCTTTATCTTTTCCATGACTACATTGGTCACCCAGCTAGGTTTCTTTGCCCTCGCCCTCTTACTCCTTGTCTTGATGCCGGTCTTAGTTGCCTCTGCTATTCCAATCTTTATGATCTCCCACCTCTAGTTAATGTCCATACTAGGGTCAATCTTGGCCACATACTCCCTCACTATTTCCCCCATCCTCCAGGATTTGGCCCTCCTGATGTCCAAAACCCTTGTGTCTGACACTACTACTTCCCTGCCCAAGTCCATTGTGAACCATACTGACTGGCGGTCGCTCCCCGACAGAGGCTCATCCACCCTTAGTTCCCTCACAAACTCCTCATTAGTCAGCACTAGGTCAAGGATGCTCTATAACCTAGTTGGTTTGCTGATCAACTGCACCAGGAAGTTGTCCTGGAAGGCATCAAGTACTACCTGCTCCCAACTATTATTTGTAGCCGGGGTAATCCAGTCCACTCCTGGTAGGCTGAAGTCTCCCACTATCACCACGTGCCCCTTACCACAGACCCTCCTGATCTCTCCCACTAATTCTCTGTCTAATTCTTCAGTCTGGAAGGGAGGTCTGTAAACCACTCCCATTCTGACAGTCCTATTTCTTGAGTCCTGGACCTGGATGTGAAGAGGCTCTCACTTCAGGTTGTATACCAGATAATTAAGGGACTTCTAATGCATAGGAACCGATCAGATTGTTACCTTTACTTTGTCCTTTTATATAATAATGAATCCAAGGACATCTTAAATGGGTGTTTACTCACCTGGTAAAGGTGATTGTATTGATTGACATCCATGGCACTCCAGACCTTACATCATGGGTTTTAGACCACCTGATAGGCTAATGATGCACATGACCTAGGATCAAATTTCTAGACCCCAGGTCCCAGAAGCCCCTGCTCTCCTGTTCGAATCTTCCATAGCTGAAAAGTAAGGTTAGTAATACGATAATATGCTTTGAGATAAACACACACTCACACTGAGATGCCTTCTGAATATGGCCGGTAAGACCCATTTTATTTACCTACTGATACAATACTAATACTCAGCCTGCTAATGGCCAACAGGGGACATCTTAGATGTCAGTATTTCACTAGCAATGGTCCCCTATTCTCTTGATATTGTTCGGACATACTCCTAGTCACTCTGATTGCTCTGTCAGGTGGGCTGTGGAGTGCCATGGATGTCAACCAACACAATCACCTTTACCAGGTGAGTAAACACCCATTGTGTTGGGTTGACCATCCATGGAACTCCAGACCTTACATCATGGGTTGATAAGAAGCAGTACTGTACCCAACTCGGGTGGGACAGAGTGATCTAAGAGTGAGAGGGGTGTGAGCTGGCCGCCGAGAGAACCTGAGTGGCAAATGGGGCCTTTAGTTTGTACAGGAGGTCCAATCTATAGTGCCTGACAAAGGTATGGATGGAGGTCCAAGTAGCTGCCTTGCAAATGTCCTCCGTAGCCACGTTGGCCCTCTCTGCCCAGGAGGTGGACACAGCCCTAGTAGAGTGAGCCCTAATACCCTCTGGGGGCATTAGATCTTTCACCTTGTAAGCCTCCTGAATGGTTCTCTTGAGCCAGCCTGCTATAGTGGTCTTGGAAGCAGCATCTTGGACTCATTGTCTGCTTACTATAATTTTAACCATAATACTCTTCTGGCCCAGTTTGTTAGGGCTATGACCCTGGCATTCAATTTCACAGTGTCTATTGTCATATCCGCCAGGTACTTAGCAGCGTCCAGTGTTCATTCTAATAGTTTGGCCTCCCTGGTCTTGGGAGCTGCTTTGTCTAGGAGCTCCTCAAGCCAGCATATTTGGGCTTGTGCTGTGTAGACAGCATTAGTTGAAGCCTTGGCAGCTGTGCCCTCTATCTCAAACAGCTTCTTCAACATGTCCTCCACCTTTTTATTAGCTGGGTCCTTCAATGATATAGCACCGCATGGTAGGACCATTTTCTTGCTGAGTGCAGCAACTTGGGGGTCAATCACGGGTGCAGTGCACCAGGCGCAGGCCTTGTCTTCCTGGACCAGATACATACGGTCTAGGTTTCTCTTGTCTGACATTATACCCAGTTCTGTAGACTCCCACTCTCTTTAATGAATATGTCATCAATTGCCAGACAGACTGGGAAGGTTTCCTTGGTGGCCTTCCTTTGCTGAATCATGGGATCAAGCTTCGACTCAGGTTGGCCCTCCTCGTGCTCGAACCCCATAGTGGTCTTAATTATCCTCATAAGACCTGGGATCAAATCAAAAGAGCACAGTTTGGACATGAGAGATGGGACGGACTGTGTTTCCATCTCTTCTTCATCGGACGGTATGGGTTCCTTGTCCTCGAGGGCTTCCTTATGCCCGGCATTGTCTTCATTGTCAGGTTCTGGGGAGCTTGGGGGTGGGTCAACCAGGTCCGCAAGGATCCCTGATGCCCCCCCCAGCTCTGGTTGTGGTTTCAGGGTTGGTGCCAACCTGGGATTCGTCATGGCCTCCAACCTCTCCATGATCTTTAACATAAAGTTTTGCTGACTCTCCATCATGGCCACTGCTGCTTGCTGGTTCTGTAGGAGAATGGTTCCTGGATCCATCCAAGTGTTTCCGCTGGGTCCAGAGGTATCAGATCCCATCACTGGAGATTGCTCCAGAGATGATTAGTCCTCATTATGAATGCATGCGGGGCATAGAGGCCCTGTGTTATGGGGCATCAGGGTGGTGCTACATGTAGTGTACTTCCTCGCTTTCACCATCTGGGGAGAAAGAGAGAGAAAAGGTGGAGGTTAGGGAAAGAGAAATGGTGGGCCTCCAGAAGAGAAACTGGATGCTGCCAACAAAACAACAATGCATCATCTACTGACTGTGTAGTGACCAGAACACAAATCCTGTGACATGCCAGGTATCAGTTTGATTCATCCTTCTCACCCCTCCCCAGCACAACCTGGTGTTGAGCAGGCAAGGTAATACTCATTCCCCTTCAAGATGGTGGCCAGAAATTCAAACAATGGAGGGATAACAATCCCACTCAGAGAGAAGAGAACATCTCCTATTCTACCCCGTCAGAGGGCCGCTATGGTGAGGTGCCCCCAGACGGAAGGGAAAATGGAGGATTGCAGAAAACGTGATCATGAGAGTGAATGGGGGACCCAGTCAGGTAGGCCGCTGAGGAAGGGGCCTAGCCTGGAGACTCTCCCCCAAAAGCAATGCTCCATGTTCCACCCACAGCCTAGTGGTCTCCACTTGGGAGGTGAGATGATCATGGCCCGTGGGGGAACCTTTCCACTGAATCACACATTCTTTCTTTAGTAGGACCCCTGTGCTTATGAGAACACTTTCTGTTGTAGTGAGCTTAACCTGTTCCCTCTAGATATGGCATGAAGGACTCGAGGCCTGTACCTGAATTAGAGCTTCTCCTCTTCCTCCCCTCCTCATCTAGGGCCCGCCCTGGATGATCAGCTGCCAGGCTAAAAGTAGGATTCCCTGGTGAGCTGCACCTCTTGATTCTCTCCCTGACTCCTCTTGTTGCTCTAGTCGCATGGGGGCAGAAGTGGTCACCATGTTTAGGGCTGGATAGCTGCCGGAGGGAGGGCGAGAGAAGTGAGGAGGTCTGACCACGGAGACAAGGCCAATTCCAAATCAGCTGCACGCTATTTGGGGAGGCTGCCCGAGAAGTGTGAGTGCTTTGAGCAAGATGCATGGCACAGGAAACAGCGGGCCGCCATGGAATGGAGGTTAGGGCCATAAGACCCCGACAAGCTGAATTCAGCTGAAATAGCTGGCCTGGAGCGAGTGGTGGGGGGGTCATAATGACCACGCAGTCCTTGGCATGCTCCATCGGCCTATGGAGCTACTCTGGCCAGCCGTGCTGATGAAGCAAGCGGCTGACACTAGTACCATACCAAAAACCAAGGAAAACATGCAGAGACCTCCAGATAGATAGATACGCTTGGCTCACAGAAGAAATCAACGTATTGCTGTGCTCTCTGGGCTGCGGGCAACAGGCATAGGCAGGCCTGTTCCTTGCTAGGCCCCCAAGAAAAACTCTTTCAACAGGAGGAATAACCAATCAAAGTGGCAGAAAAAAGGCAGAGATCACATTAAATAAAAACAGTAGTATAGAGTTCATATATCTCATCAAATATTAAATTTCAGCTAGTCAGCGTGTGCCACGTTATTTGAAAGGTGGGCGTGGCCTAAAATGGACCAATCAGAACCGTCCCTGTATTGCGCAGGACATCCCGGCTTAAACGCAGGGTGTCCCATGTCAAACACAGGAAGTGACATATGAAATGCAGGAAATGACATATTCTCGAACCCAGAAATGACACATCATTCCTGTTCTACATCCCTACGTCCTTCCTCCTCCATCTCCATTCCTCTGTGAATCTCCATGACACCATTCTAGCTTGAACCCTCCTTTCTGTATCCCCTACAGCCTCTGTGACACCATCCTAGCACTAACACAAGTCCCTCTCTGTCCCTTTGAACTGCAACCACCCCATCCTAGCTCGAACCTGAGTCCCTTCTCCATCCCCTTGAACCTCTGTGACACCATCCTAGCATGCATCCTCCTCCCTCCTCCCTCCATCCCCTGCAGCCTCTGTGATACCATCCTAGCTCAAACTGGAGTCCCTCCTCCATCCACTCAAACCTGTGTGACACTGTCCTGACTCAAACCTCTCCCACTCCATCACAGTTTGAAACCGAGTCCCTCTTCCATCCCCTTGGACTGGTGTAACACCGACCTGGCTTGAACCCGAGTCTGTCCACTTGAGCCTCTATCACCCTGTCGTAGCTCAAGCCCAAGACTCTCACCATCTACCACTTTGTCCTAACCACCTATCTTGCACCCCATTACCTAGCTTGAACTAGAATCTCTCTCCCCTCCTCTCACCATGCCCCATCATCACGTACCTTGCACCCATCACCTACCTTGTCCTCCCTCAACCTCCCCCTGTCAGTCTATGGGATAACTGCAGAGTGCCCTTTTACTCAGGGATTTTTTTTTTTTGGGTGAAATGTGCTTTGAAGTTCAAAGGACAGTGTGCCGTAAGAACATTTTATCTTTATTATGTAAGAAAGTTATTGTAATACAATGCATGTAACTATTTATGAAAAGCAGAGACCTAGCTCGAACACCAGTCCCTTATCTCTTCCCACCTTAGTCCAACACCTACCTTGCTCCGTCACCTACCTTACCCTCCCTCAACCTCCCCCCATTAAACTGAGCGATAACTGCAGGGTGCCTTTTTACTCAGGGGATATTTTTTGTGAAATGTGCTTTGAAGCTCAGAGAACTGTAACAATATTCTGTCTTTATTATGTAAGAAAGTTATTTTAATATAATGCATTTAAGTATTTATGAAAATTTTTTTATTGAGAAAAAGAAAATGAGTTCTAATTTTAAAAGTAGAGCGTGTGTGTGTGTGTGTGTACACACCCATGCATGTGTGTGTGTCCAGTGTTGAAGCTGATGTTTCAAGGGTTTGTAGTCTAAGTAGACTGTTTCAAATGCCAAAGTCTGATTTAAAAACATACATGCATACTCTCTAAATTCCTTTTTTTTTTTTCAAGCTTAAAAATAATGGAATAGTATCATATTGTGTGATCAGAAACTAAATATATTTTTCTATTTCCTTTGAAAAAGATCACTTACAAGATATCTTATCAAAAGCACATATTTCTATTAAATATATACTAATGTTACTAGTGAAAAGTATTCAAGAAGGCTTTATCCTCTCTGCATTTCCTGTAAGAACATTTTTGCTGTATAAAACATTTCTGTTAAAAGAATGCATTTTAAATATTTCTGATAAGCAGAGGTTTATTTTTAATTCGAAAAAGAAAATGAGTTCCAACTTTAAAAGTAGAGTGAGTGTGTGTGTGTGCGCGTGTGCGTGTCCAGCGCTGAAGATCATTTTACAAGGGGTGCTTATTCCAAGTAGAATGCTTCAAATTCTAAAGACTGATTATAAAGCAGACATAGACTCTACATACTTTTACTCTTAAGCTTAAAACACAATGCATCAGAATTCTGGTATTTCGATGTCAAAAACTAAATATGTTTTCCTATTTCCTTTGAAAAAGATCATCTGCAAGATCACTGCTTATCAAAAGCAGATATTTCTATTAAATATATATTAGTGTTACTGGTGAAAGTATTTAAGAGGGTTTTAACCTCCATGCGTTTCCTGTAACATTTTATTTTTACTATGTAAAAAATTGCTGTCAAAAGAATGCATTTTAAATATTTATGATGAGCAGAGGATTATTTTTAATTAGAAAATGATAATGAGTTCTAACTTTAAAAGCAGAGACAGAAACTGTGTGTGTGTGTGTGTGTGTGTGTGTGTGTGTGTGTGTGTGTGTGTGTCCAGTGTTGAAGCTGATGTTTCAAGGGTTTGTAGTCTAAGTAGACTGCTTCAAATGCTAAAGTCTGATTTAAAAATATACATGCATACTCTCAGCATTCCTTTTTTCAAGGTTAAAAATAATGGAACAGTATTTTGATATTTTGTGATCAGAAACTAAATATATTTTTTTTATTTCCTTTGAAAAAGATAATTTACAAGATAGCTTGTTATCAAAAGCACATATTTCTAGTAAATATATACTGTTACTGGTGAAAATGATTCAAGAGGGTTTTATCCTCTATGCATTTCCTGTAAGAACATTTTATTTTTGCTATATAAAAAAATTCTGTTAAAAGAATGCATTTTAAATATTTATGATAAGCAAAGGTTTATTTTTAATTAGAAAAAAAATGAGTTCTAACTTTAAAAACAAAGACAGAACCTGTGTGTGTCCCCAGAGCTGGAGCTGCTTAGACAAGCCTCCCTAATATAAGTAGAATTCTTCAAATCCTAAAGTCTGAATAAAAAATTGACATATTTCTCTACGTACCTTTTCCTTTTAAACTTAAAACAGATTGCATCAGAATTTTGGTATTTTTATGTCAGAAACTAAATATATTTTTCTATTTCTTTTGAAAAAGACAGTTTACAAGATAACTGGTTATCAAAAGCACATATTTCTATTAAATATATACTTATGGTAGTGGTGAAGGTATTCAAGATGGTTCTAACCTCCAGAAAGCAATGACGCCTGCTCTGCAGCACCAATTTAAAAATGAAAAACCTGTTCAATTACTTTCTAAACTGTTTTACACTCTTTCAGAAATCTAGAAAAAAAATGCCCTGCCCAGCATTACAGTATAAGAAAATCAAATGCTAGGCATTCTATGTAACATAAGATAGAATAGCAGCTATTGAATGAATGGGACCCTTCTTCATAAAAGAGTATAGCACCCTCTTTTACAAAGCTTGAGCTCATCCCATGTGATCGTTGTCACAGATTCACTCAGCAGGTCAGGCCCTCTACTCCCAAAGTGCCAACCTCTGAGCGCAGTCTTGTGAACAGTATAACAGACAAGGTAACCCTCTTGTCTGTTTTTGTGAGTTCGGATCAACCTTTGGTCTCAATTCTGGAGGGATTCAAACTGTTAACCTCTTGCTAGCATACCCAATGAACAGGCTCAGATATATCTGTCTTGGTTCCAGGAGTTACTGGCAAATCTGAGAATGGAAAAGACAATTGCTAGTCTACATGATCAATCTCAGAAATTTCATAAAGTTTGGGGTCCGCTTGTAACATTGTATGCACTCCAAACGCCATGAAAGTTTTCTGTTTCCAATTGGTAGCTTACCCTGTGTGAAAGAAAGGGAAAAGGGAGGGAGGGGTGGGGGAGGGAGAGTTGATCTATTTCCTGATACATATTATTGTCTCATTTGTATGTATGCTTTTTTGGATCTTCTCTCTGTAACTGTTTAAAAATGAATAAAAATTTGAATCACAAAAAAAAAGATATATCTGTCTTCAGGGGGCCAGATATCTTTGCCTACGGGCACCTAACCAGGTATTCAGAGATGAACCCTTAAAACTCAATAAAGACCTCAGATTTAAAATGCATCTGTTTCCAGTTTGGTACCACCATACAAGCTATATGTCTGCTGAACCATAAATATTTCTAAGCAAAAGAAAGCAATTCAAAGACAGACCAGGTTTGCTCTAAAATTAGAGTTTTTACTAAAATATATAATATGTCAAACATACAATACGGAACTCTTATAACACAAGACATACATATCTTTAAACAAAACAAGGTTTAAAACAATGAAGTTCCTACAACTATATTTAGCTTTTGTCTAGCTTTCTAAACACCTGTTTTTAGTGTTCAGATGTTTCCTTAGTCAGTGTCAGATACAAAAGCCACTCTATAGGGAAAGAGAATAATCTTTTCAAGCAGTATTGGCCAGCCCCTTTTGGATGAAGTCATCCAGCCCCTCCTCTGGTCAAATATCTAACAAATATATATGTTTATACAACCACAGGATGTAATTTTATTAATCTATACTATACAGCTATACATGATGTATTAATTCTGCAACCTTAGCATAACTCAAGTTTCAATTACACCTCTTTTGATCTCATGCTGTACCCTCTTCACACAGGCTTCATAGGGTCATTTACAACCTTACACCTATATGTAGCATCCTAGCTTCCCTTATTTAAACGTCATAAACCTAGTTTATGATTTATCTCTTAACAAAATTAACTTAACAACTCTGTAATTAGCTCAGAGAAACATGATCCTTAATAAAAGTTTCCCAGTAACACATTGTCTCTAAAAAGACTGAGTGTGTGATACAATGCTGTTGGCAGTTCTCTTGGCCTGCATCTGTCAGCTAAAATCTGGGGGGCATGAGGGAGATCATTCCTAGAGCATTTGAATTTTCAGCAGAGACATTAATACATTTTATATTAAAAAAATATAATACAGCACTCAGAACTGGCTGTCTACGTCACAATCATCACATAGCGTGAGTACATACAGCATAGGCTCATTCAGTTAGCCAAAAGTCCAGAGGTTCACAGAAGTTTTGAGAGCTTTATTAATATTACTATAACCAGCTGGAGTGATTTCTGAAGATTTGATGGGTCATCTGTCTGACAGTGGCATGATGGAAGCTGTTGTAACAATACCATCACTACAAGGTATTTATTTCAGCTGAAAATGTTTAAAATTTATGGACATAGATGCTTTTAGTGTAAGCAAAAGGCAGCCAATTTTTGTCTGATTTGTAGTGTGTTTGTTAGATAAACTACAATGTTATGAATCTATTAATGTCATCGGGCTTACTACATATTGTTGACTGAAATGGTGTGGAGCATCTTTCTTTGTGGAGGTTGCAAGCACATATTTTTAGCTTGTGTTTTGGTGGGGAAGTGGGGCTTACTAGGGGTACATGTCCTGTCCTCCACATGTTTTCATCTTGACATTTGTGCATCTGGGAAAAATGATGTGTGTATGTGTGCTCTTGCATACGCGCATGCATGTGTTTTTGTGAGTGCATCTCCAATGAGCACTTCGCAGTGATAACATGTTTTCTGATTTGCTCAGCACTCCAAGAATGACAGTCTGTTAGTGGAAGTTGTAAAATTACAAACAATAATGTGAAATAGAAAAATAAAATTGTTTGATTAGTCTACAGGCATTTTGAGTATTTATCCTATTTTATTATATTCTGGAGTTGCTTAATCATTATATTCCTAGGCGAGTAGGTGGGAAAGTCTGGTGCTTCATTGATGCATTGTGATATTCTTGTGCTTCACAGATGATAATTTTTGTAACATAGTACTACCGTCTTATGGTTCAGTCCCCCCCTCATCTGTTGATATCAAGTATAGGGATCTTAGGAGAGATCACTTAAGTTATAGAAGGCACTGATCTGAGGTAACATGGTGACATAGTAACCTAGTATTTAATGGCAGATAAGGACTACTAGGCCCCACCCAGTCTTCCCTTATTCCATGCCTGCATCAGTGGTCAATGACCCTACTTGGTCATTGGCTTTAGCCCTTACTACCCACCTCTAGGGTTCCCTTGTGCCTATCCCATGCATATTTGAATCCCTCCACTGTGCTGGCTCCCACTACTTCTTGGTGTAGATTTTGATCTTGCCAGAGTTCCAGAGGACCATTACAAAATTTACTTTTCTTTACGTCTTTCCTATCTCCATCTTTATGCATATGTTTGTCACTGTTGCAGGGATAGAAGTTGGCAACAGTAGTACACTGGCCAATTGCAGTCCAAGATTGTATTGGGCATGTAAAATGTTCCTCTAATTAGCCCTGTGTCTTAGTGCTGGAGGATGAAACATTTCAATAAGTATAGAAGTTGGGCCATTAGATTTTTTCCATTGGTAGCCCTTCTGGGCAGTTGCTGTAAAACTTAATTTTGACCCCTGCTGTTCTCAAATCTAAGCTTTCTCAGTGAAATCCCCAGAACACTATTTGATAGCAAAGAAACAACTTACTGAAAAAAACATTTTTGTTCCTGTAGCAGGTAAACCATTCAAAGAATTTCAGGGCTCATAAAAGCTATTTGTAAGCAGAGTGGCCTGCAAAGTAGCCAAAGGAACAGAAAAAAATCAATGCAAGCGTTCCACTTATCACCACTATCACAGTTTTTGATTAAAATCTGGAGACAATGCAGTCCTGTAGTTAGGGGGCAGCGTTTTGAATCTGAAACCCTGGTTTGAATCCCAACACCTGCCACCTTGCTTTGCACAACCCTGAACAAGCTGCGCAACCTCCCAGAGCTTAAGATCCCTGTAAACTCACTCTGTATCTAAACCATTAGATCTCAGACTTTGTCACAGTCAACCCCCTCCAAGCCATGGAAACTATCTTGAGCCTACACCAAATGTTGAAATTATCTTGGGCTTCCCCATAGAAAAATGGCACACTTTATCATAAAGAGAAACTCATTTTATTCAATTTATTTTACCCCCCCAACTTGTTTCCCCCCCTCCCCAGGCAAGCCTAGTTACTCCACTATTTTGACTTTCAAACTGTTGTTACACCTTACTGAAATACCATCTTGGGTCAGACTACTTTCTCTGTCCATTCCCACTGTCTGAAATAACCTTACTACTTAAATATGCCTCTCCCTCTCTTACTCTGGTTTTAAGCAACGTCTAAGGTATTCTTTTGGTCCCTCATGCTATTGTTCATAGTACTGTACCCCTCTGCTTAACCCTTGGTATTTGGACTGTTCTGCCACACATCTAATTGGTCAGTTGTACATCTCATTATTTGCTCAGTGTTCCCTTTTTCTTTGCACTTTTGTTCATTTTGTATTGATTTACTGTTCTGCAGTAACTTTTTGATTTGTAGTCACTCCCTACCCTTCCCTTGGTAATCCTGTAATGAGCCTTGGCTCAGTGTACCTGTCCTGGTCACCAATTTGTAAGTAAATACATATATTCACCTACTATTATCCTCTTTTAGTTTGCATCTTCCCTTCACACAAAAAAGGTAAAATTCAAAAGCTAAATACAGTACTTTTTCAGACTTGCTTGAGCCTCCCCTTGAACAGGTTGCGGCTTCACCATTTGCGAAACCCTAATCTAAACTGCTTTAATCTCCCTGTGAACGTGAAATGGCAGTAGAAGTTCTCTTCTGTGTCTCTGACTGTAAGTCACTTTGGAACATTGTGTGTATGAAAGACACTATTTTAAATGTCATTGCTTTCCTGTAATTACCTACCTCTCCTTCATTGTTCCCCTCTGCCCTTTCTTCTGTTCTATTTTCCACTGTTTTACCCCCTTCTAACCCTCCCTAGGCATGCCTATAGCACCAGCCGGGTTCATCGAGTAGTGTTCATACCCTTGGGATTCTGCTTCTGTGGATAAGGCTTGCCTCCCCCCCCTCCCTCACTACCTCTTCTCTCCTCTTCAGTTTTTCTCCTGCCACAATTTCATACCACCCCCTCACTTACCCTCTCTCTTCCCAAACTCCCTTCACCCTTTCCTCAGCTTAGTATTCCCACCTTTCATCTACCTGTATTTCAGTCCACCAAACTATTCCTCTCCCCTTCTACCAACCCTGCCAATCCCTTTACATAGTATGCATCCCAGAGGGGTGAAGGCTCATTCTGACTCTCATCCGAGCCCCACTCCCATCTCCCCCTATTCCTACAAAGTCCTTACATCCAACCTCTAAGTTTTATTAAAGCAAAATGCATCTGTGTAAGTGTTTTATGTGCATGTATAAGTTTATGAATATGAATATTGAAGTAAGGGTGTGTGTATATGAATATAATGTGTGTGTGTGTGTGTGTAAATGAATATATGTATAGGACTATATCTGATAGCAAGTGCTGCATCTCTATTACTCAAAATGTTTGGTATAGCCTAAATGTAAAATGTTTTATGTTCAGACTTAGCCTTTTGCATATCTGTAGACTAAGACTTTTTTTATATTTTTATTTTGCATCTGTAGTCTATATTGTATCTCCTTTTCCCCTTTCCCCCAGGATGCATCTGGAAATGAGCTATTGCAGCACAGTCTGCCTTTTCTGGTGAAACTTTTCAAATAAATAAATAATCTTTCTTTCCTAACAGAGTTTCATAGTAAGCATGATGCATTAAAAGCAGAATCAACCTTCTGTATCTTTAATACCAGTGCAAGGTTTTTTAGTGCAAGCCTGATGAGTAGTGGACAGAGTAGCTTGCCTTTTTCATGGTGTGTGTGTGTGTGTGTGTGTGTGTGTGTGTGTGTGTGTGTGTCCAGCACTGAAGCCTGCAGTACCTATGTAAAACCGAAAAACCAGTAAACTGGTTCATGGAGACTTTTATACTCTGAGAAACTTAAGAAAATTCATATTAAAAGTTCCAATTAAAAATGCCCTGCCCAACATTACAGTATAAGAAAATCACATGCTAGTCATTCTATACATCACAAGAGATGACGTAACTATATTCATCAATGGGGGCTGCCTTCTAGAAACCTTGTGCCTATCCATGTGATGGTCACATAAAGGATAGATGATATTAATAGACGCCTTCTATACATTCTGATGTGTGTTAGTGTGTTGCTTGTCATAAGAGATGACATCACCATACAGGATCAATGGGGGACACTCTTGTACATATCACAAGACAGGACATCAGTAATCTTTATCAATGGGGTCTGTCTTCTAGAAACCTTGTGCCCATCCATATGATGGTCACATAAAGGATAAATGATATTAATAGACTCCTGCTATACATTCTGATGTGTGTTAGTGTGTTGCTTGTCATAAGAGATGACATCACCATACAGAATCAGTGGGGGACTCTCTTGTATGTTTCACAAGATAGGACATCAATAATATTTATCAAAGGGGGCTGTCTTCTAGAAACTTTGTGCTTACCCCATCTGATGGTCACATAGCGTGAGTTCATCTGGCAGGGGTCTTATATACAGTTGGGGTCCCAAAGGCCACAAATTCAGGGTTTTGAAAACTTTATGATCATGAACAGCTGGTACTGAGCACTATAAGATGAACTGTTTAGCTAACAAATACCACTGCTTTAAGCTCTCCTTTTTTATGTTGCTTGCACGCATGTGCAAGAAACATAGTGCCATCATCTGAGTTTTCGGAGGTGTGGCACCCGTCTTCCAATGTAGTCAGTGTGTTTGCAGGTGTGGCCCCAGTTCCCCAATCACTGCTGCAGCTGTCCATGACAGAAGTTGAAAATGCAGTGGTCGTACAGTTGAAAGGGAGAGCTCCACTTCAGTGAGCAGAGCTCCCCCATCCACACACGCACACTTCGTGCTCATATGCCTTCCACCTCCCCCAACACTGTACGGCCGACGGGGTGCCCAATCCCTGCTGGCTCACTCACCTCCTAAAGAAGAGGTGCCATGCTGGGAGCCCACCCAGCATGGCAAATGTTTATGGCCGATGGGGTGCCCAATCCCCTGTCAGCTGCATGCCCCCAAAGATCCAGGTGCCACGCTGGGAGCCCACCCCAGAGTGGCAAATGATGTTATGGCCAATGGGGTGTCCAACCTCATCGGCTCCAGCCCCCAACAGTTTTCAGCTGCCACGCTGGGAGCCCACCCAGCGTGGCAAACGCCCCTTGTAGGCTTATTAAAAAAACTGTAAATAACAAAACTGTCCCTTGGCGCTCTCTGGCCCCCTCCACAACCTGCACCCACCCACTGCGCAATCTGCCTCCTCACCCCATACTTACCTCCGGACCTCGCGCGATGATCTTCGGTGGACCGGGAACACGTCTGCACTCTTTAAAGCTGATGCATAACTGAGGAAATGCCAGTAAGCTGTATAATGGGATAGATAGGGTTTTTTCAACTTTGCTGCATATCTCTGGCATTTTTTGGAATTTTGACACCAAATTTTCAACATGGGGTTTTTGGGACCCCTCCTCATGAATTCTCTCACTGTCATGGTGTTAATTGGGCCCGAAGGGTGATTTCGCAGTCACTGTGCAAAATCACCTTTCAAGACCCATTAACAAAATGACAGTGCCAGTTTTCATAAGGTGGGCTCTCAAAAAGCCTATGTTGCAAATTTGGTGAAAAAATTCTTAAAAATGACTGTTTTACGAGCGTTCGTGGCGCAGTTCCTACACACTGCAGTTTGCGTAATTTTTATATTTGCACCGGATTTCAACATTGCCATTTACCACATCTCCTTATGAGCAGTACAGCTGTCATTTTTCACATCTCACCCAAAATGTGTTTCCGAGCATGTAGCGCACAATGGTGCATTCGGTGTGCGAAATCAATGTATGGGACACATTAAGAAAATCACAGTGACACTCTTCATGCACAGAGGTCTTAAAATGGCTATGTTGAAAATTTGGTGAAAAAATTCCTAAAAATGACTGTTTTACGAGTGTGCATTGCGCAGTTCCTACGCCCGCTCGTAAGTTCGCAAATTTTGAATATTATCACTCCAGATTTTCAACATTGCCAGTTTACCACACCTCCTTATGAGCAGTACAGCTGTCATTTTTCACATCTCGCCCAAAATGTGTTTCCGTGCATGTAGCGCACAATGGCGCATTCGGTGTGCACAATCAATGTTTGGGACAGATTAAGAAAATCACAGTGACACTGTTCATGAGCAGAGGTCTTAAAATGGCTATGTTGAAAATTTGGAGAAAAAATTCCCTTCAGATGTTCTGCAGTGTTACTAATGAAGACATTGAACAGGACTGGCCCCAGCACCGATCCCTGCAGCACCCCACTGGTCACCCCCTCTCCCTAGACTGCATCACATTTACCAGCACTCTCTGCCTCCTGTCTGTTAGCCAGTTTCTAACCCAATTTACCACCCTTTCCCCCATGCCCAGCCTACCCAGCTAGTTTATCAGTCTCCTATGTGGGATAGTGTCAAAGGCTTTGCTGAAATCCAAAATGTTGTCCACTGCCCCACCCTGATTCACTTCCTTTGTCACCCACTCAAACAAATCAACCAGATTTGTCTGACATGAATTCCCCACTGTGAATCCATGTTGTCTATGGTCCTGGGCTCTGATGGCTTCTAGATGCCCCACTATCCTTTCTTTAAGCAATGTCTCCATGATCTTCCCCACTGCTGAGGTGAGGCTGAACGGCCTATTGTTCCCTGCCTCCTCCCTGCTGCCAGACTTCTGTAGAGGGACCACATGTGCCCTCCTCAAGTTCACTTGTGTTGAATGACTCAGTGGACATGGCTGCCAGAAGTACTGCTATCTCCCTTCACAGTTCTCTTAATATCCTTGGGCATATACCATCTGGTTCCATTGCTTTGTCCACCTTCAATTTAGTGAGCTCCTGCAGGACTCTTTTACCTTTGAATGGACTATTGTCCACCTCTTCACCCCCTTGGCAACTGCTGTACTGTTGTGGCCCTTGCCCCTCCCACTCTTCTGTGAATACTGAACGGAAAGACACAGTGGATGTCTTGGGAGGAAGGCATGGAACTGTCACTTCCAAATACCTAGACAGCACATACATGCAAGCAACATTCAGCATTGACAAATGCTTGTTAGAGCATGAGGTCATCATTTCTGCAATGCACACATTCTCTACCATCTCAGTGATTGGGACATTTGTTATACAGCCCAGGTCTCCCCATGTGACGCCACTGGGTGTGGTGGACTACCGTTATTTTTAATTATTGTAAGACAGTATTTTATTTAAAGTAGAACTGAAGTTTTACCCCCAAAACTATATTTTCTTTGGAAGCTGTGTTTCAAATATTGGTTTGCATTATGTTTTTTTCCATCTTTACTGGCCTTGTTGTAAATTCACTGGGTATTTCTGATTTACACACAGGTGGTAAAGATAATTTTAGAACTGTATGATGCAGTTTATGTACTTATCACAACTGGTGACCATTTTGATCACACTGATTATGAGTTTGATCAAATTTTGTAATAACTGGGTATAATACTTATGCTTCACTTTTCCTATAGGGAAACTTGATTTTTGTGCTCATGTCCATAAACCAGTTATTATAGAAAATAAAACATAAGTGACTGAGTGCTTATGACTTTTTTTTAACACATTCATGGTGTATGATGAGCACACAATCCTCTCCAGCTTTGCTCTCAAAGTTTGTGGGTCATCATGCACCTTGGGTATGTAAAAAAACTTCATACCACACCGTTCCCTATGCATTATTGTGTATGTTCTGTTTTTAAATTGCTGTTGCCATGCAGTTGAGTTATGTTATCTACTCTGGATAAAAGGGACACACTGTACAATACTTCATACAGTCCTAAAATGGTACTTAGCACAAGTGTAAAAATCAGAAGCACCTATAGGAGGCAGCATAGTGCAGTGGTTTAAGGCTACAAGTCTGGAGACCTGGGTTTGAATCCCACAGTCCCCACTAGCATACTGTATGACCCTGAGCAAGTCACGTAACTTCTTTGTGCTCCCAGGTCGCACCTGTAAACAAGCTTTCAGCTTAGTGTGTCTATCTTGGTAAAGAAATAATAAAATAAATAAATAAATAATGAGAACCAGTATTAAAGAAAAAACTTCAGCAGGGCAAATGTCTTGTTTGTTAAGTGCAGTTCTCCTTTAACCAATTGTAGTACCTTCAGAGCAGCTTCTGTCTTCAGTGTCATTTCATTGCTTTATACTCTATCTACAGAAAGAGAGAGACAGAGATGGATGGGTAGATAGGAAGATAGAAAGACAGACAGAATACATGATAGAAAAGTGCTGTATACTACAAAACATTCCATTACAAGAGTCTAAAGAGATAATAAGCCACAAGCCCAACTGATAATTGCCTTACGATCTCATTAGATTCAGACTAAATCACTTTCAAGGACTGCGTACAGTAGTACATTTTTATGTTTGCTTGCACGCATGTGCAAGAAACATAGTGCCATCATCTGAGTTTTTGTAGGTGTGGCACCCTGTCTTCCAATTCAGCCAGTGTGTTTGTAGGTGTGGCCACAGTTCACCAATGAATGCTGCAGCTGTCTTTGAAAGCAGTTGAAAATGCAGTGGTGTGCAGTTGAAAGGGAGAGACCCGCTTCAGTGAGCAGTGATGAGATAGTGTTGATAGCATATTGCGTGCTCATGCGCCCCCCCACACACACTATGCCCGATGGGGGTGCCCAATCCCTCGTCAGCTCTGCTGCGCTCCCCCACCCCCCTAAAAGAGTTCCAGGTGCCACGCTGGTAGCCCACCTCAGCGTGGCAACAGTCCATAAGGCCGACAGGGATGCCCAATCCCCATCGGCTCCACTGTTTCCTCCCCCAAAAGACTACCGGGTGCCACGCTGGGAGCCTACCCCAGTGAGGCAACAATCAGTATGGCTGACGGGGGTGCCCAATCCCCCATCGACTCCACTGACCCCCCAAACAGCCTTCCAGCTGCCACACTGG
Organism: Neoceratodus forsteri; assembly: GCA_016271365.2. Classification (NCBI taxonomy): domain Eukaryota; kingdom Metazoa; phylum Chordata; order Ceratodontiformes; family Ceratodontidae; genus Neoceratodus; species Neoceratodus forsteri. The sequence goes on from CM028130.1 coordinate 1,592,207,754, forward strand.
GAGCCCACCCCAGCATGGCACAAGTCCCGCATCGTCTACGAGAAAAAAATTACCTGCAAGAAAAAACGGTCCCTCGCTGACTGTCTTGACCCCAACCCGTGCCCACCTTCTGTGCACCCTGCCTTCCCACACCCCCACCTCACCCCATACTTACCTCTGGAGTCCGGCACAAGGTTCTTCAGTGTACTGGAAACACGTCTGCACTCTTCAAAGTCGACCACGACTGAGGAAATGCCGGTAAGCCGTATAATGGAATAAATAGGGTTTTTTCAACTTTGATGCATATCTCAGGCATTTTTGGAAATTTTTTCACCAAATTTTCCACATGGGATTTTTGGGACCCCACCTCATGAATTCTGGCACTGTGATTTTGTTATCTCAGCCCTAGCGTGATTTTATGGGTCACCGCTGAACCACCTCTTCTCAGGACTGATTTACAAAATGACAGTGTTACAGTTCATGAGGTAGGCCCCAAAACTCTATGTTGAAAATGTGGTGACAAAATTCCCAAAATTACTGTTTTTACAGTGTGCATTGCGCTGTTCCTATACACGCTTGTAAGTTCGCGAATTTTCAATATTTTCACTCCAGATTTTCAACATTGCCATTTTACCACACTCCTTATGAGCAGTATAGCTGTCATTTTCACGCCTTGCCCAAAATGTGTTTCCATGCATGTAGCATAATGGCGTGTCGGTGTGCGAAATAAATGTTTGGGACAGATTAAGAAAATCACAGTGACACTGTTCATGAGCAGAGGTGTTAAAATGGCTATGTTAAAAATTTGGTGAAAAAAGTCCATAAAATGACTGTGTTACGAGTGACCATTGCGCAGTTTCCATGCACCCTCATAAGTTCATGCATTTGTAATATTTTCAGTTCAGATTTTCACCACTGGCATTTTTCCACACTTCCTTATGAATAGTACAGCTGTCATTTTTCACACCGTGGCCAAAATGTGATTTCGCACTTCCAGTGCAGAAATGTGTGGTCGCTGTGGGAAATCACTGTTCGGGACAGAGTAAGAAAATCACAGTGACACTGTTCATGAGCAGAGGTTCCAAATTGCCTGTGTTGACAATCTGCTGTAAAAAAAAAATCCCCAAACTAATTGCATTACGGGTGTGCGTTGCGCAGTTTATATGCACGCTCGTGACTTCACCAGTTTTTTTTATTATTTTCACTGCAGATTTTCAACATTGCCATTATGTTGCACCTCCCCATGAACAGTATAGCTGTCATTTTTCACATCCTGTTCAAAATGTGTTTTCTCACCTGTGGTGCCAAATGGCGTAGTCGCTGTGCAAAATCAGCTTTCGGCTAATGAACTGATATTGCCACTATTCATAAGGTGGGGGTCACAAAAAACCCATGTTGAAAATTTGGAGTGAAATGCCAACGAACGCCTGAGGCGTTAGGGTTTCCGACCATAACGCCCCACCCTGTAGAGATTGACAGGCATCAGGGGTGTGACTTGGGATTCTCGCCTGTAATGCTCGTACCATTCCACACCCTGCAGCCAGTGAGAGGCATCGAGGTGTGCCTTGGACTCTTCGGCCCCAAAGTTCACCCCATTCTTCTATATAGTACCCATCTCACCATATTTCCTGGTGGAATGGGATGAGCATAAGGGCCAAAGACCCCAAGGCACACCGTGACACTTGTCAGTGTCTGCAGGGTAGGGTGTGGTGAAATGGCGTGGCCATTATGCCTGATGACCCAAAGACACACCCCAATGCCTGTCAGTCTCTGTAGGGTGGTGGTGGGGTTGGATTCAGTTCAGTATTTCACTGCCATTCCTATTATGCAGCTCTGTAACTCCTACACTACCAATGCCAATGCCAGCAAGCAAACATTCGGCATTGACAAATGCTTGTTCTTTCAGTTTTATTCTAGCAGTGGAGGGGGACGTTATGATTATTGTGCCAGTATCAAAGGGGTTGATTAATTGATGGCTGGATTAATCATTTGTTGACAAGTATTTGTATTTGTTCAGCAGGGTGCTGTTTTAATTTGATTAGAAAACCTTCAGAGCAAATGTTTGAGAGAGTATAATATGACTGCAGCATGCCATTTACTCAGATCACTTTAGTGCTTTGATGCATCAACATTTGATAATTTGATGTCTCCCTTATAATTGCATTTGTTAGTCTTAAAAAGATGCATTCTTGTTACTTTTATTGTTGTTTAAAAATATTGGATTGGATATTTCAGAGTTTATTCTGGAAAGATTTTTGTTTAAACTACAGATAAATAAAACTTGGCTGCAGAGAGCAATACATTCAATTCACTTTGCAGTTTGTTTCTTTTTTGTTCCAAGATTTCATAAAGTAATGTTTACATTAAAATACTTTTTGTTTGCTGTGGAAAGATGAGCTTATGTTTTTAAACGATCTTGTCATTCTCCATGGAAGATATTGGTTTGAATTACAGGGAAGAAGGCAAAAGCCAGAGAGCAGAGTATGACTGCAATGTACAGTTCACTTAGTTTAGACAGAAAGCTTGCTTACATCCATTTTCAGTTAGTTGATTTCTACTTTAATGTAATAGTTGACATTTGTGAAATGATGGACACTTTGCCTGTTTGTGTTTAAATTACTGCGTTTTGAAAGCTGAATCTCCATGCTTTGTTTAAAGATGAATGGTATGCTGGTGTGTGTCTTTTTTGTAAGATTTTGTTGGGATACACTTTATTTTAAGTGTCTGTTTCAGTGTAACTGATCATTACTTGCATGCAAGAGTGTAGCTGCACGGTAGTTACATGTTTGTTGCATGCAACTACACTGCAATTGCAATCAGTTACAATTTTATAACTACAATATGTCACAAACCCAGTCAGCAGGTCAGGCCCTCTGCTCCCACAGTGCCAACCTCCGAGCACAGTCTTGTGAACAGGAAACAGAAACAGGATAACCCTCCTGTCTGTTTTGTGAGTTCGAATCAACCTTTGGTTTCAAGTCTTGGCAGGATTATTCAAACTGTGAACCTCTTGTTAGCATACCCAATGTACAGGCTCAGATAATTCTGCTCTTCGGGGGGTCCAGATATCTTTTGACTAAGGGCACCTAACCAGGTGTACAAAATGAACCCTTAAAAACTCTATGGAAGACCGTAGAAAACATTCTTACCTTTTCTCAGTTTGGTATTACCAATAGCTTTGCACAGTGTCAACTTTAACCATATATGCTTCACTTGTCAAGAAAAAGAATTTCAAAGGCACACCAAGTAGTCTCTAAAGTAGAGGTTTACTTAAAAATAGATAAACAAATGTAAAATGTAAATACAGCACAGTATATCACAAAACCATACAATCACTTAAAATAATAAGGTTTAAAAGTGCAATTTCCTACTAAAACATACACTTGGATTTGTCTATCTAAGGTATTTCTTCTAACAGTGCTGATAGACAGATGTTGTCAAGAGGGTCCAAACACGTGTGTATTCTCTACAGGTCACTCACAGCATAATTAAAACAATTGTCTTGAGCCTGTCCTCTCCATGATGTCGCCCAGCTCCTCCTCTGTTTATTAAAAATTATACAATCGGGATGTCTATCCAGCAGGAGGTAAATTAATAAAGGTGATCGCAGCAAAACTCATGTCCCCACGTGACTTTCTTTAAATAACATCCCCTCTTTGATCTCAAGTAGCTCTTCTTGCCAGGACACATCAAAGAATATTTTATGACTTCACACTAAAGCATCATAACCTGTTCTCTTCATCTAAACATTATAAAAGTTTATGATTTCCCATCCTAGCAGCTGACAAGCTACAATTAAGCTAGATAAACAGGAGATCCTTAAAGTAGTCTCTTCTAGCCTGTAATTATGTCCTGACATTTAGGATAACAGTTTGTAGTTGGACCCTGGGGGGTTTTGTCATCTCAGGCCCAGGATTCCTTATGACAGACAATCACACTACATTTTTGTATTACAAAAATCATACAGTGATCAGAACCAGCTGTCCAAGCATCACACAGCGTAATTAAGCAACACTTAAAGTGTAACCATATTTTGGCTTTGGGGATAAGCTAATAAATTCAAGAAGGTGGTGTTTTATTTTTAAATGAATGCTTGTTCAGTGATAGGTGTGGCAGGTATTGTTTCTGTAATGTAAATTGTGTTGTTACTGTTAATCATTAATTATGTGTTTAATATTAAGCTGCTTTTATGACGTTTAACTGGAGAGTGTTGTAGAGTGATGAGGTTGATTTTTAGATATGTATTTAGAATTATTTGATCAGAAGGGATACACTGAGCTGAAAGTCATTTCCACATGAGATACTCCAATAGAGGCATTGCCTTTGTTAAGCCCGTGAGAGAATTAAGTACAGGGATGTTATGTGACTTGCTCAGGGGCATACAGTATACATGGTGCCACTGTGGGATTCAAACCAAATTATGTTGGGTTTCAAGGTTCATGGTTTTGTACTCCCAACAATTAGACTATACAGCCTGCCCTAATTTATATCATTTGTTGGTAGTGGTGATTAATTAGTAGCAATATTTTATTTATTTATTTTATTTATTTCAATTCTAGGATTACAATTACCTTTGAGCCCAGGGCTCTTTTACAAAGGTTCCATGTCAAGACAATTGGTATCACAAAACAATAGACAAAAGTGTTACACAAATAAGGGTAAAGGATATCAAATTAATTTTGAACAGACAGGGAGAGGTAAGGTGGAAAGGAAGAGGACAAGAGGGGGAAGGGGGTGGTAGAAAGAAATGGGAGGGGCAAACATAGGAGGTAAGAAAATGATCAGAGAGGAGAGGTGGGGGGTAGGTAAGGATATGGAGGGGGGTGGGGTGAGCAGCCAGAAAGGTGGCATTGTCAGGTGCTGGAGAGTGGATGGGGCAGAGGCCAAACTAGGGCAAGTGGCGTTATGTAAGGAGCTAGATATAGGACAGCGGTAGCAGAGCGGTGTTGCATAGACATTCTCCATGACAGTCGCAGATGCTGGAAGTGACCAGGGAGTTTCATAGCCTGGATTTGAAGGCCCCTAGCCCAGTGGTATTGATAGTATCATTGGCAAGACCATTAAATCAAGTGGGTGCCCTGTAGGTGAATGAACGCTGGCCAATGGCTGTGCGGCAGTGAGGGATACGGAAAAGTTGTGGCTTTGATCCCCCTAGTAATTCTGGAGCTGGTTTTCATTTGAAGGAGTGAACAGACCCCGGGAGGGGCAATTCCCAACTGTATTTTCTTAGCAACCATACAGGTTTGGTACTGAATTCTATTATCAAGTTGAAGCCAGTTAGCTTGTGAGTAGAGGTCACAGGTGTGTGCGAGCCGTTCGGCCCCAGTGATGAGTCGACAGGCCTTGTTTAGGGTGGTAGTACTCCTCCTGAGTGCAGTGGTAGTGGCAGTGCCATAGATGACAAGATCATAGTCAATCTGGGAGATGATGGAGCTTTGAACTGCAGCAAAGAGGGCCTCTTTAGTCAGGTGCCAACGAGAAGCCAGTAGAGTAAGCCCAGTCTAGTATTCACAGTTTTAGCGACATTGGTTATATGGGTTCCAAAGGACAGGTGTGGGTCTAAGGTGATTCCTAGGTATCTGAAGGAGTCAACCTGCTCCAGGGAGTCCCCAAGGCAGGTGTTTAAGGAGAGTTGGTGGTGTTTGTGCTTGTTTTGGTGGCTGGTGAAAATCATGGTCTTCATTTTTTTCTGGTTAAGGATTAACTTATGTTCTTTGAACCAGCTTTCAACAGAGGTGAAGCCATGTTGAAGGGTTTGTTGCTGGTGGCTTGGGTCATAATGAGAGGCAAGAATCACCACATCATCTGCATAGAGTATGACTTGCTGAGAGGTGGAATCAGGGAGGGAGTTGAGGAACAGGCTAAACAGCAGTGGGCCCAGGATGGAGCCTTGGGGAACACCGGAGCGAACCTGTTTAGTGTCAGAGACCACACCTGATATTTTTACACACTGGGACCTGTTGTCAAGATAGCTATTGAACCATCTCACCGATTCTGCAGAGAGGCCAATGTTCAGTAGCTGATGAAGCAGGAGGCGGTGGTGGAGAGTGTCAAAAGCCTTTGACAGGTCGATGAATGTAGCTCCGGTTAGGCGACCCTGATCAAGGGAGTTGTGTATGGCTCCCATAAACTCAAGAAGTGCTGTGTCCTCTAAATCCGTGTTGCTGCTGGCAAAGGATGTTGTACTTGTCTAGATGATCAGTGAGCTGGTCTGCTACTATCCGTTCCAAGGCCTTAGAGAGGGGTGGCAGGATAGAGATAGGTCGGTAGTTCACATGGGAGGTCCGGTCACCACCTTTATGGATAGGTGTGACAGTTGCTGCCTTCCATTTGTCAGGGAATTGGCTGAGAGAGAGGGAGAGTTTAAAGATCCTGGTGAGAGGCCCCAGAACCTCGTCTAGAGTGAGGGACAGAAGTTTGAGGTCCAGAGTGTCAGCACTTGCTCTAGTGTTTTTGATGGCTTTGGAAATGTATTTCCTGGCAGTATTTTTGTTTACTGCTCTGAAGTAGAAAGGGGGACAATTTTTAGGTGATAACTGAAGGGTGGGAAGAGGTGGGTCGCTGTCGTTGAAAAAGTCAGGGGGGGGAGGATGCTGCTGAGGTCGGTGAAGGCATCATTAAAGGCATTGGCTATGACTTTTAGGTCCAGGATAGTATTCCTGTTTATTGTGATAGCAGTAGGGGGTGATTTGGACTCCTTCCCGGTAACATCTTTAATGTTATTCCAGAATGCTCTTGCACTTCCCCATGTGTCAGCGAGTGCAGTCTTGTAGTATTCAGATTTCTGTTGGTTTATGGATTTGGTGCAATCATTTCTAGCTCTTTTGAAATTTTGGATGTCAGCCTGTTTTCCTGTTTCTCTGGCTAGTTCCCAGAGGTGGTCCCTGTGTTTCAGCTTTTTTAAGAGGGAACCCATGAGCCAAGGATTGCAGAGGGGTTTAATTTTTCACTTTTTTGGTGAGGCAAAGATGTTACAAGCTTCGTTGAAAATGCGTATGAATTGATCAAGGGCTGTATTTACATCTGGGCCCAGGTTGATGGGGGACCAGTCTTGATTTAGTAGGTGTGATTTTAGGTGGGTTAGCTTCCCACGGGGTAGGACTCTGCTGGAGATGACCTTTGGTGGAGATTTCCAGAATTTGTTTGACCAGGTGCAGCTGATGGGAGAATGGTCGCTGAGAGAGTCAGGCAGTACGGCGAAGCTAGTGATCCAGGAGGGGTGAGTAGTCAGGATCTAGTCCAGTAAAGTGCTGGTGCCGGTTTTGTAGTTCATTCTAGTTTTGGAGTCCAATATCTGTGTGGGGTTTGCTGATGTGACCATGTCCCTGGTGTCGCCAGCATCAGGTCCCAACCAGTTTGTGTTGAAGTCACCAAGTGTGATGACTTCGGAGTCGGGTGGGAGTGATTTGATGTACTCCAGTACTGCATGGAGGCCTGGTCCCTGTTCTTTTGGGGGGATATAAACAATGATGACCGAGAGGGCTTTGTGCTGAGCTCCAAGCAGGATTTTGATATGCAGTAGCTGGGCATTTGGTGTTGGTAGGTCAGTGTGGGCAGTGTGCCCTATCAGGTCATATTATTTATTTATTCAAAAGTTTCACCAGAAAAGCACACTGAGCAAAATTGCTCATTTCCGGGTGTGTCCTGTGGGATGGGTGACTGGGAAATAACAAATACAGCAAAAATACACAGCAAGAATACAGATGACATTAGGATATATCACAGAGAAAGTAAATGTACAGATATATATATAAACTCAGTTTCAGTTAGCAACACTTTGGATAAGGGGCTACAACAATGGAAAACTGGGCAGCTACAGAATGAAAAATATAGTAATATTCAAAATTTGAGAACATATCAGTCTAAGAGCTACTATAGGTAATCCACAACGAAGTGCAACTTCAAGAGTTGTCAGAAGTGAGAAGAAGGGAGGAGATTAAAAGCAGCTGCAAGTAGAGGAGAGAAAGCTACGCCGGAGGAAGGAGAGGGCAGAAGGGAAGCTGGTGTGGTGGATCTTAAATGGGAGAGAATTCCACAATTAAGGGAAGCAGTGAGAAAATGCAGACTGGACAGCAGTGGAGGATCTAGGCTGGATGGACAAAGTGCAAGAGTCATAGCTCTGGAGGGAGTGTCGGGTGGGGGGGCGTGCTAGGGAGGAAAAAAGACAGGAAGGGAGAAAGCCAAACCAGAATTTAGATATGAAGAAGATGAAGTGCTAATGATGCCTGTCTTCAAGGCAGAGGAAGGAGAGAGATTAGTAGAGATCACAGTGGTGGGTAAGAGGAGGAGTATCGAGGATGAAAAGGCAGAAGAAGTGATAGACAGTGTCCAGTCTGGCTAGATAAGTTTTGGGGGCAACACTGTAGACTACATCTCTGTAGTCAAAAACTGGAAGATTCATTTTATGGATAATGGCACAGCAGGCAAGCAGTGGGATGCAACCACGGTTTCTATACAGGGTACCTAATTTGGGGTGCAACTTTTGATGATGGCATCCATGTGTCCAGAAAAGTCGAGGTGCAAGTCTATTAAGACATCAAGATACCTAAATAGTATCCTCCAGTTTGGTCCCATCAAGGGTGTGGAAAGAGGGGAAGGAATGGAGCCAAGAGAGTTTCTGCTTTGTGCCACAAGCCATAGAGACGGTCTTCTTGGCATTAAAGAATGGTTGATATGAGATTAACCAGTGCTGAACATTATCAAAGACCTGCTGTAGGCTGGTAGCCACAACAGAGGGGGAGGATCCAGAGGTATACAGGACAGTATCATCTGCATACATATGGATACGGGTTGAGGAGCAGGCAGCAGGAAGGGTGTTAAGGAAGAAAGAGAAAAGAAGGGGACCAAGTACAGATCCCTGAGGGATACCTGTCTTGATGGAAAGGGCAGACAGAGAGTCTGCAATCTGAATGGATTGACTCCTCTCTACCAGATAGGCCTGGAACCATTTATTGCAGTGTCTGAGAGCCCAGCTGTAGAGGACTTGGAAGAAGGAGGGAGTGTTGAAAGCCTTTATGCTATCAACAAAGATGGCAGAGGTGATTAGGTCACTGTCCATCCCAGTGAGGATGGATTCAGTGAACCTGAGGAGAGAGGTAGGTGTGGAATGTTGCTTCCAGAATCCAGACTGGTAAGGGGCAAATAAAGTGGAGGAGTCAAGGTAGCAGAAGAGCTGGGAGATAGCCACATGTTCCTGAAGCTTAGCTAGGATAGAAAGAAGAGAAATTGGGTGGTACTTACCTGGAGTGGAGGAATCACCACCTTTGGGAAGCGAAAGGATAGTGGCATGCTTCTAGGCCACTGGGACAAAGGCAAGTGAGAAGGAGAGGCTCAGCAGAGAAGTAAAGGGGAAGGCAATGGCAGGGGCAGATAGAGGAGTTTTGAGTCAAGGCCATCATGGGAGGAGTTTGAGGAAGGGTTTAGGGTAAGGAGAACCTTAAGAGTGTTAGAGGGAGATACAGAGGAGAAGGAGAAGGAGTGGGACAGGGTGGTGGTCTTGTTTGAAGATGTCAGGTGGAGGTGGAAGGGAGAGTGATGAGAGGAGGGTTGAGGCACAGGTGGTAAAGTAGGAGTTGAATTTGTTGGCAACTGCCAGGGGTCGGACAGAATGGAGCCATCGACACAAAGTACAGTATGGGGGCAGAGGGATGGGCAGGTGCTGAGAAAAGGACTTGTATTAATTTCCAGAATTTTGAAGGGTGTGGTTGGGATTGGTATGGAAGGTTGATTGGAAGTAGTTTTCCCTGGCAAGCCTTATTGCAGAAGTGCAAGTATTATTGAGTGTACGGTAGTGTTGGAAGTCAACAGAAGTGCAGGAGGTTTTATGAACCTTCCAAGCTAGTTTGCGAGTTTATAGACATGCCAGTAATTCTGGGGTGACCCAAGGGAGATGGTTACCACACACTCTGGCACACCTGAGAGGGGCACATTGGTTCCAGGTAGCAAGGAATTTAACTTTAAAATAGTATCATGCTAGGTCAATTGTGGTGGTGGAAGGGATGGGGGACCAATCAGTGGTAGATAGATCCTCAAGAAATAATAATAATAATAATAGCTTTATATCACAAAAGCACCTTTCAAATATCAAGGCATAGAAACATAGAAGTTGACGGCAGATAAGGACCGCAAGGCCCATCCAGTCTGCCCATTTCTTTTTCTACCTTATAAATGTGCCATCGGCCTTTGCTCTGTCAGTGGCCTATCTATTCATAGTCATTTGTATTGCTCCCTTATGCCTATCCCATGCCTGTTTGAAGCCCTGCACTGTATTCATAGCCACCACTTCTTGTGGTAAGCCATTCCATGCATCCACCACCCTTTCATGTGAAAAAATTTCCACATTCCCCTTAATCGGCCCCTCTGATCTCATGCTGTGTCCTCTTGTCCTGCTATTTTTCTTATATTTAAACATGTTAGACTCTTTCACCTTGTTAATGCCCTTAAGGTGTTTGACTGTCTCGATCATATCACCTCTCTCCCTCCTTTGCTCAAGGGTATACATATTGAGCTTCGTTAATCTGTCCTCATATGTCTTCTGATGCAGTCCCTGCACCATTTTGGTTGCCCTTCTCTGGACTGCCTCAATTTGGTTAATGTCCTTGTGAAGGTGTGGCCTCCAATACTGCACACAGTACTCCAGATGGGGCCTAACCAGTGTCTTGTAAGAGGATTATTACCTCCTCTTACGACTTGTGATACCCTACTACACGCTCTAACACCCCTAGCCTTACCTACTGCTTTAGAGGTCTGCTTGATGATTTCAGGTCATCAGTGATGATGATGCCCAAGTCTCTTCTTCCTTTGTGACTGCTAGCAACTCCTCCCAGCCTATAGGTGGCTTCAGGGTTTCTCTTCCCTATGTGCATGATTTTGCACTTCTTTGCATTAAATCCTAGTTGCCACTCTTCTGACCATTTTGCTAGTTTATCCAGATCTCTTCTCATTCTGCCCACCCCATCTGGATCATCTACTCTGTTTCAGATCTTGGTGTCATCTGCAAACAAACAAGCCTTACCCTCTAGTCCACCTGCAAGGTCACTAATGAAGATGTTGAAGAGGACTGGCCCCAGGACTGATCCCTGAGGTACCCCACTTGTGACTTGCATCTCTTCTGACTGTATACCATTTACCACCACTCTGTTTTCTACCCGTCCAACCAGTTTTCCACCCAGTTGACCAACTTCTGACCCACCCCGAGCCTACCCAGCTTATTTATCAATCTTCTATGTGGAACAGTGTTGAAAGCTTTGCTGAAGGTCAAGGTAGGCGACATCAACTGCTCCCCTTGGTCCACCACTCTGGTTACCCAGTCAAAGAAATCTATGAGATTAGTTTGACAGGACCTTCCTTTGTAAACCCATGCTGTCTTGGATCCTGTGCCCCTATGGATTCCAGGTGTTGCACTATCCTTTCCTTAAGGAGTGCCTCCATAATCTTGCCCACTGCTGAGGTAAGACTGACTGGTCTGTAGTTCCCCGCCTCCTCCCTGCTGCCACTCTTGTGGAGTGGGATCACATGAGCCCTTCTCCAGTCTTCTGGGACCTCTCCTGTGCTCAGAGACTCACTAAACAGTTCTGCTTTACACTTTACAAAAGATTAATAGAGGATAATAAGACAATAAAAACAATATAAAACAAACAGAAATCAACAGTTCATTTACTAAATGCCATCAAAGGCCTGGCACCATAAGTAAGTTTTCAATGCTTGCTTAAAGCCTCCCACTGTCATTCACTCCCACAGCCGATGGAGTAGAGAATTCCAGAGGGTAGGGGCAGCGTTCATAAAAGCATGAGCCCCAGAAGACTTCAAAAACACCCTCAGGATCTCCAGCAACCCCTCGTCGGCTGAACAGAGCTGTCACTCAGGGCAATAGGGAACCAGAAGCTCTTTCAAGTAGTCGGGGCCTAGTCCGTGTAGGGCTTTATAAGTCAGTAAACCAACTTTAAAGGTGATCCGCCACTGAATCAGCAGCCAGTGCAGACTGCGCAGAACAGGGTTAATATGGGATGTTCGAGAAACCTCTGTCAGCAATCATGCTGCCGCATTCTGCACTAGCTGCAAGCAGTGGATATCAACCCCTGGAAGCCCTAAGTATAGGGAGTTGCAGTTATCAAGGCGCGAGGTCACAAAAGCGTGGACGTATGTGGGCAGATCTCTGGATGGAACAAGGTGCTTGATCCTGGCGATGTTCCTAAGATGGTAAAAGGAAGGCTTGATGACCACCGACACTTGAGATCGTAAGGTCAGGCCATCGTCAAGCACCACCCCCGGGTCCCACACCTGTTCAGAGGTAAGGATCTGGGTGCCTCCTAGATAAATTCCAGTGGGCTGACCAGTCCTCAACCCCCTATCCGGCGACCCGACTCCACCACCATCACCTCCATCTTTCCCGCATTCAACTTTGGCCAGCTCGAATTCATCCAGTCCTGGATTTCCACAAGGCAGTTGTTAAATACTGAGAGAGCACTATTCTGGTTGGGTGCAAAAGACAGGTAGAGCTGGGTATCATCAGCACAGCAGTGAAACCTTAGCCCATACCGTCTTACAATGTCTCCGAGGGGCAGCATATACACTGCAAACAACATGGGGGAAGCACTGAACCCTGAGGTACCCCATATAGAGACAGAGAGAATGGGCCCGAGGAAGAAACCCCGGACGCCACTCTCTGAGTTCTGCCAGTGAGGAAATATGTAAACCAACTGAGGACCATATGTATCAGGCCACAGGTGGATCTCAGATGCCCAAGCAATACCCCATGGTCCACAGTGTCAGAAGCTGAGTAGAGATCAAGGAGCACCAGAATGGAATGGCTTCTATGATCTCTCACCATCAGGAGATCATTGAGCACCTGAACCAGTGCAGTCTCAGTACTATGCCTCTTTCAAAAACTGGACTGGAGAGGTTCATAGATGTTATGGATGGTCAGGTGGTTCTCCAGTTGTACCGCCACTACTTTCTCAATAACCTTCCCTATAAAAGGGAGGTTAGAGATTGGTCTGTAGTTAGCCAGAGAGTCAGGGTCCAGAGAAGCTTTCTTCAGGAGAGGTGTTACCACCACCTCCTTCAGGGAGCTTGGAAACTCACCTGAATCAAGGGAGCACCGGACTATCTGGACCAGGACCGGGCCAATGATGTCACAACATCCCATAATCAGGGAGCTTGGACCCGGATCCAAACTACAGCATGTAGGGGGCACACTCTGGACAATCCACATTAAATCCACATTACATCCACAAACTCTGGCAAGTCAAAGGAACTCCAGAAAACACGAGGTGAGGTGACCAGGCACTGATCAACAGCATCGCCCATAGAGCGAGTCGTGAGGATCTCTGACCTGATGTCTGCCTCCTTATTCTCAAAGAATCGAGCAAGCTCATCACACTCCTCTTGCGAAAAAGGTCTTCGGAACTGCAGACAGGTTGTGTTGCACAGCCTGTCTACAGTCCAGAAGAGCTGGGCTGGTCGGTTCCGAGCAGCAGCAATCTCTCTAGACAGGAATTCTGCCTTCTTACGTGAGATCACTGATTGGTAGAGGGGCAAGGTCCAGGGATCTGTAGCAGCACGTCACTATAATCGTTGGGGGAGGGGTGATTTGGACCAGAAAATTATACACACTAGATTGATTAGATTGCTACGGCATCTGGAAGGAAGCTGGCAGCAACTACTCTGTGAGGGTGAGATGTGAGAGCCTAATCAATGAACGTGTGGTTTAGTGATTTAATATTTACCTGGGTTGGCTCATTTATGAGCTGTGTCTGGTTTAGGGAGGAGAATGTCATTACGGGCCAATTCAAGATAAAGTCACCTAAGATGTATAGTTCACCTGAAGAGGTGTGAGACAACAGGATGATCATGAGGGCAGTAATGGGGGGGGGTTGGAGACACTAGACCCAAGCTACAAATATGGAGAGGGTAAAAGGGATTGTGAGTTTGACAAGAAGTTCATAAGAATCCAGAATGGAGGAAGATAAGACTGGTGTGAACTGCAATGATGGGGAAACATACATGGCCACTCCACCACCTCTTGGCAGGTGAGGGAGTAGTAAGGTAAGGAGACACTGCTGTCAGGAATTTAGAAACTGAGCCAAGATTCAAAGATGGTTAGGAAATCAGGAGCAGGAATGAAGGGTTGCAACAAGGGAATTTTGGGTATAAGATTCCTAATATTTAGATGGGCAATCTGTCACAAGGGAGTTGAGAAGGGTAAGCGGGAGCAGACCCAGGGTTGGGCTCTACATCACCTGCCATGAGCAACAGAAGTACAATGGGGAGCTTGAGGGCAGTAGATGACCTACATATGGACAATGGACAAGTAGAGCAGGAAGGGTGTATATAGGTGGGCATATTTGCTCCTTTCCTAAGCGGGAAGGCCTATCCATGTATTATAATGAAGATACTAGAGGGGAAAATCATATGTAACAAGGATGCAATTCCAACAAGGAATTCTAGTGCCACATTCTGCCACATGGTTTATTCAGCCATTAGAACCCTGAGAAAGAACTGGAGCCGAGTTTAGGGTTTTCTGTTTGTTCTGTCTATATTATATGGATACATGGCATTGTGATATTCAAGGTGTAGTATTCTTAGTTTAGTATGCAAGGTAATGTTGTAAGCAATACAGCTGGGCAAAATTAGCAAAATCCTCTTTTGCTGAATTTAAATAAAAGTCCATGGAATTGTCTGAAATTCTTGAAATGGTCATAACTCAGTCATTCTAATAGCTAGAGGGATGCATATCTTTGTCAGGTCTTCTAAAGGGATGTTAAGTTTCATGACATTTGCATGAGGATTGTGGAACTTACAGGAGCTCAAAGTCTGGTAATTTAATATTTTTGTGAACATTTCTAAAACTATTTCTCTGCTTACAACTTGGCCTCATTTGGAGCCAGATAATTGAAAATTGATGTACATACATACATAAATACATACATACATAATGTCAGCAGATAAGGACCTATATGTCTCGCCTAGTCTGCCCAATATTATCCCTGCTACTGAGCTCCCCCCCCCAACTCTTACCCTTTCCTCTTCCTCCCCCAGGATTCCCAGGTGCCTATCCCATGAGTGCTTGAAACCTAATACCATTTCTGTCTCAACCACCTCCTCTAGCAGGTCATTCCAAACATCCACCACCCTCTCAGCGAAAAAGTGCTTCCTTGTGTTACCCTTAAAAAGACCACCTTCTAGCTTCATACTGTGACCCCTGGTTGTTGAACATTCTTTCATTTAAATAGACCCCACATCCTTTGTGTCCAGTTAATACCTTTTGGATAGTTGAACGTCTTACGAACATCACCCCTGTCTCTCCTATCCTCCAGGGAGTACATGTCCAGCTCCCCCAACCTTTCCTCTTATACTTTCACCTGCATCTCCTGAATCACCTGAGTAGTCCTCCTCTGGACCGCCTCCACCCCCCAACATCCCTCTTCAAGTGTGGTCTCCAGAACTGAACACAGTACTCCAGATTAGATCTGACCAGGGCCATATACAGGGGCATGATGACCTCATTCTTTCCACTAGCAATGCCTTTACTAATACATCCCAGCACTCTGCTTGCCCTCGCCACTGTATCCTGGCGCTGATTTGACACCTTCAGGTCAAATGAGATGATGACACCCAAGTCCCTCTCCTGTTCCACAGCTGCTATTTCCTCTCTGTTAATCACATAATTCACTCTCAAATTTCCATGCCACATATGCATAATTTTGCATTTACCTGCATTGAAACCTAGCTTTCAGACCTTGGACCACCTCTCTAGCCTAACAATGTCCCCCCTCCCCCGGTGCCTTGTCATTTACATATCTTGGTATCATCGATAAACAAACACACCCTCCCCTCCAGATCTGCAGCAATGTCCACAGTGAAAATGTTGAATAGGACTGGGCCCAGTACAGACCCCTGTGCCACCCTACTCATGACTCTTCCCTCCTCAGAAAGCACCCCGTTTACCATCCCCCTTTGGATTCTGACAGCCAGTTTCATGCCCACTTTATTATGGCTGGATCTATTCCTAGGCCCTCCATCTTGTTTAATAATCTTTTCTGGGGAACAGTGTTGAAAGTCTTTCTGAAGTCCAGATAGGCCATGTCCACTGCCCCTCCATGGTCCACCACTCCAGTCACCCAGTCGAAAAACCCTATTAAGTTCATCAGATAGGATCTCCCCTTAACAAATCCGTGCTGTCTGTGATCAACCAGTTTCTTCCCTTCCAGGTAGTCCACCAGTTGTTCCTTTATGAGTGACTCCATGATCTTCCCAACCACTAACGTTGGGCTCACAGGCCTATAATTTCCTTGCTCCTCCCTGTCACCACCCTTGTGAAGTGGTACCATGGTTGCCCTAGTCCAGTCCTCTGGAACCTCTCCTGTTTCCAGCAGCAGGGTCAACAGTTCTGCCAGTGGTTCTAATTTCATCCTGACCCATGGCCTTATTAACCCGTAGATCGCCTAATTTCCTAAAGAACCTATATGCCGTTAAGGGTGAGGAATCCAATCCCCCCACCCTAACCCCCCGCTCTCTATCTTAGGCCCCCTGTCCTCATCCTTTCTTGTGAACACTGAGCAAAAATACCTGTTCAATGTATTTGCCTTAAGGCCGTCTTCCTGTACACTAGCCCCACCTCCTCTCTCAATCTTGTCATACCAGCCTTATTTTTTCTTCACTCCCTGATGTATCTAAAAATGCCTTATCCCCTTTCCTGATTTTACTAGTGACATTAAACTCCATCTACACTTTTGCCCTTCCAATAGCCTTCTCCACCTCCCTTTGTATTTATATATTTCCCTGTCCATCCCACTCTGTATTTTCTTGTAGGCTAAGAACACCTTCTTTTTGGTCTTCACCCCTTCTGCTGCCTCCCTCATGAACTATGTAGGTCTCCTCCATTTCTTACTTTTACTAACCCTCCTGACTCCTAATTCAGTTGCCCTTTCAATAGCTTTCCTAATCCCATTACATTTCTCTTCTACCCCCTTGCATCCCCTAGTCTTGTCAGGGCTTCCCTCTGGTATGTCCTCATCTTTGTAAAGTCAGCCCCTCTAAAATCCAGGACCCTAGTTTTTGTGTGGCCCTGCTCCAATCAGGTTTTAATATCAAAGACCACTGCCTTGTGGTCACAGGTCCCCAGAGGTTTGATCACTTCCACTCCTTCCACACTGTCTCCATTTGTAAAAACAAGGTCCAGTACTGCACCCCCCGGTTGGCTGATCCACTAATTGCCGCAGACAGACTTCCACCCTGTATGACATCCAGAAAGTCCCTGCCCCATGGATTTGCCGCAGTTAGAAGGTCCCACCATACGTCCAGGAGGTAGAAGTCTCCTAACAGAAGCAACTCTCCCTTGTTTGCTATCCTGAGGATATCCTGAATCAAGACCTTGTCCAACTCTTTGCTCTTCATAGGGGATCTGTATACCCCACCCACAGTATCAACCCTTTCTCCCTTTCTAGATTTTCCATAGTACCTCATTTCCCTCTCCCCCCCACATCTCTGTGACCTTAATGTTTTCATTTACATATAGTGCAACTCCCCCCCCTTTTTACCTACCCTATCACACCTGAGCACAGTGAATCCTGGAATGACAAGGTCCTGGTCCTGGTGCTTTGTGCATTATGATTGCTATAAGGTCTAAATTCTCTGTTGCTATAGCCACCTCCTAGTCGTGAGTCTTATTCCCCAGGCTTTGTGCATTTGCATACATTGCCCTCCACATACTCATCCTTGCCTCCATCTGATCCCCTGCTCTTTTTGCCTTTTCCTATCTGTCATGGAGCACCAGCTAGGACCACTGCATTCCTACCCCCCCATCTTAGCTACATACTCCCCCCTAGTGGTTTAAATGCATCACCTCTTCCATATATCCCATCCGCTTTGCCCTAAGTATCATGGTACCCTCTGCACTTAGGTGTAGTCTGTCTTCTATGTATACTTTCTTGGAAGATTATTGGAAACTACTAGATAGGGAAGTAATTATTTATGTAAATTGTGAGTTTCAGGAGTTCATATTTTCACAATTTATTTTTTTTAAGCTGTGAAAATTTTCAAAATATTTGGTTATATGTAGCAATGCTACTATTGCAGATACACACCCAAAAAATTGGCGTACATACCCAATGTAAATAGGTCCTGGAATCTAATGAAGTTGGATAAATATACTTTGTTGGTTAAAATATACCGTGGAAATTTCAGCAATTACTAATTGGGAAAATGTACTCAAAAATTCATGAGCATGTAATAGGTAACACCATTAGAATTCTGCTTACTGGATTTAATTTTCACAAAGCACTTACAACCTCTAAATCTATTTAGCCTTGCTGAGTTGTTTGCACTACTGCAGTTCTTTTCTGGATGACTATTTTGCCTCTCCCCCCCTTTTCTCTGAGTATGACAAGATGGACTCTGTAGGCATGCTTGTCACACTGATTTACTCTCTGTTTTCACAGAGAAGCTCACCCTAGAAATGAGCCATCTACTCCTTGTCCTATAGTCCTGTCCTATCTTTTTGGAACAGCCAGAATTTATCCATCTTGTTTCCCCAGTTATTGTCTTCCCTCAGCAGTTCTGTGTGTTTCTCTACATTCTGCACTTCCAACTGTATTTGCTGCTTAGACCAGTCACATTCTCAGGGTGTGATTCTCATACTGTATGTCCTCCTTTCAAGTTAGAATTGTCCCTGTTTGCTTTCTTGCTCCAACTGGCAATTTACTTTTCTTTTACTACTCAGCACAGCCTGCCCTTCCCTTGGCAAACCCATGCATTTAACTCCTGTTAGTGGTGACCCCTTTACTAGCTACCTGCCCATCCTATAGTTCAAAGTGATAATCATAACCCAATATTTCATTTCTATCAATCCTTTCAAAAGTACAAGTAAGTATTGTTCATTCACAGTTGAACGATTATTTAAAACAGTATGATACTCGGGGGCATGGCTTGGACCTGGACAAGATGGCTGCTTGACTGGCTCGCTCTACCCCAGCCTGGCGAAAATCTGCCTATACCCGATCAATATGCTGGGTTGAAAATTTGGTTGTGTTAGCGGGACATGTCCTAATTCTCTACCGGTACGCGCTATTGAGCTGTTTTCGTTGGGAGATGGCCACGCCTTGTTAATCAGCAAATAGAGCGCAGTTTTGGTACAGTGGTATTGATGTGAGGCCTAGCGCGGCTATTGGTGGATCGGCGGCTCCTAGTAACTTTCTCCCCCCCCTCCTATTATTTGTCGAGAGGCACTACGCGGGCAGTGAGCATCCTAGAGAGATCAGCTTCAGACCAGAGTTTTTACTTGATAAGTACTGCAACTGTCTGTAGGTTGGGAGCTCAAATTAAGTAGATGGAGCAGGCCTGCAGCCCAGGTGAGGGCATGGAGTTTGGAGCAACACTTAGTGCAGCAGAACGCCCGCAAGTGGGGGAGGCCCTGGCGAACATCACTAAGATGTTGGAAGCTTTACTCAGCAGGGTAGACACGATCAGGGTATCCCTTGCTGGTAATGTCACTGATGTTCGCCGCTTGGAGGACCAGCAGAATGGCCTCGAGCAGCGTGTGGAGGAGCTTGAAACCCAGCACTTGAACACACTCCACAAGCTGAGGGATCATGAAGCAAAGCTAGCCCAGTTGTGGCACAGGGTGGAGGATCAGGAAAACAGAAGTTGGCGTAATAACATCAGGATCCTTGGTGTGCCTGAAGGAGCAGAAGGCCCCAACATGGAGAGATTCCTGAATGAGTGGATCCCTCAGATTCTTGGCGAACGCTGGAAAGAGCCTATAGGGGTGGAGCGTGCTCATCACGTCCCTGGATGGCCGAATAGCAGCATGAATCCCCGGACCATAATAGCATATATACTGCGCTTCTCCACGAAAGAGAAATTACTCAGGGCAATAAGGGAAGCTGGAGAACTGACCTGGAAGGGTCACACTATCTCATTTTATAGGGACTTTTCCCAAGAGGTTACAGCTAAACGCAAGGCCTATAGTCAGCTGAAGAAAGTCCTGAGTGCAAATGCCTTACAATATAGATTCAAGAATCTTACCTCACTGCATATTTCAAAGAATGGCCATTCCTTCATTGCGGAATCCCCTCGAGAAGCTGAATCCTGGATCCAGAGCCACTGGCCTGGCCTACTAGCAGGGACTTCATCCCCCAGACGCCTATGGGATCCACGTGACCACATTGAACGCAGAACAGAGGGCAAAGGTATTGCTACTTACAGGGACCCTGATCGTAGACGGACAGGTCCCCAGAATAAGGAACTCCACACTCAATGACAGCTTTGGGCCCCAGTAGTGGAAGAGGCCACTCAGTCTAAGCCCAATACACCGTGCGGGGGTGCAGCAGCCAAACCAGCGGACCCTCTCGATTCCTCCTGCCCAATAAAACTGTGTCAATGGGCTAGAAGTCCCCGGTCCTCAGCCCCAGACAACCCTGCTGCCTCCCCTCTGGCTAAATTTCGCCGAGCGGACAGATTAACCCCGGAAGTTGGAAAGTGCCTGGAGCCTGCGGAGAACTGGCTGGGGGGGTCACCTGGATGACCCAGTCCCGCTGGACTGGGCAGAAGCCATGGAAGAAGCTGAAGAAGAGAAAACGGAGACTGAAGGCCGACTTAGACCGGGACTTAAAACCTTTGCCGGAGCTCTGGTGACACCAAGCACGGGAGAACTGCTTAAGAATGTGTGACGATGGGCGACCTGGTCAGATTTGACTGTTTTCCTGGGTGGCTGATCTGGACGTCCATAGCCCCTAAGAGTCGTGGGCAATGATGGAGGGTCTTGTAGCCCCCATTCTCCCTCCTACCTGATGCTGCCCTAGTAAAGACCCGACCCTTGTTCCTGAGAGCCCTGCTTCCTGCGATAGTGCCTATGCGACTATCCCTATGGGAAGCGTCAGACCTCTGATATTTGATACTGCCTGGTATTGCCAGCTTCCACTATGCCTTCTCCCGTCTATTGGAGGTGGTGTAAGGGTAACTGCCTGCTACAAACATGGGTTTCAATGCTACCACAAGATGGCCCGGCCTGCCTGGCAGGCACTCTGCATGGTCGTCTCTGTTGGTCCTTCTCCTCCTATCCCCCCCTACCCTGAACCGAACTCGGGATACCCTAATTGGCAAGGGTGGCTAGGAAGTGGCTTGATCCACTATATCCTATCTCATGACCAGATAAATGCATCCTGACACTTAATGGATGAGGAAGCTGCTTCTGTTTTAGCCTGGTCAGGAGAAAAGGGACTACCCCCACTTTAGGAGGAAGGTCCCAGCGCTAATCTGACGGAGGCAGGCTGGGATAGATTACTCATACCTGGCGCAACCTTCCCCCTGTACATTTTGGTGTTGGAAGCAGTGTGGCTGTAGGGGGTGTATATTCCTCCTCGCATGCGTTTACTCCAACACCATAACTGAGATTATGTTGTGTTTAGCAATTTCATAGTGTGTGATTCTGATATTGTTGTTAGTTAACTGGTCTTGTTACTGGTACGATATTTAGTTTTATAGCTAATGCCTTATTCTTCTTTTGTTTTGTGCTATCTAGACTTTCCTTGCAGTCCATAGACGGAGCACCCTTTATTTGTTATCACCCCCCTTATCTAGCAACTTCTACTTCCGGGGGCTGCCGAGGGCAAGTATCTCCCGCATAGACCGCTACCCAGGTACCCCCCCCCTTGCTCTTTGTTTCTTCCTCTCCTCCTTCTCACTTGCATGTCTTCACTGCTACCTCCAGACTGGTGAGTACCTATTTTATTAATATACATCTGGTGGGACACAAAAGAATGACTCAAGCTGCAGCTGGACCGCGTGACTGAGTGTGCGTCTCCTGGAATGTGTGCGGGTTAAACCATCTGGTAAAACGTACCAAAGTACTACAATTTTTAAACTCTATTAAGGCGGACATTGCCCTACTCCAGGAGATGCACCTTACCACCCGCATGGTCCAGTGGCTGAAGAAATCTTGGGTGGGCACTGTGATAGCCAGCTGCGCCTCCATGAAGTCCAAGGGTGTTGTCATCCTGTTATGGAAGTCGGGTCCCTGGATAGTGGAGGCTCAACGTAGGGATATGCAGGGACATTGGGTGATAGCTAAACTGTCATACCCAGGTGGCAAAGCTATAGTAGCTAATGTTTATGGATTTAACTCAGATATGGGGGACGTTTACCCTGACCTGAGCCAGGCATTGGTAGAACTTTCAGCTAAGGAACTTACTATTCCAGTTTTGCTGGGTAGAGGCCACAACCTGGTGAGAGATATCTTCCAAGACAAATCTCTTCCCACACCGCAGTCTCACCCGAGAGTTTTAGAATCCCTAAATAATTTAATATCTGAATGGGGGTTAGGGGACCCCTGGAGACTTTGCCACCCGACTGGGCGGGACTATACATTTTTTTCGAATGTACATGGAACACACAGCAGGCTGGACTTTTGGCTGGCCAACCATGCTGCTCTTCCGGGAGTGGTAGATACTTCCATTGGTAGCATACTGATCTCGGACCATGCCCCGGTGACCATCACTTTTTTTCCTCCGGGGCATGGGCCGTCCTCAACTAGATGGAGGTGTAACCCACTCCTATTGCAAGACGTAGCATTTCGGGATTTTCTGAAGGAAGAATCCCAGGCCTATTTCCCCCTCAATACTCCAGGGGAAACCAGTGCAATGGTAGCGTGGGATGCCTTTAAGGCCTATTTAAGGGGGAGAATTATTTCCTATTCGGTGGCTAAAAATAAACAGCAGGGGCAACGGATATCTGCATTGCAAGTGGAACTTGCAAATTTGGAAAGACGTTTCAAGTTATCCGCTGCCAATCCACTTAACTCTTCCCTCCTGTCTGATATTACCGGGCTAAAATATAAAATCAATATCCTGCTAAATAGTAAAGGGGAGTAGCAACTAACTCGAGCCAAGCACCACTCTTGGGAGGGAGGAGACAAGGAAGGAAGCTCTTAGCCTATTACCTCCGAAAGCAACAGGCGTCTTCTAGGATCCTGGCTTTAAAAACCAAACAGGGGAAGTTAGTGACTACGCCCAAAGCAATTAACAAAACCATGTATCAATTTTATCAGGAACTCTATCAGTCCCAAACTACTCTGCCCGGCTAGGAGATAGCTCGGCGCCTGCTAGGTTTCTGCCAAGGAGCCCACTTACCGGTGCTTACTGACAGACAGGACCATACTTTGGACGTCCCAATTACCCAAGATGAGCTACAGTTGGCTTTATCACACATGGCTAAAGGGAAGGCCCCAGGTCCAGACAGGATGTCCATTGAGCTACATCACCTGTTACAGGACGAAATCACCACCCCCCCCTTCTAAATGCCCTCCAGGAAGCTCAGAGGGACACCTTACTCCCTTCTACCATGCGAGAGGCCCTCATCACACTGATTCCAAAAAAAGCATCGGATGAGCTACTATGCATGAACTACAGGCCCATTTCACTCCTCCAAGTGGATACTAAGGTATTGGCCAAGGTGCTGGCAGCCGGGCTGTCCCCAATTCTCGCAGGGTTGAGTCACTCCTCAAAGACAGGTTTTCTAGTGGGAAAATCCAGTGCGGATGACCTACAGCTCATCCTCAACCTTAAATGGTTGGCGCTACAGTCCAATACTCCCATAGCTGCCTTGGCAGTTGATTTTGCCAAGGCATTTTATTCGCTGGAGTGGGCATACCTGCACCAGGTCCTCCGGATGTATGGTTTTGGCCCATACTTTTGCTCCTGGGTCTCGACTCTGTACAATCTACCTACAGCCAGAATTCTCACTAATAAGGATATCTCCCCGCCTTTATCCTGTATAGAGGCACTAGGCAGGGCTGCCCCCTCTCCCCTTTACTCTTCCTAGTTGCCCTTAATCCATTAATAAGGAAGCATACCACCACTCTGAACATAACGGCATAAAAGTAGGTAGTTCCTCTTACCTAGTCAATGCTTATGCAGATGACCTGCTGCTCACGCTCTCTGACCTGCAGGTTTTTGTTCCCCTGGTTCTGCCCATCCTGCAAGAGTTTGCCTCTTTGTTGGGACTCTGGGTAAATCAAAAGGAAACTACACATTCCCCACTAAATAAGAAATGCAGTAGGCACTGCCTGAGTGGCACAGATATTACCTGGGCTCCACAAGGTTTCCCCTATCTGGGTATCATTATTACGTCGGTGTGGAAGGACTTAGAACCAGCGAACTTTTCCTCCATGTTGGCGTCGTTAGCGGCCTAAGTACAACGGTGGAGGATATTACGCCTCACCTTGAAAGGGAAAGTTGAAGCTATTCAAATGTTTATTCTCTCCAGGGTTTCATATTTGCTTGCAAACTTGTCTATTCCCCTTACTCATAAACCATTTCAGGCGCTGGATAGGTTGGTGGCACTGTTCCTCTGGGAGGGCAAAGGCCCCAGATGGGGATGTGCGAAGTTGCGCGCCCATTGGACCAGAGGGGGTTTGAACTTCCCCTGGTTCATAGGGTATCAACTTGCCTTTTGGGTGGCTCAGGCGACAGCTTGGTTTGCCCCCCCGTGGGTTCAGCTAGAAACTGACCTATCGCCTGTACTCCCCCTTTATTCTTTATTATCTGGTAAACAACCCTTGGGGCACCATTTGACACCTCTTATGAAAGAGACATGTAGATTATGGCGTAGGGCGATGACCCTAGCTAAAGTTCCGAAAGCAGAATATCTCCCTCCCATTCACTATGCTCTGATCTGGAATAATCCTCTCATGGTGGACAATAAGCCGATTGTTTGGAAGATCTGGGCCTCTAAGTACATCAACACAGTTGCGGATCTTCTCCTCCCAAACTCATACGTGCTGATGTCCTTTGAACAGCTTAGGGGCAAACATGACCTGCCATACCACAATTTTTGGAAGTTTTTCTAGTTAAGGAGTGCCCTTACCCCCTTTCTCAGATTGGCCGTATCCCAGTCTAAGTGGAGCTGCTTAGACAATCTCCACCGACCGTCGGGTGGCAGGGGCCTAGTAGGCGCCCTGTATGAAACACTTAGGGACATGCAGCTGGACACTTCACTATCTAGCAAAGCGGCATGGGACCGGGATCTTCCCCACCCGATATCTCCCCAGCAATGGTCAGATTGTCTTAGGGCGGCACACATGGCATATGAGGACTGCAGGAGCCAGTTATTGCAACTTAAAATATTACTTAGATGGCACAGGACCCCTGCAGTCCTGTTCAGCCGTCAGCTCATCCCGCAAGATACGTGTTGGAGATGTCAAGCTTCTCCGGCCCACCTTCTCCAGATACTGTGGTCCTGCTCAGGCATGCATACTTTTTGGACCCAAGTCCTGAAGGGCTGCTCAATGATAGTAGGCACATAAATCACCCTTCAGCACTACCCCCTGTTGTTGGGGGATGTCTCTCCCCCGACCACTCTTCCCAATTACAATAAAGCATGGGTACTGACTGCAGTCATGGAGGCAAAAAGGGCTCTCTTGTTAAAATGGAGGAACCCCTCGTCCCCCACAGTCTCACAATGGTGTGCAGCTATAGCTAGGCTGGCGGTCTTTGAGAGACTCACAGCTGCAACCAAGGGTAAACTGGCTGGCTACCACCGTAAATGGGATGCATACCTGCACTCGCACATTTGCATGATTGCACCCCGCTGCAAACCCCCCTGTTGGCTAAAGACAGGGTTTGATGAAGGATAGGGTTCTCCCCCTTGTTGAGGGGAGCCCATGCTTTTGCGTCCCACCACTGTGAACTGTTCTTCCTGATTATTTCCTATCTCACTTGCTACTCCTCGGATAATCTTTTATTTCTTGACTTGTTTTTCTACTTCCACTGATGGTAGGCCTTTATAGTATATTCTGTTTTGCTGCCTGTTCATTTTTCGCCTTCATAGGTGTGTCCATGGCTGCTTATAAAAGATGTTGATAGGCATTGTAAGGTATAGATGTTTTTTGAAATTTATGATATAATTCCAGAGGCATGAAGATAAACTGTCTTTTTCTTAAAGTAAGTACACTGACACATGATGTATACATGGGTGGAAAGCTATTATTTTGAATGTACTTAGACTGGCCTTCTGTTGATGTAGATGGTATCGCTATATGCTCCTTACTAATGCTGTGCTAAGTGTGAAAAAATTATAAAATGTTACATGATTAAAAAAAAAAGCAGTATGGTACTCTGTGGAATGAACAGCATGGTTTTCATAGGGGCCAAAGGAAAGATACTGCCTTGATCAAATTTATGAACACTGTATATAAAGCATTAGATGCAGGAATGATGACACGTGAGGTGTTCATGAACCTAACCAAGGTATTTGATCATTTTGGTAATTCCATATTGTTACAAAAATTGAAGCTAATGGTTTTTTGTGCATCTTCTTGGATTTGGACCTCAGACTGTTTGAATAATAGGGCACAAGATGCAAAACTGGATTCTGTCTTCTCTGATAAATTTGTGATCCCCTGTGGTGTACCCCAGGGATTTATCCTAAAAGACAATTTGTTTCCAGCTTTCTTGTTAGAATATTCAGTTTCACTGTGAATGGGAAATGTAAAATTACACATATCCCTATAATGCAAAGCGTCATGGGACGTATATACAGATCCGAATAAAAGAGTTTATACTGATTCCGCTTTAAACAAGATTGTATAGTGCCGAGTGGCCTCTCATGCACTCTGCAAAGGCTAAAAATAGAAGGAACAGGCACAGACTTTATTGCCAGTGCCTTTTCCAAGTAACCCTCATCTCTGCTTTTGTGCTAAGACTCCTTGACTTTAAATTCACTGTGAATGAATTGCTAAGGCAATACCTGTAACCAAATGTCTGCAAATGAGAAAGTGCAATTTGATTTTTTTATTTGGACAACTCATTCTAAAACTGCTGTTCCTGATGTTGATGGTAAATAGGCAACACGGTCCATTTGACTAATAAAGATGTATTAAACATGTTTTAAAACCACATGGGTTTCATATCTCCAGCCACTATGTAATCCAAAAGGTCCTGTGCATAAACTTAGTGCTAACTTGTTGCAAACTTTTACATACTTCAAAAGAATTGGCATTCATTTCAAAAGTGTGACTCTTTTTTTCAGCTGGAAACAATCACACTTTTGAACCTGATGTAAAATATATTACTGCTGACACCTTTTTACTTACAAAGATCACTCAAGCTTTCAAAACCACAGAGATTTCTACTTTATGTGCTGGGTAAACTTTGGTACAGAGAGAAAATTTATACAGCAACAAAGTACTATTTAAACATAGAAACATAGACTTTGATGGCGGATAAGGACCGCTTGGCCCATCTAGTCTGCCCAATTCCCTACCTACAGGATAGGCCGCAGATCCTAGTTAACCAACAGCCTATTTCTTCCTACCCCCCACAAGAATTGCCTTATGTCTGTCCCATGCATTCTTGAATTCTCCCACAGTTTTAGACCCACAACCTCTCAGGAAGGCTGTTCCATGCATCCACTACCCTCTCTGTGAAATAATACTTCCTCAATTGCCCTGGAACCGCCCTCCTTCTATCTTTAAATTGTGTCCCCTTGTTCTTGCATGTCTCTTTTTCTGAAAGATGCTACCCTCTTGGACTTTGTTGATTCCACTGAGGTACTTAAAAGTTTCTATCATGTCCCCCCTCTCCCTTCTTTCCTCAAGGGTATACATATTATGCTCCTTTAGTCTCTCCTCGTATGGCTTCCCTTGCAGACCCTGCACCATTTTAGTTGCCCTCCTCTGGACTACCTCTATCCTGTCTATGTCCTTGCGGAGATGGGGTCTCCAGAACTGGACACAGTACTCCAGATGGGGTCTCACCAACTGTCTGTACAGAGGGATAACAACTTCCTGTTTTCTGCTGCTGATGCCTCTACCTATACATCCCAGTATACCCCCAGCCCTCCCTACTGCCTTCTCACATTGCTTGCTAACCTTAAGGTCATCTGATATGATTACCCCCAAGTACCTTTCCTTTTTTGTTGTTGTTACTACCTCCCTACCCATTGTGTATTCTTCCCCTGGGTTCTTGTTTCCCAGGTGCATTATTTTGCACTTCTTTGCATTGAATCATAGCTGCCATACTTCTGACCATTCCGCCAACCTTGCCAAGTCCTTTTTCATCCTTTCCATGCCTCCTTGTGTATCAACCCTTTTGAGGATCTTTGTGTCATCTGCAAAAGGCATACTTTTCCTTCCAGTCCCTCTGCAATGTCACTGATGAAGACATTAAAGGACGGACCCAATACTGAACCCTCGTGTACCCACTAGTAACCCTCTTTCTTCAGAGTGGACTCCATTTACAATTACCTTCTGTGTCCTGTTGTGCAGCCAATGTTTTACCAGGCTACCACCCTGGGACCCACTCCCAGGCTGGTTAATTTGACTATTAATCTTTGTGTGGGACTGTGTCAAATGCCTTGCTAAAGTCTAGGTAGGCCATGTCCACAGTCCCTCCTGATCTACTACTTTGGTCACCCAGTCAAAGAAATCTATTAGATTCGTCTGACATGACCCTTCCGCTGTGAATCCATGGCTTTGGGTCCTGTGCTCCACTGGCCTCTAGGTACTCAACTATTCTTTCCTTCAGAAGTGACTCCATCACTTTTCCCTACCACAGAGGTCAGACTAACAGGTCTGTAGTTTCTTCCTCTGTCTTGGTCCACTTTGTGAAGGGGAATCACATCCGCCTTCCTCCAGTCCTCGGGTACCACACCATCCTCCCATGATTTATTAAAAGAGTAGCCAGTGGTTTCACTAGTTCCTCCTTAATTCTTTTAGAATTCTGGGGTGAATTCCATCAGGACCCATTGCTTTGTCTACCTTCAGTTTTAGGAGTTCTTGCAGAACCCTTTCTTCTGTGAAAGGACTGGGATCGACCCCCTATCAAGAGTGCTTCTATTAATTGGATTAGGCACTTCCCTCCTCTTTGTGAATACTGAGCAGAAATTTTCGCTCGGTATCCCTGCTTTTCACTGTCCAGCCCACCCACACCGCTTCATTCTATTCAGCCTCACTATCCCTCCCTTTGTCTTTCTACAGTCGCTGATGTACCTATAAAAGGTTTTATCCCCCTTCTTAACTGAGTTGGCTATCTTTTCCTCAGTTTGGGACTTTGCTATTCTGACTTCCCTCCCTGCTTCCTTCTGCCTTAACTGGTACAGCTCTCTGTCCGCTCCTTCTGTGTTTCCTTATACTTCTGGAAAGCTATCTTTTTCTTCCTGACTTTCACAGCCACCTCTTTTGAGAACCATAGTGGCTTTTTCTTTCATTTTGATTTGTTTATTTGCTTCACACAAAGGCTTGTTGCCTCTGTGATGGCAGTTTTGATGATTCCCCATTGTTGCTCCACACCTCCTTCTAGCCTGTTTGCTAGTGCTTTTCTGAGGCACTCTCCAATCTTGCCAAAGTCAGCCCTCCTAAAATCCAGTACCCTCACATTTGTATGGCTTGACTCTGTAGCTGAGTTTAACGTGAACCACACTGTTTGATGGTCACTTGTCCCCAGATGGCAACCCACTTCTAGATCTGAGATCCTCTCACTGCCCCCGTTTGAGAGTATGAGGTCTAAGATTGCTTCCTCATGAGTGGGTTCTGAAACTAGCTGTCTGAGGCCTGCCACCTGTAGGGCATCAAGAATGGCCCTGCTCTTGGATGTGGCTGCAGCAAATGTGCTCCAGTTAACATCTGGCATATTCAGGTCTCCCATCAACAGTATCTCCCCTTTCTCTGCCATTCTAAGAATGCCTTCTATCATATCCTTGTTCAATCCCTCCCCCGACATGGGGGTCTGTACACAACCCCTGTGCGGATTGTAGTGCCCTTTCCAGTCTCCAAGGTGACCCACAATGCCTCCTCGCCTCCCTGTTTACTCTTTTGTTCAGTTGCTTTTATCCCTTCCTTTACATAGAGAGCTACTCCTCCCCCTCTTCTCCCCTGCCTGTCTCTCCTGTAGGTTATGCACCCTGGTATGTTAACATACCAGTCATGGTTCCCTGTGCACCATGTCTATCTGAGCTGAGAAACTAAAGCAGTTTAGAGGCAAGGGTCACCTCTGAATATGACTGGTATGCTCACTGAAAGAAGGAATCAGTGATCTGTACTGGATGAACATAAACAAGTATTTATGCTATTTATTTACAGTAGCTGGTCAGGAAATAAATGGTAGTTTACTCACCTGGTAAAGGTGATTGTGGGAGAACATTTCTGAGGCACTCCAAACCTTACTGCATCTCCAAGCCACCTGATAGGCTTCGATGCACATGTGACTTCTAAAGAATCCAGCCCCTACGAGACCCTTCCTCTGTCCTTGCTTGGTCAAGTAGACCTCTTCCATAGCTTTACCTGTGTACTCGGGATAAATATATATTAGGCTATCGTGACTGTCAAGGTTATATATGACACATTCTCTTGTCATGTGATTGTTTTCATTTTAATTCCTTTTCAGTACATTTTAATGTGAACCAGCCCTTAACGGCATGCCAGTATAAAACCAAGAATCATTTCATCTACACTTTGGCGTCATTCAATTCAAAACAGCATTAGAGCATCTATTCCTCACAGTCACTCTAGGACAAGTCAAGAAGCTAATAATAGGATGTGTCTATATACCCCCCACATATTGCGTCCTCCTCCTACCATGAACTCTTCTCAAATCTAGATACCTTACCGCATAGGGACATTGTCGTATGTGGTGACTTCAATCTTGATTGGCTAGGTGAATGCAAAGCTCAGTACCTAGCTGCACTCTCGGACACAAATCTAGAGCAAGTCCTTGACCAACCCACGTGACTGAATAAGAAGACAGGCAAGCACAGCCTAATTGATGGGATATTAACTAACAACAAACACCATATCAAATCTGCAGGAATCTTCCCTGATGCTATAAGTGACCACTCCCCCACCTTCTGCATCTGGAAGAACAACTGCCCACACCCCATCCCCAGAACTATAAAATCCAGAGACCTCACCAACTTCAATACTGATGCATTCCTGAGAAGTCTGAACTCTATGAATTGGGATCCTATCACTTCCCTTCCTGATATTAACCTAGCCCTGGACTTTTTTATTAGCACCTTCTCCTCCATCCTCCACTCGCATGCCCCAGTCAAGCAAAGGCAGGCCAAAGGCTTTCCCGGCCCCTGGCTCTCCCAGGAGTTGCAGTGTTTAATGCGCTCTCGTGATAGGGCGTGGCATAACTACAAGAAGTCTGGCCTCAGCTCTGACTGGCAAACATGCCGTCACTTAAGAAATTTTATCAAAACAACGATCACAAAATCCAAGCGACACCACCTCCAGTCCCTACAAATTAACTACCTTGCAAACCCCTAAAACATTCTGGGCACAAGTCACTACCCTCATTAAGCACAAGGAATGTACCATCCCCCAGACAATGTTCAATAATGGTACAGCTTTGTCCTCCCCCGGATATCGCATCTGGCATAAATACATTTTTCACTGACCTAGACAGATATAAGCAAGACCTACCTAATGCCCCACTCCACCCCAATGACAACAGTCCTGCCATCACTCCCTTCCACCTGAATCTCACCTCGCGCACTGAGTTGCTCAAGCTCCTAAACAAATTAGACCCTGATAGAGCTCCAGGATCTGACTATCTGCCACCCAAATTCCTTAGGATTGGTGCCTGTGCTATTGCTCACCCAGTTACTCAACTACTTAATAGATCCTTCCTCGTGCACATAATTCCGGACAAATGGAAAATAGCAACAGTGGTCCCCATGCTTAAAAGTGGCCCGCCAAACCGCACAGAAAACTGTAGACCCATATCCATACTGTGTCCCCTAGCCAAAATTCAAGAAAGAATATTTTATAATCAACTATACCCATTCTTCAAATGGATAAATGCCATTACTATCTCACAGCGTGGTTTACAAAAACTGCATGGGACTGAAACTGCTCTATTATGGTTCACCGTATATATCTATCAAGCCATGGATAAGCGATGTGCTACTGGGGTGGTATTTGTGGATCTGATGAAAGCGTTTGACCTGGTTAACCACTGCCTCCTCCTAATCAAACTAAACAACCTCAGTCTTGACTCCCATACACTCTCATGGTTTACTAGCTATCTGTCCAATCGGCTGCAATGTGTCAAGTGGGCAGGGTCTACCTCCTCCCTCGCACATATTATGGATGGGGTCCCACAATGATCTATCCTGGGTCCTCTGTCATTCTCCATCTTCATCAATGATCTGCCCCTTAATTGTGGAGGTGCATCAGTCCAACTTTATGCAGATGATGTTATTCTATATAGATCTGGTAGAAACATCTCCTCCATTCAATCAGGCCTTGAAAATGACTTTTGGCAACTCAAAGCATGGTTTAGGCAACATCTATTGGTCCTCAATACTAAAAAAAAACTAAATCAATGCTGTTCCACCACACATCTTCTGGTGGGTCCACCCAGCATCCTGTCTTAATTAATACGGCTAATGGAACAGCTCTTGAAGGAGTAGATACCTTCAAATATCTGGGGATTACTCTGGATGACATTGATGCTCACTCTCACAAAATTATTCAGTCTGCACACCAAAAGTTGGGCCTACTTTATTGAATTGCTCCTTATTTGGCCCCCCAATCATGGAGAACAATCACCTCAGCAACTCTTCTGCCTACTCTTTTCTACATAGCCCCTTTACTTCACTCGGCAAAATTATCAACCCTGACCAAATTAAAGCAACCTTATCACAGAATCGCATGATTCACAGCTATGGCCCCAGCTCACACAGGGTCTGCAAGAGAAGCCATATGAGGAGAGACTAAAGGAGCTTAACATGTATAACCTTGAGGAAAGGAGGGAGGGGAGACATGATAGAAACTTTTAAGTACCTCAGTGGAATCAACAAAGCCCAAGAGGGTAGCATCTTTCAGAAAAGGAGATGTGCAAGTACAAGGGGATACAATTTGAAGATGGGGGGGCGGTTCAGGGGCAATGTGAGGAAGTATTTTTTCACAGAGAGGGTGGTGGATGCATGGAACAGCCTTTCTGAGGACGTTGTGGGATCTAAAACTGTGTGAGAATTCAAAAATACATGGGACAGACATAAGCCAATCTTTGCAGGGGGGGTAGAAAGAAATAGGCTGTCGGTTAACTAGGATCTGCAGCTTATCCTGTAGGTAGGGAAATGGGCAGATTAGGTGGGCCAGGTGGGTCCTTATCTGCCATCAAAGTCTATGTTTCACATAGACCACTGTGAGGTCCTCAAATCCCTGAGGTGGCCATCCTTCAAGGCTAAGCTTGATTTCCCCCTACTCTGCATTACTTTCAAGCTCACCCACCTTCCCTCCCCACCTATCCTAAGTAACTTGCTCACCTTAAAACCCATCCCCAGGTCCCTATGCTCCTCTCACCTCCCATTACTATGTCTCCCCAAGACAGAGCTAGCTGTAGTTAAGAAATCCTTCAGTTACATAGCACCTCACAAATGGAATAACCTCCTGCATGGGCTGCTCTCCTGCTCGTCCTCCCCCCCCCCCATTCAAACAGTGCTTTAAAGAGCTTTACTTTCCCCCACTTATATGCACTTGCTACTAACACCACCCTATCACCCCTCTGTCTGAATCTGCACTTCCTCCTCCCCCTATTCCAACACCACCACCATGCTACTGCTCAGATTTCACATATCCTGTTGTAAACACTTCTATTACAACTCTAGCCATTGTGGCTCATGATATTCCATGTATATCTGTATATAGTATGTATACATTTGATCTTGTTTACTGTTTTGTAATACCTGTTCCATGTATATATGTATGTATATGTATACAATTGATCTTGTTTACTGTTTTATAATACCTATCCTAGTAACGCATGAATTAATTCCCCGCAGTTCTGTGGAACCATCCATCTACAATTGTTAGCCAGACTCAAATTTGTTCTCTGTAATCTCTCATCCTGTCTTACATTCAGTCCTCTGTTACTGGAATTGTATTTCCCCAGGTTGCCCCTGAAAAAAGGATAAGATTGTCTCAGTGGGCCTACCCGGTCATCAAAATTCAAATAAATAAATAAAATAAAAATTCAGTGCCAGGGTCATGAACTGTTTCCCACTTGGGAGGGATGTGGAGTGCCTCAGAGATGTTCTCCTACAATCACCTTTACAAGGTGAGTACCATTGTGGGAAAAAGTCTCTGAGGCACTCCAAACCCTTACTCGCTGGATCCGTAAAAAGCAGTACATAATCCCAGTCAGGGTGGGGGTGATAATTTGTGAGAGGCTGATTGGCTTAATGATGTTCTTAGTGCAGCTGTGCTGAAATTTGCCCTTGTGGCAGATAATGAGTTCATTCTGTAATGTCTTCTGAAAGTGCATGTTGACACCCAAGTTGTGGCTGCACAACTCTCATCTGTGGTCACTAGATTGTGTTCTGCCAATGATGTGGTCACTGCCCTGGTTGAGTAGGGTCTTATACTATTAGGGGACACCAAGTCTTTGGTTTTGTATGCCGAGGTAATAGCTTCCTTCAGCCATGTTGCAATTGTAAATTTAGAAGCAGGATTCCCTTTTCTTTTGCCATTGTGTAGGACAAATAGTTGGTCCATCTTTTGGAAGTCCTTTGTTCCAGTTAGATAGATCATTAAGAGTCTCTTCTTACCCAAAGCCTGAAGCTCTGGTTGTCATGAGGTGTCTTCCTCTGGCAGCTCATTTGGAAAATCTATGGTCTGGGACATATGAAATATTGAGTTGACCTTGGATGTAAATGAAGGAAATGTCCTCATAGTGGTCCTGCCCTGGTGAAACACTAGGAATGGTGCATTGGAGGCTAGGGCATGCAGCTCGCATGTCTGTCTAACTGAGCATATTGCTTCTAACAAGGCTGTCTATAGTATTACTGTGTCACTGCACACATGTTCACCATCCAAACAAACCCCGCAAACCAGCTGGAGAAGGCACAGCAGGGGGTCCTAATATGGCCACTTTCCCTGACCCTTGGTGATTCTGTTGCTGCTCATTTACTCATGGAGCCAGTTGAGTTTGGGATTCTCTCAGGTGGAGTTCTTACTATATACTTCTTGTTGTTCCCCTCTTATGGCAGGTGGACCTCCATGTAGCCACTAGAAGGGACTGCACAGTGCTGCCCACAATGCCAGGAGACCCTGAGCACCTCGCTAGCAGGGAGGTGCTCCGGTTGAGTGTGTGCCTGGCGTCCATGTCCCCAGAGGATCGCTATATAATATATGGGACTGCTGCTCAATGTTTTTCCCTTTACTTCAGATGCTGACTATAAACTGAATAAATGTCATATACATATATATATATATATATATTTTTTTTTACTGTGCTTCTTGATTGACGCACCAACATGGGTCTGAGGCAGAATAGAGCCTGCTCAAACTTATGCTCGATAGCTAAGTAGTTAGTAAAAGACTGTAACAGTGAGGGGTTAATTAAATAATAATTGCTGCTTACCTTATCGTAATACTTGTGTGAATTGCCCAGGAGCTGCTTCCTGTGTATGTAGCGTGGTCAGATGCACATGAATAACTGACCAAGCAGGAATGGGAGGAGGGGTCTGGTAAGGGCTAGACGTCTTTAGAAGTCACATGTGCATCAAAGCCTATCAGGTGGCTTGGAGACACAGTGAGTAAGATTTGGAGTGCCTCAGAGATTTCTTCCCACAATGCTAAACCGAAGCAGATTATTTTTAGGTAGGTCCTCTGAGGAAGAATATAGAGAAATATGGATAAACACAATTAGGGTAAATGAAAACAAGAAATGTGCTAAATATGAAACATCATCATGAAGGGAAAGGAAATATTACACACACAGGTAAATGCTTTTGGAGGAGCAGAGGGTGTTGCACAAACTTTCAGAAGAAGTAAGTGGAGGTGAGAATAGATTAGTGGTCAGTATTACCACTACCTTCCCTTTGCCTAATCTCTGTAAAACTATAATGTATATATTGTTTGTGTTGCCATGTAAAAATTCTTTATTGTATTGGTAGCAATGCACTGTATTTACATACTTTATTCGTACCTGTATTTTTTCTGTTTGTTGCCTTATTGTAATTTGTATAGATTTTTATATGACCTACCCAGGTCCACCTTGCAGATGAGTCTTCCTCAGTGGTGTTTCACCTGGTAAATTAAAGATGATTGATT
Source organism: Neoceratodus forsteri (assembly GCA_016271365.2). Lineage (NCBI taxonomy): Eukaryota > Metazoa > Chordata > Ceratodontiformes > Ceratodontidae > Neoceratodus > Neoceratodus forsteri. The sequence continues at coordinate 1,592,243,788 of CM028130.1, forward strand.
GATTGATTGATCGATAGTGGTGCACAATTTACAGTGACGGTTAATATGGGTGAGGATACATTTGTGGCGCAAATCTTTCGACAATGCTAACTGAAGGCATAAATCAGTGAGGCAAAACTTTCAGAAAGGTAACTGAGGATGGGCAGAAATTAATAGCACAGGATTTTCAACAAAAAGTGAAGAAACAGTAGGCAGAACTTAGAGGGGCATTTAAACAAGATGAAGTACAAGAAAATACCTTATTCCTTTTTTCACATATTTATAGTTTCACAACAAAATTATATGAAAAGCTATTTTGTACGGCTACATCTGGGATTAGCTAGATTACACAGATTACACAGCTGCTCGCTAAGGATGGACTGAGAGTAGAAGGATTTGATTTGGTGACAGAGGGTGATCTGTGGAGTAGGAATCCTCTGAGAGAAGACAGCCATCCCAACAGTAAGGTGAAAGCCGGGGTTATGGAAAATACAAAGGCTAGCACTTCTTTCAAAATAACAGCATGTGGAAGAGAGAGAATGGAGAGAGGATGGGTAATCAGGAATGTATCAAAAAAGCATTAAGGTATGACCAGGGATGGGTTACCATCAGTTAATCTAACCCTAGGGGATCACGAGGCATGACACACAGCTGAGTGCCCTATGCCCATAGGGTTATATTCATGAAGGTAACACACTCCAAGAGTCCCTTAATTCTATTATTTAACAGATATGTCTTCCTTTTCTTAAAGTGAAAGTTTTTTATATTTAAAATTCTAATGATTCTGTTTGTACAACAGGAATTTCTAACCATTTACCTAACAATATTAGAACTATTGACCAATAAGTGTTCAGTATTGTTGCCACTTTAGAAAGGGTGAACTAAAGTACTGGTGGCATCTCCACTCTTGAGGTTGAGTATGGCAGAATGGCAAGGGGTGTCAAAGAGGTTGTGAACAACCTTCCATAATGTGAAGTTTGTTTTTGCAATCCTGTGAAAGTTGGAAGTAAAATAATTAGCCATTGCTACCCTGGAACTTCTGATGAAGGCACCACAGAGTTTTTTGAATGTAAGAGGAAGGCAGTATAACATAGTGGTTTAAGGATCTGAGCTGCAAATCTGGAGACCTGGGTTTGAATCCCACAGCCCCCACTTGCACACTGTGTGACCCTGAGCAAGTCACCTAACTTCCCTGTGCTCCCAGGTTGCCCCTGTAAACAAGCTTTCAGCTTAGTGTGTCTCTCCTGGTTAAACAATTAAAAAAAAAAAAGAAGAGTCACAAGGAGGGTCAACAGCCTTGCATGTTGACCAGGTGGAATCAATCGTTTTTCAAAGGGCTATAAGCTCTACCGAAATCCAGAGGAGGTGGGTTCCCTTACTCAGGCTTTTTTAAAAGGAGCATGTCTGTTTCAGGCCTTAATTTATTATGGAAAGAATTCAGAGCCACATCAGCCACTCTTTGAGTGATCACGGGGATCTTGTCTGTATAAGTAAGGTCAGATAGGAGGGAGGAATGATCCTGGTTGCAGACTGAATGGGTAAGAGTTCTCCTGGGGGAGCCTTTGGTCTATTGTTCTTTCTCATGCAGTGTCTCGACCATTTTTAACTGAAGATATCAGGAATGGCACCTGAAGTGACAATATGACAGATATGAGAAGAGTGGATTCGGTCTATAAGTGAGTGAGTGGCTAGGGACCTGGAGTTTATATGGGTAGACTCGGGGATGTGCTGTGTGAAGTGAATGGTGTGTGTACTATGTATTTGTTTTTGGAGGAGGGGCAGTATTTGGGTCACTTAGGGCAAAGAATTTTCATGAGGAGGCAAAGGTGGCCAGAGTGCATTAGAAGTACTGTGTGCACCCAAAGAAGGATGAGGAGAAAGCAGAGAGGATATAGAAGAGGATGACAAGGATGATTCAAACAAGGATAGTAGGTGAAAAATTACTAGGATAGGCTAGAAAGTCTTCATATGTACTTGCTGGAGATGAGTAAGAAGAGGGAGACATTATATAGATCCTTAGTACCAGGGGGGATATCACAGTATAGGCACCAGTGAGTTTTTTAGACTATATGGCCAGACAAAGACCCAAGGGCACCATCTCAAAGTGACAAGAAGAAAGATTAGAAAACAAACTAAAAAGACAAAGAAACTCAATACAAAAGCAATGAGGCAAGGATTACCCAAAAAGTGCCTAGCAACAGAGCCATGTTTCAAAGAAAGTTTAGAAAAGCTATTTCTTTACTGAGAGGGCAGCGAACCAGTGGATCAGATTGCCCTAGATGATGGTTAATACTGGACCCATCCCAGACTGAGGCTCAAATGTAACATACGCAAAGAGATAAGTTTGACTGAGAATGCAGTTGGAATCCTGTAACTCACTGTTGCTACTAGACTGGGGCAGTGCATATGGGTTTGTGGGACTGGATGCCAGATCTATCAAGTGGGCAACACCCAAACTACGTTGATGGGGAGTGTCTTTAAAGGCACATATCTGACCACTTTAGAAGAGGAGGATAGACTCAAACCAACGACAAATGTTTTTTGGAATACAGTGTTTTATTAACTTTAACCAGTCACCTGCCTCATATTGCCAACATTTTGTAGTCCCAAGGCCTTTTCCTCAGGGCTCACTATGGTCTCCAATAATCTGTCAGTTCACTTGGCTAGCACCATGTCTGGGATTTACCATTGAAATCTTTACCATAGCTGGGGCAAACTGTCAGCTCCACTACCCCTTAGTTTCAATACAGGTCTAAATGCTGTTGTGCAGCTTTCCTAAGAGGGCTGAGGGTACCATGTCACTCAGAGTACACAATGTGGGGTGAGATACTAACAACAACAAAAATGGAAAGGGACCTGGGGGTAGTCATATCAGATGACCTAAAGCTGGGCAAGCAATGTGAGAGGGCAGCAAGGAGGGCTGGGGGATATTGGGATGCATAGGGAGAAGCATCACCAGTAGAAAACAGGAAGTTATTATCCCTCTGTACAGACAGCTGGTGAGACCCCATCTGGAGTACTGCGTGCAGTTCTGGAGACCCAATCTCTGCAAAGACATAGACAGAATGGAAGCTGTCCAGAGAGAGCAACTAAAATGGTGCAGGGTCTGCACTGGAAGACATATGAAGAGAGACTAAAAGGAGCTTAATATGTATAGCCTCGAGGAAAGGGGGAGAGGGGACATGATAGAAACTTTCAAGCACCTCAAGGGAATCAACAAAGTCCAAGAGGTAGCATCTTTCAAAAAAGAGGTGTGCAAGAACAAGGGGCACAATTTGAAGATAGAGGGGCGGCTCAGAGGTAATGTAAGGAAGTATTTTTCACAGACAGGGTTGTGGATGCATGGAACGGCCTTCCGGAGGAGGTTGTGGAGTTAAAAACAGAGGTGGAATTCAAGCATGCATGGGACAGCCATAAGGCAATTCTAGGGGGTTGGGGTAGGAAGAAGTAGGCTGCTGGTTAACTAGGATCTGCAGCTTATCCATTAGGTAGGGAAATGGGCAGACTGGGTGGGCCAAGCAGTCCTTATCTGCCATCAAATTCTATGTTTCTATGTTTCTATGTAATAGTGTACTTACAAATTTATCCATGCATCAAAATGCGTACACGGGTATGCTGTTATGCAGTGAAAAACATTTTCAATAGAAAGTTTTGGGATGAAGTGATTCAATACAATTTCCTTCAGAATGAACCAGGCTACTATTGCATTGTGGGGATGTCATTGTGATTCAGAGCTGCATCACCTGAGCCTTAGATCCCATACCAGAGCACCATGAAAATGATTTCCTAATAACCTGAGACTCTTACCACCACCTCCTCTGTGCAGTTTCTATTCTTAAGGTAAATCACTTGCCTCAGCCATTGTGTGTAAAACTTTACTAGCTGAGCATCATGATTTGCAGTCTTCAGCTGACAGGAAATCAGATAGTGGCATTTCTCTAACCTCACTCTCTTCGGTGCTGCTTCCTGTGGTCAAACATTATAGTTCTCTGCAGAAAATACAGAGAATGCGGGCTCTGACAGAAATGCCTCTAGTTTCAGTCTTACTCTGCTACAGAAAATATAACAATTCTCTGTCTAGTGGCAGGGAACAGAACGTTGCACTTTTCCTTTGACAGTCATGCCGCCTACTCAGCAACATGTTTAGCTTTGCATTGCTTTTTTTTTAACTTTGTATTTCTTTTTGGCTTCTGTTTTTCACAGTTCAGGTGTAATGCCTCTTCTCCCTACCACCACTATTCTGGGGCAAGGGTTAATATGCCAAATGTTTCCTCCTATGGCGTTATGAGCTGGAAGCCGAGGTTTGGAGGTTCAGCGTCACATAGAGATGGCCTAGGGCTGGTGTAATGATGAGCACCCCAGTTACAATTTAGATGTTGGGGGCAGGGAATTGAGCCAGACCTCGGACGTTTAGTTGCTTGGGCCTGCGGTGGTAGCCTGATCCCATTCCATGTGCCAGTCTGCAAAGGGCCCATACTAACCTGGCCACAGGTGTTGCCAGGGCAGATAGCGCAATGTCACAACTGATCTCAAGTGGACCACTAGTGCCAGGTCTCTGCCAGGCAAAAGAAGTGCCACATAATGTAACTACTAATGGATTTCCCCATGATGAGAAAAGAAAAGAGGTACGCAGTAGCCTGTACAGGTTGCAGCATGCCAGTTGAAACCAATTCCTGAAAATAGTGAAGGAAATATAGAATCATTGCCGGTGATGGCAGAAAAAGGACCTGCAGTGCATCCAGTCTGCCCAGCACTACCTATGGTCGATGTGAGTGCCTAGGGACCATACACTTCCCTTTCTCTCCTTACCAAGCCCACAGTTTTGTCCCACCCATGTTGGAATCTCTCCACCGATTTAGCACAGATGACTTCCCTTAGTAGTTTATTCCACCTAACACTCTTTCCACGATTAAATGTTTTCTTATGTGTTTCTTAAATCTCATGCCTCCACCCCTGCCAGCTTCACTGAGTTCCTCCTGATGCCCGTGTTTCAGCTCAGTGTGGTCAACTCCCTGCTGTCCCCCTTGTGAAGATGTTTGTAGATCTCTGTCATAGTCCCCTTTCTCCCCTACTGCTTACAGTGTTTACATGTTGAGGTCGTACAACATCTCCATGTAGAATGTCTTAGTGTTTTGGGCTTATTTTCATTACCCTCCCCTGCACCACTTCCACCCTGTCCTTCCTCAAGTGTAGGTGCTAGAACTGCACAAAGAGCTCCAGGTGAGGTCAAACTATACATCTATACAGGGGCAGGATCACTTCTTTTCTGCCAGTCTAGGAAGGTAGGACAGTGAAAACACTTTGGTGTTGGGCCAGTGCAAGGGAACGGTGTGGCCAGCCCCAGTGCAAAAGCACCAAACCAGGAAGTCCCTTTCCCTCACAGAACAAACTCCACTGTCCACTTCATAAAATAACTTGAAAAAAGTACGCCACCTGATGAAGGGTCATTAGACTCGAAGTGCTGGGGCTGTTTGTGGCATGTCATCAACCCCCTATACTTTCTCTCCACTTGATTTATGATTAATAAACAAAGCACTTTTTTTAAGTTATTTTACAGAGCGGACAGTGGAATTTTGTTCTGCAAGTGCAGGGGACTTCCTGGTTTCATGGGTCAGTTCTTTCCTCCTGCTTATCCCCCTTCTTATGTATCTCAACATTCAATGTGCCCCACCCACTGCCTTATTGCACTGTGCTAATGTTTTCAAATAGTCCATAATTACCATCCCAAACTCTACTACTCAGATGCTCTCTCCACCACTACCCTCCCCAGTCTTGTATTCTGGTTTCAGGTTCTTGGTCTCTACAGTATGTGCCTTACTTTGTACTTCTTGTTGTGTGTTCAAATATATAGTGCTTGTGAAAGGTGTTGGCTTGACAGCACTGGGACCTAAAGTCCTTTGCTTAGCCACATGACAGGTACTGCACAGGTGATCACAGTGCAAGCTTCCCCACACTGCCTTAACAATGTGCATCAACCGTGCCATGGAGGGAACCCCCACATAGGTGAGAGGGTAGTCCAGACTCCATGCCCATTCAGTCCTTGGCCTCTCATGTGAGACTGCCAACAAGGGTGCCAGTTTGTGCTATTGTGTTGGTGGTTTTGTGATGTTGACACCTGCCCACTGGAAACTGGACTTAGACAACTGCATCTCATTGTACACAGGCCACTGAACAGCCCTCTGGAGATAATGGCTTTTGTCCACTGTGTACTTTTGCTGCATTTGAACCAGTGACCTAGATGTAAAAGGATCTGAAACCCACTACCAATCAACTGAGCCATCCAGCACCAGAATCCCATGCAACTGATATCAGAGCAGCAGGCAGCTGTGAGGTTCAACAGCATGTAGTGCATGTTAGAGTTTATATCAGCTCTGATCTTTTGTTTGCTGGTCCTGCTCTCTTCCCTGGGCTATGTACAGTCACAAAGGACTGTACATAGCCTCTGGAGAAAAGGAGACCCAAATAACATCTGACTGGATTATAAAAACCCTAACATGTACTGCAGGCTATTGAATTTCCCACTGCTGCCTACTGCTCTGATGTCAGCTGCAGTGGTTCTTAACAGAATGGGCCCAATTTTAAATGGGAAAACTTTGGCACAGGGTGCCTGCGCCAAATGGCTTTGATGCAAGTGGCACCTTGTATCAAACTTTGTGGCAATCCTGATTTTCGAATGCAGGCTGCATTGAAATTGGGATGCCTTGCACCAAAGCTACCCTGCACCACTCTTGTGTCAGAATTGCCCTTGCACCAGGTAGAAAGGGGGCTTGTGCCTTGACAGGGCTGTTCCATCCCTTTTTTATATCATCTTATTTATTCGCCTTCTACAGCAACTACCTGCGGGCATCCAGCCACCGGCCCTGCCCGCCGGGAGAGCACCAGATTCACTCACATGATGGAGAATCTTGCACAGCCATTGCCGATCCACTGGAGGGTCTCACCATACCCTATCCAGCCAGATTGGCTCCGGAACCCCCCAGTGCAATTCCATGCGAGTCCTCCTGGCGAGACAGGGCATGGCCATCAGGCTGTACGGTCGCACCCAGCCCTTTTTCCACTTTTTCTCCCATTGGGAGTGCGGACATGCAATGACATCTGCACACATACGTGCCAACATCTGCCATGCCCCCCCCCCGCAGTCACACCAGTGCAAGTGGTACCTTTGGGCGTCCCCAGGGGTTGCTGCAGAGTAGTGTGGTTTCCCCAGCCCACCCCAGGACTAAGAGAGCTGTCTCTCAATGCTCAATCCTAGTCCTCCCCTGCCGACCCGGGCTCATTCTTGAACCCGGGCCGCCGGGGTAGTGTGAGGTGTGGCATCCAGCACTTCAACCCTCAGCGCCACCAGGCCAGTCATTCCATCTCTTTTTTTTTTCTAATTTCAGCAGCCCCATCATGGATGCAAGAGGGGGAATCAGGAGATGGTCTGAGGGCCATGTGCCACTGCCAGACAGGGTGGCAATTGGGGGAACCTGCAAGTAGGGGACCGAGGCCAGAAGGAGCATGGGGGAGCCCTAGGGGGTGTCAGAGACACATTGGCAATGTCAGGGTGCTGGGGTGGCAAGCGGTGGGGTTGTATGCAGAATGGCAGAGAGCTGATGGGCTCTATTGGGGGATTGGCAGGGACGGACAATGACCCGGCCCCAGGAGGGCACAGCCCTGGCACCTGCCCTATAGGTGCCACAGTCCCCAAATCTGTAGGTGGGAAGCAGTGGCTGCAGGTTGCAGGGTGCCAGTGGTGGATTCCCCAAGTGATGCAACAGTCCTCGGGTACCCAGCCTCTCACGTGATGACTGGCAGCTTCCCGCCTACAGAGTTGGGGACTATAGCACCTATGGGGCAGGTGCCAGGGTGTGCCCACCTGGGGTGGGTCACGGTCCATCTCTTCCAACCCCCCCTCTATGTGGGCCAATAAGCTCTCTGCCATTGCACATGTTTATCCAGCTGGGTGCCACCTCTGCACCCTGACATTAGTGGCATGTCCCCAACACCCCCTAGAGCACCCCTCATGCTCCTTCTGGCCCTGGTCCACTACTTGCCAGCATATTAACCCCCCCATCTTTATGGCCCCTCTCGGATTGCACAGGGTGGGGGGGTAACAGATCCTTGTGTCAAACCCAATGGGTGCGCCAAATGTTTGGCCCAACCCTGCAGCTGCAGCAACTCCAGGGTCTTTGGCACAGGGACTCCCCTGTTTTATAAAATAGGGTGCAGGGTCCCTGACACACATGCAGTTTGCCACAGCCATAGAGTGATGCAACTTACATCGCTCTAAGGGTCAATTGAAAATCGAGCCCAATATGTCAGCCTGGAACTAATAACAGAAGATGTCAGCCTAGAAGTAAACAAAATTAGTCTGATACAATCTGCTATATACAGTAAACAATAAGTAAACCAAAATGTTTTTGCACACAAAGTGCACATTAGGACCAGCCTCACACTTGAGTGTGGAAGTCTATGTGCTGCCTGCTCCCTTTAAGGATTAGTAGCCCTCTTAACACAGTATCTACTAATGCTGCTTTGAGGTATTTTCCACATGGCCCTAACTGTCCCAGTTAATTAAAAGGCACCTTTCATGAATTGTTGCCATGCCCATACACTATATTGTCCAGCTAGCGATGATTTGGGAAACCTCCTCCCCAACCCAGGGACCACCAGGGCCACCACCGCTGCCTCAGAGGTTGCCAAGAAAAAGGAACAGTTGGACCACAGTGAGCTCAGAGAGGGTGAGGGTGGTGGAACAGAGACACATCCCTCCAGTTATACCTCTCCGCAATTCATATGCCACTCTGGTGGAGCATTGTTCCTCCATGGAGGTACCAACAGTGTAGACCAAGCAGGATGCTGGGAACCTTAACTAAGGAGACCTGCAGGAGGGTGGCATGGGACTCCACAGGGAAGGAAACAACTACTGGTGGGGGACTCAATTGTTAGGGGAGTAGAACTGGAAGAGGGAGGGGAGAGGGAGGTAAGGTGCTTGCACAGCACCATGACTTGGAGGGACAGGAAACGAATCCTCAGGATTACATGAGCAGCAGCATGGGAGAGGGAGCTGGATATCATTCTCCACCTAGGGACAAATGACCTGGCTGGGAATTGGATCAGAGCAGTGCAGGAGGAGTTTCTGGAGTTGGGGAGGGGCCTTAGACAAATAGCATTCACGGTAACCCTCTCGAAGGTGCTGCCTGTCTATGGCCCGGGTGAGACTAGGGTACTCCACACCATGGGATTCAATGAATGGTTGAAAAACTAGTGTGGAGCTCAGAGTTTGGGTTTAATTGGGGACAGAGAGTCCACCTGGAAAGATACAGGCCTATACTGGTGTGATGGCCTGCTTCTGTCTGGGAGGGGAACCAGGATCCTAGGTGATAGGTTTAAATGCTTAATTGGCAAGCATTTAAAGTAGCCAAGGGGGTAAACATAGAAACAGAATTTGACGGCAGATAAGGACCGCTTGGCCCACCCAGTCTGCCCATTTCCCTACCTACTGGATAAGCTGCAGATCCTAGTTAACCAGCAGCCTACTTCTTCCTACTCCCACCCCCCAGAACTGCCTTATGACTATCCCATGTATGCTTGAATTCCACCACTGATTTTGACTCCACAACCTCCTTCGGAAGGCCGTTCCATGCATCCACAACCCTCTCTGTAAAAAAAGACTTCCTTAAATTACCTCTGAGCCGCCCCCCCCCTCTATTTTCCAATTGTGCCCTCTTGTTCTTGCACACCTCTTTTTTTGAAAGATGCTACCCTCTTGGACTTTGTTGATTCCCTTGAGGTACTTGAACATTTCTGTCATCCCCTCTCCCCTTCTTTCCTCTGAGGCTATACATATTAAGCTCCTTAAGTCTCTCTTCATATGTCTTCCGGTGCAGACCCTGCACCATTTTAGTTGCCCTCCTCTGGACAGCTTCCATCCTGTCTATGTCTTTGTGGAGATTGGGTCTCCAGAACTGCACACAATACTCCAGATGGGGTCTCACCAGCTGTCTGTACAGATGGATAATAACTTCCTGTTTTCTACTGGTGATGCCTCTCCCTATGCATCCCAGTATCCCCCCAGCCCTCCTTGCTGTCCTCCACATTGCTTGCCCGTCTTTAGGTCATCTGATATGACTACCCCCAGGTCCCTTTCCATTTTTGTTGTTGTTAGTATCTCACCCCCATTGTGTACTCTTCCCTGGGTTTTGTTTCCAGGTGTATTACCTTGCACTTCTTAGCATTGAATCTAAGCTGCCATACATTTGACCATTCCTCTAACCTTGCCAAGTCCCTTCTCATCCTTTCCACCCACCCTGTGCATCAACTCTGTTGCAGATCTTAGTGTCATCTGCAAAGAGACATACTTTTCCTTCAGTCCTTCTGCAAGTCGCTCATAAAGACATTGAAGAGGACCGATCTATCACTGAACCCTCATGTACCCCACTAGTAACCCTCCTTTCTTCTGAGTGGACTCCATTTACTATTACTCTGTGTCCTATTCTCCAGCCAATTCTTTACCCAGGCTGTCATCTTGGGACCCACTCCCAGGCTGGCTAACTTGCATATTAATCTTTGTGTGGGACTGTGTCAAATGCCTTGCTAAAGTCTAGGTAGGCCATGTCACAGCCCCTCCCTGATCTACTACTTTGGTCACCCAGTCAAAGAAATCTATCAGATTATGTCTGCATGACCTTCCCGCTGTGAATCCATGCTGCCTAGGGTCCTGTGCCCCTCTGGCCTCTAGATACTCGACAATTCTTTCCTTTAGAAGTGATTCCATCATTTTCCCTATCACTGAGGTTAAACTAACAGGTCTATAGTTTCCTGCTTCTGCCTTACTCCCACTTTTGTGAAGGGGAATCACATCTGCCCTCCTCCAGTCCTCGGGTACCACCCCATCCTCCCATGATTTGTTAAAAAGGGTAGTCAGGGGAGGCACTGAAAAAGAGCAGAGGAAATCCCAGCTCCCCCAACAAAACAAGGTAGTTAGTGAGGTAAACACCAAGGTAGAGAAGTCAATAGGGAGCAGAACAGGGTGGATGGAGAAAAATGCAAAGGCAGTAAGGACAGGGATGGGGCTAAAAGGGGTAAAGCCATCAAAACATGGAGGGCGATGAGTACCAGTGTCTATAGTCTGAGTAGCAAGCTCCCTGAACTAGTGACCTTGATGAAAAAGGGACACCTGGACATCAGGGCAGTTACAGTAACATGGTACACATAGAACCATGATTGGGATGTCAACATACCAGTGTACACAATCTATAGGAGGGACAGGGAGGATAAAAGAGAAGGAGGAGTAGCTCTCTATGTAAGGGAAGGGATCAAAGCAACAGAACTAAAGAGTACACAGGGAGGAGAGGAGGCACTGTGGGCCACCCTGGAGACAGGAAATGACACTACAATCTGCATGGGGGTTGTATATAGATCCCCATCTCAGGGGGAGGAAATCGAGAAGGAAATGATAGAAGACATGCATACAATGGCATAAAAAGGGGTGCTATTGTTGATGAGGTACCTGAATATACAAGATGTTAACTGTATCACCTTTGCTGCAGCCACATCCAAGAGCAGGGTCATTCTCGATGCCCTATAGGGAGCATGCCTCAGACAGCTACTGTTGGAACCCACTCTGGAGGGAGTAATCTTAGACCTGGTACTCTCAAATGGGGACTGAGAGAGGATCTCAGATTTAGAAGGTGGGTAGCCATCTGGGAACAAGCAACCACCAATGTGGCTCACAATAAACACAGCCGTAGTGTGAAGCCATACAAAAGTAAGGGTACTGGACTTTAGGAGGGCTGACTTTGGCAAAATGGGAGCGTGCTTCAGAAAAGCAGTAGCAAACGGCCAAGAAGGAGGGGTTGAGGAACAATGGGAAAAATCAAATCTGCCATCACAGAGGCAACAAGCCTTTGTGTGAAGCAATTAAACAAAACAAAGGAAAAAAAACAGTACGATTCCCAAAAGAGGTGGCGGGGAAGGTTAGAGAGACAAAATCTTCATTCTGGAAATATAAGGAAACACAGAAGCAGGAGGACAGAGAAGTGTACCAGTTAAAGTAGAAGGAAGCAGGGACGACAGTCAGAACAGCGAAGGCCCAAACTGAGGGAAATATAGCCAACTCAGTTAAGAAGGGGGATAAAACCTTTTATAGATACATTAGGGAGCGAAGAAAGACCAAGGGAGGGATAGTGAGGCTTAATAAAGGAGTGAGGGGGTTGGGCAGACGATGACAGTGAAAAAGCAGGGATACTGAATGAATACTTCTGCGCAGTATTCACAAAAGAAGAGATGGGGAGGTACCTAAACTGAACAATAGAAGCACTCTGGATAGGGGGTCAATACCAGTCCATTCACAGAAGAAAGGGTCCTGAAAGAACTACTAAAACTGAAGGTGAACAAAGCAATGGGGCTGATAGAACTCACCCCAGAATTCTAAAAGAACTAAGGGGAGTACTAGTGACACCACTGACTACCCTTTTTAACAAATCATGGGAGGATGGTGTGGTACTTGAGGACTGGAGGAGGGTGGATGTGATTCCCCTTCACAAAAGTGGGAGCAAGGCAGAGGCAGGAAACTACAGACCTGTTAGTTTGACCTCAGTGGTAGGGAAAATTATGGAATCACTTCTAAAAGAAAGAATTGTTGAGTACCTACAGGCCAGCGGGGCACAGGACCCAAGGCAGCATGGGTTCACAGCGGGAAGGTTATGTTAGACAAATCTAATAGATAACTTTTTTTTTAAACTTTGATTTTTATTGCTTTTTCATTTCTCATATATATCTTTACCACTGGACAGGCGAGACATATTTGACACAGTACAGTGTCATTCACATAAGAATACATAGGATAGAGCCAATATATTACTGATACATTCTGAGGTATAGGAGTCCCTATACAAAAGTAAATTATGATGCTTAGGCTCTGGGTTAGAACATACATTAAGATATTAAGGGTATCCAATCTGTAACTAACTGGACATATCTTATGTCGAAATGTTAGCCTGCTTAATACATCCTCTTAAGTCTACCTTATATGTATATTTATACAATAGACTATACATCATACCAGGAATAAGGGGTCTTGCCCACATGAATAGAGAACCCATTTTCTCCATCTAATTTCGAATGTTGTATCTGGTTTGGGACCCCTCAAACACAGCTTTTCTAGTATATGCAAGTTCTTCAATATGTTAAACCAATCACTGAGTCTGGGAGAAGTTTGACTACCCCAGAGGCTAGTAATCACATTTTTAGCTGCCATAATATATTTTACTAAGAGAGATCCCCTTTGGATGTGGAGAACTTCAGGTGGGATCGTCAAGAGAACCACTTCGGGGGTGAGCACCGCCTCCTCTCCTTTCAATTCAGCCAATGCTGATGTTATATTTCGCCAGAAACTCCTGAGGGCAGGACATGACCAAAAGATGTGGCAGTGACTCGGCTTACTCTCTCCACATTTCCTCTAGCATTCCCCATGAGTGTCACCTAATATTTTGGCTACCTTGGTGGGGTATTAAAAAATCTATTTCTTGTCTTCCTAGAAAATTCTTTCCAATAGGGGGCCAATGGAACCCTCATAGAAAGTTTAGTATATTTATACCAATTCTCTTCAGAAACAGGGATCTCCAATTCCCGGTTTCAGGCCATCAGTATGGAAGCTGTGGATTCTAGTGAAAGTTCCTGTAAATCCCCATAGGTCACTCCAATAAGCTGTGGCCATTGTTGCCATCTAAGAGTGGCAATAAAAAGCTACAGGAGTAGGGACAGTTGGTTGGGCAATGCATCTCTATGAGGGCCCCTCTGCATGAGAGAATCCCTTAATGAAGAGTACATCTGGCAGTCTGCTAAGGGGATCCCATATATCTCATGAATCTTCTGGAAAGGAAGGATTCCTTCTGAATCCATCACTTGGTACAAGAACCGTAAGACCCTCCCTTCCCATTGTTCTAGAGTCTGCAATGCTTGTGGGAGAAAAGTGAACATTTATGACTTGATAAGCTTTAAGAAATAAATAACTAAATCCCAGTCTCCCGAGATCTTCAGTTTATACCAAATTTCTAGATTAACATGCATACCTTGAAAGTATGCATGGGTGCCTGCCTGGGGAGAATTTACAGAAAAGAGGACCTGTATGAAATCTTGAATTCGATTGAGGGTTTGATCTAAGATTTTCCATGGGAGAATATATGCTGGGTTGCTCCAGTGCATGATCCTCACCAATACTGTGGCCTCGGCATATTTAAGCAGATTAGGGCAAGTCAGGCCCCCTCTTGCCTTAAGAAGCTGCAGAATGGACCACCTATTACGGGGTCTGACCTCCCCAAACAAACCTGGCCAGGGTATGATTCCAAAATATAAAATAGGAAGGGGTTGGGAAACATCAGAATAGTTTGGAATAAATACAGCAATCTAGGCAAAATATTCATATGTACAAGATCAATCTTAAAGTAAAACGGGAGATGAAGATGAGACCATGCATGAATGTCCACTTCTATTCTTTGGGAAAGTGGTTCATAGTTTAATAAAAGTGTATTTTGGACGTTCTGTGGTAGAATCACTCCTAAGTATTTCATTTTGGTAGTCCGTCACTTAAAAGGGAACCGAGTTTTAATATGAGAAGGAGGGGTATAGTGGAAGGATAAGACTTCAGTTTTTGAGAAGTTTATACTATAGCCAGAGACCTGGACAAAGTTTTCCAGTATATCCCAGAGGGGTGGGAGAGACTGATCCGGGTGAAGTATGGACAAAAGAATATACTCTGCATAGAGTGTCAATTTCCATTTCCTCTGAGCAACTGCTATTCCCGAGATGGCCTGAGAGTCTCGGATGGCCCTAGTCGGGGGTTCAATGTTGAGGGCAAATAACAATGGGGATACAGGGCATCCCTGCCAGGTGCCTCTCTCAAGAGGTATCAGAGTAGAGATTTCCCCATTAGGTTTAATATATGCTTTTGGGGAGGTATACATCCTCTTTAACCATTTAAGCATCTCATCTGGAAAACCAAAAGCCATCAGGACCTCCCAGAGATATCCTCAGAAGACTCTGTCAAAGGCCTTATAGGCATCTAGGCAAAGCAACATGGAGGGAGAAGGGGTTCGGAGATGTGTTCCATTAGATGAATAGTTTGCTGAACATTGTCAGCGGTTTGCTGAGCTCTCAAGAAACCAACTTGATCTGAATGAATCAGACCCAGCAGGATATCCTCTAATCTATGGGCCCATATGGACATATAAAGTTTGTAGTCACAGTTGAGGACTGAAATGGATCTATAAGAATCTGTTGTTATGGGATCTTTATCCGGTTTCAATATGGCAGTTATGGTTGCAAATGCCCATGAGACTGGGGGCACCTTTCTGTATGTCCAGGAAAGCTTGACAGGGGGGTAGCAGAGAAGGAGCCAGTGCAAATCAGTCTGGACCTGAGGATTTTAAGGTCTTAGCTCTGCTAATTGAATTTCAGCATCTGTAATATGCCTTAAGAGTCTAGCCCTGTGGTGGTCCGTAAGCTTTGGAAATGTTAAAGTGGATAAGAATTTCCTAATAGATTCAGGGGTGGGTGGGGACTGCAAAATTGTAAAATTTTTGAAATACATCCATAATTTCTGCACTCCTATATTTCACCTCCCCTGTATTAGGGTTCTGGATTTTGTTGGTCGTGCCCATGTGTTTGAAGGCCCGGACCCACTCTGTTAAATTTCTAGCCCCTCGAGAACCTCCCTCATAGTAAAATCTCTTAGTATATAGGAGTGCAGACTGTATCTTATAGTCTAAGATCTTCTGCATTTCAGCTTGTACCTGTCTAAACTAATCAGGAGGGACTCTCTCTCCCTTTGCTAATCTGCCCTGTAACACTGAAAGGTTCGCCATTAGTGTCTTGTATCTGGTTTCTCATTGTTTGGCCTTACCAGCCGAGTAGGCTATTATTTCTCCTCTAATTACTGCTTTTAGCGTGTCCCAAAGTACTGCAAGGGATATATCTGGGGTAAGATTGTCAGGAAGGATTTGGAGGATGCGTGTTTGCATCTTTAAAATAAATTCGGGGTCTTGACGGTGGGAAACATTGAGTCTCCAATAGGTAGTTTTTCTAGAGGCTCCCAAATTAACTTTTAGCATTAAGGGTGCATGGTCAGAAAGAACCTGGGCCCCTGTCTCAATATCCTATATCCTGTCTAGGTATTCGGTAGAGGCAAAAATATAGTCCAGTCTGGAGAATGTATGATGCCTTGCTGAGTACAAGGTATATCCCCCATTATAGGAAAAAAATGTCTCCAGACATCAGTTAATCCCAGCTGGAGAAGCTGCGCCCTAAGAAGTTTTAGGGAAGGAGAATTTCTGTATGCCTGAGGATGGGAAGAATCCTTCCGTGGTGAGAGGGTAATATTAAAATTGCCTCCAATTAGCATTATTCCTTTATGTATGTCCATTAATTTGTTTAGGAATCTATGAAGTACCTGTGGGGTAGCTTCCCGGGGTAAATATATATTAGCAAGAGTAACCTCCTGATCGGCCAGATGGTCATGAACAACAATAAAATACCCATCCAGGTCCGCATATTCCTGCTCATTTATAAAAGAGGTGGTTTGAGGTATCAATATGGCCACACCCCTACGAAATCTAATAGATATCTTTGACTGGGTGACCAAAGCAGTAGACCAGGGAGGGGCTGTGGCCATGGCTTACCTAGACTTTAGCAAGGCATTTGACACAGTCCCACACAAAAGATTAATAAACAAGTTAGCCAGCCTGGGAGTGGGTCCCAGGGTGGTAGCCTGGGTAAAAAATTTGCTGGACAACAGGATGCAGAGGGTAATAGTAAAAGGAGTCCACTCCAAAGAAAGGGGATTAGTAGTGGGTACCACAGGGTTCAGTACTGGGACTGGTCCTCTTAAATGTCTTTATAGGTGACATTGCGGAGGGACTGGAAAGAAAAGTATGCTTCTTTACAGATGACACAAAGATCTACAACAGGGTTGATACACAAGGTGGGGGGTGGAAAGGATGAAAAGGGACCTGGCAAGGTTGGAGGAATGGTCAAAAGTGTGTCAGCTTAGATTCAATACAAAGAAGTGCGAAGTAATGCACCTGGCTAACAAACACCCAGGGGAAAAGGGAAGTATACGCAATGGGGGGAGGTACTGACAACAACAAAAATGGAAAGGGACCTGGGTGTAGTCATATTAGATGACCTAAAGGTAGGCAAGCAATGAGAAAAGGCAGTAAGGAGGGCTGGGGGATACTGGGATGCATAGGAAGAGGCATCACCAGTAGAAAACAGGAAGTTTTTTTTTTTTTTGAAATTTAAGTTTATTGATTTTACACATAAAAGAACCATAAAACATAGAAGTATACAACTCACAGAGAATACATGGTATAACAAAAGACAAAAGGAAAACAACCCCCCCGAACAAGAACAACAAACAAAAAAAAAAACATCTCCCCCCACTCCCACTTCCCCCCACCAAACCCCCCAACACCTCCCCAACCCTCCCACCCATCTACCACCCACCCCCAACCAGAACCCACCCTACGTCCTCCCACCCAACCAAAATGAGTGTGCCAGGTAATCAATACATCCAAGTTGGGTATTTAACATAGTAGCCGTACAGGGAGTATTCCGCTCCCTGAATTGTTAGATACAGAACCACAATATGTAACAGAACGGAGTACAATCACGGGCATAGGGTAAAAGGCCAAGAACTCATTGGTGCAAATATAATGCTTGTAGCTTACCCCATTTTTTCCGGAACAGGTCCATGCGGCTTCGCACACTGGCCACTAAATTTTCAGAATTAAGATAGGCAGAGAGCTCGGTCAACCATTCGGCATAGGACAGCACCAACTGATCAGTCCAATGCCTAAGAACCAGTCTCTTAACTGCAATGGACACTAAAGCAATATGGTATCTACGCTCCACACTATCTATACTAGCATAATCACCCAAAATACAAATCTCAGGGGTAAAACAGTCTGAGAGACCTAGTAGGGGATCTAGGTTATCCCGGATAGAGGACCATAAGGGGGCAACTTTACTACAGTACCAGAAAATATGTAGGAAATCCCCCTTCCCCTGCATACACCTGGAGCAGAGGAAGTGGGAAGCCTCTAGCTTGAAAGCTTTTTAGGGTATAATACATGTTATTCACTATGTAATATTGAGTAAGCCTGAACCTGTCCTATGAATGATACTTGTGGAGATCCTTCCAGATATGAGACCAATCCAGAGCAGACTCAGGCAACAGAGAAGACCAAATACTAGAGCCCCGACAGATTCCGGAAATTTATAATTTAAAAGAAATGAATATATTAATGAGATAGAATGCGGTTTGGAAGCAAGGCTACTATTTGAGAGAGGAAGGAGAATCTTCGCCTACTAAAAGGGCTCAATTTCCCAACAATGAGGTGTCTCAACTGGTAGACTTTGAAAATCATAGCATTAGGAATAGCATACCTATTGAGTATGTCCACTGATGAAAGAAGGGATCCTTGTTCGTAGAGATGCTCTAGATTAACTTCTTTAATTTATGGAAGCCACTCGGGAGTGATCACGCAGTTGCAGCTTAATATTGGGGTTAAGCATAACCGGTTGGCCTAAATCCTGTGCGGGGAAAATATTTACAAACGCCAGCACTGAAAAGAGACTTAAGGGACACAAGAATCGTATGATCGTCTATCCACTGTGAGAGCGTTGAAGGGGTATAAAATGGCATATGGATCTATCCTAGCTCAAAGAACCGACCTCTCAATTTGGAGCCAAATCGGCCGATAAGAGTCTCGATTAGCAGGAAGCCATCTCCCTAACTTAGCAAGGTGAGCCGCCCAGTGATAAAGCAAAGATTAGGAGCTGGAGTCCACCCTATCTTTGGGAAGGAAAGCTTATAAAGGACCGCCGCACTCCTTTTCCTCTCCAGACAAAGTTTGAGAACATCTCATGAAATTGTTGAAAATATGAAACAGGCAGCCAGAGATTTAGTAGGTTGAGAGGATAGAAGATACGGGGAAAAACATTCATTTTAATGATATTGATCCGGCCCCAAAGGGAAATAGGAAGAGCAGACCACGTAACAAATCTTGCTGGATAAGACTCTTAAGATCGTCTAAATTAAGCTTCTTAAGAAGGGAAGGGTCCGTTGTAAAATGGATCCCTAAATATTTAATCGATCTAGGAAACCATCTCATACCAAATCAAAATCCTGCTTATACGTATGGGTATTTAAGGGGAAGATTTCAGAATTAGAAATGTTCAATCTATATTGAGAAAGGGATCCATATTGTCTAATAACATCCAATGCAGATCTAAGGGAGTCAGCAGGAGATTCAATATGCAGGAGTATATCATCTGCGTAAGCAGAAAGGACCAACTCCTGTTGACCCACTAAGCATCCCTTGACAAGCATTGAGGATTTAAGCTTAATAAGAAGGGGCTCTAAGTACAAATTAAATAAGAAAGACGAAAGAGGGCAACCTTGCCTAGTGCCTGTATACAACCAAAATAGTGGGGAGAAGATTCCATTGCAGTATATTCTGGCCGAAAGAGCCTTATAGAAGATCTGAACCCACTCCAAGAAGGAAGCCGGGAAACCCATCCTGGCCATCACAGCCCAAAGAAAGGACCAATCCACCTGGTCAAAAGCCTTCTCTGCATCTAACAAAACTAAAACCATGGGAAATTGAGATATATGAGCGTATTGAGATATGTGAGAAAGGGTTCTTAAATGGTCAGATGAGGATCTAGAATGCACAAAGCCCACTTGTTCTGGACTAAGTAGCTGAGTCCAGACAATCTTGATCCTTTCGGCTAGAACTTTGGAGAGAATTTTCATATCATAATTTTGAAGGGATATGGGTCGATAACTGACTGGATCTGTGGGAGTTTTACCTGGCTTGGGAATTAAAATAATGGTGGCTTCAAGAAGAGCAGGGTCTATGACACAGGAAGAGAAAAGATATTTATAAAGTTCAAGAAGTAAGGGAGCCAGATCCTTGGAAAAGACTTTATAGAAGTTAATAGGGAATCCGTCTGGGCCGGGAGCCTTATCCGAAGTCATAGAGGCAATAACTTTCTCTATCTCCCCCAGAGAGAGAGGAGCAGTCAAGATTCCCTTATGGGGAGACAAAAGCTGAGGAATATCCAGACCAGCTAAATATGCCCTAATATCCAGACGGGGCAGGAGACAAGGCAAGCTTATATAAGTCCTTATAGTAATTTTCGAAAATTGCATAATTCTCTAGGAGAGGTTTCCAATAAAACCGGTAGGTGCCTGCAAGGTCGGAATTATCCTCGAACCTTCCAATGCACGGAGGCGAGAGCTAGAAGCCTCCCGCCTTTTCCCTTGATCAATGTATTTAGCTTGGGTTCTAATCAGACAATACCGGCTCTTTTAAAAGGTCAGTATACTCGTTTTGGCTGCCACAAGGGCTTCTAAGGAGGACAGCAAGAGGCCGGAGACTGGGCAGCTTCTAGATCCTTGATTCTATTCATTAAGGAAACTGCCCGCCTAACGGGCTTTCTTCTTGCAGAAGCTAATTTAATCAGCTCGCCCTGAGATAACATTTTAGAGTGCACCAGATAATATCGAACCTCGGGAAGAACCAAGGTTATCCGCCATGAAAAGAGAAATCAAGGATCTTATTTACGCCACCGTATGAGGATCCTTAAGTAACTGGGTATTAAGTCTTCAGGCAGTATCTCGGTGAAACTCAGGATCCAAAGAAATTTTAACCCAGACTATTGCATGATCTGAGAGAATGATCGGTTCAATGCCAGACTGACGGAGGCCTGGAAGACGGGTTTTGCTAAGCAAAATATAGTCTATTCTCGACCATGAACCATGGGGTTGGGAAAAAAACGAGAAGGCCCAGAGAGAAGGGTTAGAGAGTCTCCAGGGGTCACACAACCCCAGCATCTGTGAAAAATCATGCAAAGCCCTTTGCGTGGATGTCGGGGGCCGATTATCCTGGGGATCTCTATCCAGAAGATAGGAAGGTGGGACATTCCATTCCCCCCCCAAGATAAGTTGCGAGGGAAGGAGAACACTGACTTTATCAGCAAGGACCATAAAGAAATCAGGACTTCCCCCAACAGGCCCATAAACAGAACCTAAGATTACAGTATTCCCATTGAGAGTGCCCTTAACCAAAACGAACCTCCCATCCGGTCTTCCACTACCAGGTCTCTCAGAAATAGAACATGCTTTTAATAAGTATGGCTACCCTCTGCTATAATTAGATCTGCCCGCCACATACACCTCAGAAACCAGATCGAGATAACCATTTAACCTCCCACCATTTAAATGGGTCTCTTGAAATAATATATCTATTTGCACCAAAGTACAGTGGTTAAAACCTGAGTTCTTTTGACCTTTTCCTAAGCCCGCGCACGTTCCACGATGCTATTTTAACATCTCCAGTAACCATTTTAAGAACAATATGAAAAGGAAACAAATATTGGGACATCCAGAAGTACAGCAGAAATAAAGGCACACTCGAACCCCAAAAACCCATACCCTCCCAGCCTGCCAAAAGGTGTCCATTAAAAGTAATAGCAGTCCATAAAACCTAACCTCAATTGAAATACAATCACACCGATATGAGACTTGGCAGCAGGGATCGACAAATTTTAAAATCTCATGGTAGTCCAGGACAAGTGGCCTTGACAAAAATGGTAGTCCTCGAGTTCCGAGTGGTAGTCCAGTACATTTCAATTGAAATATTAAACCGACTTAACAGAAATAAGTTAAATGGTGTGGCTGTGTGGCAGGGCTTATATGTTGTACTATTATTTCATAGGATGGATGGAGAGATGTAAAGAACTTCATAAATCAGGAAAAACAATATTTTCATATTTTTTTGTTAATACAGGCCAGGGTAGTACAGGCCGGACACTAAGACACCCCAGGCAGAAGTCTGTATTAGAAGAGATTGGAGAAATGATACAGAATTAGTTAAGGACAAGCCAAACCAGTTAGCCGTTGGTTGAGAAGAACATGAAATGGTGATTAAGGGCTAGGCCAGGAAGAAGATGATGGGGCACTGGGAGCAGGAGTACTAGCATCAAGAAGATCATCAGCAGCAGAAGCAGCTAAACCAGAAGGTAATGTATCAGCAGCAACAGCATGCCCACGAACATGTCGAGTGCCTGGACCAGAGAGCAGCCAGTGGTTAATTGCTGGATCCGGATCAAAGTCATGCAGTTCAGGACCTTCTACTGCTATCTGCAGGAGAGACTGTAGTGAATCATCAGCCAGCCTTGTCCTGATTTTTGTTTTGATTAGGTTCTGAACAGAAAAAACTCTCTCACATTTTGCAGTCGATACACTCATTGCCGTGAGTATTTCAACTAAGTCAAGAATGTGTATAATCTGGGGTGTTTTTTCTTTTAGTAATCTGGTATATACCTGCAAATAGGGTTTTTCAATGGCAGATTTCAATATTGTTTTAAATGCAGCATACTCTGACTTTATATGTTCCTGCTGCTCCTCCAGTAAAGTGAAAATATTCTGCCAGGTTTGCAAGTTCAGAGGTCCCAAACACCGCTAGTTGGTCTCTTGGAGATCAAACTGCTTAAAATCTAAGCAGTTGAACCATTTGAGAGGCACCTCTGAGAAATTTTTGAATCTGTTGTCAATATACATTATTGCTGCATCTATTAAAGTCTGCAGTTGTCCATCTGTCACAAAATTGATTTCTGGGCAGTTGCCTCTGAATGGGAAATGAACAGTCTTCTCCTCCTCCTCTCTTTGTCACAACATATTCCATACATTTCTGTTCTGGTTTGTAATGGCTGAGAAAGCTGCCATGTATTGCCCTGGCATGGTTTTCAGTTCCATAAGCTGAGTAGGCAGGTCTCAACAAGCTGTGGAACTTCAGTATTACTATGTCATCTCGTTGAAACTGCAGTGACAGGTTTTTAGTATTGGCAGGAAATCTTGCAGTATATGGATAGTTTTTACAAACTGCACACTCTGTGTTTCTTTTAAGAGGCTCTTTGTTTTTGAACTTTCACCACCACCAGCAGTCAAAGATGCATGTAGGTGTTGTACAACAGTGGTAGGTTAACCTGAACTGCATGTACCGAACGTGACCTACTGGCAAGCCATCTCACTTGTTTAATTGCAGTAAAGTGCGCCAGATCAGTATCCATCACGTTAGCAATTTCTTGGAGCTCTCTCATTTTTTTGGGACTATAGTGATAAAATTTAAATATTCCCTTGAGAGTACTTTCCAGCTTTGATACAAATGGATTTTTTTTTAACACATCGAGAACTGCCAGCTCTAGCTTATGGGCAATGCAGTGCATCGCAATTATTTCAGGACGGCAGTGTTCCCGCAACTTTGCTATGGTTCTCCTCTTCGCCTATCATGACACTGGCCCCATCAAAATTTGCTGAAATAAGAAGCGGTCCTGGATTGTTACATTTTGTAGATTACTGAGAGGAAGATTTACTGACTCCAATGCAGTTGATATTGCATGGAATACACCTTCTG
The DNA here is from genome assembly GCA_016271365.2 of Neoceratodus forsteri. Taxonomy (NCBI): domain Eukaryota; kingdom Metazoa; phylum Chordata; order Ceratodontiformes; family Ceratodontidae; genus Neoceratodus; species Neoceratodus forsteri. The sequence continues at coordinate 1,592,267,232 of CM028130.1, forward strand.
CATGTGCATGTTCCAGTGGCACAGCTTGGATAAGCAATGTATGCACCTGTTTTGAATTAGGTTCAACAAACCTTAAGAAAACATTTTCCACTCAGTTATACTGTAATCAGTACCGTCCAGCAAGAACTGTCACATACTTAACATTAGCAAGAGTCTGCATCTGGTTCTGGATATCACTGCTGAAATAGCACTGCAAAAGTCCCTGGCTCGCTTATCGTTAGTATAATTAGAACCTAGCTTAATGCCATTTTTTCCTGTAATTCACAGAGCCACCCATGTCTGAGAAAGGGCAAGATTTTTGGCTATGGAATACGCTGTGTTAAACAGGCGTCTCATCTTTGCTTTTGGGCCTCTTCCAACTGTGCAAAGGCTTGGTAAAGTGGTGACTACTAATCTCACAACATACTGCTCGTTGGCCACTTTCCAGAATATGTTGATTCTGGCATAGCACATGTGGATTGGATTTTCACATGCACGTAGTGACTCAATGCGAAGTTGTTAGAGCCTGTGGCAAAGACATTTGTTTTTTGAAAATGCTGGAGTTGCAATACTGGGATACCTTTCACATAGTGTGCAGTACATAAGCCCTTTTTATCATCGTATCTCAACCATTTATAAGTGGACATCCAATGACACTGAAATAGTCTGGCCCTTTTCTCTTGGTCATATTTCTTGTCTTTACTACTCCCAACTGCCACCTCATTATCAAGCAGTAAACTCGTTTTTAGCAAGTGACACAGGGCTTTTTGAGATAAGGCTACTAGGGCTTCTCTGTTTACATCAAGTACCTGGTCAGCAATTATATCCAGAACCACAGATGCAGATTCAGTTTCATGACTTTTATCTGTGAAGTAGTACCAGACTGTGTTTGTCTCAGTAAAGATGGTGCTGCTGCGACCAGAGAGACAAGAGACTTTGTTGTTTGGCTTTGTTCGTCTGCATATTGTCCATATAAATTTGGTGGTCACTTTTTTTAAAGACTAATGGAACCAATAATAAACTTATTTTAAACACTGGTGTCTGTGTGTCCTTTTTTCACTGGTGGGCTCATGGGTTGGGTTTTTTTCTATACACTGCAAGTTGTCTTGTCCTGTAACAAGTCAGGCAGCTGGCTGCAGAACACTCTCCACACAGTCACTCACGCCCTCTCTCCCAGCACAGCCCAAGCCCACCCCCAGTTAGGCTCCTTTATTTTACTATTACTTACACTTGTATTATATATATTTTTTACTATATTTCTTTTTGTTTCTTGGTACTAAGCCAAAAGCCAACCAACTGGCTGCAGGACACTGGGTCCTTCACTCCTTTTCACAAAATCTCTCCCAACAGCCCAACTAAGCCCATTGCATAGCCCCACACCACACACAGTTTGAGTTATAGGCTTATTTCTTACTATACTATCTTTTTTTTACTAACTTTCTCAAGTCAGTCCTTTCCTTCGCACCTCCTCTCTCCAAGCTCCTCCTTCACTCCTTTACACACAATCTCTATATCTGCGCTCTCCTCTCCCAACAACCCACCAGCCTCTTCCCTTATTTTCTTTTTTTTTTTTTGCTTTTTATTATTTTATTTTTTCTTTGTTTATGCAGCTAGTAGTCAAATAAACTGCTGTTTTTACTGGTGGGCACTGGGCAACACAAAGCTCCCCGCCCCACAGCAGTAGTCCCCTGCCCTTGCTTTCTTCCTTTTTATTTTCTGTAGTCAGTGACACTTTACGCTGCTGCTAGTTCTCAGTTGTCACAGACGGCAGACAGTACCAGACAGTCCCCCCTCCCAAGTTTCTGTTTTGTTTCCTTTTCTCCTTGTTTCAATTATTTTTTAGTTGTTTAACCAGGTATAGCACACTAAGCTAAGTGACCTGGGAGCACAAGGAGTTAATGACTTGCTCAGGCAGTATGCAAGTGGAAGCTGTGGGATTCAAACCCAGGTCTGGTCTGCTGGATGTCACCAGATTTGCAGCTCAGAGCCTTAGACCACTGCACTATACTGCCTACTTAATTTATTTTATAAGCGCCTTTGGTTTGCTTTCACCCTGTTATGCCCAACCTAACCCTTCTCAATATTTTATTTACCCTGCCTGCACACTCCTTATTTACTCAGATTAGTCTCTTCTTCATTAATTTTGGCAAAACTGGCATGGCTTGCTTGTCTGCTGCACTAATGCACTTGTGTGCAGTCAACAGTGCTCAGCCACGCTGTCTCCACTCCTAGTCCTCCTAGCTCCTGCCTTCCCTCCTCCCCGCTCTTCACTCTCACCAACCTCCCTCCTTAATTCAGTTTTAAATTTGTTTTCCGAGTAGTCAAGTCCACTCCACACACACAAAGAAAGGTCGACCTGAGTCCCCACTCCCCGATATCCACAACAACGGACTGTTTAATTTGTGTATCCTCTAGTATCCTCCAACAGACAGTGAATGAGGGGCTCTAACGCAATGCACGCCTTACACTCATCTCCACTCACGCCAAATCACCACCGCGCCAATGGGCATTCTTTGTATCACTTACAGTTCAAGATTGTCTTCCTCATCATTCCACGCCTGCCAGTCCGACAGCTTGCTCCTCCTCCGCTTTTTTCTCCGATACGACGCTGCTCAAGGCTGCTCCTGATGCTACCTGTGAAGCTTCCTATAGGCTGAGGCAGCCTATACACTCACCGCTGTTTCCTGACCAGTAGGTGCACAGTCAAGCAGTGAGCACCCTACTGGTGGAAGGTAGAACTGCAGCAAAGATTTTTAAATCAGTGCTAGCCCGTGGACAGGTGGCACAACAGAAAGTGCTTGTCCCTGCACTGTATCTGGTAGCCCGGGACGTCGGGCAATAGGATTTGTCGAACCCTGCTTGGCAGGCGAACTCCCCCCCCCCAAAATACCCTCTCTAAACCCCAGTAAATAACTATATACAATATGAAACCAGAACTAGGAAAAAACAGCATCAACCTGAAGGAACCAGAGTTCTAGAAACCAACCCTCCAATGCGAACCCAGAACCTCCCATCACACAGACACCAGTTGAAGAAGAAGGAAATATCTGCAAACCATCCCACTGAGAAGAGCATCCTTTCCAACCCACCCAAGAAAAACCAGCAGGAACCCCACTGATGGGCCTGGATTAGCAACCCCCCCTGCCATGGGTGCGCGACTCAGCTACCACAAGGAGCCAGGCCCAGAAAACCCCTCCCCATCTACCAACTGCCAAATCTAAATAAGGAAAAAAGAAAGCCCCACCATAACAGTTAACGATCCATACTGGCTACAGCCTCCTTCCCATCTTAGGCTCAGAGAGAGAAAATGCCTGAAAGAAGGCATTATTACTCACCCCTTGGGTAGAATAAGGGAAGGAGAACACCACTACGAGCAGAGAAATCCCGGAGTAGGAGGCTAGCCATCAAACCAGGCCGCTTTGTTTCCGGGGGCATAGTATAGTGGTAGGACCGAAACCCGGTCCTGCACCTAAAACCGGAACCCCTAGGGAACCCCACCCCTGACACACAGTTCCGGGGAAAGGCCAAAGGTCCGTGTCACGGCCTAGTTCGTCCTCGCGTCCTGCCAGGATCTCCCACCCAGCAAGGACCCAAGGACTGATCAAGGCAGGTAAGGACCACTAAAGACAGCCAGGGAAGTAGGCGATAGGGGCACCAAAGTACATACCAAAGAGAACTGACAAAATAACCACCCAGAGTCATTTAAAACTAAGACTCTTCAAAACACCTCACAGATATAATGTCCATTGCACACTTCAGCCATTCGACTTGAAAAGGTCAGGAAGTTTGGCTGAAGGTCTTTTCGGCCGTGATCCGCGACTCATAGCTGTAGGTGGCACCGCAATTGAAACCTTGAGGGTTGCAGGATACATCATCCTGAACGGGATAGACGCCATGATCAGCTTTTGAACCGTTGAGTGAAAAGCGGCCCTTTTGAGTCTCATTTCTTTGGGGAGATCCTGTGCAATCCGTAGCTTAGCTGATCCCCATGTAATCTCCTGTAGATCTCGGGATTTGCTAAAAACGTGCTGCCTCTCGATGTAGCTCAAAAACTTTATAATTATAGGCCGTGGGGAGAGCCAGGTGGCGGTCGGGGCCTCAGTGACCTGTGCTCCCTCTCAAGATGGTAGTTGGGATTAATCGGTGAGGGCCCAACTATTTTGGTGAAGAATCGCTGTAAGAATGCCACCAGATCCGGTCCTTCTTCTAACTCCGGCAAGCCCAAGACGAGAAGGTTGTTCCTTCGGTTACGGCCCTCCAAATCCTCAGTCTTCAGTTGGAGTTTCCGCACCTGTAAGGTCAGCCCGGACATCTCTGCTTCAGCCTTCACCTTCCATTGCTCCAGAGAGAAAATCTTGGCCTCCGAGTCTGACACCCTCATCGTGAGGGAGGAAAGGTCCCCCCGTAGCGATTTCAACTCCGTCGTAATATCTTGCAGAATATTCTTTATTGGAGCTAACTCCTGGATGAATTTGTCTTCGGTAAGTAAACCCAGCGACTGGGACTTGTCTCCGGTTTTCTCGGTCCCCGTACTCGCCTGGCTCCGCGACTTCTTCAGCTGCTTCTCAGGGGTCGCAGGCGGCGTATGCTTGGTCGCAGCCTGTCTCTTATCTACTTCCATCTCCTCCCAGGATCGAAAGGCTGACAGGATTCACACCCAAGGGTCAATAGTTACAGCTTAGGCAACCCGGTAATAACAATTTGACCGAATTTGTGTCCCGAAGATCGGAAAAAACGGCAGTTGGGACGGTTGGAGGAGGGAGCTCTAAGCCCCTGCTACCATTCAGCAAGCTGCCATCACGTGACCATCCAGAAAACAGGAAGTTGTTATCCCTCTGTACAGATAGTTGGTGAGACCCCAACTGGAGTACTGCCTGAAGTTCTGGAGACCCCATCTCCACAAGGGCATAGACAGGATGGAGGCAGTCCAGAAGAGGGCAACTAAAATGGTACAGTTTTGCGCACCAGAAGCCATACGAAGAGAGACTAAAGGAGCTTAATATGTAAACCCTTGAGGAAAGGAGGGAGAGGGGAGACATGATAGAAACATTCAAGTACCTCAAGGGAATCAACAAAGTCCAAGTGGGTAGCATCTTTCAGAAGAGATGCGCAGAAAGAATGGGGCACAATTTGAAGACAGAGGGGGGACAGCTCAGGGCAACATGAGGAAGTATTTTTTCATGGAGATGGTGGTGGTCGCATGGAACAGCCTTCCTGAGGAGATCGTGGGATCAAAAACAGTGGGGGAATTCAAGAATGCATGGAATAGACAAAAGGCAATTCTAGTGGGGGGTAGGAGGAAGTAGGCTGTTGGTTAACTATGATCTGCAACTTATCCAGTAGGTAGGGAAATGGGCAGACTGGGTGGGCCAAGCGGTCCTTATCTGCCGTCAAAATCTATGTTTCTGTGTTACTATAAAAAAACAATGGATGGGCAATAGTGAACTACAACGCTGAGTTCACTTCTCCAGGTTGTCATGACAACCTCTCGAAGTGAACACAGTGTTGTTGTTCACTGTTGCCCATCCGTTATCCTCTATTTTGATTCGTTTTCCCCAGATTACATGCAATACCAGAAACTTAGTCTTGAGATGAACTCCCAGAATTGTCTAGTGATGTGCAGGAAGAGCATGGTGAAACATAGAGGGTTGTGTATGAGCAACCATACACAACAAGACTGTGTTTCACTCGAGAAGTCTTCATGGTAACAAGAGAGCTTGAGCGTGCAGCTTGAGAGATCTCTTGTTACCATGGTAACCTTGAGATTGAAACACAGCCTTGTATGTGTATAGCTGCTCATACACAATCTTTTATAGGGTATGGGCTACAATTAGTACAAAGCAAACCTCTGTCTAGCATGCATAAAATAAGGTCCCTCCATGCTCTGCTAATGCCGTTACTCTACATGTTCTTCCAGGAGCCATTAACTTCTGCATTCAGCTCTCACCACCACGGCCACTTTATCAGGCGCTATGGTTTGAACAATGTGGCCATACAAAGGCTTTCTATGTTGCTGTGCTGCATTACTGATGTCCTCAGTGCAGCACAACAATATCATGATGTCGCTACTGCAGCACAACAAGCCTATTCTAGGGATGGAAGTCCATCTTCAACCTCGCTCTGTCATACACTATGTTATGTATTGCATACAGTGTGCCTTGTGACTGAACTCTGCAGAGGCATATTGTTTAAAGATCTGTGAACGCTGAGCTGAAGTAGTTGTTCAGGGCATTGGATTTTTGCTAATTATCCTCCACTTATCTACATCCCTATGCTAACCTAACAATCCCATTCCTGGTCTTCTTTTTCTCCCTAATAGATCTAAAAATCTCATTCTCCCTGTCCTTGACACCATCTGCAGTCTGGAGTTCTGTATCGGCCTTGGCCTTTTTTACCTCCACCTCTGCTTCCTTCGTTTTCATATGATACACATTCCATTCAATCTCCTCTTTAGTCAATTTATATTTTTATAAAGGCCCTTCTTTTTTCCCCTCACAATCTTCTCTCTAATGTTCCTTACAGTGTTGATATAAAACATAACATCAACACTGTTTGTTTGCTATTTTTTTAGTTGTGTAGTAGCTAAAACACTTTTCTCAGCAATATACTCATGAAGTATTTCTAAATAATATTGCTGTATATAGAATAATATCAGCACATATACATTATATCGATAAGCATGATTCCTGTCAGTCTGACTCCAAGCTTTAGTTAAAAAACAAATTTCTAGCCAAAACAGTTCCAAAAGTAGACCTGTCCAAAAATCTGTCCTTTAGAAAGGGATAACTTTAGAACCGTTTGAGCATTCATTTCAAAAAATAAGTTTCAAGCCCTTAGCCACCTAAGTTGACATAGTAATTCATGATGCTGCTACATATTCCATGTATCAAGAGATAAAAACATGAAATGGTTCAAATCAAAACATTTTAAAGCTCCTGTTATTTTTAGCATCTTATACCGACAGGTATCAACACAAAAGAACTGTAATATTATGATCTATTAATGCTGATTGAACTCCAAGCTTTTATTAAAAAAAAACCCAACATGGGTGGGATATTCAAAGGGTCTGTGCCTGGCACAACAGGATGTGCCATGAGCAACCCCCCCAATGTGCCCTGGCATGATATTCAAAGGGGTAAGGTGCACAGCGCAAACCCCAATGCACCGGGGCAGTTTGGTAATGTATGCGGCACAGATGCAGGGAGTGCATGCCCATGCATATGCGGCACATCCCGATATTCAGCCCGGGATGTGCGGTGCATATGCTGGCACAACCCCACATGTTCTGCACACTGGTGCTCAAAGTTGAGCTGCAAATCACAGGCTCAAATGCTGGCCACCTACAGGAGGGTGGCTGTAGTGCAAGGCGCAACACAATAGCCGCCAGCCTTGGGTGGCCACCCACCCAGCAGGTACACCATCCACAAGCACCCTGACCCCTGGTAGTCTAGTGACCCCCCTCTCCCTGCATGCCCGATCATGGGCATCTGTAACATTACAACAATACCTGGTAATCTAGCGGTCACCCACATATGCCCGATCGTGGGCTGTAGTACTTGGTAGGGAAATCCCTGGTGGTCTAGCTGTAACCCCCCCATACACCTGATTACGGGCTGCTGTGGAAATACAGCATTACCTGGTGTTCCAGTGGTATCCCCTCCTCACCCACCCACAGAGGTCCCCCGGCCACCAAGCACCCCTCCCATCATTGGTGGGCGGCAGCACCCCGCCTGCATGCCACCTGGCTGCCAACCGAATGACAGCGTACAATACAATCTGTACACCTATTGGTCCACAGTGTGGACCAATGGGCTTGCAGACTATACTGTACTACACAGAACCGGACATGTGAATGAGACTGAATACATGCAGCAAAGTGCTGATTATATACTTTGATTTCGATCATAATCTCTTTAGACTTCTAATAAATATAAGTTAATGTTACTTGATAATTGGGTAGCGGGGAACCGGGGGGGGGAAGCTACTCGTGGGGCTGCGCAACAACATCACCTGACAGAACAAATATGCCAGTGCAGTTTAAAGAACTGGGGTAGATATTAAGGCACTAGATTACCATACTGTTTTGTCAATCTGGGGGTTCAAGGGAGGTTTGGGGTGGGGTGGGAAAACTGTTACATTTCATGTTTGGTGGGGGGGGGTTCCAAGTGTCAAAGATCCCTACGCTCCGGCATTGATGATTCCTTTGGCTACTAGATTGGCATCTATTAACTAACAAATGTGTGGAATATATATTATTTTGAGTTGGAACATCAAGGGTGCTTGAGATAGATGTAAAAGGCAGGATATTTTAAAACATTTACTACATCTTAAAGCTGGATTTGTGTGTCTGCAAGAAACTCATCTCAGGAGAGAAGACACCTCACTATTGTGTAAAGGCTGGGTTGGTCAAGCTTTTGATGCGGGAGTATCCACTAATCGGGGGGGGGAGTTGCTATCCTAATTAGCAAGACTATACCCTTAAAACTAGAGCATGAGGACTGAGATAGTAATGGACGTTATATATTACTCAAGGGACTCTTAGATTCCCAACAGATTTTGATTGGTTCTATATGTGGCCCAAATTTGGATTCCCCACAGTTTTTTACACACCTTTTAGGCCTAGTTGTTTCTAATCCACCTATAACAACTTTTTTTGGGGGGGAGGGACTGGAACATTACACCACAACTGCAGCTGGATAGGTCAGACACTAGAAGGTCCAGTCTCTCACCAGCACAGTGAGCATTAAGATACTTTATGTATGGGGCTGGGTTGACAGACATACATTATGGAGAGTCTTAAACCCAGATGTACGTCAGTATACTTTCTTCTCCTCTCCCCATTGAACTTGCTCAAGAATAGATCGTTTATTGATTAATTCTCTTATTCTGCCAGGAGTTTATCGATGCATGTATTCATGCTCGAGTTGTATCGGACCACTCCCCTGTTTCCCTTACCTATTTATTAGGACCAGGAATCAGGAGAGACTTCCTTTGGTGTTTAAATAACCAATTACTTCAAATTCCTCATATCCGGGATCATCTCAAGGACTTCATTTCCCACTTTCTACAGGCCAAACTGGGTTCAGTTACTAGAGTTGATGTCGTTTGGGCAGCCCTAAAATGTGCATTAACTCATTTGCTCCCAGTGGCCATTTTGGGTCAGATCTAGCAATGGATGGTTCCAACGCCATATGGCGTCTATGGGAACAAATGTGTTAAGAGGAGAATGTATCCGCTTTGCATCCACTAGAACCAAACCATTTAAGTCCCAAATCAGGGACTTACTTAATCCTATTAAATTACTTGAACATGATATCAGTTGACATTCGTTAGAGACCGACTGGATTAAACTGCATAGGTTGCATGCCCAGTTCTCGGACCTTATGTCCCAAAACGCTGAACTTTCCCTTAAGAGAACCAAGCTTAAATACTTGGAATCCAGAGAAAGGGTGGGCAAGTTGCTTGCCATCTGGATCAAACAGGCGGAAACTTCACGCTTCATACCTGGTCTTTGCCTAACTCGAAATGGTCCTATAACCACAGACCCAGGGGAACTATCCTCTGGGTTCAGACAATACTTTCAGACTCTTTACACTGTCCCAAATGAAGAAATTCCAGTGGAAGAGGATATTGGGAAAGATTTAGACTTGTTTAACCTCCCCTGACCTACCCCCAAATGAAGCCTCCCTACTGGGACCTCATATTGAGGAATGGGATGTTAAACAAGCAATTACACAACTCCCCTCAGATAAGTCCCCAGGACCAGATGGTCTCTCAACTAATTTATACAAAACTTACATCTCGGAACTCTCCCCCCCCCCTTCTAACAACTGTTTTCAAGTCATGGTATGAACATGGATTCTCTGACCGTAGCTTCCATGAGGCACTCATCATCCTTATCTCCAAATCAGGTTGAGACTCTCAATATCCAGAGAACTATCGTCCTTTATCATTACTCAATGTTGACATAAAAATATTAGCCAACATCCTAGCCAACCGGTTGGGACCTCTGATGAGTAAGCTCATTAGTGATGAACAGGTTGGTTTCATGTCAGGTAGGTCCTCTATTGACCATATGCATCAATTACTACATCTCCTAGCTTTAACCAAGAACTCGGGCGTCCCAGCTGCCCTCTTTGCATTAGGTGCAGAGAAAGCTTTTGACCAAGTTTCTTGGGATTTTCTTTTTTGCCACCCTATCACGTTTCGGTCTCCTACAAGAGTTTATAAAATGGGTTAAGTTATTATATGTTTCTCCAACAGCCCATGTCTGGTGCAATGGTGTTCTTTCTAAATCATTCCCACTGTACCGTGGCACCATGCAGGGCTGTCCCCTTTCCCCCCTCCTTTTTAATCTCTGTCTGGAACCCCTGATTCGATGATTACTTTCTTCCCAAAGCCATCATGGAATTACAGTTGGGGAACAACAACATCTTCTATCAGCTTATGCTGATGATCTGTTGCTACACATAGAAGACCCTATAACCAGTATACTGGTCTTATTACAAGAAATAGATTATTTCTCTAAGGTCTCCTATTATAAGCTTAATCTTTCAAAAACTAAAATTTTTCCTCTGAATGGGACACTATTACCAATGGACATAGAGGAATATGGCCTAACATGGGAATCAAAGTCCTTGACCTACTTGGGTATTAAAGTCTCTAGGGAGATCTCTACAATGGTAACAGAGAATTTTTCTAACCTACTAAACACAATAAAAACAGATCTGGAAAGGTGGGGTGCTTTACCAGTCTCTCTGTGGGGCAGGTTTAGCGTTATTAAAATGAATGGGCTGCCAGGGATCCTCTATCCCCTAAGTATGCTAGGTCTAGTCTTTCCTAAATCTGGTTTATTAACCTTCAAAAGCTGTTAAACCAATATATTTGGAGAGGAAAGGGAGTCAGACGAGCCTATTCCAAACTCACAGCACCAAAACTACATGGTGGCCTCTCCCTTCCATCCTTCTTCACATATTATGGGGCGATCCACATTAGCAAACTGGTGCATTGGTTTAGTCCACTGGGCTCAGGAGGCCTCTTCCCATTTAGCTGGATATCAAAAAGACTTTGGCCCTTAAAACCTGCTGCACTCTTCCAGCTCTAGTTTACTCCTCTCTGAGGTTTATCCCCAAGGAATTAAGGAAAAACCCAATGGGGTGGTCCTTAAAAGCTCTACACCAGATGCAGCTCTCCCTGAATCTCGATTGGCATAAATCCCTGGAACAGCCACTACTCAGCAACCCCCATTTTCAAATCCAAAATCAGCACATCTCTCCTATATTTTGGGCTCCTTTACTGGGAATTTGACTTGGGGATATAGCTCCTCATGGCAGAGTTCTTCCTTACTTTCAATTTCAACAAGGCATCCACTGTCCAGTTTGAAACCCCTTCAAATACTGGCAGGTTAAGCAAGCAGTGGCTTCCTTTATGCAAAACCTGTCTGAACTTGCCCCTCCTAAAATAGAATTATCCTTCCTCCTACAGACAGCTGACCAACCACTTGCAGTCTCCAAAGTCTACCAAGAACTGCAATCCCTTGACCCTCAGTTGTCTCAGGGTATTTGCTATTATTAGGTTCATAAACTATCCCTCAAAGAGGATACTGATATTTGGCAACAAGTCTGGAGTAACTTGTACAGGTTCATTAAACAAGACCGACTTCAGTTAGTGCAATACAATATTATGCACAATCTATACTTCACCCCTGCAAGGTTGCACAAGATTGGGAAACTTCCTTCCCTGTAGTGTCACCGGTGTATGGGTGCATATGGGGAATTATTCCACATGTTATGGACTTGTCCAAAGGCTCAAGTGTTTTGGCAAGCCATACAAAGTTCACTTGATCTCCTGCTGGGTTTGGAAACATTATTTTTGCCTGAAACCTGCCTGCTTAATTATTTCCCTCCAGGAACAATCAGGATGAGGAAAGCTTACATAGCCTTAATATCCGCTGTGTCCAAATTAATAATCATGAGACACTGGAAAGAAGATTCTCTGCTCTCTGTGCTACAGTGGCACAGAGAAATATTGCTGGCTCTTCAGTTAGAAAAACACATAGCCATGATGAATGATAGAGTACAGTCCTATCTAGATAAATGGGGTACTCTTCATGCTTTACTAGTAGCATGGAAGCCTTAGAATATTACATATTTTACCTGAATGTCAATGTTCTTTTCAGAATAGCCTCCTACACTTGGTACCAATGGGAGTAAATTGGGTTAGGGAATGGATATTTTTGAAAATATGTTTGAAAATATCTGACAATATGGTCTCATAGATCTATGTTATTCCTTGGCTTTGTAACTGAGGCTGTTCTGTGAATCTCTGTTTGTATTATGAAAAAACTGTGAATAAAGTATATTGAATTAAAAAAAAGTTGCTGAAGCAGATGGAGGATCTGGGATCAGCTAAGGAAATAGTAAGATGGATAGGGCAAGGCAAGACAATTTTTATTTAAAAAGATGCCCAATCCCGGAGGCTCTGGGTGCCATACAAAATAAAATAAACAGATGAGTGAACACGGACTCAAAAATAAGTATTATTTTTAACATTAAAATCCATAAATAATAATAAAATAAGATAAATTTATCTCAAAAATAAACTAAAAACAGGGAGGCTGGGAACTTAGGGAGTTGGTTGGAAGGGAGGCAGCAGACAGCTGTGGTGAAGGGGTTCAAATCAGAGGAAAGAGAGGTCACTAGTGGAGTACCTGAGGGATCTGTTCTAAGCCCAGTTCTCTTCAATTTGTTCATCTGGGACATGGAAGAGGAAAGCCGGCGCTAGTTGTGTCTACTCGCAGATGATGGCACTAAACACTGTGGTAGGGTTGACAGTGTGGAGGGGATAAGGGAGCTGCAGAGACAACTGCAAAGGCTGTCAAACTGGTCGAAAGTCTGGCAGCTGAAACTGAGTGCTGAAAAGTGCAAAGTTCCACACTTAGTGAACAAACTCAAGAACAGAGTACGGGATAGGGAAAGTTAAGCTGGACACAGCATCAGAGGAATGGGACCTAGTCGTCATTTTTAACGACTTCCTTAAGCAAACCAGCCAATGTAACAAGGCCATAAGCAAGGCTAACAGGATGCTGGGGTGCCTCAGGCATGGGTGTAGGCAGGCATACTCCAATCACTACATGGTGTGTAATTTTATTTAAGGGGGGTAGCAAATAGGCTGTGAACTGCTTCCTTTTTCCATGAAAACTAACAAAGAAAATATTGAACCTTTCTGTAATTTTATTCATAGGAGTCAAAACCAGAAGGACTGGTCACTAACACTCTCTTTGCATCCCAAGGACAATACAACTTTACAGGCTCTGCGCTGGTATGTTGGTGTCTAGAGAACAATGCATGGCATTGGTATGTACCCATGCATGGCAAACAATCACTGTCATGAGATACAAACGTATTTATTGTGCCAAATGAGGCAACAAACACAGTCCTGGTGTACATTTGTATATTGTCTGGCTACACCCCGAGGGGCGTAGCTCACCCTAACAAGAGGGGTGGGATAGCAGTGAGTCCACTTGGTGTGCAGATCTGAAATCCCTGGCCTCAGGAGAGGGTTCAACAGTGGAAAGGTGGAGGTACAGTGCTGTTACCACTGTTTAAGTTACTGGTGAGGCCATACCTGGAGTACTGTGCCCAGTTCTGGAGTCTCTACCTAAAAAATGGAATGGGACAGGCTAGAGAAGGTACAGTGTAGGATGATTAGGATGATTCAGGGCCAGGAGGGCAGATCCTCTGAGGATCAACTAAAGGTACTGAACATGTATTCACTCAAAATGAGAAGTGAAGAGAAAAGGGGGATAGGATAAAGACCTTCAATTTCCTGAAAAGAATTAACAAGGTGGACTGTGAGGAGTTGTTTACTAGGAACAGAGAAGACAGGACAAGAGGATCATGAGTGGAGGTTAATGGGGAGAGGTGTAAAAAGGATGTGAGGAAGTATTATTTTACAGAAAGAGTGGTTGAGCCATGGAATTGTCTGCCAGCAGAGGTGGTGGGTGACAAAACCGTAAATGGCTTCAAATACAGATGGGATATAGTCAAGGGAATATTAGTGACCCAAACTTAACTGGGGGCAGAAACAAAACAAATGGAAGAACAGCGTAAGCAAAGACCTTACAGAGAAAATAGATCCTGGGGTAAGATAGGGTAATATTGGCAGCGTATATGGACTATCAGTCATTTTCTGTCATCATTGTCTATGCTTCTATGTTTCTATTGTTTTTGGAACTGGCTGGAAGCACACCTCTCAACCTTTTGTCACTGAAATGAGGGACATGGATACTCAAAATGAGGCACAATGAGGGACACTAACACTCATAATGAAGGACACATCCTCAAACATAGAGGTACATGCTTAGAACACTGTGGTAATCATTGCCTTTATTTGTATAAAGTTTATTTTTTGTTTAGCATCTTAAAATATTATTCATTTCTGCTTTAAAGTCTGAATTTACAGCACATTCTCTGTGTGTGCAGCACCTTTTCCATGAGAGACGAATGAGGAACAGGGCAATTTTGAGGGGTAAAATGAGGGATGTCCCTTGTAATGAGGGACACTTGAGAGGTATGGCTGGAAGGTATAAGTGGTTGTTCTGTGTATAAAAAAAACAATAAACAGATTTTCATATGAAAACAGCATGAACAAACTGGACTTACCAAAAAATGTTTGGTATAGAAGCTAGGCAGAATCACAGAAATGATAAAGTTTTCAAGCGATTAACTATCTAAAACTATTTATCAATATTTTTGGTTTTTTTAATTGTAGGGGCCTGATCAACAGTTGTTCTGCACCCACTGTGCACATATAGAAGGGTAATTGCATGAATCAGCGCAGCATGGAGGTCCCACTCTGTGCATGTGGTGACCTCTGCATCCATGGACACAGGATGCCGGAACCTTCCACACATGATCCCTTGCTGCTGGAACTCCTACATGCAAGGCGTGGTTTGTGCTAGCACAGAGGTGCTGGCAAACATACCCATCTCACTCAGAGAGGGTATTTTGTGGACAAGAGGGTTGGCAGAAGGGGCAGAGGCCACATTTCCCCTCCGCATGACCACAGGCAGGTCTCTAGGGTCTGATTGGCCCCCACTTCATGAGTCCTGAGCCCTCAGAGCCTCCACAGGAGGCTGTAGGGGCCATACCTGCATCAGCTGGTACCATTTGTCAATATTTACTTTTTTTGCCAATGGGGATTCGGCAGTCCTTAGAGAACTGCCATGTCTCGCCAGCCCTGCTCTGTGTGGAGTAAGGGATCTTGAGGTGAACTGGCCCATCCATCTAACAGGATGTCCATGGTTCAGTACATCACCACCTTCAGTCCCACCCCCGGCCCCTCTGCATAGGAAGGCCTTGTCAGCAGAGGATCATGGATGCTGGCAGGCACGCTGCCTCACATGGATGTGAGTCAACACACCCCAGACACACACATTTCATGCATATCTGGGGTACTGCTGAGGTTCCATCCCTAATTCATCTCTTTCTGTTTTGTGTTCTATCCTTTGGGTCGGTCTTACCTTCCTTTCAACATGCTCTTTTTTGAGTACTTGTTCAGCTCTTATTTCACTGCACTTCAGCACATTTACTCTAACTTACAAGCAATGAGTTTGTTGTTATTTCCTGACATTTAGTAATAAGCTCTGGAGATGGTGCAAAAACTACATGGCAAGCTGAGGCATAACCACTCCACATATTTAATCAAATCATTTGCAGCTAAGAAAGCTGCAAATCGAGTAAACTGTGCCCCATCATGGTTTACCAGTGTTCTTTTCTGGCATGCCATCTTAGTCAGCAGTCTGTACCACACAGGATGTTTAAGTCTGCATTCATCATAGAACTTATTAACCCTTGAAGGACTGATAAGAACAGCCAGCTAAGTAGAAATTAATAAAGTCTATGCCGCCATAATGCTATATCACTGAAGACAGAGATGTACAGACCAATTTTACTTCTTACTGCATTTGGGGTTTTAAATCTAATTATTTTTATTGAGGGCACTAAATTCTTGTGCCAAAGTCTCCACTCATGGCTATTCATTCAACTTAACAGCACCCTCCAGTTGTTGAGAATATCTACTTTTCTTCTTTGGAGTTAACATTTTTGTGCTTAGTTTTTCAGTATGCATCTCCAACTTCTCTATTCCATGTAACTGGGGCAGTACTTTTGTCATGCCACATTTTGAAGAAAATCAGCTGGACTATCAGTGTAGTGGTAGCGCACCTGCTCATGACAGCACCAATCCACATTTGGGAGCAAGCTGGGGTCATTGGGGGTTGAGCGAAGGATGATTGATCGAATGTCCCATGGATGTCTCTCCTCATTCGGGGAGGGAGGGATCAGCCACCAACACTGCAACCACTGTCTAGTGGAAGCTAAATGGTACTACAGCTGGGTCCACCAGGTGAGAGGGATGCTGCCAGACTCAAGCACACTGCATGCCTGTGCCTACATGTGCATCACTGCAGGGATGTTACCATAGGGGAGAAAAATGAAGGACAAAACTCAGTCTGCCAGGGTAATGCCAGCATCCTCTGAAGGCTCACAGATTACCAACCTGGTGCTACAACCACCCTCATAGTCATCTTGGTTGTGCAGTGGGCCCATTAGTCCAGCATAAGATAGGGGACAGGGTGGGAGGAATCCATCAAGGATGGGGGTGAATGGGTTGGAGGAAAAAAAAGCTTTATTGAAATAATTTGGGAGAACGTTATGCTCCTGTCATGGTCAAAATGACATAAGTCACAAAAAGCATTGTAGCAGACATTAAAAATTACAGATCCATTATGAGTTATTCCAGTTACCTCTGTGCTGGAACATTCTGGTAAAAGCTCATCAGCAGATATTTTTAATACTTTGAAATCACATGTTTGTAGGTGGTGGACAACAGTTCATTATGCTGTCATGTCTGGGAGACCATAGTTTGCCTGTGAGTCCCAGAATTCCACATAGGAAGCAACTGGGGATCAAGCATGTTGCTGAGGAGAGACACAACATCATGGATCTGTTATGGCAAGCACCAGAAAACTATGATCTTGTCATAGAAAATACTAAACATCATGTAGTCTTCATACAGATGAGAAACATGATCGTAGTCATGGCATCCATAATAAAGGTACAGCTCTACATATGACCTCCAGCACTAATAATCCTGTAGATTCCCCCCACCTTAGAAAACAGCCCAACCTGAGGGGACCTGAGGCAGGTGGTTGAAGATTACCAAGTGGGACTGGGAGGAATTTTCCCCCATGTACTATGTGCAATGTATCAGGAATGGAAAGCAAGTATATATACAGTGGAAAACACAAGGAGAACCACGCACTCAGATATGAGCGGGTGCACACCAGAATAAACATAAACAAGGGCACAAAATATTGCACTCTGCCAGAGATGGTAGTTGTATTAAAAAAATAACCTCAGTCAGATATCACACCATACTGGGCAACCGAGTCCACAGCACACTACCCCAGCGCTGCGTGGCTTCCATGTAAGACACTTCATCGGGGGTGGGGTTCTGGTGCATCAGGCCTCCTTTTACTCAAAAAATTCTTAAAGACCCATGTAACCCCTCACCCCTGCCTTTTTAGCAAAAACGACAGGTGGCATGCTGTTGAAGCTGACAGCAGTACCTGGTGGGGACTGGGTTCAGGGAGGATGAGGTTACTCAGCACAGGGGACCTAGGTTTGGCTACTCTGAACAAGAGCACCCAAGTAAATCCGAACACAGGAAGCAATAACTGTAATGTCCAGAACCAGGAATGGTATTCTTCAGTGTGGCTTTTATTCACATCCAAGCTGAACAAACAAAGCATAGACGGACCCCCACGGGGCTACATTCATGGTAATGCAGATTAGAGACAACAGAACACTTTATCACTATGTCCAGCCCTCAGGCTCTAAACCCACCAGGCACACAGCCCGGACTTGCACGCAGCTTTGGGTACACAGCCCGACTTGTACACTACTTGGGTTTTCCCCACTGGCCGGCTCCCCCGCCGGCCACTTGATCCACGGTCCATTTGAGGAATGAACCAATTATCCTGTTGTGGCTCCCCAAATCACACTAGAGTCTTTGACTCTTAGAGATAATTTTCCTTACAATCCCACGTCTGGGTACTTCCCTCATCACTGGCCAAGTGCCTGAGGTAAAGTAGAAATCCACAGAAGAAATCCGTAGAGGTGGACCTGGTCACTAGAGATGGGGGGGTGGGGCCACCCACCTCCAGCTCCCACAGCCCACACCCAGCCATTTCTCTGGAAACTGAACAATTCCATTACTGAACTTTCAAATGTAGATTCTGGGTAGACGTCTGTCACATCTCCTCTACATATCATTGGCATCCCAACAAGCTCTGGACTTGAACCTACTTTTAATTTGCTTAGCCCATTACTCTAGGCTTCCACTATTTTAGTAGTTCAATCCCCACACTGTCACACAAGTCCCAGGGTGAAAAACATAGGCCCTTTTAGCAAGAGCAGACACTCATGTTGCAGGTGCCCCACAGGCAACTCACAAATCTTGTTCTCCCAAATAAACTCTGGAACACATAGGCAGCTTCTCCTTTACGAGCAGAACTAGGGGGTTGCCCCAGGAATCTGCAGGGAACCCTTTCCTGCCCCCATGAAGGGAGGGGGCACTGAGACCTGAATACAGCGGTCTCCACCACTTCAATTATCTTCTGTGTCTCTCTTTAAGGTGGAGACAAACACCCCTTTAAACTAAAAGTAGCCCTCTGACAGGGCTGAGGCTCCTAGAGCCCTCACTGAGCTGCTTTCTCAGCAAGCTCCCAACTTCACACCACACTGACTGAAGACTGAACTGAAGATTGACTTCAAAATCCTCCCAACGTTCTAACCAACTCCCTTGCTGCAGATTCCAATGTGGCTCATGCAGCTGTGATAGTTCTATTGGTGATGTCATCCCTCATGCTCAGCTGAGACTGAGAACAGAGTGAGACAGTGTGAAACCCATTTAACTGGAGTTTCACAAGCTGCCTTCCCTGATTACCACTAGGTCTTACTGGGATTCTAGTAACCCCGGGTAACAAGGGGTTACACCCATATACATATTTAGTGTACCACAACTTTATACAGTCAGAACAGCAACTATTTATAAGTGTTAATTCATAACTATCCAACAAATATGGAATATTTAGTGATCCCTATAGGTGACAAAAAAATGAACTAATTATAGACACTGAAACCCTTCTTAACATGGAGGTCACAAATTAATGCAAAAGGTCTCAAAGTCACCAATCAAGAACCCTGAAGTTAATTATAATATACAGTAGCTTATAGCATCACTATTGAAATTTCATAAAGGAGCGTAATAGCAGTATTTGGTATAAAAATAATATATTAAATACACTAATAATAAACTGAGGGAATTAGTGGGGGGAGAAAAAATTAAAAGGATGGGAAAGGAAGAAAAGGAAATGGAGAGGAAAGGGAAATTGAAGCCCAGAAATTGAAAATCCGAAGGGTTATGGTTATGGAAGGTAGCAAAATGTACCCCAGTATGGGTATTTGGTTCTGGCCTTGCCGAAACATCCGTGTGGGGGTGATAGAGTTAATAAACTTTTACAGAAAGAATCCAAATGGATTTAAATTCTTAGGGCCCTATCACCGCAGAGTTTGAATGATTGCTTAGATATTACACCATTTTTATGAACAATGAATTACCCCCTCCTTTCTGTTTCCCCCTCACTTCCTCCTCCTTTTTCCCCTCCCCTCTCCCTCCCGGTCCTTTCCTTCTCCTTCCTTTTCTTCCTTTCCCCTCCTTTTACTACTTTTCTCCCCCTTTATTATTAGTATCATTAATGTTATGGAAACATAGAAAATGTTGGCAGATAAGGACCGCTAGGCCCATCCAGTCTGCCCTCAAACCCTATACTTGGTTTAGTCCCCTGACCCTATCTGGTCAGTGGCCTCCCCTTCCTCTGCCCCACTTCCAAGGCTCCCGTATGTCTTTCCCAGGGATGCTTAAATCCCGTCACAGTGCTGGCACCCAGCACCTCCTGTGACAGACTACTCCATGTGTCCACCACCCTCTCCAAGAAGAAGAATGTTCTCATATTCCCTATTAGCCTGCTACCTTCCAATTTCATATCATGCACCCTCGTTCTTGTACTCCTCCTATAATGGAAGCGGTCTTCCCCTGCACCTTGTTAATGCCTTTAAGGTACTTGAATGTTTCTATCATGTACTCTCTTCCTCCTCTCCTCCAGTGAGTACATATTGAGGTTCTTTAATCTCTCATCATTAGTTTTGTGGTGTAAGCCACATACCATCTTAATCACCCTTCTTGCAACTGCCTCTACCCTGTCAATGTCCTTATGTGTGGCTTCTAGAACTGCACACAGTACTCCAGGTGAGGCCTGACTACTGTTTATACAAAGGCATCGCTACCTCCTGCCTTCTGCTAGTAATACCTCTGTCTATGCATCCCAACACGCCCCTGGCCCTCCCTGCAGCCTTGGTACTCTGCTTTAACATCTTTAGGTCATCCAAAATAATAATCCACAGGTCCCTTTCCTCCTTAGTGGTGTCAGCAACACCACCCCATCCTGTAACTCTCTCCAGAGTTCCTATGTCCCACGTGCATAATTTTGCACTTCTTTGAATTAAACCTCAATTGCCAAACCTCAGACCATTTTTCAAGCTTCCCTAGGTCCCTCCTCATTGTTTCCCTCCCAACTGGAGTATCCACCCTGTTCCAGATTTTGGTGTCATCTGCAAACAGACAGACATTTGCCTCCAGCCCTTCCACAATTTCACTAATGAATAAGTTGAAAAGGACTGGCCCAAGGACTAATCCCTCAGTACTCCACTGGTCACCCCCTTCTCCCCAGATTGTATCCTGTTTATGACCACCCTCTGCTTCCTGTCTGTTAGCCAGCTTCTAACTCAGTTAACCACCTTGTGCCCCATGCCCAGACTACCCATCTTGTTTACCAGCCTCTTATGTGAGAAGGTGTCAAAGGCCTTGCTGAAATCCAGGTAAGTGACGTCCACTGCTCCCCCCAATTTACTTCCTTCATCACCCAGTCAAAGAAATCTATCAGATTTGTCTGACATGACCTACCCTCCATGAATCCATGTTGTCTTGTATCCTGGGCACCTCTGGATTCCAGATGTCCCACTATTCTCTCTTGAAGTAGTTTCTCCATGATCTTCCCCACTGCTGAGGTGAGGCTGACCAGCCTATAATTTCCTGCCTCTTTCCTACTGCTGGACTTGCGTAGAGGGATAACATGTGCTCTCCTCCAGTCCTGTGGAACTACTCCTGTGTTGAGTGACTATGAACAAGGCTGCCAGAGGTACTGCTAGTTCTTCTCACAGTTCCCTCAATATCCTCAGGTGTATGCCATCTGGTCCCATTGCCTTGTCCACCTTCAGTTTTGCTAGGTTCTCCCAGACTCCACTGTAAATGGACTGGTGTCCACTTCTCCCCCTCCTTGGCATCTGTCACTCAGCTGTGGACCTTGACCATCCTCCTCCACATTGAATACTGAACAGAAGTATTTATTCAGTTGTTTTGCCTTTTCTAGGTCTCCCTTCTTACACTCCCCCTCATTCCCTTTGAGCCTTACAACCCCCCCCCATTTTTCCTTTTATCGCTGATGTACCTATAAAATGTCTTGTCCCCTTTTTTACCTACTGCACTAATCCTTCTTCAGTCCATGCCTCTGCTCTAACAATCTTCCCCACTTCCCTTAGACATTCTAAGTATGCCTGCCTGTCCTCCTCCCTTTGGGTCTCCTTATATTTCCTGAAACATGCCCTCTTAGCCCCTACCTTGTCTGCCACCTCTTTTGAGAAGCATAGTGGCTTCCTCTTCCTCTTCCCCTTGGACATCAATCTGGTACATTGGTTGGTGACTTCCACTATGGCTGCTTTCATTTGCTTCTAGTGCTCTTCAACCACCCCCCCCGGTCTACTCTGGTACACCTTCCCATTTCAGCGAAGTCTGCCTTCTGAAATCTAAAACCTTCATCTTTGTGTGACTCAATTCAGTCCCTGTCCCCATTCTAAACTACACTATGTTGTGGTGACTGGATCCCAGTTGTCCTTCTACCTGGACATCTGCGATTCTGTCCCTGTTGGTCAACAGTAGGTCCAGAATCACCCTTTCCATGGTGGGATCCAGCACATCCTGCCCAAGTCCTGCCCCCTTTAGGGAATCCAGGTTGCTTCTGCTTCTGGTTGAAGCAGCTGCCTGGGTGGTCCAATCTACATCCAACATGTTGAAATCCCCCAGCAGTAAAACTTCACCTCTCATTGCCATGGCATGTATGTCATCAACTAGCGCCCTGTCCACTTCCTCCACCTGCACTTGAGGCCTGTAGATGACTCCTGTGCATATTGCTGTGTCATTGCCAGTTTCAAGGGTGACCCACAGTGCCTCAGCCTCTCCCTGCCTAACCTGCACCTCTGTTGCCTTTATACCCTCTCTGATGTATAAAGCTACCCCCTCCTTTTCCCCACATCCCTCCTGAACAGATCATAACTTGGTACATTTATGCCCCACCCATGATTTGAAGTGTACCATGTCTCAGTTATTGCTGCTATGTCCAGGTCTGCCTCTACTATTAATGCCTCCAGGTCTGGGATTTTATTTCCCAGGCTGTGGGTATTAGTTATCATGACCTTCCATGTTCTGCAATCTATCCTTCCTCTGCCCTTGTTTCAACTCCCCTGTGTCTTCCCCTCTTCTCCATTTATCTTTCCTGTGTGTCCCCAATCCCACTGCTTCCCCCTCTCTGACCCCTTCTGCTGTGTGTTGCCTCAAATCCCCTGCTTCTCCTTCTCTAACTTCTTCAGTTGTCTCTGATAATCCATTATCCTGTCTGCACCTATGGGGGGGAAGGTGATCCTAACTCTTCTGACCTTCCTGGCTCCCCCCCATGGCCAGTTTAAATACTTGCTGCTGAAGCATTCAGACTTCTCACTCAGAACCATGGTCCCCTCCCCAGACAGATGCAGGCTGTCATCCTTATACAGGCTTGCATCTGATCAGGTGGGGGCCCCAGTCTCCCATGAAGCCAAAACCATCCCTTCCACACCATTCCTTCAACCAGGAGTTGAATTTCTGGATGTGGAGTGTCGTAGCCTCCCCCCTGTCATGGACATGCAGTACATCTGAGAAGGAGATGGAGTGTGCTACCTGCTTTAGGCCCCCCAATTTCTTGAAATCTTCCTGGACTCTGTCTATGCTCACCTTGTTCCCCACCAGGTCATTCGTTCCCAGGTGGATGATGACATCCAGCTCCTCCCTCCTTGCTATTGCCTTTGTGATCCTATTGATCTGCTCCTCATCCCTCTGTGCAGTGTTTCCTCGGGTGCACTTTACCTCCCTATCCTTCTTACAAGGTTCCCCAAGCTTCATTCCCTGGACAATTGAGTCCCCCTCCATGGAAAGTGTCCTACTCCTCTGGGGTTCTTATCCCCCCCTTTCCTAGGGCGCCATCATAGAGGACCCACCCATCCTCCCTGGTCTCGGCTGCAGGTGCCCTTGTGTGGCTCTCCCACTCCTCCAAAGCAGTGCAGAAGTTGCTTAACTGAACTGGTTGGGGGATGTGCTTTGGACCCTCCTCCCTCATCCTCCCTGAGCCTACCATGATCCAACCACTCCTCTGCCTGGGCATCCTTGAATGCTTATGCTGTGGACCCTGTGGCCTCTGGTTGGGAGTGAATGTCCCATGTAGCCTGACTAACTTGGTTCAGACACAGGTGACCTCCTTCCTCAATACAGAGAGGTACCTGCAGATAGGACAGCACTGCAGACTGCAAAACATCTCCCTGAAGACTGCTGCTTCACAGCCACTGCCCTGCACCACTTCCATCATGGTTGCTGTGTCTTTTCTGTACTATTCTGTATGTAACCCTTCTGGATATATTCCCCTGCCCCTCCTCCTTCTAGGGTACATACAGTACTTCCTGTTCGGTGGTAGGAAGGTGTACTACAGTATAGGTACACGTCCTACCAGAGGAGGATGAGCCCTGGGGTGGATTTGTTGAGGGGTGAGTCTACCCCCAGCTGTGTTCAGAACCTATCAGCCCAGGACCCCTGTGCCTCTAGCTCTCATCTTCTTTCTCTGCCAGTCCATTACAGGGGGGTGCAGGCTTGCTCTTCCCCATCCTGCCTGCATCCTGCACTGTTGGTGTCTGCTAATGTCCTGCTCAAGAGCAGGCTTAAAAGACTCCCATTCAAAAAGTTTAAATCCTGATGCCATGCAATTCAACTCCCCTGATTGGCCAGGAGATCACACGTCAGTGCGAGTGAAACTGCAACAGCTGAAACGGACAAAATAAACAACAAGATGTGTGTCACAAAATTCTCAACACCACAGATTCCCAAGTATAGTGATTCTTTTGTTACAACAATACCCCCCAACCAACACTTTAGCCACTCCCTAACTGCATGCAAACAGGTCCCCAAGATGTCCGTTTACAGCAGAGCAGCATTCACACAATTGTACAATAAAGACCACCCAATTGAAATCACAACCCCAATACTGGCCGCTCTCAGTACAGCACCGTGTGTATTACAGCACACTAATAATAATACCAACACCAGTGGAGTATAACAAAAACCTGTAGCTGAATGACCCAAAAGTAACCTGATCCTGATTCTCTGGCTGTGTCCAGAACCTATCGGCTCAGGACCCCTCTGCCTCTGGCTCTCCCCTCCTTTCTCCACCGATCCATGATGGGGGGGGGGGGCTGCTCTTTGTTATTATTTTTATACCAAATAGTGCTATTAAGCTCCTTGTTGAAATTTCAATAGTGCTGCTATGAGCTATATTATAATTAACTTCAAGATTCTTGATTGGAGATTACGTGATCTTTTGCATTAATTTGTGACCTCCGTGTTAAGAAGGGTCTCAGTGTTTATAATTAGTTCATTTTCTCGTCACCTATGGAGAGCACTAAATATTCCACATTTGTTGGATAGTTATGAATTCACATTTATAAATATATGCTGTTCTGACTATATAAAGTTGTGGTGCACTAACTATTTATAAATGTCTTAAAGAATGTTTTGAATAAAAGGAGATCCTGATGCACCATAACCCCGCCCCCTGAAGAAGTGTCTCGGTGCAAGACATGAAGCACTGGGGTAATATGCTGCAGACTCAGTTACCCAGTATGGTGTGATATCTGACTGAGATTTTTTTTTTTTTTTTTATAAAATTACCATCTCTGACAGAGTGCTACCTTTTGTGCCTTTGCCAGTCTAGCATTGCTTGTAAAGCGCTTTGAATGTATGAAAAGCGCTATATAAATACTGATTCTTCTTCTTCTTCTTCTTTGTATATATACAATGGATCACTGCTGTACATTAGTCTTGCTCCAAGTCTCTCTCTAGGGTTTGTCTGACGGCTGGCTGCAACCATCTACTCCCCCAGAGACAGAGAGAGCTGCTTCCAATGTGTACTCTAGTGCCACCACATGGCAGCCCAGCACACTGCACTACTCACGGTACTGGTCGTCTGGTTATTGCCCAATCGTTTAACTCATCTGTCTGCAATTTACCAACATACATTGTATCTGGCCAACTGAAAAGTAGAAAACGTTCAAACTCCAGTACTATTAAGACCTTATTTTTCATCTGAACTAAATGTTTCTGTAACGTACAATTTATAAATGTATACTAGAAACTCTGTCTTCATTTGTTTACTTCCACAGTGCCTTACTCATCCTCTTCCCTCACTATGCAGTCTGCATTGAAAAAAATGCATTGCTGATAGCAGAAAAAGTACTCTTAAAAACCAAAAACCACATACCACTTCAGAAAAGTAGAAAACAGCTTTTTTTTTTGGTTTTAAAAAACCTCAACAAAAAAAGTTTCCATTGCTATAATACGGAGTACCGCTAAATCTCAAGTAGGCTGGGTTTAGTATTTCCACTACCTCCAGGTTAGAGCAGCCTTCCTTCACCACACAGCCTAAAATTACATATAGCATGTACACTAAAAATCTGAAATGCAATCATTTTGTCATATGTTTCCTTCTTGTGGGCATGTCAGTTTGAATAAAACTACTATAGTATATGGTTATGGCTTATTGTGTATGGAATTCAGTGACTTTCAGAGAGTTGTGCACAGCTGAAAAGTTGTTGTGTATGTTCTAAAGATGTTGTTGTGCACATCCTGTTCTCCCTGGTCACACTGACTCCTGCCTGGCAGCCCACTTTCATTTTCACTAAGTGCTGTCTCTCTCTTTCTTTCTCACTCTGTATGGTGCTCAGTACCCACTCATAGTTCCCACTCAGTACTTCCCTCTACAAAACCATATACTATTAAAAAATAAACATGGGTGACCAAACCCAACTCGTCTTGTGTTTCCATCTCTGTCTTGCGATTATAACATAGACCTCTCGAGTTTCACCCTCGAGGTCCATATACTGTTTTCTCTAACCCTCGATGGAAAAACAGGCTTATTGTATATGGCCAACCATACATTATTCCATATACTATTGTGTATTCCACTTGAAAAGATTAAGGCAGGTGCAGCAAGTTACACAGGCGGCTTACATTCTCAGGAGTTGAAGGAAGTAAGAACTGTCATTAATGAGGGACCAATTGATTTTTAGTAGAAACTTAGGATATTAAGGCTGCATAAAAGCCTTATTGAAGCTATAAATACTGCCATAGCAGTACACTATTGGTAGAATAAGGAGCAGTTGTACTGTAATAGTTCACAGTGCTTACCAATCCTGACTCTGATAAAAGGGCTCAATACAGAGCTCCTATTTGCTAATATTAATGCCCTGTTAGTTTTTATAATAAAAAAAAGCTGAGAGAAAAATTATTTTATTTATTTAAATATGTTTTTGGTAACTGGGTGAGTAAACTGATCCAAAGGACCATTTTCAGTTGCAACCCAGGCCATTCAGTGGCACAAACAATAGGTACAAATTTTAATACAGTAGGGACATATAATACAGTGAGTACAGTGGTATCAGAAACAGTGATACATAAACATCATATCTTAAAAACAGGGGTTAAGGACATAAAAAACAAGTTAATCACAAATAAAGCGATGATTCTCTGCTTGCAGAGAAATAGGACATATACTTACAACAAATCAAGACATTATTCAGCCAGTCCAAGGTTTACAATAAAGTACATAAGAGCCCCTGACACCATTAGGAAAAACTTGGAAAAAAATGTGAGATTTAGACAGTTCAGTTTATATTTCATGTATTTTCTATAATTATTTACCTTTTTCTTTATTACTGAAGACAGCTGTACGAAAGAGGCTTACTGTCCCTTAGACTTTATCTGCTCTTTCTGTTATCCTACCTATGACATCATAATCTAGGTTGCACCTGGAAATGAGCTTCTGGTCACTGTGCTTTCCCAGTTACCAACTTTTAAATAAATAAATAAATTGATAAAATAATCCCCCGTTTATGGCATTGTAATTATCCCCACAGCAACAGACTATGATGTCATAAACAGAACTGTGATGTCATATGTAGGCAAGCAGCCAGAACAGATAGGGCAGTGTTCCTGTTTACATACAAATGTCCTTACTGGTAAAGAAGAATGAGAACTAGAGAAATAATATAAAAATATAAGCTCATTTGTGCTAAACATTACATTTTCTCAAAGTTGTCACAATGGTTTCAGGGGCTCTATAAGAGATTACACTGTAGCAATCAACATATTCACAATGGAGTCAAAAACGTGTCAATTGTATATGTAGTAGACAGCACTTGGGAAGTAAAGCAAATGGTACACTGGGCCCCCAAGGTGGATTTCTGGCAAGGGTGTTTCCAAGGGCACAGGCACAGGTGGCCTGAGACATAAGTCAATCTCTTAGCTTCAATTTGATGAACTGATGAGAGGGTAACATATGGATAGCTGGTGGTATTCTGTTCCAGAGACAGGGGGCACAGACAGAGAAAGCATTGCTTCCCATGACAGCAGATACACTGAGGACTACTGGGAGGGGGAATGGAAGAGACCCTGAGATACTGAGTTACCACCCTGTTGATGAGAAGCGAGGAGTACGGGGACTTATGTGAGTTCCTGAGAGAGGAGTCAACTAGACAGCCCATAGCATATTCAAAACAGCCCTGCAGAGAGCCAGCCTAAGGACTGATATACTAACATACTAAAACGCCAATAGAATAGGCCTAACGGTCTTTCGCGTCTGCTCGTTTGGTCAGCCCCCACCCTGGGAACTGACCTTGCTACCCCCCTTGCCTTTTCTGGCTTCTCCCTTCCCAGTTCCGGATATTCTCGCTGCATTGGATTTTGCTTCCAGAACCCTTCCCTTGTACCTGTCCCACCCCCTCTTGAACCCCTCCACCGTCTCTGCCTCCACCAGCCCCCTGGGCAGCGCATTCCATGGCTCCACCACCCTCTCAGTGAAGTAGCACCTCCTCCTTTCTCCCCTGAATCCTCCCCTCCAGCTTCCACCCATGTCTTCTAGTTGCCCCCTCCTCCTTCCTTCAAAGCACCCTGACTGCTCCTCCCTTATTTACCTCCTTCATGTACCTGAAGACCTCTATCACGTCCCCCCAGTCCCTTCTCTCTTCCAATGTGTACATATTTAGCTCTTCAAGCCTCTCCCCATAGGTCCTGTTCCCCAGGCCCCAAATCATTTTGGTTGGCCTCTTCTGGACCCTCTCCAGGAGTTTAATGTCCCTCTTTAAGTGTGGCCTCCAAAACTGCACGCAGTACTCAAGGTGCAGCCTCACCAAGCAGTTATACAGAGGAGTATCACTTCCTCTTCTGAGGTGATCCTCTAGCGATGCATCCCAGCATCCTGTTGGCCTTGGCTGCTGCCCTCCTACAAGTCTCTGAGTTGTTCATCTTGACATCCACCACCACCCCCAGGACCCTCTCAGCCATCGAGACTTGTAGCCTTCCCCCCAGGGTGTACACTTGGCCTGGGTTTCTGGCCCCCAGGTGCAGTATCTTGCATTTCCCTGCATTGAACCTCAGCTTCCACTTTCTAGACCATCTTTCCAGAGCCTCCAGGTCTCCCTGTAGGGCCACCCTCTCCTCCTCCCCATCCACCACTGCCCCCAGTTTTGAGTCATCCGCAAAGAGACTCATCTAACTCCTGATACCTGTCCTTATGTCAGAGACATAGGCATTGAACAGGAGAGCAGTGATAAGTGGAAGAAGGGACCTGAAAGGCAAAGCGACAGATAGAGTTGTATGTGATATTTAGGTGAGAAAGAAGTGAGGAGGACATAGAGGAGAACACTGGGGAGCAACAGTCAAGTAGGGGCAGTAGATTTCCCTGGGCAATTGCAAGATGAGCCTCTGGGGTCAGGAGGTGGTTAACATGGTAGGCTGCCCCCAGCTTCTGGTGGACTCTCTTCATAGTGTTAGAAATGTGGTCATTGTAGGTAAGTGAGGGAGCAAGAGTCACTCCTAGGTATTTAAAGGAGGATACAGTGTTAAGAGGAGGGCCTGCAAAGGTGAATATGTGTAATGAGGTTTTTGATTTGGTGGTTTTTGCAAGGTATGGCTTTCAGCCAAAGAGCATTGCCTTTGCTTTTTACTCATTTACAATAAGTTTTTTGGAGTGGAACCGATGTTGAGCTGATCCATAGTTTGAAGTGAGTGTAGCAGATATGGATTCAAGAGACTTGACCATATGGTAGATGATGAGGTCGTCAGCATAGAGGAATATATTACAGTTCATGCTTTCTACGGGAAGATCATTTATGAACAGTGAGAATAATAGGGGCCCTAGTTTGGAGCCCTTGGGAACACCAGTATGGACATGCAATGCAGCAGAGGTATCTTTGCCTATCAGAACAGACTGGGATCTGTTAGCGAGGTAGCTGATAAACCAAGCAGTGGTATCTGAGGAGTAGCCTAGGTTTAGCAGGGTGGACTGGTGAAGGTGGTGGTCAACAAGGTCAAAGGCCTTTGATAGGTCCACAAACACTGCACCTGTAGCCATAACTATGTCCATGCTTCTAAGGATGTGGTTGGAGAAAAGGGCCAAGGCTGAAGAGGTGCTGTGGTGTTTCTGGAAGCCATGTTGGAAGGGTCTCAGGAGGTTGTACTTACCTAAATGCTCAGATAGCTGGTGGTGAATTATTTTTTCTAATAGTTTGCTTAGATGTGGGAGGAGGGTGATGGCATGGTAGTTTTCCGGGGCAGCAGGCTCACCGGATTTGAAAATAGGCACTTCGTGTGCATGCTTGCATGAGTCAGGCATAGTAGATGATGAGAGAGCAAGGTTAAATATGTGGGTCATGGCCGTCCTGGTGGTGCTGAGGGTTGATGCGTGGGACACTACACCACGCGCTACACCGGCGACCCGGGTTCAGGAACAACCCTGGCCACCGAGGGCTGGCAAGGGAAAGGAAGGTCTGAGCATCCCATGACTGCTCTCCTTCCTCTAGGGTGGGTGGGAGTGGTGCATTGCACTGCAGTGATGACTGGAGGAGGCCAGCCACACTGCAGTGGTGTGCCTAGCAAGGAGGGGAGCACAGCGGGCATCAGCACGGATGTGCTTAGATGCTATTGCACATCCGGCTCCCTGGGAAACAGAAAAGCGGAAAATGGCGGGGTGACCTCAGCAGCTGATGGCCATGCGCCACACCCCTGGACATGAGAGGTGCCTTCCTTAGGGTGTGGCAGATCCTGTGTGATGGGATGATTATCCACGCACCAGACCAGGTCTGGGAGTGCAGATGCCGGTGGCCGGAGGTCATGGGGCCTGCTCCTCTGGGGAGAAAATGTTCTATGATAAAAAAAAATGTGGGTCAGTGGCTTTACAAGGGCAGTGGAGAGGAATTTCAGAAAGGTGGGATACAAAACATCACTACCTGGGCTGCCCATGGTGGGTAGCATCTTTTGGAGTTTGCCAGTGACACTATGGTCGATGACTCTGAAATAAAAGACAGGGCTTGATGTCTGTGGGCAGCATGGCTGGCTTTTCTGGGTAGAGAGAGGCTGTGGAGGGAGTTTTCTGGTGTAGGTAGTAAGGTCAGTGAATATACTATTGAAGGTATCAGCGATCTTGCCTGGGTCAGTAATGGGACCAGAGGGGGAGGTAAGTTCCGTTATTTGTTTACTTAATTTTGGGTTG
Organism: Neoceratodus forsteri; assembly: GCA_016271365.2. Lineage (NCBI taxonomy): Eukaryota > Metazoa > Chordata > Ceratodontiformes > Ceratodontidae > Neoceratodus > Neoceratodus forsteri. The sequence goes on from CM028130.1 coordinate 1,592,298,289, forward strand.
AGGAGGGTGTTAATGGAGGCCTAGAAACTGCAGGGATTGCCAAGAGACTTGTTTTTTTGGTTGGTGTAGTATTTATGCTTGAGTGACTTCTCAGCCTGCTTGCTGGAGTTGCAAAGTTTCCTGTATGTGTTCCATAATTAGGGGGAGGGAGATATCTTAAAGGCTTGCCAGGTTTTGTCCCTTAGTTTCATTTGGACCAGAACTAGAAGTTCATTTGATAGCCAACGGGTGTTACCACCTGTAACCCTCCTGGTGGTGCTAGAGAAGTATTTGTCCTGAACGTTGTGAAGAGCTTCCGAAAAAAGTGTCACCGCCATGGAGACATCTTTGAGTTGGTAGAGTGATGACCAGTTTATGGCCCAGGCATCTCTTAGCACTAAGTCCAAATCCTGTGATTTGAATTTCCTAAAAGATAACAATTTGTGGGGACGACGTATTGATTTGGTGGTTAAAGCGATATATGTAGGGGAGTGATCACTGATAGAGTCAGTCATAGTGCCTGCTTGGAGGACTAGATCTGTACAGTTTGTGGCATTCTAGGCAAGGGTGGAGTGGTTGGGGAGTGGGGATTGTATCTGGTAGGGGAGGAGATGACTTGTTCAGGGTGATGTGTCCTTAGCAGGTGTGCATATACTGGGGATTCTGTCCAAGGGAGGTTGAAATCCCTTAGTATGATAGTGTCCCTGGAGGAAGGGGCAGATGCAAGGCCATCCAGGAAATTTAATAGTCCCTGTGCACCTCCTGAGGAAGGGTTGTAGCAGCAGCCAATATACAATTTTTTCAATGCACCCAGGACAATTTCAGCAACAAGCCATTCACTGACCGTGGAGGGGGAGGAACAAGCAATAGTGGTGGCACTAATACGGTCCTGCACGTATAATGGTATGCCACCACCTCTCTTTCTGCCAGGCCTGTCAAGGCACAGCAATGAGTAGCTGGGGATTGGTAGGAGGCATCACTGTGGTATGGCTAAAGTCATGTTTCAGATAGACCCAGGACATGTGGCTTGTAGAGGGACACCCAGGCTTCAAGTTCAGAGAACATAGCTGGGAGGCTGCACACGTATAGGTGTGCAACCCTCAGGTTGCAGTGTCCTATCCAGATAGCATTAGCATGGTTAATATGCATGCTTGAGGGTCCAGGGTTGGCTTCCACATACCGTGCGAAGAGGAGGGAGTGGAGAAACAAACCAAGTAGATGATGATCATGGTTAGTCAGGAGGGCCAGTATGGCAGAGCCCATGGGGTAGAGCTGGTAGGCTTCAGCTTTCTATGGTGGGGGGCTCACTGAGTATAGGTGATTCAGAGAAAGACTGTAAATAAGCCTGGTCATCAGCGAGGATGATGGCACAGAAGACAATCATTAGTAACAGGCCAGTCATACATAGATACATAGACAGTGTCGTCAGATAAGGACCTATGGCCCACCCAGTCTGCCCATTTGAGCTTGTAGGTTCAGTTTATGTTTTCCTAGAAGTCTGTTGCCCCTTACCCCTGACCTCCAGAATTTCTTTATGCCTATCCCATGCATTCTTAATTCCATGATTGTTTCAGCCCCAGTCATGGTGCATAACATAATGAAAAGCACAAAAGAGAACATTTTTGTATTTGAAATTAGTATCATCAGATAATAAAAATTCTTCCTTATAGACCAGAAATACGACAGCTGCAGAGAAAGTGGAGTGTAGTTTTGGATCCGGTAACAAGGACACAGTGGCTACTATAAGATTAACATCAACAAGTATTGGGCCCTATAACTGCATTCTGTGTCTTTAAGGGGAGTTGCAATATTAGCAAGAGGGGAGGATGAAGATTGTCTGGTGACGGTGCCGCTGGGGGAGGGAGAGTATTTAATAAATGCTGGGGGTGGCGAAACAATTCAAGCTGTAAGCAGAAAGGGAAACAGAAATGGGATTAGTTGAAGGGCATAGCTTAGAACTGTAATACAAATGAAACCTGGTCCAAACAGAGGAGTATTCACAAAAAGCTGTATCACTTTAAACTTAGTTTCTGATCTAGGGTAAAATACCACAGGAGCTTAAAACAAAAAGAGCTGTGATACTTTAAACCCTAAAACCTGCACTCCAAAAGCTCCTGCACTTGAATACTCTTGGAGTGCAAAATTGCTTTAGACAAGGCTTAGATTCACATTTAAATTAGGATTTACAGGACAAGTTGGTGAAACTTAACCAGTACCAGAATCAGTAAATAAAATTAGCTTAAAGTCCAAAAGGATCGGGAGTAGCAAAGAATTAGAATAGTAGAGCAGCCAATCAGTAGGTAGAGCAGACAGTTCTGGCCAATCGGCATGGAAAGGCCAGAAGTTTGAGCAGCATACCTTCGGTCTGGTGATCAGTGGGCAGTTGAGTGAGGAGGCAGCCGGCGGACAGTGGGCATCCGACGGGCTGCTTGCAGCAGTAGAAGCACCCATGTCAGGGGTTAGGCTAATTTAAAAGCAGTTGTTAAACCATGCATGATGAACTAGGCCCAATATTCTCTTTCTTCTAGTAGTTGAGAGCCTGTAGATATAAGGATTGCTAGTGAACCAATGGAGCTTGGTATTCCATACTTAACATTCAATGTTACAGTGTGTATCATACCAAGGCATTACAAAATTCTTTATTCAGTGATCAAAGACAAGTAAAGGTACAGCATATGTTGATTAAAGGATAAACAGGGAAGAAATTGAAATAACAGAAAAAATCACATTATATTAAAATGCAGCATGACTAAAGATGTGGGCAGTAACACAAGAAGAATGTCAGTTATTGCCTGCATATTCAACAACTATAGTAAAAAGCAACATGACTGAATATGAGAACAATATCTTATGACATGGTGTGTTGATTGGGAGATATTTACAGTCCTCTGTTGTCTGTGGTGGTACCAGTGCAAAGCCCAATGTCTGCTCAGCACCCACCAGGGTGATGACAGCTCCCAGAATACAAGCAGTTCTCCCGAGTATGTTATTTCACATTTAAAAAGCACTGATATTAAACATTAGGAAAATGCAACACCATGCTTTTGTAAGTACATGTAGGAACAGCAAGTGACTTGGTTTGTCCAATCAGAGAACATTATTTGTGGTGGTCCTCTTGAATCATTAAATAATAACCAATATGCAATATATAGTGTAGTGCATGAAATATTTACTATTATAGCCAGCCAACAAAAGAGGGATTCAGGTTGAGGAAAAAGCAAGATAGAAAATCAATATTTTGAGATAAGATTTCAAATATAGTGTGGAGATTCCCTCTGGGTCAAAAACTTGCTGAGAGAACCCAGAGAGTGGTCCTAAATGGTAAATTCTATGAAAATAGAGTAGTGACCACTAGTGTACTGCAGGGGTTGATACTGTGCCTACTCTTGTTTAATATGCATATCTGTGACGTAGGAGAAGGTATCCAGTGCAAAGTGAACCTCTTCACAGATGATAACATGCTCTACTGGAGGCACTAGTGAAGAAGGGCTAAACATTACTTACTGCTTCAGTGCAACAGGGTACAATTGCAGCCAATGATAGATCAGATATTTATTAAAATTACTGTGATATCTGTAGAGAAATTCCCTGCTTGTCTGCAGTACTAACTGTAGGCCACCAGAGAGAATCTCTAGATTCACAGCAAAATAATCAGGAAATAATCTGAACATATCTGTGGCTGCAACTGTATATAGGAGTGTAAACAGAATATAGGGTGCACATGACGATGGACTACTAGTAGAAAAAGGAGATAGGATTGCCTCCATATAGATTACTGCTGAGACCATATCTGGAGTACCATCCAGTTCTGGGGCTCACACCTAAGGAATGACAGCCATAGATTAGAAACAGTGCAATAAAAATTATCCAAGACCAACAAGGCATATGATGAGCATCTGTAAAGTCTCAACATGTATTCACTGGAGGACAGAAGCAAGAGCATGATAGAGATTTTCAAGTATATAAAAGGATTCAACAGAGTGGGGATAGTAAGTCTATTCAAACTTTAAAAAAAAACCAGTGGCTCTACCAGAGGGCAAGCACTCAAGCTGGAGGACTGAAGGTTCAATAAAGACAATAGGAAGCATTATTTCCTTGAACTGGTGCTGATTGGGTTAGAACAGACCTCTTGATAAGGTTGTGGAGACGAGGACAATAGCAAGGTTCCAGAGGAAAAGTGAACCCAGTTTGAAATGATCATGAACTTTTCATGAATGTTCATTAACTATTCACAACAGGTCATGCATTCATGTTATGCCAAGGTGTCTGGATATGAATGAAATAAACAAAAGTCTGTTATTTGTAACATTTCTAAGAAAAAGAGTATATATTGGACCATTTGATCAAACAAGACTTCGTAGATAGTGCATCCTTTAAATATCTGGGAATTGAAATCTTTAGCAACCAAAATGAAACAATTAATAAAAAATATGTTAAAGCTGAAGATAAGATTAAAACATTATTAAATCATTGGATACAGCTCTCTATTTCTTTGTAGGGCAGGATGGAAACACTAAAAATGTTGGCTCATCCCCATTTAATATTTGCATACTAAGCAATATGGGGTAGACCCTTGCTCAAATGGTTTAAGAATATGAGAATTAATTTTTCAAAATTCCTGTGGCATGGTGGTAAATCAAAGGTTGCATGGGCTCAGCTAGTAATGCCAAGAAATATATGGGGTTACAGTTGTCCAGATAGTACCTTATATGCAATTGCTAACCAGATTAGAATACTATGGGAATAGACATTCCAGGATCCAAATTCAAGCCTAGAAAAATTATTAGATCTGAAAGATAAGGGTAAGAAAAGCAACCTAATATTAGATATGTTGGACTACCCAAAAATATTACCAGAAGAGTTTGGATCATCAAGTCTCCAAATTAGAACCACTTTTAAAAATGTATTAATAAACAGAAGACTTCCATGGCTATCCCAAAATACATGGTGAAGTAAATCATTGTGGACTGAAAATCATAAAGAGAAGTGGTTACTCCTGAGTAAATCCAAACTACAAAAATGGAACCAACTAACATATGAGGATGGATTGTGTTCCTATAACCTGCTTTTACATTTGTGCCCTTCCCCAAAATACTGTGAATTATTTAAATTGCTTAACTATCAAAACAAAATTTAATAAATTAATGTTGGTTTGTTAAGGGTCACAAGCAACAGACCTGGCAAGAATGATACACGAATGTATTAAAATAGATGGTTTAGGCCAGGAAAAATTACTTACAAGTAGTGATGGGCGAAGTGGCCCCAATTCACTCCGCGGAGCGCTCCACGGAGTGAAGGCAAATTTGAGGAGTGCTCCACAATGTCAAGCAGAGTACTTCGCGATACAAATGGGTAGTGCAAAGTCCATTGAAAACAATGACTTTGTGTTACTCCGCCTATCCAAACCACTACTCCAACCAATTCTTAAGGCAAAGTACATTGAAAACAATGTACTTCATCTCACTTCACTTTATTTTTAAGCTCCAAAGGTGAATTTTGCAGTGATTCATGGGATTTCAGGTCACATGGGCTCTAGATTGTTCTGCACAGCCTCAGTTTGGGGTAGTGTGTATATGAAGCTGTAGGAGACAATCTGCTCTGAGAGCTCTCTACGATTCAGACCTTCTAAAAGCTGTTAAAAAAGCCTTTTTGAGCCATTTTTTTGCTGGAACTTTAGTTCATCGATTATAGGAAACCCTCCTTTGCATATCATCGAGGCTATGGTTTGGTGTGGATTTTGAATGTTAATGTACAACATTCAGTCTGTGTACTGAGAGACAGTGAAGTGTGCATTGGGGAGGGGCATATCTGTGGTAGATAGATTAACTTGGAGAAAAAGACAGTGCTTTCTGTTTTGGTGATATTTTTCTTGTATAACTGTGTTAATGTACACAATAATATTTTCAATAATTCTTGCCATTTTTTTGCTGATTGTTGTGGTGCAGCAGTGCATAATTTTAGTTTGTTTAAAAAATGTTGTTATATTACTGAAGTTTTCAATTTGCTATGCATTACTTAGTGTGTGTGAGTGTGTGTGTGATGCTTATCATCAAATCAGACATCTTTTATTGTGCCACATAATTTCAGCAGTGTGAACCTGCTATCCACTGCAGCTGTGTAATTTTTGTACTTCTTTGTGGTATCTTTACTGGTACTAGTACTAGTGACTGTTACTGCAGCAGTGCAGTACACTGACCCCCCCGCAGCCCGCCCCCAACCAGCAAAGGTATTCTTTTCAGATTTGAATTCATGATGGTGAGCACTGGTTAGGTGTTGTTCCTTTGCATTTGCACCTCTTCAGTGTGCAGTGCAATCTCAATCTGTCTGTGCATTTGCATCTCTTTAGGGCCCAATCTCCACCTCTAACTTAAGTGACAGTTGTTTCTTTCGCTTCCCTTCAGAGTACTGGACAGGTGTGGTACATAATTCTGCATGAACATTGTGCTCATTAATATGCGTTTTTAAGTCAGGACCATCATCACGAGTCACTCATGATTCCAAACATGTTCTTCATCATCACGGTAACAAATGCAGTCACAAATCATGATTTATGATCATGTCACGAATCACAACATTAATTTTTTTAATAGTTACTTGGATGTATTGTAAGCCTGTTTTGTAGTATCTCTCCATGCTTCACCACCCCAGCATTGTACTCATTCATGTTTGTTTTCAAGTTGGGGAGTTTTGTGCCACATCTCATCGGGGCCCGGGGAAGTACAGCCGTAGGCATTCATGTTTCTTCATCATCATGGTCACAAATGCAGTCACAAATCACAATTTATGATCATGTCACAAATCACATTACTTTTTTTTACTAGTTACTCAGATGTATTGTAAGCCTGTTTTGTAGTATCTCTCCAGGCTTCACCATCCCACCATTGTACTCATTAATAAATGTTTTTGGGTCAGGAAGTTGGACAGTGTCTGCAGTGCATACACAGACTGGAAAGAAGACTGACTGCACACATGCAGTTTAGCACAGTATACTTGCACTGCTCAGAATACAAAGTGTCACGCATACGGAAGACAACAAAAAAAGGGCATAATTACATACAAGGGTCGGGGATGGTGGAGGAATACATTTTATAACACAGCAAGGAAGGTGTGGGGGGGCACATGGTGTGAGGAAAAAAAAAATGTGGGATCCCATGGTGATCTAGCAGCAATTCCAGCATGGACATAATCTGCAACTGATGTCTCTCTATGTGATCCAGCTGCTGCTCCACAGCACTCACCTTCTTGTTGTTCTCCTCGACAGCACTCCAGAGAACTGCCAAGTCAGCCTGTGTTACACTCAGTTCTCTGGGGTCCACACGATCTACAGGCTGACCTGCTGGTGGTGGTGGGGGTGGGGTGCTGGTAGAGCAGCAGGTACTGCTGTGGCCCTCCTCTTCTTAGGGATGCCACAATGCACAGCTGCACCCTCTGCCACAGAATGGCCAGCAGGCATGGTCTGTTCTGTGGCGACCCACCACTCCAACTGCTGGTGAGTGAGCATATGGGTGCACTGGCCCTCAGTCCCCAGGTGAGTCCCCCAGGGGCCACAGTGCACCTCCACCTCACATAGGCAGCACTTGACCACACTGCTGTCCCCCCCACACAGTAAAAAAGCTTCCAAACAAGGGAGGTGCGGGGAAGACCAGGCACAGGCAGGGGATGGCCAGATGACCTGGCAGCTGGCTGGTCACAGTGCTGAACAGGGATGGGATCCACACCTGGGCCCAGGGGAATAGGCACATCCTGCTCCAGAGAACCTGGACTTGGTGGTGGTTCAACTGCCTCAGAGTCAGGACAGGAGGCAGTGCTAGTCCTGCTTCAGGGGGGGAGGACACTCACAAGTATCGAGCGGTCCAACAGGAATGGGTGCCCATGCCCTCCACACATGCGCACGGTACGATGCTTACCACTACCATGCTCTCCCAGAACTAACCCTGCCCCAGACATTTCCTCACCCTGGTCCATCTCTCCTACTGAGCTCCCTCAGTCTGAGCAATTACAACTCACACTGTCACAACACACACACACACACACACACACACACAGTCACAGTCACACACAAACAACTAACTACTTATAAAGGTAAGAAAAATAAAATTTACAGAAAGAACAAATTAAGTAAAAAGAGTACAGAAAAGACAAAAAAAATTTAGATTTTAAAAAAGCTGTTGGGTCTAAATCAAAGTTTAAATCTCCTCCTCGCTCTGATCTCAAAGTATCAGCAATCACAAAATAAACTACTGTCTCTCTGTCTGCACAGGAGAAAGTAAAAGTGTCTGCTTGTATGACTCACTTTCTTCCTGCCTAGTTAAAGAGCATGTGACTTACAGTACTACAAGCCATGTGATGTGTGGGGGGGGGCTGCCATAGCTGAAACACCAAGTGGATCACTTAGAATCATAATGAGGAACGCAAAGTCCATTAAAAACAATGACTTTGCCTTACTTCCCATTGTCATTTTGCCTTAACGTGAAGTGGTAATGACAAGGCGGAGTGAGCACTTTGCATTGCCCACTCCGCGTAGTGGATTGGCAACGCGAAGTGCCCACTTCGTGTTCACTTCGCCAGCAGAATTTAAACTCGCCGCATCTCTACTTACAAGGATATACCAGAAGATTCATATAAACCAAAAAGATCTGTGGGGAGAAAAAAAAACAATCAGAAGAGTAATAAAGAGGCAGAGATCCAACTGACAAATCAACAATGGAGAAACTTAAGAATCAGTTCCATTAAGTAATATTATGTAAAGAACAAGACAATACAAAATTAAATTATTGATAGATATTATTTCACACTGCAAATCTTAAGGAAAATTGGCAAACATGGGAACCAATTATGCTGGCACCAATGTGGCCATTTGGCTGGCATATACCATTGTTTATGGGATTGTAAATTTACACAAGAATGGTGGAAACAGACAAATAAAATAGTAAATGATGTAATTCAAAATATCATACCCCTTAAATTTGAAGATATGGTCCATAGTGATACAGTATAAGCAGATTAAATCTTAATACAGCCCCAAAAAAGATAAATGCAACTGCCTTCATGACTACAAAAAGGTTGGCTCTAGAACAGTGGAATGCCCACAAAATTGGGACTTCTGAAAAAGTTAAATGGTGGTATTTATTTAGAGAAGCCACACCCTTCAAAAAATTAAGTTCTGAGGTAATAGACTTGAAAGAAGAATTAGGCCCACCATGGAAAGACATTATATCAACATTACTGCCATTAATGACCATATAAAATTGCACTTCCTTGAATATATTTATTACCCTCCTTGTTAGGCATGTACTGTAAGTACTGTCAAATTTTCTTTCCTGTAGAATATAATTCTATATAAGTAGTAAGAAGTGTATTTAGTATAAATGTCTTAACGTTTATGTAATGAAATAATGGAAAATCAGTAGAAATTGTGATGGAAAAAAATCAGTTCATGAATTTAGCTCATGGACATTTATCAATTGTGCATCAAATTGTTCATGAATGTTAATGAATTGTGCAGAAACATTAATTTGTACTTCTGGGCTCATGAATGTTCATAAACATAAAGGTCCACTACAGTTTGTGAAACTCCTGCACTGAATCTTTAAATTCCATCAATATCTTTGGTGACCAGAAATACCCTGCTTTTATAATATTAGCTAATTCATCGGGCAACCCTGTGTTAGCCCTACTCTCAAAAGATGTTTATGCTATGTACAAATCGAACCAAACCTAAATATCAGGTCAGAGAGAAGGTAAATGGGTTAGAGAGGGGGGTGGGTTAAAGTTGAGGGTGCTTTGTGGGGGTAGGACTAGCAGGATTCCAGATTTTTATGCTGTATAGAGGAGCCATAGAGGAGGGTAAGGTAGGAAGAGACTGAAGGAGATGGGGGCTATGAAACTAACCTTAGCCACTTGGGGCAGGAAGAGGACCTTTGTATGAGGACCAGCCCCATTTTCATACAAATAACATGTGAAGAATAATGAATAATGACTATTTGGAGTCCTGATTCCTGCATAGTTATCTGAAGGTATTCATAGACCACTACCAGACAGCTTTGGCCCTTCTTCCTTTGGAGCTGTATGGCTACCTCTACGACATGCCTGACACACCCACCCCAATACCCCTCCCAAGCTGACAGCAATATGGGATTCTGGGACTAACATGAGACCTGGGGCTGGATTCATAAACATTTTCGGGACTAAGTCCCGCACTGCAACTCCAGTCATGGACCACAACTTCCGCAGTTGTGGAGATTGCTATTCCCACCTGCAGCAGTTGCAAAAGACATTAAGGCTGGTCCCACCAGCCATAACAGTTTTCCGCAGCTACAGCGATGTCCCTGGCAACACCGCACACAAGCTGCAGTTCATCATGGAGCCAGTCGTAATCTGGCTCCGCCTTTGTGAATACCCACAGCTGCAGGAAACTGCAGCTCTGCAAGTGGCAACCCACTTGCTCCAGGTTTTTCTTGCAACTGTGGGAATTTCAAGAGTTTTGTGAATCCTGCCTCCGTTCTTCTATTTGGCAATGTGGTGTTCTCTATAATGACTTATTATTGTGTGTCTGTGCTTGCCTGTAGTTATTCCTCCCCTCGTATCTGGAGCTATACAGAATTTTCAAATTCCGCTTCTGTCAGAATTCCACAGAATTTAAGAAAATTGGTCTAATCTGTGGAAGTCTATTAGAAGGAGAGTCAGAAATCCCAAACAGGAATTAAGCAAACAAACAGAAAAAAACCCAGAGAATTTATGGTTTACATAAACTGCATAACAGAATTCAGTGGTTTATGTTAACTGTGGATTCATTTTCCCAAAGCATCAGAATATTATTCCACAGTTTCCGTGGAAATATTTTTCCGAATTCGCAGAACTAAAAATGAGATTCTGAAAAGCATTTTGGAAGCAGAATTATCATATAAAGTCCACCAGCACAATTCCACGTTTTGCTCTAACTTTAACCCCTCATCTACCCCCCCCCCCCCGTCTCACCTGGAAATGAGCCTCGGCTCTGTGTGCCTCTCCCCAGTCACCAATGTTTAAGTAAACAAATATTATATATACTGTAATTGGTTTTGTTCAATTGGGGGTTGGAGAAGATGGTAATATCGTTTGATGAGTAAGAACCAGCATCTGTGACAACTTGCAGCAGTAAGAAACATAAGAAATGAGGTGCTAGCTGCACACTTGAGCAGACTAGACCATTAGGCCTGTTTCTGTTGGCAATTTCATATGTTTGTATGTTCATAAGAGGGTCACAATGAAAGAGCATGTTCTTCCTTAAATGATATGGGGTTCATAAATCACAGTGTGACCTGAACTGTAAAACAAGGTTCCAATGAGAAATGCAATCATTTTGAAGCAAAGAATGAAAACGCAACTACATATCCATTACACCTCAAGAGCAGGATCATGTGTCTTGATCATCTCAATGCCAGGGTTTCACTTTGAGACAGTGTTTTAGACATTTTTTTTATTAAGTATACTATCTTTTGTTTTTGAAAAATGTAGCATTTTAAATTTTAAATTATGTTAGCTGAACATCCAATTTTGCAGTAACATGCAGTAGAAGTCAAGAGTCAGTGTCCCCATATTCAGACACAGCCATTTGAGCAATGTGACATTTTTATTCATTTATTTTATTTACAATTTTTGGCCAGAAAAGATATACTGAGCTGAAGCTTGTTTCCAGGTGCATCCTGGGAGCACAGGGAGATTAAGTGGCGTGCTATTGGTCACACAGTATGCCAGTTATGGCTATGGGATTAAAACCCTCTTCTCCATTTTTGAAGCTGAGTGCTCTTAACCACTATGCTATGTTGTCTCCCAGAAATAGCACATGGTCAACTGGCAGGCATATATGTGAGGCAGCGAGTATGAATAGTGGGCTGTGGTAGCACAGAGTAATGTGCATAAGAGCAACACATCATAGTTCCCTACTGGCAACAGACATCCAAGAATAGAAAGTTGATAGCCAATACCCAAGTTGAATAGCCCTTTGCCGCTGAGTGCCATATTCAGAGGCCTCAGGGCACAGTGCTTGGTCCCCTACTCTTCTCCATTTTCCTTACTGATCTTCCCACAGCCTGCTCATCCTCTTCTATCCGCATGTACGCTGACGATACTGTTTTGTACAGTTCTGGCAAAAACCCTGCTGCTGTGGAAACCAGCTTACAGCATGACTTCAACCAAGTTCAGCTCTGGTTTGCTTCTCACCAGCTTTTTCTAAATGCCAAGTAGACAGTCTCAATGACCTTTGGCACCAGGCAGAGACTTTCTAGGCTCCCAGCCCTACCCACCTTCCAAATCCTTGATGGGACCATCTTGGAGGACACCTCCTCATTTAGATATCTGAGAGTTTGGCTGGACCAGCACCTCAACTTCTCTGTGCATATCAATGCTATACTGAAGAAACTGCACCCCAAGCTTGGTGCTCTGTACAGGAATTGTAGTTGCATCCCACTGACTGTGAGATGTGAAATTGTCCAGAAGATGATACTCCCCATCTTTGACTACTGTGACGTAGTCTATGGTGCTGCTCCCAAATCTTTCCTGACCAAATTGGATACTCTCTTTAACTCCTTCTGCCACTTTGCTATCAACTTCCCTTCCCACCACTGTGAACTCTATCGCTCTCTAACCTTCCTTCCACTATCTCACAGACGCATCACTCACTGTGCCAAACTAATCTCCAAATTCTGGTTCAGGGGGCTCCCCCTCCTATCTCTCATCCTCTCTCTTCACTCCACCTCCCCCCCATCCACTCTCTCAGATCAAATGATGCCCACATCTTGACTGTCCCTTGCCACTCTACCCTCATTGGTCAGACTGGTTTCGCCCATTATTTCCCTAAAATCTGGAATTCCCTTCCTCCTGAAATATGGCACTCCTCCTCCAACTACTCCCCTACCTCTACCCTACAAAATTACCTTTCCCTCAGTTGTTCCTGCTTTAACCCTCCTTAATACCTATCCCCAGTTTCTGCCTTCCTACAATGACACCCCCTGGTAGGGTTCTCAACATCCTGAAAGGGGAAATCAGGAAATGGCTACCCCTTTTCCTCATATTCAGTTCTTGCCTCTCCTCCTCTCTTGTCCACCTGCCCTTCTGGGTCACCAATGTGCACAACCTACCCCATCCTTTTTACTCCAACAGCACTTGTGTACTACCTCGAGCCTGCTCCTGGTACACTCATGTACTATAAATGGTTCTATCGCATTATTACTGTTTTGTACATTTATATGTTCTTTTGTATTATTTTGGACATGTATTGTAATTTACCCAAAGTTCCACTACTGTTTATTGTACAATACCTTGTGTTCCAACTGTTGCACAATCTTACAATGTTGCAGTGTTTGTACTACCCACATACTATTGTAACTGATCATCCTTCACAACCCTATGTAATCCCCTTCCCCCAGGTTGCACCATGAGATGAGCAACTTGTTGTTCAGTGTGCCCTCCTGGTGAAACATTTCAATAAATAAATAAATAAGGGGAAACGTTCATGCCATTATATGACCAGTAGCAACTCTGTGCCATGCCTCCATTGCTATATATGCTTGGAGGTATTGTGTATAGTTTTGAATATTGCCCCTCATCCTATCTTCATACACTAAACCTGCTTTACACTCTAATCCCTGTTGTGAAAACAAATTGCCCCGGTTGTCCAGTGGTACCCCCCCACTCAACCCGGTCATGAGAAGAAAGAAAAAATTACTTACCATAGCAATCTTGTTTCTTCCAAGTGATACTCAGGTATTCATAACTTTATGCAGTCAGCCTTCTAAGTAGAACTGCCCAGAGAAAATTTGGAACATATGAAAATGGTGGAATCTTTTGCATGAGCCACTTTTCAAATGCTGCCTTATACTAACTGCCTTAGTTCTAACCCCTCAGATTTCCCGGAAGCCTGGAAAGACAGGCCCATGGGGATTAAGTGTAATAATCATAATTACAATAATAATAATAGTAATAATAACACACTATGAATCATAATAATAATAGAGGGAGCTTCCTTAACGCCCAAAAAAGGGGGCCTCCAACTGGAGGGCATAAAATATGAAAGAATACCCTTGAATGTCCAAATCACCTGGAAATTAAAAAGGGACAATAGTGAACACAATCACAACATGTATGCCAGAAATGGCATTTATACCCCTTAGAGCACATCATTCAGGAGTGCAGAGGCTAAAGATTCCAGAAGGGGAGGTAGAGTGGGCAAGTTATGAATACCTGAGTATCACTTGGAAGAAACAAGATTACTATGATAAATAATTTTTTCTTCTAACCCCAGTAATACTCAGGTATTCATAACTTTATGCAGACTACTAAGCAGTACTTTTGGAGGTGGGCACAGACCTTATTTTGTGAACAGACTTTGCAGGACTGCTGTGCCGAACCTGGCATCACCCCTGGAGAGAATATCCAGACTGTAATGCTTTGTAAAGGTGTGTACTGTTTTCCAGGTAGCTGCTTTATAGATGTCCAAGAGGGGAACATCCCTGACAGCTGCTATGGTAACAGCTGTGCCCCTTGTGGAATGGGCCCTCAACACTGTTGGGGGCCCCTTTCTAGCTTTAGAATAACAAAAACTGAAAATGCTGTACTATCCAGTGAGAAATTAATCTTTTTGAAGCTGGGTTACCATTTCCCACATTCTCATAGGTCAGGAACAGTTGTTTTCTGTCCTGCCTATGGACTTTAGTGGTTGTCAAGTAGCAGATAAAAGCTTCTTTGATGTCCAGACCATAAAGACTCTTTTCACCAGAACTAAAGTGTTCAATGAAAAAGATAAGATGGGTGGACTGTAGGCCCCTATCTTCCGACACCATCTATGAATGTATGTATCTATGTATTTGTATACAATGGTTTGATTCAAATGGGAATCAAAAGTCATTTAAAGGAGAAACTCCTTGTTTGTTCCCAGAATAATTTTGTCTCTGTGGAGTGAAATGTGGTCCTGTTCAATGCAGAGAGACTTGAGCTCACTGATTCTTGTGGCAGAAATCATTACCACAAGGAACATTTTTTTTCCTTTTAAGATATTTCAAATAAGTTGAAAACATAGGCTCAAAAAGGGGGACCCATGAGCCTAACTATGCAGACATCTAGGTCCCATGGTTGCACTGGTTCCCTGTGAGGGGGTGCAAATGGACCAGGCCTTTAAAGAACCCTTTGAAGATAAGAGAAGTAAATAGATACTCAGACCAGGTGGACCTGTAAGGTACTGGTCTGCAAGTCCAGTGAAAGCAAATAGATAAAATAATTCGGCACAGCTGGAACACCAGCCTGTGCCGATATGTGCCAGGCTCTAAAAGAGCCTCTTTGAGGCTAGGATCTGAGGCCATTAGAACATTGTGTCCAACTAATATGCAAGCAGATGCTGCAACTAGGTGGACCTTGAGGATGCTGGACTGCAAGTCCAATGAATATAAAAAGGTAAGTTAGTCAAGCACTGCTTGATCCCAGCATGTGCTGGAAACCATTTTCTGGTTAACACCAATAGTAAACATTTTCCCTTCTGAAGCATACAGTTTCTTAATGGAGGGCTTCCTGTAACCATATAAAATGTCCAGGACACTGTGAAAAAGATACAAGGCTGCATATTGTACAGTAGGCCCTCAAGACATATGACTTGGGCCTGAGTGACCCAAGGTTTGGGCACAGAAGCCTCCCGGTTGGAGGTTAGCAAGTTGTGCCTCTGAGAAAAGGTGTATTGGTCTGGAACCAGACATGGAGAGTAGCATGCCTGCCTGGCCCAGTCTGGCGTTATCAAGACCATTGATGCTGGCTGGGACCTGAGCTTGAGAAATGCATTGTATGCCAGAGGGAAGGAAAGAAAGTGCTTCCCTGGCCAACTCAGAACCGGAGAATCCAGGGGGATTGGTCCTGGATCTAATTGTCTTAGTACTGTGGCAGGTGGTGGTTGTGGTTGTGGTGGGATGCGAATAAGTCTACCCTTGGTATGCCCCACGTCCTGAAGATAACTTGCATCACCTGACTATTCAAGGCCCCTTCCTGATGAGACTGGTTGATCTGAGTCAAGGTATTTGCCAAGGTAGTGTTCCTACCTGGCAAATGAATATCCTGCAGGGACATATGGAACATGCTAGACTCCGGATTTTCATAAATCCTGAGCAGGGAGGGCTTAACCTTGTCCCTCTCTACTTGTGGATGTAATACATTGTGGTGGTATTGTCTGTTCTGACCCGTACCACATTTGTAGTAGTTGTGTGAAGACCTTTAGTGCAGTAACACTACTCTTAGCCCCTGCAGGTTTATGTGCAGGAGTGAATCCGCACTTGACCATGTGCCTTGGGAGGTGTGACCCCCCAGATGAGCGCCCCACTCTAGTAGGGATGCATCTGTTGTCAGACAACTGATAGGGGCTCTTGCTGAAAAAGAAGAAGCCCCTTCCTTTAGATTGGTTCCCTCTTTTCCTCCATTGGAGGCCTGTAACAATGTCCTTATTACTAGAATTAGTTTTAAAAGAGGGTCCTGTCCCTGACACCATTGAGCCATGAGGTGACATTGAATGGCTCTGGTCTATAACCTGAATTCCAAGACTGTGCCAGTGGCAGGTGCCATGTGGCCAGTAGCTGAAGAAAACTGTCTTGCAGTTTTTAGTTCATTCAGCCTGAATGAGCCCACTATTAGTGGAATACTTCTTGCCCTATGTAGGGGCAGGTAGACTCTGCCTTGTAGGGTATTTAGCTCTGCTCCTATGAACTGGAGTGCTTAAGCAGGCTGAAGGTCAGACTTTCTTTAGATTTATCAAGGACCCTAGAGACTCCAGGAGACCCTAGGTGAGTTGCAGACTCACCTGCCGGAGTGATTCTACAACCACCAGCCAGTCATCTAGATATGGGGAAACTGTGACACCTTATCTTTGAAAGTGCTCCAACCACTGTGTACACTCCCAGAGAGTAACCTGATAAGAGTCTGAACCTGAAGTACTTTCTGTGAGACTCCATTATGGGAATGTGGAAATAATTTAAACACAGAGATGCCAGGAACCCCTTTAGGTTTTCCCTGGGGTTTGACATGCTTTGTCTTTTTGGTTTTCGTGGACTGAGAAACAGCCAGGCCACTCACCCCCTTTTTTTTTAAACCTGAATCACCCTTCTCAGGGGTGTGTAAGTAAGAGACAACAGTTTCACATGCAGAATTGGAGGGTGTTGGCTGGTCAAAGCATGAAGCGCCCTTATTTGGTCTCTTTTGCAACCTTTCTAATCCTTTTTCCACTGTTATTAGTGGAAGGAATTTGAGCTCAGAGACAATCCCTGACTCATTATATCTGGGACCACTTGTCTGTGGTGCCTGAAAAAACCCTGCTGTGGGTACTGCTGATACTGAGGCACAGCCCCAGCCTGATAGAAACAAAGGGAGCTTGCTGTGGTGTATATATCCACCTTTTTCATGTAAGTCTTTATCTTTCTCCAAAGAGGAATTACCCTTGACTGGAAAGTATATAACCTTGGTTTGGGTATCCTGAGTGAGGTCTGTGATTCGCAGCCAGGCAAACTTCCTTGCCATCCATCTGGCAGCAGCCACTTGAACTGTTATTTGGCTGCTCTCAAACCAAATTTAGCTGTTTCAGCTAGATCATCTGACAGGGGAGTCTGGGCCTTGGCTGACATAGCAGGGACTGACTACCACAGTGACTTTGGTATTGACATAGGCTTGAAATGTGTGCCTGCCTGATGGCCAAGGCACCTGATAAATATATCTTTTCAAGCCATGTTGTCAATTTTTCCTGGAATCTTTGTGGGATCCTTGAGGATAGGATGCCAGGGATATATTTGCCTTGTCATAGGCTTTCACTTTAACCATTCCTTGTTGGACAGGGTGGGGGAATAAATTTCAGTTCACTTCCTCTTATCCAGAGGGGGAACAGAGCTTGGAGTTTGTAATATGTTTAGATCATCTTCCCTGAAGAATTTATTCACAGGAATGGGAAGCTTTTAGTGGGTGTCTGCCCAATCTTTCTCACCAAAGTGAAGAATGAGGAATAATCCTCAGATGTTCTGTGGGGAGAGACAAACTCATGTTCAGAGGAAACCTCAGATTCAATAGGTTCTCCTCCATTTCAGAATAATTACATATTCTTCTTTTTAAATATTAGGAAGACTGCTTTGCAAAGGTCTGCTGCTGAGAGACAGACAGCCCTTGTAAGCCTGAAAGTGTTTTCTTTAGCTGTTCCAGGCATTTCTCCACACTTTTTCCCCCAGGAAAGTTTACAGATTTCACAACATTCATTTAGGTGAGCATAGCCAAGGGAAGCAACACACAACTGTGCTTACCTCTCTTGGCAAATGCTTCCCCAATCAGAACCAGCCTGCAATTTCTGAAGGAGTTGGCAGGCTTTGTAGCAGGCAAAGTCGTCCCCAAAATGCTGTCAGCAGGGGGTTGTGTGTGCTTAGTTTTCTTCAATTTCACTGAGGGAACCAGGGAGTCAGCTGGTTCAACAAGCCTCTTAAAAATTGCTTATATGCCCATCTCAGAGTACTAGCAGTTACAGTATTTGTTGTGGAGTCAACCACAGTAACTTAGGGTATCAGCTGGTTAGAGCTGGAGGGACCCTTAGGTGGTGATAGTTTTTTTTTTTTTTTTTTGAATCGTCTGTTAGTCAGCACATCAGCTCTCTGACCTGTTAGTGCAGTTTTGGAGACCTCATCTACGCAAGGACATAGACAGGATGGAAGCAGTCCAGAGGAGGGCAACTAAAATGGTGCAGGGTCTGCAGCAGAAGCCATATGAAGAGAGACTGAGAGAGCTTAATATGTATACTCTTGATGAAAGGAGGGACGGGGGCACATGATAGAAACGTCAAGTACCTCAAGGGAATCAACAAAGTCCAGGAGGGTAGCATCTTTCAGAAAAGAGATGTGTAAGAACAAGGGGCACAATTTAAAGATAGAGGGGGGATGGCTCAGGGGTAATGTGAGGAATTTTTTTTCATGGAGAGAGTGGTGGATACATGGAACAGCCTTCCTGAGGAGGTCGTTGGGTCTAAAACAGTGGGGGAATTCAAACATGCATGGGACAGACACAAGGCAATTATAGTTGGGGGTTGCAGGAAGTAGGCTGTTGGTTAACTAGAATCTGCAGCTTAACCAGTAGGTAAGGTAATGGGCAGACTGGGTTGACCAAGTGGTCCTTATCTGCCATCAAAGTCTATGTTTCTATGTTAGTCCACTGCTACCTCCTTCTCCTACCCTGATCCCTGTAGTAAAATAAATGAAATTATCCCCTTCTGATCTAGCCACTCGGCACGCACTCCCACCCTCCACCTGATATCAAGCACCAGACACCCTAATGTCCACGATGTCTCAGGCAGAATGGTGGATCACAACCAGTACAGATCCTCCTTTCTCTACCATGGTCAGCAGCTGTCTGAATGACAGGGACCAAGTGCATACACACCATGTTGTTTCCTGAAGAAGCATTACATTTGTGTGTGTCAGATAAATATGGAACTTCATGGATGTCAAATCTGATATAAACCCCTTGTACCTGAAGATAATTAGAGTGCGGATATTCATGTAGCATTTTCCCCTTGAGACTTTTTTTTATATATCCATATATGTATTCACTATGTTAACATGAGCACATTTATATATGTACTGTACTTGCGTTTTTACTAGCATTTTGCATGATACTGCATTTTTAGCTACTAGCTTTTTAACATCGTATGTGCAACAGAAGAATGACATAAAGTGAAACTGCAGTTTAAAAATGTAATTTAAAGATGTGCTGGAACTATACAGCACCTGTTGGATATAATTGGATAGGTCTTCATTGCAAAATACTCCCTGAGCACGCAGTGCTTCATTCCACCTAGTTATGGAAATAGAGTAGGTGAAAGCAACACCCCACTGGAAACGAAAAGTGGCATCTGAGCTGTGGTAGTGTAGGTAAGTACATTGTAACAATGGGCACAAGCAGGATCCTAATGATAATGAAATATTGCACCTCATGTGGAATATTCAGGGTAAATGTTATTTATTTCTAATTTTGACCAGGAGAGGCACACTCTCTGATACCTTGTTTCCATACATGTCCAGGCAGAGGAGAAGGGGGTGGGGGTTGCAATGGACCTGCAAACACACTGTGCAAATGGGTAAAAGCAGGATCTCGTGGGAATTTAGATGCTGTAGTTTAGCTGGGCTGTTATGGTTAAATAACTTGTAAAACAAATGTATTGCCAGTAGTATCTCACTCTTTCCAGTCCCCCACTTCAGACAGAAGAGGCAGTGTGGTTTAATTGTTAGGGCTCTGCTGAGAATGTTGCATCTCAGCTGGACTAACCTGAAGAAATACATTATAAGAAAATAAATATAAAAAAGCTTTGCCAGCAATTGCTTGCCTTTCCTGTGCCCCCTCCTTCTCCACCTCCCCCAAAATCAGTGTGGTCTAATGGCTGGAGCACTGTTGGCAACTGGGAGATTGCAGGTGTAATCCCTGCTAGTGAGCAGTATTCACTGTATGAACCTAAGGAAATCACTTAACCTTCCAGTGCTCTGGTCCACCCAACTGCAAAAACAGGTGGAAGCAGGGTCCCAATGGAAATGGAATGCTCTGGAGCCATCATGCTTATATAGTCTGAAGGCAGTATCGTGTAGTGGTTTAAGGCTCTTAGCTGAAAATCTAGAGACCTGGGTTTGAATCCCACAGCCCCCCCCACTTGCACACTGTGTGACCCTGAGCAAGTCACTTAACTTCCCTGTGCTCCCAGGTCACACCTGTAAACAAGCTTTCAGCTTAGTGTGCCACTCATGGTTAAACAATTGAAAAAAAAATATATATATATATCTCACAGAAAGTCAGTTCCTCACCAAACACTGTGGGAAGAAGTCCTTCCTTGTGGAGATTTTTACATCTGATCTTAGTGTCTGTATATTCAGCTTTCCTGTGCACATTTTAGTATACAAATATTTTCCAAAGGAGAGGGAAATAGTAAGAAAACATTGATCGGAGGGATGAATTATTGTCTGACAGTAGTTAAATTGAGGACAACATGACCATTGGATGGCACTAATTTATCTCAAGGGATCTATATTATCTCACTTTTACCCTGGCAGCACTCTGGTCGATATCAATTTTATTAAACCTTGCCTGAGTTAAGAGGCTTAGGTTGAGCAATAGTTTAAAAACAATTACCCTGTTCTACTGAGTTATTTCCTGTTTGTAATCATGTATTTCCAACTTTTAATGAACAATTGCATGTCTCTACTGAACTATTGCCCAGTTCTAATGAACTATTGTCCAGTTCTTTTTTTAAGCCATATTTATTGATTTTTCTTTTAGACATTTATGACATACTGTACATTGACATACAACTATTGTCCACTTCTAATAAACCATTGCCTGGTTCTAATAAACTATTGCCTAGTTCTAATAAACTATTACCCAGTTCTAATGAACCATTGCCTGGTTCTAACGAACTAGTGCCCAGTTCTAATGAACTATTGTTTGGTTCTAACGAACCATTGCCTGATTCCAATGAACTATTGTCTGGTTGCAATTAACTATTGCAAATGCTAATTGGTAGACAATAAAGCCCGCTCACCTGATGTAAAAGTACATGAATATTTTTTTGTTGAACAACTCCTCATTTTTTTCTTTCTTATAATTTCTCTTTCATAAAAGCAGAGACACTGTACAGTGTACTTTATAAACTCAAACGTTTCAAGCATATGCCCATCAGTGAAGTACACTGTGTCTGCTGCCCCTCTTGTATAATGTCTCCTACACACCATTTCCCCAAAATCTTTTAATTTCTCCTTCTCTTTTCTCAGAAAAACAGAGGTTTCGGCAATCTGTGTGCACTAGAGTGGGAACACTAGTACACGCCATTTCTCTTTCTTCAGAGATTATATTTAAACTTAAAAGAGAGATATCCAAATGGAGAGACATTGCTAAAACAGTGCATACAGATTGCTGGAACCTCTGGGCTGCAGCTAATGGAGAGAACGAGCTTGTCCAGGGGACAAACTTTCAGCAATACAGACTTTTCAGATGCTTGTTTCTTTTTTCTGCCATTTTAATATTGTTAAAAGGTAAAAGTGGTGAGTTTCATCTATTTATTGCAGACTCTGACAAGACAGAATGCTACAAAGCAGTTGTTTTGTCAGCAGTCTTGCTTCCTCTTATTCACACCCATTTGTCCTGCAACCAGTAGAGCCAAAGCCAGTCCCTTCAGCATGGCTGGTGGAGGTCCCTCAACCCCCAAGATCCCTAGGTTGTCCACTGTTGGATTTTGGTGGACTCCATAAGTTTTCAGTTGTTTTTGTTTTTCAAAGTGTCCTGCACAGTAGGGTTTGATGAAATTATTTCAGTGGTGGTATTTTTTGCAAGTGTAAAACCAAAACTATTTTGCCATACCACAGATACCGTAATTTAAACAGAGATCACATGCAGTGGCATTGCCTCACAATCTCAAAACTTTACGCCGGAAAACAGTGTGCAGTTCAGATTCAGAGTTACATTACTGAGCATGAATGATTGCCAACAATATAAACTCTGAGTTAGAGACCAGTTAAGTCTATTGGTCCAACCCTGCTGGAAAGTGAACTTTTAACTCCCCCCACCACACCTTGGCACCATGCTCACATCAGGCAGCATTTCCATTCGCAAGCAACATACTCGTGCATTCTCCAAAACAGGATTAATAAAATATGCTCAAACTAGCATCAACACCCAACAGCTGATAGGAGCTGTGACTGCTGTTTATACATGAGTTTTTTATCTTATTGGTTATACAACTGATTTACACAGGATAGCCCTGTTTTTATGACGCATCATCTTGTTTCCACTGGAGTCAGTTCTACTTGTTCCCATTTCTGTAGCTGGATGGACTGGAGAACTGAGAGGTAACATAGTATTTCACTGTAGCTTGGTTCAAACCTGCAGTCTTCCTTGTTCCAAAGCTGGTGCTGTAATCAATAGACAACACTGCTTCCGACCAGAGCTACTTGAATCATTCAGGGCATCACCCAGAGAAGAAGACACATATTGGTCATTTGTGGCCTAGATCACATTGTCTGGATAGGTGTCTTGGTCATTATCCCGGCAAACTATTCATTATTTTGACACATCTGCTTTGGCATGGATATTCGTTGGAAGCTATTTACAGGATAGTGAAAATGAAATGGTGCATTAAATCTAATCTGAACAAGGTCCACATACATTTATACAAGTATACAGTGAGCACACGTTTATGGATGACTACAAAGATTTTGCAGAATGAAGGTATGCCAGGTCCCTCAAATTTTCAAAAGTCCATGAAAAGATCTTTCAGACATGGTATGGGCTTTGGAGAATGATCAGCATTGACACAAAGACTCCTTTTTGTATTTAAGCTGCAAACCTTGCCTTACTGGGATGGTTTGTTACCCAAGAGACATGGATTTGTTTTAAAGAAAGGTGTTTTCCTAATGGAAGCTGTCTGCAGAGTCTCTATGCTGGTTTACCTGGGAGACTTGTCCACTTACCCCCTCCCCTTTTTCTATGATATTGGGCTTACCTGTAGATGACGGCAGTCAAGTGATATAAAACTCTGAGTCATCAGTAAATTATTCAAGGCAGCAGCTATTTTGTGGAATCTTAATATAAAACATGATGTCTTCAAGGGGCAAACGATATGTTGCTAAGCAAAGATTGCCCCTCAGTGACATCACTTTCAGTATCAGGAGTCCATGAAATGGCTGCTGCCTTGATTTAATATATGCTGATTTTTTTTTATACCGCTTGGCTAGATGGGCATATGTTCCCTCCTATCCATATACTCTACTTCTAACACCTACAGGTATAGTAAGCCCAGTGGCTCATTTAAAGAGCTAGTGGTACCAAAAATAGAAGACAGCAAAATATTACAAGTTTTCAGTAGTAGACAATTGTAATTTTTTATTTCTGAAATACTTTCCTTTTCCTTTTTCTCATTAAAAAAGTTTTCTATATGCTAATATAATGCTGGATGTGTGAAATAACACTTTGTCTGACAGCTGACATGTCTGGCTTTATGCCTACCACTACATCATCAGCTCTCTGACCTCACTGACCACGACATCACAGGTGACTGACCTCGCAGCTATTTAGTGGCTCTTCCTGAGCAGCTGTAATGTCACAGTCAGTGAGGTCACAATGCTGGTGATGTAATGGGAGGGACATAGCTAGACATGCACATCTGCCAAGATCAGATAAAAAAATCTTCTAACTAATCAAAGATAAAAGAAAATGTACCTCAGCTATAAAAGATAATAGTTGACAGCTTTTAAAAATTAATATTAGTTTTAGGTAGTACACTAGTTGCTTATATATTTATTTATTTATTGGAATCTCGGATAACACCTTTGAGCTAAAAGCTCGTTTACAAAGGTTCCACATCATAAGGCAATAGACAAGGTACGTAGACATTACAAAACAGATAGGGGTATAAACAGCAGGCAAGTACATTATGGTACATACAGATACAGATTCAAGCAAGTACAGTTAAAATACATCAGGTAGTAGAGGTCAGCTTTATTGCAACAGTACTAAGAGCATACCTAAGGTGAACAAGCAATTTATAGTGGTAGCTGAGCCTTAGAGCGTGCAGGTAGAGTTATGGAGGGTCAGAAGTGGTGGTGACCAAAGGAGGGGGAGGACAGAATAGATGACAGCAGGGTGAGTGTGGGGCAGGGACAAAGGTGACAGAATAAGGGGTTGAATAGTCAGAAGGGTTGGATTGGATAGGAATCTACAGGGTTAAGTGAGAAGGTAATAGGCAGGGCTGAGTAATGTGGGGAGAGAGATAAGGGAAAGGGTTTTAAAGTGGGGGGTGAGGTGAGGGGGAACTGGGGGGAAGGTGTGAAAATTGGGGGATTAATATTAGTGAAGAGAAAGCAGGAAGGCGGGAGGATAAAGAGGGGACTTGAGGGTAAGTGCTCAGTAGGGTTACACCAGGCAAGGGAGGAAGTGGAGAGGGGAGATGGGTGCTATGCAGGACAGATAAGCTATCAATAACAGTAAGACTAGGCACAGGTGACACAGTCGCAGTTACTAAAAAAACATTTCATGGGCTTTTGGAATTTTTGAAAACCAGCACACCTTTCCTGCAACTCGGATGCAGGACACTGGAAAATAAAAAAAATATCAGATTTGTGGTATTGGAAAGGTATATGCATATTTGTATAAATCCATATGGCTCTAGTTTATGCATGGGGCTAGAGGAAGTGGCTTTCCTCAACCCAGCCCTCTTTAATTGGCTTAAGACATTAGGTGCTCACTGTTTTTTTTTTTAATACAGTGTTTAAACAAGTTTAGAAAATGGGCAAATGTTATGACTGCAAGCACCAATCTGCCAGTCTGGTATGAGACAACAGAGACCGAGAAATACTTAGTCCCAGTCTCTGTCGCCTTATACCATTTTGAAAACTGATGGGGAAGTGACATGTTCAAAATGCTAACTCTGCCATGTTTCTTTCTCTAGCTTAATGAGAGAAGGTCAAACAAAACAACAGCAGAGTAGTTACCCCCACCTCCTCAACACTGACTTTCCTGTTGCACTCACTCAATGCTAACTCCTGACATTAAATTAAAATGAAAAGCACCTCACCCAGTGTGCCTGTTGCTGTTACCAAAGACAAGCCTTCCCCCTCCAGGCTGTTGCTGCCAAACCCCAAACCAAACCACACTTCCAATCCCAGCCTGGACTGACACAAATTGGGTTTCTGCACCATCTGTTCCTTTGCTCCAGCAGCAGCTCTCCAGAAAGTTGAGGAAACTTCTTTGCCTGCTCTGTGTGGTCGGACAGCGAGGAGAGCTGTTCCTGGTTGCTGCCCAATTTGAGGAACCCCACCCCCGGCTTGGCCATCACTCAAGCACTGAGGTAGCCTTGCCTTCATGTGCAGCTAGCAGGCTGTGAGGAAGAATTTGAGCCGGTGGGCTTGCTGCTACCAGTGAGCCCTGCAGTTGGGGACCCATACAGTCTTTACTGCAGCAGCATGATGGAGTCAACATAAGAGTCCATGGGTGAGTGGAAGCCAAACATGTTGCACACAACTTACAGACCTAATTCAGTTGCTGGGACATCTAATAAAGTGAATGATTAAGAGACTTTTTTTTTTTATAGCCATGGGTGGAGATACGGAACTGTGATTTATAAGGGGGGGGAGGTCCTGATGGTGAGAGGAGTTAGTCTATTGCAATGTAAAACAGACACAGCAGCTGGGGAAAGGAAAAGCTGTGGGCAAAGAATGTGCAAATGCTCACTAAAAATAACAGAAAATGAGCATCTGCAGGATAACTAAAAACAAGGAAAAATCTATCAAACACAGCAGCGCCCTCTACTGCCAGTTACTGCAGTGGAGGGACTACTTTACAGGAAAAGTTTTTTTTTGGGTTAATTTTTCTTAACTTTCTACATTTGTTTAAATTTTTAAAAATATTTTATGCAAAAAATAACAATGAGACCATTTTCTAAGCACAATAATACCCTCCAGGATGGGCAGTATTGGAATCTTCCAGACCTTCCAGGGGCTAAAAGGCCCTCCGCCTTTGGTGTCGGGCCACATTACACCCCTGAGCGGGCCAGTACTGGCCAATACCACCCGCCCTGTTGGGTATTATTGCTTGCATTCTATTTAGCAGCTTAAACCTAAAGCTCAGCATTAACGGAATAAAGTCTCCTTCCTCCCTCTAGGCCACATGGAATGCTCTTCCACTCAACCTCCGGCTGTCTGTCTCACTTTGGATTTAAAAATGAATATCGTCGTTATCTATCCTTAGCTGATGCTTGTACATGCTTTGACCCAACCTGAAGCTCCTGAGACTTACCAGTAATGTCACCCCTGCTCTAATCCAGCTCCAAGACTGTCTCCTCTTCCCCTCTCCATATTTTTCCTTCTCTTCGTAAATAACTTCTTGACTACTAGCTCTCTTCCTTCTTGAACCTTGTTGCTGACCATCCACTGTTATTTTGCCAGTTACCACCCCTGAGCTTCCTTCTGTCAGTCTTTCTTGTTATGTTTGCACTCCTCACATTTCTCGCTATATAACCTTACTATCTTATTAACCCTTTCACTCCACAGGTCTGGTCCATGGTTTCTGCACTTATACATCTTACTGCCATTATCTGTATAATGCTTGCCATTATTTTTTGTTGTTTCTACCCATTGTATTTTTGTAGCACTGCTGTATTGTTCCTCTATTTGTATTATTGTACCCATGTTGCTGTTGTTCAACTGTTCTCCTTTTGTTGTACTCTCCTGGGTCGTGCCGGAAAATAGTCATTTTATGGCTAGTGCACCTACCCGGGTAACAAAAACTAAATAAATAAATACATATCTTCTAAAAAGGAAAGCATTTGAATACCTGGTTTATTGTATGGTTAGGAACCGATTAACCTTTTCCAGTTCTGTGAAGAACTATGAACCCAAATTTAGGTTCTTATTTTGAAATCTAATAATTTGCAAGCATTTGCATACTACTTAAATATTAATTACATGCTAGTAACCAACTTATATTTAATACTTTTAACACTGTTTTAAATTGAAAGCTGTATTTTATTTTTACTTTAGAATTGGCCAGGAACAAAAGGTTTGTTATTCTGAGAACTGGTTCTACCTGCCTTTCATTAGGCTATCAGCTGCAGAATTGCTTTGTATAATTTTTGCTTTAATTTAATAATGTATGTTTATTAGACGCTAGTCTGTCTTTTTTTAATAGGTCATGTCTATGAATGCCACTTTTGGATGAGGCAAAAAAGTGGAGCCTAAGCCCCACACCTGGCCTGCCCCATTTAACAACTCTTTAGTATGAAACACCCCATCTGAAACCATTTCTACTGCTAAAAGAAGAAATTTGTGGGGGGCGTGGCCAACCAGGCAAGATGGTGGACACCTCTTAATACAGCTCTGATGGGTCAGCAAAATAATTAACAAATAATTATGTTAAATTATCCTCTGCTCCACTAAAATTGGCATCTATGGTGAGCAAACAACCAACAGCAGCAAAACAAGCCAGAAAACTGGAAACCAAGCTTCAGGTTTGAACCTCTGCTGCCGATGACTGATCCACAGCAGGACCAGGAGGTCCACACCCAGTCTCAGACTGCCAATGTTCAAAATAGACGAACAATGACAGAGTTGGAAAAAATCACTAGCCAGAGTGCCAGCCATGCTGAGCAACATGCAACAAGAAATGAAGACAGGATTTAGAAATACAGTCATCCAGATTGCCTATTACAGTCAGTGGTATCAGGCTTATCAGAAACTGCAGCAGCTCAAATGTCATGCCTGGATGAAGCGGAGAAGTGAATCAGAGAATTAGAGGACATGGTCTCCAATCTCAGCCAAGAGATAGAGGTGCTAGAACTGCAGTCCCAGGTAGATGACCAAAAAAACAGTTCATGGCACTCCAGCCTTAGGATTACTGGGCTACCTGAAGGTCTGGAGAAGAACAACCCCTAAGCTGAGGTGCACAGATGGCTGGTGCAGAAACTGAGGCTAGAGAAGGAAGCACTTCTGAGGTTGAGAAGTCCCATAGGACAGGTCCGAAGCCAAAGGCAGGAGGACTGCCCACAACACTTCCTTATAAAATACCTGCACCATACAAAGAAAAGGTGATCAAGGCGACTGAATCTATGAGCCCAGTCCACCTAGAGGAAGGTCAGCATGTGTCCATCTTTCAGAACTACAGCCAGGATCTGCAGTTGCACTGACAAAATTGTAATGGTGTGAAATCAAACTATACTGCAAGGCTAGGATTTTGTACACCTGTATCCCTGTAAGCTCAAAATCACAATCTAGGTTCATCCACCTAATTACTTTGATAGTCCCCAGGCAGCTGAGTGCTTTGTAGAGGAGGAGGATGATGCAGCTGAGGGAAGATCACAGACCCAAAGAACAGTACTAGCATGAAGCATAGGTACCACTCATAGCCCAGCATCCCTTGTAAGCATCCTTCACCTCAGCTGCACATCTTTGGGCTCCTACCCTACTGGACCCCTACTAGCCAGCCACTAATAGATTGACTTGAGTAACTGGTTATTACACTACAATTGTATTACTACTCTAACTTGTATAAAATGGCTGGTATCTTGTCCAGTATGTATTTTCAATTGCTTCTACTGTTTGATGTATATTGTCCTGACTGTTATTGTTGTTTTTTTTTTTTTCTTTTCATTATGTACAAATTGTTGTTCACTGCTGTTTTTCTTCTTGTACTCTCCCGGGTCGTGCCTGAAAATAGGTAGGATTGTTGCCTAGTGCACTTACCCGGTTACCAAAAGCTAATAAATAAATAAATAAATAGATAATAATGCCAGCTACCCTTCTTGACAGTGGAATGAACCATGTATAAATGTGTGCGTAGTTGTCACAAATGGATCTCTGATATCCCTGACTGTGGAATGTACTCCCTTTATGTATGAAAGTAGCTTCCATAACCAGAATATCACTATGGGGTTCCACAACAGCAACCCAGAAGTCAGTGATACTACACCGAGAAGAGATATACACTTTCTGTGGGGGAGCAAGAAACAGTCCTGATTTTTATCATGTCACTTGGAGCAAGCTGATCTCTTCTTCGAGCCAGCTTAATACCAGCAGTCTGAAATACCAACCCAGTGGTTTGCTTAAAAACTCAGAAATATTAGCCGCTCTCCTGATCCATACAATCTCAGACATATTGTCATGCTGTCCCACCGTAAACTTAAAATCTGAACAGTGGCGAGTACTGAATTTCAGGTAAGGATATGTTTCTAAATAAATATTTGTCCACAGTACAGCAATTTGGGACTTCCATGTCCTCTCGAGAACTTGTACCAAAATGCTGCTTAAATGGCTTAACACTCTCCTGTTAATGGGGACTGTCATCTTGCAAATAGCATGACTTAAAACCTAAAAGGGCACCATTTCAAAAATTACAGTTAAACAATTGACAAAGACAACCTGAGTACCACTAACCTGGTTCTGTCTTCTCCTAAACTTTTTATTTCTCCCTCTCTTCCCTCTCAAGCTCTCCAATCCTTATCCCTTGCCCTTGACACTGCCTCTGAGTTCCTTTTTCTTTTCTGTACATAAATGTTACTGTTTAAGTTGTGGCCTTGTTAAATGGCTTACTGATTGTTTGTAACACTGTCTACTGTGTTTTTGTACTTAATGATGTGGAACCTTTGTAAAAGAGCCTTGGCTCAAAGGTATTAATTCCCTAGAACAATAAACTTCAAACCACCATGTAGGATATACTTGTGCAGCCTTTGCAAGTACGCAGCAGGAAAAATGTCACTGACAACTCCACAGTGAAGTCTGAACTTCGCTGATTAATGAGTCCTGTAACATCACATATCTTACTTCCCATTTATATTTACTAGATTAAACAGGAGGTGATTAATGGCATGCTGAATGGACTACAGTTTTGCCATTACGCATCTCCTCCCCGCTCCCCGACTGCACAGGCAACAGTGTGGGGGTGGTGGAGAGGATCAGCATGTGGGAACCAACCTTTGGAACCCCACAAAATACCAGCCCTGAGGATGCACAAACTTTTTATGATAAGGTGACTACTGCCTGCAAATCAACAGTGATGCTCACGTGGCACCGGTTACCACTCCAACCTTTACAGTATCAACAGCATCCATATAACAAGTGAGATCATTACTCAGCCACTGTGCAGGGCATTCTCACAGAATAATCATGACTGTGCCAGCTGGATAAATGGCATTGACAACTCTGACGTAAAGGTGAGTGTCATCGAGACATGGAGTCCAAACCATGACTCATTTCCTGGCCTCATCTCTTGCTTTACTTTTTTTCCCTAAATATGGAGGTGAATAATGCTGTGCTGGTCTAACTGCAGGTCCACCATTATAGATTCACCTCCCCCCACCGACTGCACCTGGGGATGCAGGTATTGACGGAGGGGTGACCAGGACCGACATGTGTGCAGATATCCTTGTGGTGACCACATATCCATTACTGTACAACCAGTGAACCGTCTTTCAAAATACACTATGCTAATAAGGTTTAGAGACTGTGTCCTTTGACTGCTACCTCCCTCTTGCGGTGGCAGAGGGAGGTATCAGTTGAAGTTTGAAATTGTGGTGAGGATCTGGAAAGCTAACTTTGTCATAAGTTTCTGTAAGTTTTTATTGTTTGTAAGTTGTGTTTTAAAATTGGCCTAACTCCTTAAGAACTCTCTGGAAAGCCCTCCCACTGACCCGTTGCATTTGCCTTTCTTAAATACAGAAGAGTCACTGGGGATTGAGCTTAAAGGCTGGGAGGGAGGAGCTTAGGGAGTTGCAAACTTCCCCTGTGAGCAAACTCTTAAGGCTAATAGTCAGGGGGAAAAGTTCAGCTACTCAAGTGTTGAAAGTTTAAAAGTCTTGGACTAGTGGGGAACTTGGTGGCTCACCCAAGGAAACCTACTTGGAGGGGGATGGGACCACATGTCATTAGGACTGGCATCTTTGGGAGGGTGGTGGGGTGCACAGGGTGTGGGGTAGCCATGATACTGGACTGGGCTTGGAAGTTCGGTGGTTGCCTAGTGTGCTACCAGCTGACACAGCTTAGGGAGGAGGTTGAGGGGCTTAGGAGACAGCTGGGGAAAGGGAGGAGGTATGGTTGGGGAATAGGGCAGCGGTTCTTCCATGGGGTTGCACCAAACACCAGGGGCAGGGACATAGGGAAAGGAGTGCAGGAGAGTACTCTGGGTTCGCATAGGGACCCTGGAAGATGTGGCCCAAAAGGAGAATACTACGAAGGAAGCTGGCAGGTAACCAGGGACCCTCACAGATGGGGGCCAAAGGGAGTACATTCTCAGGGAAGTAGGCAGATGGCTGGGGCTGGACAAAAGGAAGAAGTGGGGGGAGGTGGATCTGACCTTAAGCTCGGTAACCACTTCAATTCTCTTCTTCTGCTTGAGGATGAGGGGGGTGATGTAGCCATGACAGGGGTGGTTAGAGATGGAAAGGGAGTATGGGGCAGGAGGCGGGGCTGGATTGCAGGAGGAACAGGGGAACTTGGAATGTGGGAAAGCAGAGCAGGGGATCAGAGCAGGAGGATGAGGGGGTAGAGGGAGGAAAGCACAAGGAAAAAGGACCAGTTGGGAGGAAAGGGCAAGGAGAAGGACCAGAAGTACAAGGAGGATACAATAAAGGGAGCTGAGGTTTTAGGCCAGGGGAGCACAACAAGCAAGGAGGGGCTAAACAGAGATGGGAAGGAAGGGAGGACGAGCCAGGCTATTTTAGCAGATGGGGGGGGAGGACCAGTCGTGAGCAGTAATGGTGGGGGTAGCGAGGTACAGAAGGATACTCAGGAGGACAAGGGGCATAGGATTGGAGGGGAAGGGGTGGCCAGGTTAAATTAGGACGACATGGCAGGTAGCACCCAGATAGGGGGAGCAGCAAGGAGCCTTCTGGGGGGAGGGGCCGGTAGAAAGGATGAGTGACATGGAAGGGGGGGAATGGATGAAAAGGGGCTGCCAGAGTGCTCCTGTTGGGTGATTCCATGATCAGGGGGATCAAATGGGATAGGGAGGGAGAAGCCTGCCCGGTTAGAACAAAGTGCTTCCCTGGACTAACAGTGCACGGGGCCAAGCATAAGGTATATCAGCTGGCAAAGGATTGTGGAGGTTCCCCAGACCTACTGGACCACCTGGGTACCAATGACGTTGAAGGAAATAGTGAGCTAGAGATACAGGCAAGGTTCAGGGAGCTTGCCAGGGTCTGTCATGACATAGGATGCGCAATTTTCTTCTTGGAAATCCTGCCGGTGCCAAGGGCTAGTGGGAAACACAAGAGGAAGATTAGGGTGATAAACCAGTGGCTAAGGGAGTGGTGTGGGACCAGAGGGTATGGGTTGATGTGGGATTGGGGGGAGACCTGGGAGGATAAGTGGCTGTATGCTAGAGATGGGCTCATCTCAATTCGGAGGGGAAGGAAAGTTGAAAATAGAGGGGTTCATTGGTGAAAGGTAGGGTTTAAACTTGTGCAGGGGGGGAATGGGAGAAAAGGCTGTTGAGGGGTGTCTGATAAAGGAGGGACTCTGTCTCCACCCCCCCCCCCCGGGGAACTGGAGGAATGCAGGAAAAGGCCGACTGGTAAGGTGCAGACCAGGGGAAGACAGAATCCCCACAGGAACACGAGCAGGGAAAATGGAAGTATAAGGAAAGGGTGGAAGGTAGTCCTGCTAAATGTCAGGAGCTCGGGCAATAAAATGCCTGAGCTCCAGGCAGTGCTAACTGAGGGAGAGGTGGATGTGGCAACGGTCACTGAGACCTGGGCCACTGCAGGGCATGACTGGGACCTGAACCTGGAGGGTTACATGATGCTCAGGAAGGACAGGGGGAGGGAAGGGGAGAAGTAGCAGCAATGATAGTCAAAAACTGCACTGCCATAGAAGGAGTGGAGGAGGCAGAGGGAACTGTGGAGGCGATTTGGGTCACCTTGATAATAAGGGGAGGCAAGAGAGTAAAAATAGGAGTGGTGTATAGACCCACTGCGCTGGTGGAGGAGCTGGAGGAGAGTCTGGTGGCAGAGGTTGGGAGACACTGCAGATTGGGAAGGGGAAGGTTGGTGGTGTTGTGGGACTTAAACATGCCAGGAACAGACTGGGAGACTATGACATCCTCGGTGGCTAGGGAACAGACGTTGTTGGATGTCTTTCAGGATGCATTCCTAACTCAGCAGGTGGGGGAACCAACCAGGGAGGAGTGGATACTGGATGTGCTCCTGGCAGACAGTGACCAGATTGGGGGCTTGGAGGTAAGGGACCCGTTGGAGGGGAGCAACCATGCCATGGTCAGGTTCTGCCTGAACCTAGAAGGGGTAGAAAGCTGCACAAAGACGGAGGTAACTGACTTCAGGGTGGTGGATTTCAAGGAAATGGAAAGGATCTTTAAGGAGCACTTGGAAGGGATTGGGCCAGACATGGATGCTGACAGTAGGTGGAAAATCATCAGGAGGGGGTGCAGAATGCTACCAGCACCTGCGCAAGAGTAAGACAAAAATGCAGGAGGGCCCCAAAAACCCTGCTGGTGGACCAGGGAGGTTCAGGTGGTGGTGAGGGGAAAGAAGGCAGCCTATAGGCAATTCAAGTGCCCAAGGGGTGAAAGGGACCAAGGGGAGTACGAGTTGATGGCCAGAAGGGCCACTAGGGTGGTGAGGGCGGCTAAGGCAAGGAAGGAGCAGAACCTGGCCAGGGAAATTAGGAGAGGGAACAAGGGGTTCTTTAGATACATTGGGGAAAATCGAAGGGTGAAGGGGCAGATTAGCAGGATTAAAACAGGGGAGGGATGGGCACAAGACTCGGGGAAGCAGGCTGAGGTACTAAATGAGTACTACGCCTCAGTTTTCCCAAGGAAAATGGGGGGGGGGCTGCTTCATACATGGGAGGAGATGGTGAAACTGAGAAGGGGGGACCCTTACCAATTGGTGGGTCTGGGAAGGGGGGGCATCACTGGCAGGTGGGGGGGAGGCAACACAGGGGGACGAGGTAGCAGAGGTGGAAATCACGGCAGAGAGAGTGAGGGAAGCCCTCAGATCCCTTAAGTTGGAGAAAGCACCAGGGCCGGATAAATTACATCCCAGAGTGCTGAAGGAACTGGCGGATGTCCTGGCGAAACCCCTGGCTGAGCTCTTCAGCATCTCTCTGAGGACAGGGTGGGTGCCCCAGGACTGGAAGGTGGCACATATAGTGCCTATCCACAAGGGGGGATCAAGGGAGGTGGCAGGGAACTACAGGCCCATCAGCCTGACATTGGTGGTGGGCATGGAGGGCATTGTCAAGGAGAGACTGGGGGGGGATACTGGAAAAGTTGGGGTGCCTGGACTATAGACAGCATGGATTTGTCCCAGGGAAATCATGTCAGAAACCTTGTGGAGTTCTATGACTGGGTGATGAGTGCCTTGGACCTGGGTAGACCAGTGGATGTCCTCTTTCTTGACTTCAGTAAGGCATTTGACTCTGTTCCTCATGGGGGCCCATTGGATAATTTGGGAGAAAATGGGGTGGGGAACCAGATGATCAGATGGATAGGAAATGGCTCTAGAACAGGACCCAGAGGGTTGTGGTTGGAGGGATAGTCTCATCCCCAAGGAGGGTCATTAGTGGAATCCCTCAGGGATCAGTCCTTGGGCCCCTCCTGTTCAACGCTTACATCTCTGACATAAGGAAGGGTATCAGGAATGAGATGAGTCTCTTTGTGGATGACTCAAAATGGGGGGCGGTGGTGGATGGGAGGAGGGGAGAGTGGCCCTGCAGAGGGACCTGGAGGCTCTGGAAAGGTGGTCTAGATAGCAGAGTTGAGGTTCAGTGCAGGAAAAATGCAAGTACTGCACCTGGGAGCCAGAAACCCAGGCCAAGTGTGCACCCTGGGGGGATGCTACAAGTCTCGATGGCTGAGAGGGACCTGGGGTGGTGGTGGATGTCAAGATGAACAACTCGGAGACTTGTAGGAGGGCAGCAGCAAAGGCCAACAGGATGCTTGGATGCATCGCTGGGGAGCTCCACCTCAGAAGGAGGAAGTGATACTTCCACTGTATAACTGCTTAGTGAGGCTGCACCAGAGTACTGCATGCAGTCTGAGGCCAC
Source organism: Neoceratodus forsteri (assembly GCA_016271365.2). Lineage (NCBI taxonomy): Eukaryota > Metazoa > Chordata > Ceratodontiformes > Ceratodontidae > Neoceratodus > Neoceratodus forsteri. Next base: position 1,592,333,829 of record CM028130.1, read on the forward strand.
ATTTAAACAGGGACATTGAACTCCTGGAGAGGGTCCAGAGGAGGGCAACCAAAATTATTTGGGGCTTGGGGATAGGGACCCATGAGGAGAGGCTCAAAGAGCTAAATATGTACACATTGGAGGAGAGAAGGGACCGGGGGACATGATAGAGGTCTTCAGGTACATGAAGGGGTAAATAGGGAGGAGCAGTCAGGTGCTCCGAGAGGAAGGAAGGGGGGCAACTAGAGGCATGGGTGGAAGCTGGAGGGGAGATAGGGGAGAAAGGAGGAGGTGCTGCTTCACTGAGAGGGTGGTGGAGTCATGGAATGTGCTGCCCAGGGGCTGGTGAAGGCAGAGATGGTGGAGGGGTTCAAGGGGGTGGGACAGGTACAAGGGAAGGGTTCTGGAAGCAAAAACCAGTGCAGCGAGAATATCCAGGACTGGGAAGGCAGAAGCCAGAGAGGGGAGCAAGGTCATCTCCCAGGGTAGGAGCTGACCAAATGAGCAGACACGAAAGACCATTAGGCCTATTCTGCTGGTATGTTAGTATGTAATAGCTTTGGCTTTAATTATCTGACAAACTGCAAATGCATGGCATATGGCTCAGAGTTTGGGAACTGTCATTGGAGTGTGGCACCTCATAATAGAGGTTAGTACCATCAAGGGTGTAATGGAGGGTGGCAGGTAAGCAACAAAAAAACAAAACTAAAAAAATAAATAGACACAGTTACTGGACAGATCACTTGTGGTCCTATTGCCTTCTGATTTACAAGGGTAATAATGAACAGCTTGCATGCTAACACTAGATGTTCTTGTTACATAAAAAAAAAAAGTGAAAAATAGAAATAAATGGAGCAGATGCAACTTGTGGGCACCTCAGCAGCACAGTCAAACACTAGTTTTAAATCTGCTAATACGTGATGTAGAAATTAATGAGCTTGACAGTGCCCCCCGCAACACAAACCACATCGCCATGATGAATTGTTGTGAGTGTGGCTGGTCTAACTAAAGACTGGCTCGTTGGGAAAACAAACTATGTATGTTAATTGTTGTTATCTTTTGTTTGGTTGAAAGGTTTGAAACTACAGGTGTGCAGGTACTGGTTAGTACCAGTTGCATACTTGGGAGTTTCAGAGGGGGGGGGGTTCCATAGGTTTGGTTATGAATGGAGTCAAGTTGTACAGGGAAGGGGGAAGGAGAAGGAAAAAAGGGGGAACATTTATTGTTATACATTGTGACAAGCAACCTTTCTTAAAATACAGCTTTACCTGTTAGTCAGACCCCAGAAATGTTGGCCTGTATGGGCATCCAGATTGGCGTGGATAATAAAAGCAATACAATGAATAAGCAACTTAATGTAACTATGTGGAATGTGAAGGGGTTGAAGAATGTGGTGTAATGTGAAAAGGTTCAAGGGAAATTAAAAGGTTCAAATGTTCAACAGTCCTATTACAAGAAACACATACGGCCTTAAAAGAGCTTGAAAAAATTAAGAACAGTGGGGGGGGGGGCACATGGGTTGCAGCCTGTTACAACTCAAAAGCCAAGTGTAGTCCCACTAAAGGAGGAACTATATGGGCCGCAACCTAAATCTGAGCCAACAGGACCTTTCTAGGAGGGTTCTGTGTGATAACGGCAAAAGCCTAAAGATGATCACCATTATGGCAAAGTCAAAGTGCTGAAATTTTTTTTCGCCAGTCTAACACCCAAGCGCACAGCAAAACAGCACCGGGGACTTAGTTTTTTAATGTTTTCTGTGGGGAGCTATGCCCCCAACTCCCCCCACCAGGGGGATTTCACCCGCACCCCCTACTAAAGGATTCTCAACTCCAGGGGGTTGTATGTCGCGAAGGTGAAAACATTGAAAAAAAAAATGTTTGGACCGGGTGCAACAAAAACGCACCAACGCCCAGACCCAAACCCAGTACCCTGCAGACCAACCCACCCATCATGCCACAGGGTCAGTTCGGCAACCCACCACTGCACCACCCCTTACATCCCCTACTGCTCCTTGCTGTACATGCCCACTTCCACCTCCCCCGTGCATGTATGTATAGTGACATCCCGTCACTATATTCGCCCACCCCCTATTCGGCTGCCCTACCATCCTGTGGCCATCCCTGTAATGCACTGGAGAAGGGGTTGCCATTATTGTAGGTGCCCTTTCCCCAGCACTAATGTCACAGGATACCTCTGGGAGCACCGCAACAGTGAATCATCAAGAAATGGGAGGGAGACCTGGAGTTAGTAATAACCCCAGCCATATGTGGAGAAGCTGTCAGATATCTTAATAACTGCTCCAGAAACAATCGACTGAGACAAACTCAGCTTAACTTCCTTTACAGAGCTCGTATACTGCCTTCAACAATGTGTCAGCTAAACTATGATAAATCCAAGTTTTGGCCCAAGTGCAAGGCAGAGGAGGGGTCCTTTCTACACATGATATTACTATGTCCCAAAAGGACATTTTTTTGGCATGAAATTCACTAGATAACGACCAGAATATTAGATTCCAGTCCTCCTAAATCCCCACTAAAATGTATACTTGGAGTTAATCCAAATAGGTGTACACTGAAACAGGATCTTATTCTATGGTCCTTGGCCCTTGTCAATGCCTGAAAGAAGCTGGTCCAAAGCTGGATCTCAGAGAACCTTTCTACCGTTCAACACTGGGCTAACAATTTCTTATATTGTCTAAAACTAGAAAGATCACAGTCTGTAGTTACAGATACCGAGCGTAAATTTGACTTATTATGGGGAAAGCTAGAGCAAGCCATAGAAGCTGGTTTATGTCCTTGGTAATGTACTACACAGGCTTACTTACCAGGGATGACATACTCTCTTGCTGTGTATTCTCTCAACCTAGACTATTCACCTACCACATGATATTAAGTTTGCTGTGTTTCATGCCTAGATGACTTTGCTTCCAATAAGTTGCATGTATAACTGATCAGTTGTCACAACATCCAGTCTCATGTATGTTACTGTTTGTTTGTTTATACATGTTCTTATTAAGTTCTAATAAAATATTTTTCGGCAAAAAGGAAGACATTTGTGAACTAGTAGTTCAAGGCTTTTGCATATTTTTGGCTTTCACCTTTGGCAAAAAAAAGGAACTAGAAAAACTTACATACAAAACTGGGAAGTATAAAACTATGACAGCCATGTACGTAGTTATTATATTTCCCGTCCAACCAGTCAATAAAAGGCTCCTCACTTGGTAAACACATTAAAAATTGCAATGCCCATAATATTCACAAAGTAAATAATACGGGGGAGTTCAAGGCAGTATTAAAGCAATAATGCCCGACAGGGTGTGTGTCATGCTGGGATAACATCACGCCTCAGGTGGTTGGGCAAGAGGCCGCAGGCCGAGTGCATCCAATACCTGAGACGTGACGTTATCCCAAATGACACACACCCTGGAGGGCATTATTGCTATTATACAGTGGCTCATTGTTATATATAAAGTAAAAAAATTATTTTAAAGAATGTTTTTATTAGTGTGGAAAAATATTTTTGTTTCTTAAGAGGAGATGCAAAAAAAAAGCTCATCATCCAAAAGCTCATCAGGCTCATCATCCAAAAAATCATCTGCAGGTTCTCAGGCTGAGATTAGAGCCGTGATGTTGTACTGATTAACATCACGGGTCCAGCCCAAGACTGACTAATCAGAGTCCAGGATTTTTTCTTGCCATTGTATAATTAGTATTTAGTCAGTCTTTTCATATTATATTGCACTTGGATGAACTGGTAGAAGAATTGCTGGAGCTCATATGCGAGCCGTATTAAATAGATAAGGGCATTATGAATGAAATTTGATTGACAAGTCTGTGTCTTGGAAAGATACACAAAAAAACAAAACAGTTGAACAGCTTAGAGATCATCCAATGATAAATTCTTCATATTACTTAAGTCCATTTTGATTATTTTTTTCCTGATTAAGCTACTTTTGTGTGCAAATAAAGCAACAGATTGAATTTGGGGATCTAATGAATAACATAAAGTTGAAATAGGATCGGGTTAAAGATCAGCCAAAGTCAGACCAGTTGTTCTAAACTCTTTTTGTAGAGGACATGTTAGAATATTGTGCTTAATCATTTCATTTCTCCACTATTACAGGTGGAAATTCTAAGCTCTAAATCAAAATGTTTATAACTCCCAGTTAGAACTGCAGTATGTATTAAATCCATTCTTATTTTAGTAAAAGCATATCCCAAATTCAGATTATTCAGAATGGTAAGGTAATTCTGCAAGAATGTGTTTGTTTTGTTCCCACATATACTGTACCCCTCATTCAAAATCAAGAAAAAAATATATTAAAAAATATACTGTATGTTTTTACTTTTTTTCAAACAAGTCATTTTACAATCACAACACTGCACTCTATGATGTGTGTTGTGGGGATAATGTCACTACTTGAGAGTTGGATGCACTTGACCTGCAGCCTCATGTTCAACCACCCAAGGTGAAACATATTCCCAGCACAACACACATCCTGTCATGCATAATTGCTTAATTTTAACCCAGGAGGTGAATATGTCTACCTATGCTTGGGTTTCAATCAATCAATCAAATTCTTTATTTATCCAGGCGAACTCCATTGAGCAAGCTCATTTACAAGGTGGACCTGCATTACACAAGTCAATTAACAATGCATTTATATACAGACAAATAGACAGTAGATGCAAGAGTACAACAGTACAGGTAGGCCTGCAATAGACAGGATAAGTAAAAATACATTTGGGTTCAGGTAAAAGACATTCGGTAAGGGTATACATAACAATAGGGTAGCAAGTCAGTAAAAATTTGTACCAGATACAACATACATGGTTTAGCATTCCTGTAAGATAAAGGCATTATAGTCCAGCGAAGAGATTAGTTGAAGTGGATGCTACAAGCGAAGAGAATACATAGTCGGTTTAAAAAGACCCAGGCGTATCAAGGGGGAGACATGTGTCGGGAGAAGTGGGCAGACAGTTGGCGGGGGGTCTGGAACTGGGATAATACTAGGAGTGAAGGAATGAGATGCTGTGTGTATACAAGGAATAGGTGGATGAGGGAGGGTGAGATTTAGGGCGGTAGATAAGTAGGTGGCTCAGGGACAAGTTATGCACTGATACAAGAAGGAAGGAGGATGGGAAAAGCAGGGAGGATAGGATGAAAAGAAAAGTCAGATTCTTAATAATAACATCCTGGGGATCATAGTCGAAAATACAAGGATCTCCAATCGATCAGAACCAGTGGTCCTTTCATTCTGGCATGACTCACCAACTGTAAGTATCACGTACATGAATATTGTTTAAATCTTGTCTCGACAACCAGTACCCAGGTCAGCATTGCCCGATGGACGAGAGGGTTTCTATGAAGTCCGAGTTGATCTCTGCTGTAATAAATGTGGCCAGGATGCTCATGGTTACAATAAAAAGGCTTTAAAAGTTGACTTTGAACATGATCCATTGCTGTTACATCATTCCAACCCAACGTTCCTTCACTCTGTAGGAACTGGACATTGAACTTTGCTTCAGCAAGTTTTTTAGCACTATTGGGGTAGTTACCCTGTATATGTATATGACACACAGAAATGTGAATCACTGTACATTATACAATACCGTACATGTATATACAATGTATTCTGAGATGCAGTAACTGATGGGGTCTACATAGTATTGCCATGCTTTGGAATCAGAGTATAATTGTGACTGCACTGAAATATAATTTTGGAGGATTTAAAATAGTTAGGGAATAGAAATGCAAAAGTAAGGAGTTTTGCAAGAGCAGTTAGTGATAGTCACTGAGCTTATGCCCAGTAGTCCACAGATGAATTAGCTATGTAGGTGAGTAAATAAGGCTCACTTGAGATCCTGATATTCCTGGATACTTTCATACTGATGGGTAGGGAGTTACAGTTGATTGGAGCAGCAACAGCTTTGTTACAAGCACCTTCATGAACTCTTGTCTTGATAAAATATCTGTATGAGACATCGGACACTTGTGCTCAACCAAAACATACATTCAACAGAAGAAAAGATTTAGCAGCATCATGTGGCCACTATGAATACACCTCCAAACTGGAGGATCTCTGTAGCAAACTAGAAGATCATGTAAGAGCCTTGCAGACCAGATAATCTGGTCTAAAACCAGACTAGTTGCAACCCTATCTCTGTCTTTATGCATATTGTGATGTCTTCCCCAGGCTTCAGGAAAGTTTGTACTGTATGGTACTGTACTGTACTGTTTTGTAACTTGCTGAATACCACCTCTCGACTCTTGCAAACATTTCTGGATTTGCTAGCACCTAAAGCTGACTGACTGTTGATTTGTTGTTATATTTATTTATGCCATTTTACAGGGTACATACAACAGTTAATAGCCAATAATAAAGTCATGGGAATAAAAGTCAAATTCTAATTTGCTGTCATATCTATTTACATCACTTTATAGGATGAAAACAAAAGTCAGATTCTTAATAATAACATCCTGGGGATCATAGTCGAAAATACAAGGATCTCCAATCTATCAGAACCAGTGGTCCTTACATTCTGGCATGACTCACCGACTGTAAGTATCACGTACATGAATATTGTTTAAATCTTATCTCGACAACCAGTACCCAGGTCAGCATTGCCCAATAGACGAGATATCCCAATGGTAGTAAATACAACAATATTCCTCCCGACAGGGTAAGGTAGTGGATATGATGGCATGCTACCTTACCCCTTTTGCAGCACAAGAAAGGACATTTGGATGGAGTTGCTGACCGAGCTGCACTGGTGGTGTGGAGGGGTAAACCACCGGTAGGTTGGCCTGTGTGCTGTCTGTGAACCGGGTTCTGGTCCGGATCACGTCATTTCACTCACTGCATAGCCATAACAACTTAGCATTTTATACCGGAGTCCGCCCTCCCTCAGAGTCAGATATTTGCAGTGGTGACTCAGGGTCGGGACACGGGTGGAGGTTGACTGTGCTGCCATGTGGGGCGCTTTGCAATGGGGGATTCAGAGGCAGGGGGTGTGGGCAGCCCTGTGGGGCAGTTAATGTGTGCTTTGGGGGGCAGGGGGTGTGGGCAGCTCTACAGAGCATCCACTGGGGCATGTTGGGCATGGGGGGAGGGCAGCTGTGGATTGACTGCTGGACTGCTGGCGGGTCTACAGAACCCCCGTGGGGGTGTATGTAAGTCACACCAGCTAAAAGCTGATGTAACTTATATTGCCAGTTCTCCTTCGGAGGTTCTTGTAGTATCCCTACATTGGGGACTTTGTTGCTGCCCTTCTGGAATGGGGCACAGCTGCTGCCGTAAACCCCCTAGCACCATGATAACAAGAAAAGGTTTTTCAACTATATTGGCTCCCTAAAAACCCCTCCTACCTTAGTTGGCCCATTAAAAATTAATGATGTTGTCATTAATGATGAGCAAACTATGGCCAATAAATTTAATGTTTATTTTGCTAGCATATTTAAAAAAAAGGGTGAGTTTATGTGTTTAAAACCTTCTAAACTGGACCCCATAATTCAATTTACTGTAGTTGAAACTTTTAACATCATTGATTCTTTAAAATCTTCCACATCAGTTGGTCCTGATGGTATTCCAGCTGTTTTCTTGAAAAATCTTTCTTATGAACTGGTGGGTGTACTGACCTATTTGCTTAATGAATCACTACAGAGAGGAATAGTGGTTAAAGATTGGTGTGATGCTGTAGTTATTCCTATACACAAATCTGGCTCTAAGAAGGAGCTAAGTAATTACAGACCGATAAGTTTAACCTCGACCATATGTAAAATCATGGAAAGACTAATCCTAGGTAAAATCAGTACACATATTTTGGAAAATGGTTTGACGATATTTTCCAACATGGATTTCAACCTGGAAGATCATGCCAAACCAATTTGTTAGATTTTTGAACCAGTGAGTGAAGCTTTGGACCATGGTATGCCAGTAGATGTCATCTACCTGGACTTTGAAAAGGCCTTTGATTCTGTCTCATATGATACACTATTTAATTGTTTATTAAAACTAGATCTTAACAATTATTTGACCAAATGGATAATGCAATGGTTATCCAACAGAAGACAGCGGGTATCTTTGAGGGTTTTTTTCCCCATGGACCATGGTTACTAGTGGAGTCCCTCAGGGATCAGTCCTGGGTCCATTGTTATTTAACATCCTTATAACAGGTATGAATATAAAAAATGGTAACTGGATTATTAAATATGCTGATGATGCCAAACTGGGTGGGATTGTTAACAACTCTGAATCTATATCTACATTACAGGATAATATAAACCACATTTCTGAATGGGTTAGCAATCATAAACTGAAACTTAATATAAACAAATGTAAGGTTATGCATTTTGGATGGAACAATAGATGTGCTAATTATTATATTGAGAACAACACTTTAAGTGTTATTATAACTGAAAGAGATCTGGGTGTTATTATTAATAACAAGCTGAAATTTACAGATCTAAATTTTACTGTTAAAAAATGCTCCAGATTAAGTAATTGCTTATTTAGAAACATTAAAAGTAGAGAACCATCAATAATGGTTCCACTATACACCAGTATTATAAGAGCTAACTTTGATTATTGTTCTTCATTTTGTGCACCCACTCAGATGGGAGATAAGTTATCTAGGGAGAAGGTCCAAAAAAGGTTTATCAAGAACATAACTGGAATGGGCCAACTGACATATGAGGAAAGACTGAAACAACTAAATTTGTATAGTGTGGAATACAGATTAATACATGGTGATCTCTGTCTGCTTTATAAAGCAACTAGGGATGAATATTTGTTTGATACCTTGCATTTGAAATGGAACACTACTACAGTCCAAACTTGCTCATATAATATTACTTTTATTTACTAACCGAACTAATAAAGAAATCAATTCTATACCCTGCGAATTGTTCAAATATGGAATTCACTTCCTTTTGAGGTTGTAAACTGCGTAAATCTGACACAATTTAAATCTAAATTAGATATATATATATATATGAACGATTTTAAATTTGTAACCCACCTAGCTTAGGTGGCATGATCCTAATGGGCTTGTCCCTTGATCATGTAAAACACCTATGAACCTATGAACCATGTCACAGGGGGTTTATGGCGCAACTGCCAGAGTAACAGCTCTTTGGCACAAGTGGCCTGTGACATGTCGCTGGCCACATTGTAAAACTGCGCCTGTCGTAACTGCTGGCGTAAGTTGCTACTTGCGCCATTATACTTGGTGCAAGTGCTGTTACACCAGGTGTAACTGTTTTAGAGTCGGGGCCTAGAGCTTTTTCATTGCACTGTTACACTTGGCAAAGAAGAGTTCTGCCCGATCACATTAAACCACAGCAGTCAATGAAGAACATAAGTGATAAACTTTAGAATGACTGCATTTTCCCTTTTCTTCATCATATAGTAAGTAGGGAGGATTTCAGTATGTGCATCTCTGAAGAATGAGATGCATCAATATAAGGATGTGCTTTTATACAATTGTAAAGTAGCATGTGTGACATCATCCCACAACCTTACAAACACACCACCAACAATGAAACACACACTCATTTATGTAAAATAGTCCAGAACCACAACTCTAGCTCCCTCAAATAGCATTGTAACATCCAATAACATTCAACTCCCACAAAAGAAAGAGTGATTATAAAAGTACTGCTACTAAATGCTAGAAGCCTGTCACACAAGATGGAAGAATTAAGATACATAATGCATAAAGAAAATATTTGCATCTGTGAGGTCACCAAAACATGGTTCCATGATGAGAGCTGGAATGTTGATATACCAGGGTTTAATAAGATAACTAAGAACAGGAAAGATAAACCAAGAGGAGGGATTGTACTATACATTTCTGAAGAGTACTCATTTCACTGTAACTATACCAACAAGCAAACAGACAGTGATAGTGAAATAATATTGGCAGAGATTATTCTACCATCACTAAAAGTATGTATCAGTTTGGCCCATAGATCCCCTAATCTGAATAAGGAACAGAATACTGACTTCCTAAAATTGATTAACAGTTTCGAGCCAAAAACAAAAACAAATTATATATTAATGGGTGACTTTAACCTTCCTAACGTTGATTGGAAAAAACACACTTGGAGGGGTAACGTTGAGAAAGACTTTCTCGATATAACAGTTGATCAAAACTTAGAACAAATAATACAGCATGGTACCAGAAACAATAATATCATTGATATTGTACTAACCAACATGGGGACTTTAGTATACGATTCTAGAATATTAGAACCACTGGGAAACAGTGATCATAATATGATCCTATTCCATATACAGTCTAGGGTCACAGATACTAAAGGGAATACTATAACCAAGGATTACACAAGAGCTAATTATACAAAAATAAAACAGTATTTGAATTCATGGGACTGGAACTCGGAATGGGTAGGTCTCAATGTACACCAAGTTTGGAACTGTCTACTGTCCAAAATTAATCACTGTTTGGATACCTGGGTACCAAACAGAAAGAAGTACAACAAAGGATACAGAAATCCAGCATGGTGGAATAATAAAATCAAGAGATTGACTGTTAAAAAATGAAAAAGTTACAGGAAATATAATAGTCAACCATTGAAAGAAAAATGGCAACAGTACAACAATTGTGCAAATAAAGTAAAACTGGAAATTGGGAAAGCTAAAAAAAATCATGGAAAATAAACTGGCAACTGAGACATTAGATAGCAAGAAAAAGTTCTATAATTATGTTGGTTCACTAAGAGGATCTAAAGTAACAATAGGTCCATTACAAACAAATTCATGTATTATAAACAATGAAACTCAAATAGCAGAAGAATTTAATAATTATTTTCATAAGATATTTTCTAATAAGGAACAATGTAACAATTCAATTACAAACTCTAATCAAGTTACTGTTGAACCTATTTATTCGAGGTGAGAGACAACTAGAGGGGGTTCAAAGGAGAATGACTAAACAAATTCATAGTATGATTGATAAACCCTACAGGGAAAGATTGAAAACACTTGGCCTATTTTCAATTCAATATAGACATCTTCGGGGTGACCTTTGCTTGATCTATAAAGCCCTTAATGAACTGGGACTTTTAGAAAACCTAGGTATTGAAAGGAAACACTGTACATCACATACAAGATCTCATAACAAAAACTAAATAAAAAATAAATAAATAAATATTATGGTCGAAGAAACTCTAAAAGAATTACAGAAATTAAAAGTTACTTCATCAGCAGGACCAGATGGAATACACTCACATTTTTTAAAAGAAATTGCCTTTCATATTTCTGACCCACTGAGTAAATTACTTAATTTATCCCTTGAGTCAGGAGAAAGTGTCTTAGCATGGAAGGAAGCAGTGGTAATACCAATTTATAAAGCAGGTGTTAAATCTGCAGTATCTAACTATCGGCCTATAAGCTTGTCTTCTGTTATTGGGAAAATCCTAGAAAGATTAATTCTGTGTAGATTTGAAGAACATATCAATCATTATAATTTACGTGACAAAACACAGCATGGATTTAGAAAGGGAAGGTCATGCTTAACGAACCAACTTAACTTCTTTGAAAATGTTAGTGCTACATTGGATAAGGGACTACCGGTGGATGTCGTATATTTGGACCTGGCTAAAGCATTTGACAGGGTTTCTCATAGAATTCTGCTAGAACATTTAGCTAAACTAAAATTTCCATACATTCTAATCAAATGGACTGATTCATGGTTATAAAATCGTAGACAACGTACATCAGTTAAAGGAGCCATGTCCTCATGGGCGGAGGTTACAAGTGGGGTTCCACAGGGCTCTGTACTGGGCTGTTTTATTCAACATTTTGATAACCTCGATGCAGACTGCAGATAATATCTGGATATCAAAAAATGCAGACGATTGCAAAATTGGTTGCATTGTTAATACCATCGAGGCAACCAGCTTACTGCAAAAATAATTAGAAAATTTAGAAACCTGGGCAAGAAATAATAAAATGAAATTCAATGAGCAAAAGTGCAAAGTAATGCACTTGGGCTAGAACAATTTGAAAAATGACTACCTATTAAACAGTGTAAAACTTCAAAGTAACAGAAAATGAAAAAGATCTCGAGATAAATATAGATAATAAGCTAAATTTTGAGAACAATACAACTTTCAAAGTGAAGAAATGTCAGAAAATGATGGGCTGTATCTGGAAAAATATCAAAAGCAGACAACCACAGGTTATCCTTCCACTGTTCATTTATTTATTTGCTTTTGTTGACCAGGTAAGTCACACTAGACAGCCAAGTGCCTATTTTCAGGTGCGACCCGGGAGGGTTACAAGCTTGGATAACAGGTACAGTGACAGATTGGACTTGAACACAAAGAGTATTACATGTCATATAGTAAAAACAGGCAACCAGTAAAAAAAAGACCCCTGCCCAGGGAAGGTTACAGACAACCCAGGAGAGTTAAGATAGAGATCTCACTTGGATTATTGTGCCCCATTCTGTGCACCTATAACAATTCGAGGTAAGACACAACTAGAGGGGATTCAAAGGAGAATGACTAAACAAATTCATAGTATGATTGATAAACCCTACAGGGAAAGATTGAAAACACTTGGCCTATTTTCAATTCAATATAGACATATTCGAGGTGACCTTTGCTTGATCTATAAAGCCCTTAATGAACCAGGACTTTTAGAAAACCTAGGTATTGAAAGGAAACACTGTACGTCACATACAAGATCTCATAATATGAAATTAAAAGGAGTAAACTGTTGAACAAAAAAAAAAACATCAATGGTTCACTCAGAGAATAGTTACTTTATGGAGTACACTGCCAGCCTCAATTGTAGAGAGTAAAACTATGGATATGTTCAAGGGTACACTAGACAAATTTATGGGTAATACCAAATTTGAATATATAGATAATTAAAACCACCCTTGGGTGGCAAGTTCAATAATAGGCTTTGCCTCCTGAACTTGTAAGAAACTATGAAACACATATTCACACAACAAAATACACAGAAAGGCCCACTACTCATTTTACTCCAGGTGAATTGTTGTTTTAATCTGACAGTACCAGAAGGTAACAAACAAATGTAAAAAATATGTAGACCTGAAATATGGTCACACTTATTCGACTTTATCCAGTTTATATCTAACAAATATAACAAAACGATACTATGAATTACTCGCTTGTCTGCAATGTAATACACACAAACTGCCCCCACCAACACGTGCACACACTCTCAATACCAGAAGTTCAGAAACACATACAGTGTGGTGCTATCTTTCTACAATCAGCTAGCTTTGGCTGTAAAGCTGTTTGGCACACACTTCTGAAATCGAGTGAAAGCCGACCAGCAAGTCAGTTGTTGTTACATAGCATGACATGTTTGCTGTGCAGAGACCACAGGGGCAGGATTTTCAAATGATGGTGCAGGGTGTGCGACCAGCCATGTGCCAGGGGACTCTGAAATCAGACATGCGCTGAACCCCTTTGCTGCAACTGCACCGGATTTTCCAATACCAGGTGCAGATGCAACAGTTTCCCCTGATTTACGGCAGCTTGCACCAAATGTCCAGCACAAGCCCGTGTATTTGACTCTGGGATGTGGTGCAGGCTAGACCATAAATATGTAGTCTAAGGACCTGCAGTCGGCGCAAGGGATAGAAAATCCCGACTGCCGACTGGAAACTGCCGCAAGCTCCGTGCGCCCTATGCTTGGCACACCAGGGGGCTTGTGGCATCTCGGCAGGTTTGAAAATCCTGCTCCAGGAGTTTACTAGCCTTTTCCCCTTCAGCCCAATATTTAAGTTGAGTCCTGTGAAGGTATAATTCTTCCTTTCTGGTAGCTAGACAATTAAGCTTCAATCTCAGATCCATTATTTCTGAGACCAACTTTGTTTTCTTTAGGACTAAGGGGTTGGCTTTCTACTCATTCTCCAATTGCTTTAATTGGACCTCAAGTTGGGATTGCTCCTTTCCCTCTTTTTGTGCCTATGTAGCACAAAGCTAATAATTTTACCCCTGATCATAGCCTTATACGTCTCCCATATCACAGTGGCTGATGCTGATCCTGCAGGGTTTTTCCTAACGTATAGATCTTTTTCTTTCTGAAGCCAGGGCACAAAATCCTTGTCCTGTAAGAGCATGGAGTCTACCCACCACAGCGGGGATTTGAGGGATTGTGACCCCCACTGCACGTTAAGAACCACTGTGGCATGATCAGAGAGGTACAGGGGCAGTATATTTATACCCAACATGGCACCTGTCAGGTTGGGAAAGGGTAAGCCCATGGTCTAACCTACTTGCCATAGCTAAGGGGGCTGAAAAATAGGTATAGTCTTTGTCAGTGAGGTGGGACAGCCTCCAAGCATTGACCAGCTGATGTATGGCCATCATGTCTTTTAGTGTTCTGAGTTCTTGTTTCACATTACATCTAGCTAATATGAAGTCCATCGTGAGCTTAAGGTTTCCTCCTAATAGAATATTCGGATTGTCATACAAGACATCCATACGTTTTTGAGAGATCGTATCAAAAAGTTCTGGGGCATCCTCATTGGGGGAGTATAGCCTGGCTAGAACTACTGGTCCCTTGAGGGTGGCCACCTTTGCTATTATCCACCTACCCTCAGTATCTTTATGCACCTCTATGGGATGCTATTGCAGTTTGCAATGTAACAAGATCGAGACACCTTTCTTCGCTGACTCTGAGGCACAGTGTGCTTCCCAGCCCACCCAGTCCCGCACCAGTTTTTTTCCTCTTTCATACTCAGTTTGGTTTCTTGCAAAAATGTAATCTGTGTCCCCAGTTTCTTTAACCTAGACAGGATCTTTTTCCTTTTTATGTTTGCTTGCACGCATGTGCAAGAAACATAGTGCCATCATCCAAGTTTTCAGAGGTGTGTCACCCCCTCTTCCAATTCAGTCAGTGTGTTGGCAGGCGTGGCCCCAGTCCTCCAATGCATGCTGGAGCTGTCTATGACAGCTCCAAAATGCAGTGGCGTACAGTTGAAAGGGGGAGCTATGCTTCAGTAAGGGCGATAAGATATATCGCCTGCTTATGCGCAGCTCCCCTACACACATGCATACTGCATCCTGCCCCCCCACGCACACACTGTATAGCCGACCAGGGTGCCCAATCCCCGTCGGCTGTACTGCGCCCCAAAGCCTTCCACATGCCATGCTGGGTGCCCAACCCAGCGTGGCAACTCGTGTATAGCCGATGGGGTGCCCCAATCCCCGTCGCTCCACTGTCCTCCCGGTACAGGGTGCTGCGCTGGAGCCCACCCCAGCGTTGCAACTGATGATATGAGCCGACAGGGGTGCCCAATCCCCGTCGGCTCCCCCAACCAGCCCGTCCTTGTGCCACGCTGAGCCCACCCCAGCATGGCAAGCGTCCACGCGTCATCATTTTGATAAAAAAAAACCCTGAAAATTAAAAACTGTCCCTCGGCGCTTCTCCCTGGCCCCTCCAGCCGGCGCCCACCCACTGCGCACCCTGCCTCCCCACAGTTCCTACGCACGCTCGTAACTTTGCGAATTTTCAATATTTTCACTCCAGATTTTCAACATTGCCATTTTATTACATTTCCTTATGAACAGTACAGCTGCCATTTTTCACATGTCACCCAAAATGTGTTTTCGCGCATGTAGCGCACAATGGTGCAGTCGGTGTGCAAAAGCAATGTTTGGGACAGATTAAGAAATCACAGTTGCACTGTTCATGAGCAGAGGTCTTAAAATGGCTATGTTGAAAATTTGGTGACAAAAGTCCGTAAAATGACTGTGTTACGGTGAGCATTGCGCAGTTTCCACGCACCTGTAAGTTCATGACTTTGTAATATTTTCAGTCTAGATTTTCACCAGTGGCATTTTCCACACTTCCTTATGAACAGTACAGCTGTCATTTTTCACAACATGGCCGAAATGTGTTTTCACACTTCGTGCAGAGATGCGTGGTCGCTGTGGGAAATCATTGTTGGAAGAGATAAAGAAAATCACAGTGACACTGTTCATGATCGGAGGTCCCAAAATGCCTGTGTTGACAATCTGCTGTAAAAAATCCTCAACTAATTACATTAAGAGTGTCGTTGCACATTTTCTATACTGCTTCGTGACTTCACCAGTTTTTTAATATTTTTACTGCAGATTTGCAACATTGCCATTTTACACCTCCCCATGAACAGTACAGCTGTCATTTTTTACATCCTGTTCGGAATGTTTTTGCACCTGTGGTGCTAAATGCTGTAGTCGCTGTGCATAAGCAGCTTTCGGCTAACAAACTGATATTGCCACTGTTCATGAGGTGGCGTCACAAAAAACCATGTTGAAAATTTGGAGTGAAAATACCAATGAATGCCTGAGGTATTAGGGTTTCCAACCATAACGCCCAACCCTGTAGAGAATGACAGGCATCAGGGTGTGACTTGGGATTCTTGCCTGTAATGCTCATACCATTCTGCACCCTGCAGCCAGTGAGAGGCATCGAGGTATGCCTTGGACTCTTCTGCCCCAAAGTTCAACCCATTCTCCTATACTGCACCCATCTCACCGTACTTCCTGATGGAATGGGGTGCACATAAGGGCCAAAGACCCCAAGGCACACCGTGACACTTGTCGGTGTCTGCAGGGTGGGGTGTGGTGAAATGGCGTGGCCGTTATGCCTGATGACCCAAAGGCACACCCCAATGCCTATCACTATCTGCAGGGTGGAGGTGGGGTTGGCTTCAGTTCAATACTTCACTGCCATTCCTATTACGCAGCTCTGTAACTTCTACACTACTACTGCCAATGCCAGCAAGCAAACATTCGGCATTGACAAATGCTTGTTACTAGTGAGTTTAAGCCCTTTACATTCCAAGATGTAGCTATAACTTTGTGTTAGCCATTATCTAGGTGTCTCAATCTTTCATAATTACAGATGATCAATAGAATCCTTCATACCTGTGAACCCATATCATAGCAACCCTTTCCTTCCTGTGTACCTTGAGATATATGTGTGTCTAGCATTAATCTATCTAGTATCACTTCGACCAGTACATGTATCCACCTGTCCTGTCTGTTTATACAGTTAACTACTCTATTTTCATTCTTAAACAGTAAAGGCATAGAAGAATGTATGGACTCCCCATACAGCATGTTAATATCACATACAACAACATTATGAACTAATTTAGGGGTGTCCCTTGCTGTAACATCGAAGCCAGGATAGCTAAGGCCCCAGAGAGCCAACATGCAAATAGAAGTGGCAAAATGTGCCCTCTGGAGCTGAAATGAACCAGTGAGGAATGGCTCCCTGCATCTGCAAGGAAAGTGAGAAACTCAGTCACTCTCCAATGGCCAGGTTGCACACCTCTGGAGGGTTAAATGCATATGCACCTGGAATTGTGCAAGTCCTTGCTTTGAAGAACTGTATTGAATCAGTTTCTCTAATTGGGGGGTAGGGAGAGCCTAGGAACACCTGTGGAATATGGAGCTCAAACCTTTCCATTAATTTTCCCAGTGCCCCTGATGGGGCAGGGGGAGGCTGAGTGGTACCTGGTAATGGAGGGTGAGGGGGACCTTGATATACATGCACTGTATAAACCAGTTCTGTGGGGAAAGAAGATCAGTGAGCAGATAACAGGTGATCAGGGTCAGTTCTTTATTTTAGGCATGGTTTATCTAAAGAGTTTCCCCTCGGGCCAATTGAAAACTTTTGCCACATGGGTGTGGTATGACAGTGGTAATCCCCTATAATACTCCATGGTATTGCTTAAAAATGTTCACTGTTCTGAGTTTCTGCCCCCCCCCTTGTACTCCCCTGATACTTCAATGGGATCTGTTCCTAGTGCAGACTGCCCTTATCTGTGCATGGGAGCAGCCACCAAACACACCATTGTACGTTTAGGCTGGCCCGAGCTCAGGAAATTCTGGCATAGTACCTGAGACATGCTTATTAAGTCAAGAAATAAAACACCACCTTAAAACAGGAAATTAAGAAATTTACATTGAGATGAAAATCATGGAGTAAGATGGCCATTATACGTGCTTACACTGCGTGTGTCCTGGAGAACCATGATACAGTGAAGCAGCATGAATGTGCGGCAGTGTGCCACAATGAAATCGCTGTTACCCCAGAATAACTGAGGGACCTTACACTGGCAAATCACCCAACTATACATATGGTCCAGAACTGTCAAAACATTTACCCCTCAGTCTCGAGTGTAGCTGCTCCCCATGTCGCTGTTTGGGACAAAAGCAGCATCCGTGGTTGTGGGGCCATAGCCCTGTCATAATGTTGCAAACTCCTTTCCCTCAGCTTCTAAAAAACAAAACCCTCCCAGCCCAAAGAAAACAATTGGCAGGGAGGTTACCAGAAAGTGGCCTTGGGAGGTCTAAGGAGAGAGCAGCTACTCAATTAAATACCTGATCTAGTCCACAGGGCCTTCAGTCAGTGGGAGCACAGGCTTTCGGCGGTGGCGCAGTTTGGGGCTGGTTCTCCTGGGGTACCTCGATGCTCTCGGTCCAGTCTCTATAGATGGGTGCCCATGCTCCATTGATGGGATCCAAGGTAGGCACATTGTCCGTCAGATTGCTGAGTTTCGCCAGGTCATGGAAATTCAAAGCAGCCGGCTGGAGGTCTCAAAGTGGCTCAAATCTGTTTGAGACTTTCACCGCAGTGCTTGCAGGCAATGACATGCTTCCTTTGGAGAGATGGGCCTTCCGCTGTCGACTTCAGGATTAGGCTCTGTGGGATCTTCCTCTGTGAGGGGGTGACTGTTTCCCTGGCTGCTGGGTTAGATGATTCTATTTCAAATGTCCACGTTGAACCTGTTGCCATTCTCCTATGCTCTTCAGAACAGGATTGATGTTGGGATGTCGCTGAACTGCCTCAGACAGGTCTGCAGCTGTATCCATCACCAGAGATGATTCACCATGAGAAGGGTGTGGTGGGAGTCTCAGAGGTCAGCTTTCTCCTTCAGTGTCTGCCAGAAATTGCTCTACTTCTTGTGGGAAGTTGAGGGTAAGAAATTCTCCCCAGTACAAAACTCTCAGCAGGGCAGGATAACGCACAGAGGCTTGCAGGTTAAGCTGATAGAGTCTCTGCTTGATGGGACTATAGGCTTTCCTTTTTATTGACAACTTGAAGGAGAAGTCCTGATAGAGCTGTATGGGGGTCGCCTTCTCGATTCAGTTGTTTATGCTCCCTGGCACCCTTAAGGTATAGCTCTTGGTTATCTTGTGAATTTGCAGAGAATCAGGCGTGGGCATTCCCCTTGTCCAGGTTGGGGTGCCAAGGACTGGTGGACTCGCTCCAGGTCTGGTGGGGCACAGTTATTTAATTTGAGCATTGCAGGTAGGGCATCATGCAGAAAGGTTATGTTCTTGCCCTCAGCACCCTCCGGTACTCTGATGATTTGGATGTTCTTGCATCTTGCCTGATTCTCAAGATCATCAACCTTGGTGAGCAAATATTGTAACTGATTACGCTGATCTCGAAGCTGGCGGAGATGGTCATGGAGGGTGCCAGCCTGTCTTTTAATTGCAGTTTCAGAAGTGGTTACTCTAGAGGTTAGTTGAGAGAGCTCCGCCTTTTTACTGGCAGTGGTTTCCTTAAGCTCGGCTGTGTCCATCAGCACTTTATTTAGCATGGCGGTAATGTTGGCCAATTGATGCTCCATGTCCAGAAATGCAGCTTGGGCTATTCTGAAGCCAGACTCTGGATTTTCACCACTAGGTGTTGCTTGCAGGCTGGCATGAAACTGACACCCTAGTGGTTTGTCAGTGTCTCACAGGCCAGGTGTAACCACCACTGCAGCAGTTAGTGAAAGTCCCTTTTTCTACGCACCTAGTATTCCATCTGTGGCAATATTGGTATCAAGCAATAGGAATCAGGCTCATGAGTTGTAATCGGCCAGTCGTTTGTGGAAAGGAGGGATATTTCTTGCCAGATGTGTCCAGATAGGTGTTTCTTACTCTTCAGCTAGTCAATTACACACCTTCCATCTTGGCTGGCTAGCTCTGCCCTGCTTGCAGGCCTTAGTTTCTGATGAAAAGGAGTGCTTTCTCCTTTAGGACTGGCCCCAATATGGGTGTTCCCCTTCTCTATCTCCTATCAGAACTAGAGATGCATTGCAGCTCACCTCTCTTCATTATCACACTGCTCCATGTTTTTCCAAAGCTCAGTACTGGGCATGTCTTCCATTGCCAGTGTGACCTCCACAACTTGTGCTTTGCCTCTTTGATATTGGATACTGTGGATTTCCCAGTGCTGTACTCAGCTGCCAGTACCGCTGTCCTCTTGCCATTTTCTAGATGCTTGAGAACGTGATGTTTTTGAACAACAATCAGGGTGTTTTGTTTTCTCTTAGCCAGCTTGCTTTTTGTCTCCATTCTGCAACTTTGCAACATCTTGCAAGCAAACAGTACACTCTGTGACCAGCAGTAACCTGACAGTCCTTATGCTCAGTTGGAAGTAATCAGCTGTCTGATGACAGATCACCTGTAAGTGACAGCTCACATCAGCTGATTGCCAAGGCTTATCAGTGTGAGGAAACGGAAAACTGCAACCCCAATAGAAGCACAATGGGAAGTCTGAGCTACTGCAGGAGGTTTGTTAGACTGGGCTTTTCAGTAAAATGAGGTTCAGATTGCCGGGGCTGTAATGTATATGAAAATGCACTGAATCGTTAAATACACACGAGGCTTTATACAAATAATCATATGCTTTTTAGAAAATAATATATTGTTTTTCCATATATGACATAGAATTCCAAACAAAAAAAAATTAGACACTCAACACTCTAAGTAGTAAAAATAATGTTGCTCTGATAAAGTTTGTTCTAAGATATATATGTGGATTTTTTTTCATGTAGTTTTCATGCATTACTTTTATTATGGCACTTGTGCACTTTGTGAGTACTGGCATATTTTTAATTCTCGAGGGGATATGACATCACTAAGTGTATATATGTGAGACATCACCTACATTGTGCACCTCTGAGAAAGGAAATCATTTCTAATACGAGTCAGGTGCTCTATGTGTGTGTCTTTTTTATGTGAGCACTGAATAAACCACAAGTTTGTCACTTTATGAGAGCAGTGTTATTTTTACTACGTAGAGTGTTGAGTGCCCGATTTCTTATTTGGAATTGTGATACTTGACATGAGCACCTCATACCATGTGCTGCTCCTATTGGAACTCTCAGTATGACATAGAATGTATATTTTTACAGGGTCACATTATTTCATTTTTAATTACTGGTCCTCATTTTTTATATTCAGTTAATGAGACTTTTAGATCCCGTTACAACCACCCGGTTGATATTTCACATTACAACTGGGCAGTGATAATCTGTGCCTGCCAATCGAGCTAGTGCTAGACAGTTAAACAATAAGGCATGACAGGGTGTGGTATATCATGGGATATCATCACATCTCGGGTGGTTGGGCATGAGGCCGCAGGCCGAGTGCGTCCAACGACCCGAGAAGTGACGATATCCCATGATATACCACACCCTGGAGTGACTTATTGCTATTATGAACCGAGTTTGAATTTTCATAAATAAAAAAAATAAAACAAACAGGTTTTTAAACGTTTTATGAACGAGTCTTTGGGTGATGTAGGAGTACATTTTGAAAAAATAGTTCTCAGACAGAACAGAGCAAGGAAGCTGGTATTACCAGAACTTTTTTGAAGCCATGATGATGTAGCCCAATATCATCATGGCTTCAAAGAGCTCTCTGCCAATCAGATACCTCTATCTACTCCCCTCAGTTCATAATGTTCATTGCCTCATTGTCTGCATGTGAGCGGGCCAAACATCTCCCCCAACATGGTGAGACTATTGCTCCATTACCAAGCACCCGCACTCATCCTTTCCTTCACACTGTCCTGACCATGACAGGTAACTTTTTAAAATATGTTTAATAATGAGTAGAAAAATGAAGAGAGATGTCAAAACAGATGTTTCTCTCTGAATTGATGTGCCTTTATTTTAAAATTCATGACTACTACTGCAAATACATTCACAGGCACTGTGGTAGTGGTGGGAGGACCAGATTCACTAAAAATACCACCAACAGCTTAATCTGGTTCAATGTCAGTTAGCATCCATCTGTATCCCTCCCCTCAGACGAGGCTGAAAATAAGCAGACTTGTCTAGTCTTCCTTTCCCAGTCAACAGAAACAAAATGACTTTTTTTGTTGTTATTATTATTATTTAAGCATAAAAAACTGGCATCCTACTCCTGTGATTAATGTCAGTTACCCCCCCCCCCCCTCCAAGTTCTGCCGGAACCGAGTATTTCACTTCATCTCCAAACTGGCTCCATTATCAGAAGTCTAGTCATGAGAATGGTTGAATTGGGCACTGGATGGGAAGCTGCTTCTGATTTAGGACAATGGTAACATCATTTATTAGAATATTTTTAAACCAGGCAGTTTGTGAGAAAATGGGTTTACACAGACTAAATCAAAGACAGATGGCACTGTAAAGATAGTCATACCTCTCAACTGTCCCTGTTTTTCAGCGATGTCTCTGATTTTGCCTCAAAAGTTTCCTCTGGCCCTCATAATATTTGTGTTTTTGTGACAGTAGAATGGGGATTAAAAGCACAAAATAATGTCAAACATTAAAGTTACAGACTTGTCCTTCTTCAGAAAATACATCTTACACAAATCCCCTTCTTCTGTCAGCATTCTGAGTGAATAGTATACATTTTTAAGATGCGTCTCTGATTTGGGGTTTTTGTCCCTGATTTTTTAAGCCTTGTCCCTGATTTATGAGGCAAGAGTCTGAGAGGTATGAAGATAGTGTTTACAAGCTCTAAGATGCAGAGATACATATCATTGCAATGGCACACATAAACTCCTAATTATGTAATACGAGTTGTAAATGAATGCTGCAGCACTTTCATGAAAAGGGAGACTGACTGAAAATAGGCATGTACAGTACCAGTTACTGTAGTGGGTGCCTAACATTGAGTAATCATAATCACCAAATGGACTGAAGTAAAGCGTATTATACCATGGACCTCGGACACCGACCAATGAAAACGGCAGGCTGGCACCTTACCACCATTGTAAATCCTACGATATACCAATGGGAAAAGGTACCAACCACCAGTAAGCCGCATGACAAACTCCCCCGAGATCACTGCGAGCACCAGAAAGCCAGGAAAGGCAACGGGCAGTGGGAAGCTCCAGAACCCCACAACTGACAGTGCCACCATTCGCACCCTGAACCCTTGAACGTCAGGTTCTATACAGAACAAAACATTTCGCCGACAAAGATATGCCAAACAGTGTTTACTCCCTCCCTGTCACCTCACACACACACATGACACACCTCACCTTCACGTAATATTTTCAGAGCGGTGACAGTTTACGGCAGCCATCTCTACGGCACTGCAGGTCTCACTCTCCGCTTCTTTTTAGTGTCAGTCTACATCACTACGTCTACGTCACTACCTACCATCTGAAAAAAAAAATTAAACACAGTAACACTGGAAACCGCAATTTCTAATGTCCCAGTCTCAGCGCTATGACATCCTGCTCTGCCTGTGTAAGCCTCTCACTGCTCGCAACACGGGTCTCTGCCTCTCTCTCTCTGTCCTTGAGCCACAGTGGGCACCGTCCGGTGGCAGCTCGTTTTCAGGTGCACACACTGCGCCTCTCCATCTCCCTTGAGGGACAGAAAGTTTTTTTTTTTAAATGAAGCCTCGCAGTCTCATGCTCATTCTGTGAGCTGAAACACCAAAGACAAGTTCAGTTTCACACACTGCTCTCAACTTCTCACAGGTGCTGCACTCTCTGCCTTCTAGGTGGCCCTCTCTTTCAATAACAAAATACACAAACAAAAAAAGAAACCTGCAGAAGGGGAACAGAACAAAAGACAAAAAAGAGTTCAAAAAGGCATGAGAGAGCTTACTCCATCATATCCACCTAGCAACGAGGCACTATTTTATGTATGGTGGAAGAATATTTCTGCCAAAATATTAACAAACATTTAAATACAACTTTAAAAAAAAAAAGTTTCTCTATTTTAATAATTGACCCATAGTATAACGCAGCAATAAGCCACTTTCGGGTGTGTGGGTTATCGGGATTCTGGCTGGTGAGGTTACTCACTCTCTGTGCCTCGTGGTCAAACCATGCCAGCCGTGGTAAATCCCCCAATAACCCACACCCCCTCGTGGCTTATTGCTTAATTATACAATGGCAAGAAAAATCCCTCTTCACTGATTGGTCAGTGGGTGCATGGAACAGTGATGTTATTTCGTGATAACATCACTGTATTAAGTCCAGGCACCCAGATGACCATATAACACATAAAGAAATCATGCCACAGCTACTTCATCCCAGCAATTTACTCACGAATGGAGCAGACCTTCACAGACTTCCCCAGTGTTCTCCTCAAAAAGCCTAGCATCAGATCCCATTCACAACCCAGTTTCCTCCCCTCAAGTATTTTTCTCCCCCACAAAACAAAACTGAAGCTGTGACTTCCGCTGTTCGCTTAAAAAAAAAACAGCATGCTGTTGCACTATCAATGAGGGCACGGCTTCAGTTTTCAGTTTGCCGCTTTACAAATAAACCCACACATAACCTGGATTCAAGTCAAAGTACTTTCCACCCTAGAGTTTAAAAGCCACTGACATACGTCCTCTGTTTCCACCCTTATCCTCTGTACTTACCAGGGGAAACAAAACAAAGCCATGAAAGTAAGCAGCTTTTCCATCTCCTGTCTGCCACAGTTGTCCTTTCAGCACATGCACAGTTTACAGCCATGCTTTACAATCGCTGAGCGGCTTGCCAACCACACAAATGAAGATAATTTTCACCTCAAAAAAACCCAAACATGAAACACAGCCCGATTTAACAGACGGGCTACTGGTAGTTTGGGGGTTAATAAAGATCACAATTACATGCAGGACGCAGAACACAAACTGGGCAGCCAAGATAATTCAGACTGCACCTCCACCTAGTGGTGGAAAGTATTCTGCACTTTTGTTTTGTAATAGTATACCTCCACACACAAAAATCAAACATAAAACACATTAAATAAGTTTTTCTATTCTTTTCCTTTTTTTATTAGCAAACAAGCCATTATATAATAGCAATAAGGCACTTCAGGGCATGTGTTATTGTGTAATAATGCCACTACTGGGGTGGTGGAAGCACTCGGCTTCACCTCGTGCTTCAACACACCACACAAGTGATGTTATTACACAATAATACACACCCTGTCGTGCCTTATTGATTAAATAACAAATGGATTCTGCAATACTTTCATAAAAAGGGAGATTGATTTCCTTTCAAAGTGATTAACAAGACATCCAAAATATTTGCAACACAGCGTTAACTGCCGACTAATGTACAGTATCTCTACAGTACAAAAAAAAAGCACTCTCCAGGAAAGCAATCACTCTGTGACAGGTGATGATCACTATCACGTGGATAACTGAGAAAGTGCATTTAGACACTTGGGGCCCTATATTCAAAACTTTGCCCAGGGCTAAATTAGCACTGCCTGGCGTGCTAAAATAGCCCTGAAACCAATAGCCCGCTGTAGAAACATAGAAAAATAGAATTTGATGGCAGATAAGGACTGCTTGGCCTACCTAGTCTGCCCATTTCCCTACCTGATGGATAAGTTTCAGATTCTAGTTAACCAACAGCTTACTTCCTCCTACCCACCACTAGAATTGCTTTGTGTCTGCTCCATGCATTCTTGAATTCTCTCACAGTTCCTGACACCACAGTCTCCTAAGGAAGGCTGTTCCATGCATCCACAACCCCCTCTGTGAAAAAATACTTTCTAACATTACCTCTGAGTCGTCCGCCCCTCTATCTTTAAATTGTGCCCCCTTGTTCTTGCACATCTCTTTTTCTGAAAGATGCTACCCTCTTGGACTTTGCTAATTCCCTTAAGGTACTTAAAAGTTTCTATCACGTCCCCCATCTCCCTCCATTCCTCAAGGGTATACATATTAAACTGCTTTAGTCTCTCTTCGTATGTTTTCTGGTGCAGACCCTGCACCATTTAGGTTGCCCTCCTCTGAACAGCCTCCACTCTGTCTATGTCTTTGCTGAGATGGGGTCTCCAGAACTGCACACAGTACTCCAGATGGGATCTCACCAGCTGTCTGTACAGAGGGATAACAACTTCCTGTTTTCTACTGTTGATGCCTCTCCCTATGCATCCCAGTATCCCAACAGCCATCCTTATTGTCTTCTCACATTGCTTGCTCACCTTTAGGTCATCTGATATAATTACTCTGAGGTCCCTTTCAATTTTTGTTATTGTTAGTATCTCACCCCTATTGTGTACTTTTTCCCTGGGTTTTTGTTTCCTAGGTGCATTACCTTGCACTACTTTGCTTTCAATCTGAGCTGCCATACATTTGACCATTCCTCCAACCTCGCCAAGTCCCTTTTCATCCTTTCCATCCCACCTTGTGTATCAACCCTGTTGCAGATCTTTGTGTCATCTGCAAAGAGACATACTTTTCCTTCCAGGTGCTCTCCAATGTCACTTAAAAAGACATTAACGAGGACCGGTCCCAGTACTGAACTCTGTGGTATCCCACTAGTTACCCTCCTTTCTTCACTGTGGACTCCCATTTACTATTACCCTTTGCATCCTGTTGTCCAGCCAATTTTTTATCCAGGCTATCACCTTGGTACCCACTCCAAGGCTGGCTAACCTGTATCTTAATCTTCTGTGTGGGACTTTGTCAAATGCCTTGCTAAAATCTAGGTAGGCCATATCCACAGCCCCTCCCTGGTCTACTACTTTGGTCACCCAGTCAGAGAAATCTATTAGATTCATCTGACACGACCTTCCCACCGTGAATCAATGCTGCCTTTGGTCCTGTACCCCACTGGCCTCTAGGTACTCAACAATTCTATCCTTCAGAAGTGATTCCATAATTTTCCCAAACTTTGAGGTCAAACTAACTGGTCTGTAGTTTCCTGCCTCTGCCTACTCCCATTTTTGTGAAGTGGAATCACATCCACCCACCTCCAGTCGTCAGGTACCACCCCATACTCCCATGATTTGATAGAAAGTAGTCAGTGGTCTCACTAGTTCTACCCTTAGTTATTTTAGAATTCTGTGGTGATTCCCATCAGATCCCATTGATTTCAAGAGTTTTTTTTAAAACCCTTTCTTCTTTGAATGGACTGGTATCGACCCCCCCATCTAAAGTGTTTCTCTTGTTTGGTTTAGGTACCTTCCCCTCCTTTTCTGTTGTGAAAACTGAGCAGAAGTATTCATTTGGTATCCCTGCTTTTTCACTGTCATCCTCTGCCCACATTCCCACTCCTTTATTAAGACTCAGTATCCCTTCCTTGATCTTTCTTTGCTCACTTATGTGCCTGTAAAAGGTTTTATTCCCCTTCCTAACAGAGTTAGCTATCGTTTCCTCAGTTTGGACCTTTGCTATTCTGACTGCCTTCCCTTATTTCCCTATATTCAAAAGGGATAGCCCCAGTGCTAAACCTGCTGAATATAGCATACTAAGGAGGCAGGGCAAACTGGGCTGAGAGTGCATTGCAATAATAGCCTTGGAAAAAGACAGCTCTGAATATAGCAACCAGGAAGTGCAAACCACAACAGCAACCCAGTTCACAGCGACCGGAAGGACTGTAGAGGTGAAATATGTGGCTAATGTGTGTGCCACCAAAGCAGTGGAGTCAGTAGAGCTGCAAGCATCAGTGCATGTGAATGTACAGTGTGCAGAAATGAAAAAGCATTCTGTAACGTTTGTGCAGCACACAGGTTTGCACAGGTCTTGTGCAGCGCTAAGCCATTTGCCCAGCGCTATCAAGTTTGCCCAGGGCAAAAATCTGCTATATTCAAAAGTGACATGCAAATGAGGCTTCTTAGGCAGTCAGTGGGCAAACATCCACATTAGCATTTCATTATGCCCTGATTTTCATGCAGTTTGCCCAGCACTACTGCAGGGACCCACCTTTCTACCTGTAGGTCAGTCTGGAAGTACAGAGACTGGTTGGGTTTGCCCACAGTTCCACCTGTAGGTCAGTCGGGAGGAGCATGATGGTAGCTGCAGGCTACATATGTACAGAACTGCTTAGAATAATGTGCTCCAGGGGACTGCACAGCACCAGCAGTGGTGGTGGTGATGTTGGATGCAATAGTCCAACCAGAGGTCCGGCTATTAAGTGCACAGCAGACAGTACAGTGACACGGGGGCCAGTGGTGTGTGGTACACATCACTGCCTATGGTGTGATTGGCAGCATTGATTGCAGCACTGTACACACTGACAACCACATCTTGCAGGTGTGTATCAACAGTGGACAGTACTGTACTGCTGTTGTACGACCCACAGATGCTGCACTACTGGCATGGGATGCTCACAGTGACATATACATTGCTGAGCAGGGGTGTCAGCAGGCACACGCACCATACTCAGCAGAGTACAGTACAAACAGAGGGAAGCAGGGTCACTATGAGTCACACTGTATCCATGTTGTGCTGAGCCCTTTTGCCTTTGTTGTTCACTATGGGGCACTGATGCCACCAGCCAAATACACAAACATGAACAATGTACCAGGCAGGTGGAAGAACAAAAGAAGGAGGATTACAGGAAGAAACCAATTACTGGAACTCAGACATGATGAATGGGGGGAGCTATTGTTGGTGTGGCATGGCACCACATATTATGGCTTATGTTTACAAAATGGGGGGGCAACAGTACAGCTGTTTTGAGAACATGTTTAATATTCCTGGCTATACCCCTGTTGCTGGGTGTGTGAGCTGTGGTGTCTGTATAGATGTGCGGTATGTGGCTGGGGGGGCACATACCATCAGACAGGCACACAGGTGTTGGGGTACTCCCTACACTGGACCATTTGCACTGCGTGGCCTGTCCCAGCCATGTGGCAGCACCCAGTATGTGGTGCAGACTGGTCACCTGTACACCTCCCATGCCCCTGGTGCTGCATGTGTGTGCTGGCATCTGTTGGTGTCCACAGAAGGCTGGTCTGCAGGTAGCAAAGCAAACTTTATTTATATAGTGCCTTTCTTAAACCAAGGCACTTTACAAGTTAATTACAATAAAACACATAAATTAAAGTAAAATTACAAATATATAAATTAATTAAAAATCATCTGGGAAGGCCATTTGAAAAAGATAAGTCTTAAATTCCAACTTGAATCTCTCAACAGTTGTGTGCTGTATGGCCACACTGCCGAGGTGTCCACTGGGGGCCAGGTCACCACTTACTGCCTGGCATGGCTGGGACTGGTAGCAGATGATGACATTACCCCATGACATTGGGGCCTGATGGGATTCACCCAAGAATTCTAAAAGAACTAAGGGTAGAACTAGTGACACCGCTGACTACTCTAACAAATCATGGGAGGATGGGGTGGTACCCAAGGACTGGAGGAGGGCAGATGTGATTCCTCTTCACAAAAGTGGGAGCAGGACAGAGGCAGG
The DNA here is from genome assembly GCA_016271365.2 of Neoceratodus forsteri. Lineage (NCBI taxonomy): Eukaryota > Metazoa > Chordata > Ceratodontiformes > Ceratodontidae > Neoceratodus > Neoceratodus forsteri. The sequence goes on from CM028130.1 coordinate 1,592,363,239, forward strand.
AAACTACAGACCAGTTAGTTTGACCTCAGTGGTAGGGAAAATGATAGAATCACTTCTGAAGGAAAGAATTGTTGAGTACCTAGAGGTCAGTGGGGCACAGGACCCAAGACAGCATGGATTCATGATGGGAAGGTCATGTCAGACGAATCTAATAGATTTCTTTGACTGGGTGACCAAAGTAGTAGACCAGGGAGGGGCTGTGGACGTGGCCTACCTAGATTTTAGCAAGGCATTTGATATAGTCTCACACAAAAGATTAATACACAAGATAGCCAGCCTTGGAGTGGGTCCCAAGGTGGTAGACTGGATAAAAAATTGGCTAGACAACAGGACGCAAAGGGTAGTAGTAAATGGAGTACACAGTGAAGAAAGGAGGGTTACTGCGTGGTACTGCAGGGTTCAGTACTGGGACAGGTCCTTTTTAATGTCTTTATAAGTGACTTTGCAGAGGAACTGGAAGGAAAGGTATGTCTCTTTGCAGATGACACCAAGATCTGCAACAGGGTTGATACACAAGATGGAGTGGAAAGGATGAGAAGGGACTTGGCAAGGTTGGAGGAATGGTCAAATGTATGGCAGCTCAGATTCAATGCAAAGAAGTGCAAGGTAATGCACATGGGAAACAAAAACCCAGGGGAAGTGTACACAATGGGGGGTGAGATACTGACAACAGTAAAAATAGAAAGGGACCTGGGGGTAATTATATCAGATGACCTAAAGGTGGGCAAGCAATGTGAGAAGGCAGTAAGGAAGGCTGGAGGATACTGGGATGCATAGGAAGAGGCATCAATAGTAGAAAACAGGAAGTTGTTATCCCTCTGTACAGACAGTTGGTGAGACCCCATCTGGAGTACTGTGTGCAGTTCTGGAGACCCCATCTCCGCAAAGACATAGACAGAGTGGAGGCTGTCCAGAGGAGGGCAACCAAAATGGTGCAGGGTCTGCACTAGAAGACATACGAAGAAAGACTAAACGAGCTTAATATGTATACCCTTGAGGAAAGAAGGGAGAGAGGGGACATGATAGAAACTTTCAAGTACCTCAAGGGAATTAACAAAGTCCAAGAGGGTAGCATCTTCCAGAAAAAGAGATGTGCAAGAACAAGTGGGCATAATTTAAAGATGGGGGGGGATGACTCAGAGGTAATGTTAGAAAGTATTTTTTCACAGAGGGGATTGTGGATGCATGGAACAGCCTTCCTTAGGAGATTGTGGTGTCAGGAACTGTGAGAGAATTCAAGAATGCATGGAGCAGACATAAAGCAATTCTAGTGGTGAGTAGGAGGAAGTAAGCTGTTGGTTAACTAGGATCTGCAGCTTATCTGTTAGGTAGGGAAATGGGCAGACTAGGTGGGCCAAGCGGTCCTTATCTGCCGTCAAATTCTATGTTTCTATGTTTCATAGTGATGCCATCAGTAGACAGCATGTTTCTTCTATGTCTGGCTCATTTCTATGTGTCATATTTACTGGTTAGGGTCATGCAGAGCCACACAAATGTCACGCAAATCCCTGCAAAGCCACAAAGTCATGCAAAGCTGGTTTGTCCAGAGATAAGACAACATTTTCCTGGGTGGTAATTTGCACCACGCAAAGTGTTGTGCTAAGTTACACAAAACCACTTTGCACTGCTCTATTCATTGAATATAGCATTGCGCTGACATGCCCCCTCAGTTTGCCCCTTGCATACATTATTATTTTGCCCAGCGCTAATGCAGTTTGCGCACACTATTTGACCTTTTGAATATAGCAGACCCGCGCTAACCCGGTGCTAAACCTGAGCAAATGGTTTGCGCCCAGCGCACAGTTTTAAATATAGGGCCCCTTGAGTAAAGTACATTCTGCACCATGTTATCGTGCCTCCACATCAATACTGAGCATCATGCCAAGGTACCAGACAGTTCATGTGTAACTTGCACTGTACTTCTGGTGCACTTGGTACTTGCATAAAAAAAAAAATAGTTTAGAAAATATAGTCCCAGGCAACCTGTTAGAAAAAATGAAATGTGGTTCCTGGAGTTTTCACTTAAGTCTCTTCAGCAGTAAGATTGTCCTTTAAAAACAAAAATAACTTGATAATTCTAAATTTACAGTTTCCATAACATTGTGAACAATGACACCTGCTGGCAGAGGCTAGGACTGGATGTGTCTAAGTTTCCACACAGCCAGTGCTTCTATGCCAAAGCCTGCAGTAAGTCCTGTTACTAAGAGAAGTTTAATTTTCAGTACCATTAAGTTCAGGTACTGACAGTTCTTCTTGAAGAGGCTGAGGCAGGAATTCAAGAAACATCCATTATATGTGGTTCAGAGCTCAGTGCTTATGTTACATGCTGTAGCTGAATGATGTAGGCTGTGCTTGGGTACAGAGGCCATACCAGTAAGTAGGGCAATGTTCACAAGCTAGTAGTAGTGTGAATTGATCACTGCTTAGGTACTTCGACATAGTCATGAGCAAGTCAGTGATTATAGTACATGTGGACTGGATAGTCTATGCAAGGTGCTTAGATGCTTGAACTGATGAGTAACTTGTAATGATCTGATATTCTGGCTTTTCTCTGTATCCCACTGCAAGAAGGATGCTTAGTCCTGTAGTATAAGACCCCCCAAAAAATAATGAGATTCAAACGATTGTCTCCTCCAACTCCAGAGAGCGACCAGTAGCACTCAGGAGAGAGGAAAAAAAACCCTTAGGGGGAAACCTCTGAGGACCCATGGCTACTGACCTGCCTGTCCTTCTGGGCATACTAAAGGAGAATAATCCTAAGTAACTATTTTAAGTTATCGGCTAATCCAAAATCCAAAGTCGTAGATCCTAATCCAGTGAAGTGAAAGCCTGAATAAAGCACTGAATATGAAGTGTCGGTGAACATAGCAGCATCCTTCTAGTAACTCCTAGTCCAAGAATCCATGACCAGGGTAGAGATATAGTAGATTGTAATCCATGGTCGATAATAATTTGAAGCGTTGAAGTAGCATTGGTGAAGCGCTCCAGCAGTTGAGGATGTCTTTTCCAAGAAGAACCAGTATCCAAAGGCCAAGTGTCCATGTCCAGAGTAGGAGGACAGTTGGTTCATGTTCTGCTTGGCTAGCTTTGCAAATGAAGGCGCTGGTAATGAAGTACAGGAACTAGCGCATGCTGTGTGATCTGGAGAGGGTGGAGCAGTAGGGACCTCCAATCTAGAGTGGGGAAGCAGGTAAATGAATTAGGTATAAATCTTAGTGCGAATAGGTAGACGTAAATTAGATGTACCTCCAGATCCCAAGGGGCCAAGTAGGTTGTAGAATAGGTGAGTCAGTCTTGATGAACCTCTAGGCCCTGTAAGGGTGAATCAGGTAATATGAACAAATAGTGTAAATAAGTGGACCTATACATAGGTCAGTAGTAGTAGTAGTAATTAATCTGTATGATACAGACATGGTAGCAAAAGAGTAGTATTCCATAGATTATGTACGGTATATGGCGAAGTGCATGAGGAAATGGTAATAGCACAGGAATGGAAGAGCTTCATCTGGTGATCCAAATAGTTGCATAGTGATGTAGATATCCACATTTTGAAAGCCAGAACGGTACAGTAGCTAGAACTGACTTGGTGAGAATCATCTGACAAGTCCTGAATAGTCAAGCTTATGAGTCATAAATGGTGACAACTGAAGAGGCTGAGTCGAATGAAGTAGCATTGTCATAGGGTCCAAAAAGCCTTAGAGCATAAACCATGAGATTGAAAGTCTTCTGGATAAGTTCAACTGTGTCTCCTGGTAGGAGTGTAGTAGTAGTAATTCATATGACTGAAGCGGAAAGGCAGAAGCATTCAAAGAATAGATGACCTACGGCTAAACAATCCTGGACATGAGTCCATAGTAGTAAGGAGCTCATAAGGTTGACAGATACGGTGGCAGGCAGGCGTATAGTAGAAGATGTGAACCTCCAGGCACCGAAGCTGGGTGAGGCAGGTGTAGAGTAGAAGTAGTTGAACCCCCAGGCCCGATGGGCGAAGCAGGTCATAGAAGCAGGCGATTATGGTGTAGTAATATAAGATCAAGGGACCTCCGGGCCTGTAGGAGCGCAGGTCTTTCAAAGTGCAATGCGGTGAACCTCCGGCCCCTGATGATCAAGGATAGAATTTACGCAGTGAAGAGTCCTGGGTGGATGAGTTGGCAATGTGACCAGAGGTAATAAGCATCCTGAAACTGTAGTAGATACATGTCTTCTGTTTAAACTTATGATAAGGAAAGTAGTATATAGTAGAGCTCGGCTGGGAGGTCTAACGTAACAGTAGCAGTGACTCAGAAGGAGTTGAGTCAGTATAGCAAGATGGAGTCAAGGGAAGTGAGGTGAATATCTGAGATGTAATCCAGAATTGGTCCAGTAAGAGGAAGCAGAGTATCCTTAACAAGTGAAAGTACATGTGAGCAGCAAGGTGAGGGCTGCGGGAGCCAGGATCCGAGTAGTGGACCGATGGTGAAGTATAATAAGCGGTGCATCCAATCCTGAGAAGTCGGCTGAGTAAGTAATTTGGAGTGAAGGCATCTGACAGATGAAGAGCCCCAATGGCAGGGTAGCCAGGAGCAGGGAAGCGCACTAGGAAGGTCCTCATGTGACCAGCGGTATGACCGGACCCCTCGTAGGCCAGGCGGAATTAAAGAAAGTGAGTCATGCTAGACCCCACGTAGGCTAGTATGACCAATGTGCCACCATGGAGGGCCACCCAGCACAGTATGGATCCCAGAGGCCAAAGCCGAGGGTGTGGCAGTATTGGCAGCTAAGGGAATGAGAGTCACCACTACAGTAGCGTGGAATACAGCATGAATTGAGACAAAGAATACTAAGTGGAACAGGTGACGAAATCAGATCCATTTCAAAGCAGTTGCAGGCCAATGTGGATTCAGCAGGTAGTGCCTTAGGCAGGATGTAAAACATAGGTTAGGAGCGGTAGGGTCCTGCATAGCAGCATATGTGCAGAAGTAGTCATAAAAGGCATATGCTGAAGTAGCCGAGGCAAAGAAGATTCCAAAAGGCCGCAGCAGCACTGGTTCCAGGCAGGCGCAGTGGCAGCAATAGCTAAGGCAACCAGGAAGTGCAGCCTGACTAATCAGAACTGAGTACTTGTGCACAGCACGAATTTAGAAGGCTAGTAATTCGGAAAGCAAAACATGGAAGACATGCAATAACGCTATTCAATTAGGTTCCTCTTGGAGCTACAGAGTTCTTGATACAGCGAAACTGGGTCTGCTTTTTCCTTTTGTCCAGCCTGCCCACCAGTTCCCAATGCGGAGCAAGGTATATTTAGAAACTGGTATGTAGTAATGACCGGAAATAAGTTATGTGGTTGGCCGCTAAAGAGGTTGTCCAGTAGTAGTGGAGCAGCAGCAAGAAAGGGAAAGCCCCAAGGCAGTGGCGGCAGAGAGCCGCAAGGAAGATCCCAGCTGGAAGCACAACTGAGCTTGGGCTGGAGCACTAGGATACTGATAGGTGCCCTAATAACATCAGCCTAGAGGAAAAATAAAGTAAATTAATAAATAAAGATTGCATACAGACAATGCTACAAAGCGGCAGTCAGATTAGCTCTCCTGAGGGCAGTGAACTCCAGCCACTTGTAAGAGTAGACAGGAGTAGCATAGCTGGGTGTGCTGTAATTGTATGCAGTATGAACTAGAAGACACATAAACAAGGAGAGAATCCTGAAGCATAGGGAATATGGAGAGTTTGTGGCCAAACGTTTATTCACAGTCCTTTCAGTTTCCCACCGTTATGAGGACATCCTGGCCCTGACCAGTACTGCAGAACTGACTGCAGATACAAATAAGTACATATGAGTGGAAATATTCAGGGGCAGCAAACAGCAGCGAGGTACAAGCAGCTGCTTCTTGGTGTCAGCGTCTAGAAAAAGCTAGCTGGAGTAGTTGAATGCCTGAGAAAACGGAGGACACCGGCTGCAGAGGAAACAAACAGCTGGTAAGGTGAGAGCTGCGGCAGATGAACTGAACTGCGGCAGGCAGAAAGCCCCCCCCCCCAAAAAAAAAAACAAACAGCAGAGAGAGGACAGAGAAGGGCAGGAGGAGGCATAACAGGAAGGGAAGGGGAGTGAGCAATGCAACAGCAAGGCAAGACAAGCAGGCAGACAAGGAGGACAAAGGGGAGGAGAGGGGGGGACCAGCCACACCGACAAGAAGCGAGTGCGACTCGCGCGAAGCAGAGCTGTGGTTGCCTGTAGATTTATGTAGAGTGTGAGGGGGGAGCTCTTCCACCATATAACAACAGGCATGCGCCTTTCAATTATACACTACATAGCAGTCCTAAAACATTGCATCCAGCACCTTTAGCTATGAACGGCAAAGTACAGAGTACCGTTAAATTCCCTAAAAGCCATGGGGCCCGATTCTCAAAGCTTCGAATGTGACACAAGGTGCCTGCATCACACAGCAGTAGCATAAGGGACAACTTGCATAGTTCAGGATTCTCAAAGGCCCCCAGCACCAAAGCAGGACTCAGTGTGCCAGACCGGCTGTGTGCCAGGTCTGTGCCACACTGCTGGGTGCACTGTGGTGATAGGGGGCTTGCAGCAGCCACAGGCCACCATATCCCCTAATTTGGGATTCTGTAAACCCTCCTGGAGGAAACATTTCCAAGTACCATTAGACCAGGCAGGGCTTGCCTAACGATATGTGTGCCACCCACAGAGCCCTCCCTGGGCAGGGGTGGAACTTGTGCCGCCACCCACCTGCAGTACCTCATGCCCCCCTAGGTTTATGAACATTTGTCATACAATTGACATTTGTATTGGTTTGTGTGAATACTGCAGTGTAATGTTCTTCAACAGAGTGATAGCTTTTTTACTTGTCTGTTTTTTGCTAATATCTCCATGGTTTAATTAACATACGTTGCTTTCCATGGTCAAAAACCTGTATGTGGCACATCAGCGTTTTTGTGTTTGTAAGTGTGAATTATACTTTATCATTGTTTCATGTGTATGCTATTTTATGTTGTGCTGCATTGTTGTTTGGTATATGTATTGCAGGGGTGTATCATCTATATTTTCCTCAGTAATCACTGTATGCTGATTCAACAATTGTTTGCGCTTCATTATTAGACTGTGCTGGTCGCTGTCCATGGGTGCAGCTGCCGCCCAACCATCTAGCAGCTGGTGGGAGACCTCTCCTGCACGCTGTCTGTTTTCCACACAGGCACAATTGCTGCAAACTGTGGAACATTGACACTGAGACCCTACCAGACTGAAAATCAGGTACAGGGTCTCTGGCATATCAGAAATCAGCCAAGCTGCCCAGCGGGCAGCTTGCATCACCCTTTGGGGATCGGGCCCATAGTCTCAATTCCAATGAATTATTTATATTGACATTGGTTGTCTAGGGTGTGGATTGTGCCAGCTCTATGTTACCAAACAGCCATTTCCCAAACACACCAAAGTAGTTGAAATAAAGTCCGGGCTCTTAATACCATGCTGCCAGTCTGGACCCCATGTAAAACACACAATTCAATCATATCTGTTTTATCTCATTAACAAATATTTAAGCAATTTATCCCTCCAGGGTATGTGTATACTGAAGGATTTACCACACCAGTTGTGGTAAATACTCCAGTATACCCACACCCTGGAGGGATACATTTTTATTATACAATGTCCCCATTTCATTTTTGGAAAAAAAGAAAAACTTTTTTTTTTCTTTCCATTTTAAATCTTTTTTTTTAATATTTTTATTGTTGCTTTGGGAGGGAAGAAATAGTCCTCTGATATGGGCAATCGTGAGAGAGAGAGAGCATGGGAAGACACTCTGGGAGTCGGGTAGTAAGTGGTACTGGAGCCGGAGCAGAAAAAAAATGGAAAGTGTAGAGGTATGTGGTGAGCAGTATCAGATGAGACATGGAGCGAGGCTTCAGCTTGGAGCGTTTTAGTACAGAGCTGTGGTTCGTGAGCTGTAGGGAACGTGGTGTCGGGTAATTAGAAGGGACTCTGGCTACAGGGAGAAACGTGTCTGGGGAGGCGACAAGGATGACTGTCCCATCCAGGAACTGCTGATTTAGGCTCGGTACAAGGTGCTGGTTTTTTTTCTTTTTTTCACTTGACGAGTATTTTTTCTGTCAATTGTTTCGGGAGAGCAGTGTAGTTTATGTACTTAAGTTGTGGACAGGACTTGTGGAACAGTTTAGTGCGGAATAAAGATGGTGGGTACATGTTTTGATTTTGGGGGGTTGTACTGATCTTGGTAAAGAGGTTGGCTGGCACCTTTTCCAGTGGGTACACTAGAGGATTTATAACGCTGAAAAGGTGCCTGCCAGCTAATCAAAATACAAGCTTTGGCTCATTCGATTTACCACATTGTATAATAATAAATAATACATTATAACTTCTGCAATTCCCATGTGGAGCCATGTTCTTTAGACAACTGAAATTTTATCCTTGATGGCTAATGGCATTAGTTAAAATGTAGAGTTTTCTCACTGCACTAGTGCACGTGGCACTGAGGAGAATTGGTAGAGAACTTGCCTCTTTGTGACTTTTCAGACAACATTTCTTTTGATTTCAGAAAACCAAGCAAACATGTGTCTTCTGGGACATGGACTCAGATGGTAAGTATTACATTTCTTACTGTAGCTAAGGATGTTGAAGAGTCAACTCATCACTTGAAATTAATCTTACTTTTTAAAAACAGTCGGCTGTTACATTTTGGACCTGAATTACTTTTTTGTTTCCCTTTCACTAATTAGATGATTTTTCTACCTGACAGTAATTGGTGTGATATGTGGAACACCACTCTTCTTGCAGACTGATATAGCTGGTTTTATTCCTCCACATGCATCATCAGCCCTATAACCTCACTGTCTGTGACAGCACAGCTGACCAACTAGCGCCTATCCCCTGCATTGAGATGGGCCACCTGCACTGTCACAGTAAGTAAGGTCGCAATGATGATGAGGTAGTAAGAGAAATAGAACAAAATATGTCAGCCTCCAGGTAAATGCTACTCTATACATCACGCTGAATATTATTAGGTAGAAAAACCTTTTTAAACAGTAAATGGAATAAGAAATAAAAAAGTAACTGACTACTTTTAAAAATGAGTAACATTTTCAGCCTATTGTTGGCACCACTAGCTCTTTAAAGGCTCACAAGAGCCATTTAATAATATAAAGCAGTAGCCAGTGGCCAGTACCCTGAAAGGATTGAATGATTTGCTTTCCTCTGATTAAGGGGGTGCCCTGTATACATATTGAAACCATTATGTAAGTTCATAGGACCTCCAAGGGTTTTCTCTTATAGTATATCAGACTCTGTGCATGAGGTTTGGGTGAGAAGACTGCAAAATGAAACTTGGCAGTTCTCTCTGTCAAAGTCTCACAAAAGGAGTCTTAAGAGACATCACTCAGAGGCCCTGTTATCCTATTATTTATCCCTCAAGTTTACGTGCGTGATTAATAATAAGTTTAGAGTATTTTTTTAAATTTTATTTTGCCATCCGTCTCCCCTGGTGCCGAAGTGGGGCACTCCCTCCTGCAGCTTATGCATGAGAGTGGAATGTACACATAATAAGAGGCAGAGTGGCTCTACGCATTGATTGGCTGAAATCAACATGATTTATTATTAAAGAAATAAGGGTTTTATAATTGTCAAAAAATAAAGAGGTTGACTAGCACCTCTGTTTCAAAAGCAGTAACTGGGCAGAAATAGTGCACCAGTAAAGCAGTGTACCAGTTCTTTTGCATGAGAGTTTTGAGCAAGTTTCTCTGGGCAGCCTGCATATAGAAACACATCAGTGCCTTTGAACAGGAAGAAAAACATAAAAAGCAGTCTCTTTGTCTGAGTTTGGCAGGGCAGAGTATGCCTGAGTTCTCACCTCTTGCACTGGGCAGAACCCCCAGGATATGAGGAGCCTTCTCAAGCTGGTAGACTAATCCCACTGGCAACATTTCTATTTTTAATGAGGTCCAACCTCAGTCAGCTCATGGCAATCCAGTTTTGGATTTTACGTGAGATATGGTGGCTTGGCCCACTATGACATCCAGACATTGGTCAGACACAAAAGAAAGATGCAATAGAGTTGGGTGTCATCTTTATAACAGTGGACAGCTACACAATATCTTGTAATAATCTTCTCCAAAGGCAGGAAATACTTATATGTGTTTCATAACATTTGTTACATGATAGATGTCCCCAGACACTCCACCATGGAAAGTAGCAGCAGTAGATGAGTAACCAGCATATGTAAGAATCAAGATAGCATGAATCAAGATGACACACATCCCAAAACCTTGTCAGGTGCTCTAGCCAATCATTACCTGATGGTTCAACATATATATGCTACACAGAAACATAGAAACTGTCAGCAGATAAAGACCTCCAGCCTATCCAATCTGCTCTATTTTCTCTACCTACAGTCATGGCAGACCTACTCGGTCTCCAGGTCCCCCCCCACCTTACTTCTAATATCCTGGGAGGCAGTATAGTGTAGTGGTTTAAGGCTCTGAGCTGCAAATCTGGTAACATCCAGCAGACCAGACCTGGGTTTGAATTCCACAGCTTCCACTTGCATACTGTGTGACCCCGAGCAAGTCACTTAACTTCCCTGTGCTCCCAGGTCACACCTGTAAAAAAAACTTTCAGCTTAGTGTGCTACTCCTGGTTAAAAACAACTAAAATAATTCCTACGTAAATACTAAATAGAAATATTTGTTCAATATGTCTGCTTTTTGGTGGTCCTCTTCCACACAAAACCCTCCTTCCCCTTTTAGCCTTACTATCCCTCCCTTGCTCTTTCTCTTTTGTTTAAGTACCTAAACAATTTTTTTAGCCCCTTTTGCTAAAGAAGGATTCAGGAGAACCCTTTATCAATTTAAAGGAGAACTGTGCTGAACGTGTCGGTCATTTTCCGCTGTACAAACTGATACAGTATGTAAATACTTGCTCCAGATCTGCTACTGTTCCATCTCTACAGGCGTTTTTGTTATCCTAGTTAATGTTTCTGTTTTACACACAGTAAGTACCATTTTAGGACTGCATGATGTAGTTTATGTCCTTGCTCAGCTCTTCCACTGTTGACATAATGCATCTATGTTGTACTGTAGAACTCTATAATTGTGAGGGAAATAAACCATACCATACAGTTCTAAAATGTTACTTAACTCAGAGGGTACTGATGGGCCCATATAGTTTGAACAGTAATATAAATGAAGTGCTTAAAAACAGTTTCTACTGGGAGAAAATGACTTTCAGGTTTAGTACAGTTCTCCTTCAATGACGTGATCATTCAGCAATTGGGGTTGTTTTTTCTGTACTGTATCATGGTCTGAAACCAAACAGAAATGGACCATTGATGTAATGATGTTCCAAAGCTCCAGATGCATCTGTAAATACACTGTCACCACCTTAGTGAAAGATGAAGGATGGTGTTTAGCCAGTAGTAATTCAGGTTAGAAACATAACAGTTGATGGCAGATAAGGACCGCAAGGCCCATCCAGTCTGCCCATTTATTTTTCTACCATATGAATGTGCCATGGGCCTTGCTTTGTCAATGACCTATCTATTCATCCTCATCTGTATTGCTCCCTTATGCCTATCCCATTCCTGTTTGAAGTCCTGCACTGTATTCGTATCATAGGAATCTAAACTTTCTTTCTTGGGTTGAGCTGAAACGTTGTTGTACTTTTTCTGGATGGTGGGAAAAACTCCCTCCTGCTAGGAGGCATTCATGTTCCTGAAGCACTGGAGTCAGAATATCCCAGTATTCTGATGGAAGTTTTACTGGCCCATGGTTCAGTTTACAAATAGTAGGGTGCAGCTCTAGGAGCACCTGAGCACATCCTGACATGATGAAATCAATCTAAATTAAATGCCGGCATAGTATATAGCTTCTCCAGAGCCCATAGAACACAGACTATGAGAAATGGAGACAAATAGCACATAGCTCCACAGTCATGTCTCAGAAGAACCAGACAAATGCCTTGCACCTGTTACTGGATGTGGTCCTTTCTGCACGCAAGCAGCAAGGATGGGGAATGCAATTTATTATGGGCCTGTGCATCCCATAGAGATGCGTTGTTTTCTCTATGATCATGGCTCCTGGAAAACCCTGTAATGAATTTGCAGGGTATGCTTGTCCAGGGGAGCAGAGCTGTAATCTACTGCCAAGTGCCATAGTCAACATACGTCACTGTTATACAACATGATTTTCTGTAACTGTCACAGGGTAGGTACAGAGTGGCACCATGGTATCTACAGTGAGAGAGGTATCACATGAACAAGATGACTGAAATTGGGTTCCTACAAAAAGAGCAACTCAGTTAAGGCACCTGTGTTCACAGCTACCTAGCAAGGGGTGAGACCGGATACTGGGGTGGGCGAATGGACTGACAGGCAAATACACATGCGATACTTATATATGCACATGCGTGGGGAGAGGCAGAGGAGGATGGCATGTAGAAGGGGGTGTGGCGGGCAGCTGCTAAGCTGGTCCACTAGTGTGGTGGAGTAGGTGGTCGCTGGGAGGTGCAGGGTGCAGGTTCGGGTCCAACAGGGCTCTATTTTTTTTTTTTCTGCAGGTGGCTTTCCATTTTTAAGTTTTGGCCACCCCTGACATGCCACCCCCTGGAGTTGAGAATCTATAAAAGTAGGGGGTGGTGTTGAAGGCTGTGGGAGGTGTGGATAGCACAGCCCCCTCATTAAAACTAAACCCCTAGGTCTCAGGGCACCCTTTTGTCCTCATCAAGTGTGCATCACGAAATTCATTTTCAGTGATGTACACTTGCCTAACGGCGACCTCTATTTTTCGATCACCCTTATGACATGGAACCAAGAGAGACTGCCACATCATGCAGTACCGTATATCTCCACTGACAACATACTAGAGATAGTCATTTATTTATTTATTTATTTGTTAACTGGGTAAGGCCCACTAGGCACAAGAGCCTGTTTTCAGGGGCGACCTGGGAGCACTGGGGAGGTTAAGTGACTTGATCATAGTCGCATAGTATTGCAAGTGGAGGCTGTGGGAATCAAACCCAGGTCTGCTGGACATACCAATCTTATTCATAGCTCATTACTCTAAACTATAGACTTTGCTGCCATTTATTTTGTCGATGTTGCTGAGATATGCATAAACATCATAACCAGAGCTACCTCATTTTTTTGATAGTGCTATAATACCAGACTTCCCATGACTAATTGGATTTGAAAACAATTAGATGACATCTTGTGTTTCTTCTTTGTGTTCATGGTGATGCTGTAGTAATCAACAGTGCTCATAGCGCTTCAGTATGTGAACAGGAATCCCTGGATCACCGTGTTTGGGATGGTACTATATGTAGTAGACAATTAGTTACAAGGAGCACGATTTTCAAAGGGCTCAGAATGCCGCAAACATCGGGTGCGTGTCACAAGTTAGACCAGCTTTTTCTGGTCTAGCGTGTGGCAATCTCGTGTACCCGTTTTAAGGTGGTTGCACCAAATATTTGGTGCAAGCTGCTGTAAAGCAAGAAAAGTATCATAAATGTGCCTGATCTTGAATTGGGTGCATTTCTGCAGCAAACGTTTTGGCACAGCTGCTCTGACTGCTGGGTTTGACGAAGGGCTTCATGCATGTTCTGCATCAGCCATCGAGAATCCAGCCCAAAGTTGTTATTGTTGGTCTCCCAGTATATTTAGAATGGTTCTGCAGCACTGGGTATTACTTAGTTACTAGTTTTGAATTATTGGTTTCCCTGTGTGTTTTAACTGGTGTTGTAGTAGCAGACAGTAGACTGTACTGTAGGTTTGAATTCCAGGTTCCCCAATTTCTAGGTTTAATTCCTGCTTCCCTACTGTGTTTCCAGTGACTATATTTGAGCCCTTGGTTTGCAGTGTTTATAATAATGTTGTGGCACTGCACAGTGCTCAGTAGGGAGCTCTCTACCCCTGGTTTCCCAGTGTGTTTGAAATAATGGCTCAACACTTGCTAGTCGTCAATGGAGGATGATTTGTAGAAGGGTTTGTGCTGTATCAGGTCTGGAAAGGACAGATGGAACAAGTTGGACTGTGCCAAATGTTCAGATTCCAGTGGATTGGAATTCCACAAAATTTCAGAAAATGCCACAGAATTCCATTGGCCGTGGAATCTCAAATTTCACAAATGAACTGTGTTTTCATGGATCAAAATACCACATATTACATAAACTTTTTGTTAGTTTTCCACAACCTGTGGAAAATGATTCGACAGTTTTCATGAACCATGGAAAATTGTTCTTTCATTTATTTATTTATTGAAATGTTTCACCGGGAAGGCACAGTGAGCAACAAGTCATTCAGCTCCTGGTGTGACCTGGGGGGGAAGGGGTACAATAGGAGTGAAACATTAAACATTTAAGTTACAAGATCAACATTAACATACAGTTCTAAGGCAGGTGTTACAAGCAGTGGTACAACAGTGTTGTGCATAATAGGTAGAAAGAGTGGACAATAATTGGTGACAGGTTAATGAGTAAACAAGTGCTTATGTGAAAGAAAAGAAAAGGGGGCGGTGAGAGGGGGAAGAAGAGGGAGAAGTGAGGTGAGGGAAGAGTCATGTACAAATTACATTCGAGTTACAAGATCAACATTAACATACAATTGTAAGGCAGGTGTTACAAACAGTGTTAAAACAGAGTTGTGCAAAATATGTAGAAAAAATGAACAATAATAAGTGCCAGGCTAATAAGTAAACAAGTGCTTATGCGTAAAAAAATTGGAGAAAGGAGAGGGAGGGGTGAGGTGGAGGGATGTAGGGGGAAGGGAGTAGATGAGGGATACAAGCCTTTGGGGGGGGTAGGAGAGGGACCCATGGAGAGAATTTGGCATCCCTTATATTCTGTTAGAGATCAAGGAAGGCTAGTAAGGGGGAGCAATTTGGGAAAAGGGGAGGAGAGCTAGAAAATTTTGGGGTGGGGTGCATAAGGTAAAATGAAGGCAATGGTAGAGGGATAGGGATTATCGAGCGCTTAGAAGATGGAATTAGGGAGGGACAAGGCAGGAGCAGCTAGGTGCAATGTAATTTTTGAGGGCAGAGCTGATGGAGTAGGTGGAGGATGAGTGCTGGGTTTGAGGGGGGAGGGAATTCCATAGTTCTGGAAGGCAGTGACAGTAAGCAGATTGGCCGATTAGGGTGGGTCTGCGGGGGACTACCAGGGTGCGGGAATCAATTTATCTAAGGAAATAGCAGGATGGGGGATTGTTATAAAGGAGGAGGTTAGGTAGGAAGGGAGCACACCCAACCAGTACTTGGAGGTGAATTTAGCACAGTGGGAGAGTCACCTATTTGTAAGAGAGGGGAAGGATGGGGCACGATAAAGATTGCAGTGATGTGTGCGAAGGGGGGCATCCAGGGCAAAGCGGCAGAAGGAATTGAAAAGGTTGTCCAGTCTAGCCAGGGAGGACTTAGGGGCAGTACCATAGACTATGTCACAACAGTCGAAAATGGGCAGTATCATCTTCTGAACAAGTTCACACCTAGCCGTAGGAGGGATACAACTATGGTTCCTGAACAGGGCGCCAAGCTTGGTGCGCAGGTTTTTCTGGATGGCATCAATATGTCCAGAGAAGTTTAGGTGTTGGTCCAACCAAACATCTAAGTACCTGAAGGAGGATGTGTCCTCAAGTAAAGTCCCATCAAGGGTGTGGAAAGTGGGTAGGGAGGGAAGCCTAGAGAGTCTCTGTCTTGTGCCAAAAGTCATGGAGATAGTCTTCCTGGCATTGAGGAAAAGTTGATGGTTAGCAAACCAGAGCTGAACCTTGTCGAAGTCTTGCTATAAGCTGGTTGTAACCTCAGCAGGACAGGAGCAAGCTGCATATAGAACTGTATCATCAGCATACATGTGTATAGCAGAGGATGGGGAGCAAACAGAGGGACGGTCGTTTAAAAAGATGGAGAATAGGAGGGGCCCTAATACAGAGCCCTGAGGGATGCCAGTGTTAATTGGGAGGGGAGGTGAAGTGGCATCCAAGATCTTAACTGATTTGGTTCTGCCAATTAGGTAGGCCTTGAACCGGTTTGTGGTGGAGGAAGATAGGTCAGCTGCTGGGAGTAATTCGAGCAGAAGGGAGTGAGAGATGGTGTCGAAGACCTTGGCCAGGTTGACAAAAATAGCAGAGGTTATTTGGCCATTGTCCATTCCAGTTAGGATGGAGTCTGTGAGCCATAGGAGAGAGAGGTGGTGGTTGAGTGTTTTTTCCTGAAACCAGACTGGAAAGGGGTGAAAAAGGAGGTGTCAGATAGAAAAGAGGTGAGCTAAGAGAGGACAATGTGTTCTTGAAGCTTGGCAAGGGCAGAGAGGAGAGAAATGGGGCGATAGTTGCCAGTGGATGAGGGTTCACCCCCTTTGGGTAGAGGGAGGACCACTGCATGTTTCCATGAAGAGGGGACCGAGGCAGTAGAGAATGAGAGATTTAGGATTAATGAGAGGGGGTAGGCAATGGCCAGAGTGGGGAGAGAGAGCGAGAGAGGAGTTTTGGGTCGAGGCCATCAGGAGAGGCACCTTTGGAGGGGTTGATGGTGAGGAGAGCACTTAAGGCATTGTTTGGGGTTACAGTTGTGAAAGAGACAGGGAGGTAGGAGGGTGGTGGAGGGGGCACATCAGTAGAGGGTGGGAAGGGTGATGGGTAGAAGGGGAGGGATTTCAGTAGGTCAGTGGCGCAGGAGGTATAGTAGGAGTTAAATTCCGCTGCTATGGCTGGTGGGTCAGACTCTAGTGAGCTATTTACTTTAAATACCGGGTGGGTGAGATGATGGGGTAAATATGGCATTAACCACCTTCCAGAACTTTGAAGGGGAATTTATGTTGGTGATGAAGGCAGATTTGAAATATTCAGACTTGGCTAACCTTGTAGGCCTGGTGCAGACATTTTGGAGCATGTGGTAGTTCACAAGATCACTAGGATGCTGGGTAGCTTTATGATGCTTCCAGGCCTGATCTCTAGCCCTGAGATAGGCCAGAAGTTCAGGGGTTATCCAAGGTAAGTGGCTACCTCTGGCTCTGGTTTGTTTTAGTGGGGCAAAAGCGTTCCAGTTTACAAGAAAGATTTCTTTGAAGTAGGCAAGGGCCTTATCAGCCGAGGTGAGGGAGGTTAAGGGGGACCAGTCAGAAGTGGCAAGGTTACTCAGGAGAGGTTCAAGGTCAAGACACTTGAAAGAGCGTAGTAGTATGGTTTTGTGTAGTGATTTAGTTCTGTGTACTTTCCTAACTATGAAGATTGGGTATGGTCGAGAGCATGGGGGAGGATGCCAGAGATGATGACACAGTGTGGGTGGGAGGTTGGGAGGTCTAGTGCGACTGGGGGATGGACATTTGGGTGGCAGCAAATGGCAGCTTTGAAGATTGGAAGAGTGAAGGTGAGGGCCACATGGATAGCCAGGGCATCATGGGTCCCAGGATTGGAGGATGAGTAGATGATAGAATATTGGAAGGATGCCAAGACATAAATGGTCGCATCACCACCCCTGCCAGCACGGTCTTGCCTTAGCAGTGAGTAGTCAGGAATGGAGACCGAGTGGTCAGGGATAGTGTTCTTTAGCCAAGTTTCTGAGACGATTAGAATGTCTGGTTTTAGAGTGCACACCATGGTCTGAATCTGGTCTATTTTTTGCAACAAGTTGCGGGTGTTTAGATTTAGGATTGTAAATCCCTTTGGGATGGCTGAGGGAAGAGAGCAGGGGGAGGTAGTAGAGGAGGAAGCGCAATAGGGCTGGGTTAGGGTGGATATACCCCGCGGAGAGCAAGAGGAGAGTGCATATGAGAAAGTGGAGCTTAGGGTAGTTAGGAGAGTTTGAAGGAACTGGCAAGGAGGTTGGTAGTTTTGAGGAGAAGGGAGTGAATGAGTGAGGAAGAAGGTGGAGAACCGCAGTGAAAGTGGACACCATTATTAAAGCTGCATGAAGAATAGTGGTAGAGTGAAACCATGTTTCAAATGAGGGGGAAGGAGTGATAGCATAGATGTGGGTAGGAGATTGGAGATAGTAACTGATGGGGTTGGGAGAGCTATTAGGAATAGATGAGTAGTGAGCAAGTGGAGGTGGTAAGGAGAGGTATATGAGCAGAACAAGGGGGAAAGAGGAGAGCATGGGATGCATTGTTCATAAAGGCAGAGAAAATTGGTGAACAATTGATATATGAACAGGAGGATTATGTAAGCAGGGAGCATAGAGTGGGGCCGGTCAGATGGAGAGGGTAGCTGTAGTTTAGGAAGGTATCTATATGAACAGGCAGAGATCCCTTTAGATAAAAATTGTGTCCCTCTAGTGGCAGTACAGTATAACTTGCTAATGGGAAAATAAATTTGCAAGTGCCCAACTCAAATCTCAGATGCTTGTAGGAAGATCATACCTTGCTATGCTGGCAACAGTGATAGTTGAACAGGGTGAGGCTGGCAGCAGCAAGCCGGTGAAATTGCTGCAGCACTGGAAGGACAGCACCCATGGGGGGTGGGGCTGTTTGCCAGTAGAGAAGACAGAGGCACAGCAGGGTGACAGAGGAGGCAGTTAAAACACAGTTTGGTCAGAGGGCAGGAATTAACACCAAAGGAAGAGTAGAATCATAAGAAGAAAGGGGGAGGGGTTGGGTAATGGCAGGTCTGAGGGGGAGTTTAGTGAGAGAACAGAGGAGAGCTAAGTTAAAAAAGTAAATGATTAATTTCTGAGATTTAACAAAGAGGAACAATGCACAGACAAAGCAGGGTATATTGCTGGACAGTGTCAGGTTCCGGGGGGAGTTATTAGAGAAAGTGAAAGAATACAAAGAGAAGGATTTAAATTGTTAATTATTAACTTAGAACATTAATAAATTAGTAAGGCACAGTAATCAACTAAGCACAACAGTAAAATTAACTAAGTACAATTCAATCACCCAATCAGCTTAGAACACATTTGTACATTAATAATGATGGCAACACAGTAAAAATCAGTCCAGAAAAGCATGCTCAGAGAAACTGGCCAAAGCAGAAGCTTAGAGCTGGAAGGCGCAGTCTGGCAGCAGCATCAGGAGCTAATCTGGGATAAAGCATAGACTCAGAATGGCCAATCCTGGAGAAATCTTGCAAGTGCCCAACGCAAATCTCAGACGCTTGTAGGAAGACCCTACCTTGCTATGCTGGCAGCAGTGATAGTTGAACAGGGTGAGGTTCTGGGGGGTTGCATACTAATGGTTTTTGGAATTCAAGGGAATTCATAAACAAACTCCAAAAAATGTTTCAGAAATGGAATTGCCATGCCACATGACTTCCACTGGCCTATTTTGACATTCTGTACACCACTAGGAATAAGAACAGACAGTGCTAAAGAAGAGCATGGAGCACATTCACCTTGGAGGTACTGTATGACCTTTCCATTAATTGTTGGTTAAAAACTGCAGTCAATGTGTTCTCGCCTCTTTTTTAACTTTTGTATGGTAAGTACATCCTCCGATGATCATCGCCACCTTGTGACTTTATTTGTGGCCTGCACTTCCCTTTCTCTTGTAAGAGTTGGGTTTCTACCTGGAACTTTTGGTCGAGACCCATTTTCCTATTTTCAGTAGCATTTGACACACCCCATTCCACCCCAGCACAGTGGTTGCAACAGTAGTGTCAGCTCCCCATCGGTGAGACAGGTGGGTGGGTGGCTGCCTTCATATCTAACACCAGTATGTGCATCCCAATGAACATAAGTATTTTTCCTTGGTTGGTCAATGGAAGAGGCCGCACACATGCTAATCAGTCATTATCCTCACTGTCAGGAGACTGAACATGTTACATGTGCCATGAGGTAAAAACTTCTCCAGGCCAGGGTAAAAGACCTCTGGCTACAGCTAATGGTGTCTCCTCCCTTAGGACAGAACTCCCTATGCTTGTGGGTCACTCACTGTTGAACAATAAATGTACAAGTGTGTTTCTTGTATTCTAGGCAATGGAAGATGGAATGACTATGGATGTAATACTTTAGAAGAAGTCAACAAAACTACTTGCCAGTGTGACCACCTGACCTACTTTGCTGTGTTGATGGTCTGTTGAATGCATCACTTTTAATGATAAATACTAACATGATGTTCCATTTCCTAAATGTTTTTGAAAATTGCCAAAAATGCTTATTAAGAATGCATTGCCTAAAGGATATCTAGACCTGATTTCCTGACATTAATTAAAATGGATCCCATCGGGTACAGAATACAGCCTGCCTTTTCAAATAATGTGCCTCCTTGCCTTTTAATTGGAGTTTTAATGCTATTTTTCCACAACTGAAGGAAAGGGAACAGATGCTCTTCAGTTTAAAATCTCATAGCACAATCTAAACCTAAGACAGCAAGGACATCATACATGATGATGTTGACGAACAAAGAATGCTCCCAAAAATATAAAGAAACCATGTCTGGGCCGGCCCGGTGGCCCTGAGGGTTGAGGTGCTGGACGCAACACCTCGCACTATACTGATTGACCGGGTTTGGGAGCGGATTCATGGTCGTCCCGGTGGTGGGAGGAGGAGGAGGATCGAGGCGCCAACGGATGCTCTCCTCCACCTGGGGTGGGTTCCTGGGGTGCTCTGAGCACCCGACGCACTGGCGCCGGTGGAAGCACGGGCACCGGGGCATCAGGCAGCTCTTCGGAGTCGGGGTGGGGAGGACGTTGTGGGCATTTGACAACAGCATGCGTCAGCACGCTGTCTGTCTGGACATCAGTCCTCTGTGCTGACGCCCTCAGGGGAAGGAGGGACCAAGGGAAGAAAAGCGTAAAAACACTCTCTTGGGCCAGGATGATGACCGATCCCAGCCCCGATCACCTACCCACGGGCAGACCCCGCTGTGCAGGCTCTCCAGAGGAAAGAGGAGCAAGGTAGGGAGACAATGGAGTAAGCCTGGCACTCTAGGGGCAGACGCCGTGGAAGGGATTACGGGGATTGATCGGTCCGAAGGAGTGGACCGAGTGGGCAGTAAGGAGGGGATAAAAAGAAAGTGCAAAAAAAAAAGAAACCATGTCAGTGTCTTTTTGATGCAGTATTTGGCTCCTATTATGGACTTTGACATGCTAATCAGTATATAATGTAAGTATTGCAAAGCCAGTAATGAATAAAGTACCAATTAGTATGCCAATGCTTGGGGATTCAGGAAAGCAGTGATATATATACCTTGGACCTGTGTGGCTGAAATATAAAATCTGTCTCTACTTCTAATCACTCTAACTGTAAATTGAAAATGTGAAAAAAAAAAACCTCTCTATCTCTCTCATGCCTAGATATTGTCAACTGTAGCGGTAGGCAGGAATTGCCGGAAGTGCGGTGGGCTGAGCAACCTGTGACCAAGCAGGTGGGCTGCAGCAGCTATTAGCAGCAAGTTTGCACTTTAAAACTGCTACTGAGGCTCTGTTAAGCATTTGTTAGCAGTATACAGGGCTACTTCAGCCCTTTTCAAACTTTTGAAAAGCTTTGCCTAGGAACCTTGGAAACCAGAAGTGATGGCATCACACTTCCCATCCAGCTCACATACTGTAAGTACAGACCCCTGTGCATACATCTTCCTTTGTGTGGGGTTGTGAGAAAGCAGGGATATAGTCCCTGGCACCGGTATGGCTGAAATATAAAATCTGTCTCCACCTCAAATCTTTCTAACTCAAAATAAAAAATACAAAAAGAAAAAGCATGTCTCTACCTCTTTAACTCTCCGTGGTCTGGACAGTGGCAACTATAGTGTCAGCCAGGGACAGAAAGGATGCCAGTGAATCTATCAGTTCATATCACACTCAGCCAAGGTAAGGATTTGTGAGCAATATGTGGAGTAAGAGGAAACAGCTGAAAAAACAGAACAAAAAAAAAAAAAGACCACTACAGGACACTGACCCATCAAGAGCAGTTCAGAAAATAGACCAAGAAGTCATAGTTAAGATAACTACTGCATAACAGTGAAAACCCAGACTGTACTGTCTAGTGAACCTCCCCAGGAGTAGCACGTATACTGCGAACAGCATAAGTGAAAGGATCGAGCCTTGAGGAACTCCACAGGTCAGGGGCATCTGGGAGGAGGAGAAATTCCCCATCACTACCCTCTGCCTCCTGCCTGACAGAAAGCACTCAAACCAGTTGATGATGGTCACAGTGAGCCCACAATACTCTCTAAGGTGATCTAACAACACGATGTGGTCCACGGAATCAAATGCTGATGACAGGTTAAGGAGAATTAGAACTTACTGCTCTCCACGATCACTGGCCCTGAGGAGGTCGTTATGTACCCAGACTAATGCCATCTCTGTGCTGTGCCTTGTCCTTAACCCGGACTGGAATGGCTCATAGATGTCAAAGGTCTCCAGGTGCTCTTCAAGCTGTAGAGCCACTATCTTCTCAACAACCTTCCCTAGAAATGGGAGGTTGGAGATAGGTCTAAAATTCACCAGGATGTTAGGGTTGAGAGATGATTTCTTCAGAAGGGGTTTCACCAATGCCTCCTTCAAGGCATCAGGGAAAACCCCCTCTGAAAGGGAACACCTGACTATCCCAGTGAACATAGGAGTAAGCCTCGACACAAACCACTAGGAGGTGCATCGGATCAGGGTCCAGTTTGCAACAAGTGGGCTACAGCTTTGAAATCACCTTGAAGACCTCGGCCACCTCCACTGGCCAAAGCTCTGCCCAGACAATAGGAGCGCCCCTGCTCCACCCAGAGCCCACCCTGCGGGACTGATCTAGACCCACTGGCGAGGTCTCGGCCTGAATAGAGGATACCCTGTCAGAGGAGAAGAAAAGAGCAAACTCTTCACAAAATGCTACTGAAAGAGCTCTTTTCAGCTGTAGACAGACTGGATGAAGAAGCCAAGCCTGTCCACAGACCGAAAGCTGGCTGTTCTTCCCTGCAACAATATCCGTGGATATGAACTCTGCCTTCTTACGGGTGATTATGCTTTGAAATTCAGCATAGTGATTCCTCAAAGCCAGTCTATTCCCCTCTGACCAAGACCTATGCCAGCAATGCTCCAACCACCGACCCATGGTCTTCAATGCCTCGAGATCCCCATCGTACCATGGAGATCTTTGGTGAGAGGACCTGGGTCATATACGGACCAGTGTGATGGCATCGATTGCCCCCGTGACAGACCTATTATAGGCTGCCACAACCTTGCCCAAGCCAGTCACGCAAACAGCACTAACAGCAAAAAAAAATCAACTACAGCCATCAGTCCCTCTGGGATGTGTGTGTCATGCTGGGATCATGTCATGCCTCGGGTGGTTGGGCAAGCCGAGTGCGTCCAGCACCTGAAAAGAGATGTTATCATTGCATGACACACGCCCTGGAGTGCATTGTTCCTATTATACAATGGCTCATTTAAAAAAAAAAAAGTAAAACAAAAATTAAGAAGTACATTTCTATTGCATTTTTAGTAATTTTTTTAAATGGACAGGAATACCTACATAACAAATAGTGCTGATTTCTTGTGTCCAATAGGTGGACCTGATGCGTACCAGGTCATAATGTTGTACGCTTAATAGCATACGGCATTATGCGTGAACCCCGGACCTGTGTGCTCTCCGAGTTGGACCCCCCCGTAGTTAGAATCCTAAGTGAGGGGGTCGGGGGGGCACAGCCCCCCATAATGGGGGGTGTGGGGAGCAGAGCCCCCCACAGAAATAAAAATATCATTAAATCACGCAACGCAATTATTTCACACAGCATTTTGCCATGCGTGGTATTGACCCCATGCCAAGCTGATGTGTGGTTAGTGGCTCTTCCCACCTGTAGCTGATAACTAGAAGCTGTTTTTCACCTTTCTGCACCCCCAACACCAAAGTCCATCAAGATGTTTCATCATCTGTGTGCAGGTCATACTTGCAGACTGCATCCCATAGATTTATGCAACTGTTCTGTTCAACCCCCCCCCCCAATGATGGTTGGGTCAGTTTCTGCAGTGATGGTTCTGGTGAGTTTCAGTTCTGCTGGTGGTTCAGGACTGAACTGTAACACAGGCAAGCCAATCGTGGCTTCAGTTTCAGTTTTAAGTATGGCAGAAAAAGAAAGGTAATTGCCATATAGCTTACTTTGGCAGTAGTTACCTGATAAGTGGTTGTTCATATGCCAAGTTTCTTCATGGTTGGGGATGAGTGGGGAAAGTGAATCTGGTTAGGCGGGAGCATGTAAAGCTAATCGTGGTGACGGTTTTGTCAAACCATCACTTGTTTTAATTCAAATATGTGCACATCGCACAGTTAATGTGTCAAAGTGTCATATGAGACACATTACTTTGTGGTTTGAGGTTGAATGTGTGTCATCAGGAGAGGGGAATTTATGTTTAAGAAAAAAAGACGAAGTAGTGGCAAACCGCACAGTGGCCATGCCAAGTGTTGGCAGCTTGGACATGGCATGTGCAGTGATTTCTTTTACATTTTATGTGGTCTTGTGTATGCCAGAACTAGACCCGTGATGTTATGCTGGGATAGCATCACGGGTCCAGCCCCAGACCGACCAATCATAACCCAGCATTCCTTCTTGTCGTTGTATGATAAAACATTTAGTGGACCATCTTTTACTCAAAGTAAAGATGAAGTCTCTGTGCAAATCCCCAAATGTTGCTTCTTGTGTTGACAGCTACCTAAAGGATTGAAACCAATTTGTCAAATTCCAATAAAGCTGAATCAAACATCAGTACTATGAATGTTGGTGTTCCTCAAGGTTCTATCTTGGGTCTCCTTTTTCTCTATATTTGCAAATTGCTTCTCTCTTATCACTGTATTCCCCCTTCACCCTGGTTTATGCTGATGACTTGGCACTTTGTACTAGCTCCAAAATCCTGGCTGACATTAAAGGGACACATTCATGCCCAGTGGCCATCACATTCTAAAAGCCCACAAAAAGCTCTTTCAAATGAGGTATTGGGCTCATCTGTAGCTGGAAGCATTCCAGAGATACAGATGACCGAGTCTGTTCAGTATTATTACTACAATACAACCATTTTTAGAACATTGTGATGTCACTGATGAACAAGCTGTGCCTAACTGCACTGACATCAGCTTGTTCGTCACTGACATCACAAGATTCTAAAAATGGCTGTAATGTAGTAGTAATACTGAACAGACTCAGTCATCTGTATCTCTGGGGTGCCTCCAGCTACAGATGAGCCCAATACCTAATTTGAAAGTGCTTTTCATGGGCTTTCAGACTGTGATGCCACTGGGGCATGAATGTGTCCCTTTAACTCCAACAAGAACTCTGATTTCCAACTGGTGAACCCCTGGCTCTCCCAAAACAAATTACTGCTGAATGTTACTAAATCTCACTCTGTTGTTTGGCTCTGCTGCCATGCTTAAAAGTGTCCTGACTGCCTGGCTGTCTCCAGTATAGCTAGCACCCCATTTAAGAAAGTTAATTATTTCAAGTACCTTGCCATAATCCTTGACCCTTCACCGGATTTCTTACTTCACATCTCTAATATCCCACATCCGAAAATCTGTTAATGTGAAGCTTGACTGGCATATAGAACCAAATATGCCTTCACCCCCTCTGCCTGAACTGCCACTGCCTGGGGCATTCTTCTTCCCAGCCCCACCTATGGCTCCGTCACCTTCTCCTACACTACCAAAAGAAACCTCAACAAATGGGACATCACCTACAGTAACATCTACCACTTTACCCGGATCTCAAAACAACTTACCCACCACTGCCAGCTCTGCACTGGGTTATACTGGTTATTTCCTGAGGCTTGTTGTTCTTTTGCTACAGGTGCACTCACTGAAAAAGTTATTTGGACTAGGGTACCTCCCTCCCTAGCTGCCTTTTTGAAACCTCCTGACCTGGCTTACCCTCTTTGGTCTGGTCATCTGGCCCTCTTACTGTTCCTAAGTATATTACTAATATGGGGATTAAGGTTTCCTCCCACTTTGCACCAAATTACTGAAACTCTCTTCCAGTTGCCCTCTGGCTCTCCCCCTCAAATGATTGTTTCAGAAAATAGTTTTACTAACATCTAAAGGTCTTAACCTCGTGTACTGCATCAGTTTCCTGCCTCTCTGAATTTGTATGCCAAATAGTTGGCATTATTCATGCTTAAATTATTCACTTGAATTAATTGACCTGTGTTTTCACATCATTGTTTACCTGTCTTCCACACTTTGGAGAGCTATACAGTCCATTGTGCAGTGCAAGTTATTTGTACTGAAACTGTCTGCTGTATTTGCCTACCTGAGTATTTATTCCTATGCGCCTTATACCTTCCCCTAATACATCAATACAATGTTTCTGTCCCTCAATGCAATGCACTGTGCCTCCCTGCTATCTCATTTTCTTTATTTGTACTGTGATATTATATACCTATGTAATTGGTTGTTTATTGTATTTGTACTCCATAGTGCTTGTAATTGTATTCTGCTGGGTTGTGACTGACAGTAGGCATATTAACGTCTAGTGTACTTACTCGGTCATCAAAAACCAAACAAATAAAAAGGGAGAAGACATAGCTATATATATTAATTCAGATATAGACTGCTGTGAAGCACAATTCATTGAGTAACCTCTGACCGACAGAGAGAGTGTGGACTCATATACTAAATATGGGAGATAGTACACTCATTATGGGTATCTGCTATAGACCATCCAAGTTATATACAGACACCAAAGAGACATTATTGTCATAAACTGGAAAGCTATTGAATTGGAGGAACCTATAGCAATGGAAGATTTTAATTTTCAAGGTATCAACTGGCAGGAAATGAAGACGTGTATCAGACACAAAAATTAATTTGTGAACCTAATAGTTAAAATCAGTTTCCAACAGCTAGTCGCTGACTCCACAAAGGGGGGGCAGAATATTAGTTCAAGTTATGACCAATATTTTCAAAGCTATTAGAAATCTTGTAATTAGACAACCATTAGGCAACAGCGACCATCACATGATCATGCTGCAATTCAATCATATTAGAAGAAGGAGTATAATATTATATATGGGAAGAAATTATAATAAGGCACATTTTTCTGAGATTAGAGAGGAATTGGAAAATTGAAACTGGACAAAAAATTTGCAAACTATAAGTGCAGAGAGACTATTGAATACTATTAAGCACAAGCTTCTTGATCTGAGTACCATTTTTTTTATATTAAAGAAATGTTATTGAATTTACAAAAAATCAAATGCTTAAACAAGCAACAAGATACAATGAACAAGGATAAAACAAACCCTCCCTTCCCCAACCCCTGACCCCTCTTCCTCCAACTCCCCACTAAGCGAGATGCAGCATTAAAATATGAATAAGGAGGGTTATGCATAGAACAGTAAATTTGTTATTGACTAATTGTTAACTACCAATACTGTTGAGATGTCTGGAGCAGCCAAAAAGGGAAAATCAAGATAAATAAAGAGCAGATAGCATCCCCCAATTTTGATTGAATAGCGGTTTACGATGGTGAATACTGGCTATTAGTTGTTCTGCATGGAGAGCAAAGGAAATCTCATGCAACCATTCTGAATATGTGATGGGTGCCTGATCCATCCAGTGCCTAAGGACTGACTTTTTAACCGCTAAGGAAATAAAAGCCATGTGGTACCTTCTTTCCTTTACCTGAATTTGGGAGAAATCTCCAATATTACAGATAGCAGGAGAGAATAGGCCTTAAAGGCCTAAGATTGGGTCTAGCTTAGTCTCAATTTGCTTCCACGGGGGATACCTTCTCACAGGACCAGAGGATATGGAGGAGGGAGCCTTCTTCTTTAACACATCTGGAGCATGTAGCTGAGGAGAGGCACCCCATCTTAGCTAACTTAACTGGGGTATAATACATATTGTTTAGAATGCGGTATTGAGTAAGCCTAAACTGGTCCTGGGGTGTATAGCTGTGTAGGTCCTTCCAGAGTTGGGTCCAGTTGATTTCTAAAGCTGGTAGGAGAGCCTCCCACACCTTACAGCATACTGCAGAAGGGGGCTAAGGATTAACAAGTACAGTAAATAGCTGTACAGGGAGGACACGCCATGGGACCTGGATGCAGGTTCTCGGATTTGTTGGAGGAAGTCACCAAATAGAGAATGTTGTGGCAGGAGACCAAACACCTTGACCAGAAGATGTCATAGCTGATAGCCCTTAAAGATATGGGCCGGCGCCAGTCCGAATTTAGTTAGCATTTCTTGAGAAGTGAGAATAGAATTATGGGAATAAAAGTAAAAGACTTTAAGCTCCTGGGGTACCGGAAGCCAGGCCATAGATGAGGGGTGTCACCCTATTTTGATATTTGGGTTGGAGAGGATGGGCTGAGAAAAGTCCTTGCAGGGGGACACCTTAAGATGCACACACAACTGAGAGAGGACTTTAATGGAAATGCCAGTCGGAGAGGAACTCAAGTGCCCTGGCAAAGCTTCAATCGGGGAGAAGAAAATTGTAGCAGGATTCAACTTATAATTAGAAAATAGGTCAGATTTGATTTGCAGCCAAATGGGGATGTAGTCAGAGTCTGGGTTTGTTTGGGAGATGGATAACCACTTCCCACATTTGTAAAGGTGGCTGGCCCAGTAGTAGAACAAGAAGTTAGGGACACCCCCCCCCCGTATTCTTTAGGCAGCCATAACTTAAAATAAGATCATCTAGAGGCTTTATCCAACCATATAAATGAGGTAATATCGGAATGAATGCACTTGAAGAAGGATGAAGGCAGCCAAATATTTAGCATGTTAAGAGGATAAAAAAGCCTGGAAAGGACATTCATCTTAATAATGTTAATCCTGCCCCATAATGAAAGTGGTAGATTTTTCCAGCGAGAGGGATCTTGCTGAATGGTACTCCACAGGTCCTCTAGACTGAGCTCCATATTAGGGAAGGGTCAGAAGTAATGAAAATGCCCAGGTATTTAATGTAACGGGGGGACCACTTCATGCCAAACTGAATAAAGTGTTGGATGTACGTTAAATGATTAAGGGGATGTATTTTAGTCTTGTTTACATATAACTAGTAATTCAAATATTTACCAAAGGTATCAATTATCCATAGGGCTTCTGTTAAGTAAGAGACAGGGTCCGAAAGGTGAAAGAGGCTATCGTCTGCATAAACTAAGAACTGTAGGCTTCAGTTACCAATGGGAACCCCCGCGACTTTGGGAGATGATTTTAGTCACCTAATGAGTAGCTCTAAATATAAATAAAAGAGAAAAGGAGAAAGTGGGAACCTCTGATGTGTGCTAGTGTGAAGACAGAAGAGGGAAGAGAAAACTCCATTACAGTAAATTCTGTCAGATGGGGAAGAGTAGAGCACTTTAGTCCATTGAAGGAAATGAGCCGGGAAGATCATCTTTTGCAGGGCTGACCACAAAAAGTCCCACTCCACCCTGTCGAAGACCTTCTCTTCATCAAGAGAAATTAGGGCCATCAACGAGGGAGAAGAGTTTGCTACTTGTGATATGTGAGCTAGCTTGCTTAGGTGATCCGTAGAGGATCTTCACGAGACAAAACCTACCTGTTCAGGACTAAGAAGGCAAGACCAGACCTTCTGTATTCTGGTAGCCAGAATTTTGGCAAGGATTTTAATATCACAATTTAGTAGTGAAATAGGCCAGTAGCTAGCTGGGCATGCTGGGGGTTTATCTGGCTTGAGAAGAAGAATAATGGTAGCTTCCAGCAAAGAGGGATGTACAGCCTCACCAGAGACCATGTATCGATATAAATGGAGAAGAATAGGGGTGAGGTCTTTAGAAAAAAGTTTATAAAAGTTGGATGGGAGGCTGTCAGGACCCGGCGCCTTGTCTGATGCTAGGGTGTTGATGGCAGCTTCCACTTCATGTAAAGAGACTGGAGTAGACAAGAAAACCTGATGTTGTTCTGGGAGATAAGGTAGTGCAGAGGATACTAAGTACTCTGATATCTCTTCCGTAGTTGGGGACGTCAAGCATTTGCCATAAAGGGAGGAGTAAAATTGTTCAAAAACCACTGCAATGTCACTGGGATGGGTTTTGACAGAGTCATCTGGGGCATTAACCGCAGGTATGATTCGTGAGGCCTCCAACTTCCTTAAGTGGAGGGCCAACAAGTGACCTGCCTTTTTTCCATGCTCAGTATATTTTGTCTGAGTCTTTAAGATAGCAAACTCCACCTTTTCTTGCAGTAGGGAAGAATATTTGTTTCTGAGGGAGAGCAGGGTTTGTAAAGAGTCGGGGGGAGGAGGTAGAAAGAGACTGCTCCAGGGTACTGATTTGGGCAAGCAATGAGAGGGCTTCCGCTTCCCTACGGCACTTATGGGTGGAGGCAAGCTGGATGAATTCTCCGCTTATATAACATTTTAGGGCACACCATCCATGATCAACCCTCAGAACAGAGTTTTGATGAGCAGCCATAAATGTTTGGATAAGAGAGGGAATCCTGGAGACAACATATTCATTCTTGAGAAGATGAGTATTCAGCCTCCAGGATGTGTCCTGCTGAAAGTTGGTGTCCAGTACAAGTGACACCCAGGCTACGGCATGATCGGATAGGACAATAGGCTCCAACCCCGCATTACAAAGACTACGAAGGAGAGAACAGCTGATCAGAACAATCTAAGTGGGAAGAGGAATGATGTACTGTAGAATAAAAGGAAAAAGTACGGGATAACAGATTTAATACTCTCCATGGGTCGCATAATCCCAAAAGATCTAAAACCTCCTGAAAAGCTCTTTGGGCTGCATAGTGTGGTCTGGGGGGGCAATTGGACTGGTCCAGATCCTTGGTGGGTGGCAGGTTCCAGTCCCCTCCCAGGTTCATCGGGAGCGTTAAGTATGGGGCTAACTTGTCAGCTACGTCCATGAAGAAAGCCGGATCTCCACCCACTGGTCCATATATACTTCTCAACGCTAACTCTATATGGCCAATCAATCCTTTTACTAGGATGTATCTCCCCTGTGGATCAATAATGGTCTGATCCACTTGGAATGGGACTGTTCGGTTTACTAGGATGGCAACACCCCTACTCGACGTTGATATACCTGAGGCAAAAACCTGGCCAATATGCTGTCTGCAAAGACCATTGGCTGTGATAGGCAGTAGGTGAGTTTCCTGGATAAATAAGATATGGGCATGCACCAATGAGATAAGCTTAAAAATCTGATACCTTTTGGGCTGTTCTCAAGCACCTGTAACATTCCATGTTAGAAATTTGGTTAAAGCACTAGCCATGGCCATAATACATCAGGAGGAATAAAGACCAGATACACAACACCCTCAGTATGCACCTCACTCCCCCCAGCCACCCCCTCCATTTCTGTGACCCCTCTGACCCAGTCATGTAGTTTTGGCCCTAGTAGCAAAAAAACAACATGATTCCATCATAGCAAGCATAAGTAAACAATTCAGCCTGATGCCAATATTGTAACCCAATCACGATCCCCAGGTCCTCCCCCCTCCCTTCCCTTCCCCTCCCATTAAACGAATATACAAATGCTCATCTGCCAGTAGTCAGTACCCCATAATTAAAAATAATGTAACCAGCAGCTGGCAAACCCCTTATGACCCTGGATACCCCTTCCCAGTTATTGGAAATCCTCCCGTATTGTTTAACCCAGAAAATATAATTCACCAAACCCTCCAGCTGGGCAAGGCCCAGTAAGGACCATATAACCTGACTAGGGTTTTTAAGAACCTGGGGAATGAGTAAGAGAAGGTAGATACCATATATTGAGATCCAAGGGATATGCAGGGTCCTCCCCCTAACAATTCAGTGCGTGAGGCTGGGGATTGTGATCGCAAATTCTCTCACTGTAAGTATTACCTGAGCAACCACTCCCGTCGTCACGGGGCAAAAACCACACCACTGGGTTTTGTCTTAACGTCGCTTTATTTGATCAAATATCTCACACATGCATGTGGGACTTCTACAATGGAGAAGTTCTCCGATTACAATTTACAGCAGCTTTTTATAAGCTAGATTTTGCACTTCTTATCTTGAAAAATACCAACATTTCAGTATGAGCCAATCATAAAACAGCATAACAAGTTTTCAGCAATGTAACAGAAAAAAAGGAAAACATGTTGATTTGTATGAGGTACTTTTCCACTGCAATTCATTTCTTTCCCATTACTGCTTGATACAAATGCCTGGGTCAAGCTGACCTGAGAGAGACAATTAGTTTCACTCACACCATAGCAACGCACAGCTTGCCTTCAATGCCACTACATGCTGTTATCTTTTATATTTTGCCCAGGCATGCTCCTATCTCTATATTTTGTCCAAGCCTGCTATTCAGGCTGGTACAACCAGTTCTGCTCAGTTTTATCTAGCTTTCTGTTTTCCCAAATGTACCTCAAGTAACCTCAGTACAAATTCTATAACCCTTAAAAAGAAAACATGAACTCAGAAATGTCTACTACATTCATTATTACTTTGTTACAGCATGGCTTTTAAAGCAAGCATAACTTCAAGGCATATTATAGCAAATATAGCTTTAGGATATAAAAAGAAACATATATAAAAATTCCCTCACAGGATCTGTGTTCCACTACAACCCCACCCTGATCTGAGTACCAATATGATCCTGTTAAAAAAATGTAGAATAAAAAGGTATTACCATGTAGTCAAAAACAGAGTGTGGAAACTTATAAATAAAAAGAGAACAGCACATTAAACAATCAACTACTGCAGGTAGTGCTACTAGATATAAAGATGTATGGAAAAAGACTACGAGGAACATCAGAGAAGGAAAAAGTAGAGCACAATTCCAGATTGTACACACAAAGGATAACAGCAATTGTTTTTATGCATATTGGCCCACATATTCAGACAAGATGCTTGGCTTATCCCTGGACATCTCTGGACGTGCACGGGCTATTGGGGGTGTGGCCATATTCAAAGGCCATCGATGCACCGCTCACCCCCGATTGCACTGCCACGCATAGTATTGTGATGCACCTATGCAAATGAGGGTTCCTCATGCACATGCCATGGATCACAATATTGAACCCCCCCCAAGCGTAACTATGGCCAGCTGCGCTGGTGCATAGTTGTGCTTTTAAAACAGGCAGGCAGGAAGGGAGGCAGTATAGCACAGTGGTTTAAGGCTCTGAGCTGCAAATCTGGTGACATCCAGCAGACCAGACCTGGGTTTGAATCCCACAGCTTCCACTTGCATACTGTGTGATCCTGAGCAAGTCACTTAACTTCCCTGTGCTCCCAGGTCGCTCCTGTAAAATAGCTTTCAGTTTAGTGTGTTACTCCTGATTAAACAACTAAAATAAAAACCCTACTTTAACTACATGCAGGGTAAGTTAGTGCCCTGCGCACAGTCTAGAGCCAGGCACACAGTTCCCCCCTTCCCATCTCTGATCACAGTAAACAATAAATTCAATCCCCATTTCCATAGTGTAGTGTCCCCCCACCTCCCCAGCCCCGATCACAGTAAACAGTAAAGTCAATCCCTGATTCCATAGTGTAGTTTCTCCACCTCCCTAGACCCGATCACAGGTATCAAAGGAAAAAAAATGCCAATCCCCTTTTCCTGGTAGTCTAGTGTCCCCCCCTCCCCAGCCCCGATCACAGGTATCAGAAAAAAAAAAACATACTGACCCCCTTTCCCTGGGGTTCCACCATGCCGCATCAACATGAAATTTGTCCGTCAGCACTACAGCCATGGCACAGTGCCGACAGCTGGCATTTTGCCATCAGGAGCAGAAGGTGTTTTTTTGTCGGGGGGCTACACATTTTAGATTATCAACTCTGAGTAGGAGTTGTTCCAGGGAGGGGGTGAAATCAAGTCAGACAGCAGTGTCAACAATTACGCGGACCGTTACAGCGAACTACTGATTTTGTCGTTGTAATAGTCTTCATGGTATTGCAGTCACTGTGTGAATGGTATACCCTTTCCCTGATATTCAATTGCCCCCCCACCCCATTAGCCAGTGACCCACCACACCACTTCCCCAACCCAACCAGAGCTAGCGACAGAGGTTCACCCCACTGCACCAGCCAGATGCCAGCCAACTGTAGAGGAGCCAGCACTGTTCAGTATATAGTACATGCCCATTGGTTGATTGGTCAACCAATAGGTGGTACTGTATACTGTACAGAGCTCCTGTACAGTTCAGTCAGCAACTAGCTGGTGCAGTGTGAGGTGGGTTGTGCCAGTCACTGGCTCCGGTCATGTTGGGGGGAGCGGGATGTCTAATGGGGTTGGGGGCTACTTGACTATTAGGGAAAAGGGATCAGTATTTTTATTTCTGATACCTGAGATTGGGGCTGGGGAGAGGGGACACTAGACTGCCAGGGAAAGGGGATTGGTATTTATTTTTCTGATAACTGTGATCGGGGCTGAGGGGACACTAGACTAACAGGGTGATCCAGAAGATTTCTTTATTTTTAAGGAGATTGAGGCCAGGGGGCAGGCCCGGTGCATTCTGCCTGGTGCAGCCATGCAAATGGGCCCATAATGGGCATTCAAATGGCCTCTTTGTGCCATGTATGACCAATGGGCTCATTTACTTGTTTGTGCTGAATATCACCCATGGGGACTGCTGTGCATACAGGTATGTGCTACGCATTCTATTTGAATGATCCTCAGCCCCGCACCCTGGATGTGTCGAACTTGGTGATCCCCTGTTGTGCTCTGCACATCCACGGTCCGATATTCAAACAGATTGCATGATCTGTCTGGATTGCGCAGTTGTTTGACTGTGGTGCCAGAGCCGACTGGCCTATTTTGTTTGTGCGGCACATCATTTTGTGTGCACATCTAGCCAGCTCTGAATATGGGACTCATTAACACAAAAGGGATTGATAAATCAATGGGCCCAAAAATGAATGATGGAAAATTAATAGATAAACCAAAGGGCATAGCAAACACGTTTAACAACGTTTTCTGTTCAGTATCCATCCAAATGTAATACAGTACACAAAATGACAAGTCAGGTCACTTAGGGATGCAAGACAGAAGGGGCGGAGAGAGAGAGAGAGAGAGAGAGAGAACGAGAACATGATTGGGACCTTCAAGTACTTGAAAAGGATAAATAAGGTTGATAAGGAGAGTCTCTTTAAGCTAAAGGGCAACCATAACATGAGGGGGCACAGTCTTAAGCTGGAAGGTGGGAGGTTTAGGAGGGAGGTCAGGAAGCACTTCTTCACAGAGAAGGTGGTAGACACATGGAATGGGCTGCCAGAAGAGTTAATCTCATTGAAGACAGTGGGCAGCTTTAAGAGAGGCTGGGACAGGCATAGGGGGAAGGTAAGGGTCATGGGTAGGGAGGATAGGAGGAGTGGGGAGAGGGGCAGGGACATTAGCTCAAGCTGTGGACCCTGTAACATGAGCAGACTTGATAGACCAAATGGCTTTCTTCTGCTGGCATCTTCGTATGTTCGTATGACACAGTGTTCAGCACAAATGAGATCATGTAGTTAGTTTACAAAATTAATATTAAGAAATCCACAGGACCCAATGAATTACACCCTAGGCTGCTGTGCGAAACAAAAGAACACCTGGAAAACCGCCTCTAGTACCTAGTTAACCAATCATATTTACAGGGTAATGTGTTTGATGATTAGAAAAAATGAGTTGTGTTCACGATCCATAAAAAGGGGGTGAAAAGTAACGAAGGTGACTACAGTATAGATCAATCATTCTGACATCAATTACAGGCAAATTAATGGAAACTGAGAATATGTCATGTTTAACAAACCTGTTGGCATTCTAAGAAAATCTTAGTAAGAGCCTGGACAATAACATACCAGTGGATTTAGTCTATCTACATTTCCAGAATTCTTTCGACAAAGTACCACACATGCCCCTAATTTAAAAAGTAGAGAAGGGTTAAATAGGCCAAAGACAAATAAAATGGATGAAATCCTGGCTATTTGTTAGAGCACAACAAGTGGGAGTTCATGGTGCAATGTAGAATGCGGGTATAGTGATCAGTGGGGTCCTGTTGGGTTCAGTGTGGGGACCATCCCTGTTCTCATACTAAATATCAGTCATACATAAAGGAGTAAATGGGTGATTTATAAAATTTACTTACGGTACCAACTTAGGAGGAGAGGTGGATTCCATAATTGAGCAAGATCAGCCTAGGTGGGACCTAAAAAGAACTGAGATATGGGCATTAGCCAACAATATGTCACTCACTCTAGGCAAGTACGTGGTGATGCACCAAGGTCCGAACAACCCAATGATTTCATACAATCTATTTGAGGTCAAACTTAAATGGGCAGACTAGGTTGGCCAAGCGGTCTTTATCTGCCATCAGAGAGATTTAGGTGTAATAGTCTTTAGGGACCTCAGACCAGAGATGCAACGCAGAAATGTCATGATGAAGGCTAATAGGATCGGTTTGCATTAAAGGATCCTTTGTTAATAGATCAGAACAGTCCATACTGCCATTGTGTTGAACTTACATAAGGCCACACCTGGACTTTTGTTCACCTATGTGGAGCCTGTTTCTTAGAAAAAGACATTGAGCTACTCAAGAAACACCAGCACAGAATTTCCAAAACTGACCCAAGACTCGGGAATAAACCGTATTAAGTTAGACTGTGGGAGCTGCGGTTAGTATCTCTTGAGAATAGTAGAGTAAGAGAGGACTTATCAAAGCCATACAAAATAATCAAAGACAATAGTCTGAGAACAGAATTAGGCATAGTAATAAATATTAGTAACATCAATTTAAGAGGCCACAACCAGAAATTTATATGGGCACCTGCCAAGAAGAATAGCAGAATTAATTTTTTTATGTTGTGAGTAGCAAGATCCTGGAATAGGCTACCAAGTTATGTTGTGGAGGAGGAATGTTTCAAATTGTGTAATAATAGGTTGGATAGGTTCATGGCTAATCACATTTCTCACCAATAGGTCGGGGACATACACGATGGACTTCTGCTTTCTTCTGTCTCTATACCAAGTGTTGTAACAAGTATTGTAATGTCCACATCAGTGGCCAAACACTAACAAAAAGTGTAATCTCTTTTCTATAGCGCTTTGGGATCCATTTTAGCTAATATTTAATGCTACAATATCAGGTTTAGGTATCCAGAAGTTCACTATTAGTTTTTCCATAACTGCTCTGCTAAAGGGATGGGAAAATGTAACCAAGGGCTATTTAATATTATGAGATGATAATTTTTGTCACTCAATGATAATCTGTATACTTTTTATGATCTAGATGTTCCTTTTAGCCCCAGTTTGACTTGATACTTGCTTTCAGAACTGGATAATAGCTAACCAGTCCAAAAACGTTTAATCATGAGCAGATGTGGTGTACCCAGTTGATTAAAAAGTTACCGTCAGGCCTGATTGTAACTATATAGACCGATTTTCATTTTCATTGTAAAGTACAGGTATCGCAAATAGATACATGTTTGATAGTGACCCTATCTGTGGGATTTCAAAGGCAGCAAATATTCAACTAGCAATCCTTGTTTTCTATCTTCTACCTGTAATGCTGTACAGGTGTTGCCTGACTTGGAAAGAACTTCTTTGTTCTTAAAGTGACACCACTTTACATCTATTAGCTCCTATGAAATTCCTTATATCAGTCTGCCTAGACTGCCTCAGTGGCAGTTTGTAGGCCTTGCTCTTTCCCTCTCACATGCCTCTGTCGTAGTTGCCAGCTGGTGCACTGGGCAGGGGAACCCAACTGAGCAGATGGGATTTAACACATTACCCCATCAATGGTCTGGGTTCGGAGGGGTGACTATCAATTACTTTACTATGCACCTAGAAGGGGAGCAGCTTGCTATAGAGAGGAGTGTTTTAAGATTGGGGAACAGCAGCCAAGAGGCCAGATATAGGCTTCAGTATATGGGTCAATAAGGGAGGTGCTGGGGATGGAAATGAGAGAGGGTTGTGGGATGGGCCTGGGACCAGTTCTAGCCACCTAGGTGAGGAGGAAAGTGTTTTTTATTTCTAACGTTTTGTGGGGGTGCAGTCTGAGTATAAATATCACTGAATACTGTGGGTTGTGATATCACATCTTTCCAGTAACAAAGTGTGAACTGATTAACAGAGCATGAGCTGTGATTTACAACATTTCTTACTTCATTGAAATCAGGAGGGTAGTAGGGGTCAAACATGTTACATTATAATATTGTATACCAATGACCTGTTTATTCTGCTCTTACTTGCAGCAAATTTCTACTGAGGAGCTAGATTACAGAGTCTTGGATTCCCTGACCTACATCACGTACATTGGCTGCACTTTTTCTGTTGTTTCCTGCGTAGTTACTCTTATCATTTTACACCATTCACTTGGGTGAGAACATACAATTATTATACAGAATTGAGCACAATAAGCAAAAAGAATCGAAGAGGGTGTTGATATGACACTGTCTCCGCTGAATACAGCATGATCTGGGTGGCACTGTAAGAGGACATTCAGTATTGTCACAATACCACAACCACTAGTGATTGACTCTACTCAGTCACTAGTGAGTTACTCTGCACAGTCACTAGTGATTGATTCTAATCCTCAGGGAATGATGCAGACTGCATCACTCATGATATTTAGATGTAAGTAATAGAATACGACAAGAGTCTGTGATTATTGGAGAATGTATGCACACTTCTGGTTGTAAGCCAAAAACCAAATTATGCACCCAGAGAAGTGTGTATATTTCAATGACAACTACAGTAATGATGTTTAATAGTGTAATTGTGCTTATTTATACAGCATATCCATGTTTCAATGCCTGTTCCTGCTTTTACTGCTGTCACTTTGCCACTTTTTGTATTAGTACTGCTGCATTGCCTTCCCTTCTATCCCCTCTCCACAGAAGGGCCATGGAAGTTAGAGGCGGGTAAGCCAGAGCAGGCTTCATCTTGACTTGAGTATAATCCCTGGCTCCACTTGGCTCACCTTCTATAAGCAATTGAGAACCAAGATCAAGCCAAGTCAATTCTTTTTGTCAGCCCAAGCAGTTAATGCAGTGGCTGAAACATTCAGCTCATCTCATGCAACTGATGAGGAACTCTGTCAGTGTTGTAGAGGAAAACCTGCAGCAGCCACGGTTTGACTCGCGTTTTGGCCCATGGAGTCAACCCAGATCCCTGGCTTGGCTGTGCCTTGATTCTAGGTGAACAGTTCCTGGCTTGCCCAGCTCTACAGAAAATTACCTCCTATAGTTCAATAGGCTTTTCCTGGTAAAATTCTCTCTTTTTTTTCCTTCAGTAAAGCTTTTTACCTACCAGCTGTGCAGGCAGCTATCAAATCCATTCTTGCTGTCCCCTGACCAGCCATCTATTGACCCAGACCTACCTGCAACAATTTTCCATGGATTTCCCCATGCAGTGGGACCAAAAGGGGGGCCATCCTCCCCCCTCTACCCATGGAGTACTCCTCCAGATGGCAGGGGTCCAGGCCATGGTGCAGGCTGGAGACAAGTAGGCAGGGCTTCATTAAACCTGCACTGCTGCTGTTTCTTCCTCCCTCCTCCCTGACTTCAGGAGCAAACCTTGCAGGCCTTGCCACATCAGTGATGTTCCCTCTCGAGAAGCAAGTGACCTGGCCCACTACAGGGGGTGACCATTGCAGCAGAACCCAACACCATCCCTTCTGGGCTGGTATTACTGCCAAGCAGCAGCAACATCCTAGCCCCAGGCTGCCCATCGGGCTCCCTGAGCTCTCCATCAAACTTGGGTAATCAGCATGGGAACACAATGCCCTACCTGTTGGGTCATCAGGTGGCCCCTGGTAAAACTCCATTAAAAAATAAACAGCCATTTTTTTTTATCATTTTAAAATAGAAGAAATATGGGGTGTAACAAAAAAAAACTATACACTTTCATGTTTGGCCACTGAGTGTCCCTGACATGCAAGACCTTTTGCGCAAATAGTTATGTAGGGCTATAAATCACGGTGAAGCTTATGATACTGGTACCCGCTGTAACTGCAGTCGTGGGTAATTTCAACACACCTGTTATCCTGTCCAATTGTATTCTTTTCTTGCTTTCCAAGCAGGGAATTTATAAATGTCCCCCCTTTATGAAACAGCTACATAGTATAATACAGTTTAACAATAATTACTGGCTAATTAACTATGTTAAGGCCTTATTTAGAAAGGAGAGTGCCTCAGTGCCAGAAACATGGTGTGTAGGCCTTCCACATTTTATTAAAGCTGTTGTGTTCTGTTGTACAGAACTGTAGACCCAGTGCTCCCCACAAACACTGCAGCACCCCTACTGAGTGAGTGAGTGATAATTATCAAATTAACCTTGTGTACAGGATTGGGCAAGGACAGCCTACAAACAGCATTCTTGCCATTTGAAATCTGTCACCACCTTCAAAGAGAAGGGAAGAGAATGTGGCAGCCCAGGCCATTCATTTGGAGTCCTTGCTCAACAAACAATGATGGCAAAATCAGTGCATTCACATGGAAGCTACTGTATTTGTTCTGGTGAACTCCATCCTCATCTGAAGGTACTCTGTGGGCACATAGAGGGTTGTCGATTTATTATTTGAATCAAATGACCCTGCAAAGAAGCAAGGGACATACAGATCATCATCTTGTCTCCCAAATCAGTGTCACATTTTAACAAAAGCATAGGGGCAAATTACTAAAATCAATAATACACTTGCAAAATGGTAATATCAGCTTAAGAAGCTGTTAAAGTATATGGCAAATGCTATGAATATTATTTTCTGCTCTCATTACTTCAGACTGCTGCCCTGCACTAGTTAAGTGCCTGAGAAGATGACCTGTGTTGGTTGCCACCCTGACTCCTTATGGAAGGGAGGGAGGTAAGATTGGGTGCTAAGAGGGTTGGGGAAAGGGTTATTAGTAAGAGAAACACATCTCAGACTGGACAAAAAACAGTCACATGACATACAAGATTTCTGAACTATTGCCCGGGTCAAAGCAAAGATCTAGTCAATATTTTATTAGAACCAGGCAGCAGTTCAGTAGAACTGGGCAATAGATTTTTAGCTATTGACCACTCTAATCCTTTTAACTCTGATAATGCTTAATAAAACACATATTGACCTACATTGTGTCGAGATACAGTGGGAAAATATAGACCCCGATTGATGAATTATTGTCTTCCAAATATCATAATGCTCTCAGCCTTTGAGTTTGAGAAATACAACTATTGTCAGACAATGGTTCATCCCTCTGAATGGTTATTTTCCCATGGTTTCCCTCACCTCTGGTTACTGTTTGTATACTTTGGGCTTTTACTGGCCGGGCTGGGGAGAAGGTTTGGGAGCTATAAGGGTCGGGTAAGGATTGTGTTTCTCTGACTGGGGATGGGGGGAGGGTACTATAGGTTGCAATGAGTGTTAGGAAGGTTTTTCATTTACAAAAAAACCTACACAAAAGCCACATTGCTACTGAAGTCACTATTCTCTGGGCAAAATGCCCACTTTACTCAGTGAAGGGCTATACAAAGTGTAAAACTTTACTTGGAATTTGCAGCTTCATGAAACCAGTATTTGTCACTTTGTGGAGCATGCACTGGGAAAGGTGCCTACTTTGCTGCGTGATCAACTACTGGATGGACCATTCTGATGAGACAGGGCTAGGATTATCCCCTCCAGCAACCAAATGCTGTCACAACTCACTGAGGGACCAGCATGTGAGAGGAACTAGAAGGCTTAAGGAAAGGAGTCAATCAGAGCCTGGTCATGCCTCCCTCCCCGTGCGGCAGCCAATCAGGAGATCTGCCTCAGAAGTTCAGGAAGTACAAGGCCATCAAATAACCCTTGCAGACATTGAGGGACACTGCGGACCCTTCTTGTGGGATCGGGCTAGAATTGGCCCCCACAGCAGCCAAACACCACCACAACTCACTGGAAGACCAACAAGGAAGAGGAACTAGAAAGCTTGGGGCAAGAAGCCAATCAGAGCTCAGCTGCACCTCCCTTCCTGTTCGGATGCCAATCATGAGTGTTCCTGAGAAACGAAGAAGTACCAGGGCCTACTTAAGGATTAGGCTATCAAGTGGCCCCTGCACACTGCGGCCCCCTGTGCAACGGACCAACATGAAAAGTACATCAGAGTCTGCCCACTGGGGTCAGCTCAGTGAGGAAGTTGGCAGCTGTACTAGTTGTACCTCAGCTGACTCAGAAAGACCAGGTGGACCCCTACTACTTGAACCTCAGATATACCTGCAGTGTGAGAAAGTGCTTTGTGGTGCGGAGTCGATGCAAACAGTCATCTGTAGGTTGCATTGAGGTAAGAGGAATTTGCTAAGCTGTTGCAAGGTTGCACAGTGAAGGGGCTTACTACATGTGATCTGTCTAAGTGTAGTGGGGACAGTCCCATGTTTAGGTATCGTTTTCAAAGCCTGTTCTATAGGGGGAACAAAATATTATTATGATACATCCCTCTGTTGTTTGGGAGAGGTTGACTACTGAAGGGAAAGGAATCTTATAATTAACCTAAACTGTCAAAATTGTTGCAAGGTTGCACAGTGGTGGTGGGACACTGCAATTATCTGTGGGACATTTCTTGGGTTCGGGGGTTTTGGTGGTGCTTGACATACAGTGCTTACCTCTATGTGTGGGAGACTTATTCTTGGTATGAAGGGATTGCGCGGGGTGGATGGTCTTTTGTCTGCACCTGGGTTTTTGACTGAGCACCTGACAACTGTGGGACATACTTGTATACTTGTATAATTACTGTCTCCATACAACTGATTTAGCCGGTGTTACTAGATACTCCCGCGTGAGTAAGATGTGTGTCTAATCTTAGTTGGTACTGTTTAAATTTCTCTCTCACCAATACAGATCTTAGTAAGATGTGGTTCAGGGGATGCACTCCATTGTCAAGACAGTGGAACACTCTTCTCCAGGGAAATGATCTGGAGCAGAGGACAATGGCCCCTTCTGCAGGACCATTGCAGAGCTCCATGCTCAGCTGGTAGCAACCAGAATAGAGATTACCCAGCTGCACGCTCAGCTCATTTGGGGCTCACCCTCACTCTCCTGGAGACCAACTGATCTGGGAGAATGAAGGGTGGTGGGATGTGGGAAAGGAAGAAGGGAAAGCCTCAAAAAAGTTGTCCAGCCCAGTTAGATCCAGACAGTGAGTCATTTTGCACCCATGGAGGAGGCTCAAGCACCTTACTCTGCAATGCGGGGCTCTGTGTCAGTTTCAGGTGACGGACCAGACAGCACATTGGCACCCAAAGAGGATAAGACTGAAAGGAAGGTTATAGTAATCAGGAACTCAGTGGTTAGAGGTGCAGACAAGGTGGTGATGGCGGGGAGATGGAGGAGAGGTGGTCCAATGCCTGTTGGAAGCATCATCCATTAGGGACTTGGATAGACTAGGGAGGGTGTTGGAGAGGGAAGGGGGGAGTTAGTGGTGCAGGTGCACTTAGGTAGCAATGATCTGGCCAACCAGTCAGTACAGGTGGTGAAGCAGAGTTTCCATAGACTGGGGCACAGATTGGCAGCACATTTGGCTTCTCTGAAGTCCTCCCTGCATGTGGCTTGGCCTAGCAGGAAGGCAGGACAGGATTTAGGGGTACTTAGATAGTGGAATTCAACAGTTGGCTCAAGGGACAGTGTCGGAAAATGGGGCACCACTTTGTAGGGGATTGGGAGAATTTCTAGGACAGACAACTCTTCAAACGTGACAGGCTTCGCCTGAAGAGAGGGGGCCAGTGCAATAGGGCAGAAGTTTGATGTCTATATCAGGCATTTAAATTGAGTGCAGAGGAGTCCATGTCTACAGAATCCACAATAGAGGGTGAGCAGAAGGGGATCCAAGCTAGCACTCCCCCACACCCAGGGAACTGTAGCAGAATACAGGGTACAGGGAACAAAGTAGTTATTATGAA
Source organism: Neoceratodus forsteri (assembly GCA_016271365.2). Taxonomy (NCBI): domain Eukaryota; kingdom Metazoa; phylum Chordata; order Ceratodontiformes; family Ceratodontidae; genus Neoceratodus; species Neoceratodus forsteri. The sequence continues at coordinate 1,592,406,897 of CM028130.1, forward strand.
AAGAAGGATGGAGATGGTTGTGAAAGGAAACACTACAGGCAAGGGCACTGAGGGAGAGGGGAGAAAACAAGGCAAGCAGATGGACAGTAGCAGAGTCAGAGCAGAGCTCAAGTGGCAGATGGTATGCGTTAACATCACAAACCTGGGGAACAAACTTGGTGAGCTCCAGGCAATGTTAGCACACACTGAGGTGGAAACATGGGCCACAGAAAATAATGACCCAAAGATGGCAGTCTCTGGATATACATTATTCAGGAGAAATCACAATACAGGTGGGGGGGGGTTGCCCTCAATGTCAGGGAGGGCACTGAAGTGACTGAAGATGGGGAAATTAGAGGCAAAGATGGGGAAACTAAATCTATATGGGTGTAACTTGTGGTGGCCACTGGCAGGAAGATAAGATTAGGGATGGTCTATAGGCCCCTTGGTCAAGGGAAGGAAAGGGACAGAGAACTTGAGAAGGAACTTAAAAGAGGAGTGGGAAGGGGGAAGGTTGTAGTAGTTGGGCACCTAAACTTAAAAGACATTGATTGGAAGGTTCCGGTGGTCAAGAGTCAGTCACTGATGGATGCTTTTCAGGACTTTCTCTTGGTACCAGGGCCAGTATCAGCACCCGGACCACCCAGGCAAATGCCCAGGGCCTCAACACAGAGGGGGGCCCTGATCCACCAGCAGGTCATTTTTTTCTGAGCTATGTTGCTCAGGCTCTGCTCTGCTTCCATCCCCAGCCTGGTACAATTAAAATCAGTCTCGACTGAGCATGCTGAAGCAGTCCCAAGAGTGGAAACATCCCAAAAGACTCCCTTGCAGGCCCTGAAAGAAATTAAGGCTGTCAGCCCTGCTTGAGTGGCAGGGCCCTGATCATCAAAGAAGCATTTCCAGGCTGTGGGGTGTGGATGCACAGGTGGTGGCCAATTACTGGCTGGATAGTGTGGTGGAGGGAAGGGCCTGATCCCCCCCCAGCTGGTTAGCTGTTACATCTTGTGGACATGGTTTCAAATGCAAAGATGGGAGTCAAGGCAGGTGGGGGCATAGTGCCGTGGAATGCACCAGTCACCTGATCTGGGTCTGTGGGGGGCGCAGGGCCAAGTAATATAGCAGGTGGGCGAATGAGTTGTTATGAGAGCCAAAGCTGAGAGTCTCACTCTGAATCCATTGTTATGTGTTGGGGGCTTGCGGGGCTCCAAAATGGCAACATGATGGTTGGGTCACAGGATGGCATCTAGGGCAGAGCAATGCAGCAGAATAAAACCATGGATGAAGCTTTCCTGGTGCAATGATCCTGGTGGAACTAAGTTCATCAGCTCAGAGGCAGCAGTAGTTCTTCAGTGAGGATGGTCGGTGGAGTGGAGCCTGGAGGAGCATCTGGGTTGTGGCAATAACAGGTCAGACTCTCTGCATTGATACCAACTTCCTTTTGTTAATTGTAATAATTTTTAATGAATAAGGCAAGCAAGGGGTCATGGTCATTGGTTCAAGGAAAGAAAATATAAGTAAATCCATGTAGAAGTACAACTGGAATCAAAGAAAATATTTGTTGCAGCTCAGTCTCCTATTTGGAGCAAAAAGAGCAGTTAGGGTGCATCTAATGGTAGGGGAAATTTAAATTATGGGTGCCTATAGCTCAACTATAAGCATTCCATCTGCACTCCCACATGCTGCTATCCTTATTTGGTGAAAGAATTTTACACCTTTTGCACAGCGTGAGACAACAGCACCAAGGGCTCAAGATGGGGGGAGGGGCTGCCTACACTGCATTTCTCTGCCAAGCACTAAGTCTGGTTTGATTGTAGTTTACTTTGCCTTTCTTTTTTCCTTTTACATGGCCAGATGAGTGAGGGAAGGCTGTGGGGCCCACTGGAGGTGCATTGCCCAGTGCCCACAAAAACCTGGAGCCGGCCCTGCTTGGTACAGGAGTACTGCTTGGTACAGTGCAGGAGAGCAGCTAGCAAGGCAAACAGGATGTTGGGATGCATCGCAAGGGGGATCACCTCTAGGAGCAAGGAAGTGATTCTGCCACTGTACAATGGACTGGTTAGACCACACCTTGAGTACTGTGTACAGTACTGGAGACCACACTTGAAGAGGGACATACAGCTCCTGGAGAGGGTACAGAGGAGGGCAACAAAGATGACAATGAGGCTATGGGATTTGACTTACGAGGACAGACTTGAGGAGCTCTGCCTGTTTTCATTGGAGGAGGAGAGACAGGGGGACATGATTGAGGTCTTCAAGTACCTCAAGGGAATAAATAGGGTAAACATGGAGGGATCTTTAGACTAAAGCAGGAGGCATCACCAGAGGCATGGCTTGAAGTTGGAAGGTGGAAGGGTGAGGGGAAAAGAGGAGGAGGTTTTCACTGAGAGGGTGGTGGACCCTTGGAATGCTCTGCCTGGTGAGCTGGTTCAGAGATCCACAGTGGAGAGCTTTAAGAGAGGGTGGGACAGACACAGAAAGTGGATGTATCAGATGATGGCCTGTCCCGGGGGGGTGGGGATGGATGATAGGGGTTTCTGGAGCACAAGGGATGGGAGGTTCTCGGCACCCAACTAAGGATCTAGGTTCGAGCAGACTTGATAGACCATAAGGCCTAATCTGCTGGCAAATAGTATGTTAGTACAGCTAGTTAAGGAACCCACCAGGAGGTCTGCAGCCCTAGATGTGGTACTCACTAACACAGAGTTGGTGGGTGCTATGAGAAAGGGGGAACGACTGGAGAATAGTGATCAAAGCACTGTGTGGTTTGCAGTGGCCCTATGGGCTAGGAAGTTGCACTTAGTTAGAGAGAAGTTAGTAGGGGTGGGTGCATAGGTAGGGTGAAGGAGAAATGGAAGATAACCAAGGAAGCTATCCCAGAGCCATTGAAGACGTGTGTTAAAGCAGAGACAAAGAAAAACAGGTTGAAGAAACTGCTATTGTTCTCTCCTTGAGTTAGAGAAGTGGTCTGGGCCAAAAAGAGGACCTTTTATAAATACAAAAGCAAGCAAGGAGAGGCAGAACAGGAGGAATATCTTCAGAAAGCAAGGAAGGCCAAGAAGACCATCAGGGAGGCAAAGGCAGATACGGAACTGCGCATTGCAGAGGGGTGTAGAAGGCAGAAAAACAGTTTTTTAGATATATTAGTGAAAAACATAAAAGGGGGAGAATCGCACTGGTGGTGGAGGGTGGCAGGTTGATAGAGGACGGGCAAAAAGCCACATTCTGAACAGCTGTTTTTGCTTAGTCTTCACTAAGGAAGAAAGTGGGCTCCTGCTTGAGAGCATTATCAAGGAGGCCTCAAAGGGAGTCCCAGAAATAAGGCTGCCAGTGATCACTAGGAAGAGTCCTGATGGGGCTGGCAGCCCTAAAGATTGACAAGGCCCCGGGTCCAGATGGGTTGCACCCAAGGATACTGAGGGAGTTAGCAGCCGAACTTGCTGACCCACTGACTGAGCTGTTCAGCAGCTCACTAAAGACTGAGGAAGTACCAGTGGACTGGAAGTTAGCAAACATAGTGTCACAACATAAGAGGGGAGACAAGGACCAGCCAGGGAATTATAGGCCTGTTAGCCTGATCTCCATTGTGGGAAAGCTGATGGAATCCCAGATTAAAGAGGATCTCGTGGAATACCTGGAGAGCAAAGGACTCCAGGATAACAAACAACACTTTTTTTCACAGAAAGGTCATGTCAGGCCAGCCTGATAATCTTCTTTGACTGGGTAATAAAGGAGATAGAAAAAGAACCCCATGATGAAGTACTGGATGGAAGGGGAGAAACTTAGCACTGCAAACAAGGAACGGGAACTAGGGGTTACCATCAGTAACTCCTTTAAACAAACCAGCCAGTGCAACAAGGCCTACTGTAAGGCTAACAAGATGCTGGGATGCATTGGGAGGGGGACTGATAGTAGGAGAAAAGTGGTAATACTACCCCTCTACAGTACCCTTTAGAAACTACAAGGAAACACAGAGGGCGGGAGACAGGGAAGTGTACCAGGCAAAACAGAAGGGGATGGGGAAAGCAGTGTAAAGCACAAGGAAACACAGAAGGAGGGAGACAGGGAAGTGTACCAGGCAAAACAGAAGGGGGGGGTGGGTAAAGCAGTGGAAAGCACAAGGAAACACAAAGCGAGGGAGACAGGGAAGTGTACCACCAAAATGAAGGTGGGGAAAGTAGTCAGATGTGCAAATGAGCAAACTGAACAAAAGATAGCAAAATCAGTAGAAGGTGACAAAACCTTCTTCAGGTATATCAGGGAAAGGAAGAAGACTAATGGAGGGATTGTGAGGTTGAATGGGGGGGGTGAATGTGCAGAGGGGGACCTAGAAAAAGCAGAAATTCTAAACAAATACTTCTGCTCAGTATTTACAAAGGCAGAGGAAGAGAAGGGACCAAAATTAGGGGATAGAAACACACACAGGTGGGAGGTGGATACCAGTCCATTCACAGAGGCGAGAGTCTTAAACGAACTCTCGAAACTAAAAGTGGACAAGGCAATGGGGCCAGATGGGATGCATCCAAGAATACTGAAAGAACTCAGGGAGGTACTAGGGGCACCACTGACAGCTCTATGTAACAAATCACTAGAGGAGGGAGATCTTGTCAAACAAATCTCATAGATTTCTTCGCCTGGGTAGCTAAGATGGTGGATTAGGGAAGGGTGGTGGACATGGCCCACCTATATTTTCTAAGGCATTTGACAATGTCCCGCACAGGAGGCTGGTAAAGAGATTGTGCAGTTTGGGATTAGGTCCCAAGGTGGTAAAATGGTTCAGAAATTGGCTGAGCAACAGGACACAGAGCGTGGTGGTGAATGGAGTACAATCCCAGGAGAAGGTGACCAGTATGGTGCCACAGAGTTCAGTTCTGGGGCTGGTCCTCTTCAGTGTCATCATTGGTGACATTCTGTAGGTGCTGGAAGGGAATGTGTGCTTCTTTGCAGATGACACCAAGATCTGTAATAGGGTAGACACTCCAGACAGAGTATAAACAATGAGAAGAGACCTAGGGAAATTGGAGGAATGGTCAAGAGAGTGGCAACTTAAATTCAATGCAAAAAAGTGCAAAGTCATGCACTTGGGCCATAGGAATCCTAGAAAGGAATATAAAATGGTGGAGGGGGGATACTAATAACAACAAAACTGGAAAGGGACCTGGGAGTAAACATAACAGATAACCTGAAGGTGGCCAAGCAATGCGAAAAGGTGGTGGGGAGGGCCAAAGGGATGCTGTGGTGCATAGGGAGGGGCATCGCCAGTAGAAAACAGGTGGTGGTGATGCCACTGTACAGACAATTAGTTAGGCCACATCTAGAATTTTTTATTTATTTATTGAAATGTTTCACTAGGAAGGCACACTAAGCGACAAGTCGCTCATCTCCCAGTGCAACCTGGGGGAAAAAGGAGTACAATAGGAATGAGACAAACATTCATGTTACAAGATCAACATTAACATACAGTTATAAGGCAGGTGTTACAAACAAACAGTGTTACAACAATGTTGCGCATAATAAGTAGAAAAAGTGGACAATAAGTGCCGGGTTAATAAGTAAACAAGTGCTTACATGAAAGAAAAGGGGGAAGGAGAAGGATGGGTGAGGTGGGGGAAGGGGAAGAGTCTTGTTCCTGGAGACCTCTTCAGGATGCGAGGAACCCTGTAAGGGGACTGGCCAGACCAGAGAGAAGTGGGGTTAAGGCTGTAGAGATTTAAAGAGGGAGAAGAGAGAAGGAGGAGGTGTGACTTAATGCTAGGAGGGGGAATAGGACCTAACCCAAGAAAGGACCCTTCAGGATGCAGGGTACTCTGCAAGGGGGTTGGGGAAGGTCAGTAGATAGGGATTGAGAGAGTGATCAGAAATGGAGGCAGTGAGAACTAAACCCTATGAGGGGAAGAGAATTCACACCTTTGAAGGGGATGGGGTCTAACCAATAGTCCATCAGGATGCATTGGACCCTGCTAGTAGTCATGGAAAGCCAATATAGTGGCTAGGTAGAATAGGGGAGATATGCTTAGTCTCAGTTGGACCCCTTCAGGATGCTGAGAACCCTAAAAGGGGACTGCGATGGCCAGGGAGAAAGGTAGTTGGGGGTGGGGAAGGAGAGGTGATAGGATTAGGCGCAGTAGGGCCCCCTCAGGATACTGAAAACTCTGCAAGGGGGACTGCAAAGACTAGGGAGAAAGGTAGATGGGGATGGGAAGGAAAGGAGATGAGACAAGCCAAGGCCCAGTAGGACTCCTTCAGGATGCTGAGAACCCTGCAAGGGGACTGCTTGGGATTGGGAGAAAAGGTAAATGTGGGGAGGAGAGGAGACATGCCTAGACACAGTAGGGCCCCTTCAGGATTCTGAGAACCCTGGAAGAGGACTGCAAGTCTAGAGAGATAGGAGGGATGGTGGGGGAAGGGAGTAGATGAGAGATACAAGCCCTGGGAGGGGTAGGAGAGGGACCCATGGAGAGCATTTAGGGTCCCTTACATTTTCTGAGAGAGCAAGGGAGGCCAGTAAGGGGAAGAAATTGGGTAAAGGGGAGGAGAGCTAGAAATTTGGATGGTGGGGTGCACAAGGTAAAATAAAGGTCCGGTAGAGGGGTAGAGTTTGTCCATGGCTTAGCGAAGGGAATTAGAGAGAGACATGGCAGGAGCAGCTAGGTGCAAGGTAATTATTGAGGGCAGAGCTGATCCAGAAGGTGGAAGATGAGTGCCAAATTTGAGGGGGACAGAATTCCAAATTTTTGTGAGGCGGTGAGAGTAACTGGATTGGCCGATTTTGGTGGATTGGCGGGGGACTACCAGGGTGCAGGAGTCTGTTGATCTAAGGGAATGGGAGGAAGGGGGGGTGCTATGAAGGAGGAGGTGAGGTAGGAAGGGAGCTCATCCAACTAGTGCTTGGAGGTGAATTTAGCACAATGAGAGAGCTGCCTATTTGTAAGAGAGGGGAAGGATAGGGCATGATAAAGATCGCAGTAGTGGGTGCAAGGCAGGGGGCATCCAGGGCAAACATAGAAACATAGACTTTGATGGCAGATAAGGACCGCTAGGCCCACCTAGTCTGTCCATTAACCTACCTACAGGATAAGCTGCACATCCTAGTTAACCAACAGCCTATTTTTTCCTACCCCCCAAGAATTGCCTTATGTCTGTCCCATGCATTCCTGCATTCTCCCACAGTTTTAGACCCCATAACCTCCTCAGGAAGGTTGTTCCATGCATCCACCATGCTCTCTGTGAAAAAATACTTCCTCACATTGCCCCTCAGCTGTCCCCCCTCTATCTTCAAATTGTGTCCCCTTGTTCTTGCACATCTCTTTTTCTGAAAGGTACTACCCTCTTGGACTTTGTTGATTCCACTGAGGTACTTAAAAGTTTCTATCATGTCCCCTCTCTCCCTCCTTTCCTCAAGGGTATGCATATTAAGCTCCTTTAGTCTCTCCTCATATGGCTTCTCTTGCAGACCCTGCACCATTTTAGTTGCCCTCCTCTGGACTGCCTCCATCCTGTCTATGTTCTTGTGGAGGTGGGGTCTCCAGAACTGGATGCAGTACTCCAGATGGGGTCTCACCGTCTGTCTGTACAGAGGGATAACAACTTCCTATTTTCTGCTGGTGATGCCTCTCCCTATGCATCCCAGTATCCCCCTAGCCCTCCCTACTGCCTTCTCACATTGCTTGCTAACCTTAAGGTCATCTGATACGATTACCCCTAGGTCCCTTTTCATTTTTGTTGTTGTTACTACTGCCCCCCTCAAAAAGTGATAATCTTCCACTGGGTTTTGTTTCCCAGGTGCATTATTTTGCACTTCTTTGCATTGAATCCTACCTGCCATACGTTTGACCATTCCTCCAATCTTGCCAAGTCCCTTCTCGTCCTTTCCACACTTCCTTGTGTATCAACCCTATTGCAGATCTTTGTATCATCTGCAAAGAAGCGTACTTTTCCTTCCAGTCCCTCTGCAATGTCACTTATAAAGACATTAAAAAGGACTGGACCCAGTACTGATCCCTACAGTACCCCACTAGTAACCCCTCTTTCTTCAGAGTGGACTCCATTTACAATTACCTTCTGTGTCCTGTTGTCCAGCCAATGTTTTACCCAGGCTACCACCCTGGGACCCATTACCAGGCTGGTTAATTTGATTATTAATCTTTTGTGTGGGACTATGTCAAATGCCTTGCTAAAGTCTAGGTAGGCTATGTCCACAGCCTCTCCCTGGTCTACTACTTTGGTCACCCAGTCAAAGAAATCTATTAGATTTATCTGACATGTCCTTCCCGCTGTGAACCCATGCTGCCTTGGGTCCTCTGCCCCACTGGCCTCTAGGTACTCAGCAATTCTTTCTCCTTCAGAAGTGATTCCATCACTTTCCCTACCACAGAGGTCAAACTGACAGGACTGTCGTTTCCTGCCTCTGTCTTGCCCCCACTTTTGTGAAAGGGAATCACATCCACCTTCCTCCAGTCCTCAGGTACCACACCATCCTCCCATGGTTTGTTAAAAAGAGTAGTCAGTGGTGCCACTAGTTCTCCCTTTAATTCTTTTAGAATTCTGGGGTGAATTCCATGAGGCCCCATTGCTTTGTCCACCTTCAGTTTTAGGAGTTCTTTCAGAACCCTTTCTTCTGTGAAAGGACTGGGATCGACCCCCCTATCCAGAGTGCTTCTGTTAATTGGATTAGGCACCCTCCCTTCTCCTCTTTTGTGAATACTGAGCAGAAGTATTTGTTCAGTATCCCTGCTTTTTCACTGTCACTCTCTGCCCACCCACAGTCCTTTCTATTCAGCCTCACTTTCCCTCCCTTTGTCTTTCTATGCTCCCTAATGTTCCCCAAAAAAGGTTTTATCCCCCTTCTTAACCGAGTCAGCTGTCTTTTCCTCAGTTTGGGCCTTTGCTATTCTGACTTCCCTCCCTGCTTCCTTCATCCTTAACTGGTACAGTTCTCTATCCTGCTCCTTCTGTGTTTTCTTATACTTCCTAAATGTTATCTTTTTCTCCCTAACCTTCCCCACCACCTCTTTTGAGAAGCATAGAGGCAGAAAGAATTGAAGAAGGTGTCCAGTCTGGCCAGGGAGGACTTAAAGGCATCACAGTAGTTGAAAATGGGCAGTATCATTTTCTGATGAAGTTCATGCCTAGCCATAGGAGGGATGCAACTACAGTTCCTGAACAGGGCACCAAGCTTGGTGCACAGTTTTTTCTGGATAGCATCAACATGTCCAGAGAAGTTTAGGTGTTGGTCCAACCAGACACCTAAGTGCCTGAAGGAGGATGTGTCCTCAAATAAAATCCCATCAAGGGTGTGGAAAGTGGGAAGAGAGGGAAGCCTAGAGAGTATCTGCCTTGTGCCAAAGGTCATGGAGACAGTCTTCTTTGCGTTGAGCAAAAGTTGATGGTTAGCAAATCAGAACTGAACCTTGTCGAAGTCTTGCTGTAAGCTGGTTGTAACCACAGCAGGACAGGAGTATACATATGTACAGCGGAGGAGGGGGAACAAACAGAGGGAAGGTCATTTAAGAAGATGGAGAATAGAAAGGGCCCTTATACAGAGCCCTGGGGAATGCCAGTGCTAATCGGGAAGGGAGAGAAAGTGGTGCCCAGGATTTTAACTGTTTGGGTTTTGCGAAAAAGGTAGGCTTTGAACCAGTTTGTGGCAGAGGGAGGTAGGCCAGCTGCCAGGACTGAGTCAAGGAGAAGGGAGTGAGAGACGGTGTCAAAAGCCTGACCAATGGGAGATACTGTGGCAGCAGCACCACTTCCCTCTTCCTACTAGAAATCCCTCTCCCAAGGCACCCCAGCATCCCTCTAGCCTTTCCCACTGATTTGTCACACTGCCCAGGTACCTTGAGGTCATCAGATATGATGACACCTAGTTCTCTTTCTTGCTTGGTGACTGTATGCTTCACTGCCCCCTCCCACAATCTTATACACATCCCTGGCTCTACATTCCTAAGTGTATAGCCTTGCACTTTTTGGTATTGAAACCCAGCCTCCCACCACCCCAGACCATTCTTCTGGTTTCCTCAGATCCCTTTGCATTCCTTCCACCCCTTCCTGAGTGTCAACCCTGTTGCAGATTTTTGTATCATCTGCAAAGAGACACGCCTTACCCTCATGCTCTTCTGCAATGTCGCTTAGAAGATATTGAGGATGGCTGGTCCCAGCACCAAATGCTGTGGCACCCCACTAGTCACTTGCCTGTTGACGGAGTGGCTACTGTTTACCCCCATCCTTTGCCTCCTATTCCTTAGCCAGTTTGATATCCAGTTTGTTACTTTCCACCCCACCTCAAAGCTGATTAGTTTCTTAACCAGCCTCCTGTGCAGCACTGTGTCGAAAGCCTTACTGAAGTCCAGATAGGCCATGTCCACAGCTCTCCTTTGACCCACCAGCATGGTAACCCAGTCAAAGAAATCTATGAGATTAGTCTGAGATGAGTTATCCCTGTGAAACCAGGCTGCTGGTGGTCCTGCAGCCCTTTTGCCATCAGGTATTCCATAAGCCTCTCCTTCAGTAGTGTCTCCATTAACTTCCCCACCACTGATGTGAAGCTGAGTGGACTGTAGTTGCTAACATCCTCCCCGCTGCTGCTTTTGTGCGAGGGGACCACATAGGCCCTCCTCGAGTCCTCTGGACGTCCTCCCATCTCCACTGAGTCTGTACTGCTGAAAGGAGACTGAAATGTTGAAAAAATATTTTTTACTAGAAATTTATTTAAAAAAAGTTATGTCATTTTATGCATTGATACTACAAGAGCGCATCAAAGCATTCTAGCCCCAACAGTTCCATTGTCAGACCTTTCAAAAGATAATTTATTTAAAATGTGATAACTTTTGAACCATTAAGCTAGAAAAGGAATTTCTTTTAATGGGACACAATCAGCCCCTTGGGCCTCAAAATGCCTCTAGTTTTAAAAAAAAAACTAATGTAATGATTGCTCACCATCTGTACAGATGGCTTATGTAGCTAATAGTTTGATTCTGATTCATTTTTTTTTATGTGGAAAACTACCCACCATACAGGTGTTACCACACAAAAACATGTTGTTGTTTTTTTCTTACGCTCCCTTTTTCCTCTGGCTGGCTCCCATCACCCCTGCTACCCCAGCCCCATCACCCTGGCATCTATTGGGTATTACCTGGACTTCACTCCAGTGGCTTACCCCTCACAATGGGTAAGTGGGGAGCATCTTGACCTGCTGGTTCAAGGATCTAGAAGCTGTGCAGAAGTCACTAGGTGCAGGGACTGCAAGAGGCAGCAGTCGCTCATGCCAGCCATGGGTGTTTCTCACCCTTTTCATGTCTCCCTCCTCATCTTATGGCATGGAAGAGTGGTGTATATAAAATGGACAAATAAATCCCTGTGTCCTGATTGACTGAGACTTGGTTCTAGCCATTGCAGTAAGAGAGTGCCACCACTGGCTAAAACAAGTCCCTGCCAACCAGGGCAACTCACAGAATTCATAAGCCACCTATTTCTTAATATCCATCACAAACATGGCTGTAGTCTTTACTCATTTATGAAAAAAACCTTCAGCTAGGCCCTAATAAAAGCCTATTAAATTCAATAATGTAAGTAAATAATTTAATGTTATTTACACCCATGAACCTCCCTTACACACATACACAAATTTAGAAAATCAAATACTATTCAGAGTTTCCATTGCTGGTGTTTCTTTGATGACCATGAAAAATCCACCTCCTGTCCCCACCAGTTTGCCAGAGAACTCCCCGTTCCTTACCTAGCAGGAGATAAAATTGAGGTTCTAGCTCCACTTGAGGCCTGCGTGTATGTGTGTGTGTGTCTGTGTGTGTATGCCAGTGGAGCTCTGAAGAACTTTGAATTCATGTATTCCATGCTATCATTCCATGTGTGTGTGTGGGGGGCACATTCTACTACTGGGATAATGCAGGGCTTTGAATTCTTCTATTCCATGGTAAAAAATCACACAGTGTACTGAATAAGAAGAAAGACAGATGACTGACAGGTGAGAAGCATCTGTGGAGGGACTATTTTACATTATTTAGCAGCACTTTATTATAATTTTTGTGGGTTTGAAAACTTTGAGTGTTTGTTTTTTGAAAGTTGCCTCTGGACCTATTTTATACACGCATTAAGGCACTTCAGGGACACTGGTTGTACTAGGTTTACCTCACGGTCAGGGGCTGATGGCACTTGGCTTCCCCTCATGCCTTACAACCCCGTGACCATGGGGTAAACATAGTACAACCAACAAGTCGTCATGCCTTATTGCTTAAATATGAGACAAAGATAATGATGCTAAATTCCAGGGGAGGGGAAGATTCTGCAATAAGACTTACATGTACTGGAAGAAAAGGTCAACATTTAAACAGCTACTGACACCGCAAAGAAAACTTTGAAAAACATAATAATTAGGTACACTTCTGCTTGCTATCCATTTATATTCTGTATATTTCTCCTTCTCTTTATTTATTAGTGAGGAAATTTGCATGAATATATGATTTTTATTCTTTAGAGTTCCTTTAGAGTTCATCAGTCTCTATAACTGGCTCATAGAAACAGAAGTTGATGGCAGATAAGGACCGCAAGGCCCATCCAGTCTGCCCATTTCTTTTTCTACCTTATGAATGTGCCATCGGCCTTTGCTCTGTCAATGGTCTGTCTATTCATACTCATCTGTATTGCTCCCTTATGCCTATCCCACGCCTGTTTGAAGCCCTGAACTGTATTATATCCACCACTTCCTAAGGTAGGCCTTTCCATGCATCCACCACCCTTTCTGTGAAAAAGAACTTCCTCACATTACCCCTTAATCAGCCTCCCTTTAATCTCAAGCTGTGTCCTCTTGTCCTGCTATTTTTCTTATATTGAAATATGTTAGACTCTTTCACCTTGTTAATGCCCTTAAGATGTTTGAATGTTTCGATCATATCACCTCTCTCCCTCCTTTGCTCAAGGGTATACATATTGAGCTTCGTTAATCTGTCCTCATATGTCTTCTGATGCAGTCCCTACAACATTTTGGTTGCCCTTCCCTGGACTGCCTCAATTTGGTTAATGTCCTTGTGAAGGTTCGGCCTCCGGTACTGCATGCAGTACTCCAGATAGGGCCTGACCAGTGTCTTGTAAAGAGGCATTATTACCTCCTTCTTACGACTTGTGAAGCCCCTACTAATACATCCCAACATCCCTCTAGCCTTACCTACTGCTTTAGTGGTCTGCTTGGATGATTTCAGGTCATCTGTGATGATGATGCCCAAGTCTCTTTCTTCCCTTGTGACTGCCAGCATCTCCCCTCCCTGCCTATAGGCGGCTTCAGGGTTTTTCTTCCCTATGTGCATGATCTTGCAATTCTTTGCATTAACCCCCAGTTGCCACTCTTCTGACCATTTTGCCAGTTTATCCAGATTTCTTCTCATTCTGCCCTCCCCATCTGGATCATGTACTCTGTTGCAGATCTTGGTGTCATCTGCAAACGGACAAACCTTACCCTCCAGTCCATCTGCAATGTCTCTGATGAAGATATTGAAGAGGACTGGCCCCAGGACTGATCCCTGAGGTACCCCACTTGTGACTTGCATCTCTTCTGACTGTATATCATTTACCACCACTCTCTGTTTTCTGCCCTTCAACCAGTTTGCCACCCAGTTGACCAACTCTGACCTACCCGAAGCCTACCCAGCTTATTAATCAATCTTCTATGTGGAACAGTATTGAAAGCTTTGCTGAAGTCAAGGTAGGTGACATCAACTGCTCCCCCTTGGTCCACCACTCTGGTTACCCAGTCAAAGTCTGAGCTTAGTTTGACAGGACCTTCCTGTTGTAAACCCATAATGTCTTGGATCCTGTGCTCCTATGGATTCCAGGTTTTGCACTATCCTTTCCTTAAGGAGTTCCTCCATAACTTGCCCACTACTGAGGTAAGACTGACTGGTCTATAATTCCCTTCCTCCTCCTCCCTGCTACCACTCTTGTGGAGTGGGATCACATGAGCTCTTCTCCAGTCTTTTGGGACCTCTCCTGTGCTCAGAGATGCATTAAACAGTTCTAATAATGGCTCTACTAGTTTCACCCATAGTTCCTTTAGTACCCTGGGATGTATGCTATCAGGTCCCATTGCCTTGTCCATCCTGAGCTTATCGAGCTCTTGTAGGACCCTTTCTTTTGTGAAGGGACAAGGGCACACCTCTCTCCCCCCTGTGTCCATGGTGCTGAGCTGTGGGCCTTTCTCTACTTTCTCTTCAGTAAATACTGAGAAGAAGTATCTATTTAGGATAGATGCTTTTTCATGGTACTCCTCCTCACATGTCCCCTTATCCCCTTTGATCTTAGCAATACCCCCTCTAGACTTTCTCCTTTCACTAATGTATCTATAGAAAGTCTTGTCACCTTCTTTTACTGTTCATGCTATTGTTTCCTCAGTTCGGCCTTTGTCTACCTTACTGCCTTCCCTGCTTTCCTTAGGGAAGACTCCCTACTTTAAGTCATAATGCTCTGCTGTGACATCACAATTTGTTGCCATGGGAGTAACTGTGATGTCACAAGAAGTACATTATTGACCTCAGGTGGGGAAAAAGCAACAGGAGTAGATGAACTCTTCAGGGGCAGACATGCTGTTTTCATGTAAACAACCTCAGTAAAAAATAATGGGGAGGAGGAACGTAGAAGTAATGTGGAATACAAGCTGAACAATGTCTAAACATTATGTTTTGTTAAAGTTCTCCTGAAGGTGTTAGCAGCTCTTTAACACTAATAGAAGATTATTGGGATTAATTGATGGCAATTCTTTTTTCCTTTATGACTACACAGCTTTAGGAATTTAGAATTTTCTAAAAAGCTATGCTGGTCTAAATTTCAATCTTTTTCTATTGTTGGTGTCTATGCTCTAACTTTAGTATTACTAGCCAGTGTCAGTGGCAATTTACTTTGCATGTATGTGTAACCCCCTTGTTACTAGAATCCCAGTTAGAATTAGTGGTAGGCAGGGAAGGCAGCTAGTGAATTTCCAGTAAATGGATTTCACTCTGTCCCTCTCTGTTTTCAGTCTCAGCTGAGAACTGGGGAGGTGATGTAATCTTAGAACTCTCGCAGCAGCATGAGCCACACAAGCCAGTAGCTGTGAGTGAGGGAGATAGAATTCTAAAGTGAACTGGTAGTGGAGTCGGCAGTTGGAGCTGCAGAGTGCAGTTGCAGTCCCAGTGGCAGCTCTGATATAGAGCTGCAGTGTTCCTGTTTATTTTTTCTTTCTTACCCTAGTGGAGTACAGCCTTTTCCAGCTTTGGTGAAGTGTTGGAAAGTCTCAGGTGGATTTTCCTGGGTTTCATCTCAGGAGGGATGGAGCAGGCTGTCATGATTTCTGGGGCAATCCTCTGATCCTTCCAAAACTTTGTGAAGCTGCCTTGTGTGGCAACATCTAGTGAGTACAGTTTGGTTTCTGTGAGTTTGCCCAGGAGTACCTGCACCTGTAAAGGTGGATTCTCTGACAATGGGACCCTGTCACCTTAGACTTTCTTAAAAGTTGTCTGACCACTGTGGAGTCCAGTACATGACCGTCTCTGTGAACAGAACTTTTACTTTTGGCATCCCTGTGGTGTCCTTTGCTGATTTTAAGTGTGATATAAATTTCTAGAAAGCATCAGTAAGTGCTTTTAAATGCATGTGAGATGTATTTTCCAGAGAGATGGCCGAGTATGAACTTGGGAACAAAAGGTGGGAGACCTCCCAATCTGGAGTGACCAGTTTAGCACTCTGGGTTCTGAATGGCACCTGTGTTTTTCTATCAGTGCATGTGGCCAATGTCTGAGGAAACATTTTACCCCAGTTAGTGGGTTTTCTACAGTTTTACCGCAGTAAGTGGGATTTTGTACAGTTTTACCCCAATGAGTGGGTTTTATCCAGTTCACCCCTAGTATGTGGATTCTATAGTGTGGAGCCTCTAGTGTTCTGTAGTGGTCCGAGCACCACAACCTATTCTATGCAATATGGGACGTGACCAAGTACTGGCTGGGTGTGCCTAGTCGAGGGAAAGTGTGTGTTCTTCTGGTGGCTAGTCCATAGTTTTGACATTTATCCTGTGCTAAATGGGAATCTTTGAAGTTCTGTACCCTGAATGTCTTCAAGTACCATTTGTGTAACCCTTGGGGGATCATCTTCGCTTTATGTTGGTTCCTGTGCTGTGTTTTGGAATAAAGCCACACTCTAGAATTCAAACCTGGTTTGGACATTTACGTTATTTCTTCCACGTGTGGAGTTACTTGGGTACCCCTGTCCAGAAGTGCAAACCTAGCATAGCCCTGAGGAAACGTTTTCTCCCCAGGACCTGGGTTGTTGGCCATGCATTGGTCCCACCAGGTGTATACCAGGTATTTGCCGCACTTGGTTGTGTTCTGCATTGCTCCCATTTAGTCTATGGTGGGCAATGAGAACCAGACAAAAATAAATCTTTTGTGTCCAATGTGTGTTTTCTCTATAAATCTCTTACCCTCTCTTTTCCCTAGACTTATTGGTGAGAGGTGTGCCTACTAGTTAAATAAGGGGCCGGTGGGGGGTTACGTATGTGTGTTATTGCCATGTATTCTTAGCATGGTTACTGGCCAGATACAAACACACAATATGTTATCCCTGCAGTGACAGTGTTAAACTCATTGGGCAGGATTTTCAAAGCGTGGCACAGGGCTTGCATCCAAACCTGTGTCATGACACTTAGGTTTTGGCAGTGTGCCAAACCTTTTGCCACAACTGTACCCGATTTTACAGTATTGGGTGCAGTTGTGACAGTTTCAGTGATTTATGGCAGCTTGTGCCAAATGTTTGGTGCAAGTTCTGTAAAAAAAGGCCCCCAAAAAAGTTTGTCACAAGTTAGGCCAGAAGAAGTTGGTCTAACTTGCGGCAGTTGCCACACAGGGTAGAATATCCCATTAGGTCACCTCAAGCCCTATGCACCATATTGTCTGCACACCGGGGTTTGCGGTGATGTAAGACTTTTTAAAATCCTGCCCATTGTTTTAAAAAGCACTTTCTTTTATTTATGTATTTTAGAATTTGTGGCTGAGAATGGCACACATGTTTCCATGGTGACCCAGGAGCACAGGAATGTTAAGTGACTTGCTCAGAGTCAAATAGTGTGCCAGTGGCAGTTGTGAGACTGAAACCCAGGTCTTCCAGGTCTCCAGGTTCACAGCTCAGTTCTCCCACCTCTTGGCTATACTGCCTTCCAAAACAGGGATACAGTGTGAAAGAAAGGCACTATAAAAATAAAATTCTATAGGGCGGGCCAGTGTATGGTGGTGGCGCTACTCCCCACCACACCAGTGACCTGGGATCATGGCGATCCTGGGTTGCTGGGGGCCAATGGGAGGGGAGGACTGAGCATCCAATTAAATGTTCTTCTTTCAAAGGGAGAGAGGGATGCCCTGCTGAATGACTGCAACCAGCTAGAGGCCTGGTGGCAATGCAAGACTGGACTAGCACAGTGGGGAGGGAGCTGCAGTTGGGTGTGCCTCCATGTGCATTCACTAATGTGCACACCCTGGCACTGGGGAGGAAGTAAATGGAGGAAAAAGGGTGACGAGGCAGACGTACATGACATCCTACACAGTGATCCCCCACCTGCTCTATCAGCGGCACTCTACCAGCCGGATAGCTGGTTATGTCTTTAGGTGGGGACATCCCTCTCCCTCCTGACCATGCCACAGAAGGAATCCATGTGGGTTTCTCAGATTGCAGTGGTATGCCTAGAGAGGTGGTAGATGGTGGGCGACGGTTGGGACGGGACTGATGGATAGCTCAACCTGCCTCAGCCAGGGTTGAATAAACACTTGGGTAAAAACAATTCTAATCCATTTTACCCCTGGATAAACCTATCTGATGTCCTGGTGTTCAGGGTCACACTGACTGCACTGTTTCTTGACAAAGAGACTGGGTGAGTGATTGCCTTTACAGCCATTGCTAGTGCCAGATTGATTGACAGGGGGTGCAAACAGTTAGGATGGTCTTCACCCTCCTTCCCACCCAAGGAGTTGGGTGCCTCACAGTCATGGTGTTTCTGATCCCCAGCAGGCTACAGCATGGGATTTTGGGGCATGCACGAGTACCCAGTTGTTTTTTTTTTTTTTAGTCTTTGGTAACCAGGTAAAGCACACTAGGCACAAGTACCTGTATTCAGGGATGACCTGGGAGCACTGGGTGGTTAAGTGACTTGCTCAGAGTCACACAGTATGAAAGTGGAGGTTGTGAGATTCAGACTCGGGTCTGGTCTGCTGAATGTACTAAGCTCGTTCACACCTTGTTCCTCTAACCTCTAGCCAGGAGTTCTCACACTTTGTCTTAATGAGCCTCCCCCAAGCCTTGGAAAAGATCTTGAGCCCCCCCCCACTACAGAAATAACTCTGGGCCTCCCCATAGTTAGAACAATTATCATACTTTGCACATTACAGGAAGAATACAATGAAGTGCACTCGAGTCGTTGAGTTTATTCTCATTTTATTAAAGTTGTTGTTCTCCCTTTCTATACCCTCCCCCAGTCAGCCTACTTGCTCCACATTTCTGACTTTTGGACCCTATTTACCCCTCATTGTAACACCTCCATTAGTCGGACTGTTTTCTTTATCAGTTTTACCCTGCTCTTAAACACCTTCTCATGGACCATTTTGCTCCCTCCTGGCCTTGCTCCTAGTATCTCTCTGCTTAGCATTTGTATTTGTGCTTTTCTACAGCCACTATAATAGGTCAGTTGTTACCTTGTTCCAATTCATTTACATTATTTTGCATTTTGTTTTGCACAGTTTCCAAGAATTGTATTTTCTCTATACAGCTTTCCCCCATGTCATACCAGGAAACAAGTGTTTGTTGAGCATGTCTTTCCTGGTAACTATTTTATACATAAATTCACATGACATTATTCGCTTTCAGTTTGCTGCATCCTTTCACATAAAGCATCCAAAACTTGACATTTAAATATAGTACATTTTAAGGCTTGCTTGAGACTCCCCTGGAACAGGTTGTGGTCTCCCCTGGGAGGCTGGCCTCACCATTTGAGAAACCCTGCTCTAGACTATACTGCCAGCCAAATGGCAGCACACTGCACTTCTACCATCCAACAGGATCAGCTGTATTGTGTTGTGTTGTGTTGTATAGTACTGTACTAAACGGTATTGTAATCTATTCTGTTCTGTTCTGTTGTATTCTATTCTATTCTATTCTATACTTCCATGTTGCTGTGTCTAATTGCTAAGTATAATATAGTATTTTATTGTAATGTATTAGATTGGATTGGATTGCATTGTATTCTAACCTAACCTAACCTTATCTACCCTAACCTAACCTACCCTACCCTATCCTGTTTCTCCCACACCATTGTCTGCTCACCTTTAAATATTGAAGTGTGTTCTGTCCTATTCTGTTCTGTTCTGTTCAAGTCCAGTCTAGTCTATTTTCCAACATCTGTGTGTCTTCCCTTCTTTAAGTATTGTATTGAGTTGTATTATATTGTGTTCTTTTAGCTGCTATAGTTTTACATGCCCACATTTAATTTTTATATAATAACTGGGGATCATTTTTTCCTGTAGGGAACCCCAGTTATAATTCGCCACTATAACCCACGGGTTATAACTGCGAGCACACGATGGGTCTCCCTTGCAGCACACCTACCTAAGCAGTAGCTCTTCCTTCACTACACAACAGCTGCAAGTACTTAGCACTGGATCTGCCACTCCCTCAGCTGTCAGTTAATTTAAAAAAAAAAAACTGGGCACTTCAAGCAACTATAGATGAATCATTTTTTTTATATAAATGCAAAACTGTGATACCCTCCAGTTTTGCTTCGGCTGCTTTCCATTCCAACCTGTTGAAATGCATTGAAACCCACTGGACTGCACATAGATGTTTTGTTTTTTATTTTATATAGTTGCTATGGTGAAAAAAACGATACCCAGCAATTATATAAAATCAAACATAGGGTGGTGCATTTAACACAATTCTACAGACACTCCTAGGTGTTGGATGCTCATATAAACCCCTGGAGCTTCGCTCTCTGGGTTTATGTAGCATCCACAACCTTGGGGAAGGGGTGTAAAATTGCATTAAACACACCACCCCATGCATTACTGTATATATATTCCATTGTTTTCTGCTCTATTCTGTTCTCCTCATCACTGCATCTGCCCACCACAAACAAAAAAATCAATCCAATTAACCTCAAACCATTAGAATCAAGTAAGTTCAATGAAGGGAATCAAATCTGCTAAAGTCTGAGACCAGCCAATCACAGTAAGTAAAGGTACAGACTTTGGGGAATCCAATGTTGTTCCACTCCCTACCTTTTCTCATAGGTGTCACCATCATGCAGTAATATGGTAGCAAGTGCTTTTGGAAAAGCAGTAACATTAGCTTGTTAGATCATTTGAAAATGTGTTCAGGTGTTTGTTTTTAAAAAGAGGGCAAACTTTACATGTACCCTTTTTCTGATCAGGTTGACAAGGAGTGACCCTGCAAATCGAGGCAAATACACATTACAAGTCCTTATGAACCTTGTCATTGCCGTGTTATTACTGAATGGGAATTTCTTAATGAATGGCATATTAGTACACTCCAAGAACAATGGCCTCTGCATATTTGGTGCGGGATTCTTGCACTTCTCCTTACTGTCTACCTTGACGTGGATGGGAATTGTAGGCTACAACTTATACAGACAAGTGATCGAAGTTTTCAATGCCTACAAGAACCAGTACATCTTAAGGCTCTGTGGTGTGGGCTGGGGTAAGTACCGAACATTTTCACACATCAGTCATTCTTTATCTGTTTGCTTCAATGGAAACTCAAGGAATTGGTGCTGATGGGATATGTCATGTGTGCATAAGTAGAATCAGTTGAAAGACACACAGTAGTGAATGTATTGTGCTGGAAGAAGACTGCAATATGTATTGAGTCACTTAAGTGCAGTGAGTCCTACGCAAAAATATTTCTCTGTTTAAAGTGATCATAATCTTTGTACAGTTACAGTATTACATGTACTGTACATAACAAAAGAAGTCCACAACATAAGCAGCAGATGTAGTGCCAAACAATGTGAGGAAGTATTATTTCACAGAGAGGGTAGTGGATGCATGGAACAGCCCTCCTGAGGAGGTTGTGGGGTCTAAAACTGTGGGAGAATTCAAGAATGCATGGGACAGACATTAGGCAATTCTTGTGGGGGGTAGGATGAAATAGGCTGTTGGTTAAATAGGATCTGTGGCCTATCCTGTAGGTAGGGAAATGGGCAGACTAGATGGGCCAAGCGGTCCTTATCTGCCGTCAAAGTCTATGTTTCTATGTAAACGACTGAATACTAAGAATGTTCAGCCCATGGTAAAGTAGAATACCATTCTCAAAGCTTCTTCACTCTGGAGACTGGGTATCCGGTTACTAACTGAATATTATAAGCTGCCAGCCTGTAACCTTGGAGACAGCACAATATACTATCATGTTGAGAAACTGTGTTTAGTCTCATCCCTTAATTATTTTCACATCATCCTATCCTGCATGCAATTTTATCTTAATTTTTTGTATCCCTGTCTTTCTCCTTGCTAGCACAGGAATTGCTCTGACATGTACCCTGTTCCTGGCCATAAGAGCCAACTTATAGTGCATATTCCTATTTATTTAAATTTTGGTGACCTGGTAGGCCTACTGAGACCAAAACAGTCCCTTTTTCAGGGGTGACCCAGAATTAATTACATACATCTATAAACATAACAAAATACATACATGTAATTTCACAATTAACAGTCAATATAGACATACTGACCAAGTCAATGATACAGTGACAGGGTAATTACAATCAATATCAACAGAAGTAGAAGTACTATTATGCACAAGACAGTCACAATCAGACTGATGTCCCAATAAGGTTAGATCGGCAGCAGGGAGTCTGGCAGACTCAGCAGTAGCAGTTGCAGAGGCTCAAATCCAACAGGTGGGCTTTAAGTCCCTTCTTGAAGTCTCCAAGGGAGGTGCATTCCTGGAGACTGCTATGGAGACCATTCCAGATAGGAAGGGTGAAGGCAGCATAGGACCAGAGTCCTACGGAAGTCCTAACACTGGGGACATGGAGAAGCTGGCGGCCAGAGGATCTTAGTGTTCTCCCATTCTTTTTGGAGATAATATGTTAATTAGGCTAGGAGGGGTGCCATTTTGCTGGAGCTTAAATGCAAGGCACAGTGATTGATATGATAATTCGCCATCTAGAAAAGGCCACCTAAGAGATAATAGTACCTTGCAGTGATGCTCCCATGGTGGCACTCCTGCAGCGAAGCGCTATCCTGTGATACAGTATTTTTAGCCTTTGCATTTCAGAACTACTTACAGATTGTAGTAAAGGGGCCCCATATAGCAAGGTTGGTAGGCATATACCAGTGGAAGCCTTGAGTTTGGATTCACGAGTGAGGAAAGGGCTCAGGTGATATAATAGACCTAACCTTTGGTTGAGTTTCTTGGTCAGATGGCCG
The DNA here is from genome assembly GCA_016271365.2 of Neoceratodus forsteri. Lineage (NCBI taxonomy): Eukaryota > Metazoa > Chordata > Ceratodontiformes > Ceratodontidae > Neoceratodus > Neoceratodus forsteri. The sequence continues at coordinate 1,592,429,333 of CM028130.1, forward strand.
GTGTTCTGATATTCTACAATTACAAATAGCTCAGACCTCTCTAAATCAGCCACTGAGATGTGTAGGTTAGTGACAGAGAGTAAATTCCACCCAGATGGAGACGCCCACTGGACTCGTAAAAAACAGTTTCAAAAGGCACAAAGAATGCGTGACCAAACAAGTTTATTACAGTTCAAAAAAGAAGCACAGTGGGGAAAAAAAGCAGCACTTCACCTTACAGTGGACAGTGTCACCATCCCAGTAACAGTATTATAATAATCATAATAAGTTTATTCATCAGAAACAGATATACCCTTGAGTCAAGGACTCATTTACAATGGTTACCATTAGCAGTTCAGGGCAAGGCAAGAAATTGTATTTATTTTATTTATTTATTATTTCATCACCAAGTAAAAACCCAAGGGTATCAAATGCCCATTTTCATGGGTGACCCAGAACAGAAACAATAATACAATACAGTGCAATATAATACAATACAATGCAATACAATGAACAAAACTAATTAATTATGACAAGAACATATCAGAAGAGTAAGACAATGCTGCTTCTGGGATTTCTTAAAAGTATACAGTGAATTACATGCTAAAATATAATTGGGCAAATCATTCCACAGTTTTACACCACAAATGATCCATGATCTTTGATTAAAGAAGACCTATAGGAGGGAGGGTTCAATTTGCCAACATTTGCTGATCTAGTACAATAAGTATGTGATCTAGCTAAATGAAATGGAAAGCTGCTACAGGTTAGATAGTATTTCATAAGTGCATAATACACAGTTTCAATGCAGATGAATTCCACATGTATCACACATGGAGAGATGACTACAACAAAGCAGATTTACTATGTCACATATGCCATAGGCATTCACCAGGGCTTACTCAACTACAGCATGGCCTAGGCGTTGAACAATGCTGATTACATTATCTGCAAGGCTCAAACATGGGAAAGTCAGAGACTGGGCCCAAGTCAATAGGTGGAATCTTCGAAAGGGTTCCATGTGATATCGGTGACTACACAATGGCAAATGTCAGTATGGCGAAAACAAAATGGCAACTGCACAAATGACACCCTTAAATGTCGGCGACCATCATATATGATGAATTTCAGGTATGTGGTGGACATCATTACTGAACACACCTGTCAGCCTTTTATGTATGTGGGGGCTCCACCTCCACACCCTCCAACCCCCTATCTCTAATTATACTACGAAATGCTCCTTGATGGTGAAGTAGGCTAAATCACTGGATTCACCATTCCAGTAGTGTCACCATTACTTTTAGGTCGCTGTTTTAGTTTTTGCCGTTATGTCATCATTTTTGTATTGCTGTTTTGTCTTCACCGTATTCACGTGCTACCATTCCAAAGCAGTGACATGGCATGAGAGAAACAACCTGATCTTATTCTTGTTTTCATTGGGAACACAATATTTAAGTCCTGCAGCATATCTGAGCTCCTCCTGGATTGGCCAAGGCTTTAACTGAGCCATGATGTGGTCTAGCACTTTTCTAGTTGTGGGTTTGTACATGAGGTGTGACAGCTAATGGCACCTGTGGTCACATATTTCCAGGCAGTTCAGTTTTCCATATAGCATGCAATGATGGCTATCATGGGGTGCATTCAATACAATGTGTGCAAGCCAGTTATAGAGTAAATGTAACCTGTTTAGGACTGCTTTATAGGCCTCATCATGTAGAATTTCCCTGTAGTCCAGGAGTAGGAGTTATTATTGTGTTCATTATGTGCTAATGTGTGGGGGCTGGAAAGCAATTCTTATTTTTGTAGTGTAAGCCAATTTTTAGGGTCAAGAGCTTTTTATCAGATTTTCAACATGTACTATAGGTTTCATCAGAGATGAAGGTGCAGTCACATGACTAGGTATTTGTAGGCAGTAGTGAGTTGGAGCCCATGATGGTCTAAATAGATAGCCAGTGGTTGGCAGGTGCACCAGAGTTGTGTTTGAGACTCAAAAGCTGTTATTTGGATTAGTACAAAGAAGGACTGTATCTTGTTGAATCACTGCTGGAGAGAGAGATTTGGAGCGAAGGTATATACCTCCTAAGTGTATAGAGGAGGCTATCACCTGCACAGAGGTGGAAGCAGAGATCCTCAGGTCTACTGCTAGAGTCATTAATATAAAGCAAAACCAGAACTGGGCCCAGCACAGAACCCTGAAACAGTGGGCTCAGGTTTCAGTTTTGACCCTTTAAAGGATATAATCTGTTGCCTGTCTGAAAGGTATTACTGTTTGAGCCAGTTGTTGATGGAACTGTTTAGGCCTAGAGCATTCGGTTTGCTTAGGATGAGCACATGGTCCAGGAGATAAATGCCTTGGATAGGTCAATGAACATGGACTCTGTAAAGAGCTCCATTATCTACGCATAGTGGCACTTCACTAGCAAAGGTGGCGGCAAATTGTGACAATGCATAGTCTTTTCCAGGAGAAGTACCACTGTGTACCAATCAAATTTATCTTAAAAAAACACCTTTAAAAAGAATGAATTCAAGCTGCTAACCTTTGTGTCATAAACATTTACCTCGTCAAACCATACAAGCCAGTTTAAAATTATATCCTCCAACCTGTGCACCCTCCTGGACCCCACCTCCCTCCTCACCACCATGCACATTATAAAATTCTTAAAGATCAGCCGACGCCTTCAGGAGCACTTTACCAAAACATAATATTTAGATACAGTCCAGCTTGCATTTCACATTAGTTCTGTATCCCTCCTATGTATTTATTACTGAGGTAATTTGCATGAAAACAAGATCTTTGCTCCTGAAGTTCATTTATTCCTGTTGCTGTCTCCCTACCTGAGGTCATAATGCACTGCTTGTGACATCACAGTTATTCCCATGGCAGCAAACTGTGATGTCACAAGAGAGGATTATAACTTGAAGTAGGGAGTCAGCTGTAGAGGTAGAGGAACCCTTAGGGGTAAAGATAACGCATTTATGCAAATATCCTTAGTAATAAATACTGGGGAGGAGGAATCTTTAGAATATATATGGAATGGAAACTGAATTATACGTACAGTAATTATTATGTTTTTCAAAGTTTTTATTACGGTGTCAGCAGCTCTTTAATGTTCAAATTCCCCAACCCACCCACACCAAAACCATGTTTCACCCACCTTTGTCCACCCTTTCTGACAAAAAGATGAATTAACCCCCCTACCCTTCACCAACCTCTTGCCAATAAACCACCCTTTTCTGCCATAAAGCTCCAATTCCCAGTAGACACAGAAACTTTCAGAAGGTACATGGAAAAAAAAACTGTCCCAGACTGACTGAGAGATGTCCTTTTCTGTCAGTGTTGTGAGCTGAATGAATGGTGAGTGATGTACAATATATCCTACCAGTAATACCCGATTGACTATTAACCATTTAAAAAAAAACAAGATTGGACTGTAGGAAGTATACGGCTATCCAGTTTGCATATTTTCATTTCTGAAGAGGATTGTTGCACGCTGTAGATACAGTTTTTGACACTAAATTTTGATAATTTGATTCATGCAGAGTGGAGACAAATAGCTTTGTCATGAACCAGATGAATCAAATGAACAGCTGTTAAAGAAGGCCAAATATTCAAAACATTTGCTTGTGATACAAAATTTGTCATGCAGATTTTTAAAGCACTTTTTGGGCAGACATATTCTGCTTAAAATTGCTAGCAATATCACCAAAATTAGAAAGTATTATCAAAGGTAGCACTATCCCTAAAAATCTATGGTGAGTCATTTTTCACTCCTCCCAATTTTTCTCATTTGTATGCAAACCCACATTGCACATATAAATGATATTGAATCATAACAGGCAGTGTTGTCTAGTGTTTATAACATTAGCTGGGGAACTAGACAGTCACGGGCTCAAACCTTGTGATAGCCAAATTCTTACTGTGGGCAATTCACTAAACCTCTCAGTATTCTAGGTCACCCAGCTGTAGAAGAGGGTTGCAGAAAAGCCCTACTGGAAATGAGGTATTGCATCTCAGCTGTTCTATTCTGGGTAAATTATATGTAAAAAGAAATTCCTGGCCCCTCATCCACACTTTATTTCATTATGTGGTTTTGTAAGCTTATTGTTTCAGTGTTTGCAGTGTCAGGACAATATCAATGGTTTTCTGTGATTTTCCTCATGGTCAAAAATATCAATTCCAAAGTCATTCCAAGAACCTTGGACATAGTATTTAATAAGGATTTTCTGACATTATAGTGTTTAATATTGTAATGCTTTCAATGACATAATGCTTAGATGATGTCACATACACAGCAATTGTGAGGTCAAATATTGATAAGCAGATGATAGATCCACATACAACTAAATATTGTTCATATGAAAATATTTAAACAAAAGAACAATGCTAGGATTGACACATACATAGACTATGCTACTGACAGGGTGTGTGTTATTGTCTAATAACATCACTTCTGGGACGGGTTGAAGCATGAGGTGAAGCCAAGTGCTTCCACCATCCCAGGAGTGCCGATAGTACACAATAACACATACCCTGGAGTGCCTTATTGCTATTATACAATGGCTTATTTTAAAATAATATTAAAAAGTAAAAAAAAATATGAAAGTAATGTTTGTATTCTTTTTTGTATGAGAGGCACATTTTGCAAATAAAAGAAAAAGTAGTCCAGTAGGTGGTGCTGCTGCTAATGCTGTAGGTTTATTGTGCATGATTCCCCACTTTGTAACCCACCTCCAACATACTCGGCATTATATTGAAACCTTTAATCAGCGTGCTCCCACTGCTTGTCCTGGAAGCACTTGAAGATGTTTTGTTTTCCCTGTGAAAGAGAGATAGACAGCAAAATAGTTGAGCGTGGACCAGAGCAGTAACTTCCGGTTTCTTGCTCCACTTGGTAATTGGACATCGGTTGGAATCTGTAAGTTACAAGTCTTTATTTTTATTTTGGGAAAAGGGAAATGGTATATGTTTGCTGAGAAAGAAAGGAGTTTAAATATGAATGCCAGTATGTTTCGGTTTCCTGGAAACAGCCGTGCATGCATGGTTTCACTGACCGAGGCAGCTATGGTGAAGTAAAAAATAGACAGCTGCCGTTTCTTTTAAATTTAGTGGTTTTGTTTATTTTGGCTGAAGGAGCGAGGCAGTCAGGCAGGGAACGTGTGTTTGTCTGTGGGTGGGTGTGTGTGTGTGGGGGGGAGGGCTAAGATGTGATGGTTTTAGAGACTGTCGGCTTCCCGGTGGCCTGCGTGGGCAGGGAGGGATTTGTTTCACTGTTCTCTGGTCACTTTATTGCCTGGACTTTAAACAGTGATGTTATTGTTCAAAAACATCATTGTGTCAGGTACATACTGACCAATCAGGATAGGGGAAATTTTCTTGCCATTGTATAATGTTAAATAATGTATAAAGAGCTGCTTTAAATATAGTGGTTTTACATGCTTTATTTTAGTAGATGCATCTTGGAAATGTGGATGTCATGAAGAAAACCTTTGAAAAAACATAGTTTTTCATTTATATTTCATATAGTTTGCCCAGTTTTTTAAAATCTGTGCATATACATACAAAACAGGATTATTATCCCCCACACACCATCCATAGACTGCATGCCTGTTCACAACCTTTCTTGTTAAATTACAATATTTTTGCAGAAATGTTCATTAACAGATTGCTTTTGGGAAAAAGTGAAGGGCTTTACCCTTCTTCTCATATTCAGTTCTTGCCTCTCCCCCTCTCTTCTCCACCTGCCCTTCTGGGTCACCCGTGTGCACAACCTGCCCCATCCTTTTTTACTCCAACAGCACTTGCATACTACCTCAAGCCTGCTCCTGGTACACTCATGCGCTTACAAATGGTTCTGTCGCATTATTACTGTTTTGTACGTTTATATGTTCATTTGTATGATTTTGGACATGTATTGTAATTTACCCAGTGCTCCACTACTGTTTATTGTACAATACCTTGTGTTCCAGCTGCTGCACAATCTTACAATGTTGTATTGTTTGTACTACCCAGGTACTATTGTAACTGAGTATCCTTCACAACCCTATGTAACCCCGCCCCCCAGGTCACACCGTGAGATGAGCAACTTGTTGTTCAGTGTGCCCTCCTGGTGAAACATTTCAATAAATAAATATATAAAATATTGAAGTTCATTTGCCCCTAGGTGGTTCCCTCCCCCATAACCACTGTATTCGTCTTCATCAGCTTTGTGTCAGCTGCAAATTAAATTATTTACATGAGTCCCATAACTCCAAATCATAAATAAAAATATTGAAGCGCTTCCAACACTGATCCCTTGGGATTTGCATTAGTGACTTACAGCCTAAAGTGGTCTCGCATACCACTTGCACTGTATCCTATTGCTTAACTGGCCTTCTGTTCATTGTGTTGTATATCCTGTAATTCCAAATTTCCTCAACTTTAGAAACAACATCTGATCAGGAACTGTATGAAATGTTTCACTGAAATCTCAGTATATTACATCAGCTGCCTTTCCTCTGTCTAGTTCCTTTGTCATTCCCTCAAAGAAGATTAACAAATTAGACTGGCATGATCTCTTCTTCTTAAATCCATGTTGACTACAGTGTCTTTCAACAGCTGTGTATCTGTTGGACCCATTTGCTATCTGTTGCATCCATGCTGCACCAATTCCCTTCATAGCATGCTTACTGGGTGCACTAATGTCTTCGGATCTGATACTCTCCAGCCTTCCAGAATGCTAGTTGTTTATCCCCCATGGAAAGCTTACAACAGAGTGGCAGCATGCCACCCTTGCCAACCAAGGGAGGTCAAGGTCCAGTGGTAGAGGGGAGGGACATCAGGACTTTTTAGGAGCAAGGATGCCAGTGGGCTAGTGTCAGATGTAATGGATGCAAGGCAGAATTTCTTCTTCCTTAGTGAGTGACACCATCAGCACCCAGCCTAAGATGGAGGTCTGTCTGCAGTTTGCAACATATGGTTGGGGTCATTGCTGTCATGTGGTCACATGCAACATCAATGCCACCATTTGTCCCAACCTGGTGGCACTATAGAAGTGATCATGTCCACTCCCACCCTGAAGCCAGTATGGGATATGTCTGTATCAGCAAGTTTAAAAACAATTTTTTAGCAGCTGTGCTGCCACCACAGTAACACTACCACTCACAATGCCAGCAACTTGGTTTCAGGAACAAGCGTGTGTCATCAGAGGGCCAACCAGGGAAGGAAGCTTGAGCACCCTACAAGACAATTTTCCTCCCTTGGTGGGAGGGGTGACCTGTTACCAGCATGCGACTGCCACCTTGGTGACCACAGGTGGCAGTGCACACTGAAGTGTGAGCAGGGGCAGGGAGGGATGCTATTTGCTGAGCTGAATGGATGCCTTGCATTTCATTGGCCTCAGCACGCATCCCATAGGAAGGGCAGGCGATGTGCCAGAAAATGGAAAAAACATCTCAGCCAACACAGAATGATGGCCATACAGAGATTACAGACCCTGCACCCACTTTCCTAGGCTGTCCCTCTGCACACAGACATGGCCTTTCCAATGGATCTGGGCCAGCCCAAGGACCACCACCACAGGGAGGGGATACTGTGGGGCCAAAGCAGGGAGAGGGTAAGCCCTTGGAGAAAGTGGAGTGATGGGATTTGGGATTTGCGTGGCCTAAGGAGGGCCTTAGGCAGGCTGAGATTCAAAATAAAAAAAACTAACCTTTTTTAGCAGAAGTATACCTCCTTGTCATTTCTAAAACCATCACATGAATGTCATTCCAAGAATTTCTAGGCAGACACATTTCTATAAAAAAGAAAAGGTTTTAAGATTCATCAGAACAAATCAATACGAATACCTTCAAATCAATACAAAACCAGTGTTCTGATTATGAAGCCCGTGGCATACATTTTTCTTTTGGCTATGCTGGTCTGGTGTGAATTTATTAATTCTTTCACGATCACTAACAAATTGACTCCAGCAGTTACTCTAATACCGGCTGGATAATGTTTGTTTACCTAAATTTTATGAGAAATTGAAGAGGCGTGAAGGCATGAACTGTTTATGTTTGAACTTTCTTTAAATAATTTCAGAATTGCTGTAGCCCATACTCCCTCTGCTTTGACAGACAGACAGATATGAGAGACAGACAAGACAGACAGACAGAGATTATTTGAAAAGGAATTTCCAGGTCACTGTACAGTACATTTATTTGTACAGCAAATTAAATATAAACAATACAATAAATAAAATTAAATCCAGCATCATCAACATATCACAAATTTTATGTGGAGAATAATAAACACAATGTAAAAATCCTTGCATAAAGTGCATTGCTAAAACATTCAATGTATTGCCAAAACTGGCAGCATTGCAAGAAGAGTGCAAACAAGATTATATAAGAAATCCAATTCTTCCCTAAAAATCTTCATGCTACTGTGAAAACAGTTTACAGCCAGTGCAGAATGGATAGAAGAATGTTCCATAAGCTCAGATCTGTAACTGTAAATGGTTTTTCTCCAGCTGATTTCAGTCTTGATTTGGGAACATTTAAATGTTGCTGCACCGTTGAATGAAGGTCCCTAGTTTCAAAGCAGCTAGCCAACAGAGCCAAGAGAATAAGAGGACCCATCACATTTATGACCTTAAGTACCAACAAAAGGAGCCATTCCAGAGTGCAGCAGGCGGAGGCACTGTGCGTCTTAGTTCTTGTCATGCTGATGAACTGAGTTTGGCAATGAGCTCGAATCGCCAGTGGTAGCTGGAGGGAGGGCTTGGAGAGGACTGAGCAGTTACTTGGCAACTCTCTTCTCCGGGATTGGGGTGGCACACCATCTCAGCTTTTGTTTGCCACCAGGTGGAGGCTTGGTGGCAGTGCTGATGCACAAGCAGCATATGTAAGCTATGGGAGGGGGAAGGAGCCACGGTCCTGGGGTGCATGCACACATCCACGTGCATTGCAAGTCTGTGTTTCACCATGGCTAGAGGAAGGGGAAAAATAGGAGGAAAAGATGGCAAGGCAGGCATCAGTGATGCCCTGTGTACTGAGCCTCCACTCACCCTATAAAACATAATGGCAGATAAGGACCGCTGAGCCCACCAAGTCTGCCCATTTTCCCTACCTATTGCTAATTACACAGACTTCACCAGGAGCACTTGCCAGCATACTGGATTAAGGCTTTGGGGAAGGACTGCCCCCCTCCTGACCCCACCATGGGGTGTAATCTGTGAGGGTACTTGCTGGATCAGGTAAGCCTGGGAGGGTGGTATATGGTGGTGGTTAATGGGGCAAAGCAGATGGGAGCCAAGCCTGCCTTGGCCAAGGAGCAAAAATAGAATATGGAAGGAAGAAAAAAGAACTAACTTATGGAATAAAAAATGGAGGCACCAATTAACTGGTATCCAGTGCAGAAAGCACAGTGCAGGGGTTAAATGCTCAGACCTCAAGGCTGAATTCCACGATGTGCATCACCTGTACTTGTTGGATTTACTAGACTGTCAGGTCCTCATTGAGTTCATTACAGTAGTCCAGACATGAGAAGACAAAAACCAGCAAGAAGAGGAATTAGGGCACACTCAAAAAGCACTCAGGGCCAAATTAGCAGTTCAAGGTGTATAACCATTTTATTGCCAAAACCAGCATATATACAGCACCAAATTCATAAAACATATTAACATACCCATACAGTCTTTTTTTTTCTTTTTGCTGGTTCTGGTGATTTGAGTTAGCCACTACAGAGGAGCACCCACACCGCTACACACTGAATTTCTTTGTTGTGTCAGGAGGTGACAAAAGCCTGCAGTCAGGTACTCATATCATCATGGCTGAAGTAAGGGCACAAGGTAGCAATGTTCATAAAATGATTAAAGCCATTCCCAACGATAATTGACATCTGAAATTCCAAGGACAGGAACTATTCATAATGACTCGCAGGTTGTATACAAACTGCAAAGCATCTAACTGAACACCTTCAATACTGAATTAAACATCTTTCAAATGCAGCTACTGAGTCACCCCATCTGGGCCAAAACAAAATACAGCTGAGTATCATCTGCTTAGCAATAAACACTCAAGCTGTTGTTTTGGATCACCCCTTCAAATGGAAGTAAAGTGCAATTTGCATTAAACTGTGACACTAATACGTTGAATTTGCATTGTTTTTTTACAGTTGTCAATGCATTGGAAACTTGTATTGATTTTTAAAATTTAACCAGCTTAAAAGCAACTTTTATGAAATGTTTCTTGCAGCTTAACTAGATTGTATCAACTATTTTGTCTCAAAGGGATGCAAAACTGACATGCATCTCTTAGTCAGCAGCATCTGTACAGCTTTGTACTGGGTCAAGCAACACATGTAACTCACTGAAAAACGTTAAAGCAACTCATTTGTGTGACAGTTTTATGTGGACTGTACTATATATAGAAACATAGAAGGTGACAGCAGTTACGGACTATGTGGCCCACCTACTCTGCCCCTTTTCCCTACCTTATGCAATACCGCAGACCCTAGTTGTTACACAACAAACAACACTGGGACAAAATTGATTCCTGCAGAGTGCCAGCTTCAATGGCACAGGGAGTAGACTGAAAGTTTTCCATAACTGACAACTAACAGTGATTCATGAGGATGGGCAAGAACAGTTCCAGACAGACCTTCAAACATTTTCAAGAGATCAATCAATTCCTGATCAATCGTGGTATCAAATGCAGATGAAAAGTCAAGGAGGACTGAGAGGGACAGCTCTCAACGATCCCTCAGAACAAGGAGATCATTCTTTACCCTCACCAATGCAGTCTTAGCACAGTTTTGTGGTCTGAAACCAGATTAAGCTATCTTCTAGATGTTTGTTCCTTTCAGATGTTCTCTTAGCCTTGCTACCACCACCCTCTCAGTAACCTTGCAAAAATAAGTTAGAAAAGGGTCTAAAATATGAGATCTACAAGAATTAACACATGCATCTTGAAAATATATCATACAATAACCTCAAGGCTACTGGAAGAGTCTCCTCCCCAATAGAAACATTGATGTTCTTTACAAATATGGGTACTGGCATCTCACCTCCTGCCTATACCAGTTATGAGGGTGCTGGGTATAATACAGGTGGAGGAGAGCAATTCTGATCACACCTTTTTGATCTCCACCAAGTCTGAAAAAAACTGTCTTCAATACCGGGGTCCCATCAACCCCTTAAAAACATATGAAATAGATGTGATACACTCGAAAAAGCTCAGTTTATCAATAATTTATTGGAGACATACAAATTCACTGGCACTTCGAGGGATAACCCTTTCCATCAACCCCTTATCTAGACCACCATAATTTTGTCCAGCATCAGCAGAGAATATTCTGACTCTGAAATCCCCAATTTGGGCCTTAAAAACATTTCTGAAAATTGTAGGTGATGAGACACAGACAAACCTGCTGGCACAGGACTGGAAAAAAATTGATCCCATATTTTCATCCAACCAGGTCTCCAGATTACATTAGAAAACAGAATGTTATCTTTACACAATAGCTGTTTCCGCAACAACCAACCTATTAACAGAATCACCCATGATGGAGAAATTATGTTGTCCATGCTCACTCTCCATACCCTTGACCTTTGTAATTAATGGAACATTTATTTACAGATTTATTTATTCATTCAGTCGTTCATTCATTCATTCTTTCAGATTTGTTAACCAGGTGGAAGCTTTGGACCGATGGTCCTTTTTTCAGGCTCCACCTGTTCAAGTCAGTGCAAAAAAAAAATACAAACAAACAGAGCAACAATACAACAACATTACAAGAGTACAATTAACAATTATTGAGACACTGATTATTCAAATGTTGCTGAAAATGCTTTTAAAAAGTGCAAAAGGAGAAAGACTGATGTAATGAATCAGGTACAATTGCTCCAATGATGTGTGGCAGCTGCGGAAAAGGCACATGAGCCAATTTTAGTTTTACAACATGTTGTGTTAAGAAAAATCCCATTAGCTGATCTTAAGCTAGACAACATTGTCCTTTCAGAAACCAAATCTGAAAGGGAAATTGTGACAGAAAAGAAAATGGCTTTAAAAACTAAACAATAACAGCAAAAAATATTCAATACATAATTAATAATGGGGATAACCAACTAAGTTCAGACTATAAAAAACAACAATGGGTACGTTGGACAGCAAGCAAAATAGAACAACAAATATTATTGTAAATGACTGAGAGATTATGAAATTCCTAAGCACTCAAATAAAAAAGCACTCAAACTATAATTAAAAGGTGGTAAAAGAGAGGCAACAGCAATTACTTTGAGTATCAAGAGAAAAAAAATCTTCAGTTTATACACAACCTCTAACTTCTTACTGATATTGCAACAAGCCAGGACAACATAGAATCCAAAACAAGACCTAAATACTTGGAGTGGGATATTCAGAAGGGTCACGCCCCAGCGCGATAGTCAAAAGCAGATGGCGTAACATGATGCACGGAGCATCAGTAATGTATAGACAGAGTGGAAGGTGTGCCCATGCATAGCCGCACATCCTGATATTCAGCCTGGGATGCTGAGCAGATGTAGGCGACCCCATACCTGCGCTGCACACAGTTGAGCGAAAAATAAAAAGAGCAACAGCTGGCCACCCACAGGTGAGCTGCCATATTGCAGGGTGCAACACAGCAGCTGCCAGCTGTGGGTGGCCACCCTACCTCCGGTGGCACCTTTGTGGTAGCACCCCCCCATACCCGATCATGGGCATTAGTAATGTATTAATGGTCCAATAACCCTGGTGGTCCAGTGGACCGCTCGCAGCCTGATCGCAGGCAGAAGTATAATTTAAGTATGTCTCCTATATCCCTGGCGGTCCAATGGACCGCTCGCAGTCTGATCATGGGCAGAAGTATAATTTAAGTATGCCTCCTATATCCCTGGTGGTCCAGTGGAACGCTCGCAGCCCGATCACAGGCAGAAGTATAATTAAGTATGCCTTCTATATCCCTGGTGGTCCAGTGGACCGCTCGCAGCCTGATCGCGGGCAGAAGTATAATTAAGTATGCCTCCTATATCCCTGGTGGTCCAGTGGACTGCTTGCAGCCCGATCACAGGCACAAGTACAATTAAAATGCCTCCTATATCCCTGGTGGTCCAGTGGACTGCTCGCAGCCCAATCACGGGCGTCAGTTATAATATATTAAAAACCAATCCATCCCTAGTGGTCCAGCGGTACCCCCCCCCACCGCCCACTGAGCCCACCACCCCTCCCGGTCAGTGGTGGGTGGCAGCTCCCCACGTGCATGCCGCCCGCTGCCCACCGACTGACTCCGTACAGTAGGGCTGTATGCCCATTGAGCCACAGCATGGGCCAATGGGCTTAGCTTCCGTACTATACTACTAGTCCAGAAATATGAATGGATCCATTCACAATTCTGGACTGTGTAGTAGGTTGACATGCCCATTGGCCCACACAGTGAACCAATGGGCATACAGCCCTACTGGGGAGGAGTCAGTCAGTGGGGCGGGCGGCATGCGCTTGGGGAGCTGCCACCCGCCACTGACCGGGGAGCGGGTGGGGGAGGTACTGCTGGACCATCAGGGATGGATTGTGTTAATATTTTATAACTGATGCCCGCAGTCGGGCTGCAAGCGATCCACTGGACCACCAGGGATATAGGAGGCAATTTAATTATACTTCTGCCCGCGATCAGGCTGCAGGTGGTCCACTGGACCACTAGGGATATAGGAGGCAATTTAATTATACTTCTGCCTGTGATCGGGCTGCGAGCGGTCCACTGGACCACCAGGGATATAGGACGTTTTACATCTAGTACATATGCCCGCGATCGGGCAGTGGGGCACTTTGCCGCTTGTGCAGGGGGCGTCGGTCCCCGATGGCTGCAGCCTGGCAGGGCCCCAGGCATAAGTTGCAGGGGATGGGCACACCTGCATACAAATGGGGCCATAATGACTTGCAAATGGCCCCATTTGCACCTTGCATGCATTATGGCCCCATTTGCATGTGCACCTTTGAATATCGTGGGTGATGCACCTAGCACAATGGCACTTGTGCTAGCGCATCCCCCTACCCCTCTCTGGCCACTTGCGCTGGTGCAGTGCGACTGCGCCATGCACATTGCGGGTGACCACAGTGCAATATTCAACAGTGCTGAGCCATGGTGTAGCACCATTGAATATCACCCTGTCTGCACCCAGGCTTGCGCCACAGCCTGGCACAGTCTGAATATCCCACCTCGAACTTCAAAATGTGCTCAATTAAATATCCAAAATCATCCTGTAACCTAAGAGGTGGACTACCACTCAACATAAGATGGGTACTGAAAAGCATGGACTTAGGCTTTTTTGAGTTAAGAATCCATGATTTATTAGATAACCAATTATTTGTGCCCCAACAACTGGACATATTCTGTGCCTTCTTTCTGACAGCCATCTGCTCCTTCAGAACCTTTCTGTTACCCTATCAATGCCTAAATACTTGCTGGAGACCTGAAGGGAGAGTGGCAACATGATAGAGACTTACAAGTTCCAGTGAGGAATAAATAGAGCAAACGATGAAGACCTGTTTAACACAATAAGGATGCAGTCATGGTGGAACATGAATGGAGGTTGGTAGGGGATGTAAGGAAATTCTACTTCAGTGAAAAGGCTGTTGAGCCATGGAACAGAATTACCAGCAGATGTGATGGAGGCAAGGACTGTAAACAGGTTCAGATATAGCTGGCACAGGATAAGAGGGACAGACAATGTTGCAGGTTGAGCTAAGGATGTCATGGGTTCAAGAAGGGACATGGGTGAATGCCCCTTCAGGATATTAGGTCATGGGGTAAGGTGTGAATATCTATATAGGCAGACTGGATGAGCCCTTGCTCTTTATCTGCTGGAAGTGTCTATGTTTTTGTTTCTAGATCTTGCCATAATACACATACATCCACTGATAGGCTTTCCTAAAAGGACAGAGCTGCCTTAGTCTGTCAGCAGATGAATCAGAACTATACCTTTGCACATGTTTATATATCCCCATCCAAACTCACACAGAATACCAAACCCAAAACCAATTTACCCCCATGTCAACCACAACCAAGCAAATCAACCTTATTACACATATTTCATGCATACACTTCCCCAGACACTAAAAATAAGAAATAAATGAAAATTGTCACATTTTTCAGAGTCAGTGGGAGCATGATCAAAAGCACATCAGCAATTTACCTTCAGTCGAATTGAATAAAATCATCACTGTCTGCAGGTGGTAGGTTCTAGCAATTTAAATACCACTGAAGAATGTGACAAGAATGCTAAAATCATTTGTTACTGCTGGTCAGTGCTGGTTCACTTACCGGGTGAAAAACACGATGGGATGGTGATCACATAATAATTCACCCCTTTGCTTTTCTGTTTCTCAGGTGTTCCTGCTGCCCTGGTCATCCTGGTTTTCTGCATTAAGGGTTATGGTGAATTTGCGATTGAAATCAGTCAACATGACAAAAAGACATTTATGTGAGTAGCTATGCTTTTCATTATTGGGGTGGGGGGTGTTCTGGTTTAAAATGATGTTAGTTCTCCATACATTTGGGAAGTAGTAGTAGGTTTTTATATGCACAAAGTCCTTTTGGACATTGCTGAGATGAATAAACTCCATGTTCATTATAACAAACTTCTCACTAACTCTGTGAGTGAAGCAACAGGTAAAGCTGAAGCACATGTCTTAAAAGACAACTGAACCCCTTAAAGAGCAACTCTGCACCTCAGCATGTGCTTTCATAAATAAGATGTTTCAGCTGTTACAAATTACTAGAGAATATTTTTTTTTTATTTTCAATGTTCCTTTCCAAGATTTACAACAAATCCTAGCAATCCATCTAAAAAGTCTGTATAGAAAACATTTCCCTCTAGCCGTCCCTGTGGTGCAGAGGGCTGAGGTGCTAGATGCCTTACCTCTCATCACACTGGTGACCCTGGTTTGGGAATGGACACGGGTGATCGGGGTGCCGACATGGGGGGGAGAGGGTGAGAGCAGGATTGAGCAGCTGTAGGGTGGGTCTCCTCTCTCGGAGTGGTCATCACCCCTCCATATTTCCACTGCCACCAGGTGGAGGTCCAGTCACTAGCATAGGTGGGAGGGGGCACCAAGCCATGGGAAGGTATCTCAAGCCATGGCATGCATATGTCTCCAGATGCACGTGCCTGACTAAGAATGGGGAAGGGTGAAAATAGGGAGAAAAATACACAAAAAATGTACATGGAAAACATTTGCCTCACCCCTATTAACCTCACAGTACCTCTGAGTATGATATAAATTTGTATTTTGGGGTTGTTTATTTTCTGGTATCTGCTTAGTGTGGTAAAGATGTGTTGGGAAGGCATAAGGACGGTCGGGTATTATTCCCCCTCCAGGCTCAGGGACCTCTGTCCATTTTTTTGACCTCCCCTGTCACCAGAGGTGTACAGATGGTGTAGTGCTTTGGGGATTGTTAGAAAGAGGAGGAGGAGGAGGAGGATGAGGGTTGGGCCTGGAGAAGGATCCGAAAGGAGTGGGTGGATAGGGATAGTGGGGACAAGGAGATGCCCTGGGGCAAAATGGGTCCAGGAAAGGGGTTCTCCCTGTCTAGTTCCCATACCCAAGGGTTCTGCTGTAGCAGGCAGGTAGCACGGTCATCCTCAGATTCTCATCCTACTCGGGTGGTGTTATGCAACGCCAGGTCTATTAAAAACAAGACCGCCATAATAGCAGATTTTGTCGGATCATCTGACCTGGTGTGCATCACCGAGACCTGGCTGGATGAGAATGCTGGCCCAGTTTTGGCATCAGCAATTCCATCCGGGTACTTGGTGATACATCGCTCTAGGATGGATCATAAGGATGGGGGGTGTTGCCATTTGTTTTAGATCGAACTGGGCCTAATGGAGGTACCAGTGGAACTACCAACTCCTTTGAATGTATCATGGACGAGGTGTGGGGTGCAGGATACTTCTTGTCTCACATCCACCAGGTGACGGAAATATTTTCCTGCAGGAAGTCGCAGACTTTGTTGTCCACCTGACATTGGGATCCCCCAGATGGTTGGTTCTGGGGGATTTCAATGCGTGGGTCAATGATGAACTCTCGCAGTTTTGTCAGGACTTCTGCCAGTTAATGATTTCACTGGGCTTCACACAGGTTATTTCCTCCTCAATCCATATTGATGGTCACTCATTGGACCTGGTGTTCCTACTGGGGATGGAGATATCCGATTTGGTGGTGGAACCAGTCAGGTGGTCTGACCATCATACCATTGGGTTCAGTTTAGAGGCCAACCCTAATAGGCCAGCCCCTATGGAGATGATCTGGTACCACCCTTTGAGGGGTGTTTCTCCAGATGGCCTGATGGCAGTACTGGACCTATCAGGTTTACCGAGTGATTGCATGGATCCAGGGGACCTGGTACTTACCGATAATATGGTGGCAATAGGGGCCCTGGATTCCATTGCTCCTGTTCATGTTCGTCCTCTCACTCTTCGCCCCAGACCTCTTTGGTTTGATGAGACTCTGAGGGAATTGAGGAGAGTTGGACAAAGGCTAGAGAGGTGCTGGCAGAAATTGGGCCTGGATTGTGACAAACTTAGTTTGATGGACCATTATATGGTCTATCAATCAGCAATCTCTCGTAAGAAGGCAGAATTCCTGTCCAGAGAGATTGCTGCTGCCCAGAATCGACCAGCTCAGCTTTTCCAGACTGTGGACAGATTGTGCAATCCAATCTGTCTTCAGCCTGGAAGTGCTTTTTCTCAAGAATGTTGTGAGGAGTTTGCTCAGTTTTTTCAGATAAGGTTGCCACAATCAGGTCTGATATCAGCTCAACCCTCCCTAATGGGAGCTGTGATGGTCAGCAGGAGATGTCGGACACCCAGCTTGTGTGGTTTGACTTCAGCCTTCCCACAGTCAATGACATTGTGATGGTCATCCAGTCATTGCATCTGGCCAACTGTAGTTTGGATCCAGGCCCCACGCTCTTAGTGGGCTGTGTGGATACAATTGGTCCGGTCCTTGCTGAGATAGTCTGGAGGTCTTTGGAGAGGGGGATTTTTCCTAATCCCCTGAAAGAGGCTGTGGTTCAGCCCCTTCTTAAGAAGTTCTCCTTGGACCCGGATTGTCTGGCTAACTACAGGCCTATCTCTAACCTGCCCTTTGTGGGTAAGGTTATTGAGAAGGTGGTCACGTCACAGCTGGATGATCATTTGACCAGCCACAATGTCTATGATTCTCTCCAGTCTGGATTTAGGAAGAGACATAGTACTGAGACAGCTCTTGTCCGGGTACTAAATGACCTCCTAATAGCGAGAGATCGAAGGACCCATTCCATCTTGGTCCTTCTTAATCTCTCTGCAGCATTTGACACTGTGGACCATGGTGTGCTATTAGAGTGCTTACGGCTTATCTGTGGGCTGTCTGGTACAGTCCTCAGTTGGTTTTGATCTTTCCTGTAAGGTAGGACTCAGAGGGTGGTGTCTGGGATTTTTTCCTCGGCATCATTCTCCCTATCCTGTGGGGTGCCACAGGGCTCCATTTTGGTGCCCATGTTGTTTGCGGTATACATGCTGCCATTGGGAGTGATTATTAGGTGGTATAGCTTGGGTTTTCACTGCTATGCAGATGATACTCAGCTGTACACGTCCTTTGTGCCCGGCCAAGATGCTGCTGTTAAGGTCTTTAACAACTGTCTCGCTGAAATCCAGGATTGGATGAATGTGAGTTGACTGCGGTTGAATCCAGAGAAAACTGAGGTGTTGGTTGTGGACCCAGGTTGCTGGGAGGCGGGTTGGTTGGCGGGATCACCTTCAGGTTTAAGGCTTGGGGGTGTTCAGCTAACTACCTCAGACCAGGTGTGGAACCTAGGCATTGTGTTTGATAACTGACACTTAAATCTCAGGTGTCGGCAGTTGTCAAAGCCTCCTTTTTACCATCTGAGGAATATCGCCCAGATGAAGCACCTGGTTCCTTCCAGCGACCTTCCAGCTTTGGTCCACGCCTTCGTTACCTCCCTCCTTGACTACTACAACGCCCTTTACCTTGGGTTACCGGGAGTTGATATCCACTGCTTGCAGTTAGTGCAGAATGCGACAGCCAGGCTATTGACTGGTCCCTCTAGGACCAGTCATATAACACTTGTGCTCTGTGGACTGCACTGGCTGCCAATATGCTGGCAGATCACCTTCAAGGTCGGTTTGCTAACCTATAAGGCCCTACAAAATCAGGGACTTGGTTACCTGAAAGATCTCCTTCATCCCTACTGTCCCTCCTGCTCTCTCCGATCATCTGACGAGGGATTGCTAGAGATTCCCAGGGTTCGTTTAAAGACATCTGGGGCCAGATCTTTTAGTTTTATGGCCCCAACCCTATGGAATTCTCTACCTCATCAGGTGCAAGATTGCCGACCGTCCAAAACTTTAAGGGAGCATTAAAAACATTTCTTTTTAGTCTTGCATATAATGATTTTTAATGTTGCTGCCATGGAATTATTTTATTTATGGTATTAATTATTTATTGATTTATTTTATTATGTTATGTACAGGCACCTTGGTTTCGGAAAGGCACCCTTTATAAATAAAAATTGAATTGAATTGAATTGGATTGAATCATTGTGCTCACCAGGACAACAGACTGTGTTGTCACAAACAGCAATTGTGTGGTTAGCAGGAGACAGATATATTTTGAAAGACTCGGTGAAACAATTGTTGCATTATCTACAATATTTTGTAGACCAACAACAGGTGAAAGTAAAGAAAAATAAATAACTAGAAGACAATAAAGTCAAAACATAATTGTTACAAATCTAGTGTTTTTAAGCTTTTTATTACAGTAGACAGTTGTTCTTCAAGCATTTGTGGCTTGACTCTTTTTGAGCAAAAATAAACTGTAGTGTCAACAGTCAATCAAAGTTTCAATCTGCCACAAACCACCAAACTAAGATTGGCCTACTGGCATTTGTTTTCCATGAAGAGAAGTCAGGGTTTAATTCCTAGAAATCCAGACTTCAATCAGGCCAGCAGAAATCTGGAAAGTTGCCCCATGGATGTCATTCTTCCTTTGGGGAGGGTTAATGCCAGACACAGTGAAATAGCTTTATCTTAGTTAGCTGGGAGAGAATCCCACTGGTCATACCCCTTCCTTTGCTTCTGAATTTAATATTGCCTATATCAGACCCTCTGATGGAAGAGAACAGAGATGTTGAGTTCCTGCACCAAACTGAATGCAGGCAGGTCCTTCAAATGCATTCTCCTGGTACTGCTATGGTCACACTTGTCAGTTTCAAAGTAACTGCAGGGTAGGTAATCATTAGTTACAGTACATGCAGAGGAGGTAATTACACTGTAGTTACATGTTTGGTGCATGTAACTACATTGCAATTTACTGTAGCTACTCTGTATGTACAGTGTAGCTAATGATCAGTGTGTTTGGT
The DNA here is from genome assembly GCA_016271365.2 of Neoceratodus forsteri. Classification (NCBI taxonomy): domain Eukaryota; kingdom Metazoa; phylum Chordata; order Ceratodontiformes; family Ceratodontidae; genus Neoceratodus; species Neoceratodus forsteri. Next base: position 1,592,449,707 of record CM028130.1, read on the forward strand.
TAAGCAACAACCAACCACAATGGTCATTTCCAGATGGCATGAAAGTTTCAGGCATGCAGAGGAATAGGCTGTAGGTAATATGGAGGGAAAACATTCATGATGCAGCAGGACAGTAATTATGCAGATGGGCATCAGCCCTTGAACCGCACTTGAGGCAGAGTTACAGGGCGGTAAGGAGGAACAGAAGAAAAATAAGAGAAGAAAGGAATGATGGAAACCCTTGTCAAACTGCTTAGAACTACAGTAAAGTTTGAAGATCAAAAGGAATGCACAGCTGGTCAGTGAGTGCAGCCATACAGATCAAAGATTACTCAATAATACTCTCCTGTGCACACCACAACAAATTTAAATGAAGGAGCAGTAGGGTGCCACAATATGTTGGGTGCTGAGTGACACTCATTGGACTGGTTGGAAATTGTTGTATTTCATATTTGTATTAATAATCACAGGAGCATCACATGATGCTCGATACCAATAGAAACATAGACTTTGATGGCAGATAAGGACCGCTTGGCCCATCTAGTCTGCCCATTTCCCTACCTACAGGATAGGCCACAGATCCTAGTTAACCAACAGCCTATTTCTTCCTACCCCCCACAAGAATTGCCTTATGTCTGTCCCATGCATTCTTGAATTCTCCCACAGTTTTAGACCCCACAACCTCCTCAGGAAGGCTGTTCCATGCATCCACTACCCTCTCTGTGAAATAATACCTCCTCACATTACCCCTGAACTGCCCTCCTTCTATCTTTAAATTGTGTCCCCTTGTTCTTGCAAGTCTCTTTTTCTGAAAGATGCTACCCTCTTGGACTTTGTTGATTCCACTGAGGTACTTAAAAGTTTCTATCATGTCCCCCTCTCCCTTCTTTCCTCAAGGGTATACATATTAAGCTCCTTTAGTCTCTCCTCATACAGCTTCTCTTGCAGACCCTGCACCATTTTAGTTGCCCTCCTCTGGACTACCTCTATCCTGTCTATGTCCTTGCGGAGATGGGGTCTCCAGAACTGGACACAGTACTCCAGATGGGGTCTCACCAACTGTCTGTACAGAGGGATAACAACTTCCTGTTTTCTGCTGCTGATGCCTCTCCCTAGACATCGCAGTATACCCCCAGCCTTCCCTACTGCCTTCTCACATTGCTTGCTAACCTTAAGGTCATCTGATATGATTACCCCAGGTCCCTTTCCTTTTTTGTTGTTGTTACTACCTCCCCACCCATTGTGTATTCTTCCCCTGGGTTCTTGTTTCCCAGGTGCATTATTTTGCACTTCTTTGCATTGAATCCTACCCGCCATACTTCTGACCATTCCTCCAACCTTGCCAAGTCCCTTTTCATCCTTTCCATGCCTCCTTGTGTATCAACCCTGTTGCAGATCTTTGTGTCATCTGCAAAAAGGCATACTTTTCCTTCCAGTCCCTCTGCAATGTCACTGATGAAGACATTAAAAAGGACTGGACCCAATACTGAACCCTGTGGTACCCCACTAGTAACCCCTCTTTCTTCAGAGTGGACTCCATTTACAATTACCTTCTGTGTCCTGTTATGCAGCCAATGTTTTACCCAGGCTACCACCCTGGGACCCACTCCCAGGCTGGTTAATTTGACTATTAATCTTTTGTGTGGGACTGTGTCAAATGCCTTGCTAAAGTCTAGGTAGGCCATGTCCACAGCCCCTCCCTGGTCTACTATTTTGGTCACCCAGTCAAAGAAATCTATTAGATTCATCTGACATGACCTTCCCGCTGTGAACCCATGCTGCCTTGGGTCCTGTGCTCCACTGGCCTCTAGATACTCAACTGTTCTTTCCTTCAGAAGTGACTCCATCACTTTCCCTACCACAGAGGTCAGACTGACAGGTCTGTAGTTTCCTGCCTCTGTCTTGGTCCCAATTTTGTGAAGGGGAATCACATCCGCCTTCCTCCAGTCCTCGGGTACCACACCATCCTCCCATGATTTATTAAAAGAGTAGCCAGTGGTTTCACTAGTTCCTCCCTTAATTCTTTTAGAATTCTGGGTGAATTCCATCAGGACCCATTGCTTTGTCCACCTTCAGTTTTAGGAGTTCTTGCAGAACCCTTTCTTCTGTGAAAGGACTGGGATCGACCCCCTATCAAGAGTGCTTCTGTTAATTGGATTGAGCACTTCCCCTCCTCTTTTGTAGAATACTGAGCAGAAATATTCATTCAGTATCCTGCTTTTCACTGTGTCCCTCTGCCCACCCACGTTCATTCTATTCAGCCTCACTATCCCTCCTTTGTCTTTCTACTCGCTGATGTACCTATAAAAGGTTTATCCCCTTCTTAACTGGTTGGCTATCTTTTCCTCAGTTTGGGCCTTTGCTATTCTGACTTCCCTCCCTGCTTCCTTCTGCCTTAACTGGTACAGCTCTCTGTCCTGCTCCTTCTGTGTGTCCTTATACTCCGAATGCAATCTTTTTCTTCCTGACTTTCACAGCCACCTCTTTTGAGAACCATAGTGGCTTTTCTTTCATTTTGATTTGTTTATTTACTTCACACAAAGGCTTGTTGCTTCTGTGATGGCAGTTTGATGATTCCCCATTGTTGCTCCACCTCCTTCTAGCCTGTTTGCTAGTGCTTTTCTGAGAGCACTCTCCCATCTTGCCAAAGTCAGCCCTCCTAAAGTCAGTACCCTCACTTTTGTATGGCTTGACTCTGTAGCTGAGTTTAATGTGAACCACACTGTTTAATGGTCACTTGTCCCCAGATGGCAACCCACTTCTAGATCTGAGATCCTCTCACTGCCCCTGTTTGAGAGTACAAGGTCTAAGATTACTCCCTCAGAGTGGGTTCTGAAACTAGCTGTCTGAGGCCTGCCACCTCTAGGCATCAAGAATGGCCCTGCTCTTGGATGTGGCTGCAGCAAATGTGCTCCAGTTAACATCTGGCATATTCAGGTCTCCCATCAACAGTATCTCCCTTTCTCTGCCATTCTAAGAATGCCTTCTATCATATCCTTGTCCATTCCCTCCCCTGACATGGGGTCTGTACACAACCGCTGTGTGGATTGTGGTGCCCTTTCCAGTCTCCAAGGTGACCCACAGTGCCTCCTCTCCTCCCTGTTTACTCTTCTGTTCAGTTGCTTTTATCCTTTCCTTTACATAGAGAGCTACTCCTCCCCCTCTTCTCCCTTGCCTGTCTCTCCTGTAGGTTATGTACCCCGGTATGTTAACATCCTAGTCATGGTTCTCTGTGTACCATGTTTCTGTGACTGCTACTATATCCAAGCATCCCTCTTCCATCAAGGCCACCAGCTCAGGGAGCTTGTTGCCCAGACTACGGGCATTGGTACTCATTACCCTCCATTTCCTGATGGCCTTACTCCCTTTTGCCCCATCCCTGTCCTGCTTGCCTTTGTCACTTTCTCCATTTACCCCAGCCCTTCTCCCTTTCGACACATCTATGTTGGTTTTTGCCACACTTACTACCATGATTATTTTGTGGGGCTAGGATTTCCCTGCTCCTTTCCAGTGCCTCCCCCCTTGGCTAGTTTAAATGCTTGCCAATGAAGCATTTAAACCTATCACCTAGGATCCTGGTTCCCCTCCAGGACAGATGCAGCCCATCATGCCAGTATAGGCTTGCATCACTCCAGGTGGACCCCCAGTCCCCAATGAAGCCAAATCCCTGAGCTCCACACCAGTTTTTCAACCACTGATTGAATCTCATGGTGCGGAACACCCTAGCCTCTCCTATGCCATAGATGGGCAGCACCTCCAAGGAGGTTACCGTATGTGCTACTTGACTAAGGCCCCTCCCCAATTCCACAAACTCTTCCTGCACTTCTCTAATCTCTTTCTTAGCCAGGTCATCTGTCCCTAGGTGGACAATGACATCCAGCTTCCTTCCCTGTGCAGCTGCTCCGGCAATCCTGAGGATTCGCTCCCTGTCCCTCCAAGCCATGGCACCAGGCAGACATCTTACCTCCCTCTCCCCTTCCTCCCCCAGTTCTGCCTTCCTAACAATGGAGTCCCCCACCAGGACTTGTTTCCTTCCCCTGCAGGGTCCCCTGCCACCCTCCTGTGGGTTTCCTTTGTGGAGGTTCCCAGCATCCTCCTTGGTCTCCACTGTGGGTGCCTCTATAGAGGAACCACACTTTGCCAGAATGGCATAGGAATTGTGGAGAGGTATGACTGGAGGGATGCACCTCTGTTCCACCACCCTCACCCTCCCTGAGTCCACTGTGGTCCAACCACTCCTCTTTCTTGGCAACCTCTGAGGCAATGGTAGTGGCACTGGTGGTCCCTGGATGGAAGAGGAGGTCCCACAAATCCTGGCCAACTCAGCCTTGAGATGAGCAACCTCCTCCCTCAGCCCAGAGAGGTGCCTGCAGATGAGACAACACCGCATCCTCCAGAATGTCTCCCGGAAGACTGCTGCTCCACAGCCACTGCACTGCACCACTCCAATCATATCTTATTTCTGGCCTCTTAACTGTTTGCAATCCTTACTCTTTCCTCTGTTTTTTTCTCTCTCTCCTTACTTTCTGCCTGTGTGCCCTTTAAACTCCTGATTGTCCTGTTCTGAGACAAGAGTATCCTATATTTCTCAGTAGACCACTTACTTGCTCAGAGGCAGACCTCCAGCAGCTAGAGGGGGCCAGAGAGCTACTCTTGCCCTTCTAGGATGGTGGGTCTTTGGTGGTTCTGTGATCACTCACTTCCTGCTCCCAAACAGGAAGTTCCTGTTGTCAGTCAATTCCTGTGTCTATAAAAATAGAACTAGCTTTGGGTGGCGGGGTGGAGGGGAAGGCAATATAGTCCCAGCAGAGAAGTCCAGTCACACAGCAGTCCTTTCTCCTGGTGTCTTCTGCCAAGCTATTAGCAGAATCTTTCTAAGGCAGTCTTTAAATGTAGCTTCCTTCTAGCTAAGCCACTCCCCCTACTTATTAGATCTTACTAGATCTTTCTACAAGTAATTTAAACCTCACAGCTATTAAGTCCTTTCAATCACCTGAGATTTACACCTAGATAAGTGTTCAGATACCCATTCAGTTCGGTTAACTCAGACAAACACACACTTTTTTGTTTTGTTTGTTAGTTTTTTTTTACCCTAAATTAAAGGTCCAAGTACAAAAGTTCTTCTTCTTTAGTCCCAGCAGAGAAGTCCAGTCACACAGCAGTCCTTTCTCCTGGTGTTTTCTGCCAAGCTATTAGCAGAATCTTTCTAAGGCAGTCTTTAAATGTAGCTTCCTTCTAGCTAAGCCACTCCCCCTACTTACTAGATCTTTCTACAAGTAATTTAAACCTCACAGCTATTAAGTCCTTTCAATCACCTGAGATTTACACCTAGATAACTGTTCAGATACCCATTCAGTTCAGTTAACTCAGACAAACACACATTTTTTTTGTTTTGTTTGTTAGTTATTTTTACCCTAAATTAAAGGTCCAAGTACAAAAGTTCTTCTTTATTCCCAGCAGAGAAGTCCAGCCACACAGCAGTCCTTTCTCCTGATGTCTTCTGCCAAGCTATTAGCAGAATCTCCCAGTCATAGCACTTCCTTCAGTTGTGTGTGAGGTACTGTTATTTCTGTAACAGTGCCTCTTGCACTGAGCCACTGTAATTTGCTTTTCACTGACTGCACTATCAACACTGAGAAGAAGAAAAAAACTAATGTAATTTAACCAAAGTTACCCAATCTATATTAATTTTGTGGGTCCAGTTGGCATGCCTCATGAATCTTATGACTCTCTTGTTGTTAGGATAACAGAACTGATCAGCCTCAGTTCACAGTTTGTCTGTCATAAGAACACATGATGCAACATTCTTATATCCATACCTCTCAACCTTCTGCCTCATAAATCAGGGACAAGGCTTAAAAAAATCAGGGACACTTCTTCAAAATTGGAGATATCCACTCAAGAAGCTGGTAGAATAAAGGGCTTAGTGTAAAATGCATTTTCAAAGGAAGAACAAATCTGTAACTTTAATGTTTGACATTATTTTGTGCTTATAACCCCCTGCTATTTGGTCACGGAAACACAATTTTTAAGAGGGACAGAGTAAAATGTTGAGGCAAAATCAGGGACATCCCTGAAAATCAGGGACAGTTGAGAGGTATGCTTATATCCATAAAATGCCTTTCAACTAACTGTGCCCCATCTGTTTATAGTATATTAATTAACAAAAACTTCATTTAAAACAAAGTTGGGGTTCTAGACATAGGTCTTCAACCAGAGTGATACAGGTCAGGAAATTGGATGATAGGGTTTACAACTGTTATACTCCTCCCTCACCAAACCCTACCATTGTAACCACACCCCCCACCCTCCACAAATAAACAAGCATCAGGGTGTGCTTTAGGGTGATGGGTCCCACCCAACCCAACCCTACCTTCACAACACCACTCCCACCCTACACATGGCAGGGATACTTCATTTTGGACACTGGGAGTGGGCTTCCCAGTGTCCCATAGTTCTGGGAGGGGGTTCACAATGTCAACACAGAGACAGACTGGGCACACTGTGTCGGTGAACACTATTAATATTAGAGCGGGGAGGGTGGGGGCATGCGACACCAGGTGTGGGCTTCCCAGTGTCAGAAACAACACTGAAAAAAAGTAAAGGTTTTGGGCACACTGGATGTGATCTCCCCAGTGTGCCACAGTAATAGACAGAGAAATAAATCTGGGTGTGGTGATTGGGCACCCTGATGTCAGCAAAGAATAATAAGAATGGGCTTTGGGGTTGCGTGGGGGTGCAAGATCCGACACCGGGGGTGGGCATCCCAGTGTCAGAAACAACAGAAAGTTAATGTTGTCAGTGCACTGAGGGTGGTCTCCCCAGTGTGCCACAGTAGTGGAGGGTTAAAAAAATGCCTGGGTGACTGGGTGACCAAAGTAGTAGACCAGGGAGGGGCTGTGGACATGGCCTACCTAGACTTTAGCAAGGCATTTGACACAGTCCCACACAAAAGATTAATAGTCAAATTAACCAGCCTGGGAGTGGGTCCCAGGGTGGTAGCCTGGGTAAAACATTGGCTGCACAACAGGACACAGAAGGTAATTGTAAATGGAATCCACTCTGAAGAAAGAGGGTTACTAGTGGGTACCGCAGGGTTCAGTATTGGGTCCAGTCCTTTTTAATGTCTTCATCAGTGACATTGCAGAGGGACTGGAAGGAAAAGTATGCCTTTTTGCAGATGACACAAAGATCTGCAACAGGGTTGATACACAAGGAGGCGTGGAAAGGATGAAAAGGGACTTGGCAAGGTTGGAGGAATGGTCAGAAGTATGGCAGCTAGGATTCAATGCAAAGAAGTGCAAAATAATGCACCTGGGAAACAAGAACCCAGGGAAGAATACACAATGGGTGGGGAGGTAGTAACAACAACAAAGGAAAGGGACCTGGGGGTAATCATATCAGATGACCTTAAGGTTAGCAAGCAATGTGAGAAGGCAGTAGGGAAGGCTGAGGGTATACTGCGATGTATAGGGAGAGCATCAGCAGCAGAAAACAGGAAGTTGTTATCCCTCTGTACAGACAGTTGGTGAGACCCCATCTGGGTACTGTGTCCAGTTCTCGAGACCCCATCTCCCACAAGGGCGTAGACAGGATAGAGGTAGTCCAGAGGAGGGCAACTAAAATGGTGCAGGGTCTGCAAGAGAAGCCGTATGAGGAGAGACTAAAGGAGCTTAATATGTATACCCTTGAGGAAAGAAGGGAGAGGGGGACATGATAGAAACTTTTAAGTACCTCAGTGGAATCAACAAAGTCCAAGAGGGTAGCATCTTTCAGAAAAAGAGACTTGCAAGAACAAGGGGACACAATTTAAAGATAGAAGGAGGGCAGTTCAGGGGCAATGTGAGGAAGTATTATTTCACAGAGAGGGTAGTGGATGCATGGAACAGCCTTCCTGAGGAGGTTGTGGGGTCTAAAACTGTGGGAGAATTCAAGAATGCATGGGACAGACATAAGGCAATTCTTGTGGGGGGTAGGAAGAAATAGGCTGCTGGTTAACTAGGATCTGTGGCCTATCCTGTAGTTAGGGAAATGGGCAGACTAGATGGGCCAAGCGGTCCTTATCTGCCATCAAAGTCTATGTTTCTATGTTTCTAATGCCAACACAGGGATTGGGCACCCCAGTGTCGAGAAACAATAATTACAAAGGGATATGCCTGGGAAAATGACAGTTCAATGCAGAATTCTGCATCACAACATGGCAGTTCGATGCGTACTTTTCATTGTAAAATGCCACTTTGATGCAGGATTTATTTATTTATTTATATGTTTGTTTATTTAAGAGTTTTACCAAGAAGGCCTGCTGAGCAGGCTACTGCTCGATTCCAGATGCATCCAGGGGGTGGGGGGGGTATGGGAAAATACATATAGCGTATAGTGTACAATAACAGCTAGCAAGACAATTTAAGAGACAATATTACATTCAAGAGACAATGTAAGAGCAAAATAACCATCATCATTCTGAATCTAACATGGCAGTTTATTGCAGGATTCTGCATCGAACTAGAATCCTATCCCGATGCAGCATTCTGTATTGAACTAGAATCTTATGCCGATGCAGGATTCTGCATTGAACTAGAATCCTATTCCTCCAGGGACATCTACCATATATACTCGCATATAAGCCGACCCCCAAAATGTTGCATTGATTTCACAAAAAAATGGAGGAACTCACATATAAGCCGGTGTCAAGTTTTACAACTGAATATCTACATCAAACTCAAGCAAGGGAGTGTTGTTTCAGTAAGTGTGGTGTCTCGGCTCATTTTTGTTTTGTTTTGTTTACCACCAGTCACTCAACAACCCACCAACCTGGTTCCCTTTTCACCAACCCCCTCCCTCCCAGCCCCATGTCTCCTGTCCACTGTGCTTCCCTTCATCCAGGTGGCTTGCTGGTGATGTCAAATGCCAAAGTCCCTCATGGTTTGTAATGCCAGAAGGCACCTGCAATACCCCAGCTACTGCCCCATTGTTACTGTACTCCTGCTGAGCAATTTGTTACTCTCTGTGCCTAATCCCCTTCTTGTTCCCTCTCCATTCCCTTCTCTCTCTTTTTGATCAGCTCCATTGGTGGGACACTCTGCACTGCCATTCACTGCCATGGTCCTCCTGGCATCCATTCCACCTGGCATCCATTTCCTTTCCTGTTTCTTTTTTTTAAAGACTCCTCTCCATAGTTGGATATGCCGACCCACCGCACCCAACCCTTAATATTACTGTGCCGTAATGACTGACCCATGTATAAGCTGAGACCCCTAAATTGAAATGCTGGCTTGGTACAAAAATCTTGGCTTACACCCGAGTATATACAGCATTATTTTCCCATAGGAAATAATTGGAAAATAACATTTCATAACTTTGGAACAGATTAATATTTTTTCACCAAACCTTCAAAAAGCACATCTGTGAGCTTACAGTTTTCTACCCTAAAATTTCAGCCCTGTAGCTACATCCATTTTTGAGATACAGGTTGACAAAAAAACTTAAAAATCTCATATTTTTCAACACTCTGTATCTCAGAAATCACACAAGGGATTCAAACCAAAGTTGGCACATCAATAAATCTGTCCCATCCAAAGATGCATACAAACTTTCAAGTAGATCTGTTGAACATGCACAAAGTTATTATCCTTCAAAAATTGGCTTTTAACATTAAATGCTTGCACTAACCCTAACAATAGCTGCACTACCATGTAGCTATAATGCGTACTACATTATCATAACCCAGTTACAGGAACCACTGGAGGTTCATACAGTTATTGCATGTGTACAAATATAATGAATTATCTGATAACATTAATACAGTTTATGACGGTGGATGGATGAACTATGACATAGTCCAGAGCAAACAAGACATACAGTACATCAGTATTCTGACAACCCAGCCAATATCCAGTATTACTTACTTTACATTAATGGACATGAAAACATAGCAACAAATAAAGTATTTTGTTCCATCAAATTCTTTCCCCAACAAATTGGTAATCAGTTCAAATTAGACCTGTGTAGAATGTGAAATTCCACTGACAGAATTTGTGTAGAATGGCAATGGAACTTCCAAATTGCTTTTCAGAATTCCATTTTTGATGTCACAGTATTCTGAAAAGCAATGTCTATGTAAACTCCAGAATACTATTCTGCAGGTCACATAATTTAAGGACTGTTCCTAGTTTGTGGAAAATATATTGGCAGGTTTTAATAAACTGCAGAATATGATTCTGCAGTTAACAATTCACTTTCAGAATTTTGAAATTCTGCTTCTGACATAGTTCAACAGAATTGGACAGAATTTCTAAATATTCCCTGAATCCCAAAGGAAGCAGAATTTGAAAATTCCAAATAGCTCAAGTTTATATAATTGTTGATAATTTTATTTTCTTATTGTATCATCAGTCATAATTATCTGCCAAGCTGATCTTGGATAATCCTTGCATTTGATACTCCATTGATGATACCACCTGGTTTCACTGTGGTTCACAAACTAAAAAATATGAATACTGACTATAATCTCTGCTCGATTATAATAAAGCTTCTTTTATCAAACAGGTGCTGGATAACTATTCCTGAAGTCCATTATGTGATAAATATTGGCTGCTTTGGAGTGATATTCCTTTTTAATACTGCCATGTTTGTAATAGTGATACTAAAGGCCAAACAAGTGGCACCCAACAAGCAGAGAAATGTCTGGAAGAACATATGCACAGTAGTGGGACTGACCAGCATCTTGGGAACAACATGGGGCCTGGCTTTCTTCTCCTTTAGATATTTGCTCCTCCCTCAACTATATCTGTTTACCATACTAAACTCCCTGCAAGGTCAGTTCATTCATATATTGGGTAATGCTACTGCGTCAATGAAGAAGCCCTTACAGAAATATGTGTGTGTGTTGTGTACATGCAGAATGCATGCCACATGCTTAATTGTACAATGTTTGCATACACAATGAGAACCTAAGCGAACCAGGTCTACAAAGCCAATCAGGCTTGCATGCTGCAAGCTTGACATGTGCGCAGCAGGAAAGCTGGTGTGAATATAATTTTAAAATCACATCAGGTTCACATGCTGCACACTTGCCATGTGTGGAGCAACTAAGCTGGTGCAAATCTCATCTAAATAACACATCAGTTTCTATTTATCATACAACTGCTAGCAATTACAGCAATTAAAATACATTTTTCATTGATTCCCATTAAAATTAGGTAAACTCATTATTTCTGATCCTTTTGCAAGTTTTTTAATGGCTTTTGATTTCTGTCATTGAATTGCCATTAATTTGTAAAGTATTGATTGCTTAATGCTTTAAATGCCTAGGATACAGTCAGCCAGCATCCCCAATTCCAGATGTGTGAAGAAGGTTCTCTGTGTTGTGAAGCCTGACCTTTTTGTTCTGGACCATGCAAATCCTCTTGTGCATATTTAGTGCTACAAATTTGTTTTGCCATGACTGATTCTGCACCCTTACTTTCCCTTTGTCATGCTGTATGGAGTATATACACTATGGCTGTGCTAAGCACTGTTTGTGCTGAGTAAGGTTTTGGAAGCATGCACCATACCTCACATTTTGCCACTGAAATGAGAGACATTGACACTCAAAATGAGGTACAATGAGGGACACTAACCATCATGATGATCATGACACATCTTGAAACATGGAGCTACAGTACCTCAGAGCACAGTGGAAACTGTTGCATTTATTTGTACCAATACATGAGAATGAATTTCTACCATAAAGCAGGGGGTGCCATTTAAGAAGAGTGTGGGGGAAGGAGGCACTGCCCCACCTCGCATTTGTGCCTAGGTTGTTCTTATGGTGTGGCAATAATGGCATTAAATTTGGATGTAATCTTTTGCACAATAAGTACCCCCCTGGCCTGTGTGCGCTGACACTGCAAGTGCACTCCTGACTTGACTATGTCTGCATTGTGCTGTCCACTCTCTCCATCTATTAGCAGCAGCACCATCACACATGATGTGGAGGCACTCCAGCCAAGCAAGAGCACATGAGTTATGCAAGTGTGACACTATGTTTCCTGCCACAGAGTAGACAGGCCGCACACGACAGCTTGGAAGAGTCAGTAAGCACTGAACTCTTAATAGTAACATTATTTATTTATTTGTATTTCGGATGATTCCTTTGAGCCGAGGGCTCTTTTACAAAGGTTCCACATCAAGACAATAAGGTACAAAACATAATATGATCATTACAATGGAACATACAAAAAAAAAGACAAATAAGGTTACAATAATAGCTGCCAAAGGCATTGTCAAGGAATTGTGTTGTGAGTTAATTATACAGTACAAGTCACAGGCAGCTTAGTGAAGCTTTGTTAGGAGTGGGTTAGTGGAAAAAGAGAAAGAAGAGTGGTGGTGAGGGGGTGGTATGGGAGAGAGAGAGAGAGGGGAGGAGGGAGAAATGGGAAGAGCATTGTGTTGGGTATGTGGTGGATGGGAAACAGCAAGGGAGGAGGAAAGGGGATGAAAAGGAGACAGATTCATCCTATACCCAATAATGGGGGGTAGGAGAGGAGGAGGAGGAGCTGAGGCAGTGAGGAGGGATGCTTGAGGGTAGTCTGCTTGGAGGGGATTATAAGAAGCAATCACAGAAGGCACTAGCCACGAGGTGTTGGTGCAGTTTACACTTAAAAGCACCAATCATGGCAATGTTCGAGATTTCTGTAGGTAGCAAGTTGAACCAGGTGGAGGCTCTGACAAGGTAAGAATGCTGAGCTTGAGAGGTCCGACAGCAAGGTATTGTAAAGGTTAGACTGTCCGATCTTCTAGTTAGGCGGTGGAAATGCTGCGGGGTCAATATTGATTGGACTCCAGAGGGCATAACACCCAGTGATGTCTTCTTAGCTAGGATGCAGGTATGGTACTTTAGCCTGCCAGATAGTTGGAACCAGTTAGCCTGCTCATAAATGTCACACGTGTGAGAAAAGTGGGTAGCTGAAATAAGGAGTCTACATGCCTTATTAAGGGCTACAGCTATGCACCGGAGTGCAGTATCAGTAGCAGATCCATAGATAATGAGCCCATAGTCAATAGCTGAGATAACAGAGCTCTGGATAGCGAGGTTTAAGGCTTCAGCTGTTAGGCAATGTTTATGCTTGTATAGTAGCCCTATACGGGAGATCACAGTTTTAGCGATATCATCAATGTGTTTGGTATACGAGAGGGAGCAGTCAAGGGTCAGGCCCAGATATTTAAACATATCCACCTGCTCAAGAGTGACGCCTTCGTGGTTGTTAATTATGAGCTCATTGTCCTTGTACTTGTTGTGGGTTCCATGGAACAACATTGTTTTAGTTTTTTTGTGGTTAAGGATGAGTTTATGTGAGCAAAACCAGTCTTCCACTTCTGCTAAACTTTTCTGTAGTTGAAACTGAAGGGAGATGGGGCTGGTGTGGCAAGTGAAGATTACTGCATTATCTGCATACAGTAACATTCTGTCATGGCAGAAGGCAGGGAGATTGTTCAGGAATATGCTGAATAACAAGGGACCCAGGATAGAACCTTTGGGTACTCCAGAGTGGATTGGTAGAGATGACAAGAGGAATGGGTTACTGAGCTAGCTTTGAAACCAGAGGGTAGTTTCACTTGAAAGACCAAGGAGGGATAATTGTTTGAGGAGACTGGAGTGATTGACAGTGTCAAATGCCTTAATCAGGTCAATAAAAGAGGTGCCAACCAACTGGCCCTGATCAAGTGCATGATGGATATGTGTGGTGAATTCGAGGAGTGCCATGGTAGTGCTGTGCCCTTTGCGGAAGCCATGCTGCTGGGAACAGTGCAGGCTGTATTTTACAAGGTACTCCGTGAGCTGATCAGCCACTATCCATTCCAAGGCTTTGGATAGAGGAGGGAGGATGGATATAGGCCTATAGTTGTTCGTGAGAGTCTTGTCACCACTTTTATGGACTGGAGTCACCACTGCCAGTTTCCACTTTTCGAGGAACTGGGAGATCATGAGGGAATGGTTGAGGATTTTGGTTAGTGGGAGCAGGACTTCGTCAATGGTTAGGGTGAGAAGTTTCATATCCAGTGAATCACCACTGACCCTAGACTTTCCAAGCACTTTAAAAATGTGTTTTTTAGCTAGACTTTCCAGGATTGCTTTGAAATGGAAAGGAGGGTGCCCTGGTGGCAAACCTGAACTAACAGGAGCTGGGTTGACTGTGGTGGGATCAAAAAAGTTAGGGGGTAGCACATGACTAAGGTCAGCAAAAGTGATGTTAAATGCATTGGCAATGATTACATGGTCAAGAGTGATGGTACCATGTATGTTCAACATTGTGGGTGTTGTTTTGGGATCCTTTTCAGTCACTTCAGCAAGGTTACATCAGAATTTACTCCCATCATTCCAGGTGCTGGCTAAGGCATTCCTGTAATAGTTAGCCTTCTTATGGCAGATTGCTCTGGTACATGCATTCCTTGCTGTTTTGTAGGCCTGGATATCAGTCTGGGTGCCAGTAGCCTTAGCACAATACCAAACCTGGTCTCGAGATTTCATTTGTGTATGGAGGAGTAGTGTCATCCATGGGTTATTGACACCCTTGATCTTACGCTGCTTGAACAGAGCATGAACATCGTAGGCTGAGTTGAAACAGGTGATAAAGTATTTAAGTGCTGTGTCTACATCGGGAGCTATATCAATTGATGACCAGTCATGTTCACAAAGGAGTATTTTAAGTGATTCAAGATGACCAGGGGTCAGCATTCTCCTGTTAATAGTTTTTTTGGGGGGAGTTTGGTGTATTTGTTGGTCCAGATACACAAGATAGGGGAATGATCACTTAAGGAGTCTGGGAGGACTGTTGCTTTGGAGATGTGCTCTGGATGATTAGTTAGCACCCAGTCTAGAAATGTACATGTCCCTGTTCTGTAGTTTACTCCAGTAGGTGATTTGACCATTTGTGAGAAGTTAGCAGCAGCTAGGGCATACTTATAACTATTCAAGCTGGAGGCCAGCCAGTTGATGTTGAAATCACCAAGTAGGATAACTTCTGTATTCTGATCCAGGGGTTGATACAGTCAAGAAGGGAGTGAAAGCCCAGATTGCTCAACTTGGGTGGTATATAGACAGAGACAACAGTCAGGAACTTGTTATGAGTTCCAAGAAGTACTTTGGCAACAAGGATTTAGATGTCATTTCTGGGGATGGGCATGACATGACCCATGAGGGACTCTTTAAGGTAGAGGGCACAGCCTCCTCCTTTCTCGGTAAATCTGTCCTGTCTGAAAACTACATATCCGGGAATTGCTATTGTGGAGTCAGGTATCTTCGGAGACAGCCATGTTTCCAGCACTGATAGGATGTCTGGATTGTGCTGGGAAACCCAGGCACCCACAAATATGCTGCCACAACCCATGTTGTGGCAGCATATTTTTGTTGGTCTACTCTTAGTGAGTCTTCATCTCACCTAGTGGCTGAAGGGACAGGGGCTGAGCTGGAAGCTAACTCTAGACTAGGCTACCTACTTACTCTACTAGGCTTACCTTGCAAAAAAAAAAAAACAGCACAGGCCCCCCTCGGCAGCAAGCTAGGCCTATCAGCAGCAGTGACAGTGGTGTGGGTGGCCTTCATAGGCCTTGATCAGTGCAGTGCAGCAGCAGCCAAGCAAGAAGCAAGCAATGTTGGTTTGGTTTGTTTGGTCAGTGAGGTGACTTGGTCGCAGACCACATTGGAAACCTCAGATGGTTGGTTCTAGCATCCAGCTTCTGGCAGAAGGATGGAGGAGGAGTGGACTGAAAACTGGGTTGGTGGCACACTGGACCAGGCTGCAGATTCTGGCCAGATGGCCAAGTAAGTAAAAGTAAATAATTTTTTTTCAAAGGTGGAGTGGGGAAGGACTGAAATATTGATGTGTGTTTCACTTGTTTGCACCTTTGGGCAGCTTCATGACCCATAGTGGATGGGTATTGAATGAAATGGAGTCAGGAAGAGAAATCAGAGTAAAGTTTTTTTTTTTGGGGGGGTGGTCAGAACATCAGCCTGGAAAAAGATTGGGTAATAACTTGGTGGGTTTAAACCCAAATCTGATGCACTGCTCTCGGGTATAAACAGATGAATCTTACACATTTGAATTTTTCCTGGTTTGCATATCATTTTTCAGTAACAATGAGTACATTTTACCTTTTTGAGACATTCTAGAGCTGGCCACTGAGGGGCTAACTAGCACCTGGCCTCCACTGGTTATTGGCTCCCATATGCTGATATCTGAAATGGTGCCCATGCCAAAAAGTCTAAATTTACAGGACATCCTCTGTGTGAGCAGCATGTTTCCCATGAGGGATGGATGAGGAACAGAGCAGTTTTCAGGGGTAAAATGAGGGCTGCCCCTTGCAATCAGGGACAGTTGAGCGGTATGCTATGCACATACTATTGGAGCCTCACTATGGTCAAGCTTATGCCCCCCCCGCAGTGAAGCTGACCTTCACATCACTACACTAAGGCACATTATGACAAGGCAAGGGAGACTGCAGGGGTGTGCACCATTGAAATGAATGGGGGTATTTTTTTGTTACTATTTTATACATTATTGATAGAGAGTTGGAGATTAATGAAGGCCATTGCTCAACTAATAAGGGCCATGTCAGTAGAACAGTAGCCTTCATTATTCTCCAACTCACCATCATAATGTATAAAATAGTAATAACTATTTTAATGGCGTATGACTAAACCCCAGCACTCTGATCCATGGACAACATCTCTTAGAGACTCCTGCCTCTGGCTCCCTAGTACTCAGGTAAGAGACTCTTAACTTATTATACTTGGTGGGTTGTATGTAGCAGCATGGCCACACCTGTTGCAGTGTGTGTGTGTGCATGGGGGGACTGGCCATGTGGGTGGGTATCAAGTTATTGCTACTTTCATGTTTGCAACTTAAAGTCTGTTTGCATGGAAGAATTCAAAACTATGGAGAGACAATAGAAGTCATATAGACCAGAGAGAAGTAATTAAGTAGTTTTGTGGGTAAGTGTGTGTATTGAGGGTGAGAACAACAACATGTGTTTCCATTGGTACATATGCTGCAGTTTAGTTGTGCAGCTGAGCGAGGACAAGAAAACTGAAAAGTATAACAGCGGCTTCAAACATGTTGCATGCGTGCAGATGTACAGTATGCAGATTTGTATTGAAGTACAAGTGAGCCATATATGTGCAGGCAGTATAGCTTAGTGGTTAAAGGTACTGAACTACAAACCAGAAAACTTGAAGACCTGGGTTTGAATCTCATCAACCCCGACTTGTACAGTAGATGGTGTGATCCTGAGCAAGTCACTTAATTTTATGTGTGCACTTACCAGTGACCACTTGCTTTTTGCACGCATGCCACATGCGTACAGTCTGTTCCAATTTAACATATAAAGTATGCTTTCCACACTTGCTTGCTGCACGCATGCCACATGCATGCAGTCGGTTCCAATTTAACGTCTAAATCATGCTTGCAGCATGCAAATCACACAAGTAGTTTTATGTGTGCAGTGTGAAAACATTTCATATAATTATTTCTGTAAGGGAGGCTTTAGATGTATGCTCTGTTAAGCCATAAACAGTCATGGTAGGAAGGAACAGGGAGAATATAGAACCTCCTCTTCTATCAAGTCCTGCCAATGGGGATACCTGATGCAATACATCTTTATGCACATTAATAACATCCCCAGGAAGTTACCTTTACTTCTGCTTTTAGGGTCCCTGGGAATTTGTCAGGTGAAGAACACTGTTTGGGAAAGACAATATGTGATCCTTACCAGTAGGTAATTAATGGACCCATAGTGTCAAAGGTAGCAGGCAAGACAAAGCAGACAACTCAGGAGAAAAGGGTAGGAGATTTTGCTTGCTGTAATGGTTTGTGAGTACTGTATGTTGTTAGAGAGTTTGGGGGAAGGGGGCTGTTTGTTTTCAATGTGGGGCTGCAGGATCACACAAGATATTTCTCGGCACTATATTTTTTAAATGATTGGTCAGTCTCTCCTGAAATTTGTTATCATTAAGGAAGTCCACCACCCTGGCTGGCTTCATGTCATCAGTGGCCTTAAACAGCCTTTTGTATAACCCAGTTTTCAGATCACTGACAAAAATGGTGACTGGCAGTATCCCCAGAACAATACTGTGAGCACTTAGTACCTCTCTTCACTTGGAGTAGTACCCATCTACTTCAACCCTCTGTTTTTTGTCCCAAGCCAGTTAACAATCAACTTTGTACAAGTGGTGATCGTATAAAAGTTTGGAAGTGCTGAGGTATACCTCGAGGTACCACTGATGCACTCAAGTTCATGTGGCGATTGTATAAAAGTCTGGCAGTGCTGAGGTACACCTTGAGGTACCAGGTACCTCCTCAGCACTGCCAAACTTTTATACGATCACCATCGTGAACTTGAGTACCTCCTCAGTGGTATTTCGAAGTGTACCTCAGCACTTCCAAACCTTTATACAATCACCACTGTATATGTCACATGTATACCACACTGGGGTATTTTGCCTAAAAGCTTGTAATGTATGTTAATACCACTGCTGAGACCACCCTTACAGTTGTAAGAGTGGTCTCATGTGCATTCATGGGGTATGAGAACCACAAACGTCTTTCGGATGAGACGTTAAACCGAGGTCACTTCTGCCTGGATTGGTGGTAGTTCAAGTGGATGTTAAAGATCCCATGGCACTTATCGAAAAGAGTTGGGGAATTTCCCTGGTGTCCTGGCCAAACTTCCCTCATTCACTGAAAATACCACCAGCAGCTTAATCTGGTTCAAGGTCAGTTGGCATTCATCTGTATCCCCCCTCCCCCAGGTCGTGCCTGAAAATAGGCAGGATTTGTCTAGTGCACTTACCCGGTCAACAAAAACTAAATAAAATAAATAAATAAAACTGAAAGTGAGCAGTTGTGATACTCAAACGTGTAAGTGAAATCACTCTTACACCAATAAGAATGGTCTTGGTGGCAGAATTAATATGTTATTTATTGAGTTCGATCAATAATATGTTTTTTTAAAACATGCTCAAACATGCCTGTTTCCATGGCAGCTACACGAGACACTCTTTACAAAATAAGAGTGTCCCATGCGTAGAGAAAAGGAGTGCTTTGATTGGTCAGGAGTGCTCCCTTGGTCTGTAATACTCCATACAGTGGTAGCCAGTGACATGATGGAGAATATTCAGATATCTCACAATGTGTGATATCATCATGAGAACTTCAAATTCATTTCAGTTGGATTTCTGTGATATTTATCAATATATCCAGATATATTAGGCATCTTGTCACTGTGTACCACTGAAGGCTGATGTCTGGCTTCCATCCTGAAGAAGATACAGTACAGTGAGGATATTTGCCTTAACATCCATCTATTTTATTCTTACTGCAGGTGCTGAAGGAGCAAAAATACCCTTGATAATGTGATCTATCTATCTATCTATCTATCTATCTATCTATCTATCTATCTCAAAGAACCTCTGTACGCAAACACTGAGGCAAGGGTTACCCCAAAGGGCATTTGGCTGGGAAGCCAAGTTTCAAGAAAATACAAAATCACACATGCCCACACAATGCAAAGCATCATGGGCTGCATATGCAAATCAGCACAGAATGTTATGCTGGTTCAACTTTAAGCAGAATTGCATGGTGCCGAAACCCTTAACAGTATTGGGGAAGTTACATAGAAACTATGGTTTTGCAGGGAGGGACCAAAATAATATTTCCTGAATAACATAAATACTAGGGCTCCTGAATATTTGGGAGCCCTTCTTGAACAGACAATTATTTGTATTCATGCTTTTCTATTCAGCAAACTGCTATTATATAAATAAATAAATTAAAAAGGAACCAGACCCCATCCTCATTCCCCAGCCCAAAGATAATAAATAATAATTCAAACTCCCTTCACCCCACCTTCTAGCAGGAAAACTCTCCCCAACAATTATTTATATTATAATCCCATGGTTCAGCTTTTTTTAATATGAGAGAGAGAGAGAGAGAGCAAGCATGTGGGAGCTTTCATTCATTCTGAAGGTGGCTAGCCATGGAGGAGGAGGAGGAGGGAGGAGTCTTGCTGGTCACCTTCTGACATCAAAATTGGGTTCTAGGGAGTGAAGATGGGTTCAGGGTGCTGCTAGGGTGGGGGACAGGAGACATTAGGAAGTTAACTTGTTTAAAACTAAGAAGTGCTTCTTAGTCACCATCTACATATCTTACATATGTGAAAGTTTGGATGCATCGGCTTTTTGTAAGGGTTGTAGAACTGACTTAATATGGAGCTATTTGGTTCAAAAAGGTTTAAGTTACAGGGGTTCAAAATTTCATTCCATAATTATATGTGAGGTTTGTAACTTATCTGCTCTTGCAGCTATAGAGCACACATTTGACATACATATCCAATGGCATTGTATCCTTGTATCTAACAAAACTGGGAAAAAAATGGTTTAGCAGTTTTACATTTACAGTGGAAATACCAAACATTATTATTTACTACAATTTCACACCTATTTAAGGTAGCATAATACAGTAGGTAATATCTTCTAAATTCCTTTTGTGAAATTTAACATTTACAAAGTACAAGGCACTACTACAGACACTGTGAAGTTTAACTTTACAGGTGATATTCCGGTGAAATAGTGAAATTCTCCTTTGCAAATTCTCACTTTACCCAAACTTCGCGTTTTGTCATTTGTTTTACCGGTGAAGTACACTTTTTCAGGCAAAGCCATCATGAGGTGGCAACTTCACAGGTGAATTAGCATGACTTTCATTTAAAAAGTGCCACTTCACTAGCCAAAAACTTCTCCAATTGGCACTTCAGAAGGGCTGTGTGAAATCCATCTTCCACTGGTGAAATTCTGGTGAAATTACAATTTTGCTTCCATGAAATTTCACAAAAATTTAAATTTCAGATAATTCCATTTAATTTAAAACATTTTTGAACACATTGCACCATGCCTCATGGAGATGTACACCAAGTTTCAGGTCTCTAGCTTTAAAGGCGACTGACTTATACGCCTCCAAACATTTATGTTTTAAATAAAATTCCACATATACCTAAACTGCGGAATTGTAAACCCATCTAACCTTAAAAGTAGAGAACACAATACCACCAATTTTGTTAGATTTATTGTCCTCTAAATGTGTGTGTGTGCACGCACGCATACATGCAAGAATGCCTTTGCTCAAAGGCTGGTTAAGTTACAAGGAGTGAAAATCTGCAAAATAATACCAGTAAGTAAAATTTAATTTCGTGAGCTTTTGTAAAAATTGTGGAATTTTGTGATAATTTTGTTGAAGCCATATCCATACATTTTTGCCCAGCCATACAGATGAGCTGCCATTGTGGAAGAAGGAAAAGGCTGGGTAGAGTGGCATTATGGTAGAAATCATAAAGGGCCCCATAATACAAATATAATGGAGCCCAGCATCAGGGCAGTATCTTGAGTGAAAAAAACCCCATCAATAATAGTGAAGGCCATCACTGCGCACTAGACTGTCATCTTGTATTATGCCAACTAACCACTAGAGCTCACTGACTAAATAACTTATAGAAACATGCATGCAAAGCTTTGTTTCTGTATAATGCCACTTGCTCACTCATTAACAACAATGGGATGAATACGTGTAGCATTTGAAACAGGCTCACCAGTGACTCCACTCATTATGCTTAGTTGTGCCTTAGGCCATTTGAGACAGAAGTATTTGAATATTTTTAGTCGTAATGGAGCATGATGCTGGGCATCACCATCACAGGAGTGCTGGAGGAGCATTGCGGGGCCATGATGCTAGCGCAGGTAAGGTTATTTGCCTGCTAGCACCACAAGTTGAATGAGATTACTAGCCAAACCAAGATGTACTGCAGTTCTACAAAGAGGGAGGGCATATGGTTATATCACTGGAAAGGGAAGTCAAGGGGATTTGAATTATAGGACAGGAGAGGTAGCTTTTGCAGGGGTCACCAGTGACAGGAGTTAGTTGCATGGTTTCAACAAGGAAGGGAAAGCTGGGTTAAGTACCAAAAGGTTAGTAGGCAACTTGTCAGAGCTAGGAAGCATACATGGATGATTGTCACTTGAAAGCAGGGCATATGAGAATCACACCCTGCAAAACTGATTGGTCTGAACACCAAATGCACTTGCCAGTCCAGAACATAGAAGAATACACAGAGAACTGGTTTGGGGGGGTGGAAATGACTGGGGAATCAAAAGAGAAATATGACTATTCCAACAGGATAGGTCCTACAGGAAAAAAGAGTAGGTGGCTCTCTTTTGAAGGTGGTGTATCTGTGAAAATCAAGGAGAAAATCAGTGTGACAAGTAGATCCACTGAGTCCATCTGGTCAAGCTCAGAGAAACAAGCTGGGGGGGGGACAAAATAGTCACCAAGAAAGGAGCTACAGGACTGCAAACAGCTCAGCAGAGCTAAATGGATTCAGTGGTGATGAGTGCATTGTGAACATGTAATTTCACAAGTGGAATTCTAGCGTCATTACCTATTATGCATCAGTGAATTTTTTAAACAAATTTTGCCAGTCAATAGTTTTGGAATTTCCATTGTAAATTTGAACCCACTAAACCACATTTATCCACCTTTGTTGGATTCCAGGACCCACTGAAATTTGGTATGCATGCCGAATTTGGGGTAAATACCTGCAATAGCAGTGGAGCTGCAAACAAATATTTTGAAAATGTTTACAGAATTTAACAGATAATAATTGTGAAATTATGAACCCCTGTAACTTACAATTTACTTAACCAGCTAACTCCTCCTTTAGCAGTTTCAAAGACCCCTCCAAGAAAATATGCATATAAATGTTCTGTTATCTAGCTCTAATGGTGGCTGCATTCTAAGCAGAAAAATATTTTCTGAAATTTCACAAAAACAATACATTGCTAGATTCTGAATACCTATAGGTTCTACACTTCTTATTCAAATGTCATAAAACTTGGTACCTGCCTAGTACTCCATGCAGTCAATACACAGTGCCAAATATCAGAGCTCTAGCTTTATGAATGACTGATTTATATCCAATTAAAAAATTCTATGGAAGTTCACAAAAATTAATTGAAAGCAGAATTAGATAATGTTACCCAATCCTGCATGTCTCACTTTTTGAAATTGGAGAACTTCACAAATTAATTCAAAACGTGATGTTTAATAACATTGCAATCTCTAAGCACTACTTCATCTGATCAGCTAGGCTGAGCTTTTCTTTCCTATATGTACTTTTTATGCTTTTTTCCCATTTTTCTCCGAGAGTCCCAGGCTCCCAGTAGACACAGCAGTGCATGCATGGAGTCACACACGCACTATGGGTACTGGCTCAGCCCCTTCTGCCCCACCCCTGGCTATTACCAGGCCCCTCGTAGCCTGAACTACCATCTGTCCTCCACTGGGTAGCAGCCTAGAGCCAGGGAAACCCCTCATCCCTCCCTGGGAGAGGAAAGCCACATTGCAGCAGCTTAATCCTGCTCCTCACCTGCCCCCCGACAACCCAGGCTGAATCCCAAACCTGGGTTGCTGGCGAGGCTGAGGTGTGGTATCCAGTGCCTCAACCCTCAGTACTACTGGGACAGCTATGAGTTGAGCTTTTTGGAGTTCTGGGATGCCTCCTGGGTGACTGTTTTGTTCCCCCTTTTCACTCTTAGATTACCTATGTTGACTCAGTAAAACTGCTGGCCCACCGGATATCCTCATTGTTCATTACAATGACATAGTCCTTTAAATAGTCACCTACTTTTTCTGTCAAACCTATGCCACTGGAATAGTCAGAATTCTTCCTTCTTGGTAGACCAGAGATTTCTTTCCCCTGCTACATTATTGTATTTCTGAGTCTTAGACTTACAAGTACATCAGGGTCTCAAGATAATACATTTTACAGGGTATGATTCTTACGTAACCTGCACTCAAGTTGGAATTGTTGGAACTCTGTGCTTCCTTTGTTCAACTGGGGGTCTGCTGTTATTGTGCTACCCAACTCAGCTGTCATTTTCTTGGTGAAACCATGCATCTACACTAACTCTTGCAACTAGTGATTCCTACATGAACTGTCTCCCCATGCTCTATCCTTGAATTTGAATCTCACAGACTTTATGTGCTTTGACAAAACCAGTACGCCCTTCTTCCTGGCACAATTACAGCACACCCTGAGCATGCAGGCATTCTTTGCCGTAGAATGCCCTCTAACATCCCAGAAAAAGAAGACCTGTCCTGTTTCAGCAGAGTCTTAGAATATTTTATCTTATCTAATTGATGCCACTGTCATCCCTAATGGGCTTCAGAACCTACCAGGTCACTATCAGCTTTATCTCATTCTGTCTTGCTGAGGCATACCATTTTGGTACTTTAGGTTTGCTTATTGCTGACTAGCATATCCTATCTTGCTAAGGCAGTTGATTTAAATCAGGTGATCTCTCTAGTACTTAGTCTGCTCCAGAGTAATAGCTAAGAAATTAGCTTCAAAGCCTCTCTGCCCCTAGTACTACTCTATAGTCAGGTGAACTCTTTTCTTATTAGCCCGACTAGGAGCCATACTTAAGGACTACTGCTTCAGGCTGTACTGCCTATAGTAGTATTCTGCAGGGAGATAGTCTCATAATGAGGGCATATTATCTGCTTCTATGCTTGTCTCTGCTCATCTTACATGCATTGGGCCTGAACGTGAATCAAAAAATAACTCCTAGAGTGGAGAATGGCTCTCTTTTTACATTGTCCAACCGGGACTTTTCCTATCAAGTAGAAGAACTTGTATGTGCTCTAACTTCCCCTAGCCCACTGCTGGTCATTTCACCTGCACCGGCATACAAGAACTCTCCTAGAGCCTGCCCACAGGGCTACACCACCTTCTGCATACTCCCCCCTAATCCCATTGACTCTCTCGGTCAGGGTATTATTGTATGCAGCATCAGGAAAACTGGGAACTAGCCTCAGAACTCCCTATACTGCCACAGACAAATCACGTAACCAAAAGAAGACCCAGCCACCCACACTTCTCCTAGGACTCTGCAGGAAACTCTTGTTCCTGCTTTTACTATGCTCAGCAAATGCTGAGCTTAATCCATACCCTCTGGCACCCATGGAATCCTCAGCAGAGCTACAAAGCCTCAAGGGGCTTATATTCTTGCATGTTAATGTATGTAGCTATTAAAAAAAAAACACTTATGTTCAGGCCTGGGTATGTCATATTGCTGCAGATGTTCTGGTGATTATGAAGTCCTGGCTCTGACCGGCGACCAGTAACAACAAAGGTAATATCCCCTCCTGCTCTTTGTTCAGAGCTGACAGGCAAATCAGAGGTGGTGGGGTAGCTATTTACATCAAGGATAAATTCTCTGCCTCCATAATTGACTCAACCTCTGTCCCAAAAGAATTTGAAAGCTTGTCATTAAAGATTGAAATTGCCACCGATGTCTCATTATGTATAATAGGATGCTACAGACCCCCATCAGCTGGACTACAGTTGTTAAAACATCTCGAAAACATCCTGGGTTCAGCATCTTCAGAGTGTATCATACTAGGGGACTTCAGCTTATACTGGCTCTCCAGTGCATCCACCCATAAAATGTTCTGTGATTCCCTTGGGTTGTCACAGCTAATAAACAAATCTACTCATTCTAACAAGCTCAACCCTAATAACAGTACTCTTGGATATCATTTTAGTTAACAAACCCCATCTATGCTCCCATGCTGGTGGCTTTTTCTCTGATATTAGCGACCATTGCTTCATTGCGTGTGTAAGATCCACTCTTAAATCCACAACTGTACCAAATTTCTCCTTTAAAAGGTGCATATGTGACTTTGATCTCCATGGGTATATATCAGACCTAAGAGACTCCATGCGATGATAGGACTTCTATCTAGCCAAGTCCCTGACTACGGCTTATGATATTTTCTCAGAAATTGTGCTAGGGGCTCTCAACAAGTATGCTCCCATAGTAAAAGCTTGTCCCAGAAACAAATCCTGTCGGTGGCTTACAGAAGACCTGAAAGATGCTTTGCAAAGTAGGGATGTCCTCTGGAGAACTGCTAGGAAAACTAATTTAATAAATGACTGGAATTCTTTCAGAGGCTGAGAACCTCTGCACCAAAATGGTCAGAGAAGCCAAAGCTAATTTCTACCGCTCTCAGCTGGAGAGCTCCTCAAGAAATGCCTCCAAATTCTGGAAGACTATCAAAGACATTGAAGGTCACATCACTGTAAATTCCCTACCTACTAAATTATTGATCAACAATACTGTCATCTCTGACAGACCATCTATCCTCGATGCTCTCAATAATCATTTTGCCACTGCACAGCTAGCTTTTGACTCCTCTCCTGCGAATATCCTCCACTAACAACTTAGATTGGATACTCAAGAAAAACCCATCCCCAGTCCATCCTTCTCACTGCAGCCTACCTCCCTGAAAGAAGTCAAAGATTTTCTCCTTCAGCTGGACACTAGGAAAAGTGCTGGGGCCGACCTCATTGACCCGTACTTCTTAAAGGTTGGCTACCGTGTCCTCGCAGTCCCAATTACTCATCTCTTCAACTTATCCTTGTCCAAGGGTGACCTACCACCCATTTGGGAAAAATGCACTTGTGGTCCCTTTGTTTAAGTCAGGAGATCCTAGTGACCACAATAACTACAGGCCAATCTCCCTACTTCCAATCCTGTCAAAGATGCTGGAAAAAATAGTGAACTCCCAGCTTCAGAAGTACCTGGAACCAGAAAAATTGCTCAACCCATTACAATCCGGTTTTAGAGCACATCACAGTATTATCTCTGCTCTAGCCAAGGTGACAAACAACTGGCAGCTTGAATTTGACAAAAAAAACTTTGTGCAGTTTTCTTGGACCTAAGCAAGGCGTTCGATACTGTTGATCACAGACTGCTTCTGTCGTCCCTCCAGAACATTGGTTTGGATTCCCTATCCCTTAAATGGCTCTCCAACTACCTCTCAGGATGACTTCAATAAGTAAAGGCAGAAGGGGAAGTTTCTCCACCAAAACCCCTACTGAGGGGTGTACCCCAAGGTTCCATTCTTGGTCCCTTGCTCTTCACCATTTATATTAACAATGTAGATGCCCCCATCAAAGAAGCACAAATACACCTATTCACGGATGATACAGTACTCTATGCTAGTAGCCTCACACCTGAAGTGGCCTGTAAAGCCCTTCAAAATGAATTTAATCTGCTGCAACATCAGCTTATAAACCAGAAACTGCTCTTAAATGCAAAAAAACAAATCAGTGTTCCTCTCGCCCCTTCAAAATGCAATAAATCCTGCAATTGCTGGGACACTCCTGCAGATCACTACCATTCTAGGTGAGCAGTTGGACTATGTACCAAAGTTCAAGTACCTGCGGTCTGGTTAGACCATAGACTTACTTTCACAGATCACTTAGAAGAACTAGCAAAGAAACTTAGACAACGACTTGGTCTGTTCTTTAGGATTAATAATCTCCTCACAAGAGACATTAAACTGAAACTGGTTCAAACTACCTTTCTTTCCCTATTGGATTATGTAGACTTTCTATATAGTCAGGGACCTGCAGGTACCCTAGCCAAACTTGATACACTTTATCACAGAGCCATAAGATTTATCACGGGTCTTCCATACTCAACCCACCACTGTGCATTGTACCGGCAGTGGGATGGTCTCCTTGCTTAGAGACGGCAAAAAAATGCTGCGGTTTGGACATACAAAGCTATCTCAAATAAACTGCCCCAGTATATCTCTGTCTGCTTACCTTTGTGCACTCTGGGAAGTATGCCCTGAAGCACCTCATATATCTACCTTTATGTTTACAAAGCAAAATCTCACATTGGCAGAGCAGCCATCAGCTTTGTGCTCCCTCAACTGTGGAACAAGCTGCAAAAACTTTGAAATTGACTCACCCCATCAGCCTAGCAGCTTTTAAATCTATATCTACATCATAATAAGAAGTCCTGTGCCTGCCTACCTAAATAGTGACTCCTATAAGTCCAAGCACACTCTAATTACTGCTGTTATAAGACTGTTCACATCTATAATGATCTTCCCTCTCCCTTTTCTACCCCATATCTGTCCCTTCCAATTCCTTTGACCCTGGTTCCAGCTCTAAATTCTCCATACTGTATCACTACATATCTTTATATTAGGCTTTACTTGTGTTCGGTGCACCTGATATGTATATTTCTTTACTGTTATGAAAATTGTGTCCTACCAAAACTAGCTGTATCTTCTGTTCCAAACATATACTACTGTCAGTGCTAGTTGCTGATACTTTGTACATACTGTATTGTTGTATCTCACTTTATTTGTATTATTACTATTTTCGTGTGTGTTGCATCCCATGTATATTGTCCCTTGTTTCTTGTTAACTAACCCAGGTCCACCTCGAAAATGAGCTTGCTCAACGGTGATCACCTGGTTAAATAAAGACTTTGATTGATTGGTATCTTGTGCACTTTACAGCACACATCAAAACTGTGCAACGGGAACAGTGCAGTAGGAAAGAGTGAGAGGATGCAAAACTGCAAAAGGGTGTATGCATGGTAGTGCACCCTCTTCACTCTTCCCAGGCAGAGAATAAGACCTGTGCTGGGATGAGGGGCTGGTGAGCAGCTGCCGTGGCTCGATGGGATGAGCCACAGGCAGCAAGGGAAGCAGTGCATCTGTGGACCAGGTTTCAATTCCTGATCCCAGACGCAAGACATCTTTTGCACTTTTGTGCAAATAGTGTTACCCCCCCAGGTGGTTATTTAAGTTGGGGGGGGTGCAACAATCACTTTGGCAATGTACCACACTATATTGGCAGAGCGGTATATTGCTGGACTGTATGTAATGTCTTGCGACATATGACCCCGTGCAAATTCAGAACCACGTGGGCCTTGGAGAAGATCCTTCTGGACATTTTTTCCCTCAGGAGCATCATTCATTCAATAAGTGACATTCTTATATTCTTAGGACTTGTACACCTTATTACAATGTGCATAAAAGTCAGTTACTTCGTCTACATGCAGTGCTTAGTTACAGGACACACACATTTCACCAGCACTACAGAAAGACAAATCAACTTACCTGTATTAGCATAAAGGGCCTGTAATGTTCCTTCACCCAATGTGCCTTTACAATGGAGTCACCTATAAATCCAACCCTATTATGTCTCTCTCTCTGTCCTCTCTCTCTCTCTCTCTCTGTCTCTCTCATATATACTAGTTGTTTTCTTTCACCTAGATCACAGGGTATATGCATGGCTGGGAAATATTCATGGATATGACTGCCACATAATTATCATAAAATTCTACAATTTTCTCAAAGTCTCATGGACTTTGACTTTTAAGTACTGATGATATTTTGCAATTTTTTTACAGCTTATAACATGGACATACTTTAAGCAAGAAATAATAACATTGAAACACACATTATCCTCTTAAGGTCTGTGAACCTGCCAAATTCTGTGTCAGTTATGTAAGTTTCAGGGGGTTTATGATTTTGCAGTTTACATACAGTATTTTCAAAATGTAATTTAGCACTTCATGAAAGTTTGACTACTAGTAATTTGGCCCCCTTTCAAGCCCAAAATGTGAAATACAATACACATATCTATGTGGTATAGCAGTTTAAATGTTTCTCCTTTGGTAACATTTGAATACATTGTTTCAAAATTAGAATGAAATTACTGAAATTTGAACTTTGGCAAAATGTTTGGCTGCCTACTCCACAGCCCCCTTTAAAGCTAGGAATCTGTCACCTAGAGCACATATACACATGGTATGTGCCTGCATACCTGCCAACAGATCGCCCCGAAAAAGGACTGTTATAGTCTTAGTGGACTTAACCAGTTACCAAAATTAATTAAATAAATAATTAATAAATAAATGTCATGATATTTAGATGGTTGCTTTCAAAATTATACTAAAATAATTAAACTTTAAATCTGGCAAATTGTTTGGCTGCCTATAAGTTTAAAATCTAAAGGTGGTATGTATATGCATGTTGATTGTTTGTTTATTTAATCTGTGGAGGCAGTTGGGTAAGAATTTCTAAAATTAGATGAAAATGAATAAAAGTTACATTTTGATGAGTTTTTTGTCATCTATAACTTGGGCTGCAAGTTTGGTCCTACAAAAGATCAAACATCTTAAACTTCCAGTGTTCAGTTATTTTGTACCATGGCAAGCTTTTAGAGAAGATAGGCAGACTTTTGCTTCAATTGGTTAACCATAGTCCAAATGCCTAGTAAAAAAAAAAAAAAAAAAAAAAAAAAAAAATATATACTCTGTTTGACAATGCTCACTGGCGCTCCCCCCCCTTCCTTTCCCTACTAATTCCTCCTTCCTATCTCCCTCCTTCTACCCCCACCAGCTGTCCCCGACCATAAGTTTTGCACCTTTTGTTATCTTTTGCTTCGTTGGAGATTGTATTCTATTGTAACAAAATTGTAATTGAACTGTAACTTTTGTTTGTAAGTACTGTCCCTTGTACTACTGTTCTGATGTCCTCTTTGTGACAGGAATACCTTTGTAAATGAGCCTCTGGCTCAAAGGTTTCTAAACTGATGTTTAACTAACTATCTAACTAACTAAATAAATAAATAAATGGGGCAGGCCAGTCGAACCATGGACTGCAGTTCACACCCACTGCAATGTTACAGCTTGCAGCCCGAATCAGAGAGAAACAGAAAGGGGGGGAAGGGCATTGTGGTGCTCAGAAAGTGAAAAAAAAAAGGAAAAGTACTGTGCTGAAAAAAAAATACATTAATTGAGCCAAATAGGAGAACACAAAATCTCTGGCACTTCAGATCTCACGGATTCTACTTTGGGGGGCCCTAAAGTAGAATCCGTGGGATTCAAAGTGCTGGGGATTATGTATTCTCAAATTTGGCTCAATTAACATGGGTTTTCAGCACACTATGTTTTTTTTTTATTTTTGTTTGTCTTTACTCACCACAACTGTCTTTTTTTGTTTCTCAGTTCTAGTGGTTGCAGCAATCCCCTTCCTGAGCTCCTTCAGTTTTGTGAACTAAAACTTTTTCCAATAGTAGTGCAACAGGACTTTCCCCCGATGCCATCACACCCTCTCTTCTCCTCACCGTCAGCCAATGATCCTTCTCGCTGCCAGCTTTTCCTTGGCCGATGAAAAGAAAGAAAGTAATCCATATTGATTTGAAAGACCCACCACACCATGTCACTGAGCTGCCTGCAGCCATCTCACTCACACACACACACACACACACACACACACACACACACCGCAGGTTCCATTTGTGGGGTATGCTAATGAGGGCTGTTAGTTAATTGCAGATTGGGCAGCCCTCATTAGCATATCATGTGCACTGGAAGTCACCTAGAGTGCATAAGATGGCCACAGGTGGTAAACCAGGTGAACCAGTCTGCCATTTTATGAATATTATGGGGTTTGACCACTAATGTTCACGTGGTTGAACTTCAGGTTTGCTCAAGTCTATCTACAGTATAGCTCAACCTCCTGTAAAGCTACTGTAGAAATCTGAAATATGGTACACTTCTACACACCATATGGACCTGTACCCCTGCTATATGTGGTATCATTTGGATGTGTACTTTTAAAATTAGATAAAAATAACTGCAGTTCAAATTTTGGCAAAATTCTCTGGAATGTTTGTGGAAATTCTGCACAATTTCATTGAGTAGTAATGGCAATTCCACCTTAATTTCATTGGCAGAATTTTACATTCCATACGGCTGTAATATCTGGATGTTGTGGATCATGGCACTGGCTACTAATGTAGCACAATTAAGAGGCAGTTTACAAGAAGCACATAGGATCCAGAAGAGGTTGTTAGGGGAGATAAAATATGCAGTTTGGTTTCCATGATTTCTCAAACATTCTGCCCATCTACTCTGAAGCCTCAAGCTCAATTCAAGTCCTCATGGCTATGCTACGACTGGCAGTCTAACAAAGAGGTTAGAGAAACACGCTGCGAATGAGCTTGGTACATCCATTAGGCCTGGGTTTGATTCCCACAACCTCCACTTGCATGCTGTGTGACTCTGAGTAAGTCATTTACCTCCCCAGTGCTCCCAGGTCGCCCCTGAAAACAGGCACTTGTGCCTAATGGGCCTTACCCAGTTACCAAAGAATAAAACAAATCCTAGTGACAAAGCACTTCTAATGTTTTAAATTAAAAATCAACAAGTAACTTCAACAGTAGTATTACTTTTTATGTTACTTAATAGTAATTTTTTATATGTGTTTTCTATAAATATGAGATTTATTGATGAAAACAAATTCTTTGAGAGCCAATTTGGAATACTAGAGAAATAAAATCCCTTAATTTGTTACATTTATACTCAGTGCTGGGAAAACCTATAGGAATACAGCTACAGAAGGGCAGCCGATCCCATTTAATAGTAGCACAATTTATATTACAATAGCAAGCTGATTTTGCAAAAAAAAATGTAATACTGTGCACAGTAACTTAGCGCTTTTACTGAATGTAACTCATTACCAGCACTAGGTCCGGATTCACAAAAGGTTACGTGTGGCATAAAGTGACTTGCGCCACCAAAAATGGCACAAGTAGCATTTGAGATTCAGGAAAGCAGCCTGTGACATGTTGCAGACTGCTTCTGCCAAGGTGAACATCGGTCACCATGTGTGCCATAAACGCAGCTGTGACATGGTGCAAGGGGGTCTACGGCAGCAGCTGCACCCAGTTCACTAAGGGCAGCTGCCACATCCTCAGTTTGGGATTCTGAAACAACCCTCAGTGGATATCCATCAAAGAACAGTTATGCCAGTCATGAACTGGCGTAAGTGTTCTTTGCTGTCCACCAGAGTTTTTTTTTAATGTGCCCCCATTGTTGGGAAATAGTGGGCTACCACCCCAACAGCCCAGATCCCCAAGGTAGTACCCCATAATTGTTTAGTTCCCCCAGTGTAGCCCTGGTGATCTAGTGGCCCCCACAGTCCCGATCCCCAAAAATAAAGATACTGGAAAGCCCCTGTGGGCTACAGCCCCCCCAAGCCCCATCCCTGTGTATGTATTAAGAAAGCCCATATGGGTTAGTGGCCTGCCTACCACAGTCCTTATCCCTGAACTCCAATTCTCTGTCCTGATCCCCCCAACAGTTGTAATAGCATTTGTGCAAAGAAGTCATATTGTTATTCAGGGTAACCCTGGTGGTCTAGTGGCCCCCCACCTATCAGTGCCAGACCACCCCACCCCCCCACGCCTGTACCCAGCCAGCAACTGGCACAGCCCACCTCTCACCACTGTGGCCAGTCACTGGCTGAGCTTAGCTCTGAGTGCATACTGTAAATCGTACACGCTCAGTGAATGACAGCTGCTGCCACTCACTGAATGTGTACTGTTTACAGTACGCACTCAGAGTGAAGCTCAGTCAGCAGCTGGCCACGGTGGTAACAGGTGGGCTGTGCCAATTTCTGGCTGGATACAGGTGTGGGGGGGAGCGGGCTGGTCTGGCACTGATAGGTGGGGGGGCCACTAGACCACCAGGGATACCTTGAATAACAATATGACTTCTTTGCACAAATGCTATTACAATTGTCAGGTGGATCAGGACAGGGAATTGGGGTTCGTGGATAGGTGCTGTGGTGGTGGGTAGGGCACTAGCCTATATGGGCTTTCTTAATACATACACATGGATGGGGTTTGGGGGGTGCTGTAGTCCACATGAGCTTTCCAGTATCTTCACTGTTGGGGATTGGGGCTGGGGGGGCATGCCCACTGCCATGATGCCCAGTAGGGATTCTGAAGGCACATCTGCCACCCACCCATCCTGTGGCTTGAGGCATTCATGGCCACTGCTCCATCTGTTTGACGGATGCCACAAGCTACCAGACACAGACCCCTGGACCAGGTCCGATGCAGAATCAGGTGCAGGGTCCAGGATGCAGGGGCCGTTGGTGCAAGCTGCCATTGTCGCAGCTTGCGTCCAACATTTGTGAATCCAGACCCTAGTTTCCAAATTGATGCAAAAAGAAAAAAGAGGTCTATAATGCAGGCTTTCAAAGTCACATAGTCCTCTTTGTTAGTTACCATGAAAAACAGTTGCAAGGAATATATACACTTAACTCAGATCTAATTAGGATAATAAATTCTAACAGTCCAAATGTAAAAAAAAAAAACTGCCACACATGAGTTATCCAGTTTTCTTGATAAGGCGGTATCATAGCAAGAGAACTGTAAATACCTGGATATTTATATCTAAAAGAGTAGTGTTTGAAACACTGACTGATAAATCAATTTGGAGACACAGAACCTTTTCCACAATTAACAAACTTTTATGCAGGAATGTGACAGCAGGAGACCTACTGTAAAAACTATTGTCTGTCTGTCTGTCTATCTATTTCAAAAGTTCAATAACATTTCCAGATCCTGGGGAGGAGGGAAAGGAGAGGAGAACAAGTAAAATTGCTATGAATCTATATAGTGTCATACACCTCCCAAGACACTCTGGCTGTGGTGGACAGGGCATGCTGCCACCAACCCTGATTGCAATACACTTGGAGACACTGCTTTCTTGTCCCAGCACACGCTTCTACTCATACTCTGCAAGGCATCTTGGATGTAGGAACCCCTTATTCACCCCAAACTCTTAGCAAATCAGATTACTAGAAATGTTTTACCTACTTTTATAAATCTATATTTGTCTGTCTGTCTGTCTCATAAACTAGAAACAAAGAAAACAATGTTGTTCATTTATCATTTTCCCATTTCCAACAGGTTTATTCATACTGCTGTGGTCATGCGCTTTGAGATGTCAGCGAGTTAATACATCATCAAAAGACAGCACAAACCAGACCAGCACATATTAAAGGACTGAAATGGAGGGTGTCTTTATTATGTTGGGTATATGAAAGACCAAAGGGCAGCACTGATTTTCTTTCCTATTCTAAATGCACTAATAACAGGAATTGGCATTGCCTTCCTATCTTTTTTTAACAACGTGTTTCTGATTATGAGTTTGTATAGTTATGACTTATTATATACTCTGTGGTCAGTGTACATAGACTTGAAAGAGTGACATTCCATGGCAACCTCTTTGCTTGACAGTGAAGCTTCTCCATGCATCAAACCTGTACACCATCCATTACAGGAAGTGATGTTCCAAGCTACAGGTTTTACTAGACATTGTGTTATAACCTCAGTGATCTGAACACAGAGTGAGGAAGTAAAAGAAAAATTACAGACTTATGGACAATACATAACCATTTGGGAAGAAGAAACATAAATCATGTCTGTTTGCTAAAAAAAATGGTTCATCTATTAGGAACTGCTTCTGATATAGCAGGTGAAATCCATTGCCATTCGGCCATTGAATGGCAGGGAAATGGTAGAAAGTTACATACCACAGTGGATAAATCAAGCAGTCAACTCCATTTCAAAACTATACTAGTGGCAATCCCTATGCTTCAAAATGCCAGCGGACTAATTTCAATAAGCACCATTCATCAAAAATTCAGATGGAACATTCAGTGACGTCATTTCTCTTGATGAATAGCTACACTTTTAGTATCCCTACCCTATTGTTTGAAGTATGTTTTTCTTATTTCTGAAAGCAACATATTTTTAATATAATTTTTAATTTTTAATGTGGCTGCTGAACCTATTGGTGATGGTGATGATGACCACTGTTCCTGAAAAGACCTCTGAGGAGAATCACATTTGGAGCTGGCAGGTTAAGCTACAGTACAAGGAGTGTTCAGTCTATGCACATGCAGGCATAAACATTACATGGAGCAGGAGGGAACTGTTGATCTAAGATATGCTTTCCCCTAAAGAGGGGTAGGTTATGGGAGGAAAGCACAAGTTCAGGTTCAACAACCTTAATTCTTGACTGCACTTCGCAAGTGCAGATCTGTGAGAAAGATATAGTGCTATCGTCATACAGGGCAGTGCTACTGCACAGTGGACCTTAAAAGTGATAGGAAACCATTTGCATAGCTCTAGATGCCCTCCAGGTGATCTTTTATTGGCTACCCAGCATTCTAATATGTTTTTGACCTTTTCTGTTATATTAATAATCTAATGTTGTTACTTTTGTAACTACACTGAATTCCTCTCTCCCCAGAAATTGCTGCTGTCTTTTTTAATACTGCCTGAACATTCTATGACATCATAACATAATTCCAGGCCATTCAGATGAATAGCATGGAATGGTGTCATTGATGTCATAGAATGTCTTAGAAATATGAAAAGAAAGAGCAGTAGCTGGTGAGGGGAGTGGAACTCAGTGTAGATCTAAGGGCACCCCAAAGCTAGATTATTTATACAAAATCATCAAAGCATATCACAGTACATAGCTGGCATGGAAACGAAGATGGAAGGGCAGTTAACTATGTAAAAATCATTTCCCACTGTATCTCCTTTAATGGTAGCCCAAATTCAAAATGCAAGCTCAGATTTATATGGAAATGATGTACATTAAAGAACAAAAAGATGTCTTTTAAATCCAGTCTGATTAATACAGGTACTTTTTCTCAAGCTTTGATTTCATTGTGGTGAGATTTTGTCTTAAGAGGACACTGTCAAGACCCTTATGTCTAAAAGTGTCTCTAGTTTAAAAAACACATTTAATTATCGGTCACATTCTGTACAGATTGCTGATTTAGCTTGTTGTTTGATTCTAATTCCTTTTTTCCTTTTAAAAGTGAAAAACAGACTGCCCCTGTACTGGTATTACCACACAAAAGGATGTTTGTTTACATTCCTTGATCAACTCCAACTGCATCTTTCCCAGACTTGGAAATATCCCCAAAACCACATATCCACTCATGATGTAGAGGGAGGAGAATATTGCATTATTTGTGGCTGCACTGTTCAGGGGAGTTCCTGATATTCAGGAAGTATACAAGGAGAGTATATCAAGGATTTGAAACAAAACAAGGTTTGGTATAATTACACCATTCTCATACATTTCAGTTCTACTTAGTAAAGAGGCAGATAAAATAACCAACATCATCAATGAATTTTAGAGAAGGTATGCAATCATAAAATATTGGGTTTCAAATAGAAATAGTATGATTCAAAAAGGGTTGACAGTGTCCTTTTAATGTGTTAGCTCATGATATAAGTTTGGGCCTGTGTTGTGCTCTACATGCATTCACTACATGCAGCATAGTGACTCCAGACACTTCATAGGCAGACTTCCATGGTTAAAGATCATGCCATTATTTCTTTTTCTCAGCAGTGATCCAAGTGACCTGCAGATCATTAATGTGCATGTTTGAGAAATGGAATAGACAATGAGTATAGTCAAGATACATAGGGTGTGCAGGAATTGCACTTGCTTAAATGGTGCAGCAACTGTTAAACACTCCCCTGAGAGGACAAAGCAGCAATATGCAAATACATCATTAGAGATGGGCCCTAGAAACCATAGCCTTGTAAGACAAAGCCCTTCATTTTGGGTCATCTCATTCATTTTTGTATTAAAAAGATAAAGTACACTGAGACATGCCCTTGCATCCCATCTCCAATATTGTTTAGATATAATGTGGAGCAGGCACACACTTTTGATTCAAGACCTTGGGCCCCATTTTCAAACAGTGTTGGATCTATGCAAGGACTTGCATCAGGGAGTTTGACACAAGTGGTGACTTGTGTCAAACAGTGTGTCGACTGCAAATTTTGCAATGAAGCCAGCCACAGATCCCTGATGCAAGTCCCTTGTGTCAAATGTAACAAGTTAGACGAGCTCCCCCGGCCTACCTTTGCACCATTGGAGCACCCATTTTATGCTGCTTGCTCCAAAGGTTTGGTGCAAACTGCCGTATAGTGAGGAAAATGCTGCAACTGCACCAAACATTGTAAAACTGGCCTCAGTTGTAGCAGATGAGTTTTTTTGACACAAGCCTTGCATTAACCTTGTAAAATCAGGCCCATAATGTCTGTCCGTGTTCTACACCCTGATCTGCCCCTGCCATGACTGATCTTATGTGGCCATTCTGTGGAGTTATCACATAATGAAACATAGAAACATAGAATTTGATGGCAGATAAGGACTGCTTGGCCCACCTAGTCTGCCCATTTCCCTACCTAATGGATAAGCTGCAGATTCTAGTTAATCAGCAGCCTACTTCTTGCTACCCCCACCCCCTAGAATTGCCTTATGACTGTCCCATGCATGCTTGAATTCCACCACTGATTTTGACTCCATAACCTTCTCCAGAAGGCCGTTCCATGCATCCACAACCCTCTCTGTGAAAAAATACTTCCTTACAATACCTCTGTGCCATCCCCCATCTTCAAATTGTGCCCCCTTGTTCTTGCACACCTCTTTTTTTGAAAGATG
Organism: Neoceratodus forsteri; assembly: GCA_016271365.2. NCBI lineage: Eukaryota > Metazoa > Chordata > Ceratodontiformes > Ceratodontidae > Neoceratodus > Neoceratodus forsteri. The sequence goes on from CM028130.1 coordinate 1,592,487,925, forward strand.
CTACCCTCTTGGACTTTGTTGATTCCCTTGAGGTACTTGAAAGTTTCTATCATGTCCCCCCTCTTCCTCCTTTCCTCGAGGCTATACATATTAAGCTCCTTAAGTCTCTCCTCATATGTCTTCTGGTGCAGACCCTGCACTGGACCCTGAGATTGTGGCATGGGAACAAATGTAGACAGGTGAGTAAAGCTTCAGATAGTGCCCCACAAAGAATCCCACAAACAAGCTGGATGAAGAATTGTGCACAGTGTGCTGACATGAGAATTTCAGCACACAAGTCAATAAAAAAATTGCACTGAACAATACTGCATTTATAATTCAATAAGCTCTGTTGTCATAGTTTCCATGTTGTAAATTAATAGTCATTTCTTTGCTGGCATTTCATGGGAAATCTTTGAGCTGCATCAACGGCAAAGTCCCCTGTTTTCTGTGGGTTCACAGGTGCAGAAATTTCCATAGAATTTGGGATTTCTGAGAACCTGCCACAGAAGTCTGACCTGTTGTCACAATTAAAATTTGGAAAATGACCGTGTTGCACAGCCACATCCATAAAGTAGCACTAGGCTGCGTGTATCTCTACAGAGTGTTTTCCATCATTGCATAGCACAAATTAACATTTTGTGCAGCTCTTTGCCTGGCCAGGTGCCAACTTTACCAGGCAAAGAATACACATAGTATTATTTCACAAGCATAGGTGCCACCATGTCTGCTTCCTACTGTACCTGTCTTTGCCTGGTGAAGTGAGTACTTTGCCAGACAAAGAGAGACAGAAACAATGCAAAGTGTCAGCTTCATGGGCAGAATGACCCAATGTGTATTAGTCCTTTTTTATTTTTTCTTTTTTAACTTACTCTTTATTCTCCTCCACATGCCAGAGCCATCAGGAGATGCCTATGCACCTGTCCCACTTCACTGTCTTACCTGAATCCCTGGTAGACACCCATGGAGCCTTGGCTATATCCCCCAGGTGGGTATAAGGTGGGGTTTGTACACCCCAAGACCATTTCAATTTCATCGGGTCCCTCCGGTGGTCAAGTAGGCAGGAGTCATTAGGGTCTGTGCAGGCACTCCTTCCTCTCGATGCTCCAGCATCATTTTCCCTGTTCCAGGGGTGTGGCATGCGCCCTGATGTCAAGACAGCTCCTCCAACATCCACCACTCCCCGACCCACTCTATATGCTCTGCTCTTGCTGTGCCTCTGGCCTCTGCCAGAGACCAGTCAAGCATCGAGCCTGAACCCCCATCCCTCCCCAGGAGAGGAGAGCTGTCCTCTGGACACTCAATCTTCTCCTTCTCCGCTGGCCCCCGATGGCCCGGGCTCATTCCAGAACCCAGGTCACTGGTGTGGTGTGAGGTGTGGTGTCCAGCTCCTCAATCCTCAGTGCCACTGAGCCAGCTTTTCTATTTCTTTCTTAAACAATTACCTTCCCTACCTAGGTTGGCCATTCTTCCCAACCTCCTGCCATCGCTCCTGATGATTATAGGTATCCCCCAACCTCAGTAGCAGCCATCTAACCCCCCACACATGCACTGTGCCAGCATTGTCTTTAAGATCTGTTTCAGTCACATTCATCAATAAAATAAATCACTCTTTGGCCACCCCACTTGAACTCCTAACACCGTCAATACTACTCAGCCACTTGACCCAGTGAAATACAGAAGTAAATCTCCCCACCAGTCTCTGGCACTTACCATCCCCCCCCCCACTCCACTCACCCACAGGATATGCACTGCTATTTATCCTTAATCAGGACCTAATAACAGAGAAAAACATCCCTTGCTCTAGGGAACGGCTGAGTCACTCTGTTCATCACATAAATCATCCGTGAGTGAAACTGTGATGATGTGTCCTAGTTGTAAGTTCGGATTGGCTGACCATAGTGACCAATCAGATAGCACAACTGCAAAGTCTTTTTACTTGCTGGACGTTTTCTCTGGTACCATTAGTATTAATTATTGAACTTTTTCTTTCTAACCACCACATCACCACCAAATCACTTATTACTTATACTCACTTGAGTATTACTTACATATTTTTAATGTATGAGTTGAATGGGTGCTAAGCTATGTCATTAAATGGGTAGAAAGAATTATGGCTCCTGACTGGGACAAGATGTATTTTCAGCCAGGTTGTTATCACAGTATAACAGCCCAGCTGAAAGTAACTCAACAAAAATATGTTTTAAAAATACATCCAATATACTAAAAAGGACCTGTTTGATAATCACAATTAGGCAGTCCAGAGGATGTATTATGGTAGGCTAATGGCCCTTCTTGGGTGGCGGAAGCACTTGGCTTCACCTCACACTTCAACACACCTGAGGCAGGCCATTATCCTACCCCCTGTCGTACCTTATTGCTTATGTATTCTATAGCAGTTCTAAACCACTGCCTTTCCAAAATAGCGCTAACAAAACTGTGCAATTTCTTTCTCAGATTTGTTCTGTCACTTTAATGCATATTGTTGGTTCAAAGGAATAATCTTTATTTTTGGGGGGTCACACTTGTTGCACTGCATTCATATTATTTATTCTCACACACACTCACTTTGTGATATCTGACATTTGCTATTAGGGTCAGCAGCTGACTATGTGCTTACTTTTCTTCTCTGAGAATTTAAAACCTGCCGTTAGAGCATTGCATTTTTACTTTAAAGATATGCATTTAAGTAGGCATTTTGCAGCCTGGCCTTACTCTCTGATGAAGTGTTGAGTTAGTGAAGCAAAGGGCTGGGTTTGTAAAGCCAGCACTCTAAGTACTTATAATTAAATTTACTTTTTTGCATCATGTTGGCATGCAGCTTATTCTAGATCAGCTGTGAATGCATCAGCCTTTTTGTGGAATTAGCAGTGGAGTACCAGGATTTATTTCTTCTTACAATGGGGATTGGGGCGGGAGGGAGTACCAACTGGACCATCAGGGTGGAATTAATTTAACAGAGGGGATCAAGGTGGGGGACGGTAGCACTACTGTAGACTGCCAGGAAGTTGCACATTAGTGTATGGGGATCAGATGAGGGTGGGGCAATGATCAGTGCCCTGCACCACCTCTCCATGCATACAAATGCAGAAAGGCATGGCCCCAAGCTGCTAAGGATCATATACTAACATGCAAATGGAACATTAGTAAGTTGCATGTCATATGTGGTCATTAGCATGCCAGCCTCAGAATATGTCACCCAGGAGCAAAAGTCACTAACCTGTTTGGGATGTGCCATCCTAAAAGATAGCAGGGGCTGGGGTTGTGTTGCAATGTGCACTATAGCATGCTATAGTAGTTCTGATGCAGTGCCTTCCAAGATACCTCTAACAAAGTGTCCCCATGCACTTTTTTCTCAGATTTTTGCTGAGGCACTGTGCACCATATCTCATGTCACACTGGTGACCCAGGTTCAGGAAGGGATCAAGGTCACTCGGGGGCGGCTGGAGGGAAGGAGAATTGAGTGTCCATAGATGGCTGTCCTCCTTCAGGGAGGGGGAACAGCATGTGCTGCTGTCTGACTGCCACCCATTGGAGGCTGGGTGACATGGCTAACAACTGCCTCTCTAAGGGCCAGGTGCTGGTATTTGAATACATGCAGACTCCTCACATTGCATGCACATGCCACTGCACATGTGATGACCTTGGGGATGGGGACAGAAAATGTAAAAAGTGGGGGCTGTGCACTGAGGAAGTCCTGCTCACCTGCCTTGACCTATGCCATTGTCTCAGGTGCTGCTGACTGGATCTGGACTCTGGAGATGGGAAGGACAGTCCTCGTTCCCCTGGCCCCATCATGGGAGCAAGCCATGGAGCAGGAGGAAGGCAAGTAAGGCCTGGCTTGGAGGGGAAATGGTGGCTGGCTAGGGGGAGGTATGGGCTGAAGAGCCAGTCAGTACCTCAGAGCATGAAAAAACTCTATAGAGGAAACAGGGTAAAAAGGGTATAATCTTTATTTTTGGGAGTCACACTTTGTGCACTGTATTCATATTATTTATTCCAGTGCACACTCACTTTGCAATATCTGGCATTCACAACTGGGGTCAGCATATGACTATCTGATTATTTTTCTTCTTTGAGAAATGTAAACCTATTGTTTGAGCATTGCACCGTTACTTGAAAAGCTTTGTATTTAGGCAGGTATTTTGCAACCTGCCTTAATCCCAGATGAAGCATTAACTCAGTGTTAATAAGTGCTGGGGTTTTAGAGCCAGCACTCTAATTACATATCAATAAATTCACTTTTTTGCATTATTTTGGTGTCTAGCTTATTCTTTACCATCCTTGAGTGCAGCAGCCATTTTGTTGATTAAACCACTGGACTACTACGGTAGATTTCATTTCACAATTGGATGTGAGGCATGAGGTGTTATTAGTAGATGGCAGGAATTTATACCTTACTGTATGGGGATTTGGTGTGGTGGGGGCAATGACCAACACTCTACACAATACCTTTGTGATACAAACGCACAGAGGTATTGCGAGAGCTGCTGAGGGTCACATAATGGCATGCAAATGGTCCTTTAGTGCCCTGCATGCCTTGTGTAATCATTAGCATGGCATCCTCTTAACATGGCTCCCAGAAGCAAAGGCACTTATCCATTTGGGACACATAATCACTTTTGCTGTTTGGTGCCTGTTGTCAGCAAGGGGCTTTAGTGCACTGCACCGTGCATATGCACTCTTCACAAGCTACTACAGCCCAATATTTGTACAGGCAGCACAGAGCTCTGCCACTTGGGAAGTCTGCACATCTCTCACATTATAGCTAAGAACTGTGTACCACAGACAGAGATGTTGCAAAGCTTTGCTTTGCTGGTGAAGTTCCAGCAAAGTTGCAAAATTCACCTTCATGAATAACTTCGCAAATCCCCCACTTCACCACTTTGCACTTCTCATTGAGTGTTCCTGGGGAAATGCCATTTTCCCCCGGCAACATCAGGTGAAGTTAAAGCAAAGTTGCAAATTTGCCAGTGAATTTGCATAACTTCTCCTGAAAAAGTGCCACTTTGCTTGGCAAAATCTTTACAAAGTTGGCACTTCACATTTCTCGAATTTGGCAAACTTCACAGATGATTTCATGGAGCAAAGTTTTACAGCTTTGCACATCTCTAGCCATAGACAGTGCTTGCCCATACAGATGGAAGAGAAAGCATGATCTAGAAAAAGGGCTTTTCCAGTTACTTGAGGAAGAATAAATACATGGCAAAAGCCCCACCGAGGATTTTAGGAACAGGAGCACTGTAAATACAAATGCCAAGTAGCAAGGGCTTTATGGTGAAATTGTATTGAAAATAAAAATATTATTTACAAAACAAAATAGAGAAAAAGGTGTGCACAGATGCCCTGATGAAGTGGGTTTCATCTCATGAAATATTGGCAACTTACAATTAACTGGTAGTTAAAACAATAAAACTAATAAAAGGAAACATATGTTTGATGAGTGGGCCTCATTTCCAAACTGCAGAACTTTCTATAGATGTGAAAAGGGGTTGCTGAGTGTGATGGAACTCCTTTGGGCTCTCAGGTTAGACCTGTGGTGCAAGAAAAAGAAACCATAAAATGAAGACGTGGGTATAGGGCAGGATTGACTGTCGGGAAAGGAAGGCACTGGCCACTTGGTATTCCTGCACCCCACATGCTTTTCATGCATAATGCAAAAGAAAGTCATTGTGCTAAGTGTAACAAAAAAAACAGGGCAGACTTTTAAGCAGGATTCTGGATAGCGGAACCAGGGGGCATATGTAAGCAATAATGTCTGACAGGCTGGGCAGTATTGGAAAATACCAGACTGCCCAGGAGTATAATGAGGCCTGACACTGCAGGCGGAGGATCTTATAACAAAAGACCACCTTACAAAGCCTTAACTGGTGAAGTGCCAGGGGGACCTGACAGCGGATTTACCTGCTGTGCCTTTGAGTGTTGTGTCAAATAAAAGACATTTGGAACACATTTTCTGTGGATCTTTTTAGTTTTTTACAGTAAAGTACATACTATTCTACTTCACTGGAGAATTCAACATTCTCCTGGCTCTGGAGTGCGAGTGCAAGATATGTGTTTTAGAGGGCCTTATAGCCCCTGGAAGGTCTGGTATTTCCAATAACGCCCACCCTGGGGGGTATTATTGTGCTTAGAAAATGGCCCCTATGTAACATTTTTAATTAAATAGAATTGAAATTAACAACAAATTGAATAAATGTTAAAAAGAGAATAAAAGTAGATTTTTTTTGTGAAATAGTCCCTGTGCTGTGCTGCAGTGTCCAATAGAGGGTGTTGCTGTTTAGGAGAGCCTGTTGGAATGATCTAGATTTTTGCCCCACACTTTTATTGAAGTTTTAGTCCCAGGTCACGGTACACAAGTAAAGTACAAGAATTGGGAAATTTAAAAAAAAAAGAATCTGAAGACTTCAGGAAATGAAGCGAAGATGAAGTAGTCAGGTGACTTCTGTGAACTGCGTTCCACAGGTACAGTCAAGCTGCTGGGTCAGAGCTCTTGTGAGAGCAGGCGGGGATCGGGAAGAAGCACAGTGAGGAAACACAGGAGCGGGACTTCTGTGAACTGTGTCCCACAGATAGTCGGGTTGGAGCATTTGTGAGAGTGGATGGGGATCGTAGGTCGGGAGTGACCTGAGCGGCTCAGTTGTGTCAGGTTTTTTGGGGGTGGAAAGATGAAGATGGGTCAGTTTTTTTCTGAAACACTTTCAATTTATTTTTGTAGGGACTGATCCGTGCAGTGAAGAGGGGTGGGGCATCTTACTTGCTCTCTCGCTTAGCGAGAAAAAAAATCATGGCAGAAGGTTTTTAAAAATCGGACTGGCACTTTGATATCTTGGGTAGAGCTGGCTGGCACTTGTTTTTCAGAGGGCTCTATCAAATAATAGATGCATACCTCTGCAAGCATGCCAGCCAATCATCACACAAGATGGGGGCCTGAGCTTCTGCAGACAGAAGTAATGTTGCAATATAGGTATCATGGTTTCAGCAGTGGATCTAGATATTTTTCAAGGGGGTAGCAGTTTTGTTTAGAGGTGCCACTTTCCCCCCAAAAAGTAAAATGTTTCCTTTGAAAGATCAGATTATATTAAAACAGTTACTTTTTGTTGGCCTAAGGTGAAACAGTTGTATATTAATATTGTCTGTCTTGCCTGGTGATGCCTGTCTGTGTTTGTTTGTGTCGTTTTGTCCTTTTGATTCTTGGGGTGGGGTTGGGAGAAGTTAGGGTTGGAGGCCCTGGCACCGCATTGCTTTACATGTATAGCACTGAATTGAACCCTGGCTGGTGCATTAATGCTGTTTTTTTGCAAAGAGTGTATATATCTTTAAGTCATCAAAAATTACAAGAGGAGACCACTGCAGTTTGTTTAGTTGACTAAGTAGTGGACATGAATATATCCTCCAGGAAAGTCTCTGTGTCCTTTCTCGACTGGGCACAAGGCTCAGAGTTCAGGCAGAGGAAAGACTATGTTGCTTAGATTTTGGATTCCCTTCAGGCAGGATCACATAAATACTTAAGTCAAAAGCACTTTTTTGTGACTGTGCTTTCAGCTTTGTAGTTTGTTTGGGCCCCAAGGATGGTTACTCTTTTTTTTTTAATTTCGTTTTTGTTGACCGGGAAGGAGGACGAGACAATTTTTGCCTATTTTCAACCTTGTCCCGGGGGGGATACAGATGGTGCCAACTGAAATTGAACCAGGTTTTAAGCTGTTGGTGGTATTTTTAGTGAAAATTTAGCCAGGATACCGGGGAAATTCCCCTACTGAGCTGTAGGGGGAACCCTTGGCCATGCTTGTGTGATGGCCACTTGCTGCAAGATGGTAGAGAGGATGGACGTTATGGAGGCAGGGGATCGAGCCTTGTTCCCTGACCTCGCAGTACAAGATGCTACCCGAATGCCAAATGCTGGAATGGTTTCAGTAAAAAAGGATTCCGGAGAAGATATTTTCATTTTATTGGAGGATTTAAGTAAGATCGACGACAATAGTATAACTGATTCAGAATCAAGAGATATGGATGCAGCAACTGAAATAAAAAGGGGTGAGATTTAAAAACAACTGGAAGAAGTGGAGAAACAATTTGTGATGCGTAAAGTGTACTTGCAGGCTGAAATGGAGAAGCTGCAGCAAGCTCCACTTGCTGACAAGGAGTGCTGCCCTGCTGACAGCTGTAAGAGTGATGCACGAGCACCAAAGGGAGAGGCTGAGACCTGCTCACCACTCACCCTACAGGTACAGACAAACCCTTTCTCTTCTAAAAGCAGTAATGTGGAAAGAGCGACTGGCAGTGAGAATGCCACTGTCATTTGCCAAGAGCCACAGGGTTCAGACATCTGTAGCAAACTGCATGAATGAGCAACCGAAGGAATGCATACACATAAAGTGGTAGAAAAAAATGCAAAGTCGAATGAAACACAGGCGATTCCGAATGAAGTTTGGAAAATTGTACAAAGTGAACCGTTAATTGACGCTGATCCAAGTGGTTTTGGTGAGAGAAAAAAACATGGCTCAAATAAAACAAAATGTGGAATGTTTATTCTCTGAACATAACATTCAGGAAGAGGAGGAGAAGGTTATCTGACCAAAATAACATTCTTTTACAAAACGAAGCCACTGTCTTTTCTTCACAGCAAGGGGGCCAAAAGTTGGATAAAAAGAAGAAAACAAAATTGAAAAGGCTGCGGTCATGCTAGCAAACTGAAAACTAGACCCTCTGTTGAAGCCTAAAGGAAAAAAAATTACAAAATAAACTGGTTGACCTCAGGCCTATCCACCACAGAAAGCAATACAGCAGGCTTTTGCAATACAAAGTGACTAATCAAAAAATTGTGACACTTTTGCCAAATGATCCCCAGAAAAAGCACTAAAGGAGTAGGGATGGAAGAAAAGGCTGTCAGGCCAATGGCTTTTAGATCCAGACTTGCAGGACCCACTCCTAATAAATACGCCAGAATGGCAACCTGTGGAACAAAACCAGAGACCTGCAGAACAGAAACAGGATTCAGATCTCCAGGAGCCTTTGGCCTCAAAAACAATTAGTATGGATATAACAAATCAGAATAAAAATGATACAGAAAGCAACACGGAGCCAAGCACTGGAACCCCCCCCCCCAATTAATCGAACACAACGGAACTGAACCTAGACGAAACTATAATCCACAACCAGAGGAACCACTTGAAACAAACAAGGAAAATTATGCTACTCCACAGAAACCCTTACTGTCAGAACGTTTCACCAAATCAAAAAAAGAGGCCACGCCAAGGAAGAGCACAGTCAGGATTTGTTACAAAGGAGGATTGGAAATAAGACCAGATCATCAGTATGTGGGAAGAATATTACTAAAGGATTCTCTCAAATTTTCCCCTAAAGAAGCATATGCGTTCATTAACATTTCAGGGGAAGACAATTTATTTATTGAATTTTGATGACCAGGTAGGCCCACTGGGCCCTGAAGGTCCCATTTTCAGGGGCGACCCGGGAGTTACAGGAAAATACAAGGTAAACAGTCATACAGATACAGGTTGTTTAGCAGGCAACAGTAGACAGCCATACAGATACAGGTTGTTTGGCATGCAACAGTCTACATGGATATATATAGCAGTATAGCGTCATTACATAGAAGGATGCAATTAAATTATTCATGTGCACAATATAAGTGAGCTATAAGTTTAGCTGTGTCTCTAGTTCCCTCCTTGGAGTTCAAGCGGGGGGAGAGACCACTGAGGTGTTTGTGCTGCCAGTTCAGGGTCTAGTGATGTGAGTGATATAAGTGCACAGGGGGGCCAGTGAGAGGGAGTATCAGATACCCTAGCATTGACATCTGCTTGTGTCAAGCATATGAGCCTTGAGTCTTGTACGGAAACACGTTAAAGATGTAGCTTCCCAAACCTCCAAAGGAAGGTTGTTCCAAAGGGCTGAGGCAGCATGAGAGAAGGACATAGACCCTGCCTTAGTCTTAATCTTTGGAACCTCTAGGAGAGCTTGGCCTGAGGTCTGTAGGGTCTGCAGATTTTTTTTTTTCAACCATCTTTATTCAATTTTCAAAGAAAAAATAGACAGACAAACATACACATACCTAGCAAAACCAGGGTACACAGTCCCAAACTGACCGTGCAAACTATGTACAACCCACCTATATACATACATACACAGCAGGTAAATCACCCCAAGGACAGTCCGAGTCTCTCATATCTTCCATACCCTGCTGCAATGGGTCTATATTTATGTTTACTCAACCCATAGGTATCCTAAATCCCATTACAGCTGTAATCCCACTATCAGCATCAAAACACCATTTGCTATCTAAAGCCTTCCCCTCAAAGGGTGGCATCCTGCCATGTCCCCTGGAAAGAGAGAGAGTTCCCCATCCCCCCTCTTAAGCCAACAGACCCTTACCATCATAAAGCTACCCATGAATATATATCATAATCATCTCCTTGTAACTCAAAATAGAACCGGAAACAGCAATTTCACATTCCAAGATAACTACCATCCACTAATCACCATCCGACAAACAGGCCTGTATTTGAAAATTTGTGACCTGCAGCGAATAAATCGCATCTAATGCCGCCCATCTTTTAACATATAACCATTTTCTCCCCCCATATATAAATATCTCTTTATTTTATCCAAAATCCCCATTAAGTCTTTTATCCACTGATCAGAAGCATATACATGATCATCTTTACAATGTTTTAATAGGAAGGCTTTAACTACCACCACCATCAAGGAGAGGTGATATCTAGGCATAACACCTGAAATTTGGGAAAAATCACCCAGAACACATATGTCTGGTGTTATAAATTCTGAATAATTCAGAATTGGGTCCATACGCCTTTTAATTTCACCCCAAAGAGGCGATATTTTTTCTACATCCCCACATCACATGTAAGAGGTCACCTGCTCCCCTCTCACATCTAAAACACAGGACGGTCTGTCTAAGGTTTCTAGCACATAGTTTCATAGGGGTAAAATACAAATTAGAGACAATAAAAAATTGCATACTCTTATATTTGGGTATAATATTATACTTGCTGCTTTCCCAAATATTATCCCAAGCTAAATTCCAAGGAGCCATCACTTTATCCCAATATGAAACTCTCCTAGGAGAGCTCGGGCTAAGAAAATCCAAGATTACTTTGTATATTTGTGATAGGGAGTGAGCTCTTGGATCAACTTCCTTAAGCTTACCCCAGGAAAAAAAATTGTCCGTGACACCCCCCCAACTTCCTCGTCACCCCCTCTATCATACGCTTAATTTGTAACCTTTGAAAAAAGGGTATTCTGTCACATCGTGCCAGTAGGACCACTCTGCCACCCTGCATGACTTCCTTTCATTTCAAACCCAGCATCTGGTTAGCCCACCGCGAGCTAATTACCCAATTACCAAATTAGGGTTACCCAACACAGGCTGGTCTCCAGCCCTCATTTGGCCCTTTCTCTGCACAGGAGTAAGAAATAACCAACAAGTGTCTGCCGTTTTCGCAATTGGGTTCCCATACCTTTTTTTGAAAGTTTTCCCAACATTGGCATACAGCATTCCTTCTGGGGTAAGGCTCGAGTCTCTTAGCATTTGTTTCTCCATTTGGAGCCAAGTTGGATTATAACTCTCCCCATCGAACTCTTTAACCCATCAACTCATCAGGCCCAGCTGGCCCGCCATGTAATATATGTGGAGGTCAGGTAGTTTGATCCCTCCTATTTTATGCGATAAGCATAAAATATTATTCTTTAACCTAGGGGGCTTGTCATTCCATAGAAATTCCGAAATTAATTTCCTAATTATACTGAACCATTTTTGGGGAATATTATATGGGGCTAACTACACCGGGTATAATAAACGGGGTAGTAAGTTCATCTTTATAAGACCCAATCAAGCCATAAAGTTTAAAGGTAATTTATTCCATTTTACTGTATCCCCTTTAATTGCTGATATAATTCCCCCCATATTTGTTTCTGCCCCCTCCTCCATATTCGCAGTGATCCAGATACCTACATACTTAATTTTATCTGTCCTCCATTGTATTCGCAATGGTGCAAAGTCTGCCCTGCTAACGTGTGGTGTCAGAGGGAGAATTTGAGTCTTATTCAAGTTTAATTTGTAGTTAGAAACCTTGGAAAATTGCCCTATTACTTCTGTTACTCTCTTAAAGCTAGATGCCGGATCCTGCAAGTGCAGCAGTATGTCATCTGCAAAAACTGAAAGTTTCAACTTCCTCCCCCCATCTTGATCCCTTTGATATGTACATCCCTATTAATAGCTCTCAGAAGGGGCTCCAGATAAATATTAAATAGTATCGGTGAGAGAGGGTATCCTTGACGGGTCCCATTCTCCAGCTGAATTTTGTGCGAAAGATAGCCATTGCATAATACCCTGGCCGTTGGTGCAGCATATAAATTCTTAATACCCCTAAGAAGACCCTCTGGGAATCCCATCTTCTCCATTGTAGCAAAAAGGAAAGGATGGGAGACCCTGTCAAAAGTCTTTTCCGCATCTAACGAAATCAAGGCTAAGGGTAACTGAGAGTCAGGCACATAGCTTAATATATGACGTAACTTCCTAAGAGCATCATGTGCACCCCTCCCCGGCATAAATCCCACTTGTTCCTGACTAATTAGACTAGGAGCAATATGCAAAATTCTATTTGCTATGATTCTTGTAAGAATCTTAATGTCCTGATTCATTAGAGCTATGGGTCTATAATTTCCGGGGACATCCCTGGGCTTATCTGGTTTAGGAATTAGTGTAATATACGCCTGGTACAGTGGAGGATGAGGCACCCCTTCCTGCATTATAGTACTAAATAATTCCTGGAGCATAGGAAGTATAGTTTGTATATGCACCTGATAGAATTTGGCGGGAAGACCCTCTGGCCCTGGGGTTTTACCAGCGGGTAACGATTGCACCACCCCAATAATCTCCGACACCCTTATTGGAGCCGCCAACTCCCTGGCCTGCATTGGATCCAGGGCTGGTAAGAGGATCCCCTCTAGAAAACTCTCAATTTCTTTCTCCCCAGCCAAATCTCTAGCCTGGTAAATTTCTTTAAAATATGATGCAAAGGCATCTGTCATCTCTTGAGAATCGGTTAAGAGTTTTCCCCCATGCTGAATAGAAGTAACCATTCTACTTGCTTCCCATTTCCTAACTCTAGCTGCCAGTAACTGCCCGGGGACATCTCCTTGCATTAGGTATCTAGCATTAATCTTTTCTAACCAAAATTCTATTTTACTACTAACAATATCCGCCAATTCCTCCCTCAAATTTTTAAGTTCAGTGTCAGTCTCCTCAACGGACCCCTCCAATGACGTCAGCGAGTCAATTGCCCCCAAAATAAACTCCTCTTTCACTCTTCTCTCTCTACTTCTTTGTGCAGTGATACCCTGGGCCACCCCCGCATATAACACCTTGCAGGTGGGTCACACCAACTTTCTGTTTTGCAGTGTGGGTGTTGCTGCTGTATGATCTCAATGATCATCCTCCAACTATTCCGAACTGAGGCTCTACCAATAGGGAATCGTCAGCCTCACCTGTACGGCCTGGGAAGGGTGGGTCTAGGTTCCCACAACAATTGGATGGGGAGTGATCTGAATAGGTTCTACCCCCCCGTTGTCACCTCCCTAATCTCCCCGATCGCCTCCCTGTTTACCAGGAAAAAATCAATTCAGGATTGGCTCTTATGGGCTGCCGAATAAAATGTCATAGTCCTTCCCCCTTTCGAGTAAATCCTAATCTGATCTACCAATGCCGTCACCTCCAGCAACCTGTTCAGAGCAATCTGAGCCTTGGGGTATTCTATCATCCTGGTTACTGAAGCAAGTATTCCAGTCACCCGCCAGAATCAGTGAATGTGATGAGAGAACCGCTATATCCCTTTCTACTGAGGCACAGAACTCAGGATCCGAGGGTGTTGGCCCATATATAGACGCAACCGAGATTGCCTTACCCAGCAATGTGCCCAAGATATATATCCCTCTATTATCCTCCCTTGTAATCACTTGCACCACCTCATATGGGCATGATTTCTTTATTAATATCACCACCCCTCCTGAGGCTCTTTCCCTACCTGCCCCGTATACTTGTCCCACCCATCGTCTCTTAAGACCACTCAGTTCCTCCGTCAGCAAGTGTGTCTCCTGCAAAGCAGCAATATGAGCCCCCATTTGCTCAATATGCCTCAAAATCAGCATTCTCTTATGTCTACCCCTGAGTCCTTTAACATTTCAAGAAATTATTTTAACATCTGACATTAAAAAACATCAGAAATATTTTGGTTAAGCCCACTCTCTTCATCCGCTCCAGGTCTGTTTCTACCTTGCTCTCTATATTGGACTCTCTCTCATTCCAGCCCCAAGTAACCCCCCCAACCCACCAATCCCCGATCCATAGATTGTCCACCTACCAGATATCGAATCATGGATAAACCCGTTCCTGTTCTGCCCCCCGCCCTCACCCTTATCTTAGTAACTCCAAGACCTTTCCCAAAGCCCACTGAACGAATAATGCTTAGCAGCCTTCCTTTCCCCTATTTCCTTGTTTCCTCTTTTCCTATGCTGCCCCTCCCGTACAGTACACATTGCCCACAACAGTTAGGGATTGCCCCTAGTCTCTACATATTTAAAGTAGATCAGCATCCTCCAAACTCCCACCTCCTAATAGCCTAACGAACCTAGGTGACTCTCCCTTCCCTATCTCCCACTCTCTATAGGTAGTCCCTCTCACACTCTGGGGGGGCCACTAGATGAATCCTAGGCCCAGGTCCCCCTCATTATACTTCCCAAATGGATCTGCCCCAGTGACTTTACAGCAAAATACCATCTACTTTACTGTACATAAAGATACAGTATTACTTCACACACTTCAGAGATGATACTCTCTAGAGGCAATAATATTAACTATTTGCCCCATATATAGTGAGATATATTCTGCCGATACCTTGTTGCAGCTCCCATGGGGGCGCCCCCTCAGAGAGACCACATTCATTTAAGAAATGGTGCAGGCATAGTAACCCTACTCTCGCTTCCGCTTCGGTTTCCCATGCTGCAAAAATTGGAACCACCATTCCTTCATAGGCTCTCCAACCCCTCTACCCAGCACCAGTGCATTTCCCCCACCTTACTGCTCCCCACCTCACAGCATTCACTCATCTGTCTTTGGAAGCATTGCCTCTCCCCCAGTATCTATAGTGCTAATTCCTGTCCTAACCTTCACAGGGTGGGTCCCCTTCAAATTCCCACCTATGCTTATTCCCTTCGAGTTCTTCCATCTCCACTCTCCTGGGACCCTAAACCATTTCTCTGGGCAGCTATTAAACATTCACTTAATTCAACCCTTGGAACATGGAATCGAACCATCTACTTCCCCCATCCCAAAATAGATCCTCTACATCCCCCCAACCTCGATAGACCCTTTAAATCCAACATTTATAACATTAATCCAATAAACCAAAGTAACATGAGAAACATTGTAAACTTTTAGCTCCTTTCAGCTTCCCCAGTCCCAGTCTTTTAGGTTAGCTCAATCCTCTTCTCTTCAGGACGCATTCAAGTCGCTGACTTGAGCAGTTCGGGGAGCTCCCACCATAACCCTTCCAGAGCATCTTTTGCAGTTAGGAACCTCTTCTCCCCTGATTGCAGCCATACAACCAAAGTTGCTGGGTATTGCAGGCGGAACTTAATTCCAGCCAGATACAACTTCTTCTTAATTTCCGAATATTCTTTCTGTTTCTCTCTGACCGCAGGCGTTTGATCCTGAAATAGCCAGAGTGAAGCACCATTCCACTGCAGTGTCTTCTTTTGTCTAGCAGCGAACAGCACATGGGATTTCTCCTTGTAGTTGAGAAAACACATAATTATCACCCGGGGTCTGGCTCCAGGAGGTGGCATCTCCCTTAATGCCCTATGGGCTCTCTCTAGGTTATATGCCTCACCAAATGGAGTAGGGCCCAGCAGTTTAAGCAACAAATCCTGCATAAATACAACACAATCTGGCCCGTCAGCCCTCTCCGGTAGCCCTGCTATGATCAAATTATTCCGCCTGCTTCTTGACTCTTGATCCTCTATTCTTTCTTCCAATTTCTTAACCTGCTTTCTGACTGTCACCAATTCCTGCTCCATCACAGATGCCTTCCTTTCCTGCGAGGAGATCCAATCACCCATTCTTTGCGCAAGTGAATGTAGCGCTGGTTTTATTGCTGCAAAATCTGTCACAAGTCCCTGCAGCATTGCTTTAATATCTTGGATGTCCGCAGGGGTTGAACACGAACCCCCTCCTTTCCTGGCTCATCCTCCTGGTCGTTTGGAGTAGGGGATGGGGCTTTGGTCTTTTGGTAGCTGGGATTCTCACTGCTAGAGGCTCAATGGCTTCAACATCCATCCCGGTGCTTTGAATCAGCCTAGTATTACAGCCAAACGCTTGCTATCTGCGGGATCGCCTCGCTTCCTTCTCTCACAAACTTTCCACACGATCCTCGAAAGTCAAGCCCACAGCACCTCTCAGACCAGTTACAGGTATTTCAAATCAAACTGAGCGGGTTCCGGAGCTATTAATGCCTTTTATTTGTTACAGGGCCTCGGAGCAGCACAGGAGATGTCCGAACGGATTCAGCTCATCACATGATCCCCAGGGTCTGCAGATTTTGCTTAGCCGTTAGGAGTCCTGCAAGACTGGGGGGGAGGCATGGAGCTCATTAGCTTGTATGCCAGGCAGAGTGTTGGGTATCTAAGGTGAGCTTCGAATGATGGCCAGTTGAGTCATGATAATGAAACACAGTGGTGGCTCCTAGAGTGGTACAGTGTGGAAAAACGGACCACCTTATTGTACAAGATCTGTAGCTTGCTGAGCTACAGTTTGGCCACTCCCTGAAGTACTGGGGCTGCGTAGGTGAGAGTTGGGAGTAGGACACTCGAGGCAATGGCAGTCCTGGCTTCTGGGATCAACTGATCCTTTAGCCGATAGAGTGTTCCTAGTTTTCCATGGATGTTTTTTGTGACTAGTTCAACATGTTGCTTTAAGGTAAAGCCTTGGCCCAGGTATTTTGTGGAGGCAACCACTTCAAGTTTTCTACCCACCCTGGACGTGAGTTGAAGGAGTTGTGACCTGTCCTGGCCAAGGGATCTGGGTCCGAACAGCATAGCCTTTGTTTTGCTGGTATTAAGGACCATTTTGTTCTTAGTGAGCCAATCCTCCATAATGTGGATGTCCACTTGGAGGGCTGTCCCAAGGTCGTCCAAGTTATCGGAGGCTCTGTATAGCACCGCGTCATCTGCATACTGAATGACATTACTGCTCCCACAATGGTTGTGCAGATCATTTGTAAACAGTGAGAACAGTAGGGGACCAAGTATAGAACCTTGTGGTACCCCCTCCTTAATTGGTAGTGGATTGGAGATTTTGTCCTTCCACTTGACCCTCTGTGTGCGCCCTGTGAGATAGCTTTCAAACCAACTGAGAGCATGAGTGTCTAGGCCTAAGTGGCACAGTTTTTTTTGAGTAAGAGCCAGTGGTCCACCAAGTCAAATGCCTTGGAAAGGTCAATGAATACCGCACCTGTATTGGACCCTGAGTCAATTTCTCGAAGTACATCTGCTGAGAACTTAGTTAAGGCGGTGTCAGTCCCATGTTTGGCTCTGAAACCATGTTGAGTCGGGGAAAGAAGCCGGTGTGCTTTTAAGTATTCCTGGCGTTGGGTGTACACTAGTTTCTCCTGAATCTTTGCAAGGGTACACAGCAAGGAGATCGGCCTGTAGTTCCCAATTTGTTCCGCAGGCCCACCCTTATGAATAGCGACCACGTGGGCCTGCTTCCACAGCTCGGGGACAGACCCTTCAAGAAGGGACCTGTTTAAGAGCCAGGTAAGGGGCCTTGCGAGAGCTGGGGCACCATCCTTGAGTAACCTAGTTTGAATGAAATCGGGCCCCCCGATCCTCTTGTTTGCAAGCATTTTAGTATGGATAGGACTTCATTTACCTTAGCCAGTCTCAGATGAAACTGTGGGTGGTCAAAGTTTGGGGTTTCCAGTCTGCGAGACTCATTGTTGGTCACAGGGAGCCCTTCCTTGTACTCATCAAGGTTCGTAAAGTGGCTATTAAGGGCCTCAGCGATGAGTGTCTCATCGTTCAGCAACTGTCCATTGGCCACAATAGGGCCAGGAGCTGCCTTTTTGCTTCCTTTATCAGTTCATTGATATGGGACCAGAATAACTTCGAGTTGCCTAGGTTAGTTTTCTGGAGATGAGTGATGTAAGTCTTTTTTGCTAGCTTGGCAGCATGCTTGCAGTTTTAGATCCTCTAATATGCTAGAGATGTTTTGGCAGAGATATAATTCAGTAAAATTTTCACCACTGTGGTCCCCATTTTTGGTAATCCCCCTAACTAAACCACTGATTAAATATGTAACGGTGATGTTTTGAAATGAAGGGTGCATGTAGAGGACATCACATATTGGCTATCACAAAAATGTGAGGTTTCAAGTACACCTGAGGCAGTATTGGATTCAGAAATATTCTGGACAGGAAGGTGGAAGTATAAAGTGAAGTTGCAACAGATGGATAATACCACTGAACATATCCCCATCTCCTTCATGCTTGGCAGGGATAGAGTGGTATGCTTCTATTCAGGGCAGCCTCACACTTGTTATAAATGTGGGGCTAGGACACACCTCTCCAGCATCTGTAATAGGCCAAGATGTGACAATTGTGGAGAGGTGGGTCATACAGCTATGCAATGTGCTAACCTAAGTGTGATTTATGCAAAGAGACAGGGCACATTTTTCCTGAATGTCCTTGAGCTGCAAAAAAACAAGGCTTCGGTCATCAGCCCTGAGCTTCTGATTCAGCAAGCTCAGGAGGGAGCTTTAAATCCCTCTAAACAAGAATTGACTAAACCTGAGGAAGGACCAAATCCTATTCCCCCACCTCCTCTGCAGGTTCCCCTCCCACCAACACTGCAGCCAAGTGAGTAGATCCAACAGTGATAGATGATTTCTCCAGCCATTTAGGAGTACCAAAGGATGAGGCAGGACGGAGCTCTTGTCCCCTTATCACTACAGAACCAGTACAATGGGGGGATTATCCACCTGTATGTTATACAGACAGCCCAAACATAAAAAGTAAACAGACCTGTTCCACTTCTGTACTGTCCACAGTCACTCCCACACAGAGAAAAGTGACTAGGAACTCCAAACACCCTCCTCCTCCCGGAGCCTCCAGATTTTGAGGCATCAAACTCTTTTGCCAATCTTGTACCTACTGGAAATGATTCTGATATAGATGTAGCAGAACCAGATCCCCGTATCTCACAAGACCAGGGATGGAAATCAGATGCCATGGAGTATAAGGGGAAGAAGAAGGAAAAAAAAGAGGAAAAAGGGGCCTTGAATACTCCTGCCAATGAACAAACTGGTATCGGGTTCTTGTAACTGCCATAGCTTATTAAACCCCTTGAAAAGACAAGGTTTATTTCAATACCTGACTGACTCAAAAATCGACATGGGTTTTTGCAAGAAACCTGGATGTTTACATCTGAACAGACAAGACTCTTCCAGGCTGAATTGTGGGGGGGGGGGGCATCCTATTGGTCATTTGGGCCCGATAAGGCAGATGGGCTAGGCATAGTTTTTAACTCCTCCTCTTTTAAAATGTCCAAGCTCATAGACCTAATACCAGGAAGATTATTTATTTTGGATGGTTACTGGGACCAAATCCCATATAGATTAATAAATGTTAATGGACCCGAGACGAAAGCAGACAGAGTGCCATTATTATCTCAAATACAGCCCTATTTACACACATCATAATTTGTAATCTTAGGGGGAGATTTTAATTGTGACTTACCACGCAAAATACATAGGGAAGATAGCAAAACCTATTGCGATTCAAATGTCCCGGAAAAATATGTAACTATAGGAGGTTTGGTGGACTGTGCCCAATATCAGTCGCAGGGACCACAGTATACTTGTCATAGAGGCATGGCAATGTCAACAACAAAGCATGTATTTGTTTCACGAAATATGCCCTTACCAAACCTTCAAATATCTCTCATTGAATTTTCAGATCATTTATTTTTAAAAGCCACATTTCAATCAACCCTCTGTACTCCAGGATGACACAAAAGGCAGAGACTGAACACCTCTACCCTTTTGGATACTCAGGTTAAGGACAAGATCTTAACTCTGTTATGGGCTAGAGTATCAGCGACCTTTATGAGGATCGTGGGGAGTGGTAGATGGACACAAAACAGGATATAGTAATATGGTTTCAGCGTTTTGGAAAAAATAGGGAAAGACAGAAGTTTTTTCAATATTTAAAACTTACAGCACAGCTACAAAATCTTTATTCAAAATTAGCTACCTCAAAATGGGACTATAGACCCCAAATAGATCAGGTAAAAGAGGAAATTCCAATACGATAGAGCAAAGACACTGACAACAGAAATGCAATATGGGACTCAAAAATCCCCCACGGGGATCCTTATGAGGCCTGTAAAGAAAGAAAGGAAAGGATGGCTTTGGAACAACTAATAGATGAACAAGATAAGGTAACAGATAATGACAAAGATTTGTACAGAATAGTCAAGTTTTTTCTAGATTCCCATAAAATAAACCCCCTTCCAAAGAAGAAATGAGTACCTACCTACAGAAATTATCAGCCAACCTGTCTTTGCAAGACAAAATTGATTTAAATGCCTCTTTGACGGTAGCAGAAATTGAGGCAGTAATCAAAAAAACTGAAAAAAGGAGCTTCACCAGGACCGGATGGTCTACCATACAAATTTTACAAGACATTCCCAAAAGAAACGGCAGGTTGTTTAGTAGAGGTTTTTGCCTCCATTTTTAGGAATGGGTCGACCCCTCACCAATTCATATCAGGTCTTTTAATATTCTTATATAAAGCAGGGAACAGAAGGGATTGAGCAAATTGGAGGACTATAACCCTGCTCAATACTGGTTTTAAAATGCTTTCACAATTATTGAATAATATGTTGAAGAAAATAGCACCAAAATTGATACATCCAGCCCAGTTTAGTGGCGTTCCAGAAAAAAAAATCCAGCAGGCCCTAATGATTATCCGGGATATCATTGAATGGCATGGCATCAAAGAAAACTGTATTTTAATGCTTGATCAATGCAAGGCATTTGATAGAGTTTATTTACCTTTTCTTTTTCTAACGCTACAACACTATGGAATACCAAGGGATTTTATCAGCAAGATCAAATTGCTTTATTCTGGAGTAATTGTACATCCTGTTATAAAAAAAAAAATATTTTGGTTGGTATTTCTCTTACTACAGGGTAAGGCGAGGGTGACCTCTTAGCCCCTTACTATATAATTTTTCTTTGGACCCTTCGTTTAGGAAATTATGCAGTACTCAAGTGTTGGGAGGATGGAGATCACGTGATGTCTAGACTTGAATGGTAGCTTTGACTTCAGGCTCCCTCCTCTCTCTGCCATACAAGTGCTCTCTGAGCTAATCTGGATTTCATTTTTTAAATAATTTCAACTGCCTGCGATTGCACTTCACTGTCAGCTTCTGATTGTCTCTAATTTTCAGTTACTACACCAGGATCTGAAGAGATGGAAGCGGATATGCGGCAGGCCCCTCCGAGACATAATCCTCCTACTACTCCTGAAAAAATGCCTAAGAAAGCAAGAGCACAGACTTCACAACAGAGTTGCCAAACGATCTTCTACAGCAATTCCTCTGACTGAGGATCGTTATTTGCAAGAGTTACAGCCTTTTAAGATGCCCTTCAAACCATTACCTCTGAGCTTAAATCTCTTCGCATGGACCTCAGGGACCTCGGCAGAAGGGTCAGTGACACGGAAGCCCATACCAGCTCTCCGAAAAGAAGGCAAACCCAAACAGATTCAGAGATTACCCATCTGCGACAGCAACTCAAATGATTGCAGGACAAAAGAGAAGATCTAGAAGGGAGGAGCCGATGAAATAATTTACTTATTTTTGGATTACCTGAGGCAGCTGAAGGTTCCTTGCCAGTCATCTTTACACAAAAGCTTCTGTCTAAAATAGTGGGTCCCTCACTGTACAACCCCACTTACATAATTGAGTGGGCTCATCGCTCTCTTCACCCACGACCCACGGAAGGCTCCCCACACAGACCTTTCATGTTCAAATTCCTTAACTATCTTAAAAAACAACACATCTTGCAGAAATACCGTGAACTACAGAGCATTACCTAGGTGGGTCACTCGCTTAGAATTTCCCAAGACCTGCCAGCTGAGACAAGAAAAAAACATGCATCCTTTCATAACATCGTTTCTAAGCTGATCGAAGCTAGTATTAGGTTTCGAATGCAATACCCAGCCACTTTGCAAGTTTGTATTGCTGGCCGTTTGCACGCATCTCAGACTGTTGATTAGGTCTCTCAAGAACTTGCCACCCACCTCCCAGATCTCTTTAAAAAACCCTGAAGTGTGGGACTGTTTATCGTGGGCTGCAGCTGAGTGGTGCATTTTGTCAGTTTCAAGTAGTATCTGATTTAGAAGAGTATGTAGTCGGTCCATGCTCAGACTTGATTTTCTCCCACAGGCTTGGGAAGGCCTTATGGTTTAGACACTGGCTACAAGATGTCCTAGGAACTTGATTTCCTTAGTGGCAGGGACTGTTTTTCATACAGACTGTTTTGGTGTACCCACTTTCTCTTCCCCTGGGAAACATAATGTTTCAGGCTTTATGATTCCAGTTTATTTGCTAGGATTGCACAGTGCAGTATACAACGTTTGATGTGGCTCTGCGCCACATACAACAGCTAGGCCAAGGGGCAATGATGGCAAAGAGCGACATCAAATCCGCTTTCCGTCTGCTTCCAGTACATCCGAGTGACCATGATTTACTGGGTTTTAAAGTGGGAGGTCGATGGTATATGGACAAAGCTATGCCTATGGGATGCTCAGTCAGCTGCTCAGCCTTTGAAGCATTCTCAACCTTTTTGGAGTGGGCCACTAGAGAATACACAAAAAACATACATGTAGTCCATTATCTTGACGATTTCCTATTTATGGGTACCAAGGGGGGGGACCACATGTGGGGAGACGCTGCAAGGCTTCACCTCATTGATGGGGTATTTTGGTGTCCCGCTCGCCGGGGAAAAAACTGAGGGCCCGGCTACCTGTCTCTCATACCTGGGCATAGAAATAGATTCCGAGGCTATGGTTTCCCGGCTACCTCAAGACAAGGTGGCACTTTTGAGAAAAACGTTGGGTGAGATGGGAAAAGCAAAGAAGGTGATCCTACAGCAGCTACAATCTGTTATAGGCCACTTGAATTTTGCATGCCGTGCAATTCGCCCAGGCCATTCCTTAAGGCGGATGGCGTCGCAGCCACCGAGGCTCTAAAGCCATTTCATCACATCAGACTAACGCGAGGGTATAAAAGCAGACCTACAGGTTTGGGAACTCTTCTTAAAATTTTAATGGTATCACCATCTGGCAGACACCAGCAGACCAATTCTCGGACCTGCACATGGTGACCGATGCTTCAGGGGGCATTGGTTTTGGGGCATTCTGGCAGGGGGCATGGTTTGCTGGACACTGGCCACAGGAATGGGTGTTGAAGGGACTCACAAAGAATATCACCCTTCTGGAACTGTTCCCTATCATGGTAGCCGTAAGGGTGTGGGGACACAAACTTCAGAATAAGAAAGTGCTGTTTCACACAGACAACAGGGCAGTAGTGGACATATTGAATTACAGATATCTGGTTTGGAAAGAGGTGATGAAGGTCTTGGTCTTTGTGTTATGCTGCTGCAATTTAACATCTCTTTTAAGGCACGTCATTTGCCAGGAAAAGAAAATGTTATAGCTGATGCCCTGCCTCGATTTCAGCTCGAGCACTTCAGGCAGTTAGCCCCGTGGGCGGACCAGTTCCCCACAAAAATACTGGAAGCAGTCTGGACACTTGGGAACCAAGATTGCAGCAACTGGTACAACTCGCTGTGGCCCCCCCTGACATGGAGGAAGTATGTAGGTAGCTATGAATCTTTCCAGCAATTTTGTGGTCACGAGGTAAGCGTGGAATTACACAATACCCAGAGACAAGTTCAAAGCTACATCCTACATTTATAAAGCCGGGGAAATCCCCAGCAGCTATACGTCTCCAACTAGCAGGCATTGCCTTTCTTGGGAAATACAAAGGTTTCCCCGACCCAACCAACAATTTCATTACAAAGAAAATGGTGCAGGGCATGTCTAGACTTGCGGGAAAAAAGGTGGACACAAGGAAGCCCATAGGATTACCTGAATTGTCCAACCTCCTGAAAGCACTGGCGGTCACTTGCAGCTCTGGCTATGAAACCAAGCTTTTCAGGGTCCTATACACGTGCAGTTTTTGGGGCCTTCCGGGTGTCTGAATTGGTACCACAGTCCAACTCACTGAGTCAGAACACCAATCTCCAGTGGAGTGATTTCGTCATATGGCAAGATAGACTGTCTTCAGCTGCGAAAATCAAAAACTAACCAGTGTGGCCCCCCTGCTATAATTACGCTGTTTAAGGCCCCACCAGGGAATATTTGCCCATGGCTGGTAATGAAGGAGTATGTGGCAGGCCGTCCAACAGGAACAGGGCATTTGTTTGTGCATGGGGACGGGAAAGCTGTTACAAGGCGACAGTTCACGGCTGTCCTAAGAAAAGGTTTATGGATGGCGGGGAAAAACCCAACCTCATACAACACACATTCGTTCAGAATTGGAGCAGCCACCGAGGCAGCCAGGTGTGGGTTAAAAGAGGAGCAGATAAAAGGGGTCAGAAGGTGGGCTTCAAAAGCATACATGGGGTCACATTAGGCCTCAGCAGAATCCAACAGGAAGTGACATTGCAGAACCCAGCACAAGTGGCAATTAAAGTACAGATTGGGAGATTACTCACATGTTTCTATCTTTGTATTACAGGCACGTCTACAGCAAACCCTCAGATATGGATTATGGGTCATTCACACATAAGGGAGGCGTACACGAGGGTGAAAAAACGGCCTTACACCAGACAGCTGGGCATCCCAAGGAGTCAAGCTGCAATAAAATGGGCAGGAAAAGGTGGGATGAAGTGGGGGGCATTATGCAGGACTATTGTTACATTGGGTCTACATAGGCAACCACCGGTAGCGCTGGTTATCCACCTGGGAGGGAACGACTTGGTCACCCTTGGGGCACCGAGATTAATTGGGGATATTAAGAGGGGTTTGTCCCACTTAAAGCAGATGTTGCCTCGCACCATTCTAGCATGGACTAGAATAATACCACGCCAGCAGTGGCATGGGGAGCAAAAGCCTGGGGCCATGGACAAGACTCGGAGGTCTGTGAATAGGGAGGTGTCCCATTTCACGGCTTCTATGGGAGTGGAGGTAATCAGGCATTTCCTGATCACAAAATCTGATAAGGGCCTATATAGCCGGGATGGGGTTCATTTATCTGATATTGGGAATGACATCTTCAACAATACGCTCAATGATTTCTGTGAAACAGTACTGTTTGGAAAGAGCAAGATCCCTTGGGCATTAGTGGGAGATACGTGTTGGCACCATATGTAGTGGCATTAATTCATGGCTGACCCTGGGTAAGATGGACATAAGAGCTGCGATTGGGTGTCAAGGGGGACAGGAACAACCCTAGGACGGGTATGCCCTGGAAGATCTGGAGATGAAGGAACCCAGGCTGGGGCATGCACCGAAACGCTGGGATCCAAGACTCAGAGATGGGGGGGTGCGGCCCTGACAGGCATGCTCCTCATCAAGGGTCTAGGAACCCCTAAATTCAGGTAAGGGGGTTGGGAACTGTCTTGTGGAAAGGCACAGCCCTCAACGGGTCTGTTGGACTAAAGGGCCAGAGTTCCCCTCAAACAAGCAGATGAAGGAGCCGGGGTTTCAGCAATACATGAATTAGGGCTGCCCAAGGGGTCTTGAGAGATGGGATATGTAATGCACGTATGTTAAAATGTATATATATGATATTCTTGTAAAGTGCATACATTGTAAATTTGTAATGTACATAGTAGGCTTATAAATGTATGTCCCATGTAATGTATACAACTTTTGATCAAGTAAAAAGAGCTGCGACCTTTTTTATACCAAAACAGTGTGGTGTGTTTTTTGGTTGAATTGGGGGTCCGCTTTGGGCAAATAGCCCCACCGGCCTCTCACTGGGGGGCAGGTTCCAGCAGCCCCCCAAGAAAGGTAAAACAGGGCCACCCACCAGCAGGCGGCCCCCAAGCAAAGAGCCCAATCCGAGGATATCCTCAGAGAGGCTGGACCAGACCCTCCCTATAGGGAGGGCACAGCAGATCCTCTTAAGGAGCTGTCCCAGGATCTCGCCCTCCTGGAACAGCTCCTCAGCAAGAGATTTTCCCGCCCTCCACCCTTAAACTGTAAGCCGCGGCAAAAGCTCTGTCGCGGCTCTAGTAGGAATCCTAGTTAAAATACATGGACAGCAGGCGTTAATTCAATGGCTGACCCTGGGTAAGATGGACATAAGAGCTGCGATTGGGTGTCAAGGGGGACAGGCATGACCCTAGGACGGGTATGCCCTGGAAGATCTGGAGATGAAGGCACCCAGGCTGGGGAGTGCACCGAAACGCTGGGATCCAAGACTCAGAGATAGGGGGTGCGGCCCTGACGGGCATGCTACTCATCAAGGGTCTAGAAACCCCTAAATTCGGATAAGGGGGTATGGAACTGTCTTGCAGAAAGGCACGGCCCTCAACGGGTCTGTTGGACTAAAGGGCCAGAGTTCCCCTCAAACAAGCAGATGAAGGAGCCGGGGTTTCAGCAATATATGAATTAGGGCTGCCCAAGGGGTCTTGCGAGATGGGATATGTAATGTACGTATGTTAAAATGTATATATATGATATTCTTGTAAAGTGCATACATTGTAAATTTGTAATGTACATAGTAGGCTTATAAATGTGTGTCCCATGTAATGTAAACAACTTTTGATCAAGTAAAAAGAGCTGCGGCCTTTTTTATACCAAAACAGTGTGGTGTGTTTTTTGGTTGAATTGGGGGTCCGCTTTGGGCAATTAGGTTTCGAATGCAATACCCAGCCACTTTGCAAGTTTGTATTGCTGGCCATTGGCACGCATCTCAGACTGTTGATTAGGCCTCTCAAGAACTTGCCACCCACCTCCCGGATCTCTTTAAAAAACCCTGAAGTGTGGGACTGTTTATCGTGGGCTGCAGCTGAGTAGTGCATTTTGTCAGTTTCTAGTAGTATCTGATTTAGAAGAGTATGTAGTCGGTCCAGGCTCAGACTTGATTTTCTCCCACAGGCTTGGGAAGGCCTTATGGTTTAGACACTGGCTACAAGATGCCCTAGGAACTTGATTTCCTTAGTGGCAGGGACTGTTTTTCATACAGACTGTTTTGGTGTACCCACTTTCTCTTCCCCTTGGAAACATAATGTTTCAGGCTTTATGATTCCAGTTTATTTGCTAGTATGCTCCGGGGGTGCGCTTTAGCGTTTGCTTTTCTTGGTTAGTTTTCCTCACCTCAGATAATGGACAAGTGCAGAGGTACAAGGTAGGACAACTTTTATCAAGGACATTGAGTTATAGACACTCTATTGCCTTTTCTTTTGATAGGGAATACTTTTAGGTACAATAATAAATGTGTACTATTGCATAGCATTTGTCTATTTGTCGGCTCCATTTAAAGGGGCAGTCGATCACTGTATGGATAGCTTGAGAGGGTATGGGTGGGTAAGAGGAGGGTGGGGATGCCTGGGCTCTAGCTGCTGCTAAGCCGGAGTACATCACAATCTGGTTCTTGGGGTGGGGGGGCTCCTTGGCCCTCATATTTTGGTGGGATTGGAGGGTTAATCTGTTTGACCATCTGGCTTTTTCTATGGCAGATTTCACCCACCATTCTGGCTCTGTCTTTGTGGGACACACCTATGGGTCTCAGTTTTGGACTTGTCAACTTTGTAACTATATCAAGGATACTCTCTGGCTAGACTGGTCCCCCTTACTAAGCTTGACTCTTAGCTTCTATGTTATTACTTTGTTATGTATAACTAATTTGGTTACCAGGCACCCTGGGCTAGTGGGAGGGAAGGGATTCCATTCATGTAATTACATTTTACTTTTCCTGAGGGGTGAGGGGAATTGGGGAGTCTTTTCTGCTTTTGGGGACTGGAGGTATGTGGAGGGGGGGTGGATTGTCTGGTGTTCAATGTTTAATTCTGGGACGCATGAATGTTATTGGATATGTAGTTATAAGGTATGTTTAGCTGCTTTCTTTATAAGGTACATAGCTATTTCAATTTTGGTCACTAAATCTGTAAGACATATGTACAGGTTTTCACGGAGTGAGGGCGGGTGTGGAGTGCACTTGGAGGGTAATGTCTTTATAATTATTCCATTTAAAAACTGTGATTATGACTACGGGATTGACTAAATTCCTAACTTGGAATGTCAGAGGACAACTAAAAGGATATCAAGTGCTCAAACACAGTTCGCTACTACAAGCTCAAATCTATTTTATTCAAGAAACCCATCTTCTTCCTCATGAGGCCCTCAGGCTCCGTAGGCAGGACATTGGCCAGGTCTTTGCCTCAGGATTCTCATCTTCAAGCAGGGAGGTAGCTATTTTAATTAATCGCTAGGTCCCTATGCAGGTAGACCAGATCATTACGGACCCACAGGGAAGATACGTTTTCACAAAAGGCCACCTAGATCATACAGAGGTAGTTCTGGGCAGTACATATAGACCAGTAGGGGGAGACCCAGCATTTTTTGCAGAGTTAACGGATAAATTAACCCCCTTCCTTTAATACTGGGAGGTGATTGGAATATTCCCCCCACTCAGGATTTAGATCAGTCTAACTATCCCCTCAGACCTCTCTCACAAGCACAGAGAACACTACAAGAATTCATGGACTTGTTAGGCCTCTGTGACCCTTGAACAATTCTAAACCCTCTGTCCCACACTTATTCATTCTACTCTATGGTGCATCACACTTCTTCCAGACTGGATTATGTTCTTATTAGCCAGTCCCTAATCCCTGGTCATTGCAACTCCGGATTGGAACCTGTTTTTCTGTCTGACCATACTGTGGCTTGGGTTTCTCTGGTCTTAGATGATAACTCGCAACGAGATGCCACCTGGAAACTGAACACCCAGATATTAAAAGATGACTATGTGACATCCAGAATTCCTACTGTCATTCATTCGTTCATGTCTTCCAATCAAAATACCGTATCGAGGGTGGATCATGAATGGTGTGCCTTAAAATGTTTTTTGAGAGGGGAGTTCATTCGTATTGCCTCTACCCGTAAACGCTGTAGAGAATCGGAAGCTCTTTCCCTGTTGGCTCAGATCTGTACATGGAACAGTCTCTCTCAGATGCAACCTCTCCTGATTCTCTCAAGTCTTTGCTTTCCCTTAGACATAAATAAGCTACCCTAATACAGGAAAAGGCAGAATTTGCAATACTCAAAACTCAGACTAAATATATAGAACAGGAGAAAAGGCAGGCTGTTTGCTTGCTCTTAGGCTAAGGAAATTGGAAGCTTCGAGAATCATTCCCTCCATTAAGGCTTCAGACGGATCCATTAAAACTCGTCCTCGAGACATAGCATTAGCTTTTGAGCAATTCTACTCCACCTTATATGGCCACTGCTCATCTCCGCCATCCGAAGAAGAACTCTCCTCATACTTAGAATCTTCTCAATTGCCAAGCCTTATGAAACAACATCAAACCTTTCTCTCTACTCCCATTTCTCTAGAAGAAGTTGAATTGGCCATCAATAAATTAGCTCTAAATAAAGCCCTGGGCCCTGATGGTTTTCCCTCGAACTTTTACAAACTTTTCATTCAAGACCTTACCCCCATTCTACTTCATTTCTACCATTTCATGTTGTCCTCTGACACTCTTGACCCTTCTTTGCTAGAAGCCACCATTGTCCTACTCCTTAAACCAGATGAACCACCTAACTGCCCAGCTAGTTACCACCCCATATCTTTATTAAACTGTGACATCAAGATTCTTTCTAAGATCCTAGCTTCCAGGGTAGAAAAAGTCTGGACTTGTCTTCTTAGTCTTGAACAGGTTGGGTCTGTATCTGGCAGAACCTCTGCGGACCATCTCCATAAAACTTCCCATCTTTTCCACGCTGCGGAAACCACTTCTTCATCTATGGCCCTGATCTCTCTTGATGCCGAAAAAGCCTTCGACAGAATGAACTGGTCCTTTTTGTGGTTGACTCTGTGTAAGAGGGGCTTTCTGTCCTCATTTTTATAATGGATCCAGACAATCTACTCCTCCCCGACGGCCTGGATTTATTGCAATGATGTCTTCTCCTCCACCTTTTCTTTACATTCT
This sequence comes from Neoceratodus forsteri, assembly GCA_016271365.2. Classification (NCBI taxonomy): domain Eukaryota; kingdom Metazoa; phylum Chordata; order Ceratodontiformes; family Ceratodontidae; genus Neoceratodus; species Neoceratodus forsteri. The sequence goes on from CM028130.1 coordinate 1,592,518,226, forward strand.
GGGACTCATCAGGGATGTCCCCTCTCCCCTTTTCTTTTTAATCTAAATCTTGAACCACTCATTAAATGTTTAAAAGCCTCACCCATCATCAAGGGCATCCCCATCGGTAATCTGTCACCCTTACTCTCAGTATATGCGGATGACATCCTACTACACCTCTCCAATCCCATTATCTCTCTTACTGAGGCCCTAAAGATAATAGATAATTTTGGTAAATACTCCAATTATAAACTAAATCTTAATAAAACAGAAATATATCCCCTTAATCACCTAACCTATAAACAAGACTTGGTCCCATTTGGCATGAAGTGGGTTCAGAGCTGTATTAAATATCTTGGTATATACCTATCCACAGACCCCACCCTAATATGAAAATTAAATCTGGAGGATTTGTGGGGTATTACCCAACAGGATTTAGCTTGTTGGAAGAACCTCCCTCTCTCACTATGGGGTAGGATTAATATTATTAAAATGAATGTTCTTCCTCGGCTTTTCTACCCATTAAATATGCTCAATATCTGGCTCCCGTTATCCTTTTTTAAATGTATTCATTCTGTTATCACCTCATTTCTCTGGTTAGACCAGACCCCCAGGCACTCTTATTTTAAGCTGGGACTTCCTAAAGAATCTGGTGGTCTACGTCTGCCTAATTTTATGTTATATTACTGGGCCAGTCATCTTTATAAATGTGGAAAGTGGCTCAATGCTTCTCAGATAACAATGAACAAGGATTATATTTCTATCTGGTTGAAAATAGAAACCGACCTCATCTCAAACTATAATCTAAGCCCCGCTGCTATTCTCTTCTCACCCTGGAAATCCCTACCGCAGGCCTTAGGCTCCTCCCAGATTGTGATATCTCTTAAAGTACTCTTACAGCGTTGTGCTCATCTTAAGCTTTCCTCTTCTAAAGACTCCTCCCAACCCATTCTCTCTAACCTAAATATTAACATTGGGGGTCATCCACTACCTGCTACCTGGCTTCCGATTCCTTCTGAACTTAGAGTATCAGATTTCTATTCCCAGACAACTATTCTTTCATCACCTGAACTACTCTCTAAACTCCGACTGCCACCTTCCCATATCTTTAAAGTTTATCAGCTCTGATATCTTCTTCTGAACCAGTTTGGCCCTTTGTTACAACATCCCTTATTTGGGGACTTTCTGCAACAGATCAAAGAGCTGGCAGGTATACCACATGGTGTCTCCTCTTTATATATTTACCTGCTCACCAGTTTCTGCCCTTCGTCCACAGCAGGTTGCACGATTTGGGCATCCCGTCTTCCAGACCTTGAAATTAACTGGACAAATCTTTGGAAAGACTTGTATACTTACAGTATCTATCGTAAGACCAGCTCAGACTCACCCAATACTGTATCCTAAATAACATGTATTATACCCTGGTTAAACTATCTAGAATGGGTCATCTTCCTTCAACCATGTGCTCCAGATGCGGCAAAAATGAAGGCACCCTATTACATATATTTTGGTCCTGTGAAAATGTATCTTCCCTGTGGGTGCAAATAGAGGAGCGGCTGGACTCCCTCTTAGGTCTGCAGGGCCTTTTCTCCCCAGCTATTTGTATAGTGGGAGACTACTCTCAAATTCAGGTCAAAGAAAGAAGATATCATATGGCCATTATCTCCTTAGTGGTTAAGAAGTTAGTTCTTCGACATTGGTTGGATCAATCACCTATCACATATAGTGAGTGGCTATGAGAACTTTCCTTTTCTTTAAGAACAGAGCAATTAATTTCCAGTCTACGGCACTGTATGCCTCTCTTTAATAAAAAATGTGGCAAATTGCATGCCCTATACCTTTCCTAACTACCTACGGTTCTCTCTGATTCCTCAATAGTGACAGTTAACTTACATACATTTTTCCTTGGCACTTTGAATTTGATGTATCCTTTCAATCTAAGTTTCTTTTAAAATTAGATGTGCACTCCACGGGAGGGGGTTATAGGGGAACATCGTAGGGTGGGCGGGTTAATTGTGTTTACTGTGTTTATTGCATGTATGAAGGGTTTTGTTTTTGTTTCTCTTGTTTCATGTTCATGATCAGTGTTTATAAGGTTTGTTGTTATATTTAAATTTAATAAAGTTTATTCATTTAAAAAAAGTGGGGGGAGGATTACAAGGGCCTAGTGGCCTTAGTGAGACAAAAATAGAAGCTTTTGCTAATGATATCTGCTTGTTTATGACAAACCCTGCTCAGATCCCAATGGTCCTTATACAGTTCCAGGAGTACGCAAAGGTTGCAAACTCAAAGTTAAATTTAGAGAAATGCAAAGGGCTCTTTTGGGGTAGCCCGGGACAACCATTGGTGACTATAAACCAATTCCGGCTTTCCACAGAACCACAAAAAATTCTAGGTATGCAATTTGGACCTCAAAATATCCCCTTAGTAAACTGGGAAACAGCCCTAAAGGGGGCAGAAATAAAAGTAATAGATGGAAAGCATGGAGACTTTCCAAAATGAAAAGAGGGTATGTAGTAAAATGGTTTATTGTCCCCTCCTTTTTATATGTGGCTCTGATATTCCCCCTACCTCCATCTTTAGGAACAAGGGTGTATTCCTGCTTCTTCTTCCAAATGGTATGCAGGTTAAACCCAATAAAAAGATGCTTAACCTACCTTCCAAAGGCCCCGGGGCCTAGGAATGACTGACCCCCTCCCTTTTTTCCACAGTTTATTTATAGCTCAGAATCTCAAAATAGGCCTAGGCCCATCTTGGAACCTTCAATATTGGTGGTTTCATTATACCCTGGAAAGGTTTTTTGGTGAATGGGTGGAGGATAATCCACCAAAACAAAACCCCAAGTTACTATTACCAGAATACATTAAACCAGTGGTAAAAAAAAAAAAAAACTCTACAGATGGGATTTAACGACATCACATATATGTAAAATGACAGGACAACAACTGCATTGTTCTATAATAAGTAAAATTCACCCCACGGAACCTGACTTAAAAAATTGCCCACATACATTAAAAAGTGGAGTGTTGAAGCAATTAGATAATAAAAGGATCCCCATTCACATGTAGGAAATTTTGTGGTTATCGGCTTATGGTAGATTGAACCTAAGAGGAAATGCTAAGCATAAGGTACGAGAGGAGAGAAATTGTCCTTATAATGGATGCCAGAACCAGGAAGAAGCAGTGGACCATTTCTTATTTACATGTTCTTATGCTAAACAGCTATTGAGTTTTCTGGCAGATGAGTGGAACCTCAAATGGGTATTAAAACTGCAATCTATTCATGCCATATCCTTCCCCTCTCTTACAAATAGGCAGCTCTCCCACTGTACTAAATTCACCTCCAAGCACTGGTTCGGTGAGCTCCCTTCCTACCTCACCTCCTCCTTTATAACACCCCCCACCCTCTCATTTCCTTAGATCAACCTACTCCTATACCCTGGTTTTCCACAGCAGATCCACCCAAATCGGCCAATCCAGTTACTCTCACCGCCTCCCAAAAATGTGGAATTCCCTACCCCCTCAAATCCAGCACTCATCCTCCACCTACGCCATCAGCTCTGCCCTCAATAATTACCTTGCACCTAGCTGCTCCTGCCATGTCCCTCCCTAATTCCCTCCTGTAAGCCCTAGACAAACCCTACCCACTACCCTCACCTTCATTTTACCCTGTGCACACCCACCCCCTCTAGCCCTTCTCCCCTTCCCCCTAATTGTTTCCCCTTTACTGGTCTCTCTTGATCTCTCACAGAATGTAAAGGACCCTGAATGCTGTCCATGGGTCCCTCTCCTACCCCCAAGGGGCTTATATCTTTCATCTAGTCCCTTCCCCCACCATCTTAGAGAGGTCTCTCTGGGACGCTGCCTTATCCCCTTCTCTCTGGTCCCCCCAGTCCCCTTGCAGGGTTTCTCACATCCTGAAAGGGTCTCCAGGGATATGACTCTTCCCCCTCCCCCACCTCACCTTCCCTCCTTTCCCCCTTTTCTTTCGTGTAAGCACTTGTTTACTTATTAACCCATCACTTATCATTGTCCACTCTTTCTACATGTTATGCGCAACACTGTTGTAACACTGTTTGTAATACATGCCTTACAACTGTATGTTAATGTTAATCTTGTAACTTGAATGTATAATGTCTCATTCCATTTGTACCCCTTCTCCCCAGGTCGCACTGGGAGCCGAGTGACTTGTTGCTCAGTGTGCTTTCCTGGTGAAACATTTCAATAAGTAAATAAATATGTAAATAGTGGGTACAGAAGGGCAATATATATATATATATATATATATATGCAAATCAGAGAATTAGAAAGTGTTTCTTATATTAAATGTTTTCTTTTTCCTTTTTTCTGATATGATGTACTTGAAACAGTGACTTTAAGATATGTTTGTTTGTAATTGTGATAAATGGATTGTTATGATGTGTTTTCTAATAAAAAATTCCCCTACTCTGCTATAGGGGGAGCTGCTGTTCTGCTTGCTGAGCGGCAGTCGGTGTCAAACTGGAGGATGAAGGGGGTGCATTTGTGCAGCAGCTCGAGGTTCAATGCCTGACCTCAGCTGTGGTGAATTCAGGGGATGAAGAGATGGACTTGCATTCGATCCTGGAGACTGAGCTTCTGAGAGATTTGCATGACACAGTTCATGCAGCGGGGAAAATGGATGTAGGTGAAAACTCCACAATATTTCCTATCACTTCAGAAGGGATTGGAAAGCCACAAACAGACACCAGAATACAAAATTTAAACATTGCGAGAAGCGCAGTGCCGGAGCATGCAGCGGACCAAACTGCTGAATTTGTGACTGCGGAGCCAGGTGAGACAGCAGTGCATCAGCTGAGCAAGAAGGCAGGGCCAACATTACAGGGTCTGGGTGCTGTGAGAGAATGCAGAAGAAGACTGAGTCATTGAGAAGAGATTCTCCCCTCCCAGAGGTCAGATGGACTAAAGAAGCAGCTTTGACACAATCAGGATGGATACAGCAAGAAAACAGCAAATGAATACTGGATGCGAATTGGATTGATTTTTCACCAACTTCTTTGGACAACCAGGGGGCCCCCACAGAACAACAACATCTGCAAAAAAACTTAGGAAAGAGATGTAACATGATGCAAGGGAGTGCTCCAAACACAACACAGGTTGGTCAAAACCCTGAAGTAAATGAAACTAATTAAGATACTAGACAACATATAGACCAAGACTCAGGGACACCTACTGAGTCCCCTCATACCCCCCCCACACCATGAAAGAAAAAGAACTGGTCCCACTTTTTCAGACTTATTTAGAAATAGGCTAGATCAAGCACCTAGATGAATGTAGTCCATCTCAGATACGGGGGGGCCTACAAGATCATCCAGACAGATCATATGTTACACACAAACTACTGAAGGAGTCCATAAACTTTCAAGCCTCAGATATATATATGCCTTCATTAACATCAGAGGGGAAGACACTTTTGATATTAGCTTTAAGACTTTTGCTAGCTTGGACAATTTTTGGAGGAAATATGAAGCCTGTAAAACACTGCCATAATAGACCCACTTTTGGCTATTCCTATAACAAAATCTCTGTTTAAAACTGTCAGTGTAATGTTCAGACACAAAGGAGAAATGTGGGGGGCATCCAATTTTGGTTAGAACACAAATGCAGCATACTGGGCCCCCCTGAAGCAATAATTGATTCAGAGGGAATATGGACAGGAAGCTGGAGGTTCAAAGTAAAATTACATATCATTGGAAATGAGGTTGTGCACATTCCCAACAGTTTTTTTTCCAGGGAAAGATAGGGGTGTATGTTTTTATCCAGGTCAGCCAAAGGCCTGCTACAAATGTAGGAATAGTAGGGATCGTAGTAGTGCTTGTGACAAAGTTAAATGTGCATTATGTTGGGAGTTTGATCACAACAGTGCAGTTTGCAGAAACATTTTCAAATGTAATCTCTACGACAAGCGAAGGCCCACGTGGGCTGGCCAAAATAGACAAGGAGGCCCAAATTAAGAAAACCTGATAAACCGGGCTCAGGAAAGATATAGGCCACAGAGTAGCAATGACATTGATAGGGGAACTCAAAACCCAGGGACTGAACCTACAGAACAGTCACAAAATACTGGAGAAAAGCCAGGAAATGAGGACCCAGATATTTCACCCACTACAGAAGTAAGACAGGGCCAAGGTCAAGAAGAAACCCCTAGCACTTCAAAGAAAGGTCAAGGGGTGGACGCTATGCCCCCTCTCCCTTCATCAGATTTCCAAATCCCCCACCCTAAGAAGGTAACTAGATAAGCCAGCAAACAAAAAGGCCTCTCCAGCCAGGTCTCCATACAAAACTCCTTCCAGGTGTTACAAGATACTGAAGGAGGTTCAGAGTTAGATGTTTCATCAAGGTCAGAAGCCATTTCTGAAATGGAATATGAGGAAGATATAGGGACAGAAGTAATGGAAACAAAGAAAAAAAGGGAAGGAAAAGGAAAAAAGATAAGGACGAACACTAAAAGTTAGACGGAATGGCTTCCCTACATTTAGTCTCTTTAAACACCTGCAGTATAGAAGATTATAAGAAAAGGGTGGCATGCAAAAACTATTATAGAAATATAATGGCAGACATTATTTTCTTACAGGAAACTAGATTTAACACTGCAGGATGTAGCACAAGTAAAAAAGGGCAGGATGTGGGGACCTTCATTTTGGTCCTATGGCCCAGAGGTTGCAGATGGACTAGGAATTTTATTTAGTGATTCACAACTACAGGTACAGAGACTGGTAGACATTAGAAACATAGAAGCTGATGACAGATAAGGACCGCAAGGCCCATCCAGTCTGCTCATTTTGTTCTACCTTATGAATGTGCAATAGAACTTTACTCTGTCAATGGCCTGTCTATTCATACTCATCTGTAATACTCCCTTATGCCTATCCCATGCCTATTTGAAGCCTGCACTGTATTTATATCTACCACTTACTGAGGTAGGCTGTTCTATGCATCCACTACCCTTTCTGTGAAAAAGAACTTCTTCACATTACCCCTTAATCGGTCTACCTCTAATCTCATGCTGTGTCCTCTTGTCCTGCTATTTTTCTTATATTGAAACATGTTAGACTCTTTCACCTTGTTAATGTCCTTAAGGTGTTTGAATGTTTCAATCATATCACCTCTCTATCAATGCCTCCCAAAGCAAAATGACAAGAATTGATCTGTTTGACCAAATAAAACCCTATTTATTTACAACAGGACATTGTATGGGGGGGAGATATGAATTGTAGTCTTGACATTAAAATAAAAGATAAGATCTAAAGGAAGGTGCACTGTGATTCAGATGCCCATCACAACACAATTACGGTAGCAAATTCAAAAGATGCTTGCAAGGAACTGCATAAAGATACAGGATCTACCTACAAAAGGAGTGCATTTGCAACACACAGATTTATTTTTCCTGTCAACATTTTTAGTCCTGAATAGATTCAAGATTTTATATTGTGAATCAATCAATCAAACTTTATTTAACCAGACAAAACACGATTGAGCAAGCTCATTTTCAAAGTGGTCCTGGACAAAAAACAATACAATATATAGTCACAATTGCAGAAGCCCGGAAGCAACAGCATAATATAGGTAAAGGTCGATATGGACCAACATAAGTTTAACATTGGGTCACATAGTTACAGTTCATAATGAAGTCACACAGGAGAGAAGAGATGATAATCCGAGGCTAGTACCTTCAAGAAAATAACAAGGAGGGGAAGAAAGATCATTAGTGTGCTAGGAAGGAGGGGAAAGGATGCAGAAGACCAAGAATGGAGGAGAAAAGCTAGTAAGTGCTAGGTTTCCCTTGAGAGGGATGTGAGTTGAGTGAAATTCTGTTGCGTTAGAATCGAGGAAGGAGCCAGACGCTAGGACTCAAGGACACCTAAAACAACTGCAAGTTTCCTCAGATATTCAGATATCAGAGCTTTGAATGTGAATAGGCTTGGGAGTGAGGAGAGCTTTAGTTGGCTTTGCATAGTGTTCCATAAAAATGGGAGTGAAAAATTGATTGCGGATGAGCTATAGGTGGTATTCACTCTGGGTATATGGAAACAAAGTGTGGTGTAGCGTCTCAAGTCATAGAATCCATTAGCATGCTTGAAAAAGCTTGAGATGTATGCGGGAAGTTTGTCAGATAGTGCTCTAAAAAGCCAAAGGAGAGCATTTCTTTCAATTCTCAGATCATTTGCTGTTATCTTGTACAGTAAGTCTAAAAATATTTCACCTACATTCCCAGCAGTCACAAAGAGATGGAAGTTGAACTCCTCTCTTTTAGAATAAACCAAAATAAAAAGAAAGCTACTAGACCACTTACAAATCAGTGGCTGAAATGTATGATGATTGGATTAATCGGTGGGAGGATACAACACTACAAATAAAATAATTATTTATAAAATTTAGGAAAACCAAAAGCAACAATGATTATTTACTATATTTGTAATATAGAAATCAATTCTATAAACTTATGTCCCTTTCCCTATCTAATGTCTCTGACTCAAGAATAAAAGTACAAATTGATAATATTAAAAATAAGATGAGACGATATCAATACAATAGGACATCATCTTTAAATGCAGAAATGAAGTTTGGCACTGAAAAACGGCATTATTCAGACCCATACTCTGCATGCAAACAGAAACTTGAGCAAATATTGATGAAAGGTTTATATGATGATCCAGGTACCTTAAAAACTACAGGTGTGGAAATCTTAGAGATAATACAACAAGCCTTAACTAAATCTTTTGGTTCCAACTTCACTCCTCTGACATTTTGGGAAGACGTAGTCAACTCCCCCAAAGAAAAATTCTATCAGCAGAATTAACAAAGGACTTAGATGCACCCATAACTGTGGAGGAAGTTATGGAAGCAATTTCAAATTTAAAACTCAGAATTTCCCCAGGAGAAGATGGGCTTACTAACAAATTTTATAAAACTTACAAAGAGGAATTAAGTACAATACTATTAAACATATATAATGAGATGTTATTTGATGGAACTTCCCTCAAGAACTTTGCTGTAGCCATAATTGTTTTCATACATAAAAAGGGGAACAAACATAACTTGAATAACCGGAGGCCCATTGGCCTCCTAAACACTAATTATAAAATACTTTCCACAATATTATATAAAAGTCTACAGAAAGCAGCAATAGAAGTAATACATACAGCACAAACATGTTCCATTCCACAAAGAAATATTCAGCAAAATCTGTAACTATTGAGGGACATATGTGAATATGGGAAACAAAAGAAATGAAAATGTTTTTAATCTAAAGCTTTTTTTTATGATTATTTTTCCCCTCTGGTCACTGCTGGCTGGGGTCCCATCAGTCATCCTGCCTTGTCCCCTCCTGCCAAGATCCTCCCGGGCCATAATCTGTCTCCCCACACCCATGACACACCTTTGAAGAATTCCCCAGTCCACACCCCCCAGAGCGGGGCTACCTTCTGCTCCTCGGTGCTCCATCTTCTGAAGCTCCTCGGGCGGAGGTGATTGGGTGAGACAAGGTCCGGTGGGTAGGATCCGGTGTTGGAGGTGGGGGCAGGCAAAGTCTTCCTCCCAGCCAACGGTTGGTTTCCTTTGCTCGAGAACTCCCCCCCCAAAGCACGGATGTGTAATGATGTCCAGCGTGAGCTGACTGTACTTCCGCGCCCCTCCTGCAGACATCCGCTGATGCTCCTCCCCATCTGTGACATGATCCCCCTGGCTGCTGCACTTCCAGCCTCTGCTGGGAGTCACTAGTGCTGGGGAATTGTTGACACACCCTCCCCAGGAGAGGATAGATGTCATAAGATGCTCAATCCTCTCCTTCCCCTGCTGACTCCCAATGGCCCAGGCTCATTCCCGAACCCAGGTCACCAATGTGGCTTGAGGTGTGCAATCTAAAGCATTTGATAAAGTGTCTTACGATTTTTTTTTCCAGGTGTTAGGGAAATATGACATCCCTAAGATTTCCATTTTTGAATAAAACACTATATACTAATGCAATGGTGTTCCCATCAGTAAATAGTTTACTAGGAGGTGGGATTCTACTGAAAAGAGGGGTGAGACATGGTTGCCCCATCAGCCCATTGTTATATACCTTCATTTTAGACCCCGTTATTAGAGCTATACTATATGATAGGAATATAATAGGCATTACTCCATCTGCAACCATACCCCCCCAAAAAGAAATAGCTGCTTATGCGAATGATAGCTGCCTAATAATACAAAACCAAGAATCAGGAATAAGATCCATATACACTCTAGAGAGTTTCTCTAAACTCACAGAGGCTGAGGTGAATTATTGTAAAAGTATAGGTTTACAGTGAGAAAATCCTCCAGAAAAAAATATAGGACACATCAGGATTTCTAACACTATGATTAAAATACTGGGACTACACTTTGGAAATGGAGACCTTGCCCATCAAAACTGGGAAGACAAACTCTTAATAGGTGAAAAAAAAAAGTACAACAATGGAAAACATGGTCTTTTTCCAAAAAAAAAAGGGTCATGATTATTAAAAATGTTTTGCTTCCCAATTTTCTATTTGTCTGCCATGTATTTCCTCTTCCAGTGGTTTTGGAGACAAGACTACTAAGCTACTTTTTTCCAAATTATATGGAAGAGCAGATTAAACCCAATCAAAAGAGATTTCATTTATCTAAAAATAAAACAGGGTGGATTAGGTATGATTAACCCTTTGGTATTTTATCACTCTTTCTTTATGGCACCCTCTCTTAAGATTAATAGAAGGAGAACACAGCACCCTTGGGACTAATGGACACAACTTTTGTTCCCAAGCCTTTCTCAGAAAATGTGGGGATGAGGCCCCAAAAATCACCTCAACACTGCAGGTTCCAGATTTTGCAATCTCAGCAATCAAAAAACTAAAACTATGGAAAGTAAGTAAAAATATAGTACAAGATTTAAACAGGAAATCGTTGTACTTGAAAATAATGGAAAATAACTTTACAGTGCAGGTAGACTTTCCAAAATGCCTACCATCCAAACTAAATTTAGCTTTAAAAATTTTAACTGAGGTAAGAATCCCTGTAAACATGTGGGATGTTCTATGGCTTTGCTTACATGGCAAGTTAGGGGTTAAAGGAAATCTGAAACATAAACCTATCACAGAAAGACAATGCATGAGACCAGAATGTATGGGAATAGAGGAAACTTAAGAGCATTTATTTTTACACTGTGGAGTTGCTGTTCAGTTCTAGACAGATCTGGCCACCAGGTGGTGCTGGAGTCCTGTGAAGCACATGAAATGTGAATGTCTGATTTTAGGGGAATATACGGGTTTTCTAAGCAGTTATCACCCCTGCATGCTCAATGCAGTATTTGCATGTATTAAATATTATATGTGGCAGGCTAGATGCCGATATTCCCTTCAGCATTTCAATATGCCAAGTTTAGTATTAATAAAACAAACAGAGTCTGCAATTCTACAGTTTAAATTGAAACAAAGCTTACAGCTTGATAGAAGGAAATTTTATCTGTATTGGAACAATATTTATTAGATCAAATGAAAATACAATCCCTAGGTACACCCTATAAAGTAAAAAAATAGGAAAAAATGTGCCACTATTTAAAATAGTATTTTTTTCATATGTATTAGAGAAAGGAGAATATTAGTCTAAATATCTTACAAATGTTCAATGTTTTTTTTTTTTAAATGGATGTTGTGTTTTCTTCAATAAAAAGTTCCCCATCTCTTTCGGTAGGGGGTTCTGCGACTGGTGCTGAATGGCCAGTCCCCCCCTGAGTCTTTGGAGAGGATGGACATCTGTGAGGCTGAGAATTGGATCTCCTCCTCGGTCTCTCTACCTTTGGAGACTGCAACAGAGATGGAAACGGGAGCCGAGGAAGCTTTCATTCTAGCAGTAGAAGATCTGAGAATCTCAGAGAAGGGTCAGACTCACTGACTGAGAGGAATCCAGGAGGAATACGTCAGAGAAAACTCAGATGATCACCAGATGATGGAAATGGAGGAGACCATCTACAGCATAATGGCGGAAGAGGAGCGACAGTTCCTGGAGTGCAGAAACATTTTGGAATGGGCACTGAAGGACAGAGGAGTGCAGGGACTGAAAAAATGGGCAGACAACATGGTCCAGTCAGAAAAGAAGTTGGAGGAGGAAACAGATGCTGGAATGACTGAGGAGCAGCAGCCGATGGAAGCTTTGGAGAAGTCACAACAAAACAGGCAGGAGAGCTCTCCAAGGTTACAGGTACACAATATTTTACTTGTAGAGGATTCAGATGGGAGCCAGAATATGGGGCGAGGAAAGGAAATGATTAAGAATGAAACTGACCTGCACCAGGTGTGGCAGACCAGAATGGAACATGGTACACATATTCTGGCGCTGTGAAAAGGTATCCCCAGTCTGGAAAGAAATTAGAGACAACCTGGACCCCTGGTTAGGGCTGGAAGACCTTTTCACAATTGAGATATGTCGCCTAGGACAATACTCTGGTATCAATGTTAAGCAGCGTAGATTCCACATGGCCCTGATAGCCATTATTGTTAAAAAACTAGTTCTTAAACACTGGGTGGATCAATTAACAATTTCTTATAGTGAATGGTTAAAGGATATATCTAGTTTTTTCAGAACTGAATGACTGATAGCAGGTTTTCGCAATAACATGGCAAGCTTTGATAGAAAATGGGGTAAGCTGTATGCTTTATACTTAAAGTAAGTGGGTGGTAACTCAACTGCTCAGGTACTTTACTTAAGAATAGATGAGGTCACTTCTCCTCTTTCTATTAATAAAGTAAGGCACACTCCAGAGGGGTGGGTGGGGGAGGGGAGGAAGGGTTAGGGTGGGGGTAGTTTGAGGGGATTTAGCTAGCTGATTCATGTATAGGTTTAGTGTGAGATGACTACTGCTGGGTATCATATGTACATCTTGCCTGGTACACGTATAACTGTCACTTTGTTAAATTCAATAAAACTTTGAATTTCAAAAAAAAAAAGAATGAAACTGTGGGCACAGCACAGGTGGAGGCGGAAGTAGGGCAAGAAGATTCAGCAAACTTGCACGAAGGGAAAGCTTCTATATTTACGCAGAAACTAATACATTTCACAACTGGCGTTACTACAGATTGTGCTGTTAAAAAGCAACCACCAAAAGAAATGCTGGGTTAAGGAAAGAAAGGCAAATGCTGCAGAAATAGAATATGCCCTGCACAGTAGGTTAGAAGACAAACACAATGGCAGGCCCTTCCACCTGGCAGCAAACAGATACCCCTGAGTGGGTCACCACTGCATTGCAGAATACCGGTTGGACTAAAAAACTAGATGCGGCAGGTTGGGATGCGAACCTCCCCACAGCTTTTCAGGGTGAAACCATTGCTGTGACAGGAAATATACAGCAGAAAGGGAGTCCAGAAAGTAGTGATGAAGCAACATCTCAAATCACTCCAGGTCAAAAATGCAATACAGCTGACGTACAAACCCCTGTAGAAAAAGGGCACAGCAGTGTCAAGACAGTTATCAGAGAACTGAAAGGGAACACAGATAATATGGAGGTGCTTGCCTTAGAAGAAGAAGTCCATGCAACCCCCCCTCGCAACACAAAGTGCTAACTCCAGTACAAGGAAAGCACTAGAAAATGGAGAGGCAGTAAATACATCTGCAAGGAAAGAAGAAGGGTAACAAGCTCCTAGAACTGTTTGGGAAACAAATGTAAGGGAACGTTTGTTTCCAGACAATAGAAGAAATACAGCAGAGCCCGCAAGTAGACTCAATGCAGTGTGCCTTAGCTACAGAAGGGATATGAATGATATAGCATGAAATACTATGCATATGAAATATATGCCTTGATACACCTGCCAGGAGACACAGTGTATGACATCAGCTTTAAACACCAGACTGGACTAGAGTGTTTCTGAAAACAATATCAGACCCTAAAGAACAAAGCCTGATGGATGCCTTTTTTGGCAATTCCTCTGACTAAACCCATGTACAGAAAGTAACAGTAGTATTCTGAAATGAGAGTGCAAATGGAGCAGACATCACATACTGGCTAAACCAACACTGCTCTGTAAATGGGTATCCTGAACCCATTTTAGATGGAGAGCACCAATGGACAGGAGGTTAGAAGTATAAAATCACTCTGAAGCAAGAAAATAGCATAAGAAAGCACCTCCTGAATTGTTTTTTCTAGGGAGAGACAGAGGAGTCATATTCTATCCTGGACAACCCAGGGCTTGTTATAGATGTGGGGACATAGCGCATTTAAGCAACATCTGTGAAAAAAAGAGATGCAGACTGTGTAGGGACATAGGCCACATTAGTGCACACTGCAAACAGGCTTTAAAATGTAATCTGTGTGAAGAGAATGGTCATACTTTCTGAAATTGTGCCTGGGCTTCTTATAATAGCCTGGACCAAGCACTATGTGCAGAACAAGATGTATATGTGGCCACTGCACAAAAGGAGAAGATGAGAAGTCAAGAACTAATGGCACAGTTAACAACAGCTAAACCAAACCCTCAGATGTCAATTTCTACTAGAGGAACAGCAAGGAACAAAACAGAGGAACAAAGCATCCAACAAGAACCTGTCCCTGGAACATCACTAGGACTACAGAAAGACAGTCAAGATATTGCACTAAATGAGATAACAGACGAGGGTGACCATGAGCCTAGCACTATGGTACAACAGTAAGAATCTTGTACACAGGAAAATGCATTCCCCAATACAGTTCAACCCCCACAGGAAGAAAAAACTGTGGAACAAGAGATGCCAACCCCAGAAAACATGTCGGACTCTCCATATAAAAGGGTTACACATTCAAAATCATCACAGAAAATCACGTCCCTACTAGAACATAACAGAGAAATGGATGTAATTACTATACAAAATGCAAATGGAGTTCTGATGGATATAGGGGAGGAGGAGACTGGAGGGGAATCAGATGCATCATCAGTTACCTCATCGCAGATAGAACGTTTTTTTTGTTTCTTTTTTTTCCCCAATTGTTTAACCGGGTGAGACACACTAAGCTGAAAGCTTGTTTACAGGTGCAATCTGGGAGCACAGAGAAGTTAAGTGATTTGCTCAGGGTCACACAGTATGCAAGTAGGGGTTGTGGGATTCAAATCCTGCTCTCCAGATTTGCAGCTCAGAGCCTTAAACTGCTGCACTATACTGCCTCCCTAAAGTGCAGAGAATACAGGAACAGGGGAAAAACCAAAGCACCAGGAAAGGAAAAAGAGAAAATAGATGTCATAAAATAGAACTGTGATGTTAAAACCATCCAAACAATGTCAGCTATGATATTCTTAATCACATCAAATGTAAACAGTATAAAATCTCAGGAAAAAAGACAAGTTACGTTTTCCCGTTTAATAATGGCGGGGGGGCATATTTACATTATACAAGACATTCAGTTACATACCTTCACAGAAATCAACACGGCACAAGAAGAGTGGAGATGGGGTCTTTCCTATGGTCAATTGAGGAGGATCAATGTTCAGGTCTAGGTATTATATTTGCAGATATTCATGTGAATATTAATAAAGTCATATAAATCTTCCCTGGCAGGGCTTTAATGATGAATGTGCAGATACACAAATAACATACAGGCTCATTAATACATTTGCTTCATAATCCAAGGCAGAAAGAACAGCACTATTTAGACTGATAGAAGCCTACCGTAAAACTTCAAAATTAATATTATGGGGGATGACTTAAATTGTGGACTGAATAATAGAGATTGGGGACATAAGACTGAAAAACTATACTGCAACACAACTGCATTGAAGAATATTCTACAGAATAATGCATTAAGAGATGTTTATGACATGATAGAGAAAACACCAATGCATACTTTTAGGAAAGGAAAATTATCCACAAGGATATATTTTTGGTTTCTTACAGACAGAGTAATAACTGAAGAAATACAGAAATACAACTTAGACAACTAGTACTGGAGCCCACTCGAGAGGGAGCAATATTAGACTTGATTCTCTCAAATGGAGATGGAGAGAGGATCACAGATGCAGAAGTGGGTAGCCATCTGGGAACTAGCGACCATAGAACAGTATGGTTCACAATAAACACAGCAATAGAGTCACGCCATACAAAGACAAAAGTATTGGACTTGAGGAGGGCTGACTCTGCCAAAATGGGTGAGTGCCTAAGGAATGCACTAGCAAATGGGCAGGAAGGAGGGGTGGAAGAACTATGGGGAATAATAAAAACTGCCATCACAGAGGTAACAAGCCTTTGTGTGAAGCAAATAAACAAAACAAGACGATGTAAGAAACCACTATGGTTCTCAAAGGAAGTGGCAGTGAAGGTTCAAGAGAGAAAACATTCAGGAAGTACAAGGAATTGCAGAAGGAGCAGGACAGAGAACTGTATCAGTTAAAGCAAAAGGAGGCCAGGAAGGCAGTCAGAACAGCAAAGATCCAAACCGAGGAAAAGATAGCCAACTCAGTTAAGAAGGGGGATAAAACCTTTTATAGGTACATCATGGAGCAAAGGACACAAGGGAGGGATAGTGAGGCTTAATAAAGGGAGGAGGGTGGGCAGAGGGAGACTGTGAAAAGGCAGAGATACTAAACAAATATTTTGCTCAGTATTTACAAATGAAGGGGGTACATAAAACAAACAGTAGTAACACTCTGGATACAGAAGTTGATACCAGCCCATTTACAGAAGAAAGGTTCTGAAAGAACTCTTAAAACTGAAGGTGGACAAAGCAATGGGGCCTGATGGGATTCATCCCAGAATTCTAAAAGAGCTAAGGGTAGAACTAGTGACACCACTGACTACCCTTTTTAACAAATCATGGGAGGATGGGGTGGTACCCGAGGACTGGAAGAGGGCAGATGTGATTCCTCTTCACAAAAGTGGGAGCAAGGCAGAAGCAGGAAACTACAGACCTGTTAGTTTAACCTCAGTGATAGGGAAAATGATGGAATCACTTCTGAAGGAAAGAATTGTCGAGTATCTAGAGGCCAGAGGGGCACAGGACCCTAGGCAGCATGGATTCACAGCGGAAGGTCATGCCAGACAAATCTGATAGATTTCTTTGACTGGGTGACAAAGTAGTAGATCAGGGAGGGCTGTGGACATGGCCTACCTAGACTTTAACAAGGCATTTGACACAGTCCCCACAAAGATTAACATACAAGTTAGCCAGCCTGGGAGTGGGTCCCAAGATAACAGCCTGGGTAAAGAATTGGCTGGAGAATAGGACACAGAGAGATAGTAAATGGAGTCCACTCAGAAGAAAGGAGGTAGCTAGTGGGCACCGTGAGGGTTCAGTATTAGGATCCGGTCCTCTTCAATGTCTTTTATAAGTGACATTGCAGAAGGACTGGAAGGAAAGTATGTCTCTTTGCAGATGACACTAAGATCTGCAACAGAGTTGATGTACAGGGTGGGGTGGAAAGGATGAGAAGGACTGGCAAGGTTAGAGGAATGGTCAAATGTATGGCAGCTTAGATTCAATGCTAAGAGTAGGTAATGCACCTGGGAAACAAAAACCCAGGGGAAGAGTACACAATGGGGGGTGAGATACTAACAACAACAAAAATGGAAAGGGACCTGGGGGTAGTCATATCAGATGACCTAAAGGTGGGCAAGCAATGTGAGAGGGCAGCAAGGAGGGCTGGGGGGTTACCGGGATGCATAGGGAGAGGCATCACCAGTAGAAAACAGGAAGTTATTATCCCTCTGTACAGACAGCTGGTGAGACCCCATCTGGAGTACTGTGTGCAGTTCTGGAGACCCAATCTCCCAAAAGACATAGACAGGATGGAAGCTGTCCAGAGGAGGGCAACTAAAATGGTGCAGGGTCTGCACCAGAAGACATATGAAGAGAGACTTAAGGAGCTTAATATGTATAGCCTCGAGGAAAGGAGGGACAGGGGACACATGATAGAAACTTTCAAGTACCTCAAGGAAATCAACAAAGTCCAAGAGGGTAGCATCTTTCAAAAAAGAGGTGTGCAAGAACAAGAGGCACAATTTGAGATAGAGGAGGCGGCTCAGAGGTAATTTAAGGAATTTTTTTCAAGAGAGGGCTGTGGATGCATGGAGAGCCTTCCAGAGGAAGTTGTGGAGTCAAAATCAGTGGTGGAATTCAAGTATGCATGGGTCAGTCATAAGGCAATTCTGGGGGGGTGGGGGTAAGAAGAAGTAGGCTGCTGGTTAACTAGGATCTGCAGCTTATCCAGTAGGTAGGGAAATAGGCAGACTGGGTGGGCCAAGCGGTCCTTATCTGCCGTCAAATTCTATGTTTCTATGTTTCTATAAAATCTTGTGTTTCCATTAGAAACTTCAGACCATCTGGTAGTGAAAATAGAAATAGGAGTACAGCATAAAATAATGTTTGGGAGAGGATTTTAGAAAATGAATATGACCATATTACAAAATGAAAGCTATGTAGCTGAAATCCAGGATTTAATTAATGCAAGATTAGATATTGGTTTCTCGTATGACAGCCCAATAGAATGGTGGGAGGATACTAAAAGATTTAAAGGACTTTTTGATCAAACATACTGGTAAGGTAGCAAAAGCTAAATGCATACAGTATTTAGGACATACAGCTCAATATTTAAAAATTATTACACAGATGAGGCAAACTGGGAAAAACATGATGCCACAATTGAATAATATAAAAGAAAACATGTATACCTGTCAAAAGGAGAGAGAGAAAAGCCTGGCAATAAGTCAACAATTTTTAACTAAGGGGACAAAAAAGCAAGTAAACCCATATAATGAAGATGAGAAGGTGATGAAAAAAACCTTTATCACATCCTTAAAAAATGAAGAAGGAGTACTAGTAGAAGATAATTCAGCGATAAGACAGGTAATACAAAAGCATGTTTGTGATACATTTCTGGAAAGAAATATAGGAACATGTAACAGTTTTTGAGGGAATTCTGACATCTCACAAATAATGGAAGAGAGAAAAAAGCAGAATTGAGTCAGGGTGTTACTATAGCAGAGATAAATAATGCTATTACTGTAATAAGTCGTCCTTGCATACTAACCCTGGGAGCAATGGCATACCAAATGACTTTTATAAAGTATTTGTAGATACTCTGGCACCCATACTTCAAACAGTATATTTGGCAATACAAGCAGAAGAAAAGATAGGGCCTAGCATGAAGGAAGGAATAATGTTTTTTTTTTTTATATACAAAAAAGGTAACCCACAAGAGATTAAAAACTTGAGACCTTTAAGTCTCCTAATAACAGATTTTAAAATACTCACAAAAATGTTGACAGCTAGATTGACAAAAATTGCAAAGAACAAAATTAATTTTAGAGTCACAAACATGTGCCATACCAGAAAGGAACATATATCAAAACGTATTATTTGTAAGGGAAATAGCTGAACAAGGTTTGCTGATTGAGCTAGGATATATTCTGATGATTGACCAAGAGACAGCATTTGATTTGGTAAGGCAAGAATATATCTAG
The DNA here is from genome assembly GCA_016271365.2 of Neoceratodus forsteri. Taxonomy (NCBI): domain Eukaryota; kingdom Metazoa; phylum Chordata; order Ceratodontiformes; family Ceratodontidae; genus Neoceratodus; species Neoceratodus forsteri. Next base: position 1,592,537,656 of record CM028130.1, read on the forward strand.
GAGATACTACGGGCCTATATCCATCCTTCCCCACTCTCTAAGGCTTTGCAAAGGATAGTTGCTGAACAACTTGTAGACTACCTGGAAAAATATAACCTCCAATGTTCCCAGCAACATGGTTTTGAAAAGGTCACAGCACCACCACTGCACTACTAGACTTCACCTCCTTCATCCACCAGGCACTAGACCACAATTAATTGGCCGGAGCTACCTTTATTGATTTGACTAAGGTGTTTGATCTGGTTAACCACTCCCTACTAACTGGACAACTATCTCATCTTGGCCTTTCACTGGATGCCACTCACTGGTTCTAAAGCTACCTTAGTGCCGCTCTCAGCAAGTCAGAATTGAAGACACCATCTCGACCCCAGTTCCAGTCTGTTTGGGTGTACCACAAGGTTTCATTCTTGGACCCCTTCTCTTCAACATCTTCATGAACGACCTGCCTGCCACTTGCCATGACTAGGTTCCACTCTTGATGATACAATCATTTTCTCTGGCTACTCCGACCCCCATTGCCTTCATCAACAGCTACAGCATAGTTTCTCAGAAGTTGAAACCTGGGGTTCAGGTCACGTAAACTCATCCTAAACTACTCAAAAACCAAATCAATGCTGTTTCATGGCACTCACAACAAACACAAACTCCAACAACTGCTAATCTACAATAGTGGTGGCACTGTGCTGGAACAGGTAGACCAGTTCAAATACCTGGGAGTGACCCTCAGTGCCACTCTTTTATACTCCACGCATATAAATAACCTTGCTAAAGTTGTGAATACCTGCATTAGGCTGCTATATAGGCATAGGCACTGCCTGACAGTTGAAGCATTAAAATTTATCATCCAGAGCTCAGTCACCTCTTTAATTGACTATTGCCTCATAGTTTATGGATCAGCTACTGACACTGCCCTCTGGCGTATAGCCACAGCCTTAAACAAGGCCTGCTGGCTCCTCACCACAGCCTCTAGACTCACAAACAAATGTGATCTCTATGAAAGGCTAATTGGCTACAACTTCAAGGCAGAATTAAGTATCAGACCTGCTTACTTGCAAAAAAGACAGTGTTAGGCCTCCTTCCACTCAAGGGCAGCGCTCCTACAAAGTTAGGGCCTCTAACTGGTTTAACACACTCCCAGTGGATATCACCAATGCACCGAATCTCAGCTCCATTAAGCACAAACTACAACAGTACTTGTTTTCCAGTGCCTACTGTGACTGCTACATTTAAATTCCCTGTTCGCCCTCCTGGCCCCTCCATTACTTAGGCACTCTCACCACACCCCACTCCCTCCTTATTAACTCCTTCCAATATCTCACGTCAGCCACCTCATCCTTCTCCCTTGCCTCCCCAGATTTTACTCCTCCCTCTCTCTCCATTCCCTCTCACATCCTTGTCCCTCCCCTCATCTATTATCCTCTGCACCTCCTAGCTGTCATATTCTCTCTCTCTCCTTTCTCCTCCTTGCCCATACTAACTCTGCTCTCCTTCCCCCACCCATCCTGTTACCCCCACTTACATCTCCCATCCCTTCTCCCCTCCCCTCCATTACCTCCTATTTCTCTCCCTCACCACCTACCTTATCCCTCCAATCCCCCACCTTCTCGGTTCTTGCCTGTCCCCTACTACCTTATCCTCTCACCAACTACCTCTGGCCCTTTCATGCACATGTTAGATCACCTGACAAAGCCTTTGGCAGCTCATGCATTCTGTAATGTTTTACCTGTTACTAATTATTTTGTCTTATCTTTTTTTTTTTTTCAGTTAATAATCTTTATTAAGTGTTCCACAGAGTATACAGAGATAAAACAAACATGACAGACTGGTAAAATGCTGCAGAGAAGGATCATACATACACATAAGCCATACTCCATAAACAGTGGTGTACATCAAGAAGTAACAAAGGAGGCATACATGGCAAATGAAAGGAGGGTGACCCCCTTATGGAAGCATACAAGAGCTAGGTATGGAAGCTTGGAGCCTAAACGATCCAGGCTGCAACCCAAGGGGCCTGGGGTGGGAGCAATTCTGTGCAGCAAGTACCATTATTGTCAAGAAAAAGCAAATAACACAGAGAAGCGGGGGTTCAAGGGTATCAAAATAGTGTCTTAGAATACCAGATTGGTGATGGGTACTAGATAATTCTAGCCAATCACAAGGATATATCAGATGGGGTTATGTAGAGAAAAAAACAAGACAAGGCCAAGCAAGGCCTCTCCCAACTCCTGTCCTTGGCTTCAGGTATGCAAGGAAGGGGGCCCAACAAGCAGAATAATCACTGAGCTTGCCAGCTACTACATGGGACATACGGTCTAAAGACACCAGATGAATAAGTGCATGATGGAGCTCCGAAGGAGAACGGACTTCAGTAGTTCTCCAGTGACATAAGATAAGGCGCTTGGCAGAGATGCTGAGAAATGCAAGCCAGTGGAGTTGTTGGGCTTTTAGTCGGGTTTCTGAAGGAGGGAGGTCCAGTATCCAGACCTGCGGCTCCAGCTGGATCATATAGCCCAGAACTTGGGAGGCCAGCTGTGCTACTTTCTGTCAGAAGAGGGTCAGCTGGAAGCACTGCCAGAGACTGTGACATAGATCCCCAGAGTGGGCATTGCACCTCCAGCACAGGTTGTTGCTCAGAAGCTTGACTTTGTGCATCACCTTGGGGGTCATGTACCAGGTTTTTGTTCTGCATAAGCCTACTGTGCATATCTGGGTAGTCTGAGTGTGCCATTTTCCAGCATAGAGACCAGCGGGCCTCATCTAACCATATATTCAGGGTGCTTTCCCATTTCTGCTTGGATTCATCCAACTGTGAGGGGATGGTTTCTAGTATGTCTGCGCATATCTTACTAGCAAGGCCTTTAGGAGTCTTGAGCCAGCTGAAAAGGTTCCACGAGCTGGCAGGGCGGGGGGGAAAGGTTTTTAGATAGTCAGTGATGCAGCTCCGTAGTTGCAGGTACCTCCAGAAGTCATTCCTGGGGATTCCTTTGGCAGTAGCGAGCTGTTGAAAGGATTGAATTGTTTGCGCTGACTTTTCTAGGATATTGGACACTTTTTGAATGCTGTAATGCTCCCATTGAGAACAAAAAAAGGTTTGTTGTCCACCAAGATGAAATTGTTACCAAATATGGGGGCAAGAGATGAAGGTCTAGGGTTGATCTTGAGTCTGGCAAGTACCTTATTCCATATCTGGATTGCTGGAGCAATCATAGGATGTCCTTTCAGGGCCGTAGGCAAAGGGTTAAATATCAGAAGGGGGAGACTGTGTACCCAAGCCATGGATTTCTCTCTGTGTAGCCACTATGAAGAGTCTGCAGACAGGGCAGAGAACCACTTCAGAGACTGGGAAAGAGAGTAGGCCCATACATAGCCTTCTAGCCATGGAAGGCCCCACCCACCATCCTTCCAGTGGGAACGGGGCTTGTTCCTACTGTACCGTGGCTTTTTGTTTTCCCACAAGAAGTTCCCTATCAGGCTGTCAACAGTAATGGGCCACTTGGACCGGGGTTAAGGAATATGAGAGAGGGAGAGAAGCTTAGAGACTGTTACCATCTTCAGTGCCGAAATCTTACCAGCTAAAGTAAGATGGAGCAGTCACCATCTATCCAGCTCAGTTCTGAGATCAGCCACTAGAGGCTGCATGTTGAGATCCCAGATACTGGACAGATCAGAAGAAATATTTTTGCCAAGATAAACGAGGGCCCCTGATGCCCATTTAAGTCCTGGGGGGGCTACCATGTTCTGGGTGCACTTGGCGTTGAGAGGGAGCACTTCAGTTTTTGTTTTGTTCACCCTAAGACTGGACAGAACCACACAATCTGCAATGAGGGAGAGAAGTGGTGGGATGAAAGCAGGTGCATCTTCCACTTGAACCAATAGGTCATCCACATACAGAAAGGTAGTGTATGAGCAGGTCCCAATTGTAATTCCCTTGATGGCAGGATGCTGCCTAATAGCGGCTGCCAGAGGCTCAGCAGCCAAAATGAATAAGAGAGGGGACAGCCTTGGTGAGTGCCTCTGCTCAGTTGGAAATAGGGAGAGGCTACCGTGTTGATCCTTATACTGGCTAAGGGCAGCCAATAAAGTGCTTGTATCCAGTCACGAAACCAGGACCCAAAACCAAATTGTTGAAGTACTAGCCCCAAATAGTCCCACTCTAGGGAATCAAATGCCTTTTCAAAATTAATGGCCACAGCCGCGGCCGGGGAAGGGATGGCCTGGGTGTGATAGATAATGTTGACCAGGGATCGAATGTTATCGCGACTGAAACTCCCGGGAACGAAACCCACTTGAGAGGGGTGAATAAGGGAAGGAAGAAGTAGGCTTAGCCTGATGACTAGGACATTGACAAAGACCTTACTGTCTGCATTTATAAGCGATATTGGACTATAGATCGGTGGAAGCGTGGGGTCTTTACCTTTTTTTGGGAAGACAGTGATGACCGCATCCCACAAGGTGGTGGGAAAGATGCCATTGTCAAGAGCCTCGTTATATACTGAGGAAAGGAGTGGGGGCAATTTGAGGAGTGAAAAGTTGCCAGAAATCTATGGGGAAGCCATCTCCTCCATGGGTTTTACCAGAATTTAAGGCATTGATCGCGGCTGTTACCTTGGTAGGGGTAATAGGTTGGTCCAAGTCCTCTACCTGGGAGGGCAGAAGAGTAGAGAGTTGAAAAGAAAAGGTGAAATTGCGACACACCGTCCAGCCCCCTAATGGAGGAATAAAGGGACATGTAGTACTGTTGCATGATGGAGTTAATTCACTGAGAGTCAGTGTGAATGGCACTGGACTGATCTTTAAGCCCTGGGATGTGGCGGTCTGCCTGCTGTTTGCGCAGGCTGTAAGCCAGCAGTTTGCCGGCTTTTTCACCACTCTCCTAGTACTGTTGGCAAAGTCTCAGCACCACAACCTCTGCTTTATGGGACAGCAGATCATTAATTTCATAGCGGATTCTAAGCATTTGGTTGTTTAGTGCGAAGCAGTGCTGCAAGCTGGGAGTACACTTGGCCTGTGTCTCTAGGGTCTTTAATTGTGCCTCCAGTGATTTTAAGTGGTGTTCCTGTTGTTTGTGCTGCCTGGAGGCATATCCCATTATGGCCCCCCTTAGGGTCGCTTTCAGCGTCTCCCATATGATTCTTGGGGATGTGTTCTCAGGAGGGTTCTCAGCCATGAAATGAGTAAGTTCTGAGGATATACACTGGACAAAATCAGGGTCTTTAAGGAGGAGGAGGAGGAGGAGGAGGGGATCTAGTTTCCACCTGGTTGATTTACAGGACAGCGGGCCCCACAGGATGTGCAGGTGAACAGGGGCATGATCAGAGATGATCTTAGGCATTATTTTGGAGTCCACTGAAATCTGGGAGATCTCTGCAGAGACCACCCAAAAATCTAGCTGACTATGGGACCCATGCACCGGTGATGTGAAGGAATAATCCCTTTGTCTGGGACGCAGGGTTCTCCAGATGTCAGTTAGGCCGAATTCTGTCAGTAGGTGCTGTAGTGCCAGCCGGTCCCTCGGGTGCTGCTTGGAAGAGGAAGCACTGCGGTCTAACAGGGGTACTAAGGCAAGGTTGAAGTCACCTCCCAGTATATTCAATATGGGCATAGTAGCCAACGAGCTTAGTTCATGAGCCACTTCATGAAAGAAGGCAGGGGCATCCTCGTTTGGCACATAGATAGCTCCAAGGATCAAAGGACCTTCAGGAGTGCTCACCAAAACTAGGTCCCATCTGCCATGGGGGTCAGATCGGACTTGAGTGGGTGACCAGGTGAGGGACTCATGCAGGAGTATAGCCACTCCTATCTTCTTAAAGGGGGAAGAGGCAGAAAACACTTGGCCCACCCAATCATTTTTCAAATGGCTGTGGTCTTATGCAGTCAGTTTCATGTCTTGAAGGAAGGCTAGTCTGGCCCTCAGCCTTTTCAGATGAGATAACACCTGTTTATGCTTAATCGGGGTATTCAGGCCCCGCACATTCCAGGTGTAAGCATGTAAGTCACCCATTGTCAGTAAAAGCAATCATGATGCCAGGTGAGAAATAGACAAAAAAAGTGATCAAGGCTGAGGGGCCAGCTAGCCTCGCCCTCAAGAAGTGCCCAATAGATCCCTGCTGGCTACTGTGAGAACACCGTGGTAATCCAAGAAAGACAATGCAGAAAGTCATAGCCCAGTTACAATCAAAGATAATAACAGTAAACGAGCAACAGGCTCAAAATAAACCCAAACTATTTACAACCAAACCAGTCAAACAGTAGCACATCTTATGCAGAGGGAGGCAGTAAGGCCGTCAGATGCCTGCCAAGGCCACCTAAGTCCCTCTCGCAGAGTGGGAGGGGAGGAGAGAGTAGGTGAGCCAAAACAGAAGGAGTGTTCTCACCTTGCTAACACTGGCAGCCCATCCCGCTTGACCTCCCTGTGGGAAAAGTGCTGTAAGGGGAAGGGAGAGGAGGGAGCCAAAATGAAAAGGAGGGGGCCACCCTTCATATGATGACCTGGCAGAGTGTCCCATACTAACCAGCCAAGGACCCCATATTCAAGTGGGGCAAGGATAGGGCAACCCAGAGCCAAGGAGGTAAAAGAATTTTAGACTGAGATATTGGGGGTAGCTCCACTATGGCCCTGGAACCGGTTGGGAGAAAAGCCCTGACCTAGGGAGGTACATCGGCATGGTGGCCGAGTGGTGCCAGATAGAAAAAGGGATCGGGGGAGGAGTTAAACCCACGTATGCATTGGGTCACCCAGGGAGAAGCACTTAATACCTGCATGAATGAAAGACAAAACAACAGGTTATACAGTCAATCTCACAAGTATAATAAACATCACACAGCCAGAATAGGTTAAGGCGAGGATGGAGCCAGGGGAAGAAGCCTAGAAAAGTCCTGGGAGTGGCATTCATAAGATTAGGATGGTGATGAGGGGTCTGTAAGGACAGTTCGGAGCTGAGCAGAAGGGAATATAATAGACGAGCAAAACAGAGTACATATGCAGTAGGTGCCGAAGTCTTGCAGCTGTCCAGTAAGGACTCCATTGAAGATAGATTAAGTCAGTTAAACCACCAGTAAAACCATCACCCTGAGGGTCACGTGATGGCTGCCAGAGTGAGAGCTTCTGCCTACTCTCGCTCCCTGGCAAAACTAATTATTTTTAATCGATAGCTTTTTTCAGTGATCGCAAGAGTTGGTTTCTATCCTCACTATCACTAGTGTGCTTGAGCAACGATTTTGATAAGGCAAATAGAGGCTGAAATGCGGAAAGCGCCGCCGCGCCACACACCTCCGCTAACTCCAGAGAAGGAGAAGGTCCTCAAGAGGCCCAAATCGCAAACCACAACGTCAAGTAGCTCCCCTGTGCCCGCGGTAGGGCTCATGGAGGAGCGCTTCTTGGAAGTGATGCAGGTCCTACAAAATACCATTGCGCTTATCTCAGAGGATGTTCAATCTATTAAAAGTAATCTGGATGTGCTTAACTTGCGGATGGATGATGTTGAAGCCCGGGTCACATCTCTGGACAAATGGAGAGACAAAGTTAATCTGGAGAACGCAACACTGAGGCAAAAGATTCGGAAGATGGAGGATAAACTTGAGGACCTAGAGGGGCGCAGTCAGTGCAACAACTTAATTATGTTTGGGTTACCTGAGAGGGAAGAAGGTAGTAACCCTATCGCTTTTGTGCAAAAGCTTTGTGAGCGAGTAGCCAGCCCCTCCCCTAATGGCACCAGCTATGTAGTGGAAAGAGCGCATTGGTCCTTGCGCCCCCCCCCAGCCAGGCTCCCCCCCTTGACCTCTGGTGTTCAAGCTCCTTAATTACCTGGATAAGCAGCATATCTTGGCTAAGGTCAGGAAGCTGAGACAATACAGTGGGAAGGCCGCAAATTAAGAATATCACAGGACCTACCCCAGTCTGTTCGTCTGAAAAGGCAAGAATTTCACCCGGTGGTGTCTAAACTTATTGCAGCAGGTAAAGCATTCCGAATGTGCTACCCCTCAACCTTACATGTGAAGTATAATGAAAAATGGCTCAGTTTTGAAACCCCAACTAAAGCCTCAGAGGATCTAAGCAATCTTTTCCCTGATCTCTTTAAATGAGATAGTGTTCAGTGGTGGATGGAAGTGAAACACCTGTTTGCAACGTTGTGACTGTGCAGCATGATCTCCAGTGTGCTTGTACTAACTTCTATTCCGGAACAAAATGTGACTTTATTTTTTGAATATGCTGTTTTGGAAACTAAGGAAGTCTTCAGGCTAATACTTTGAAGGACATCTGCGGTCTGGCACATGCGCAGTCTATTCTCCTAGTGTGGGACAGCAAGTTTAGCTCGCATGCTCAAGAATTTGAGCTATAGAACACTGGAAAAAGCACACAGACTGTGTTTCACTGTGAACTTCTTTTATCTTTTAGTTAGCCTGTCGAATAAGAATCAGATTTCTGACGGAAAAGGGGAACATTTTTCTTTGCTATAGCTTAGTTTCCCTGGGGTCTTAAATGCATGCGAAGACAAAATGAGCACTCTCTTGAAATATAACTATGTGTTCTAATTATGGTTCAGTGGCAGCCATGAGAGGGCAATGTATTATGCCTTACTTTACTGTATTTCCCTTGTACTACGCTAGGGACTGGTATAATTCCTTTTTCTTTCTTGCGAAGAAGCTAGTTTCAGACTTCCTAATAGCCACTACTGATTTATTGCAACGTGGCTTAAATTAGGAGTAAGAATAGTCCTCTCCTTTTGTCAGGGAGGGTGGGCCCCCAAGTGGCAGTTAGAAGGAGGTTTCACATGCCTCTATATATTGTGGGAGGTCGGTTATTAGAACCGGGTTAGATAAGATTTGTAAATAGTTGAATTATAATTTAAAATGAGTAATTGTGTGTTTTGGGATAGGATTAGGGGAAGGGGGATTTATTGGAGGAGTGGGATTTTTTGCGTAGGGGTTTTGTCACGTGGTCTCAATTTAAAATTGGTTCTGTGGATGGGTTTGGGGGTTGGGGTAAATCTGCGCTTTTTGTGGGAACTCATGTCGACCAGGTACAGTAGACAGCAGTATGAAAAGAGGAGCAGTGGTTCCAGTGGTCTTTTATTATCTCACAGTGTATTTTCGTTAATATAGGAGTGGCTCCTATATCTTTATTAGCTGGAATATTAAGGGGGCTCAAAGTAAAAACAAGCGGATTATGATTCTAAAGCACCTATCCCTGCTTCATGCGGGAATTGCTTGCTCACAGGAAACACACCTCTTAAGAGATAATATTTCACTATTCAAAAAAAGTTGGGTAGGGCAAGTTTTTGAAGCTGGCAACTCCATCAAACGCAATGGTACCATTATATTAATTGCTAAAACAGTGCCTTTCATTATGTGTAGGGAATGGTGGGACCCGGAGGGGCGATATATTATAGTACAAGGTCGTTTGGGCACCTCTACAATAATGCTGGCTTCAATATATGGTCCTAATATGGATTCTCCTTCATTTTTCATTCGGCTACTACCACTACTAGTATCGAACCCCCCAATGTTTATTGGTGGGGACTGGAATTTAGTCCCTAATTCAGTGATAGATCATACAGATAGTAAGAGAGTGGGGTTATCACCGGTGCAGAGAGCTCTTGGCGACATCCTTTCCGGAGTGGGGGTGGTTGATGTATGGAGGATCCTTAATTCGTCAGAGAGGCAATACACCTATTATTCCCCTCCGCATGCCACCTCCTCCCGGATTGACTTCTGGCTAGTGAGCTCATCTGCTCTCCTGGGAGTGATGGATGCATCTATCCTTCCAAGGGTACTTTCGGACCACTCCCCCGAGCAGGTAACCTATATGTTACACCCAAAAGATAGAGAGGGAAATAGGTGGTGCCTCAATACCCGATTATTAAAATGTCCTAAGACATCGAAACACATACAAGATTTTATAGCCAATTTTATTAAATGGAATTTGGGGACAGTTGAAAGAATAGACACAGTGTGGGCCGTTCTGAAGTGTGCAGCACGAGGAGAGTTTATACGCATTTCGGCCACACAAGCTCAAGTTGACAGACTTGCTCTAGATTCATTAATAAAAGAAATTCAGCAATTAGAGAGCCAATTAAATCATAAATCCTCAATGCAGGAATGGGCAAAGCTTCAGCAGCTGCGGTCTAATTATTATGATTTAATGGCACAAAAGGCTGAACTGGCCATTCATCGCACTAAGTTGAAATATCTAGAGGCAGAGGAGAAAGCAGGGAAGCTCCTTGCATTAAGACTGAGACAGGCCGAAATGTCTAAATTTATTCCCACGTTGAGATCACCCATTAAAGGAGATCTGGTCTCTCACCCTAAAGATATTGTTGGAGTTCTTGGTAGGTATTATGAGTCCCTATATTCCATAGCAGAATCGAGGGTAGCGACAAAGCAAGAAATTGCAGACTATTTGGCCACATCCGATCTTCCTAGGCTTTCTCCTCAAGAGGCAGAGAATCTAGGGGCACCAGTCAAATTAACTGAGGTACAGCAGGCTATTAGCCAGTTACCCTTGGATAAAGCTCCGGGGCCAGATGGGTTGCCCAATAACTTTTATAAGAGTTGCCTCCCTCAGCTTGCCTCCCTCTTAAAGGATGTTTTTAATTTTTGGTTCCAAGAAGGAATAAAAGATCCATGTTTCTTAATGACATGGATTACCTTGATCCCAAAGCCGGATAGGGATTTATTATGTCCTGGAAATTACCGACTGATATCGCTGATTAATTCGGATGTTAAAATTCTGGCCAAAATCCTGGCGAACCGTCTTGCTCCAGTACTTGGAGGGATTATTGGACGGGAGCAAGTTGGTTTTATGCAAGGGCGCTCTTCGGTGGATCATATGAAAAAGATAATGTACTTAATAGCTGTGTCGAGGGGTGCTAAGGCCCCGGCAGCCTTGGTATCCCTCGACGCAGTAAAAGCTTTTGATCGGGTATCCTGGCGTTTCTTGTTCACATCCCTCCGAGAAATCAGGGTACCTGACAGTTTTATACAATGGGTTAGAATACTCTACTCCTCTCCTAGAGCTAGAGTGCTGTGTAATGGATACCTCTCAGATCCATTCACCTTGGAGAGAGGCACCCGACAGGGTTGCCCACTCTCCCCGTTTCTTTTTAACTGTTACCTTGAGCCTTTAATATGAAGATTAGTCTCGTCCCCATTATTGAGAGGAGTTCAGATTCAAGGAGAGAGGTTTCTGGTCTCAGATACGCTGATGACCTCCTAATACACATTGAGAATCCTGAGGATTCGATCCCAGCATTATTGGAGGAATTAAATCAATTTTCTGTAGTGTCAGAGTATAAACTAAACCTCGCTAAAACAAAAGTTTTTCCACTAAACCACCTCTGTGACAAAAATATATGCTCCACGGTGGGCTTCTCATGGGAACCTAAGGTACTATTTTACCTTGGGATCAAAATTTCTAGGAGCGTTCCTTTAATGGTCAATCTTAGCCTAACAAATCTTATACGAGCAGTGCAGTCTGATTTGGAGAAATGGAATGCCCTTCCATTATCACTCTGGGGCAGAGTTAATATTCTGAAAATGAACGTAATACCAAGACTATTATACCCCTTGAGTATGTTGGGTGTTGTTCTCCCTAAGTTCTGGTTTCTGCATGTCCAGAGAATATGTAATGGGTTTTTATGGCGGGACAAGGCTGTGAGAAGAGCCTACCTTAAATTAACAGCACCAAGATTTAAAGGCGGCCTCGCACTACCATCCCTGTTTCTGTACTATGGTGCCCAACATTTAAGTAGGATTGCTTATTGGATAAACGGTGAAACCCCAGGGGCAGAACTGTCCTATGCACCAATATGGCTTGATATTGAGCGCAACTTAGTCTGGAGTGCGGCAAGCACTCTCTATGCTCTGGCATTCATGAAGCCCTCTTGTCTCCCCAGTCAATTCAAAGTATTTCCTATGGCCTGGTCACTTGAAGCTTTCCAGCAAATGTAAATACAGTTTTCAGAAAAATGGCACACATCTAGGGCCCAACCACTTTTTAATAACTGGCACCTTCAACTTGAAAGGAGGCCTATCTTGCCCTCTTTCTCCTCAAGTAACTTAGATATACTGTAAATTGGAGGATCTTCTCCAGGGTACAGATCTGGCTCCATTTAAAAAAACTACAGTGTAGTTTTCCGTTAAGATCTCAAGACTGTTTTAAATATTTACAAATTAAAATGGCAATTCGGGCATTTATAGGAAAGCAAGAATGGGCGCCACACTTGCCCGATGGCCTCTTAAAGGCTCTTCAAGGAGCGGGGCAACCCCACTCAGTCTCTAAAATTTATAAGTACCTCCAGGATCTAGATACCTGTACTTCTCTCCCTAGGGGAGTATGCTATTACTGGGTTCATGAGCTGTCCCTCCCTGAAGATCCCATTTACTGGGAGAAAGTATGGAAGGGGATTTATAAAAACATTAAGCAGGACAAGCTTAGATTGATCCAATTTAGTATTTTACATAATATTTACTACACCCCGGAAAGGCTGTTTAGGGCAGGCCTGGCATCCTCCCCCCAAGTCCTCGAGGCTGTCAGGCCCCTGGGTCGTTACACCATATGTTATGGCAATGTCCATATATACGGAAATTTTGGGAGGCTATACGGCTGGTCTTAGATCCAATTTTGGGATTAGATGCCCTGTTTACTCCGGAGAGTTGTGTGTTAGCAATTTTTCCCCCTGGGACTCCCCAGACACGCAAAGCACATATATCACTGATCTCAACTACAGCAGAACTGGTCATATTAAGACATTGGAAGGAGAGGTCCCCTCCTGCCATCATTGAATGGTACTGAGAAATCTTACTGGCAATTCAAGTGGAGAGACACATATCGAATCTGCGACACACACATCACAGATTTGTAAAGGTTTGTGAGCCACTCTTGTCCATGCTAATGTTAGTGAGTTTTTTAAATCTATGTACAGACTTGGCTAAGTATAGCTGCTCTTACCAGCTTTATCATGTTTGGTAGTTCATATCATATTAGTAAGTATCATTCTTGATGAGCACGGTATGGGGGGATTATTTTTTTTTTTTCTTTTTGTTGTATGTGATTATTAAATTTTAACTCTGATCAACTATCCGGTCTGTATATCTTCTGATGTATGGTTAAAATCTTAATAAAGTATACTTAATTAAAAAAAAAAAAAATCACCCTAAGGATCTTATTAGGAGGTGGATCGGGAGGGGAAATTCAGATGGGGTGGGTGTGGCTGGCATATGATCCACAAAAGCAGAGCATAATCACACAAGCCAGGAGCCCAGAGAGTGAGCCGGAGGGGGAGGGAGTAAAAAAAAAAACAACCCTTAAGAAGTCTTAAACTGCAGCCAGCCCAGTGGGGAGAAAGACAGTAAAAAAAAAAAAACACAACTTGGAGATCAGGGTGGCAACTCAGGCTTCTGTAGGCTGGAAGGGCGTTCCGATCCTCCGGGCCCCATAGCTGCTGCTGCAAAACACCATGAGGAGTCGGAGACTTGGTCTCCTTGCTTTTATAGGGCATTTCATCTGCTACCACTGCTGCCCATGAGGCCTCCAGACCCAGCGATATTGGGGGAGAAGATTACGCTCCTACTTCTGCAGCATCCTCTGATAATGTGAGCAGAGGGGAGAACTTGTTCAGGAATAGAAGTGCACCAGACTGCTGGGAAGTGTATCGTCCTGCTATGACCTAAGGTGCTGATCTTGCGGATGCTGGTGTTTCTCATACTGAAACAGCATGCATCGCTTTCCACTGCAGGGAGGAAGGAAGGCCTCGAAGCAGTGAACAGAGGGCCTCATGTCCTGTACAGGCATGTTAGGTGGATCACTGATGCACTGGTCCATATCGAAGGAACAAGGAGAGGAGCTAAAAAGTCCAGGGTCTTGAAAGTCCTTGGAAAATTCTCTGTGGAGGCAATCCATAAGGCTGTCCGGGGTGGCAAACAGCATGGGGGCTCCATTTACAATGACATGCATAGTAGCAGGGTATTGCAGGGAGAATTGTAGCTGGTGAGCTTGTAGTATCCTCTTACAATCAGAGTAAGCCTTACGTTTTTGCGACAGGTCCCACGAATAGTCCTGAAAGATATGAATAGGTCTCCCATTCCAGGAGAGCAAGCCTTTTTCCTGGGCTCCAGCTGCGACCATTTCTTTTTGCCTAAAGTCAAGAAAGCGGGCCAAAACAGGATGCGGGCATTCTCCTAGTTTGGGCGAGGGAACCAGAGATTAGTGCGCCCATTCAATCTGTAGGATAGTGGTTGGCGGCAGGCCCAGAATCTGAGGAAGCACATTCTGAAGAAAGGCCACTATGTCCCACTGCTCAGCCCCCTCTGGGAAGCCTATAAAGCGCAGATTATTGCAATAACTATGTTTTTCTAAGTCATCTACTTTGTCCTGCAAAATGTGGATAAGATGGGCCTGCTCTCTAGCTGTAGCAGTGAGATCTTGTTTTGCAGCATCATGGGTTTTGAGATGCCTTTCAGTGTGAAAAAGCCGGGTTTCAATGGCTTGTAAAGTTTGGGAGTTGTTATTCAAAGAGGTAGTCATCTGTGCCATTTGAGCCAGCAGCTGATTAAACATCTGTGGCCGGTTGCACAAAACCTGACTTAAAATTAGCCTAAATATATTGTCTTAGGACTTAAAAATGGTCTTGTCTTGTCAGAGGCGAGACTGTTGCACAAACAAAAAACTGACTTGACTTACATAAGACAGGTTTTAGCCTGATGTTGCCTAGCAACACAGACAATACTTTAAACTGGTCTTAACTGTACTCCACTGAAGGAAAAAAAAAGATGGCTACCAACAACATGAATAGAGAGGTATATTGATACAGTCCTAAACAGATTAAGCAGTTTAAGTGATATAGAAGAAATTGTTATTATGTGGTACATTACTAATGATAGATGTTTTTAAACTTTAGTTATTTTTTGCCTATTTTGTGCATCTTTTTTAATGTTATTCCCAATACAGAGGCTGGCCTGGGATCACCTGTAGGACGTTTCAGATGTAGTTGCTTGTCTTGTGGCTTTTTTATGGGCCCTTATGTCCCTGTGTAGCACTCTGCCCCCCCTTCCTTCTCATACTCAGTCACCTATATACACATTCCAATACTTAAAAAGTTCACCCCTGTTATACACAGTGCCTCCTGTACTCAGCCCTCCACATCTTATAGTCGGTGACCCCCCCCCCGTATTCAACCATGAGCAGTGTAGTTTATCTTGTTGCCCCCCTTAATTATCTCTTCTCGTTATTGCTTCTGTCGTAAAAGTTACTTACAGGAAGCTTAGCTGGAAACCCCCACAGAGTCATTTCTTTATTAGCCACGGTGTGACTCATCTTTTTAGCAGTTTTCTGATGCCTTCCACTCCCAATTGGGAGCCTGTTACAGACGTGACTGATGCTCACTGCATGGAAGCCTCTCCTGCTCCTAAATACTGTTATATTTGCCGCCAGAGCTGCTGCTCCAGTGGGTGCAGAGAGATGCTACTGCACCAGCCTCTTCCATCTCCACATGATGCTTTGTTCCCCCAGCTCCCAGTCACATGGAGTAGGCCACAGCCTGAGCTCTGTACGGGTTGGGAGTAGAAGCCCTGCCTGATAGTGCTGTCACTCACGCTACTGCAGCAGTACCCACAGCGTATTCTCTTCTAGCTGCCTGCCCTAATGTGGAATAGTGTGGTACAAGTAGGCTTGCAAAATGCGGGGCGCTATCAAAAAGAGAACATTGTATAAATGTGAGTACCGTTCACAAAGTTTGCTGTTAATTTAATATACATTTTTCACTCTCATTGAGGGATATTTGCATTTAAACTTCATTGAATGTGAAACAGAATGACCTCCATGTGGAACAGGGGCTTTGATTAAGTAAAATGAGGAACAGTTCCTCATAATTACGTGGGACAGTTGAAGGCATGCTTAGCCATAGCCCCCCACCCGCCCACACTAGACAGCAGGGAAAATATTTTCAATTTGTTTGAATACATTGGCCACTATGAAATCTATAACACCTAGTGTAAATCTAGCCCCTGGATCACCAATGATAAATTATTTCAATAATGCTGTGTAACAAGTACAAAGATTACCCACTCCCCCCATACTACTTATTATTACTGGCAAGAAGCCCATCTAGGTGGTAGTCTGTGGTTTTTCTGAATCTCCCACACTCAACAACACTTTCTTGTCTCTTTTTCATCTTATCTGTTTACTATTTTTTTTATTTCCCTACATCTCTGCCTTCCCAAATCCTAATTTGTCTTAACTATAACAAAGCCCTGTTTACACCACCCTATTTGTAGTGCATTAACCCATGCACAGAGGTTAATGCACTGCAAATGTCACCATGTGGACACTCACCTGCCCACCTCATGATGCCTTCGGTCCACATTTTTGAAGCAATGCAGGACAGGGTATTAGTTTCAGATCGAACGCATCTCCCCTGAATGTAAATGCGATTGTGTGCTCACTCCTGTCCTGCACATTCGCTCCCTGAATCTCAGAAGAGTAGCCGCTCGACTTGCAGTGGAGCTATATGGCAAACTCTCAGATACCGCATCTCCTGCTTCCAAATTCCTCGGGGCAATTATATTTGCCATCAGAGTGGCAGCTCCAGTAGATGCAGAGAGGTGCACTTGTACTGCCCCCATGGCATCTCTTGCCCCCAGGGAGCAGGCCAAAGCCTGAGCTCCCTACAGGTTAGAGTAGTAAGTGCAGCCTTGCAATTTCTCTTTTATTGCATGCACTGGCACTACCAGCAGCAGCCCCTGAAAAGATTTTATTGATACAGCAGGTCGGACACATGTTTATAGCTCAGAAAGTGCAGATCATGGCAGCCTCAATGTACTGTATTTCGTAACCTGCAAATTGTTTGTCTGCTAACATGCCCACCCCCATACTGCTCAGTATGCTTCTTCTAATGAAACTTTCAAGTAAGTAAAATAAATAAATAAATACATGGCATATTATATTGCAATCATATTGCATGAAGTGTGTAAGGAAGTTTATAGAGCTTTCTGGTTTATAGACAGTGATTAGAATACTGTATTATAGTCACATTTATTTACCTAAAGAAAATAAAAAATAATTTATGTACCTATGCAACTCAGCCCATAATTAATGTGAGTGCTGGTTCCTGTTATGGCTGTTTGATTAAATTATTTCTATTGAGTGTTGTTTTATTTTAAATTATATTTTGCTTATAGATGAGTAACTGAGCCAGAATTCCCTAATGAAGGGGTATTCAGGGAAAGAAGGAGAGTAAAAGGGCAGGTTGAGGTTCAGGGAAGGGGTGGGCTGAGGAGGCAGGGGAACAGGAGGAGGTACTCAATGAGTACTTTTTTCAGTCTTCCCTGGTGAGGAGGTTAGTGCTGCGCAGCATGTGCGGGGGTTAAATGCTGAGGTGGCCAGGGATTTGAACACTTTGATGTACCTGTTGGTGCTATTGGGACTAAGGAGGTGGCACATTGTGGGGTGAGATAAGCTGCGTCTGCAGACATGATGGGATTCAAGGACTTTGTCATCCCTGTTGGCAGGGTGTGGGAAGCCAACAAGTCCTTACAAAAAGGAAAAGCCCCGGATCTGGATGATATCCATCCCAGGGTGTTTTGGGAGTTAGCAGACATCCTGGCTGCACCCCTGGCGGCCCTCTTTAATTCTTCCCTCCAGAGTGGATGTGTGCCTCATGACTGGAGGTTGGCACACATTGTGCCCATCCACAAGGGTGGCTCAAGAGAGGAGCTGGGGAAGTACACACCTGTCAGCCTAATATTGGTGGTGAACAAGTTGATGGAGGCCATCCTTAAGAAGAGGCTGTGGGCATTCTTGGATGAAAGGGGATACCTGGATGATCCCCAGCATGGCTTTGTCCCAGACAGCTCATGTCAGACTAACCTTGTGCAGTTCTATGACTGGGTGATGATGGCACTGGACCAGGGGAGGCCAATGGATGTCATATTTCTTGATTTCAGCAAGGCATTTGACTCGGTACCTCATGCTGGCCTACTGGAAAAGCTGGGGATAGGAATGCTGATGGTCAGATGGATTGGAAACGGGCTATCTGGACATACCCAGAGGGTCATGGGAGGGGGAGTCTCATCTCCCAGAATGGTCATTAGTGGGTTCCCACATGGATCAGTTCTGGGCCTGCTCCTCTTTAGTGCTTACATCTCTGACATCAGTAAAGGAATCTGGAGTGAACTGAGCCTCTTTGTGGATGACTTGAAACTGGAGGAGGTGGTGGTGGATGGGATGGGGGATAGAGTATCCCTGCAGGAGGATCTGGTGGCTCTGGAGAGGTGGGCACATTCCTTGGGGCTCAAGTTTAACTTGTAGAAATGTAAGGTCCTTCACCTGGGACCCAAAAACCCTACCCATGAGTACACCCTGGGAGGGGTTACACTGCAGTCTTTGAACGGGGAGAGGGACCTGGGAGTGATAGTGGACATCGGAATGAATAACTTTGAGCAATGTAGGAGGGCTGTGGCCAGGGCAAATAAGATGCTGGGGTGCATTGCTAGAGGGATAACAACCAGAAGCAGGGAGGTGATTTTCCTTTTGTACAATGGACTGGTTAGACTGCACCTTGAATACTGCATGCAGTTTTTGCGTCCCCCACTTGAAAAAGGACATTGACCTCCTGGAGAGGGTTCAGAGGAGGGCAACTAAAATGATACGGGGTATGGGTGATAGGTCCTATGGGCAGAGACTCGAGGAGCTCAGCCTTCATTCACTAGAGGAAAGGAGGGATGGGGATATGACTGAGGTCTTCGAATATCTAAAAGGGGTAAATAGGATTAGGATGGAAAAGGTTTCTCAGAGGAGGGAGGGTGTGGTCACTAAGGGGCATAGTTGGAAGCTGGAGGGGAGACTCAGGGGGAGAAGGAGATGTTATTTCACTGAGATGGTGGTGGAACCATGGAATGCGGTACCTGATGAGCTGGTGGCTATGGTTTCTGTGGAGGGGTTCAAGAGAGGCTGGATCAGGTATCGGGGGAAGGTGAAATTGAGTATTGCCAACCATGGGGGGGTGAGATCCTGACTGGGGAGGGTTTGGCCGGATGGAGGGGTATTAAAGGTAAAGTCGGTGCCCCTCAGGGGTACTGACTCTTGAGCAGACACGACAGACCATGAGGCCTAGTCTGCTGGCATCTTAGTATGCTAGTATTTCTGGTTGGATTAATGTTTGAATTAATAAATTGTTTTTATTCAGATTTTGAGTTTGGTGAGTGGGCTTGATTGATCCAATCTGTGTTTGAGTAGTTTCAGCGCTTGACTGGCTCTAGCTCCTCCCATATGAAATGTCTTTTACCTTGTAAGCTGTGCCAGACCTTCCTTCATTAAACAAATACCTCTCAACATTTCACCCCCAAAATGTGTAACAGTGTATACCTTAAAATGTGGTACAAGTAGGCAAAATTGTTTCTTGCCTAGTGCTCATTGTACTGTACTTATAGTCTACTTCTGTGTCATTGTATGTGTCCCGGGTCGTGCCTGAAAACGGTCACTGGGATCAGTGCACTTACCTGGTTACCAAAGTCATACATAAATAAATAAAATGTGGGACTCTATCAAATCTTTAACATGAAGTTCAGAACACTGAATAAATATGAATGAAGTTCACAAAATGTGCTGTTTTTTTTTCCAACTGGGATTTATACTACTTTGGTGGGCGCAGCTATGTGTCTGCCAACCTGCCGGACTCCAGGGATCTTTCGGGAGCTTCTAATGCTAAGCGTGTCCTGGCAGACCCCCTGGAGCCAGCTTGGAGGCTTAATCCTGCCATGGCCCCTGATTTTTTTCTCCTGGTTTTCTCCTCGTTACCCAAGGACCCAGACAGAGACACGCATGCACGTGGAGGTGCGCATGCGCCCTCTTGCTCTGGTGGCAGCCTCTTCCCCCACTCCACTGGCCTTGTGCCCTGGCTCCTTCAACTATGCTGCCTCCTGGCCTCCACCATGAGAGAAACCCAAGAGGATGAAAGCACAGATACCTCCCAAGAGAGGAGAACTGCAAGCTGGCAGCTCAATCCTGCACCGCACCCTCCCTCCTGTGCCGACCTCCGACGACCTGTGCTCGTTCCCAAACATGGGTCTAGTGCCTCAGCCCTCTGTGCCACCAGGTCGGCACAAAATGTGCTGTTATTTTAATAATACATTTTTCAGTCATTGCTAGATATCTTCGTATTAAAACTTTAGCGGTATATATGGTACAGATCCTCTCTATGTGGAACAGAGGGCTTTGATGAGGTAAATTGGGAACCATTCCTCATAATTATGTGAAACAGTTGAAGGTATTGCCTACACAATATTGGGACCCATTGATCCCCATCACCAGGGCTACTACTTATAATTACTGGCAAGTAGGTCGCCTAGGTGCCGGTTGTTTTTTTTTGAGTCGTCCCCCCCCAACAAACACCATCTCTCCTCTTTTCCTATCTGTTTACTGATTTTCTTTCTTTCCCTATATTTCTGCCTTCCAAATCAGCCTTAACTGTTACTTTTTTGTCTAAAACTCATTTATTTAACTCCTATGTTGTCCTATTTCTCCTTTGAATCTGTCCACTCTCTGTCTCTTCTCTCGTTACTGTAGTTTCTCCATATTAACCTGTTTGTCTATTTTCTTTTAATAGGTCTGGCAAGATGCTGACTGCTTCCCTATTACGTAAGTATTACTCTATGTCTAGCCTATCCTATCCTTTCTATTTACTCCCTAAGAACTATGGATCCTTTGTGACTTCTGTCCTCTATTTTATTTTACAGGTCAAATGTACTTCGTACCTTCAAGTCCTACTTCTGGCTCTCTAGCACCCAGGTAAGAGACCCTCTACATATTGCCTACATTTGATGGGTTTACTGTCATGATTTGGTTATGCCCGTTACAGTTTGTTTAATGTTACACAAACTGTAGCATTTTCTTTTTCCATAAAGTCTTTTGCCTTGGCGGTTCATGCAGGTGGGCTCTCAGCCCTGTTCCCACCTCTTCCATCTGGCACTCACCTTCTCCAGACTGCTGAACCCAAAGTCCTCCCATGGACTCCCCCCTCAGATGGGCTGAGAAGGAGAGGGCTATCATCCCCCCATGCAGTGACTCCCATCCAGAACTGTGCTGGTGTTCCAGGAGGTGGCATGGGATGAAGGTTGGTGAGCAGAGTTTTATGAAGCATGTGCCAACCATTTTTCCATTTTCTCCTCTTAGATCCCCTGCCATGGTAGCACACACATGCTATGAAACCATGGTCAATCCCTTCGATGTCGCTCATGCTTCTAGCACTACTACCTGGCCTTCATCTGTGGCAGCCAGTTGCAGAGTGAGCATATCTCCCCACCCCAGGAGAGGAGAGCTGTCTGACAGTTGCTCAATCCTCTTGCCCCCCCATCCCACGGCAACTCCTCAGCAACCTGAGCATGTTCCTGAACTTGGGTCACCAGCTTGGTGGGATGTAAGGTGCATGAGAAACTATATAAGGACAGGCTGTGGGAACTCAGCATGTAGTCCCTGGAGGAGAGGAGAGGAGAGGGGATGGGAAGGGAAGAGAGGAGAGGAGAGGAGAGCTTGAGGGAACATGATTGAGACCTGTAAGTACCTCACAGGGGTAAACAGGATGCAGGAGGGAATTCTCTTTCAGAGAAGCAGGAGTACCGGATCACGGAGGCATGCAAAGAAGCTTGAGCAGGGTGAGTTTAAAAATTATGTGAGGAAATACTACTACACAGAAAGGATGTGTGGATGCCTGGAACAGCCTGCCATAGAAAGTGGAGGGGTTAAGACAGTGGGGGTCTTTAAGCATGCATGGGGTAAGCACATGGACCATAAGAAGTTGAGGAAAGGGAAGGGGGATAGGACTGTGTGGAATTTTCAAATTCTGACAGAACAAAATTTAGTGGAATTATTGAAATTCCACCATAATTCAATCAAATTGCTCCCCCCCCAACCCGTGCCAGCTCCCCGGCAACCCGAGGTCATTCCCGAACCCAGGTCGCTGGTGCAGTGCGAGGTAAGGTGTCCAGTACCTCAGCCCTTAGTGCTACCGGGCCAGCCTACAGAATGATTTTCTGCTGGAAAAAATGCTATTCTGCGGATCGCAGCAGGCAGAACTCCATAGAAGAATCAGCAAAATTCCACTGGAAATTTCACTGGCAGAATGGTCATTCTGAGCTAATTTTGCCAGCAGAGTTCTGAATTCCACACTGCATTATAGATGGGAGGGACACCTGAGACTGATTAGGGTCCAAGGAGTAGTGATAGGCAAGGTAATAAGTCAGACTAGATGGGCCTACCTTTCCTTTTTCTGCCATCAAATTCTATGTTTCTGTATTTATAGAGTACATGGATATAGATGAGTGGGACCCTTCAACACCAGTAGTGCATATTGTACTCCCCCTTGCGAAAAAATGCATACAAAATATATGGGTCTCTCGGCAGCTGCCAACTTTTGAAGTGTAAAACAATGAGATTTTAAAAGTCTTACCAAAGAAGGGACTTGCCTTTGAGATAAAGGGACAGGCAAAAAAACTTGAGACAGTGGGGTCCCTATACATATTCCCTGCCTCCCAGGAGGCCACACTGATATGTAGGAAGTGCTAAAAGAGCTACTGTATATTGCTGCCAAGTGAAGATATACACCAGACACACCAAGACAAAATGAAATCATTTTTATTATGCAGGCATGACAAACAATGCATGCAATCATTGCTTGATTGTAAGTTTCCTGTTAAAACCATTTGGTTCTTCTGATGTCCAAACACTGAGGTTTAACAAACCTGGAGAGGTGGTCTGACACCTGGAAATTGAAGTTTAATACACAAAAGTGCTCACTGTTGCACCTGGGGAGGAAGAATAGGAGGGAAATTTACTCCCTTGAGGGGTTGGTGATTAAGGAGAAGTAAACAGAAAGGGACTTGGGGATTATGGTATCGCGTGACCTCAAGGTGGGCAGCCAGTGTGGCAGGGCAGTGGGAAGGGCAAATGGAATGTTGGCCTGCATTGCGAGGGGTTTTAATAGCAGGAAGAGGGAGGTGCTAATGCCGTTATAGAACCATGGTCAGGTCGCATCTGGAGTATGGGGTGCAGTTCTGGAGGCCTCACCTATGAAGAGATGTTCAGTTGATGGAAAGGGTACAGAGAAGGGCAACCAAAATGGTACAAGGGATGCAGAATGTACCCTATGAGAGAAGATTGAGAGGGCTGAATTTGTACCCTCTGGAGACTAGGAGGGAGGGGGGGGACATAATTGAGACCTTTAAGTATCTGACGGGAATAAATAAGGTAGAGGGTAACAGCTTGTTCAAACTGAAGAAGGGAAATAACACAAGGGGACATAGCCTCAGACTGGAAGGTGGGCAATACAGAGGTAATGCCAGGGGGCAGTTTTTCATGGAGAGGGTAGTGGAGGCCTGGAACAAGCTGCCAGAGGAGATAGTGGCAGCTAAAACGGTGGAGGGGTTCAAGAGGCCTTGGGGATAGATTTAAGGGGTTGGGAAAAGAGGGTGGAAGCATAACAGAAGGGGGGAGGTAGGGTGCTGGACAGACTACATGGGCCGTGGTGCCTTTCTCTGCCGTCACATTTCTGTGTATTCTGTGTATTATAAAACATAACATGTGTAGTGTCTAGCTATATCACTTGCCCATCTCAGCATTTGTCTGTCCTGTGGTGGAGGCCCATTGCTAGTGCAGATTCCGAGAAGCTTCAAAGGATGGAAACTGCAGTTTTGCAGTACGTGCTGCAACACTGCACGCACTGGCATATCACAGTGGCCAGGGAGACTGAGAAGAAAAAATAGAAAACTGGCAGCCAGGCAGGCTTGATGAGCCCTGACGGCTTTCCCTTGGTCCAAATCGCAACAGAATTAAGTGTAAGATGGTGGGATACTGGGAGTAGCTGAAGTTTTGGTAGGGATAACATTGAGACATACTTCCGAGAATGGAACCTGGGGGGCAAAGAGGTTGGAGGAAGGAACGGATCGAGGGCAAGATTGTGGAAATTGGGGGAGGAGACAGAGTAAGGGGTGTGACAGGAGGGGGGACAGTGGAAGTATAATGGGTGGGGTATAGGTGGAGGGAGGTGGATGGGGACACAAAAAGGAAAGGATAGTGGGGTGTAACAACTGCAGAGTGGCCATATTCATGAGCACCCTGTGGAGGCTGAGGGAGTGCCCAATTTGCCAAAGGCTAGGGAGACTGGAGAAGGAGTTATCATGACTAAAGGGAGAAATGGCTTGCCTAAAGTGTGATATGCCGTGACCAAGAAGAGGTATTGAAAGGAGAAACTCGGAGGGCAGCCAGGTAGAGGATAGGAGGCAGGATGAAGGAAGAGGCAGGGGATGGAGAGTGCAGACCACATGGGGGTCTGGGGACTGGTGCCAGTGCTGGGGACAGGGGCAATACGGGTGCCAGCACAAATGATCTTGGATATGCACCAGGCACAAACAGGTATTGGCCATTAGCTGATGATAGAGAGGGTGGGGAGGAAGAGAAGGAGCTCCAACAGTATTGAAGGAAAAGGACAGAGGGAGGGGATGGAGGAGAAAAAGGGGCATGGGGAAAATACAGATAGAAGGTGAGTGCTGATGTGAGAGGAAAACAAGGGCAGACAGAGGAATAAAGTGCAGAAGGTGGAAGGAGCAAGGAGATAGAGGGGCAGGAGTAATGAAGGAAGCAGGGGAATAGGAGGAATCAGAATGTAGGGGACTGTCCAAAGCTGCTGGACAGAGATGGGTGCTGTCCATGGCAGGGATGGGGATGGAAGAAAGGAGCAAACTGAGGGGGTGGAGAAGGAGGGTGACAGTGACAGGTGATTCTATACTGAAGGGGATCAGGTGGGGGGAAGGGGGAGACTCAGTCAGATATGGGTGGAGACTGTACCAGGCTTGACAGCAGACAAGGCAGGGCAGGCTGTGAATAAGAACACTAGGGGAGAAGAAAGAAGACTCAAGTAGTAGTACATGTAGGCACAAATGACATGGGGGGGTTGTACGGTGGAGGAGGTAAAGAGGAGATTTGAAGAACTGGTGAAATTATGCTCGAAATGGGGAGCTCTGTGGCCTTCTCGGAGGAGCTACCAGTTACAAGGGCTAGCAGTGCAAGAAGGGTTAGAATAGTGAAGTTCAATTCCTGGCTGAGGAACACCCCTGCAGTATCTCTTGCATCTTCCCGAAGTCTGCCCTCCTGAAGTCCATCACTTTTGTTACTGAGCCCCCAATGACTCAACTCAAACTGAGTGTGAACCACACTGTTTGGTGGTCACTTCCAGCTAGTGGATCCTCCACCCATATTTCCCTCACAGCCTCCCCGTTCGACAGTACCAGGTCTAGTGTGTTACCTAGCCAGTTGGCCCACTGACCAGCTGTGTCAGGAGACCATCCTGGAATGCATCCAGGAGTACCTGCTCCCTGGCACTGGAGGTGACAGGAGTGCTCCAGTCTGTCCCCAGCAGATTGAAATCCCCTACCATGACCACACTCCCCTTCCTACATACCCTCCTAATCTGCTCTGCTAACTCCTTGTCCAGTTCCTCGGACTGGACAGGAGGTCTATACACCACCCCCAGCCTCAACTTTCTACCCTTGTCATCCATGAGCTGCATCCACAGTGCCTCAGCTCCCCCTTCCTCCCCCCATCACTCATGCATCTGATCCCATCCCTCACATAGATTGCCACCCCTCCCCTCAACCCCTTGGTCCCTCCTGTATATTCTATACCCCAGGATTGCCAGATCCCAATCCTGGTGTTGAGTGGCCCACATCTTGGTTATTGCTGCGACGTCCACATTCCCCTGAAGCTCAGCTGTTTTATTACACAGATTCCTTGCATTTAGGGAGACCACCCTCTACCCATTCCCATCCATCCCCCCCTCTTGGTCCCTTGCACCGCCCTCCTTCCTTCTGCAACCCCCTTCCCTTGCCTTCACTATTTTCCTGGGGGAGGCAGCTCGTTTGGCTTCCCATTCTGGTCACTCAGTATGATGGCCGCACACTCACCTCCCCCGATCCATCTAGTTTAAATACCCCTTTTGAAACTATATATTCCTCCAACTTTCTCTTTAACATCCCCTTACCTGCCCCACTCAGGTGTAGCCCATCCTTAACTTACAGTTATCTGTCATTCTATGTCTCCCCCATCCTCCAACCAGCCTATATACTTGTGCATTACACTACTCCCTCAGCCAGGCTTGCACCAGGACTTAAAGCAAGAAGAATAGAGCCAAGAAGCCAAGCTGGCTGAACAACAGAGTGATGGAGGGGGTGAAGGCAAAGAGGGCTGCATTTCAGAAATTCAGGAGGACGGGGAGGGGAGGGGAGAGGACAGGGAGAAATATGAGAGTTGGTCCAAGGAGGTTACTGCTGAGTGAGGAAGCCAAAGCCTCAAGAGCCAAGGTTAGCTCAGGGAATTAAGGGAAGGGGAAAATACTTCTTTAGGTATATCAGGTGAAAAAAGGAAGTGCAAGGACAACATAGTGAAAATAAAGAGGGGGGGGAGTGGATGGAAAATGGAGCGAAACAAGTAGAGGCACTGAACAAATACTTTTATTCTGTGTTCACGCAGGAGAAGAGAGATCCACTACCTCCGTGGATGGGGAAGGTGGGGGTAGGGGATGATGGATGAGTAAATTGAGGAGAACAGAGTGTTACAGGGTCTGAGACCACTAAGGGTGGACAAGGACCTGATGGTATTCACCCCAGGGTGCTGAGGGAGATGGCAGAGGTGTTGGCCAGACCACTGGCAGACCTTTTCAGCATCTCCCTGGACATGGGTTATGTGCCCCAGGACTGGAGGGTGGCCCATGTGGTGCCCATTCACAAGAGTAGCCCAGGGACTAACATGGAAACTACTGACTAGTCAGTCTAACTTCCATAGTGGGAGAAACTTATGGAGGCAATACGGAAGGAGAGACATTTCTGGAGGGAAATGATCTCCAGGATGGGCAACAGCATGGATTTGTTTCAGGGAGGTCTTGTCAGACCAACCTAGTAGAATATTACTACTGGGTTATAAGGCAGCTGGATAAGTGTCATGCTGTGGACGTCCTATACTTGGATTTCAGCAAGGCCTTCAATTCAGTGCCTCACAGGTGGCTAGGGGGAATCTGATGGCCATAGGAGTTGGGAGAGAAACTGGCAAACTGGATAGGGAACTGACTGAGGGGGAGACAACAATGGGTAGTAGTGGGGGGGACTCTCAACACACAGGCCAGTGACAAGTGGAGTGCCACAGGGCTCTGTGCTGGGGATAGTACTGTTTGAGCTATTGATTTTGGATATCTCGCATGGAATTGGGAGGAGAATCAGTCTGTTCACAGATGATACTAAGATGAGGGCAATAGTTGATGAAGGGGACTGGTGCAGGAAACTGCAAGGGGACCTGATCAAACTAAAGGAGTGGTCGGATAGGTGACAGCTGGGCTTCAATATAAAGAAGTGCAAGGTTATGCACTTTGGGACAAAGAATCCAAATACAGAATATTGGTTGCGTGGAGTGAGGCTGAGGGTCACTGAGGAAGAGAAGGACCTTGGGGTGCTGATAACAGGGAGCATGAAGAACTCTGCTCAATGCAGGAAAGCTGCAACTAAGGCTAACAAGATGCTGGGGTGTATTGCAAGGGGATTCATGTCCAGGCACAGGGTAGTGATACTGCCACTCTACAGGTCATTGGTCAGGCTGCACTCGGAGTACTGTGTGCAGTACTGGCACCCATATCTGAAGTAGGACATTAAAATGCAGGAGGGGGTGCAGTGGAGGGTGATGAAAATGTTATGAGGGATGGAGGGCAAAGCCTATGAGGACAGGCTATGCGAGCTGAATATGTATACTCTGGAGGAGAGGAAGGATAGGGGGATATGATTGATACATTCAAGTATTTGAAGGGGATTAACAAGGTGGTGCAGATGGGTTGTTTAATCTGAGGAAAGGTAGGGACACTAGGGGGCATGGGCTTACATACTAACATACTAAAATGCCAGCAGAATAGGCCTAACGGTCTTTCGTGTCTGCTCGTGTGGTCAGCCCCCACCCTGGGTGCTGACCTTGCTGCCCCCCTCACCTTCTCTGGCTTCTCCCTTCCCAGTTCCGGATATTCTTGCTGCATTGGATTTTGCTTCCAGAACCCTTCCCCTGTACCTGTCCCACCCCTCTTGAACCCTCCACTGTCTCTGCCTCCACCAGCCCCCTAGGCAGTGCATTCCATGGCTCCACCACCCTCTCAGTGAAGTAGCACCTCCTCCTTTCTCCCCTGAATCTTCCCCCCTCCAGCTTCCACCCATGCCCTCTAGTGGCCCCCTCCTCCTTCCTTCAAAGCACACTGACTGTTCCTCCCCTATTTACCCTCTTCATGTACCTGAAGACCTCTATCATGTCCCCCCGGTCCCTTCTCTCTTCCAATGTGTACATATTTAGCTCTTCGAGCCTCTCCTCATAGGTCCTGTCCCCCAAGCCCCAAATCATTTTGGTTGCCCTCCTCTGGACCCTCTCCAGGAGGTTAATGTCCCTCTTTAAGTGTGGCCTCCAAAACTGCACGCAGTACTCAAGGTGCGGCCTCACCAAGCAGTTATACAGAGGGAGTATCACTTCCTCCTTCTGGAGGTGATCCCCCAGCGATGCATCCCAGCATCCTGTTGACCTTGGCTGCTGCCCTCCTACAAGTCTCAGAGTTGTTCATCTTGACATCCACCACCACCCCAGGTCCCTCTCAGCCATCGAGACTTGTAGCATTTCCCAAGGGTGTATACACTTGGCCGGGTTTCTGGCCCCAGGTGGAAGTACCTTGCATTTCCCTGCATTGAACCTCAGCTTCCACTTTCCAAGACCATCTTTCCAGAGCCTCCAGGTCCCCTGTGGGGCCACCCTCCCTCCCCTCCCCATCCACCACAGCAGTTTCGAGTCATCCCATAAAGACTCATCTCACTCCTGATTCCTATCCTTATGTCAGAGACGTAGGCATTGAATAGAAGGGGCCCAAGGACTGATCCCTGTGGAGCCCACTAATGACCCTCCTTGGGGATGAGACTATCCCACAACTATGACCCTCTCTGGGTCCAGCATCCTGGAGCCAATTGCCCATCCATCTGATCATCTGGTTCCCCACCCCATTTCTCCCAGCTTATCCAACAGGCCCACTTGAGGAACAGAGTCAAATGCCTTGCTGAAGTCTAGAAAGAGGATGTCCACTGGTCTACCCAGGTCCAAGGCACTAGTCACCCAGTCATAGAACTCCACCAGGTTTGTCTGACACGATTTCCCTGGGATTACATTGGAGGGTAGTACATTTAGGAGAGAGATGAAGAGACCTTACTTCATGGAGAGGGTGGTGTCAAAATGGAACATCCTGCCAGAGGGGATGATATCATTTAAGATGGTGGGAAGTTTTAAAAGGGCACGGGACAGGGAATTAGGGAGGGTCTGGGTGAATAGTGTTGAGAACTGGGTAAAAAGAACTGAGAATGTCCTGATGGTGGGGGGGCAGGGTAGGGGTTGGGACAGCTGCAAACTAGGGATGCTAGCTGCACACTCGAGCAGACTTGGATAGACCTTGAGGTCTGTTTCGGCTGGCAGATTCATGTGTGGCAGATTTGTATATGTGTGTGTGTCTGTGTGTGTGTATGTATATATATATATATATATATATATATTAGTATTTATATTATAGTCTTCTTGGTAACATCAGATGAGATACGGGAAATAGCAGTCCCTTAAACAGGTAATCGGTGCACTCACATGTATACAGTATATACAGTATTTTTTAATATACGATATTAAGAATGGTTACATGCATTAAAGTACGTTTTCTTATAAATAACTATGGCAAGGTAAGCCTACTTAACAACAAATAAGCCTGGCACATAGGAGGCTTAAATTAAAGTCTTTAAATAAGACCAATGAAATGTAAAACAATTTTAGTGCAACAGGCTTAAATTTTTTGAGGCCGCCTTGCTTTTGTAAGACCAAAAGCATGTCTTAAACATGGACTTAACCCTTTTGTGCAACCGGCTGCTACTCCATTTTTGCAGAATCTGCAGTCATTGAGGGAGAGGAGGCCATCTTGCAGACCACAGAGACTGAGGAGGATTCCTGTAATCAGGTGAAGAACTGCCCGTTGCAGAAGAAAATAAGGACACCAAATTGTAGCAGGAAGGTCCCTCTTCAATAGTTGCAGAAGAAAACCAGAAGAAATTTTCCCCCAGTAGTCGGATGATGAACGATGCAGTCCCACAGTGAGGGAGTTAAGCACCTAGGCTGCCATTCAGTCTGAGGTCAGGCCACGCCCCTCTTCTTTTGTCTTATCTTGACAAAGCCACTGGCAACTCGTACTGTAATTGTATTAACTGTTATCTACCTGCCAATACTTGTCTATTCTTGTCCATTGTCCAAGACGTGGAACCTTTGTAAAAGAACACTGTTTGCTCAAAGGTGTTATTCGAAATTGTCATAAATAAATAAAAATATGGGGTTCCAAAAGAGATGATAAAAATGTAAGAAGTGTTATAAAAGGAAGCTCAAGTGACACCATTAGTAAATGGGCACTTAGGAATTCCCATTTATTTAAAAAATGATGTGAAGCAGGGTTGCTCTTTGAGCCCCCTCCTGTACATTTTAGGGTTAAACCACATATTAAGAATGATAGAAAGTACACCAGAAATAGAACCTATAATTGATAAACATGGGAGATGTTATAAAAAAATCATGGCCTACACGGTTGATTGTACATTTACAATAGCTAATCTGGAGTCATGTCGTAAAGCCCTGCAGCTATTGAAAGAGGTCTTAAAAGAAACAGGAATACGAATAAATTACACAAAAAGTGTAGTCCTTGTGGTAGGACAGGCTCAAGTAGAAACAAATTTTATGATCCCAGTCACAAAAAACATGACAAAAATATTAGAACCCTATTTTGGAACAAAGGAGGTTGAACAAAAAAATTGGGACTTAGCATTTCAGGCAGCACATCGGAAAGTAGAACAGTAGAAGTCATTTAAGATGACAAGAAAAAAATGGGTATTTTAAATAAGGGTATTTATTGCACCTATTTTCTTGTGTGTATCACACTTATATCCCTTGCCACAGGACATGCATACTAAAGTGATGGGTCTGTTTTTCCTCCTCTTGTGGGGAAGTTGGCTGAACCCGATTAAGAGAGCACACACATATAGAGCCTGGAAAGTAGGGAGAATAAACGTGCTACAATCCATAGTGTATTTATTTGCAAACCTTTTGTTACACTATCATAAGACCTTTAATATTGGGGAAACAAGCAATAGGGATAAACTGCATGCAGCATTGGAGTGAAGAATTTTTAAAAGCATGGGGCCATGGAAAATGGCATGTATTAGAGAAATCATTGCCAAAATATGTACAGACTATGATTAAATAGTCTCCCTATCGAAACAGCCATGAAGTCCTCATGTTAGATGATTTTAATGGGGACTGATCCACCCCTCCTTTAAGTGGGGGACTACTTGATTTAAAACTTGGTACAGGATTGTCCCAGTTGATAGGGATCCCCACAAGAATAAATCCTAAGAATATAGACTCTTCCACTATATTGGATCTAATTTTAACATCTGATCCTGAGAACTACCCAAATTATGGAGTGTTGTCGGATGTGTTCAGCGACCATCAGGTCACTTTTTGCACCCGGAAACCAATAAGAAGGATGGACAATTTTAGGGTTAGGGAGTCACGATATATGAAACATTTTGACAATCTGAAATTTATGACAGAGTTAGAAGGTAGGGAATGGGAGAGATTGGGACTCATCCCTGAGGTCGACAGCGCTTGGGATTATTTTCATGGGGAATTTATGGCAGTATGCAATCATCATACTCCAGTTTATAAAAGAAAGGTAAAGCTTAACAGTGCTGCTTGGTATACTGGGGCTTTGAGTTTACATCAGAAATACAGAGATAAAGCATGGAAATTGCAAATTACACACAAAAGCAGCATGGGAAAAATATCGTTACCTAAGAAATAATTATCTTAGGGAGATTAAAAAGGCTAAAAGTAATTACTTTAATACATTTTTGGGGGAAGAACATACAAATGATTCAAGAAGTTTTTGGAAAGTATACACTAAATTAAAGGGACAGAGAGTATATGAACCCCCAGGAACGTTTTCCATAGGAATGGCAAAAATATACCTACTTCTGGTTATGTGGTAGATGTCATCAACAGGTTTTTAATAAATTTTGGGGTTCAAGCAGCAGAGACTGAGGAAAACAAGGGAAAGGGGCATTCAATGGGGATTTCAGATACAGATAACAAAGAGGATATACTGAGGAACAAGGGAGGGAAAGAAGAGACTATTAAGGAGCAACCAGTAGGCCCAAATTTTAAACTTCATAAAATTAGTACTGGAGAGGTTTTGAATGAGTTACTAAAATTAGATGAAAAGAATGCAATAGGTTTGGGTGGTACACCTACACTCTTTCTAAAATACACAGCCCCTGTTATAACCCCAAAATTACTGACATTTTTAACCTGTCTATATTTACTGGCACATATTCAAAAGCTTGGATAGTAGCAAATGTAATCCCTGTATACAAATCTGGGCTAAAACAAGACATCCAGAACTATAGACCAATATCCCTGCTCCCCTGCTTGATGGGTAAACAGTTACAGGATTATTTGGAGCATAACAAATTATACAACCCTTATCAATTTGGATTCCGTTCTAGCCATAGCACAATAATAGCACTGATAAAGATTACTACAGACATACATACTTCAATGGACAGGGGCCTCCTGGTTGGGGCCATATTCACAGATTTGTCCAAAGCGTTCGACACTTTGAACCATCTGATGCTGTTGGACACATTAAATGTTATTTGCCTCCACCAGGTGGCCCTGAACTGGTTTAAAGAATATTTACTGG
This sequence comes from Neoceratodus forsteri, assembly GCA_016271365.2. Taxonomy (NCBI): domain Eukaryota; kingdom Metazoa; phylum Chordata; order Ceratodontiformes; family Ceratodontidae; genus Neoceratodus; species Neoceratodus forsteri. Next base: position 1,592,570,487 of record CM028130.1, read on the forward strand.
ATAGAACACAACAAGTTTCTTTAGGATCTTACACATCACGGTCGGAACATATTAAGACTGGAGTCCCCCAAGAGTCAGTGTTGGGACCAATATCATTTAATCTGTATACAAATGGTGCCAGACCCCTTTTCAAGGGGCCAGGCATCATTTGTATGCAGATGATGTGATTTTGTATATAGAAGGAATATCGATTCTTGAAATCCAGACTATTCTCCAAAGAAATTTTGATGCCCTACAAGACTATTTCAGATCACATAAATTAATATTAAAAACTAGGAAGTCTCAGGTTATGATTTTTGGGAACAAACAGGCTGATACCCCTCAAATACTTCAAATTACAACCTTGTCAGCTGATGTAGTAGAACAAGTAATTTTTTATAAATATTTAGGAGTATAGTTCGACACACAAATGGGGCTAACATATAGACAGCCTAATCAAAAATCTGAATACTAGACTATGGGCTTTGCATAGATTGAAAAGCTGTGTCCCAACACTGGCCAGAAAACATATAGTTGATACTATGATTGTCCACTATTTGACTATGGAGATGTGGTCTACGGGGACAGGGGCGCCCAGGGCAGAATTAGATAGGCTTGATATAGCCCCAAACAGGTTTGCCAGATTTGCCTTGGACACCCCAGATTGACACATCACTGTCTAATGTATCAGGCCCTGAATTTGGATAGACCTAATGGAACATGAGCATTTACATGTAATGCAATTTCTTCATCAGAATCTGCAGAAAAAGACTCCGCCTTATTGAAATACTTTGTTTGAAATTCGAAGGTCAGAATTATGGTCAGCCCAAAACTTAGAACGTAATATCCCTGTGATGAGAACACTAGGGTAACTCTATTATAGCTGCTCAAGGACCAAAAGCCTGGAACAAGCCCCCCACCCCCTTCCCCACACTTAAGATCTAAGGACATAGCTCCATGGAATAAAATCAAGGGCTGGCTGCCGCAATCCTTTGCTCAACCAAAAACTTGTTGCTCACAGTGAGTGTAAAAGCTTATGTACAGTATGTGTTCTCTTATTATGCATTTTGAATGTGCCTTTTTAAATGAAAATAAGAAAAGGCTATCCTATGTATTTATATATTTGTTGAAAATGTACAGTATTATATTTTGTATTTTGTATCTTGTATTTTTATATTATGTAAACATGGGAACCCATTGTAAATGAGCACTTTTGCTCAGCTGGGTAATCCTATTCCTTGGAAGTTCTTTCTTTTAGGAATAAACTTTTACAAACAAACAAATATATCAGGATGTGGAAAACTGAATTAAAATCGTTTATAGATGTAACTAGGAAACAATTCTATACTATAGTAGAGAAATGTTATCTTGAGGAACCAGTATTTAAAGTAGATTCAGTGATAAATTGTACACAATTACTAGAAAGTATCACAGAATCTAGAACACCTCTGAATATGCAGGATGTGGTATGGTTATGTGGGCATGCAAAACTGAATACTAGAGGAAATCAGAAGCATGAAACTCAAGAAGAATGATATTGTACGGAAGAAATTTGTCATGATCAGGTGGAAACGATGAGACATTTGTTTTTGATTGTATATTTATACGTAATTTTTGGTCCAATATAGCAGTCTTATGGAATCAGGAAATCTTTGACACAGTTACATATGAAATCTTAGTGTTAGGACAGTTAACAGAACAATGGAAAAAGTGGAACAAGAGTACTGTATATGTGATGTTTGCATTCTTAAAATGGGTTATATGGCAGACGAGATGCCGGAGATTTTTACAGAATGAGGATATTCAGATTCAAGATGTATTATTCAAAATACAAGCTGAGCTCGACAAAATATATGCATGTGAAAAGAGAACTTTGGGTGACACAGTATGTCATTATTTATGGGAAGGAATGGGTCAGTTAAATATGTATGACAGATATACACAAACAGAGGGAACGAGAACTTTAGATGTATTTGAGTGTAATTTAGATTTGCATAAAAGGAAAATAGAAGAAAAAACCACGTGTAGTATATAAGCAAAAGAGTACTCTGTGGCTAGCTGATTAGAAGGTATATAACTAATAACTTATAGTGGATGTCCAATAGGAAAGTAGCACCAGGAGTATGCCGTATTAGTACATGTATTGTGGTTTAGAATTATAGCAAATCTTTCTCCTACTCCTCAAAAAGGAGGGGGAGGGATTAGAGAGGTAGTTTTTGAAGGATGAAATTGTGCATAAGTTACTTAGTGGAGTAATGTATTTTGTTTTGGTTTTGAAAGGGCATTTTTCCTTTATTAGTTAGTATGAGTATAATACTGTTTTGTTTAAGTTTGCAGTCGGTTGTTATCTTTTGTATATCTTTTCGTTTGAGCACTGTATGAAGTACAGTATTTGTACTGTTTCAGTTGTTGTTTTTGAATTCTAATAAAAATTTCCCCTACTTTTTTCAATAAGTGTCATGATATCTTTAGTATTCACCTGAACAGGCAGATGGGACCTCAGTTTAATGTCTTATCCGAAAGACAGTACCTCAGGAGTGCAGCACCCCCCGATGCTGCACTACAGTGTCAGTATTAGGATTCAACCTAAGTGCCTAGAGTGGGGATAGAACCCACAGACATCTGATCTTCTGGCCTCAGAGGCGAGCGTGAAACCTGCTGAGCCACTGACACTGCTACTTGAATCACTCTTGGGCATAAGCACATTTTTCTAACAGTCTTTATTTCAGTCGCTTGTACCTCCATGTGATCTCTGATTCTCAGAGCTCACAGTTAACTTTTTCTTAGTGTTTCACCACCACTGCCAAAGATATTCTCTACATCCCAGTCTTCCAGACTGGACACCCTCAGCAGTGCTTTCTGCCACTTCACTACCAACTCACTCACTCATACCCACCACTGTTCCCCTTTACCTCTTCCTACCCATCTTCCCTCTCCCATCATATCATGCATCCTGCTTCACTTCCTTCATCTCCAAATATTGGTTTAAGTCCCTCCCTTCATATCTATCTTCAGTCTCCTATCCCCACTTCCTCCTACTCCCTTCACTCCAGGGACCCTCACACCTCATCTCTTCCCCACCCACACTCCTCAGTGGGGCAGTCTGCCTTCTCCTATTGCCTCCCCTTTCCTCTCAATTCTGCTGCCTTCCTCCCTCCCTCTGTCTCTTCCCTTCACTCTCCTCCATTAGACACCAGTTAAAACTTCGCCGTGCACCATCCTGCTAACCCTTTACCTGATCCCCACCCACTTGACCCCCCCACATCATGATTTTGGCTCTTCCATATGCAACGTAGCTGCCTGTTTTTTACTGTTCTTCACAGCAACAAATACCGTCACCTTTTCCTACAGGCACCAAGCACTTTATTTTGCTCTTGTCTAAATTGATAGCTGATCTGAAAGCTAATTTTATGGCTTCTGAAATGTATTGTCATTTTGTTTGCCTGATTGTTCTGTACTCTGTTATTGCACTTTTGTACACTGTCATTGTATCTACATTCTATGACTTGCTGTAATTTTGTAATACTGTTCTCCACTTTCCCTCTCCCCCAGTCTCACCTGGAAATGAGCCCCAGCTCAGTGTACCTTTCCTTCTTACACATTTTCCAATAGAAAATTAAAAAGCGGCACTTATGGCTGTTTTTCCTGATACAGTAGTAGTACCCTAGTCGTACAACAAGTAGTGCATATTCTGTGGGGTGCATAAGTATAGTAATGTGCTTGAAGAGGCAATGACTCTGTTCCACCCCCACCCATGGCAAGTCATGTCCATGTATGGTATCCAGAGCACTGGGAGGATTTCTGCTGTGTGCAGCCATGTGCCATGCTGCGTGCATCTGTGGGTGTTCCTAGGGCACTCAGAATCTGTGCAATGTGGCCCTATATGCTTAGCGTTGTAGCACGTAGGGCCATTTTAAATTTGTGCATAATGCCCAACGTTAGAAAAGAAGAATGATTTGATAGTGTCTATAATCCAATATGGAAAAAGATATGGAAACTTGCTATCCACAAACTAAGGACAGAGCTGTGGAATGGCTATTACCTCACGTTATATGACACAAAAGCAATTCTCAGGTAAAAAAAAAAAAGCTGAATTACATGAATGACAGATTATTCCAGATTGAGAAAGCAGAAGATAGCAATACTTTCTGTCACATCTGGAAAGAGTTTGAACCTGCAAAAGAAAAATGTGAAATAGCAATTTAAAATGGCAAAGTCTAGGCAGAGTGCTTCTAACAACAAGGTGAAGGAATGTAAGCAAAATACTTATACATATGCCTCAGTTTTTGATTACATAGTGGTGCTTGTGTTGTTTTGGTATTGTGTTATTCATAGTTGCTCATAGTTGCACTGAAGCACGCCTATGTGGGATGGTGCTATGTCTTGACATTGGACTTTACTCCCTTTTCCTCCACTGACCTGGCTATCTCCACACCACCTAACCAGTATTTGGTCTCTGGGTTCTTCTTCCCCCAAGTGCATTATCTTACACTTTTTAGCATTGAACCCCAGTTGCTTAATGTCAGACTACTTCTCTTACCTATCCGAGTCTTCCCTGAGCTCCTCTCTCCCCTCCACCATGTTCACTATTGCACAGAGCTTTGTGTCATCTGTGAACACACACATTTTACTCTTGATCCCATCTGCTACATCACTGATGAAGATCTTGAAGAACATCGGACTGAGCACTGAGCCCTGTGGGACCACATTGGTCACTAGCCTAGCTTCTGAGAATCCCCCCCTTGACTACCACCTTCTGATGTCTGTCCTGCAACCAGCTTTTAACCTATCTAGCAAGCTTAGCCACCACCCCCAGGTTTTCCATCTTCCTGAGCAGTCTCCTATGAGGCAGAGAGTCCAAGACCTCGCTGAAGTCCAGATGCAGGACATCAACTGCTTGATCCTTGTCCACTGTCCTGGTAACCCATTCAACAAAGTCAATTAGGTTAGTCTGGCAGGGCTTCCCTGGCACAAACCCTTGCTTTCTCTCATGCTGGATCCCATTTTCCTCTAGAAAGCTCACCAATTTTTCCTTCAGGATGGTCTCCATCAGCTTCCCCACTATTGAAGTCAAACTGACTGGTCTATAGTTCTCTAGTTCATCTATTGGCTCACTTTTATGAAGAGGCACCACATGCACAGTCCTCCAGTCCTGGAGTACATTTCCTGACTCCGGACAGGTGTTAAATAAGGTCAGCCAAGGGACCCACCAGCACACCTCCACCAGCTTCCTCAAAACCCATGGATGCATGTTATCTGACCCAGGGGATTTACCCACATTCGGGCCCCTTAGGCCTTTATGCACTCTTTCAACTTGTATCACACCATCCATGTCACACACACCCATTACCCTACCCTCTCCTCCCTTGTGGCACTGGCCTATCCTTCTCCTTATTGAAGAGGGAGCACAAAGACTTGTTTGGTACTTCCACTTTCTCCTCACTACCTTCTGCCCAAACCCCTTCCTTTTTAAGTCTGGCAGTCTTATCCTTAATGTCCCTCTTCTCCCTTATATATTGGAAAAAGTCCTTCTCACTCTTTTTCACTCCCTCTGCTAGTTATAATTTTCTTGTAGCCTTTCTAACTGCTCTGCCAGCTTCCTTTGTTTGGCGCAGTAAATCTCACTAGCCTCTTTATTCTGAGTATGCTTATATTTCTGCAAGACTGCCTTCTTGTCTCTTACTGCCCTTACCACTTCTTTGCTGAACCAACTGGGCCTTTTGGCTTTAGGCTTCTTGCTGGTGATTTTGGCACACTCACTGGTGGCCACCATCAGTCCCACTTTAAGTATGGCGTATTTCTTGTCCACTTCCATCTCCTTTCTGAATCCATCCAGGTGTTCTGCTAAAATTTCCCCATCGTACTGAAGTCAGACCTCCTTAAGACTTAAACACTCATCTTGGTCTTAACCCTCTCTCTGCCCAAGTCCAGATGGAACCATGCCGTGTGATGGTGGTTTCCTGCAAGTGGCTTGTCCACCATTACATCTGGGACATGCACACTGTTGGACAGGACCAGATCCATTACAAAGCTGTTTCTAGTGGGCTCCATGACACCCTGTGTCAGAAATCCACTTTGGAATGCATCCAGCAGTACCCGCGACCTAGTGCAGGAGGCAGCCAGGATATTCCATTCTACTTCTGTAAGACTGAAATCACCCACTATCACAATCCCTCCCCGCTGCCCATTTCTACAATTTGGAATCCCAGTTTCTAATCCATTTCCTCTTCCTGGTTTAGTGGTCTCATAAATTATCTTCCCCTTAATGGAGTGTACCTGCACCCACAGTGCTCCGCTCCTTCCTTCCGCCTCATCCACTCTGCTACAGGCTAATCCATTCCTCACATACAGAGCCACTGCTCCCCCTCTTTCCATCCCCCTAGCCTTCCTGTACAATTAGAGATTGAAAGGTCCCATTCATGATTTGTTGTAGCTCATGTTTCTATGATGGTTGCCATGTTTGCCTCACCTTTGGCAATCAGTGCCTGCAATTCTGCCATTATGTTTCCCAGGCTCCTAGTGTTCAAAGACACCATTTTCCACTATGACTCAATCCCCTTCCCACCCCTTCACTCTAAGTCCCTTCCTCCCTCCCCCACCTCTCTGTCCCTCAACTGGCTCTCCCTCTTTCTGTCCTAATTGAGGAGTAGGTCAGTGGTACCAGATGACAAAGGGTGCAGTGCACCCTGATGTCACCTGTCTGTTTAAATTAAGGTACCACCCATAAAATCCCACAATTTTCTCTTCAGTATCCTATTGCCCTTCCTGCTTAGATGCAGCCTGTCTGGTGCATACAGGGCTTTGTTCTCCCAGGTCACCCCAGTCCCTAACTACCCCATAACCCTCTGTTCCCCACCACCCCAGAGCCATTTGTTAAATCCCTCTATTCTTTTCTTCCTCGCCATACGAGCCCTCAGTACTGACAGCACCTTCAAGAGACTACCGATCTCCATCACTCATTGCAAATTTTTTCAACCTCCCTGAACCTCTCCTGCACAACCCTCACCTTCCAGCCTGCTAAGTCATTCATACCCAGGTGAACTATGATGTGAGGTTCCCCACTCCTGTCCCATATGTTGGGTTTCAGAGACCCCACTCTTCCCACCATCATACCTGGCATGCATTGAACCCTCCTACGGTTTGCCCTAGACTCCTTCCCCCATCTTACTCTCTTAAGAACCGAGTCCCCCAAGATCACCACTCCTGATCAACCTCTTGTGGACTACAGCGTCAAAGTCCTCACCGAAGTCCAGGTAAAAGATGTCCAACACTTGGCCACTGTCTACTGTTTTAGTGAACCAGTCAAAGAAGTCAAACAGATTTGTGTGACACAACCTCCCTACCATAAACCCATGCTGCATCTCATCCTGGAGACAATGCTCATCCTGATACTGTACTAACCTTTCTTTAAGTACGGTCTCCATGTGCTTGCACACAGTCGAGTTTAGACTGAGCAGTCTGCAGCAGATGTAGAGTATGCACCACCCAACAGTTTCTATGGCAATTCCTGCTGCTGCTGTTCCTTGTGTAGCACAGGACACACAGCTAACAATAGTAGAATCCTGACATCATCAGAACAGTACTGTTTTGACTTTCTCCAGACTTATTTGCCTTTGTTTATAGAACTTGAGAGACAAAGCATCAGGAATGCACATTTAGATTATGTGCTCAACATCAACAGTAGGAGATGGCTTTTGTATAGTCAAGTTGGCAAACTAGATAGTCGTCACTCCAATTTTAGAAGGATTACAAGAAAAATGTTTATTTGGGAGGTGCTAGCACAGCCAGGTACAAGGCCAATGGCTAACCATTTATTTTCCCTTCTGTATAACACACAGTTAACAATAGTAGAATCCTGACATTATCAGAACAGCACTGTTTTGCCTTTCTCCGACTTCATTTGCCTTTGTAGATCTTCAGAAAAAGTGTCAGGAATGCAAATTTAGATTATGTACTTATCATTAACAGTAGGAGACAGGTTTCTGATAGCCAACTAGAGAGTTGTCACACTAGTTTTTGAAGGATTCAAAGAAAAATGTGTGTTTTGGGATTTACTATCACAGCCAGCTACAAGGCCAATGGCTAGCCATCTCCTTACTCATCTGTATAACTCATCAGCACCAAACTTGGAGCACTATACAGTAAAAGATTTGTTTCCCCTGTGCAGCCAGAAAGAAAAAAGTATTGGTTAATGATTATTATAGTGAACAAAGATTGCTCTTAGCCAATCAGAACAGAAAGCTACTGTCTGGTTATTCTGCTATAACTGGGCAGCAGAAACAATAATGGGACCATATGCTTATCCTTGTGTTCTAATTGACTAAGAGCAACAATACAGTACATCTATGAGATACTGCTTAACATTTTCTGGTTTCTCAAAGACATGTTGTAGCATTGATTTCAGCATTTCTTTTCAAAACATTTTTTTTCTTTTTTTTAGTATAATAGCAATAACAGCTATAGTGCTTGGGAGAGGGGGACTCAGTAATAACCAGATCAGAGGGTTAAAAAATATCTCAGGCTTTAGCCTTGGTATTTCTTATTCCCTGGTCTGGTTCTTACCTCATAAACCTTGATCACTATGCAGATATTGTTGCTGTAATATTTGCTAGCAAATGTTGTTAGTGAAATTGCTATGCTTAGTTTGTAGTGAAGGGTAAGTTAATTTAACTTATGATTCAGCTGCTGAGGGAACATGTGCTAGCAGCTAGGTAATTTGATGACCTGCATAGTCTGTTAGGTATAGTACAGTTGTGAAGGGGGGGAGATTCTGTCTAGAAAACTTGGATGTGATAATGTTAAAGGGGTAAAAAGCAACTGGGTCAGGGGATACAGAGACAATATGAAGCAAAATAGTTACCCAAGTTGTGAGTGGAGTTAAAAGCCATTGGCTCAGTCAGAATGTCCACAGCTTCTAGTGTATGTTTTAAAAAAATTATAAATAAATAAATTGTTGGAAGGATGACAGAACAGGAATTTTCCTGTGTTTAAAAGGACCATCCAGCTGTATGGTGGCACCAGCAACTAATTCTTTTAAAAAAGGAAACACTGTGACCAAGACAAATACCTCATCGGAACACAAAACACAACTAACACTTTGGGGGTACTGCTCTGTTTCACAAATGATGCAACAGGCAATTAAATGCAAATCTTTGAATTCAGATTGCTACATGAGGCATTCGACCATCACTGCCTTTCCCTACTCAGAATGCTGGGTCTGTACATCAGGACATACGTGCATGTGCCCTGGTAGTGCAGCTCAGTTAGTTTCTGATAAGGGATGGCAGGCCGACTACAGTCCTGCATGGAGACCTTCCCTGCACACAATCAAAAATCAACCAAGAGCTCTCCACATCTCATGAAACCCACTGCTGTAGGTACACAGAAACATAGAATTTGATGGCAGATAAGGACCGCTTGGTCCACCCAGTCTGCCCATTTCCCTACCTAATGGATAAGCTGCAGATCCTAGTTAACCAGCAGCCTACTTCTTTCTACCCCCAACCCCTAGAATTGCCTTATGGCTGTCCCATGCATGCTTGAATTCAACCACTGTTTTTGACTCCACAACCTCCTCTGGAAGGCCGTTCCATGCATCCACAATCCTCTCTGTGAAAGAATACTTCCTTACATTACCTCTGAGCTGCCCCCCTCTATCTTCAAATTGTGCCCCCTTGTTCTTGCACACCTCTTTTTTTGAAAGATGCTACCCTCTTGGACTTTGTTGATTCCCTTGAGGTACTTGAACATTTCTATCATGTCCCCCCTTCCTCCTTTCCTCGAAGCTACAGTATACATATTAAGCTCTTTTAGTCCCTCTTCATATGTCTTCTGGTGCAGACCCTGCACCATTTTAGTTGCCCTCCTCTGGACAGCTTCCATCTTGTCTATGTCCTTGTGGAGATGGGGTCTCCAGAACTGCACACAGTACTCCAGATGAGGTCTCACCAGCTGTCTGTACAGAGGGATAACAACTTCCTGTTTTCTACTGGTGATGCCTCTCCCTATGCATCCCAGTATCCCCCAGCCCTCCTTACTGCCCTCTCACATTGCTTGCCCACCTTTAAGTCATCTGATATGACTTCCGGTCCCTTTCCATTTTTGTTGTTGTTAGTATCTCACCCCATTGTGTACTCTTCCCCTGGGTTTTTGTTTCCCAGGTGCATTACCTTGCACTTCTTAGCATTAAATCTAAGCTGCCATACATTTGACCATTCCTCTAACCTTGACAAGTCCCTTCTCATCCTTTCCACCCAACCTTGTGCATCAACTCTGTTGCAGGTCTTTGTGTCATCTGCAAAGAGACATACTTTTCCTTCCAGTCCCTCTGCAATGTCGCTTACAAAGACATTGAAGAGGACTGGTCCTAATATTGAACCCTGTGGCACCCTCACTAGTAACCCCCTTTCTTCAGAGTGGACTCCATTTACTATTACCCTCTGTGTCCTATTCTCCAGCCACTTCTTACCCAGGCTATCATCTTGGGACCCACCCCAGGCTGGCTAACTTGTATATTAATCTTTAGGGACTGAGTCAAATGCCTTGCTAAAGTCTAGGTAGGCCATATCCACAGCCCCTCCCTGATCTACTACTTTGGTCACCCAGTCAAAGAAATCTGTTAGATTCATCTGGCATGATCTTCCTGCTGTGAATCCATGCTGCCTTGGGTCCTGTGCCCCTCTGGCCTCTAGGTACTCGACAATTCTTTCCTTCAGAAGTGATTCCATCATTTTCCCTATCACTGAGGTTAAACTCACTGGTCTATATTTTCTGCGTCTGCCCTGCTCCCACTTTTGTGAAGGGGAATCACATATGCCTCCTCCAGTCCTCAGGTACCACCCCATCCTCCCATGATTTGTTAAAGAGGGTAGTCAGTGGTGTCACTAGTTCTACCCTTAGTTCTTTTAGAATTCTGGGATGAATCCCATCAGGCCCCATTGCTTCGTCCACCTTCAGTTTTAAGAGTTCTTTCAGAACCCTTTCTTCTGTAAATGGGCTGGTATCAACTTCTGTATCCAGAGTGTTTCTATTGTTTGTTTTAGGTACCTTCCCCTCTTCATTTGTAAATACTGAGCAAAAATATTTGTTTAGTATCTCTGCCTTTTCACGTTAGGAAATCTAACACTTTGGGGCTGAGACCCACTGCAGCCCTTCATTGGGTTAAGACCCCCCCCTCTCTGGATCAGCCAGATTATCATAAAGACCCCTTCATCTGAGGCAGAATATCAAAAAAGAGTCATTTGCCAGACTGAGACCCACCACATCAAGCAGATTAACAAAAAAGCCCTAATTGGGCTGGTAGGTGCCACTGTGGTCAGATAATCAAAAAGAACCCTTCATTGGGTTGAGACCCACCACAGAAGGCACATTAACAAAAAAAAGTCCTTCATCAGGCTGACACCTGCTGTAGGGGGAAGAATAGCAGAAAAACATCCTTTGTTGGGTTGACACCTGTCATGGCAGGCAGATAATTAAAAAAAAAGTCCTTCACCAGGCTGGGACACACCACAGACAGCAGGAGGAAGATGACAAACAAGAACTCTGGGACCAGCTGCTGAGGATCAAGACTTCTACACCAGACTTGTTAAAGAGACTGTCATGGTACTAGAGTCCTTTTAGTTCTATGGTCCCTTTCATGGTAAGGCCATCAGTGCATGCAGCTCCTTCTGCTTCTTCACCTTCTTATTCAGCATCAGTGGGGTAAGGGGACTGCAGTCAGACAGAAAAACGGGTACAAGCACTCCAGAGCCAGGAGTTTAAACGTTTAAACTCCAATGAAGGAGATCCATACAACTTTTGATGCTTCAAACCAAGAATTTATTACAGAGAAATTACCCCGATGTAGAACAAGACAGGTATGAGGTCTGTCTTCAGTCAGACTGCCCTGGTGCTTCACTACGTAAGGGCTTCATCAGAGGGCAGGGATATGATTTAGGACTACCCCTTAAATACTAGTTCAGTCCAATGACATCATTATTAAATCACAGTTCATTACATAATTATTCCTTTTTGCAGGTATCCAGTATTTAAGGGCTAAAAAAATGAAAATATGTATATTAAACTGAAAAACTTCAATCTCCTAGTTGCAGTGATAATGTCAAATTTTGTAATATTTTTATATTTCCATCATCAGTCCATCATATGTTCAGTAGTAAGGATAAGGGAACTGCCACTGGCAGAGTCAGCCATGCTAACCTCAGCTCTTTGTCCCGTTCACCACAAGCACTGCAGAGCTATTGATTTTAAAGAATTGGAGATGCCATTGTTGGGAGGGACAAGAGGCTCTTTGTATTGGCTGCATATCAGCCTCACAGCAAGACTAACAAATCACTCAATGAATCATATCCATGGAACAAAAAAAAAACTGTCAATCTCACAGTGAAAGTGACACCTGCATTGACAAATAACACCCAAGTAACATGACTTTAAACAGGAAAAACTTTGGCAGGTGGTGGCCTGGATGACTATGCCATACAATTAGAGAGATGCAGCAAATTTTAAATCTGCATGCAGTAAGCCCACTTGCGTTAGCCGGAAACACAAGATAGCCACCGTAAAGTGTTCACTCGCCTTCTCATTATGACTTGCGTTGTCGTTCCGCCTTAACGCGACGTAAGGCGAAGTGACAACAATATAGGCAGCCCCCCACACATCACATGGCTTACAGTACTGTAAGTCACATGCTTTAGCCAGGCAGGAAGGAAGTGAGTCAGAAAAGCAATTACTTTCACTTTCTCCTTTGCAGTTGCAGAGGGAGGAAGCCTTTTTGGTGAGAGAGGAGAGCAGTTTGTTTCCTAGTTGCATCATTGTGATTTTGAGCAGAAAAAAACAGCTTTTTTAAAAGCTACATCTTTATTTTGTTTTTATACTGTATTTGTTACTGAATTTTTTTTAATAAGTTTTGTTTTGTGTGTGTGGTGTGTGTGTCCGTGTCTGAGAGTGTGAGACTGACTGCTGGTGAAAGTCATATTATTGAGGCATCGGTGATAGTCAGGGACTTGTGCGCGATGGACCCGGGACAAGTAGAGTCTGTGGCCCATGGGCGTGGTCAGAGGAGAGGAGTGCGCACACATGGGGGTGGTCGGGTGTTACTGGACCACTCCCGACTCTTGGGTGTTGCTTCCTTCCCATGGAAGCAGCAGCACCAGTGCCACCGGTGGCTGCGCATCCACCTACTCCGCCACTACTACCACCAGCAGTAGCGGCTGCAGGTGCTCCAGCAGCACCCCCTCCACCACCTCCACAGCCGCAGGTGGAGCCCCAGGTAAATGTAGGTGGTCCAAGCAGTATATCTGGTCCCCCCACAGCTCTCTAGTGTGGCAGTTTTTTAACTGTGTGGGGGAGACAGCACAATCGTAGTTTGCCATCTGTGTGGTGTGCTGGTGCACCGTGGCCCCCAGGGGACACATTTGGGGACCGGTGGCCAGCGCATTCACATGGCAAACCACCCCAAGGTGGAGTGGCAGGCTGCCACTGAAGGGGCCAGGCATCCACCTGCTGGCTCTTCTGTGGCAGTGGCAGAGGATGCTGGGGGTGAAGTTGTGCCTCACCATTGCAGCAGGAGGAGGACAACTGCAGCAGCTGCTCCACCACTACCACCGCCATCACAGCCACCAGCACTAACCTCTCCACCACCACCACTACCTGGCTTTCCAGCTACAGTGGACCCCACCACAGTGCCTGCAACACAGTTGGACATTGCACTGGAGTGGGCGGCCTTCAAGAAAAAACAATGAGAGGGTGGGTGCTGTGCAGCAGCAGGTTGATCAAATCCAGCAACAGCAGCTGGAAATAGTGACAATGCTGCACCTGCTGCTCGAACACCACGGAATCCCCCATTAAGGGATTTTTTTTTCTGGACCCCTCCCCCCCTACTGTGCTGTACTGCTTTTGTGTGTTTTTGTTGTTGTTTAATACTAGACATTTTCCCTTCTGTTGTGGCAGTGCCTCAGTAATGTTGACTTTTTGTTTTGGAGTGCTTGTGGACAAGCTGTTGTGAGCAGTGCAAGTATGATGTGCAAAATTGCATGTGTGCAGTCAGTGTTGTTTTGTGTGTGTGTGTGTGTGTGTGTGTGTGAGACATCAGACATTGTGCATCGTGTTGCAAACATCTATTGCTGTTGCTGTCTTGTTGCAGTGTTTATGCTATAAAGAGTGGCGAGCAGAATAACGTATATTTTATAGTCACCATCATCATCAGTGGACTAAGTGATATGATAGTTTTTCAGAGGTGTCTGGCCAGAATTCACCTTAGTCACATTATATACTGCACACATAACTTTTAGGAGAGTATGTGTTTTTTGTGCTATGATCTCCGCAAAGTCATGTGTGTACTGTGAGTGACCAAGGTGCACAGTGACCCGATACCTCTGAAAAAATATCATATCACTTATTCCGCTGGTGCTGATGGTACCAATAAAATATACATCAGGTACTCTTTGTTATCTTTATTCTTGATACTGCAACAAGTCTTACCATATATATGTTTGCATGAAGCTGGACAATGTATGCACACACAGGACAGAACACTGACGGCACACATGCAGTTTAGCACAACCTACTCGCATTGCTCAGTCTTCATGCTGTTTGCGAAACACTTAAAATCCGATTCGTGAGTCCCGACACAAAGTAAACATTACTGAGGCTCTATAACTATTTTGTTTGTGAATAGACATGAAAGAGATTCACCAACTTACAGCATTGCACCTAATATATAGGTTGTGTTTCTGGGAATCTTCTTGCTCACATGTCCTTACATAGTGCACATTCTGTAGAAACTCTGCACTCATTATCTGTTCACGCCAAGGAGGAATTTCCGCTCAGAAAACACTCAGCTTTGCCCTTATTAGCAAGATTAGGGTGGTGACAGGGAGAGCACGGGTGCGTGCTCCATTATAGTGAAAAGTCCGATTGTCCAGTAGCTTTCTGAATGTTTCTTTATGTTATAATGGTCAGTTTGTGGTGAAACGTGTGGGCACGTTTCCAGTAAAAAGACCCTTGTTAGTGGAAACTTGCCCACATTTCACCACAAAGTGAACATTATAACATAAAGAAACATTTGGATAGCTGCCAGACATTCACTATAGTAGATCACGTGCCCACACTCCCGCTGACATCACGTCCTAACGTTGCTGAGAAAGAGGGGGCAGAATTTGGGCGGCTTTTCTGAATGGGAATTCCTCCATGACATAACACACTGTAATGAAATTACGGACAGTTTTCACAGAAATGTATTGCGCTATGTGGAGCAAGAAAGATTCCCCTTGAAGTAAGACGCCCACATATTAGGTTAGGTGCAACACCGTAATTATGTAACGTGGTGAATCTCTGTAAAGCAGCAGTGCAACAATCTGTTGAGAACTCTAACCTATAATTTTTAATACTATGTTAGAACTTCCTTTACTTACATCCTGACTCGTATGATACTATCATTTCCAGTATTTGAGTCTGCTTTGCTACCTTTTTTCATGTGTGAAATAATTAAAGGAGCATTCCTTTTAATATGGTGCTGACCTGGTCTTTGTCAGTGTTTTCCGCTGCTTTTCTCCATCACATCAGTTAGTTCTTATATATCACATCTGTTATAAATTAATAGTTATGCAGCAGGCAGTGTTTTATGACCCCACAGAACAATATTTATTGAAAAGCAGCTGCAAATAAATACAAACCTGGTCACAACAATATTGAAAGGTGTGCTCATTTTTTTTCATACATGACAAAAAGTAGTCAACTAAGTAAAGCAGACAGAAATTGTGAAAAGAAGTTTTTCATTCAAGTCATGACTCGGAGGTAACTAGTGGCTGGCAATGTAAAATAGCATAAAAAAGTACAGTTCAAAATTGTCACCACATTCTTGCAATGCTGCTTTAATTGATAATGTCAGTATGACATCATGAGCTCACAATCACACAACACACAAAATGCATCTGCCTTGTGTCCAGAAAATTGTCAAGTGGTAACAAAGTGAAATGGGAGTGTTTCAGCACATACAAAGTCCCCCAGAATTAATGGCGCACTCAGTCATGCACGCAGTGGTGGCACAGAGTCCCCAGATTTTTTCTGCATGCCCAAAATGCATCTGCCTTGTGTCCAGAAAATTGTCAAGTGGTAACAAAGTGAAATGGGAATGTTTCAGCACATACAAAGTCCCCCAGAATTAATGGCGCACTCAGTCATGCACGCAGTGGTGGCACAGAGTCCCCAGATTTTTTCTGCATGCCCAAAATGCATCTGCCTTGTGTCCAGAAAATTGTCAAGTGGTAAAAGTGAAATGGGAGTGTTTCACATACAAAGTCCCCCAGAATTAATGCATGCATCAGTCATGCGCAGAGGTGGTACAGAGTCCCAGATTTTTCTGCATGCCCAAAATGCATCTGCCTTGTGTCCAGAAAATTGGCATGTGGTAACAAAGTGAAATGGGAGTGTTTCAGCACATACAATGTCCCCCAGAATTAATGGCGTACTCAGTCATGCACGCAGTGGTGGCACAGAGTCCCCAGATTTTTTCTGCATGCCCAAAATGCATCTGCCTTGTGTCCAGAAAATTGTCAAGTGGTAACAAAGTGAAATGGGAGCATTTCAGCACATACAAAGTCCCCCAGAATAAAATGATGACCGTGAGTGAACTGTTGCTGGTCCAATGTATGCTGCAATTCCAGCAAATGCAATGTGATCATCTCAACTAGATGGAAGGGTGCCCTTTGTTTGTACACTAATAGTAGCCTTGGTGAGTTGATATATATAGATATATATTTGTGTATTTTGTAGGTGAGGGGGGTTGACATGGACATGTACTCATGGTATTGTTCTGTATCACAGGTCACATATACTGTTGGTGTGCACATTCCAGTGCTCGATGAGAATTTTTTGTGTAGAAATTTGAAATGGATAGCTCTCAAGCACATGAAGGTAAGTATTTTTTTTGTGGGGTGGGGGGAATCATATTTGTAGGTTTGTCTGTAATGGTTCCTTATTTGGTTACTTCTTCACAGATTTCATCTGCATCCTTCTCGAGTCCGGTTGTTTATGATGGTCATGGTCATCTGATGAAACGACTTCTGCATGTTGCATGTGTGCCCCAGCCTGGGGGGGGGCCTGATGTTGAAGAACTTCTTTGGATAAGGCCAGTTTGACACAACAACAAAGCATCTGGAAGTTTCCTAAAAAAAGAAATGAATGACTTCTTACAACTTGATTGTAATTTGTTCCTGGTTCTCAATCTCAAGTCAAGTTACATTTCAAAACCACATCTTGTCAAGTAACACAACTTGTGTGCAATTTTTTCAACACTGTCATGGTCAGGGCTGCACAGCTGCAAGTTCAGAATACAGTGCATGAATGATATCTCACAGAAATAGTTTTGGTGACGTACACATGTCACCTAGTTTATGAATCGTACTCAGTCGCATTTGCTGCAGTCTTTCCAAAACAATGAAATGGATTAAATAAAATCTTCATACTTATCAGAATGGATTTCAAATGGGTATTCCATAGGTTTCTCTGTAAGGTACAGCTGCAGTACCTTTCCTACTGAGTTTCAGAGAAGGAGAGTTTTTTTGTTAACCTGTAAAAAAAACAAACTAAGTGTACCATATGTGTTTGACCATTGCGGCTCTGAAAAGCTACAGAAAACAAAACATACAACTAAAGGAAGTTAAACAGCATAACGAACATTAGTACACATACTCACTTTATGGTTTAAATATTAAGAAGCTTTGTACCTGTGGCTGATTGATGTGGTGGTCTGTTCGATTCCCTCTGCCTTGGCATGGTACATGTAAATGTAATGGGGAGATATTGTCTGAATGACACTGGTGGTGGGTGCTGATGGTGATAGCTGCAGCACATGATGACATTCTGTTATATCTTCCTGCATCTGGTGGTGGTGGCAGTGACTAACATCAGTCCCGGTGGTGGTGGTCCGGGGGGGGGACAGACTCATGCTCAGTGGTGGCAGTGGCTAACATCAGTCCCGGTGGTGGTGGGTGGACAGAGTCATGCTCAGTGGTAGCAGTGGCTAACATTGGTCCTGGAGATGGTGGTCCAGGGGGCGGACAGACTCTTGCTCAGTGGTGGCAGTGGCTAACATCAGTCCCGGTGATGGTGGTCCGGGGGGCGGACAGACTCATGCTCAGTGGTGGAAGTGGCTAACATCAGTCCCAGTGATGGTGGTCCAGGGGCGGACAGACTCATGCTCAGTGGTGGCAGTGGCTAACATCAGTCCCGGTGGTGGTGGTGGTCTGGGGGGGGGTACACCGCCTTTTAACATCTTCAGTTAAAACCTGCCAAAATTAACCACATCATCATCCTCATAAAAAAAGCTGCCCTCACAGTCATCTATGTCTGAAGTCTGACCACCGGGAAATTCTTTCTCCATTGTGTCATCATCTACGTCAGTGGTGGGCCGTTTCATGTTGCCACTGCCAGTGCCACCAGGATGGTCAATTTCCACATCACCAAAACCACCATGACTAGGCCGGGGTACGAATACCGAGGTCGCAGTCTGTGCTGGTATGTGCCTCTCATTCATTTTAATGAATGTTAGTAAACTAACATTTGCAGGAGACAGGTTTGTCCTACGATCCCTGACTATTGCACCTGCTGAGCTGAATACCATCTCAACACTTACACTGGAGGGCGGGCATGTGAAATACTTCAGTGCCACTGCAGTCAGCTCTGGCCAATCACTGGCCTTTCCACTCCAATACAAAAGAGAATCATCAGTTACTGTCAGATGCCTGTTTTCAGACAAATATGACTCAACCATTCTCTATGCCGCACTAAGTCCAGTGGTTGATGCATCATTCTGTTCTCCCGAATCATTTAATTCACAAATCCTCACTTGGGTCAAAGCCTCCCAAAGCGGTTTGACGCCAGCCACTTTGGATGACAGACGACCTGGAACTGCAGTCCCCTTCCCCTTGCAGGATATGCTTGATGGTCCTCCAGGTACACCTTCAGCCGGATGATGCTGCTGAGGTTTGCTGACCTTGGCACATGACTTCTGTGCCCCATGAACCAAGAGAACCAGTTGACCACTGATATTTTTTACCTGTTCAGGCCCTCCCACCAGTACTGATGCAATTCCTCATTTGTATCATGGGTCCAGCATTGTTGCTAAGTTGGCAAAGTTGTCACTGCGCTGAATGCTCACAATGTGATGATTCTGGTCGAATACTGTTATCATGTGTTGCAGCAACATACTGCTACCACTGTCTCCGGCAACATCAAGGCCATGCTGTACATTCACCAATGTCTACCTCAGCACCCGCAGCAGTGGAATTGATTGGCTAATGGAGGCAGACTCACCACTCACTGCCTGCGTAGTATGTTCAAAAGGCCACAAAATTGTTATTACAGAGTCCATGAGGCGCCGCTGTTCAGTCAGCATAGACATGGAGGCCCCGGAACTGTCACGGCTAGTGTGCATCACAAGATATTCTGAGATGGCTTTGTATTGGTCATACAACCTCTCTGCCATGTATAAAGTGGAGTTCCATCAGGTGACAACTTCCAGCTTCAAGCCGTGCTGAGGCAGGCTGTTTTGTATCTACAACTACCGCAGTTGGTCACGGGCATTTCCAGATCGTGAAAAGTGAGAACAGATACATCATGCAACAATGGTCAGCATTTCTTTACATCAAGGTGCTGCAGAAACTCCTGCACAACAAGATTTAAACAATGGGCCATGCATGGAACATGAAAAAACACACCATTCGTGATGCATTTCACCACATTTGACCCATTGTCACTTGCTATGAACCCAGCTCTCAGGGACAGGGGGTTCAGCCACTTGTCAAGTTCATTCAGTACCACGTCCAACATGTTCTCACCCGTGTGTGAATAGGTCACATTGCGCATAGCAATAGTTGCATGCTGTCGAATTTCTGGAACATTGCTACCACGACAATCCACCTTACTGCACTGATTACTTCAGCTTCAACACTCTGTAACGTGGGCTGACTTAAACATTTTACATGGGGTGTTATGACAAATGGTTCTGCTCTGTGATGAATGGCATTGGCAGTGGGTGGAGTGTGGCCGTTTGATGCAGACGGTTGCACAGGTGATGATGACAAACCCAGAAATGCAGTTATTTTGCCAGATTTGCCAACCGGGGTTGATGTACCACTTGCATTAGACATACTGCATTCACCACCAAAACTGCTACTCTCACCAGCACTGGACAACATTTCAAAGTCATTATGCTTCTCCACCTCATCATGCCTGTAGTAATCCTCTGCTCTTATTACCGCACTACTGCACACACTTAATTTCCTACTGGACTTAACTGTCATGGAAGGGGACAACATGCTCGTTATGATTGCTGACGAGGGTGAATGCCACACTGTGGTATTAACTGCCAGCTTGTGCTGGGTCCACAGTGCCATATGCCTATTCTTAAGATGCGCATGCTCTCCTCCTGTGCCCAGATGGCTCCCCTTCTTACCTCAACTCTCACGCACATGGCAAACCTGGCAGATTGCAACTGACTCATCATTTGCATCTTGAACAAAAAAATCCCAAACAAGGGATTGTGATGCTCTACTTTTAACATGTCCATGATGCTGCTTATTTAACTTCGTTCTTTTAAGCACTGAAGTGGGAAGGGGGGCACGTGATGTTTCGGGCACTGCACACCTGGACTGCAACTGACCACCATGACTACCTATCATTATTACTGGGTCATCATCATCAACTGAAACTGGTAAATCACAAGTTTTACAGGGGAGGATTACTGCAAACAGACTCAGACACAGCCACCTTGAATTTCTTTTTCTCTAGTTCCCAACTGGGGTCAATTACATCATCACCATATTCATCAACATCACACACATCCACATCTTCTGCTTGGGTGCTGGCATGTGAACTGCATGTTGCAACCACAGCAACATCATCATCACATTCGTCATCATCATCTACACCACCATCACTTGATATTTTTTCACCACACTGTGAATCACTGCATGGAAAATGCATGACATTCACCGCCACGGTGGACAAAATATCACATTGTATGCTATCGTCGACATGATTATCAGAATCCTCAGGTTCAGTTACTGGGATGTTACTGGGAACTATGACATCATCTACACAGCCACTCACTCACACTGCTTCACGCTCTGCTATATTTTTGGATATGGTACACTGGTCAGAATTCGAACTTGAGGCAGCAATACTCATACTACCATCACCACTAACACCAGTAACAGTAACACCACCGGCTGGGAAAACACCATCTCCTCCAACTATGGGTGAAGCTACTGATTGGGCTGTAGAAAGCATTGCAGGAGAAATACCTTTCCTCACATTAGCAATGCACTTCTGCATCTGCGTACTACTACCATGCCCACTGATCATCTTACTGGCAGCAGTGCCATGGTGAGAACCAGCTTTGCTTGCACATCTCTTTGCAGGCATTTTGGGGAATCAACAACAATATTATAAACAAATTTAGATTTTGGTACGTTCACTCTCTGATTGGGGGATGCTGGATGTGAAGCCAAAAAAATAACTGTGGCTTCAGCAACAGATAGAGACTGTCATGCAATGAAAACAACTTCAGTAACCAGTGGTGTTGATAAGGTCACAAACAATCCAATCTGGTAAAAAATTCCTTTTGCCGGTGGGGGTGGGGAAGGGGCACTGACTGCATGTTTTTACGTCAGTACAAGCAGCAAAACAAAGAACAGATACCACGATCGCAGTACAAAATCAGGCAGCTGCATGGATAGCAGGCTCACACTGCTGCGCCTGCAATTACACTAATCTGTGACACAATAAAAGGTGTATTATATGATGTCACACAACACTGCACACAGACACAGAACAGTTTGTCTACAATGGTGAACGAGTAATTCATAGCAAATTGAAAAGTTCAGTAATATGCCACGTATTGTAATGTAAACAACCTGAAATTATGAACTGCTGCACCAGGTCCACACAGCACACAATCAGCAGGAACATTTCAACAATTACTGACAATATTACTGTGTGTACATTAATACAATTAGTTATATAACAAAAATATAACCAAAAAACAAAGAAATCACTATTTCTCCAACTTAAATCTACCTACACCACAGATACGCCCCTCATCCAAAGCACACTTTCACTGTCTTTCACTACACGCACTCATTGTTGTACATTAACATTCAAAATCCACACAAAAACAAAAACGCTCAATGATATGAGCACAGGAGGGTTTCCTACAATCGATGAACCAAAGTTTGAGCACCCCAAAAAACTGCAAAAATGCTTTTTTAACAGCTTTTAGAAGGTTTCAATCACAGACAGCTCTCAGAGCACACTGTCTCCTACAGCTTCCTACACACACACTACCCCAAACTGAGGCTGTGCAGATCAATCTAGAGCCCACGTGACCTGAAATCCCATGAATCACTGCAAAATTCACCTTTGGAGCTTAAAAACAAGGCAAAATGAGGCGAAGTGCATTGATCTCAATGCACGTCACCTTAAGATTTTGGTGGAGTAGTGGTCTGGGAAGGCGAAGTAACACAAAGTCATTGTTTTCAATGGACTTCACGTTACCCATTATAACGCGAATTACTCCACTTCACATTGTGGAGCACTCCGTGAATCCACCTTTACTCCACGAATCACTTCGCGGAGCAGATTGAGCCCACATCGCCCACTACTGGATGCAATAGGCTACAGCTGCCTGCCAAAATAGTTGCATGGAGTTACTGAAATGGACCAGAGCCCCAAAGCATCACTGACTGGCAAGTGGAAGGGACTGATTTTTACATCACTCACTAACAAACAGCTTGAGAAACCAACAGATTCCAAAACACTATACCTATATGTCGGTACGCAATTTGCAGACAAACGTAAGAAGTAGGCCAATAAAATGTACCTTGATTTAATAACACTTACTTGGATTATTTGATGGGGCCATTGTGAGATCATTTTCCAATCCAGT
Source organism: Neoceratodus forsteri (assembly GCA_016271365.2). NCBI lineage: Eukaryota > Metazoa > Chordata > Ceratodontiformes > Ceratodontidae > Neoceratodus > Neoceratodus forsteri. The sequence continues at coordinate 1,592,593,408 of CM028130.1, forward strand.
GTCAATGCTGTAATTGGCATAATCCATATTCACACAAACTTAGATACATGACTGGTTAGATTTGATAATGTATTACATCTAACAGATATGAGGACCAAATCATAAAATATTAATTTATTAAATTCAAAGTACTGTAAGTGATTCGATGGAAAATATTGGTTATCCCCTGCAACATTTCAAGTGCTCAGACATTCCTTATAAGTTTATAGGGAAGGTTAAGGAGAAAAGGATAGCATTCAGGAAATATAAGGAAACATAGAAGGAGCAGGACAGAGAACTTTATCAGTTAAAGCAGAAGGAGGCAGGGAAGGCAGTCAGAATAGCAAAGGCCCAAACCAAGGAAAAGATAGCCAATTTTGTTATGAAGGGGGATAAAATCTTTTATAGGTACATTAGGGAGCGAAGAAAGACCAAAGGAGGGATACTGAGACTTAATAAAGGGGAGGGAATGTGGGCAGAGGGTGATAGTGAAAAAGCATGGATACTGAACGTATATTTCTGCACAGTATTCACAGCAGAAGAGGATGGGGAGGTACCTAAACCGAACAAGAGAACTACTCTGGATAGGGGGGGTCAATACCAGTCCATTCACAGAAGAAAGGGTTTTGAAAGAACTCTTGAAATTGAGGGCAGACAAAGCAATGGGGCCTGATCGGATTCACCCCAGAATTCTAAAAGAACTAAGGGTAGAACTAGTGACACCGCTGACTACTCTCTTTAACAAATCATGGGAGTATTGGGTGGTACCTGAGGACTGGAGGAGGGCAGATGAGATTCCACTTCACAAAAGTGGGAGCAAGGCAGAGGCAGGAAACTACAGACTGGTTAGTTTGACCTCAGTGGCAGGAAAAATGATGGAATCAATTCTGAAGGAAAGACTTGTTAATACCTAGAGACCAGTGGGGCACAGGACACAAGGCAGCATGGATTCACGGCGGGAAGGTCATGTCAGACGAATCTAATAGATTTCTTTGACTGGGTGACCAAAGTAGTAGTCCAGGGAGGAGCTGTGGATATTGCCTACCTAGATTTTAGCAAGGCATTTGACACAGTCCCACACAAAAGATTAATATACAAGTTAGCCAGCCTTGGAGTGGGTCCCAAGGTGGTAGCCTGGATAAAAAATTGGCTAGACAACAGGACGCAAAGGGTAATAGTAAATGGAGTCCACAGTGCAGAAAGGAGGGTAGCTAGTGGGGTACCACAGGGTTCAGTACTAGGACTGGTCCTCTTTAATGTCTTATAAATGACATTGGAGAGCACCTGGAAGGAAAAATATGTCTCTTTGCAGACGACACAAAGATCTGCAACAGGGTTGATACACAAGATGGGGTGGAAAGGATGAAAAGGGACTTGGCAAGGTTGGAGGAATGGTCAAATCTATGGCAGCTCAGATTCAATGTAAAGAAGTGCAAGGTAATGCACCTGGAAAACAAAAACCCAGGGGAAGAGTACACAATGCGGGGTGAGATACTAGCAAAACAAAAATCAAAAGAGACCTGGAAGTAATTATATGAGATGACCTAAAGGTGGGCAAGCAATGTGAGAAGGCAGTAAGGAGGGCTGGGGGATACTGGGATGCACAGGGAGAGGCATCACCAGTAGAAAACAGGAAGTTGTCATCCCTCTGTACAGACAGTTGGTGAGACCCCATCTGGAGTACTGCGTGCAGTTCTGAAGACCCCATCTCCACAAAGACATAGACAGAGTGGAGGCTGTTCAGAGGCAGGCAACCAAAATGGTACAGGGTCTACACCAGAAGACATATGAAGAGAGACTAAAGCAGCTTAATATGTATACCCTCGAGGAAAGGAGGGAGAGGGGGGACATGATATAAACTTTCAAGTACCTCAAGGGAATTAACAAAGTCCAAGAGGGTAGCATCTTTCAGAAAAAGAGATGTACAAGAACAAGGGGGCACAATCTGAAGATAGAGGGGGGACGGCTCAGAGGTAATGTTAGAAAGTATTTTTTCATGGAAAGGGTTGTGGATGCATGGAACAGTCTTCCTGAGGAGGTTGTGGAGTGAAGAACAGTAGGAGAATTCAAGAATGCATGGGACAGACATAAAGCAATTCTAGTGCAGGGTAGGAGGAAGTAAGCTGTTGGTTAACTAGAATCTGCAACTTATCCACCAGGTAGGGAAATTGGCAGACTAGGTGGGTCAAGCGGTCCTTATCTGCCGTGAAATTCTATGTATGTTGCTATGTTTCTAAGTTGGTAATCTTCCATCCGTCCTATTGGTTGATGCACGATCATATATTCTGGACTGCCAGAGGACAATCCCTCCGCCCTGATAACGTTGTCCAGTTTACTTCATGCATCTCTAGAGGTCGGTCATGTGATCACTGATTGCTTCCTAAAGCTCAGGTAATATATGCAACCTATTTTGTAGCTTTCACCTTACCTATTCTTTCATTTTAGTACACTTTGACAGTGGAACCTGACTACTAACTTTAGGCTTTCTATAAACCATTCTCTCTGCTGCTATGCTCTTTGCAGGTTAAAAAAATGATCCATGTCTGTCTGTCTGTCTGTCTGTCTATCTATCTATCTATCTATCTATCTTTCTATCATTCCCCCTCACTGCCCAACAGTAACTCACTTGGGGGCACAGGGCAGGCTGGACCCTCCAATAGCATTCAGCTTGCACCACCTGGTTTGGTTGGAACCCTCATGCAGTATCCCCAGCACAAACAGCAACCTGAAGAACTGGTCTCTCATGTAGCATCCAGCTCCCTCTCAAGTAGCAACCACAACCTGCCACAGACTAATTATGCTCCCACTAACATCTGTGCCCCAGCAGATGTTTTTCCAGGGGCACTGGGCAGGCTGGACCCTCCAGTAGCGTCCATAAGGTCAGGGCCTTCATGCAGCATCCCCACCGCTATTAGCTACTTTAGGTACTGGAACCTCCTGTAGCATTCAGCTCCCCTCAAGTAGTATCCACAACCTGCCACACAGATGAGCAGATACCACATCAAGTTAGGCTAGAAATCATTGACAGGATTGGGACCCTTAGGCAGCATCCCCTCATGTCAGGGGCCCAGGGAATGGGACCCTTAGATAACATCCAGTTCACCTCGGGGTGGTCCACCCAGTGGTCCTCCTCAGCATCTTTATACAACTGATGGAATGGGAAGGCATTGTAGTACACAGACTGCTCTCAATGCCTCAGCCCACGGTCTGTGTATGTTTCCTGCCTTGCAAGGGTTAAATTAAAGTGATACAGCTTACTGTTGTAGTCGAAGTGAATGTTCCATTGAGGCATCCAGTCCCTAATGCCTGAAACACAGGAGCACCTCTTAACTGGAGTGTGCCCATTCCACAAGGGGAAGGGGTGGGACTGAACCCTTTTTGTTCTTCTTCCCACACTCCAGGACACCACGCCATACTGGGGATGTCTCCCCCCAATACTGTTTATCCTCTCCTGCATTCTTGTACTGCTGGAGCCTGTGCGCTCGAAATTTCATGACTGCTATCTTGAACATGGTGACTCTCGCGAGATCAGCTCTCAGCTTATTCTGTGGCTCACTTCACACCATGGAGGACCAGGAAGGGTGCTCAATTGATAAATATCATGCACAGCACACCTCCGGCATCTAGCAACCCCTGTTTTTTTCACCAAGGGGGCAGTTTTCGGAGTTGGCAGGGATTAGTAAGAGGTAGTCTTGTGAGACCCCACTCATGTGAGATGGCAGCTCTCGTGAGAATGGCCATGTTGCCCCAGTATTCACACAGCTGGCAATCTCATGAGGATAGCTGCCATCTTACTACAGCTGGGCAAGCAAGGAAATCTTTCTCAGCCGCACTTGCGAGATTGGCAGCAATCTTGTGTGTGGCACAGTATCATTACTTCATATGGGAGACAAAACAGACCATAGGATTTGAGGCCTTCAGACACACAGGTCAGCCATCTTGGCAGGGGCCCTCCTGAAAGCATTAATCCAGTGGTGACCCTGACTACACAGCAGGGCCTGGATTCCCCAGAGACTGAGCACTAGACCTCCAGATAAGGTGTCCAAAAAAGCTGGATGTTTATGGGCCAGTCTCCCCTCGCCTTGTCCTCCATTGGTTTGCTCATTGTCCTTTGCCAAGGGTAACTTAAAAAACATGGAGTCCTTCCTTGTGTGTCTCAGGTCTACACATAAATATGTCCTGATGTTTTGTCTATAATGCCTCAGCCGCTGCAGCCAGGGCAGCTGTCTCTGGCATTTGCTTAGGACGCACCTCTTGGCACCAGAATTCAGGACAGAGGACAGGCAACAAGTGGTTCCAGACAACCTTTTTAGAGGGTAACAAGCCTTTAGGTCTGCTATAGAAACCATTCTCAATGAATTTTCTGTCCTCCAGAGTGTCTATGGGGACTATCTGTCCTTAATGCTTAATGAATCGTAGCTTGGCTGTGCCTGAGGCTCCCTTTACAGGAACTCTATCAAGTCCACTCTCAGGGATCAGAAAAGGGGTTATACAACCCAAGTAGCAGCAACATTTCATGGGGACCCTTCCAAAGCTCCCACAAGGCATAAAAAAGGGTGACTGTCAAGCTCCAACAGCCCTTCCTTCCCCTCCAGTTCATCATGAGAGACTGGGGTGAGAGGAAGTAGTATCTTTCTGTTCCTGCTACAGGGGCAAGCTGGGATCACAGCAGATGGGTCCTTGACATCATCCAGCATGGAAGCATCCTGGAAGGGATGTCACAGCCCCACATACCAACCTTAAGACTGTGCATGGCCAGTTAGCCAGTTCTCCCAGTGGAAAAAACACAGATGTCTACACTCCAGGATCTTCATGGTTCCCTGGAAAACTGGAGGTCTATGGTTTATTCTGGACCTCAGAGGACTAAGGAAGCATGTGGTATACAGAACATTCTACATGCCATTTCTAGGCTCACTTCCTTTCCTGTTAGAGGGGTCACAATATGTACGCCCTGGATATGCCTCACATCTAGAGGTGCATCAGCAGTAGGCAGTGCTACCAATAGTTCCTCGATTTCTGCCTTGATAGGGTAACACAACCTCGGGTCATGCTCCTTACATTATCATTGCTGTTGCGTGTCTCTACCAAATGCCTGAGTGAGGTGGCCTCATATCTGCTCCAAGAGGAATGCTATAACAAGCTCTAGAAAAGGAGCTTCAGTGGCCAGGGTGGAGTATATCGTGCACCTTATAAACAACTGCACACCTCTTGGGGCTCAAGGCATTCTCTATTTTTATAATTCCTCCAACTTTCCAGCAAATAAGGAGTTCTCAGTTGTTGCTGCAAGCTCAGTGTTCACAATCTAAAGCCGATAGTCCTCCAGAGTGATGTTCATGGGAATGGGGTAGTCCACGAAGGTCTTGCTCATTGCTGCCAGCATCACAGACTCACTAACTCTCCTGGCTGACAGATTAGTCAGGATTTGGTTTAGCAGCACAAGGGCAGGCTGTTGGACTGCAGCTGAACTCGTACTGTAGGGGTGGGGACGGTCAGAGTAGACCCCTCTGCATTCCTCACAATGCAAAAAACTACTCTGTTTTGCATCCTTGTTGCAGGGTGTTGAATGTTCTGGAAAAGGTGTTATTTTTCTGTCAGAAAAGGAGATTTATGTATGCTATTCTGCTTCTGCTCTGAAACAAAGGGATGATCGTGTAGGAGACACTCCTTTCTCATCTCCAGGGCCCACATCATCCCACTCCCTGGACAATTGACTGGTGTGAGCAAGGTCCCCAACTCTGGCACAGACTTGTTAATTCAGTGTTCTGCACCTTCATGGTGGCATCGCAGCTGGAGACTAAAGCCAGCTGGTTCCCTCCTAAGACATCACTCACCTCGGATCCAAGATCAACATGTGCCTGGACCTAGTTACCCCACCAGATGATAAGATCTGCAAGGTGATCCAGCTCATTGGGGTGATAGGGACACACCCCAACAGACAAGAACATGGGTACTAGCAGTTACTGGGGCTCACAGCATCAATGATAACCTGGTGCCTTTGGCTTGGATAAGCATGCACCCACTTCAGTGGGATTTTTAGGATGTATGGAACCAGCCACCAAGAACTTCGAATATTGACTCAATTCAGACCTGGACATTTTTGAATAACCACACCTGGTAAAGACCTTAATAAATGTGCTGGAGATGGGAGCATTGTACCATGACCTGTTATTATTTGCTGCTCAAGTCGCTAGTCAGAAAGTTCAGATCAGGATAGACAGCCAGGTTAACCTAGTGTACATAAACAAACAAGGGAGGACTCAAAGCTGGATAATGTGCAGGGCAGCACTAAAAACATTGTGTTGGACAAAAGCCAACATATGGACCCTTTTCTTTTTTCTTGGCCACCTACTTGACCGTCATACTGACCTTCCAAGTGGACTGGTTCAGCCAAGTGACATTCAACCAGGCAGAGTGGTATTTGCACCCTCAGGGGTTCCACTCCCTAAACGAGGGTTGGGGTTGTTTCAAGCAGTTCTGATGGTGTTTCAACACCACACACAACTACCTTGTTCCCACTCATGCTTCCCCCAACAATCAACCCGAAGGTGTAGACACCCTAGTAGCCCCAGGGGAAGGGGCAGGCATAGCCCGCTGAGGTCTTCCTTGAAATCAGGTTCACGGCACTCACAGGGTTGCTGATAGCCCCGACTGGTCATGGAGATCTTGGTATTGTCTCCTCAGAGCACTGCTGATTGACACTCCATGATGTCTCTTTCATCATCCAGTTTCTCCTTAGCCAGGGACCAATTATTTGTCACCACTCTGAGGTCATCAGCTTGACTACATGGCTGCTGAAAGACAAAGACTGTTGAGGGGGTGTGGTGCCTCTCCAGGGTGGTTGACTGGCTGTTGCAGTCCAGACGATGGTTGACAACTAAGACATGTCAAAGATATCATCAGACTTTCTGTAAAGGCTGCACAGTGAAGGGCCGCTCTCCTACTGGGGCGGGCCTTCTCCAGGTTCTTGATTTTCTAATGTTGGGGCAGATGAAGGCCTCACATACTCCTCCATGAAGGTGCAAGCTTCAGCTGCATCTGCAGTGAAAGGCTCCCTTCCCGGGGGGGGGGGGCAGTTAGATTTGTATCCAGATGTAGTCTGGTTGCTACAGGTGGTGCAGATACAGCTCACCGTTCTAGGCCCTTGTCCTCCATGTCCACTTACTGTGGTTATGGATGGCTTTTATGAGACACTTCATATCTGATTCATCATACTGGATAATCTTCAGAACATTTGTTCTCACAACCATGTACTCAGCTAGACAGGTGAGAGAGTTTCAGGTGCTGTGGAGCTGAGACCCGTCCCTTAATGTCCAAATGAACAGAGTTTATCTCCAATCAGTTCTATCCTTTCCCCAACAGGGGGTATCATCATTTCACGTGGAGCAGGAAATTCACTTTCCAGCCATGCCCACAGACAGACGGTCATTGCCTTTTAAAGGTGAAAGGTTGGTCAGGCTACCTCAACAGAAGCAATAACTAGGTGGGTAAAGGTAGCAGTCATGACCATCTACCAAGGGGCAGGACTGGACTCCTCCTCTTCAGGCATTATGATGCATTTTACCAAGGCATCATCAGTGTCCTGTGTGCTGAAAAGGGGCACTTCTGTACAGGTTTTAGGCACAGTGGCCCCTTGGGTTCCTGTCTATACTTTGCACCGCCTTTTACACACTGGATGTAGCATTGGCTATGTTTGGTAGGGCAGTGCTTTGGGGAATGTTGAGTTCCCTCTACTATAATATTCATCTTCCCATCTGTAGGTTTTCCTGGTACTGCTATGAAAGTCCCACTTAAGAACATATAAGAACATAAGAAAATGGCCAGCAAAAGAAGACCTCTTGGTCTATCAGGTCTGCTCATAATAATAAGGATTGTTAGGAATGTCTGAGCACTAGAAAGGTTGTAGGGAATAATGGTATTTACTCACCTGGTAAAGGTGATTATACCTGCAACCTTTATAGTGCTAAGAGCCCCTCCGAATTGTGAATGAACAGGATACCCGTGCAGCCAGAACCATGTGGGGATACTCCCAGGTATCTTTGGGTAGAGTTACAGCATAGAATTGCATTATGTTATATTCTAGTTACATTCTGCAATATTTGCTTCTTTATCTACTATATATATCTAGATATATTTCTATCTTTATATATAATCAACATATCATACACATTATTCCTCATGGAAGATTTTAACTACGGCTTATACCCATGCAGCCAGAACCCGTTTTGGGTCTTGGCACCTACATTTTAGGTGAAGTTTGTACTCAGTACTGTACTCTCTTACCTGGAGTGGATAGTCATGTCCAATAGTTATATGGCTAATACACTTTAAATGTGGGTTGTGTCTCAACGGTTATTTGGCTTATATTGTATTTTCCACACATACTTTATCATGGTTTCTAGTGAATCGCTATCATAATCACTATTCCTGATGGACAGCTGTTATTATGACTCCTGCCTGTTGTAAGGTTTCTGTCATTCCTCCAAGAAAATAATTTTGTGGTTATTGTTTCGTTCCTTATTGTTTTGTGCTAGGGAAGTATCTCACTGGACACCGTTATCAGGGCTGAGGGATTGTCCTCTGGCAGTTCAAAATTTGTGATTGTGCATCAACCAATGGGATGAATGGAGGATTACCCACTTATAAGGAATGTCTGAGCACTATAAAAGTTGTAGATATAATCACTTTTACCAGGTGAGAAAATACCATTATTGTATTTTCAAGATTAGTTATGCCTGTATGAATGGCCATTAATAATGTCTGGGTTGCAGAATGATTCAGTGTTTGATTACTCATGTCTGACAACACAGGGAAGGTGCAAACTATGGCGATGACAGGCAGGGGACTAAGAAGAGGAAGACAGAGAGAGCGTAAGCAAACTATACTGAGTGATCAGTATGTGGTGTAATCCACTGGCTTATTCTTACCAGTGAAACAAGTTTGTAAAATAACCCTCAAATTTAGTGGAATCATTTAGAATAATTACACTGGTGGCATAGGAGGAGTAGCTTTTTAGCATCTAATGCTATTTAAGTGATGTTGACTCTGGCCCAGGGTGGAAACTCAGTTAAGTGCACTTGACCCACACCACGTGTCCCAGGGTTGAACCATATGGCTAAATTAAGAATTGGGTCTAGGGCAGGCTTTCTTAAATGGTGAGGCCAGCCTCCCAGGGGAGACCCAACCTGTTCCAGGGGAGGCTCAAGCAAGCCTTAAAATGTACTATATTTAAATGTCAAGTTTGGATGCTTTTTGTGAAAGGATGCAGCATACTAAAGTGAATAATGGCATGCAAATTTATGTACAAAATGGGTGACCATGAAAGTCGCACTCAAAAAACACTTGTTTCCTGTGAGACATGGGGGAAAACTGAATGGAGGAAATACAGTCCTTGGAAACTGTGCAAAACAAAATGCAAAATAACACAAATAAATAAGAACAAGGTAACAATTGACCCTTTATACTGGCTGCAGAACAGCACAAATACAAATGCTATGCAGAGAGGTACTAGAAGCAAGAGCAGGACAAAGCAAAATGGTCCCTGAGAAGGTGTTTAAGAGCAAGGTAAAACTTGACAAAGAAAGCAATCTGACTCATGGAGGTATTGTAACAAGGGCTAAATAGGATCCAAAACTCAGAGGTGTGGAGTGAGTAGGCTGACATGGGGAAGGGGGTTACACAGAGGGAGAATAATAAGTTCAATAAAATGAGAATAAACTCAGTGACTCAAAGGAATTTCACTATATTCCTTTTATACTGTGCAAAGTATGATAGTTGTTCTAACTATGGGGAGTCCCAAAATGATTTCTATATTGGGGGAGGCTCAAGATCTTTTCCAAGATTTGGGGAGGCTCACTATGGCAAAGTGTGAGAACCACTGGTCTAGGGAACCTTTGTCCGAAGAGAGAGTACTATGTGACCTCCAACCCTGTAGGAAAATAAAATACACTGTAAGGAGTCTGTTCTGATTAAGACCCAGTGCAGCTAACAAGAAAGCAAGAATTTTGGAATAAGGACCTACTCACTGTGATCAATTTTTTTTTTTTTTTTAATTATTTCTTTTTGCCCCTACTACTCCCATCGGTATTATCTGCTCTGCTCACGGACCCCCGTTGCCCAATCTCCAGACTTAGCTGCATCCCCTCAGTCATCCCTGGCTTTCCCCCCAGAGAGCAGGGCCGTGGCACCGACCCCCTATATCGGAGCTGCAGAACATATATCTAGTTGGGGATCGGTTTCCGGAGGCTAATCGGGCACCCGGGGGCAGAGCGTCATGAAGACGGCGAGGTTCGGGATTTTAACTCCCCCTTTTTAAGCAGGATGGGGACGTGCAATGATGACCTGCGTCCGCCCCATCCTGGCGTATTGCCATGCGTCGATGTGTTGTGGTGACCCAGCCTCCGCTCGCATGTCGAGTGCTAGCCCTGCCCTCCCCCCGGAGAAGGAGAGCTGTCCAAGGGATGCTCAATCCTTCTCCCCCCGGCCGGCCCTCCAGCGGCCCAGGTCCATTCCTGAACCCGGGCCACCGGCATCGCAAGTGGAAATCCAACCGCTGCGCCGACGGGACAGACTGTGATCAATTTCAAAAATATAATTGTATTTAGTATATGGCAAAATAAGTACCCCTCTGCAAACACCAGTTTTTTACCTGACTAGGGCTTCATCAGAGTATAGATTCTATAAGTTCAATATAGTTGCACAATAATCATGCATTCATGAACATATCATTTCCTATATACTGATAAAGTATTGTAGTTTGATTTCTCACTAGGCAAAAAGCCTTGGGTCTGTGTGTTCAAAGCCTATTATTTATATATAACCCCCTCCAATCTGGTTTCAAAGGAAATTCAACTTATGATATGAATAATCCTGCATACTGCTTATGAATTATTTCGATCTTAAACATTTCTGATCATTTTCAAACAAAGCAATAATCATAATTAACCACTTGTTTGTACCTAAATTGACATAGTCACATGCTATAGGTCTGTATGGATTTGGATTAGTTTATTAGTGTGAACTAACATGTCTCACATGTAGTTAATCAAATCGCAAGCCAAACAGTATTATTGGCATGCCCTGTTTGTGATATGCACATCTAGGGATGTGCAAAGTTTAAAAACTTCATTTCAACCAAACGTCTTGAACTTTGAAAAATTTGCAAAGTTCTTCAAAGGTGGGAAGTAGAACTTCATAGTTAATATACAGTACTCCTACGAGGAGTTGTGAAGTGTGCAACTTCACAAAGTTTTCTCCAGGTGAAGTCCTCAGATTACATGCAGTGCCATTAAAAGGTGACATGGCGTCTCTGCAATAGGATACTGTCTGGGAGAGCTATACTCTGTGCAATCCTAGCAGTGTGTGTAAGGAGACAGGATCTGTTTGTGAGTTCTCAGAGAAAGACCTTACTTCAAAAACAAAAGTTTTTTTCAAAACCATATATAGTTCATCATTAAGATTCATTTCAAGAGTTTTTGAAGTGATTTTCTTGTAGTTTTGTGCTGTTTTTAGTTGAAGTTTTAGTGTGTGTCCAGAAGCTGCAGAGGGGAAGGGCAATCAACATTCTTTTTCTAATTAATTTTGCCAGTTGGCTGTACCTTTAAAGCTTATCTAATTTTTGTACATTTTAGAATCAGCAACAGCTGCAGCAGCAGCAATATTTGTTACTTTGTGCAGCTCATATTAGAACAATAAGCTAGTCTTTCTGGAGGCCTGGGTTTAACCCCCACCGCCACCACTTTAATATGCTGGGCAAGTCACTTAAATTCCGTTCACTTTGTGTGCACCTTGTAAAGAGCTTTTGCTCAGCATGCTTTTCTGTGCCCCCAAAAATAAAATAAAACCAAACTGAGGTTTAATCCTTTCAGAAATAGGCAGGTGTTTAGCATTATGTAAGGCAAGATTTCCTTATCACAGCAGTAAAATGTGCAGCAGAAGTAAGGGCAAGGTTCATGATGGCGAGGGAGCAATAGGAAAGGGACAAGCAGCTGGAAGGCAGGAGGAAAGGGCAGCCTGTGGTTGCAACAAAATCAGAGCAGATGATGTGGCCAACATTCTTGTTGATACAGAACTGGGGTAGGGGGCTGGAAATAGATGGAAAGCAAAGAGATTCCATTGTATTGATATTTGCTGCTTACTAAGGTATGTGAAAAATCAGTCTGAAGAACCAGAGAATCCAGGGGATGGGGCCAAATCCTTAGGTGGAGAGAAACTGCAGCCTACGGACGTGATCCCTATGGAAGAAGATGCTGAGGAGCAGAAGGAAGGAAGACTGGCAAGATGTGGGGTCGGCAGAAGCGGAGGATGAGGAGGAGGAGGTGTTTGAAAGAGGAAGGCAATGATGATGGCCTGGTAGTAGAGCTGTGTAGAATGATAGCATTCTGAATTCACAGAATTTCAATGAAATGTCATGAAATTCTGTGGAATTTTGAAAATGTATTAATTTGGTCATATCGGTCATCTATTGTGCTAGAGTGGTGAAATTTGGCATGCTTACTTTCTGGGAGAAGCTCTAATGACGTGTCAAATATTATGAAATTAGGATGAATGATCTCAAAATTATAGGTGCTCAAAGCCTTTCATTTTATTTTCTGTCAGAAATTTCATAAAAATGTTTGTCTGCATATACCTCAGCTGTTTATTGGTCCAGAGATCTTTAACTTTGAAATGATTACGTGATGACAGGTGTTCTAACAATGTGTCAAATTTCATGACATTAGGATGGATTGTCTCAAAATTACATGTGCTCATAATCTGTCATTTCATTTGTTGTGGGAAATTTCATGAGAACATTTATGTGCATATGTCTCAGCCATCTATTGGGCCAGAGATCTTAAATTTAGTGCAATTACTTGATGAGAGGTGTTCTAATAATGTGCCAAATTTCATGACATTAGGATGTATAATCTCAAAATTATACTGTATGTGCTTAATGTCTGTCATTTTATATTGTGCTGGACATTTCATGAAAAATTTTATCTACAGTACATATAACTTGGGCTTCTTTGGAGCCTGATGTGTAAATTAGCACACATAACCTTTTTAAATGGTTATAACATCATATACATATAGAGATAATTAGAGACTTGTAAGTTACAAGGGTTAAAAACTTTACTATGTAAATATTTGCAACCTTTTGTGAAAACTGTCAAAAATGTGGTTGCTTGTAACCTCTCTGCTCTTGCAGGCATGGACTTAAAGAGCAGCTGACGCCTTCAGGTAACTTTAACAAAATATAATATGCAGATAAAGTTCAGCATGTTATTTCACATTAGTACAATATATTTCTCCTCCCCATTATTTATTACTAAGGTCATTTGTATGAAAACAGGATCTTTGCTCTTGAAGATTTCATCTGTTCTTGTTGCTTTCTCCCTACCTGAGATAATAGTGCCCTTTCTTGTGACACCACAATTTCTCCCATGGCAACAGATTGTGATGTCACAAGAGAGGATTATGACTTGAAGTAGGGAGTAAGTTGTAGAAGCAGATGAACTCTAAAGGATAAAGATCATGTATTCATGCAAATTTCCTTAGTAATAAACAACTGAGATGAGAAATCTATAGAACATAAATGGAATGTAAGCTTAATTGTACCTAAATATTATGTTTTTAAAAGATTTATTTGAGGCTTCAGCAGCCCTTTAACATTTAACATGCATCCAATGTCAGAGTATCCTGGTGTCTAACACAACTAGATACATTGATTTAAAAGTTTTAAATTCCCACTGGAAAACAATATTGGTAATATTTTCTCAAATATTTATGGTAGCATATAAATGAAACATCTGGGATTCTTTTTAGTGGAATTTAACATTCACAGTGTATGTATCACTACTTCATTGGATAAGCTGGGCTGAGCTTTTTGCAATCTTGCTGGTTCTCTGTGTGTGTGACTATTTTGCCCCCTTCTCTCTTAGCATAACCTGATTGACTCAGTAGATCCTCTGATCCCACTGATATCCTCTTTGTTCTTTACAGTGATAAGATCCCTCAAAATGAGAGTCATCTACTCCTTTTCCTATCAAACTATCCTGTTTGAATAGCCAGAAATCTTCCTTCCTGGTACTGCAGACATTGTCTTCTCCCACTACATATTTCTGAGTGCCTCCAAGTCCCAGACTTGCACATACACTAGGCTCCCTGGATCATCAGTTTACTGTGTGTGATCCTTATATATCCTGCAGTCAGGTTGGAATTGTTGACACTCTGTGCTTCCCTGCTCCAGCTGGGGGGGGGGGGTCTACCACTAGTGTGCTATCCAGCTCAGATGTCTATTTCTGGATGAAACTATGCATCTAAGTCCTGAACTTGATGATCCCCTGCACTACCTGCCTCTCATACCCCTATCCTTTCATTTGAATCCCTTAGATAAGGCTGAGTGAAATTAGCAAATCATAATTTTATGAAATCTTCATGAAATTCCACAATTTTCACAAAGGCTCATGGAATTTGTCTAAGTACAGATGTTATTTTGCAATGTCTGGCAGCAAGCAATTAATAAATTGACACACACAGTCTCCTCATAAGATCTAAGAACCTGCAAAATTGAATAGCATTATATTCTCTAGTTTTAAAGTTTCAGGGGTTCATAAATTTGCAGTTTATCTTCTTGCAAAATTTATTTTTAAAATGTTGTGAAAGTTTGATTACTTTTAATTCATTCCCATCTGAAGCACAAATATTGCAGTTGTCAGAAATGACCATGTGGTTTTGCTGTTTAAATGTTTCAAATCTGATTAAAGTTGGGTATGTTGCTTTAACATTAAGAGGGAAGTAACTGAAATTTAAATTTTGGCAACATGTTTGGCAAGCTACAACTCAGTCCCATTTGAAGCTAGAAATCTGAAGCTATGTATATTTATAAATGTAATGATAACCTGTATACATGTAAAATGTTATAACATTTCAATGAATACTATCAAACGTGTACTAAAATAACAGAAATCTAAATTTTGGCAAAATGTTTGGCTATCTATAACTCAGCCCCCTTTGAAGCTGGAGACCCATGTTGTATGTTCCTCAAAATCCTGAAACTGTGGAGAAATTTGTATACACAATTTTAAAATTAGATCAGAACAACTGAAAATTAAATTTTGTTTAAATGTTTGGCCACCCATTACTCTGCCCCTTTCAACCTATGACTCTGATGGTTAGTACACATATGTAAACTGTTACTGTCTACATACCAAATTTGAATTTGTTTTAGTTGGATGCATAATTTTAAAATGAGATCAAAATAACTGAAATTAAAAATTTGGCAAAATTCCACATAAATTTCATGCAAATTCTGCCAAATTCCATGAAATCAGATGGGTAATTCTATGGGCATTCCATGGGCAGAATTTTGTATTCCACACAGCTCTACCCAGTAGTTGATTCTTCTGGGAGCCAGAAATTAAAAGATGAAATCAGATGAAGTTAAAGAAAAAACAAAACCAATGGGTGAACTCCCCCCCCTATAAAAAAAAAACTATCCCACTTGCCAGGCCCCTGACATCACCTGCCACATCATTGTCATCATCTTCATTTGCGTCTTTCCATAAAATGTTACATCCCTCCAAATCTCTTGTTTGGAAATCTTTTAATAAGAAGGATTGTCTCTAAAAAGACAAGCCCCTTTATTATAGGCATGGAAGCCTAGAAGGAGGGACAGAGAAGAAGGGGGAGGGGGGAACATGGGAAGGAAGGAGTGGGGTTTTGAAGAAGTAGTCATAGGGGGAAGGTCAGGTAAAGAAAAGGAGGCATGGTTCCAGAGAGGATGACCTCACAAAAAAGGGTGGGGCATTAAGAAAAGGGAGCAGGGGATAGGGTGAAGGAAGAGAGAGAAAGAGAGCAAAGAAGTGGGTTGCAAAAGGGTGGGATATAAGGGACTGCACAAGGGAGCTCTTTCTCACTTTTGCTAAGCAAAGTTCCTGAAGAAAGAATTTTGTACGATTACTTTTCATAGCAAAAAAGTGAGAGAGTTTAGGGGTTCTAAGAAACAGCATTGTGTAGGTTTTAGTGAGATAGCCTGGATAATCTTGAGGTAGTATTTTTCTGGCCACCACTACTGGGGAGGAGTTTGTTTTAAACTGGGTAGAAATACATAATGAAAAGAAGCAGATTGAGGGCTGCCAGATTGTTTTCCTTAAGAGACAATTCTTATTTGTGGGAAAATGCTATTTTTAGCCAAAGTATTAGATCTTATGAGGACGAGTTATTTATGATGACTGCTTAATGTAGTTTCACTTACCAGAAGTTTGAATCCCATGGAATCCATTAGGGCTGAATCGCTAAGCATATCAGACGCAACAAGCATGGAGCCTCATAGTTTTGAGTGGCGTTAGTTGATCGAGTGGCTTGGCAGATGATTGGTGTTTATAATCCCCGGTAAGCTTAATTGACCATGATTGAGGTAATAGTGGAGCTCACACAGAACTGAGAGGACAGCAGAGAGCTAAAAGGGCATGCGCGTGCAGGCGGGGGGGGGGCTGTTGAGCAAAGAAGGAAAGGAGGTCCCGATGGTGACTCATGGAATAAATAATGCAGAGAACTGGGGAGGCATTTATATGTGGCAGAATTTACCAGAAGAGACATGAGGAACAGAGGCCAGGAGCTCCGCCGGGGCAAAACCGATGAGGTTTTGGGGAGCCACGATGTAGGTGTGATTGATGATGGGCATGAGTAGTTTGTTTTGTGGCCCAGCCACATGGCAGGGGGAAGAAATGAAGGAGTGCATCCGGCTTGGAAAAATCAGGGGAATAGCGAGGAACCGCATGGTTTGGGGCCATGGTCCAGGATCACTTGCTGTTTAACAGGGACAAAAGCAGCGGCTGGGTACCTGAGGAGAAGACGCAACCAGGAGGTCTGGGATTGGGCAAAGAGAGACACAGGGGGGATGGGGCCTTATCTCCCTATTTCTTCATGGTCCATATCTCCACTCAAAAAATAAGGAATTTGGTTGGAGAGGAGAGGATTCCAAAGGGAGTGACTGGCCAGATCTAAGCCACTGGAAGGTCGGATATGAGCAGTTAAGAGGAATGCTTAGGAAATTCTGCATACAAGAGTGGTGTACATTATACAAAGCAACGAATCTTATAATAAAACAGTAGCTCTTGCAGGTTAGTTTTATTTGCAGTTTGGATAGGAAGCTGCTTTATTCCACATTCTTAATTTCAAAGCTACAGCTGGTCAGGTTGCAGGTTCAGGCCTTGGTTCAGAAAGAGGTGGCAAAAGTTGGTTGATCAGGTGGGGGAAAAGAAAAAAAATAAATAAATACTAGTGAGCGAGCTCTTGGGGGGGGCCTGCCCTTACTGACCATCAGTTGGAGAGATGACTCTTATCAGGAGGACAAGAATGAGAGGAGCAAAGGAGGGTTTTGAGCTTCAGCAGTAGTGCCAGCCTGAATGCTTCTGATGTTGGGGACTGCATTATGGAATGAAAGGGGAGTTTTTTAGGAATGCAGCGAGTGGGCCGAGAGAGCAGTCATGTGGTGGCCACCATTTTGCGTCAGGCTATGAGGCAGTCACCATTTTGTACAGGCCGCATTGCAGCCACCATTCTTGAGAAAGCAAAAGGGGGAGGGAATCCAAGGAGTTCACAGGCCGTACTGATTCAAACTAAATAATGTATAATAATAAAATAACATACTAGAAAGGGGTCTTTAATTGATGGGGGGTGTCACAATTACCTAGCAGGGCCACTGAATAGATCAGCATACTATTGATTAAAGGGGAGAAATATGTTTAAAAAAAAAATGTGTTGCTTCCATAGCGACATGCTGTGATCATAGGAGGCTGTATATTGTTGGGTGGATCGAGCAAGAGGCCGCAGGGCGGCCACTAAAATTGTTACAGGCCATGTGATGGGTGGCCATTTTTGTTTGGGGATTTTAAAGAGAGTGGTGCAGTAACGCCAAGCCAACACATGGGTACTAGACCTAGTGCCAAGATAGGAGGCAGCTGTTGTTATGATATAATTGTCTGTGGCAGTGAAGGTGTCCTAAGAAGGTTTTTTTTTTTCAGCAGTCTGATCAAGGCTCATCCTATTGGAGCAATATGACATGTTCTTGCGTTCGCACACTAAACAGGCATTATTGGGATGAATGCTTCCTTTAAGGCTGGATCGCAGCCTTGTAACTCTTCTGTAGGATGGGATGATTTGCAACTTTTGGCAGACAAATCATTGGACTCAAATAGCCTTTGTTATTATTTGCATATGACTTTCCAAGATGTTCAGTTAGTACCTAAAAATATGGTTACAGTCACTGGGGCTACACCATCGGAACTCTGATAATGAAATAGCCTGTATATCGCTAATGTATAGTTGTCTGAAGTTTGTCTTAACAACACAGGCTTTGTAGTTATAAGCCAAGACTATATAAGTACTAATGTAGCCAGGAGAAATCTCCAGAGCTTAAAAGGTCAGCAGGAACTACCTGCTCACTCCAGGAAGAGTGCTTATCTTGGAAAGCATTCCATATAGCTTTCCCTGGTAAACGTGGGTGAGTTAACCTTTCTTCAGGAAGTCTATGCAAGCAAAAACCAGTGCTAAAGAAATCTGCTGTCATGGTGGGTAGCAGGTGGTTTAAATAATCCTTTTATGGGCTTTAGGTATTTGAAGAACATAGGTCATGTTGTTTGGTATGTGCCAGCA
Source organism: Neoceratodus forsteri (assembly GCA_016271365.2). Classification (NCBI taxonomy): domain Eukaryota; kingdom Metazoa; phylum Chordata; order Ceratodontiformes; family Ceratodontidae; genus Neoceratodus; species Neoceratodus forsteri. The sequence continues at coordinate 1,592,612,020 of CM028130.1, forward strand.
CTCGGTGGTGGCCTAAATTAACTACGAATCTGTTGCTTTGATAGCTCTCTGTGTGAGGAATACAAGAGGTTTCTTTCAAATGTCTAGGCATTACTTTTGCCCCACTCTTGATTTTTCACTTCACTGATATTTATTTGTTTTACTAGGAAAAGGCCCAATTGAGTGATGCTCATTTACAAGGAGGTCCTGGTTAGAGCAGGAAAAAGTTACAAATATTCTCAGTAAAGCATGTTACAGAACACACAATGGGCACTAGATGTGACGTGGAGTAAAAGATGGCAACTGAATCATAATACAGTTGAAAATACAGACAAAAGAATTATAATGCATAAAAAACCAAAAAATGACGTACGAACAGAAATTGGGCTTGGAAAAACATAATGTGACTAGTACAATAAGGCAGGGGATATATAACATGGCGGTGTTACAAGAGAGATGGGATAAGGTCATGGTATAGCAGGAGGTACCAGGGGTTTATCAGCAGTTACAAACAGCAATACAATGGACAGCACGAAGCACATTACAAGCATTTGGCTGGGCAAGAAACCAAGCCGTAACATGTTTCGTAGCTCACTGCAGAGGGTATGGATGAGCCAGCTGACTGCATCTTTTCCTAAAACTGTGAGGTATAATGTTATTTTCCCCTGATTTCATATCAGGATGGAATTTTTTTTGCTGCAGACAGTGCAAATATGTACAGTGGATATGTCATGTTATAGGGCCTAGTAGGGCCACATATAGTATATAAAAAGAATAAAATAAAAAAAACATTTTAAATTAAAGAACCAAATCATTCCTAATGGATGCTATTATGGAGCACAATATTTCTGGCCTGAGCCACTGGGGGTGCAGAATGGATTATGAAATTTTTAAGTTTGGAGAGTGGCATACGATATGTTTCTGACCTTTTACACCACTCCGAGGGTGTGAGGAGCTTCACCCCTACTTCAGAATAACATTTGAGTGGTTGGGGACAGTCAGCAAGGGGTGGTACAGTGGCACCCTTAGTGGGGGATAGAGGGGAGTGGGTTGGACAACAGGGGTGGGACGACCTGGTTATTTCAGGACTACTTAATCGAAGGAAATGGCTTTGGCCTGGGAAAAGTCATTACCCACTTGACCTTTGTTGCAGCGGCACATGGGTTGGAGAAGTACAGAAATCTTCCATTATGGCATCTTTGAATCCTAGGTTTTGTTCCTCAGGTTAGGAGAGAAAGCCTCTACTGCCATTGGGAAGCAGAATATTATGGTAGTGAGCAGCAGTGCATTACTCCAAAAAAAAAAGGGTGATCTAGAGGCGAAGGGACGCGGGGGATGGAAATATTGGTGAAGGAATGTTGAAGATGGATATTGGGGGCCGGGGAGGCCACTGGCAGCGGGAAAAGGACAGAGGGTCCAAGGCACTGTTAGGAATTTGGGGATTTTAGTAATAGGTGCAGAAAAAGGTTGTTAGTGTCCCTGGGCAGAAAGTGAATAAATTAAGGGGTTTAGGAGGATGAAATAAATCAAAAAAACCAGTGATGCTTCAGATGGTGCAGTGAGTTTTGAATCACTGTCACCTTGCTTGCAAGGCTATGGGGCTGGGGCAGGTGTTTACACGTCCCCCTGGCTCGAGCCATGGCAAGTGCAAGGGGGCCACACCATGGGGTGGGTTTGAGTGTAGTGGTCAGGGGAGGACATGAAGGTAAGGGAGGAGACCTCTTGAGAGTGTCTCAAGCTGTCAGAGCTCAGTGCAACATGGATGTAAGTGGGGCAATCAGGGATTGACAAGTAGCCAATATCATGATGCTGGGATAGGAAAAGGATGGTCCATGCCACCATGGGTATTCTTCTAGTCACAGCAGGTGGCATAAGTACTGCAAAAGGTTGAGAGGTTCCGAGTAGGGGAGTAATCAGGAAGAGCATGATGGTGGGGTAGCAGAAAAAGACCGGGTTAAGAGAAGGCCCATATCAGAACAGTTGTTTGGGGGGGGGGACTTTTTGGAGGTGCTGCCACAGGTCTGCCAGTATACCTCTGAGGTGGTTATACTGTGAGGGGGGCTGGTTGTTTGTTCACCTGAGCGGATAAGGTGCAACAGGGAATCATGGTCGTGGTGCAAAAGAAGGAAACATGGCCCCAGGGGGGAGAACCCGGGTAGATATATATCGCATTCAGTAATATTGGAGCAGCTTCAGAGGCTGTAGCCCAATGGGGGTTGAAGGAAGGCTTGAGAAATTTGAGCAGGGGAACACCCAGCTGCTATAAAAAGGGCATCAGAAATGGGAATCACTAAGGAAGGGTTTCATCTATCCACAACAAAACTAAAGTGAGTGGGGGGGTGCTCATAAAAATAAATGGTTCACATTATTTGTTTATATGTTCTAGAGAATGGCTGCAGGAAAGAAGTATTGGAGCATGAGACATTCCCGAATATGGTGTCCCAAGAGACAGACTGAACAGAAGCCGGGGGGCAGACAATTGGTTTTGGGCCACAAAAGACAAGGGCCCCAATGGAAGGATGTGGAAAGGATGCATCTGGGGGCCCTGTTACACCACTGATGGATGGGAGCTGGCCAGACCAACCCAGAACCTAACTGCATTATGGTGCATCGGGTGACAAGTGATTTAGGTGCACGTCTGTGGTTACTTATGTTTAATCAAATATGGGACGACCAGAGAGGAATGAGGGTTGGGGCCTAGAGTCATGGTGGGTAGTAGAAGATAGTAGTAAGAAGGGTAGGCGGCATGGTCAAAAACACAAGTCCGTAGAGAGGGGCCAGAAAGAGGATTAACTGAAGAGGGAAATAAACAATTGTCGATGTTTGGAGGGGAAAGTGATGGCAGCAGGATGACATAAGGAAAATAATAGCTGGTTTGTATAAAACAGAGGGACCCAACAGGTGGAGAGGGGTTAACACATTGTCATCACAGAAAGTGAGAGGGGCATGGATGCATGATTGAGGAAGTCGTAAGAAGGAAGGAGTCTGGGGGGGGGAAGCCTGCCTTTCAATGCAAGCTGGAGAGGGGCTAGTAGAAGAATGAGAAAGAAAATATTTTCTGGAGGGGAGAAATTCTGAAGTTACACCAAGGTGGGGTATAAGAGAAAAAGGGGTGTGTACACCCAGGAATAGAAAATGGGGGACACGAATTGGACCTGGGCCAGACATGAGAACAGGATGTGGACACCCAGTAATGGAAACGGGGGGCAGGAATTGGACCTGGCCCAGACATTAAGAGATAACCACCTCAAGTTTACATCAGGGGGTGAAAGAGAAAATGGACAAGAAAGAAAGAGCCCTTCGGGTTTACGTCTGGGGGGGGGGACGGAAGGTAGAAAAGTGTGATATAAATTGTGATATAAAAGGTGATCAAAATATGATGTGAATTGCGATTTTTCGAATAAAGAGAATATGAAAATAAAGAAATGTTCTCACTAAAGACAGTGTTTATTGGAAGCAACAGTGGGCCAAACATTGATGAGGCACTAGTGATGGTGGATTTTTTCAGGGTGCCGTATTTGGCACACAGTGTTAACCTGGTGGTTACAGAGTTTTATCACATGCAGATATTAAATGACTACAGATCGCATGCAGGCAAATCTGTGTGCATGTTGCAATGTCTGGAAAGGCCAGGGACCAGCTGCAGGCACTGCAAATAAAAAATGGCCTGCCTCAGCACCGGAGGAAGCAAGAGGTTGTAATGAGGTGGAACTCAACATTATGTATGCTGACAAGGATGTACAGGCAACACAAGTTCTTAATTGAGTGCATGCTGCTGCATACAAGCAAGAACAGTTCAGAAACTTGAAGGTGTCTATCGTATCTCCCCTTTCCCTTCTGGCCTCCATCGAGTACATGTTCAGTGTTTTGAGGTGTTCTTTATAGAACCTACCCTATTGGCTCTGAATCATTTTTTTTTACCCTGTATTGCACCTTCTCCAGTCTATATCTGATCTTCCTGAGGGGAGGACTCCAGAACTGGGTGCAGTACTCCAGGTGTGGCCTCACTAATGATCCATTTAGGGGAAGTGTTACCTCTTCTCTTCTGTTTGCCTTGTTGTACTGCCTCAATTGTTTTAGGGGATCGCTGATGATTACTCCAAGGTCCTGTTCCTCAGCTGTATCGCTAAGTCTTACCCCACCCATTCAGAACTCTGTCCTGGGAGTTCTTGTTCCCTAGATGCATTATCTTGTGCTTTTTGTCATTGAATTTCAACTCCCAAACTTTAGACCACCCCTCTAGCTTTCATACATCATTCTGCATTTCTTGACTCCTGCCCTGGATACCCTCAGCAATGTTGCTAATATACATATTAGAGGACCGGCTCCAGAATCGATCTATGTGGCACCCCACTCGTGACCTCCCTCTCTGCTGACCTGACCCCACTGACTACAGTCCTCTGCTACCTCTTCTTCAGCCAGTTACCTACTCAGTTTACTATGACCTTAGCCACAACCAGCTCTGCATTTTCTTCAGCAAGCATCTGTGAGACACTGAGTCAGAATCAGGACTGAGAGAAATTAAGATGTAAATAGTCAAAGGAACTACATCTAGGGATGGAAAGGTAACCAGTGGGGTACACAGGGATCGGTTCTAGGACATGTCCTCTTCAATGTGTTCATCAGCGACATAGCTGAAGGCCTACAGGGGAAGGTTTGCCTTTTCTTTTCACAGATGACATGAAGATCTGCAACAGGGTGGACACATTAGAAAGGGCAGCAGCAACGGAAGAGGATCTAAGACGTTTGGAAGCATGGTCTAGGAACTGGCAGCTGAAATTAAATGTCAAAAAGTGCAAAGTCATGCACACAAGGAAGAGAAACCAGAACAGATCATACACACTGAATGAAGAACAATGGAGAATAATTGACAGTAACAAAACTCGAATGGGACCTTGGAGTACTGATTTCTGATAACTTAAAAATAGGAAGGCAATGTGAAAAGGCAGCACAAAAAGCCAGTGGCATCCTCGGGTGTATAGGCAGGGGCATTTCAGGTAGAAAATAAGAGGTGATAATGCCACTGTACAGGACATTGTTAAGGCCACATCTTGAGTACCGTGTACAGTTCTGGCGGCCGCACTTCAGAAAGGACATTGATTGCCTGGAGGCAGTGCAGCGGAGGACCAAGAAAATGATGCGTGGCTTACACCAGAAACAATACGAAGCTAGACTGAGACACCTGCAATTGTATTCCCTTGAACAGAGAAGAAACAGGGGGGATATGATAGAAACCTTTAAATACATGAAAGGGATAAATCAGGCAAAATGGGAACACCTATTCCAAGAAAACAAGTCACCACAAGCAAGAGGACACACCATGCGTCTTATAGGAGGTAGCTTCAAGTCCAACCATAGAGGGTCCTTCTTCACAGAGCGAGTGGTGAGAACTTGGAATAGTCTTCCCACAGCAGTAGTGGAATTTAAGACTGTCACGGCATTCAAGTTAGTGTGGGAAAAGTACTATAGTAATCTAGGAAAATTATAAGGTGGGGTAGTCAAAATGGGCAGACTAGATGGATCTTGCAGTCCCCTTCTGCCATCACATTCTTACGTTCTTAAAACTTTTTTTGTGTTTTGTTTTTTATTTGCTTTTTACTTTAGCGATTTGTTTTTATAGCAGATGAAGATAAGAATACAGGAGACAGTAAGATGAATAACATAACTGGAATAAAGGAGAATAAAGTTCGATAAAATCAGGCTATGGCCTAGGAGCAGAGGGTGCAATGCCACCATGATGTTCTATAAAACCATTGAGAATGTTCTGTGGGTTTTGGAACAATACCTCAATACTTATTTTTGTAGCAACAACTTCCAGGGAGAGCTACCCTATCTCTCCATGAAGCTGAATCACTTCTGTATGGAAGAGTGTAGTAGGAGGATCTAAGACTAGTCTCTCAGATAACCCCCACAGCACCTGAGTCTGCTTACAGCTCCCTCTTCTATTCTTCTCTATCCCCTCTGTGTTCCTCTGCAGGGCCTGGCCACCATGTGATGACCCACCAAGATGCCTCTTTTTTCTGCTGACCACCACCACGTAACATTGAAGGTGCACTAGGTGTGCCACCCCAATCCTCTCAGTTGTCTCATTCATTCTCTTCCCATGATTGTCCCACTCCTGGTGATGCCTCACCTTAAGGTGGGTGTCCTGGCCACCTGTGCCCAAATGGCTGCCCCATTTCCCTTGTCAAACAACCCATGCCACACAGTGTGCACCTTGTGATGCTGTTGTCAGCAGGGTCAATTACAAAAATGTCCAACACAAGGGACTTTTCCTACAGCTGAGTAGAGGGGCCATATAGTCCAGGGTGGGATTTCTCCTCCTCATGGGGCTCAGGTGGTGGCACAACCACGGGCTGGCACAGGGGCAGATGCTGCAGTAGATACAGGACATAGGAACAGGGTCAACTGGTGGTGTTTGTAACACTGCATGCTGCTGCTGGTGCTGTGCTGTTGGGGGGGGGTCCAATGCCTGGCCCTCCCAGTTCAAAATATTGAACCTTCAGATAGATGGGATGGTGTGTCCTATCTGTTGACACCATCCCACACCCCTTTTTTTTTCTTGGACTGCTCCAGGTCCCAGTCCTCCCAGCTTCCTGGTGTCCTTCTTACCAGTTCCACTCAGTTTAAGTAGGAGAAAAACAGAGAATAAACAAGAAAAACTGAGTAAACAGAAGAGAAATAGAACAAATGAAACTGGGAAACAGAAAGAAAAATACACCTAAACAACAACAAAATAAATTATCAGAAACTCCAAAGTAAACAGAAGATGACAAAAAAAGAAAAAAAACTTTAAAAGTTGGCTTCGGTCGCTTTTTATAAAGCCCCTGAAAGCAAAAGCTCTGACCCGTTCCACTAATACTCAGCCTGCAAAATGAAACTAAGGCTAATTAGAATGTGACCTGCAGAAGCTGTTTCCATGTAACCTACAGGCACTTGTTTACATTTGTTTACCACAAGCCTAAATTTTAGTAAAATTCACCTCATGCAACCACAAAGACGAAGCTGTAGGCGAAGTTGCCAGGCAAAGTTGACAAAGGTAAATTTTCTAGAAAATGGAAGAAATTTGTGACTTGCTCTGAGAAGGCAAATTTGACAAATTTGCCTTAATTCTGCAGGAAAATTAAAACTTTGCAACATCTCAATGCATATCCTTACTTCATTCTTATAGCTACGATTTAATGTATATCTGTGGGATTTAAATTCTATTCTGAAATCAATGGGAAAGAAAAAATTGCTTCAAGGCAACCACATAATTTCAATTATAAAGTATAGGGGACATTTTCAAAGGAAATGCACTGGCACATCTCAAGAAATGCACCACAGTGCGATATTCAAAAGGTGGAGATGCATGACACATTTCCAACTGCACCCATGTGCAGCAATAAAGTGTGCGGCGCATCTCCAGGGGGTGTGCCCATGAATATGATGCACATCCCCATATTCAGCAGAGATGTATGGCACAGTTAACCGCACATCTTGGAGATGTGTCACACAACATTAGGCATGGTAGAAACATGCCTAACTCCAGGCCTCCTGCAGGTGGGCTGCTGTACTGCAAACAGCAGCACAGCAGCCGCCAGCCTCTGCAGCCCGGTGGCAACCCCCTTCCCCTTCCCAGCCCTGAACCCTGATCATGGTAGAGGACATTGTAAAAGAAGTGCCCCAGTCCCTGGTGATCTAGTGGCACCGACTTCCATCCCCAAACTACAATCACAGTATAAACAGTAAAGTACATAATTTCCCATTCCCTGGTAGTCTAATGAAACCCCCCAATCCCTGCACCTCATTCCCCATAGCCCAATCTATGCCCCCCTTACTGTAGTGTAGTGTCCCTCCAGCCCGTACCAAACCCTGTTCTACTGAAAAACAGATCACTACCACAACCTTCCTTTCCATAGTGTAGTGGCCCCCCTCCCTCTCCTGATCCTCGATCAAATAATATATAGGTTTTTCCCCATCCCAGTTCCCATAGTGTAGTGTAGTGGTCCCCTCACCCCATCCCAATCACTGATTGAATAATAAATAAGTTGTTCCCCATATCCCTTTTCCATAGTGTAGTGGCCCTCCTACCCCACTACCCACTCAGGCACACACATCTCACCCCGCTCTCCCCATCCCAGCATGGACAGTTAGCCGGCAAGTGGCACAGTCCTCCCCACATCTCCACGGCTGCCCGCCAACTGGACTGTCAACAAATGACAATGTACTGTAAGCAACAAAGTTGTGAATAACAGCTTACAGTACACACTGCAAGCCCATTGGTTGACAGTGTCAGCCAATGGGCGATAGTGTTTACAGTACACTGTCATTCATTGACAGTCCAGTTGGTAGGCAGCTGTGGAGGGTGTGGAGGGCTGTGTTGCTTGCTGGCTGACTATCTATGCTGGAACAAGGGGGAGAGGGGTGTTATGTGTGTGTCTGAGTGGGGGGTGGGGGTGGGGGGCCGCTACACTATGAAAAAGGGCATTTGTGATCATCTTTTGTATTCGATCCGGGATCAAGGTGGGGGGACCACTACACTATGGAAAAGGGGTATGGGGAACAACTTATTTATTATTCGATCGGTGATCAGGATGGGGTGTGGGGACTACGACAGTATGGAAACTGGGATGGGGGAAAAAATCTATGTATTATTTTATGGGGGATCCAGACTGGGTGGGGGGCCAGTACACTATGGAAAGGAGGGTTGGGGCAGTGCTTTGTTTTTAAGTCAGATGGGGTTTGGTATGGGGTTGGGGAACACTACACTATGGTAAATGGGATGAGGAAAAATATTTATTATTCAACTGGGGATTGGGATGGAGAGGTGGGGTCCCTACACTATAGAAAAGAGTTGGTGGAGGTGAAACACAGCATGGGACTGGGTGGGGGGGGTTGCAGGCAAAATCACAGGTGGTAACAAACGCCAAAAAGAAAGAAAAAAAGTAGCAAATCAGTAGTGCAGTGAAACTGGGCCAAATATGGATCCCACTTTATTTAACTATAAAAGATTCCAGTCATGTTCCAATTATATTAGTGGTAAAATGTTTTAGTTCTACTAAAATTTGAGTGTTTTATGGAAGCTTTAACTGAGTTTTTCTCAATAGAAATAGATGGCTACCACATTTGACATAGAAATTGCATTGTAAACCGGGCAAGGATTAGGACTGTGAAAAAATATTTAAAAAATAAATAAATAAATCATGGCATGCAGCACACAAGGTACCTAACAAAGTAGATGTGACAGGTAGGCTGATATTTTATTAGCTGTAACTCATGCTAGCTTTTTGGAAAAACAATGTTTTCTTGCACTGCTGCTTTAAACACTGTTTCACAGAATCTGTATTGTATGCACACAGCTCCCGAAACAAACAGACTACAGACTGCACGATGCTAGCGGACATCACACATACCATGAAAGTGAAAGTACCAGCATTGATGGAGCTCACTATCGCTTTGGGGTGTCACTATCAACTCTATGTTTGATATATTCTTATTGAAATAAGTGGGGACAAACAGAAACTTGGAGCAGATACGACAGTAAGATACCAAGAAGGATCAGTCTGAACAGCCAAAGTGCTGGTATGAATTTCTTATAATTACTGGTGATCATAAATATCAACAGGAATACTGTATTGCTAAAAACACAAATTAATTAGATTTCAGGTTATTATGCTCCAGAGGCAATAATATCCCAAAATCCAGTTGATATGACACTTCGAAATAATCTGAAATAAAGTTGATATGACAGTCCCCAAAGAAAGAGACTTTAAAACTGTTGCATTCCTTTGTTTCACAAAAAGTATTTCAACTGCAGCATTTTCAACTGTGTTTTATTCATGTACAGATCACTTTCTTCAAAAATAAAACTGCACTCTAGCTAAAAAATGTCTTTTTCTTTTAAACTGCTAGAAATACAGTTTAAACATCCACACTAGTAATTATAAAAAAAATAAAGGATAGGTAAGTTTGATGTTATGGATTTTTTTCACACACCCTCGGTGTGTACGGACCACATAAACCTCTTGAACTTCGCGCTTAAGGTTTATCGGTCATCACACACATCAGGTGTGTGAAAAAAATCCATAACACACACTTACCTATCTATTATTCTCTATTTTGAAACTTCTTTATTGACTCATGTCTTCACATACAGCAGACAATTCCAAAACAAATACCTTAACATGCCAAAACATTATGGGAGTGCTGTATCAATAGTCAGTGAATTATAAAATTTACCAGGCATCAGCTGTCCAGACCTAAATGCTGTGAAACTGAACAGTTAAAAAGAAAAATAAATGAACTGGTGTACAGCTATAAAGTAAATAAAATAATTTCACCTGGCATATGTCGGCCCAAACAGCTGATGGGAATTTCCTCAGGAGCCATGAACAGCATTCGCAATAATCAAAATTTTAGTATAAAGGGGTATATTACAGCGAGAGACTAATGGACTATCAGTAGGGGAATTAGATGGGGAATAACATTTCAAAGACATTTATTCCACAGCATCTAATATAATATGAGAGTGCCAGTAAAGTAGCAGCATTGTGTAATATATCTTGATAGTCTGTGACATTTCATGATTTAGCACTGATACAATATTCACATGAATGGAGTATCAGTGATTCATCCAGCTCACTTTTTAAGTAGTACCCTTTATTTGACTAATTGAAGAGTTTTTACACAAGCTTTTGAAACATCTGTGTTCTTTTCATCACATATACATTATTCATCAATGTATAATAAACGGGTTTCCCTTTTTCCCCATAGGGAAACCCATGGCATAATTTGCCATTGCAAAGGAGTGTTTATAATGGCAAACAAGTGCTGAGTTTCCCTCGCTCTGGGCAGGTGCCAGCCATAGCTCTTCCATTTGAACTGCTGACCACCTTGTCTTGTTGCTGGAGACTGAACCACCACTCGGATTCGGAGATAAGTTATTTTCAAAACAAATTCAACTACCATAAAAAAAAAAAACTTTCAGCATGTGAACAACATAAATAAATAAACTTTGAAATAAATAAATGTGACTACTAATGTGAAACCTAACCAGACCATGACTGCACAAGAACATCCTTTATTTTATATAATTGCTGTGGTGAAAAAGAGAAATCCAGTACTTATACAGAATAAAGTATGGGGTGGTGCAGAAACTCGAATGTTGCACACCCTCAGTGTTAGATGACTAGATAAACCCCTTGAGCTTTGCTCTCGAGGTTTGTGTGACATCCAACACTTCCGGTGTGTGTATAATTCTTGTTACACATACCACCCCATATATTACTCTATATTTTATCATGTGATATTTGGAACACCTGATGGCAAGCCTCTGTTATTGTGCTGTAAATCCATCATGGGAGTCCAATGATATCATAAACTCGAGAGTGAAGCTCAAGTCATAACGTCGCCACTGGATCCTGAGATGGATTTACAGCAACCGTAAGAGATGGATTACCATCTGTTGCTTTCTGCAGTACATGGCAATCTATACTACTGAGAAAGTAAACAACAATACTGCTTGATTCAGTGTTCGGCTTTCTCTTCTGCAGCCCTCCTTCGCAATTGCCATACAATACGCTCACACTGCCAGAATGACTCTGTTTCATTCTCTGCTGAAAAGCTTTAATCAGAGTGTTCAGCTTACCCTCACTAGCCTGCCTGCAACTGTTGTAAGACACTCCCCTTTCTAAACTGAGTAGCTAAACTGACCATGAGTGTTTGGAAAGTTTTAATCTATACTACCATCATTGTGATGTCCGGTCAGTAGTAGTATGGATTCCTGATGTTGAAACTATGGTGTTACAAGTCACAGAAGCTGCAAGTCTTCTACAAGAAAAAACTAGAAACCACGTATTACATAAAGAATAATGTATGGGTAAACATACACAACAAGCCTGTGTTTCCATCAAAGGGTCGAGGTAACAGCATATGGACCTCAAAAGCAAAGCTCTCAAGGTCCATGCTGTTATCTCGACCCCGTGATGGAAACACAAGGCAAGTTGGTTATTGTCGCTCACATTTTATTTTTTATAGTATACGGTTCTGTTGCGGGAACTAGAAAGTGGTACTGAGCACCAGTATGGAGAGAGTGTGAGCTGAGGAGCATCTCTGCCAAGTAGACACTACCAGTGCATATTTTAACTTCCTTTATATCAAAAAAATTAAAAATCTGGTACAAAAAGAGTGAATTAGCACCAGTACAGATAAAGTGAGTGAGTTGAGGAGCAGCTCTGCCTAGTAAGTGCTATTGCACTCTGAGGGAAATCTCCTCACATATCTGGAGGCCAGGCATGGCAGACCACTAGCGTGGTCATGATGACACATCAACTGATTCTAACTTCTACAGATGTCTAGTGACTGCACTTGTCAATGTGCTTCTTAAAAGGTCCCATCTGCATATTTGCATGTTTTCATAAACATTCTAGTAACTAGTCTCTATAAAACTTGGTAAGAACACTTCTTACAATATTTTTGTGGTGGTGGTGGGGGTAGGAGCAGAGATAAAGAAGTTATATAAACTGTAGAGGCTATAGCCTGCGCAAGTCGCGTTCAGTGAAAATGAAGGCGAGTGCCAAGCAGGAGTCGGCACAAGTGGAAACACAGGTGCACTTGATGATACAACATGCAGAACTTTTAGAATGCGCACAACAACTTGTGAGTAGCCACCGATGTTCATGCACAATAAGCCCTAACCATATACTATATTGCAGTTTATCACAAAATACTGCTACCTACTGAAAATCACTAAGAAATACTTCCTTATGTTATTCTTACTTGTTGCAATTTACCGTATGTCGACATGTTAAAAATACAGTTTTGAAACCATGATCTCTCTGGATGATTTATTTTGTTACAAATGCTATAGGAGCTCCAATAAAACATGTATTGGACCTACAGGAGTATAATGATTCCAGCTTGGAATTCGGCAGGTTTGGGGGTATAGGTGATTCATAGCTTTTCCTCACCAGCCTTGCCTAGCCCAGCCCAGCCAATCCTGATGGAAGGAGCAGTGGATGGAACTTCCTTTCAGGAAGCTCAACGAAGGCTCCAGTGTGACATATGGCAGTCCTTGGGCAACTAAGAGGAAGGAAGGAATGGAGAGGCAGAGAAACTGTATCAATGAGGTACCATACATAGCTAGTTCTTAAAACTAGCTTCCAAATTTGTCTGGTCAGTACGTTTTTAGGAGTTATTAGTTTCCTGAGATTCAGACTCTATATCTGAGGTAACCCGAGCAACCCATTCAAGGCAAACACCCATTGTAAGGACTGCAAAAATTTGCAATGATTAGAAGCATGGTACAGAAGAGAGACATGTTCCCAATAATGGATCCATCAATTAACCAAAGCTAACATGCTCAAACCAAAATAAAAATCACGTTCTTTAATTTATTTATTATTGAATTAGTTGTTGGTAGCCTGGTAATTGCACTACACAAATGAAATGACTATTTTTAAGAAAGGCCCAGGAGTTCCAGAGAAAACCAGCAGCTAAACAATTACATAACAAAAAACAAGGGTGCAGCTAGATTTGACTATAAAGTAGTGCCAATCTGTAAAAGAACTGCAGTACAGTGGGTTTGTGGAGATGGGTTCCTCCTCCACTACATAAGAGTCCCCACCCCATGCCATGGGCTCTGGTTGTCTTCCACCCACTTGGGCTGGGAGAAGTGGTGGGTTGGGTGAGCTGGTGCCCCAGGGTGGTGGCAGTGGTGGAAGGGACAGGGAACATTATTAGAGGGGCAGGCTCAGGGGGAAATGGAAGGGGATAAAAGATCAGGCACAAGCTGGATCTTCCTTTTTCCTCCTAGAAAAGCTTCAGATCCTGCTCGACCAGCTTATTAAAAGCAGGGCCATAGCTGAGCTAGGAGAGAGTGGGAAGTCTTTCATTCCAGTATGAAGGAATGTTGTAGGAAATGGAGAGGAATGTTCCTGTGTTTTCCCCATAAGAGGGCTTTTTCCAGTTTTTCATCTGCTTCAAAGGAATCAGTTAAACAGGCAATAAATAATTACCATAAAATCTGTCACAATGATTGTAAACATGGTGCGGACTGGGAGTCCTTTGGTATGGCAAAGATAATGGGGGGGAAGGGGTACCTGCACCAGGTCCAGACCTCTAATTCTGCACAAGGGGTGGCCAGGTGGCTCACACTTTGCCCAGATGAGTCTCAAAGCCCTGTTTCACATTTACCAATGAGTGGGCAAGCTCTACCAGACAGGGGTAAGAGACTCCCCTATTGGTCAATGGCTCACATTCCCTGTGAGAGGAATGGTTCTCCTGCTTTTGAAAAAGCAAGGACAGCAAAACGCTGTGCTCCACAGTATGACTGTACCTAGTTAAAACATCGTAAATGGCAAACACAAAGACCAACACCAGTCTCAATCCTCTCTCTGACGAACCCTCTGGGCGAAACAAGTCAGGGGTTCCTAGCTTGGCCTTCCTTCTATGTTGCCTCTGTTATGTACATGAGTGTACTCTGATTTTCTTTGCACTTTATGCGCTTGCTTTTTTTGCACAATAAAAATATACTATTGGACTAAGACTGGTGCCAGTCTTTTTGTTTGTCTCCTCCTGGTATTGGCCTAGTATCCCCAGTGAAGGGGCCATCCCAAGCAGGGCGGGGGGATTGGGCCTTCCCCTTGGGTGGGGGGAGGGCAATGGAACAGAGGATGTGACTCCCAGCTTTGCATGTCATTCTTAACGTTATGTTACAAAATGGAGCGATCAATAAACATATGTCTGTGGTTATTAAATTCTAGAAGACTCAGGGTAGTTATATTTAGGAGGGAGGGGAGGAAGTGGGACCTGTCGATCCAACACTGAATTCTACCAGTAAGCACATGTTTTGTATGGAAGCTGTTTTCAAATGCTGGTTCACATTCAGCTGTTGTTTTATATTCACTGGGTTTTTAATGAAACAAATTGGAGTTTCTGATTGACACAGTTGTGGTAAAGGCCAGTTTAGAAATGTGATGTAGGTTATGTCTTTACTAAGCTATTGAGCTGTTGGCACAATGCATCTGTTTTCTCCTACAGAACTCTGTAATTGAAAGAGCCATACACCAGATCTAAACTGGTATTTACTACTAGAATGTACTGTAAATTACAAATACTCACTGAGATTACTAAAATGCCACTAAAGGCCGAACAGTAACAAAAAAGGGAGACCGCTTCTACAGAAGGAAGGACTTGTAGGATTTAATTAAGGAATAATGCACTACAGGGCATGTGTTGTGCTGGGATAACATCATGCCTCAGGTGGTTGGGCAAAAGGTTGCAGGCTGAGTGCACCCAACACCCAATAAGTGACATTATCCCAATGGCACGCCCTGAAGTGCATTATTGCAATTATATAATAGCTTGCTTGTAAAAAAAAAAGTGAAAAAAATACATTTTTAAATTATATTTTCAGTTGCTTTTTGAATAGGTGTGATGTTGTTCTGGGATATTATCACTGCTGAAGGTCAGCATTGGCCAGTCAGAGCCCAGGAATTTTTCTTGCCATGTTATTATTTACATTTTACCCCCATCTCGATGTGGCCTCTCCATCTTCTGCTTGGGCCCAGACTCCATCCATCCACATCTCCAGCATTTCCCTCCACACCCTAAGCCCACAGCTTACTTTCTATGGTGGGGAGTATCCATGATCACTCAAAACTCTTGCTAACATGGTAAGAGACATCCTATTGAGGGCTGGAGTGGCTTGTAGCAGACAGACGGTCTCAGATTGGTCAGATATCATGTTGTTCACTTGAGGATTTTTCTGGTTAGGCTTTTCTACTTCCCTTGCATGCCACCAGTTGTGACACAAACCTGAAGACCAGGAGCTGCCGACATTAGGTATTATAAAATGGGTCGTGAAAATCCTGTAATTTCATGGGTTAAAAAATGACCATGAGTAAATCCTGCAACAGAGAATTCATACAGATCTCACTGATCAAGGGTTTACTTTCTTGAACCTAATTTAAATTTTTAAAATTTATATACAGATTCATTTTGTAGTGTATTGTGGAACGTTGTTCTCCACCGAAATCTGTTTTGTGTAAAATGTTGTTCTGCTGCAGTAGAGATGCCCGTAGTGCAGCAAAATGACTTGTCATTCTGCTGCACTATGGACGTCACACAACACCAATTGTCACAGAAATGGCAGGCTCAACCAGATAACTGTCATGGCGGAGGCAGCACAGTCATCCGAGCCTCAAAGTTAAACAACAGTTTAGAACTGCAGGATCAACCAGAATTTTTGCAGTAAATTAAAATGCAGGATCAATAAGATATCCAGATGTTACTTACAAATTGGCCTCCTTGCGGTCACCACTTCTTGCTAAGCGAGGAATTCAGCCACCATGTTTTTTTTCTTTGAAAATCCCTCCTACACCCGAATAACAACCAGTTGAAGGTTGTGCTATTAGACATCTGCTCCCTAGCAACCTCAAATCTCACTCTTAAAAAGTCAGTAAATGCTGCCTGATTTTGAAAAGTTTTATCAGTTGTCACTGTCACAAACGCACTCCAGAGGTCAGGCCCTCTGCTCCCGCAGTGCCAACCTCAGAGCACAACAGTGTGAACAGGTAACAGACAGGGTAACCCTACTATCTGCTTTAGGTCCAAATCACCTTTTAGCCTCAAGTTCTGGGGGTGATTCAAACTGTGAACCTTATGCTAGCATATCCAATATACAGGCTCAGATATGTACCCTCTTCGGGGGATGTGGTACAACCCTTCGCCCAGGGGCACCTAGCCAGGTCTCAAAAATGAACCCTTAAAACTCTATAAGAGATCTTAGGTATATTCTTACCTTCTTTCCCAAGCTCAGTAACACCATCAAGCTGTTGAACAGTTGTCAAATTTAACTACCTATCCATCACATGCAAAAAGAACTGACAGACACCCAGAAAGTCTTTCAAAGAAAATGTTCTTTACTAAAAATTGTAAAATAAGTAAGATAAAGAACAGAACAAATATCAAAGAGCGTACAATCATTTAAAATAAACATGAAGTTACAGACAAAACACTCCTACCACAAAAGGCTTACATTTCTAAGTATTATCTTTCTAAGTGTGTTTTAAAGTTAGAGAGATGTTACTCTCTTCTTTCAGAGCCCAATAAATATATCACATTTCAGACACACTGATACATTTTCAACTCTGTCTCCCCACCCACTTGGTGAGTCATCTAGCTCCTCCTTTTAGAATTAATTCTTACAATCATAATTTCCTAACAGGAGGTATTTTAAAATTAATGGTACATCAGAAGAAAAAAACATTTCCTAAATATGGCATCCTTTAATTAAACATTTCTTTGAACGTGTTGTGGTTCCTGATCCCCAAGGAAGATCAAAGGGGTTTGTGACATTTTAACACATTGCTGTTATCAATAGGTTCCTCTAGGAAATCATAAAAGTTTATTAGGCTTATCCTCTGGCAGATGGCCAGAGCCTTAAATAAGAACAGAACAGGAAACTCTAGGTTTTCTCTTTACCGGTCAATTTTACACATCCTCTGGTCAGTTTACATATCCTGTAGCTTTACTGAAACCTGGGGGTGGGGGTGGAGCACCCATGGAAGCACAGGCTGACTTATGTGAGACAATCACATACTATATTTTTATATTACAAATATCATACATAATCATAAGCAAGGGGCAGAGCGTCACAGTCACCAGTGTTTTTTTGTTCCCTAAAAGTGCAAGCTTTGCTCCATACACTATATAGAAAAGTGTATGGTTCCCAATGCACAACAAGGCTAATCCCCGACCTCGTGGTTACTATGTCAAGTGTGAGACCTCCTGAGCTGTGCTTTCGAGGTCAACAGTCGGTATAGTAACCACTCAGTTGGAGAATAGTCTTTT
The DNA here is from genome assembly GCA_016271365.2 of Neoceratodus forsteri. Classification (NCBI taxonomy): domain Eukaryota; kingdom Metazoa; phylum Chordata; order Ceratodontiformes; family Ceratodontidae; genus Neoceratodus; species Neoceratodus forsteri. Next base: position 1,592,629,834 of record CM028130.1, read on the forward strand.
TGTGCATTGGGAGCCATACACTATCCTATACTGTATATAATCGCATTAAGTGCAGTAGTTGGATTTATCCATTTCTTGTGTGGTTAAAATCACTCGAGTGCACCTCAAGACAAACAAGGCATGGATAAATCACACCACACACAATCTGTCTGAATCATTGCTAAAGTCACCCAAAGCATCAAGATATTCCCACTTCCACCTGCTGGTTGTGCTCAGAGAGGGAAACACTCAGCACCCTCTGCCCCCCCCCCCCGGTTGGTGCATGCTACCTCAAAATTATACTCCAGACCTCCCTGACCCAGGCAAGTCAGGATGGAAGGTCAACCCCAGGTCTCCCACTTAATAGAACAGTGTACCAGCAGCCAGTGCCAACGAGCCAGGCTGTGACTTACAGGTTTGATAAAATTCTACTTCAAGTATCTCCCAGGTTAGTTCTGATGCACTCCTTAATCACTTTGTAAAAATACCTCCCAAGCTGGGTTCTTTTCTATTGCTAACGTGAGAGGGGTGCTGTTATTTTATAGCAAGAAAAACACTCTTTCTCAGAGGACTGATAATGGCAGCAGGCCTGGTAATAGTGACAGTATATTTACTAGTTGATATTGTTTATCACCTGCTGGCAGTGGCTGGCAATCTCTGTTATTCACACGTGTGAATAACGAACTGTGAATAACGGAGTTTGCCCAAGCACCTCTCACTGCCAGCTGCTGATAAACAATATCAACCAGTAAATACAAAGAGAAGTCTGATCACCATGGTGCTGTGAGGGAGAGAGGGGATACAGGTCAATAAGAGTACTTAACATCTTACCTGTCATCCTCATCTCGTCCCTTGGTGAGGCAGTCCAAAAGTGGTGCAGCAATTCCTGCTTCCTCTGGTGCCACGGTGTGGGCTATTTGCCCCTTTCATTATTATGCTGTTTTTTGGGGTTTTTTTTTAAAGTAAAACTTTCCAGTCCCCTGGCGGTAGCATGCTGAAGAGCTGCATCTGAGGAGACCATCAGTCCCGGAAGAGTGCACTGGAGCATTGGGCATTCTAAGGCCCCCTTTTGCCATCTGCTCCCTTGCCTGAAGGTCCCTCCCTCTGCCGCCACCTCCAACCTCACAAAGCTGTCTCCTTCACTCCGGGTCAGGGCGGTGAGTCAGTGGCAGCACAAGAAGAGTGCTGTCCACCTGCAACTTTTTAAAGAAATAAACATTTTTTTATTAGTTAAGAACCACTACATGCATCTCTTTACCTCCCTCAACCTCACCATATGTCTATGTGCTGTAAACAATATCAACCCATAAATATGAAAAATAAAACATGGGGAGTGTGATTAAATGAGGATTTTATGCACACCCTCGGTGTGCGATGCCCTAATAAATCCCTCAAGCTTTGCCCTCTGGGTTTATGGGGCATCGCACACTTCGGGTGTGCATAAAATTCTAATTAACCACACTTCCCCATGCATTATTCTGTATTTTAAACTTCTGTAACATGGCCCCTCATTCATGCCAAGCTGCTGCACAAATTGCATTTAAAAAGCTTTGTACTGCATTCCCATCTCATTCCTAGCCAGATGAGACAATGGAACCTGTAATCAGCTGTGGGCATTTTTGACACACAAGAATAGTACAATGCAAAATATCACATGAGGCTGTATTTATTTATTTAGTTTTTGTTTACCGGGTAAGGTACATGAGACAAGCATTTGCCTGTTTTCAGGCATGACCCAGGAGAGTACAAACCTTTGGCATTTAACAGTTCATTTCAAAACAATAGTAACAACATTAATGCACAAGAACATCGGTATACACAGCCATTTGGGAAACAATTGCAGGTCAATACTGAGCAATGGTCTTATAGGAGATCCATCAACAAACATCAATAGATTGAATAAAAAGAGGGCAAGGCAGCTCATGCCAAGGAAGGATGGCAGATTACAGAAGCTAATTCTATAACCAAGGCAATTACAAAATGTCCAGTGATTTGCAGAGACAGATGGTAGGATTGAATATAGGGACCAGAGTTTTGAAGCCTAGGGACAGGAACATGAGTACAACTGGAGTTGGTATGATCGGAACTGATTTTGGAAAGCACCGGCAGTTGCACAATGTCTGATATTAGTTGGGACAGTATTCCACATTTTCGGGGCTGATACTGCAAAGCCTGCCTCTCCAAGCTTGGGCTTCCTCCTAGGGGTAGTAAGCAAGTCAACATCTGTGGACCTAAGTGGGTAGGCAATTGTGTATGGCACCAAGCAGGAGACTAGAGATGAGGCTGAGTGGTTATTTAGGACACTATAAGTGGCACCCCCCAGAGAGAGAGTTCTCACTGACCAGCAGGGGGCAACCATCCAAATCTGGAACATAAGGTACAGTATAAGTCACATTTAACTGTTCCTCTAATGAGTTGCTTTAGCATTTCTGACTAAGTTGTGTGAGTGTTGCTTGATCCAGCACAAAGCCCTGTACAAACTGTTCCTTAAGAGTTAAAATACAGTTTTGCATTGCATTGTGACTGGGCTGTAGATACATTTCAAATGTGTTGAAAAAAACATTTTATAAACATTGCTCTTGAGCTGGTTAAGCATTGATAAAGAAGGCACTATGAGTTGCCAATGCATTGCCAACTGTGAAAAACAATGCTAAACCAGCTCATTGGTGGAACAGTTTAATGTGACTTGTACTGTACAGTGGACTAGTCAATTACTGGATAGAGTGAAGCGACAGATATTATTATAAACCACATCCCATTTATGCAGAATATGGTTGGAGATTTTTGAGAAGACATGCAGACTGTAGGTAAAGTTGGGAAATAAAATGTTCCTGGCTACAGACATTCAAGCAGATGAGGTTAGGTTACAACTGGCAGATATGCTAATCCCACCCAGGCATTAACTTCTCTACAGAAAGTGGTCATGTGAAGAGAGAAATCCAGGGAAGGGTCTAAGGCAATATTTAAATATTATGCAATTCACAGAGCAAGCACAGAAATGATTGAATATTGGCCCACAGTGCTACAGTGCATACACCACAGTGCAAATGATTCAGGGCAGTGCTAACAGAAGTGAATATTGCACTGCAAATACCCACACTAATGTGCAAACATTGTTACCAGAGCAAAAGGAATACTCAAGAGACACAAACAAAAGTCTGATAAGTAGAAACAGGGTTTCATGAACTAAAAAATCAATACCGGACAAACAACAGAGCCTGCAGAAACAGGTATGTGACCTGTAAGAGGAATAACTGAAAGGAAAACAGGGACATAACTGCAGCCCTAAGCAAGTCGCATCCACATAGGCTATACCATGCACACACAAGCCCCAGAACATGAAGTCAAGCAATGACACCAGAATGTCCACAGAGGGTGTCCGCTTCCAGCCCCCATCAGCACCATCTGTTTCCATAGCCCCGTCGTGTGGTTGCAGTTCTAAAACCTGCCACTGCAGCAGTCCTGCCATATCTCACAGTGTGGCAGTATTTTGGTCCACCACTGCCAGCACATGGTCTGAGTGGGCCTCCAGTGCCATGGTCATTGACAGCATGACCTGCCCAAAGGGAACAAGTCCTGGTCCTCTGCTCATGGTCCTATAGGGTGATGGTCCTTTATCCCCCAGAGGCACATATGGAAGGAAAGGAACGCACATCAGCATGAAGTGCACAGAAGGCATGGTCAGCATATGGGCCATGAACAATGGTAGCAGCAGTGACTCTGCAGCTGGCCCACATATGCATATCAATTACGTGTCCATATGTGTCGAGACACACGAGGAGATGGGCCACAGACATGCACCCTAGATAAACAGATACATAAATACATAGAAACATAGAAGCTAACAGAAGAAAAAAGCCTTTTGGCTCATCCAGTCTATCCGCTCTGCCTAACTATTCTGCTTTGTCCTTGTGGTAATCCTCCCATTTCCTACTATTCCCCCTTTTTCCATTTAAACCCACCAGCCTGTCCCATCCCTGCTTGAAGCTGCTGATCAGCTTGGCCTGTACCACTTCTTCAGGTAGCTTTTTTCACTTATGCACCACCATTTCCAGGAAGAAGTGCTTACGAACACCTGTATGACTATGTAGTGCCTGCACTGTGAAAAGCCGCCCAAATGGTGCAGAGTACACAGCAGTAGATAGCAGCCAACACCTTCTGGTTTGTAGTGAGAAACATGACTAGCAGACATACCTTACAGATGCAGACCATGACACTATATGATAAGACATGCCAATGCATGTTTACACAGATCTATCAGCTGTGACGGCAGCAGTGTGGGTGCATAGCAGAGACAGGGGTCTTGCCTGCTGCACTGACCTGGATATATGGATGGGAGTAGCATGTTGCGCTACACAACCATACACATACACAGTGAAGAAGGAAACACACAACACCAGCAGACAGAGGTACGTGGCACTGCACAGCACTGGCATGTGGACAACAGCATCATCATAGCGGTCTATAACAGGCAACTGGCCTGGCCATTGATGCAGACATACACAGTTCACTCAGCATACTGTGTAAATTATACAGGGACCAACTCAGAGATGCAAGAATCAGTCACAGAACCTGAGGAGACCTCTACTGGCCTGCAGTAGGGATCAGACTTTTTCTCCACTCTAGTGGCTGCATGGCACAAATGTACTAGGCAGATATAACATGGAGGTACAGCAGTATGTGTTAAGTCATGCACCATACAAAACATGCACAAGTAGGCAACAAAAACACTGTTGAAAGGTGGCACACCGAAGCAAAGCCTGAGAGGGGCATGGTGTGAGCACATCGATCTGTAGTGCCCATGGTGGAGTAGTAGAGTCCACCAGGTCCTGCACACCAAAGGATGAATGTAGTTTCATATTAGTAGCAAAGAAAGGACAGATGAATGCTGGGGGGGGGGAAGGAGGCTGCCATTTCCATACATATAGCTATATACCATTGTTTGTTTTTTTCTTTAACTCTTATTTTCCCCCATCACCAGCTCAAGATGCATCTCTCAAGTGGACTCGCTCGACTCCTGCCTCTACCACCTGCCTGAACTCCTCCCCCAACTGAGGAATCAGGTGCTGGCCCCCCCTCTCCCACCGGCACCTTATGGAAGGAGGCAAGGAACACAGAGAGTCAAGTCAAGGACGGAGCCAGCTTTGGGCATGTGGGCTTCGGCCACTGGGGTTCTGCGTCACCTCCCTGGGAGCTGGGGTTTTCCACTTTTCTGTGTTGCTCCCCCCCAGACACAGGACGTGCAATGCCACCCAACACGTGACATGCGCACTCCTACACATGCCCACAGGATGGCCACCTAACATCATCCCCTATCAAGGTCCCTTGAGTGCAGTGTACCCAGTCTCCACTGGGCGCCACTAGTGTCACGGGACATAGACCCCCCCCCCCCCGGGAGAGGAGAGCAGTCCATCGGACTTTCAGTCTTCTCCTCCACGACTGATCCCCAGCTCCCCAGGCTCATTCCCAAACTCAGGTCACCAGTGTGGTGTGAAGTAAGGCAGATGCCTCAGCCCTCTATGCCACCGGGCCAGTTCAAGTGTATACAATTGTGCATATGCTGTGAGAGTGTGTGATTCACAGTTGTGGTACTGAACCACAGCAGAGTCAGGAAACAGAGGTACCACCTGACAACCGCTACTGCCTTTTCAGTTGTGGTGTATGGTCCACATGACACTTAGCATAGGTGTGCAGTAGTATCCACATTGTCCAGGACATATAAACCACTGGCAGGTATACACATCTATCCTACCACCACCAAACCTAGCACACACCAGTTTGTCTGTGCGGTCCATACCAACACCATGACAGTGAAGTAAACGAAAAAACAACACATGAAAGCCAGCAGATGGCACAGCATAGGACAGAACATGCCGCATACACCACACAGTGTGCAAATGTCATTCCTTGATGCAAGATGAATGGCTCTGTTCAACTACATTACCCCGTCATGCACCCCCTGCCACATAACAGGACCATATGATCCATACGTTGCAAAGCACAGACATGTTCTAATGCATGTGACCACAGGTATGCCAGAGAAAACAAACACCACATCAATGATCAGTCCCAATGCACAGTACTTACATGTGCCCCAGCCAGATGCATGCAGGTCACAATGCACCAGTGCAGCTCCCTTCTTGCCCTGATATTTCCTCTACACCCACCTGGCCCTTTCTATCCTTTCTGACTGCTCCCAGCTCCTGGCTTGGTCTGTACTGACACCCTCTGTCTCACACCTGACCATGGCGTCTGTACAGTACAATAGAGTGGACATCAGTACTGGCCATAACATTGTAAGCGACACAGGCGTCCGTGTCATTTGTGGTACTTAATGCATAGCACTGTGGCGGTCATGAGCCACATCATGTGGCATGTGCGAACGCTATGCATCAGTACACCAAACAGTACCTGTGTCCCTTCACTTCACACAAGTACACACCAAGCTCCCACACCAAGCTCCAGTGACACATGTGTCTGAAGCTTTACAACATGATAGTGGTCCAATATTCTGAGACACAGCCACCTGTGGTGTCACCGCCATGTTCTCAGTACATGTGGCAGCATGTGCGATCCAGACACCTTTTTTTTTATTTACTCTGCTTTTTGGCTGCTCCGGACCGTCATGTCATCCACCCTGGTCATGGCACCCCTTCAGGCTTCTACCTCCTAGATCGCCGGAGCTCTCCCAGTCACCCCTGGCTTGCCCCCCAGGGGGTACGGTCATGGTAACGTCGGGCTACCAGTGCCGCAAAACTGTGACTGGTCAGAAGAGCCCGGCTAGGAGGCTAATTGAAGCCTGGGGCAGGACTTCAAGGAGATGGCCAGAGCAGAATTTTCTCCACTTAAGCTGAGGCGGGGGACATGCAATGAAGGCCAGTGTCCACCCGACCCCAGAGAGAAACTGGTATCAGTGCAATGCGATGAACCCAGGCTCTGCCAGGTGTCGCTTCTGCACCAAACATGCACCACCCTCCTCCCCTGGAGAAGGAGAGCAGTCTAGAGGATGCTCAATCCTTCTCCCCCGGCCAGCCCTCTGACGACCCGGGTCCATTCCTGAACTAGGGTCGCCAGCGTTGCAAGTGGAAATCCAACCGCTGCACCAGCGGACCAGCCCAGACAGCTTTTATACACCATGGTGTACAGCAGAAGCTAAAGTTTATGTTCCATGAACACATCAATACCAATTACAATGCAGGACTCTGCAAAACAAATACTATTCAGGATGAATATACACAACTACTGCCCTATATAAACATATGAATACAAGCACGAATATCACTCCAAAACAATCGTACTTGTGTTGCACTACATAAAGTAATATTAAACATGCACTGATGCTCTCTGGCACACATATGACTTGTGCTTGGTATAGAAACACAGAAATATAGACAATGATGGCAGAAAATGGCCAAGTTCCTTTTTTAGCCCCAGAACTTTCCCTGGAACCTATTGCTCCTCCAAGTAGTGATCCTCCCCATCCTTTCCCCATTTTCCTCCCAGGTCCTGTTGCCTTGGGCAGCCACTATTCCCGTCATTCTGTCCCAGCCCTGCTTGAAACCCTGACTGTCTTTGCACCCACCACTTCAGCTGGCAAACTCTTCCAAGGTTACACCACACTTTCTGTAAAGTGTTACTTGCTGGTTCCAAAGCTACCTTAGTGATCACTCTCAGCAGGTCAGAATTGGAGACTCCATCTCGACTCCCCTTGCAGTCTGGTCGGGTGTACCACAAGGTTCCATCCTTGGCCCCCTCCTCTTCAGCATCTTCATAAACAACCTCCCTGCCACTTGTCATGACCAAATTCTACTCCATGCAGATGATGCAGTCATTTTCTTGAGCCACTCCGACCTCCATCACCTCCAGCAACAGCTACAGCGTAGCTTCTCAGAAGCTGAAACCTGGTTCAGGTCACATAAACTCATCCTAAACTACTCAAAAACCAAATCAATGCTGTTTCATGGTACTCGCAACAAACATAAACTCCAACAACTGCTAATCTACAATAGTGGTGGGACTGTGCTGAAACAGTTAGACCAGTTCAAATACCTGGGAGTGACCCTCGACTCCACTCTTTCATACTCCACACATATAAATAACCTTGCTAAAGCTGTGAATACCCACATAGGGCTGCTATATAGGCATAGGCACTGTTAGACAAACGAAGCATTAAAACTTGCCATCCAGAGCTCAGTCACCTCTTTAATTGACTATGGCCTCATAGTTTATGGATCAGCTACTGACACTGCCCTCCGGTGTATAGCCATAGCCTTAAACGAGGCCTGCCGGCTCCTCACCATAGCCTCCAGGCTTACACACATGTGATCTCTATGATCAGGCTAACTGGCTATAGCTTCAATGCAGAATTTAGTATCAGACCTGCTTACTTGCAAAGAAGACAGCACCAGGCCTCCTTCTACCAGGGGTTCAGTCTATACTTTCCCTTCACTGTGCCACCCACCTTACCAGGAGTTCTGAAACACTAGTCTTAACAGTTCCCAGCTGCCTGATCACTCTTGGGCAGCTCTCAACACAGTCCCAGTGGGAATCACAAATGCACCAAATTTCAGCTCCTTTAAACACAAACTACGACAGCATGTGGTGGCCAGCGCCTACTGTGACTGCTACACATAAATTCCCTGCTCACCCTCCTGGCATCTCCGTTACTTATGTACTCTCCCCACAGCCCACTCCCTCCTTATTAACTCCTTCCAATATCTCACATCAGTCACCTCAACCTTCCTCCTTGCCCCCCAAGATCTCACTCCTCCCTCTCTCCATTCCCTCTCACATCTTTGTCCCTCCCCTCACCTATTACCCCTTGCATCTCCTAGCTCTCATATTCTCTCTCTCCTTTCTCCCTTAGTCCTCCTTAACTCCCTTCTGTTTCTCATTTCTCTCTCCTTTCTCCTCCTTGCCCATCCTAACTCTTCTCTCCTTCCCCCCACCCATTCTATTACCCCCTTTACATCTCCCATCCCTTCTCCCCTCCCCTCTTTCACCACCTACCTTATCCCACCAACCCCCCTTGGTTCTTGCCTGTCCCCTACTACCTTGTCCTCTCACCAACCACCTCTGGCCCTCTCATCCACTTGTTAGATCACTATTTCAGTTGTAACCACCCCAGGCTGTCTTTGTGTAATGTCTGGTGATATTGCACCATTGCTTCCAGCCGCATTGATCCTGACAAAGCCTTTGGCAGCTCATGCAATCTGTAATGTTTTACCTGTTATTAATTCTATTATCTTGTCTTATCTGGACAAAGCCACTGGCAGCTCATGTACTGTAATTGTATTAACTGTTAATTACCTGCCTGTTCTTGTCTATACTTGTCCGTTGTCCATGATGTGGAATCTTTGTAAAAGAGCGCTATTTGCTCAAAGGTGTTATCCGAAATTTTCATAAGTAAATAAAATAAAAAAAAGTACTTCTTCACATCCTTCCTGAACCTCACCCCAGTTCATTTCCACTCATGTCCACATGGCCTCGAGTTAGTATTCAGCCTAAACAATTCCCCACAGTTCACCTTGTTGATTCCTTTAAGGAACTTGAAGGTCTCTATCATATCTCCCTTCTCCCTTCTGGTCTCCAGTGAGTACATATTTAGTGCCTTGAGGTGCTCCTCATAGGATCTGCCCTGCTGGCCCTGAATCATTTTTGTTACTTTGTGCTGCATTTTCTCCAACGTATCCTTGTCCTTTCTGAGGTGAGGACTCCAGAACTGGGTACAGTACTCCAAATGAGGCCTCACCAATGATCTGTAGAGGAGAACTATTACAGTGCCTCTCTTCTTTTGCTGTCAGTACCTCTCCTTATGCATCCTAGCATCCTGTTAGCATTGCTGTAGGCCTTGTTACACTGATTCATTTGTTTAAGTGAGTCACTGATTATAACTCCCCGATCCCGTTCCTCAGATGTAGTGCTAAGTCTCTCCCTCCCATCCAGTACTCCGTTTTGGGGTTCTTTTTTCCCAAATGCTTTATCTTGCACTTTTTGGCATCAAATGTTACCTGCTAGATCTTCGACCAACCCTCTAACTTTTGTAGGTTTTTCTGCATATTCCTTATTCCCTCCTCACTATCCACCCTTCCACATAGTCTTGTGTCATCTACGAAAAGACTCAATCTGCCCCGGATCCCTTCTCCAATGTTGCTAACGAACCTGTTGAAGAGGACCGGACCCAGGACAGATCCCTGTGGAACTCCACTTGTAACTTCCCTCTCCTCTGATTCAACCACTTTGATACCACCCTCAGCTGCCTCCATTGTAGCCAGTTACCCACCCACTTCACTACTGACTTAGCAGCACCCAGGTCTTCCATCTTTTTGAGCAGTCTTTTGTGCTGTACCAAATCAAAAGCCTTGCTGAAGTCAAAATACAGCAGATCCACAGCATGACCCTTGTCTAACTCCTTTGTCACCCAGTCAAAGAAAACTATCAGGTTAGTCTGAAAAGATCTTCCTGCCATGAAACTGTGCTGTTTACTATACTAGAGTCTATTGTTGTTTCAAGCAATCTATGAGGTCCTCTTTGATCAGTGACTCCATCAGCTTCCCCACAATAGAGGTCAGACTGTCAGGCATGTAGTTCTCTGGTTGCTCCTTATCCCTCCTAATGAAGCGTGACAGCATCCGCCGCCACCTTCCAATCCCTTGGAACATCCCCATACCTAAGTGAACTGTTGAACAGACAAGCCAGTGGTTCAGTCAACTCTGCTGCAAATTCCCTAAGTATCCTTGGATGCGACCCATCTGCTCTGGGGGCCTTATCTACCATAAGGGCTGCCAACCTTTAAGGATCCTTTCACTAGTCAGCAATGGTTTCATGACATAATAGCAATCACAAAACAGCGTTATATATTGCCAAAAAGCAAATCTGCAATATACACTTTAAGGCGACCTGACATCCGGATGTGGAAAAAAAGGTGTTTTTACAGGGAGGGCTTTGTCCCTCACAACCCCCTGAATTAGGATTCTCAACTCCAGAGGGGTGCATGTCAGTGAGGGGCAAAATCTGGATGTCTGGAAAAAATTAAGTGTCGTAGCTCGCAGCTGTGGCAAAAGGTAACCTGCTCCCTGTCCCAAACCCAGTACCTGCTCTGCCAGATTTAGCCTCCCACACCACCACGGCACATGGCTAGCTCAGCACCAGCAGGTACTCCAGTGCCTGACAACCCCTTCCCTGTCCCACCACTTCCCCTCGCTATTCCCCCCTTCCTTTCACCCTTCCTCATAGTCGCTGTCCATTACCCTCGCTATTCTGCAGGGTAGCCCAGAATTATAGCGCCCAGAATGAGTCATTATTTTTGTAGTTGCTTATTTTGGGTCACTATTATTACGTGATACTGTCAACAATGGCTATTTCATTTCCAAGGTTCTCATAGTGGCCGCTTCAATTACACTATCTGGCATGGACCCGTAGTCCTCCTTAGTGAATACTGAGCGAAAGTATTCATTTAAAACATTGGCCTTTTGCCCATCCTCATCGTCACCCTTCCCTCCTCAACTAGCCATACAATACCCCGCTTTTTTCTCCTTTTTTTACTAATTTAACTGAAAAAATGTTTTTCTCCATTCCTGACCCACTTTGCCATACGCAGCTCTGAGCAATGTATGTAACCCTGCACTATACTCTGGAAGCACAAGGTCACTGGCATGATATGAATACATGTCATATTAATAGATCTACATATCGTATGTTACTAATAACTTCTGACCCCTTGGTCATATGTCATCAAAAACAACAGAAACAAGTCTGACATGCATTATATGTGGTTAGTACATATGAATGACAGGCAGATACAAAGACATAGATAAATACAAAAACCATAAGATAACCACATGCAAAAATCTAGTATGCAGACAGCCGTATGGTGAGATCTGACATTGAACAACAGCCATATAGTATCATCAATAGGGGTAAATAACAGACAGTAGGGGGTTCCCAAAAAGTCTTCCTTGAGCTTGCCTAAATGCTCACTGCCAGGCTGTTGTCCTGCATTTTAACAGTTTAAATGTGATTGCCAGAGAATGCCTGTATAGCCTCTATGTGCTGTCTCTTTAAGAGCTGCCTGGATTGCAGTCATAAGTAATCTAGGAGGGAGCTCTGTTGAAAGATGTAACTATTTGCTGAAAATCATTTAGAGTGATAATGATAACGTAGTTTGTATAACCTACCTTCTTTGCAGCAAGGACTGTTTTGTTTATCTCCACTATCTTGGTCCTGGACTGCGAATTGGACCAATCAGTACTGGTGGGACCTAAAATGGAGCCGGACTACAGGAGCTGTCTGGAGTCAAAATCTGTAGGAATTGTAGTTTTGTTTTTTTTATGCCTTTTTGTACCTGATGGGGGAGCCTTTGTTGTGACTGACAGGAGGATCAGCCAACCGAACCTTTTGGATCTTAGAGAATTTCCCAGGCTGCTGCAGCCAGTTTCAGTTTTGAGCTGAGAAGTGAAGAAATAACAGCTCAAGTGATTTTTGAGCAGCAGTTCTGTGTAGTTTTGCATGGGAGAACTGTGAAAGGACTGAGTTTTGGCCTGCCTGCCTGTCTGTCTGTCTGTTGTCCTTGAGGGGGAAAATAGAGTTTATTTGGACTGAATCCGAGTTGTGAGGACTATTTAAGCCACTGGACTGTGACCAGGCTTTAACTTGAAGAAGACCGAAGATTTGCTGAATGCGATCGGTCTGTCAGAATTTCCAGCTGCTTTTGAATCCCCGGTTTGTGCAGAGACTTTGCGATCATGACAGGAGAGCAGTTTGCCTAGTACAGTATAATTTCCTTACATGTAAATGTGCTGTGTATTGAAAGTGGGTCATGATTTGGTTCCCCACTGTGTGAACTGTGTTCTGCTTGCTGGAAGCTTTATCCAGCCTAATCAGACTGAATCTGCATTCATCTCCATTCGGCCTGGGCCATGCCACACTGGCCCTGCCAGACAACCCCACTTCACAGAGAAAGCCACCGATGAGAGACCTGCCTGGGGATCAGTCTCCTGCTCCACGCTTGAACAGGAATGATGCCTCAGCAAATCGTGTGGGCCCTGCTTCTCCTGGCACTACAGATTAACCACCTGTTATCTCGATTTTCATCCAGCCTGTGTCCAGTCTTGAGTATCATGAGTAATCATCAGGGTAGCTCCCTGCAACAACAGCCTAATCTAAAAGTGTGTCATCTGATTGTCTTGTTGTTTTCTTTTCACGAACAGAGCCCTCCGGCTCCGGATTACAAATAGTGTGTGTTGTGCATGTTGTGTTCTTCCATCACAGGGCCCCAACCAGCTGCAACGTTCCTGGCTAGCCCACCATTCTCCATCTGGGTATCCAGAGTGTGAGGCTGTTTATAGACCCTGAAGCGCATGCATAACTGTTTGATTGATAGAGCCTTTAAGCAAATTAATCTGATTACACCCCTTCCTTGTTCAAGCCCCTTAAATAAATCAGATCTAACTCTTTTTTGCATTTACTCTGACTGTGGTTCCAGTTTGTGCAAGAGTACTGTACTGCTGTTATTTGCTGTGTATAACCTTGTTTTACAGAGGTTCCCCAGGGCCGGGCCAGAGGAAAGCCCTGGTGGTAAGTGCAAACAGTGTGGGTACTTGTGTGGTGTATCAGGGGTATTGTGAAAGTGACTAGTAAGGAAAGAGGGGAGTTACAGTGTCCCGGAGGACTGTACCCAGGTTAGCTTGACCACTACCTACCCTGACCTTCGGGTGGAGGCACCTGTTTCAGAACTCAGGACCTTTAACCTGCTACTAGCCAAGCAAGCAGGGGTAGTAGCCCTTGGGATAGCACCACCTAGGGGTTACATTTTGGAGTCACTGCTCAGATTTTGTGCCTTCTAGTGGCCAAAAATTATGAATTATTGTTAAAGATTAATGGCTACCCCAGTAGAAATGGCTGTGCACCTGTTGGTGAGGTGGTGTACTGGGCAGGAGATCGACCCCCAAAATGCTCTACTTATACTGATTATTCTCCTGGGTACCAGTAACGACTTTGTAGAGGGCGCACTCTCCAAAGTTGAATGTTTAAAAAACATTGTGTTGGTGGGTCAATAGGCTGATTTGATCGCCCAAACTTTCATAGCCTTGGTAGAGTGTAGTGACCTTGTGGACAGCTCTAAAGTGCCACAGACTATTGCCCCAGAAGGAGTTCAAGCTGCCTGGAGAGTGATAACAACGACAGTAAAGACCCCAGGGAGGATGAGCTCCCACCATTATCTGAGACTTTTGAGGAGAAATTAGCTAAGTTGTGGCTGGAGGAAGGGAAAACTGTAGAGGACTTTAAGAAACTATTCCTGCCACCTGAGGGTGTTCCTTCCTTAACACCACCTCCCACACCAACACCTGTTACTGCCCCACTTTCTGTGCCCACACCAATGTTGGCCCCTGTATCTGTACCTGCCATTAGTCATGACTCCTACCGAAGGCTGAGAATCTTCTCAGGCACCCACCCCACCCCCCAGTGAGAGGATGACTGGGAGACCTGGATAGACTATATTGCCCCTGTAGTACTTGAAAGACAATGCTCAGAAGCAAAGAAATGAAAGAGGTTGAGTGAGAGCCTCCGAGGTCCTGCCCTGACTACCATCCATGCCAAGCAGGCCAATAACCCCGAAAGCAACTGCATAGCACTATCTTGATGCATTGGAGAATGCGTATGGGAGACCGGATTCAGATGAGAATCTGTGGTGGAGAGTAAGAAACGCTTAGCAGTATCCAGGGGAGCCATTGTCTGTGTATGTACCTTGGCTTGAAACGTTGCTACAAGAGTGCCTCAGAAAGGGTAGTTTGCCATCAAATGAATTAGATCGAACTAGGCTGGACTAGATCCTTAAGTCTGCTCTGTTTTCAGAATTGTTACTGCTTCAGTTGCGCCTTGACACCCGACTGGAATCGCCCCCCCTCCTATTACGAGCTAATGAAAGAAATTCGGGGGGTTGAACAAAGGTGATCCCATGGTGGAATTGCACCCATATCTGCTGCTGCTGCGCCAAATGATGGAAAGTGATCAGTCAAGTGAGGCTCTGGGGCAAAAGCCAGCTCTTAATAAGCACTCTGAGAATGCAAAGGACTTACCACCCTGGGCCCAGCATTGGAAAGACTAGCTACTAAAGGAAATCCGAGAGTTGAAGACAGGTGCCTCTACAAGGGTTTCCCCCATGGAACAAGATTCTGGTCCCTTTCAGGATGTGACTGCCATGGAGGTGGGGGTGCAGCCTCAGCCATCCGCTACCAAGGGTGACTCCAAGGCTGAGATCACCGGATTGACTGCCACTCTAAAACAAATGTTAGGACACGTTGCACCACACTCACCGCTGCAAGCATATACTAGACCCCAATCTCATACTACTGCTTCAGTTCCTCATACGATGTTCTCTCCCAGGATGACCCAGGGGTTTATCAGTTGTTACAACTGCGGAAAGAATGGGCAGAGAATGCCGGTCTCAGAAGCTGACTTAGGAAAGAGAGTCAACAGACTCTCAGGGAGTCTGAGAAGCAAATCGATGGCCAAGGGTGCCTGAAATGACTGCAGTGAGGGTTCAAGAAACCCTAACTCAAATTTCTTTGTGGCTAAATCGTCTGTCCAGGCCTCTGCTAATGCCTCTCCAGACTGGTCCAAAATAGTAGTCCCTTCAATGGAGACTACAGTGACTGTGAATGGCATTCATACTCGGGCTGTGCTTGACAGTGGGTAGCAAGTTATCATTTTATTCCAGGACTGGTATAACAAACACTTACCTGATGTGCCTTTGCAATCCCTGGAAGGCCTACATATGTGGGGCCTGAGTGACAAGTCTTATCCCTACCTAGGGTATGTCCTTCTCTGGTTGTCTTTTCCTGCAACTGTAACGGGTGTAGAGGAATGAGTAGAGACATTGGCCCTAGTGTATCCCCCAACGGACTGTATGATGGGGTTTCCCTGTTAATTGGGACAAATGCCCATATGTGTGGGAGACTGGCACAACTCTGTCACAAGAAACAAGGGCAACAGACTCGGAGGGCCCTGAGAATTCCAGCTCTGATCAAGAGGGAATATGATTTGCAACAGAAACCTGAGGAAGTAGACCAGGATGAACCGGTGGGGATCATGTGGAAGAAGGATCCCGATTCAATGGTAATGGCCCCCTAACACCCAGTGTACCATTCAAGGGGAGGTCCGCCTCTGGAAAGATGTCAAGAACAAAATACTGATGTTGGATGCACCAGACAATGGAAAATTGCCAGAAGGATTATTGGTCAAGCCCAGCATCTTGCCTGCTTGTGCCCATGCCTATGCATGATGAGTGATGGTCCAGATTCACAATGTGTCAGATTGGGAGATCCAGGTGAACAGAGGGTGCACCCTAGCTATGGTACACAGCACAGACACTGCAGTATTGCCCAGCAGCAAGCACCCTGGTGAGAAGGAGAGAGTGACCCCAGACTTGTTTGACTTTGGTGACTCCCCATTGCCAACTGAATGGAAGGCTAGAATTAGCAAGAGACTTGCCCAGAGAGACCAAGTGTTTTCGTTGAAGGAATGGAATGTGGGAAGTGTCCAGGATGCAGAGCATCACATACACCTGCATGATGAATGGCCACTTCGAGAGAGGTCCCGACACCTAGCCCCAGCAAACATACAGTAGATGATCTGAGACAGCACCTGCAGGAAATGCTTGCTGCTGGCATGATACAAGAATCCAGGAGCCCATACGCCTCTCCTATTGTGGTTGTGCATAAGAAGAATGGGTCTGTTTGGATGTGTGTTGATTATCGAACCCTGAACCGGCAGACCATCCCAGACCAATACACTATGCCTTGTATACAAGACGCCCTAGACTACTTGAATGGGAGCAAATGGTTCTCAGTGTTGGATCTTCGCAGTGGATACTACCAGATCCCGATGGCCCTGGAAGACCATGGGAAAACAGCCTTCATCTGTCCACTGGGGTTCTGTGAGTTTCTGAGGATGCCACAGGGGATATCGGGCACCCCGGCCACCTTTCAGCAACTGATGGAATGTGCAGTGGGAGATATGAATTTGCTGGAATGCCTGGTGTACTTGGACGATGTCACTGTGTTTGGAAGCACCTTAGAGGAGCATGATAACCAACTGTTTAAAGTCCTAGACCAATTGGAAGACTTCAGCCTCAAGCTGTCCATTGACAAGTGCCAGTTTTTCCAAACCTCTGTGAAGTATGTGGGGCACACAGTATCTACAAAAGGGATAGAGACTGATCCCAGTAAGGTTGAAGCACTGACTACTTGACCCCAGCCCCATAATCTGAAAGAAATACAAGATTTCCTGGGGTTCTGTGGCTACTACCACAGGTTCATAAAAGACTATTCCAAGGTGACTCATCCACTCTTGAACCTTACCCAGGGTTATCCTTCTTCCAATCGTAAATATAAAAAAGGGTCCGTTAAAGAACCAGAAAAAGTATACTTCTGCCCAGGTGAACTCTTCGGGCCCTGCTGGATGCCTGACTGTGAAGCAGCCTTCCATGAGATCATATACCAGCTCGCCCATGCCACCATCCTCACCTATGCTGACTCCACCAAACCCTAGGTGCTGCGTACAGATGATAGTCTGCAGAGTCTAGGAGTGGTGCTATATCAAGACCATGAGGATGGCCTGAGACCAGTAGCTTTCACCAGTAGAAGCTTGACCCCATCTGAATGAAACTACCCTGTGCATAAGTTGGATTTCCTTGCACTAAAATGGGCCATCATTGACCAGTTTCAAGAATACCTCTATGGGATAAAGATATTGGTGAAGACTGACAATAACCCATTGACCTATGTACAGACTTCAGCTAAGTTAACCACTGGACCACACCACTGGGCACCAGTGGCTTTCTGCATTATCAACCAATGATTATGCTGTCGAATACAGACCGGGCCTGAACCATATTGATGCTGACGCCCTATCACAAAGGCCCACTTCCAAGAGTGATTGGGTCAGGCTGTCTGAACCTGACATTCAAGCATTGTGACAAAAGTTTGATAGCGATGAACAGATGACTGTGGACACAGTGGACTGTTTAGTAGATTGCTTGGGCCCTTCTGACACCTGCATACCAGCTGCTTCTTGCCACTTCTCTGCTCTAGATATTAGTGCACTACCTCAATTTGACAATGACAGCATTCAGTGGGCTCAATCCCAAGATCCTATGATTCAGCCAGCATTTGATTCCCTGCGTGTGGGGGAAAGATGTGTCTAAGTCACGTTCCACTGACTTGCAAACTGCTTTATTGTTTAAAGAAGGCCCCAGATTGAAGTTGCTCAATCAGTTGTTGTATAGAGTGACAGTAGATCATAGTGGCAAAGTAGACGAGCAACAATTGGTCCTGCAGATGGCCTTTAAAGATTTGGTACTGAGGTCCCTCCACAATCACATGGGGCACCTTGGTATTGACAGAACCCTTGACCTGGTATGATCCCACTTCTACTGGCCCAAAATGGGGGCCGATGTTGAGCACCATATAAAGACTTGTAGTCGCTGCCTGCAAAGAAAAGCTCTGCCTCAGAGGGCTGCCCCCCTTGTTAATATTACTACCAGTGGCCCCATGGAACTAGTCTGCATAGACTTCTTGTGTCTGGAACCTGATCAGCGGAATATTGGCAATGTGTTAGTGGTTATAGATCATTTCACATGGTATGTGCAAGCTTTTCCCACCAAGGATCAAAAGGCATCTACCATGGCCAAGGTGCTAGTGGAAAATTTATTCGTCCACTATGGTGCCCCCCAGCGAATTCATTCTGATCAAGGCAGAGACTTTGAGAGTCGGCTAATCAAAGAAATGCTCTCTCTATGGGGGGCACAAAAGTCAAGAACTACCCCCTATCACCCTCAGGGAGACCCTCAACCAGAATGTTTTAACCGCACCCTTCTAGACATGCTGGGCACCCTCCACCCAAAAGACAAGCATAAATGGAGCCAGCAGATTAGCACCTTGGTACACGCATACAATTGCATGAAAAATGATGCTACTGGGTTCTCCCCTACTGCCTCATGTTCGGGAGAGAGGCCCGGCTGCCAGTTGATGTCTGTTTTGGGGTCTCTCCAGATGGGGTCCGAGCCGAAAACTACTTGCAATATGTACAAAAACTGAAAGCTCAATTGAACCATGCCTATCAACTGGCCCAGACAATGGCCGCCAAGAGAAATCTGGCCAACAAAGAGAGGCATGATAAAAAAGTAAAGGCTGAAGAGTTCGTCTTGGAGACCATTTGTTGTTATGCAATTTGGGACTGCATGGTAAACACAAAATTGCTGATCGGTGGCACCATCTTCCCAATGTAGTAGTTGGAAAGTTGGAGGATTTACCTGTGTACAAGGTGCACCCAGAGAACAACTCCAAAGCTGTCTAGACCATGCACCGTAACACTTACTACCTATCAGCCAAGTCATGATTGAGGCTGAACCCCCAGAAATTGAGCCCCCTGGGCCAGTGACTCGTGCTGCTACAAGAAAGAGACAGAGTCAACCTACTCCAGTGGCCACAGATTTAAGGTTTCCTCCGCAGCAGGCCCAGAATGATAGTGACTGTCAGTCCACTTCTGACGAAAGTGAATACGACCATGCCTATTACCCCTCTTATGAACTGAGTCAGCTGTTTCGAGGTAACCCCCTGATAAATTGTGGGGATGTAGCTGGGCCTTCTGGACTGCCTTACCCCCAGCTTCGTCCTTGGAGTAAATGCACCCAGAAAGTGAAGTGCAAAGTATCATGTCTGAAGATGTTGAGTCTCTGTGTATTACAGAACTGTATGATTTGCCTGAAGAAGGGGCTGAGGGTTTGAGTCTTTCTGATGACATACCAGAACTTGAAGAACACTATGATAGTGCTGACCACTCCCCCTTCAGTGCCTCAAAGCTCAACTGTGCCTGAGGCTTCGCAAAATGAGTCAAGTGTTGTAGAAACACAGCCTGTAGAGCAAGAAGCCGACAGTGCCCCAAGTTTGAACGTTTTCACCCAGCAGAGGCACTCCTCACAAGTGACGAGAGTCCCCAGACCAGAGACTACAGAGACAGTAGTTGTCCCCCTCAGAAAGACTGGCTGAGCTGCCGAGCCAGTAGTATGCCTCAGTTATGATTCTTCTGGGAGGCCTGTAGACTTGCCTCTCCATGTAGTTCACAAAGGTGTTTATGTTTCACCAAGCTCTCTGCCTAAATTGAGCTTGTTGGCCCATTTCAGGTTACTTGTTCTGCCCTCTCACCATGGTGACCTTGCCCCATCCAGCCCCAAGTTAGCTGATAGGGAAAGGCCCCCTCTTGCATTGTTCAAGGTACAAGAAGATATTACCTGATTTAGTATAGTAATGTTCAACTGACTTGTGTTAAATATACCTAATGTATTGTCAGAATGGACAAAGTATTGGGAAGTGTAGTGAATATGTATAGTAAAGTAATAAGTTCATGTTAACTGATGCATGATGGTACAGACTTGACGTGGATGACAAGTTTTCTCCAGGCATGGTAGGGTGTAACCCCCCTACAAATGTGGGTTCCCAAAATATGTTCCTTGAGCTTTCCTAAATGCTCACTGCCAGGCTGGTGTCCTGTGTTTTAGCAGTTTAAATATGATTGCCATATAGTGCCTGTATAGCCTCTGTGTGCTGTCTCTTTAAGAGCTGCCTGGATTGCAGTCATAAGTAATCTGAGAGGGAACTCTGTTGAAAGATGTAACAATTTGCTGAAAATCATTTAGAGTGATAATGATAATGTAGTTTGTCTAACCTGCCTTCTTTGCAGCAAGGACTGTTTTATTTATCTCCACTATCTTGGTCCTGGACTGCGAATTGGACCAATCAGTACTGGTGGGACCTAAAATGGAGCCGGACTACAGGAGCTGTCTGGAGTCAAAATCTGTAGGAATTGTAGTTTTGGTTTTTTTTGTGCATTTTTGTACCTGATGGGGGGCCTTTGTTGTGACTGACAGGAGGATCAGCCAACCAAACCTTTTGGATCTTGGGGAATTTCCCAGGCTGCTGCAGCCAGTTTCAGTTTTGAGCTGAGAAGTGAAGAAGTAACAGCTCAAGTGATTTTTGAGCAGCAGTTCTGTGTAGTTTTGCATGGGAGAACTGTGAAAGGGCTGAGTTTTGGCCTGCCTGTCTGCCTGCTGTCCCTGAGCGAGAAAATAGAGTTTATTCGGACTGAATCCTAGTTGTGAGGACTATTTAAGCCACCTTGGCGAATCATGTGGGACCTGCTTCTCCTGGCACTACAGATTAACCACCTGCTGATTCAATTTTCTCCCAGCCTGTGTTCAGTCTTGGGTATCGTGAGTAATCATCAGGGTAGCTCCCTGCAACAATAGCCTAATCTAAAATTGTGTCATCTGATTATCTTGTTTTCTTTTCACTAACTGAGCCTTCCAGCTCCGGATTACAAATAGTGTGTGTTGTGCATGTTGTTTTCTTCCATCACAGGGCCCCAACCAGCTGCAATGTTCCTGGCTAGCCCACCATTCTCCATCTGGGTATCCAGAGTGTGTGACTGTTTATGGACCCTGAAGTGCATGCATAACTGTTTGACTGATAGAGCCTTTAAGCAAATTAACCTGATTATGTCCCTCCCTTGTTCAAGCCCCTTAAATAAATCAGATCTAACTCTTTTTTGCATTTACCCTGACTGTGGTTCCAGTTTGTGCAAGAGTACTGTACTGCTGTTATTTGCTGTGTATAACCTTGTTTTACAGGGGGTCCCCAGGACAGGCCAGAGGAAAGCCCTGGTGGTAAGTGCAAACAGTGTGGGTACTTGTGTGTTGTATCAGGGGTATTGTGAAAGTGATTATTGTGTATTATTCTGGCCACTAGTAAGGAAAGAGGGGGGGTTACAGGGTTCTGGATAGAGCCACCTAGGGGTTACATTAGAAAGACGCTTTTGACAAATAAAGTTTGATTTGATTTGATTTGAATATACACTTGAAAGTGAACAACTGAGGTATATTATTGCAAAATTTGCTAGATCTTTTGTATCCAATACAGTAACGGCTCTTCCTCAAGACCAGTCTCAGTATGGTCTGCAAAGTACTCCAGGATCATTGTGCTGCGTGACATGGTTACCAGTCTGGCAGATGAATCTGCTGCACTTTCTTTACAGGATATCAGTCCATGTTGTTGCAGGTGACTCAGAAGTGATTTGCCTTTCTGATCCTGAACATAGGATGCCCAAGAAGTAGCTGTACATGTCCTTCCCCTCGCTGATGACACTGCTGACTGAATAATTGATAGATGTTCTTTTGTCTGCATCCAAGGTGCACTGTGATGGTTCGGCAGGGTTTGAGTGCTGTACATCAGTTATAGAGGATTGTGTATAAGCAATCACACACAACACAACAAGGCAGCTGCATGATCAAGAGGTTTCCATGGTAACATGAGATCTCAAGAGCACAGCTCGAGATGTTCCGTTTACCATGAAAACCTTGAGATTGTAAAACTGCATTGTTTGTTCATGATTGCTCATACACAATCTTTTATAGTGTATGGGCAATCATGTTTAAGCTCCATTTCTCAAAAAAGACCCCCCTTTGAAAGGTACTTTTGCAGCACTGCCACTTGCTTCCTGGTCTGTTGTCACCATGCGGGCCCAATGTTGCGCATGTGCAAATGTGTTTGATTTTGTTGTGCTGCAGTGGTGATGTACTCAGTGCAGCACAACAAGATCATGATGCACTGAGTGAAGCACAACAATGCTGGTCTGAGCATCGATTTCCATGCTCAACAGTGTTCTACCATACACTATAATGATGTTGTAAGGCAATGTCACATTTGTTTAGCAGGCAATCTCTCCAATACTCAATGTCTTCCACTGCAGGAAGGATGGTTTCAATGTCCCACTTGAAGTGGGGATCCATCAGTGTTGCCACAAAATAGGTGTCATTCTTAAATATAGCATTTATTCTCTGATCAGTCAAGAGTCTTTGACTCAAGTCATCTTTCAGCATAACAGCAGTGGTGTCATCTTTTGACTGAAAGTCTTTCTTTATGTTGTCAAGGAAAATGTTAAGAAATCTGATTTGAGGAAGAATTTTACTCAGAGTTCCACTACCTGCACTGGCATCACATGTGGCAGACTAAAATAGCTCCAGTAAGGTGACAAACGAGTCTAATAGAGTCTAATTGCTGGAACTGAACATGATGTCTACTTTGATTCTGCATAGTGTACTTATGTACAGCTTTTTTCTGTTCAAGAAGCCATTCCAACATGTAAAATGTTGAATTCCAGTGGGTTGGAACTTCCTGCTTTAATGTATGCAAGGGTAAGTTGTTTGACCTCTGCAGTCCCTTCAGGATTTTTTGTGCTTTCACAGAGTGGCTGAAATGCCCACATATTTTCCTAGCAAGACGTAACAGATTTTCAACATTTCTGTTTCCATTTAATAAATTGTGGATGAGAAGATTTAAACAATGTGCAAAACAAAATTTATATTGGTAGTTGCCATCTCTAATAGCATTGACTATCAAAGCAGAAAGGACTCAGCACCCCTTGTCAAACACAAAATGTACATATACCACCAGATTTCTTCTGTAAAAGATTTATTGTGGTGAAAACAAGCAATATATTCTGGTGAAGCCTGAGGAGGCTACCACAGACCAATCTTTCACACTCAAACTGAGTGCTTTGTCAAGGTGTAGAGCACCCCCTTCTGACCATATTTATACATTACATTTAATTAACTTTCAGCACAAAAAAGCATGAGGAATACACATAAAACAATTTAGCTTCATCCATGACATTTGTGTCCACTATTATCTATCTATCTATCTATCTATCTATCTATCTATCTATCTCTCTATCTCTCTATCTATCTCTCCATCTCTCTATCTATCTATCTATCTATATTATATGCAAAAAACTTTGTTAATGCATCAGTTAGGGTTCTTCTACAGTAAAAAAAGTGAGGGAATTCGATTTTAGGGTTCCCACCCCTTGCATCCCAACCCACCACCAGGCATCAGGGTGTCTATTGGGGTCATCGGCCCTAACTCTCACCCCATTCTCCTACACTGTACCACCTCAGGTTGTTTACACATAGGATGGGGTGACAGTTAGGGCTGATGACCCCAACTCACACCCCAATGCCTGGTGGTGGGGCGGGCTGGGGGTGCAAGGGGTGGGAACCCTAAAATTGAATTTCCTCACTTTTTTCATTGTAGAAGAACCCTAACTGATGCATTAACAAAGTTTTTTGCATAGAATTTCCTTACTTTTTAAGAAAGAATAGAAAACTAGAAAGTTGCAGAAGTTGGTGGGAGCACGGGGCCCGAAGCATGTAAGTGCCAGGCTACGTTACACATCCAATGACTAAAAAGTACATTCACAACAGCAAGGCCAGCCACCAAACAAATGTTAATCTGGCAGAACAATAGAAAACGCTGTCCACAAAATGTAAAGTGTGCCACACAATATCTCCACAAAAAATATATTGTCTGACACATAAACACCTCTATTAACATCTACAGGAAATGCCATCAACACCATCCAAATTTCAAGTAAAAAGACCAAACCGTGTCCACGATATGACATGTCAAAATTTAAAATTTTCATTCGTCATAGTGGCACAGTTCCACACCTGTTGACATTTAACAGACACAGTGACTGAAAACTATATCCATGACACTAAGGCTAGGTATCCTATCAGTTTCAAGCCACCACCACAATCAAAACGCTGTCCGCAGAATGTAAACTGCGCCACGCCATATCTCTGCCAAAAAAAATATTTTCTGACACAGAAACACTGTAATTTACATCCACAGGACAAGCTGTCAATACCCTCCAAATTTCAAGTGGAAAGAACAAACTGTGTCCGAGATATAACATTTTAGCGTATGAGATTTTCATTCATCAGACTGGTACAGTTCTGCACCTGTTGACATTTAACACACACAATGACTGAAAGCTACATCCATGACACTAAGGCTAGGTATCCTATCAATTTCAAGCCACCAACACAAGCAAAACATTGTCCGCAACACGTAAAGTGCGCCACACAATATCGCCGCAAAAAAAATTTTCTCTGACACGTAAACACCATAATTCACCTCTACAGGACATGACGTAAACACCCTCCAAATTTCAAGTAAAAAGACCGAACCGTTTCTGAGATGTTCAATGTTTAAGATTGGTAAAATTTTCCTTTCTATTCCATTATAAAAAATCTGCCCATCTTGTCCCTCTCGCAATCAAAGATGGCGATCAAAGAATCTCACGATCAAAGAGTTTGCAGGCTCACAATCAAAGAAATACACATGGGGGGCCACTAGACTACCAGGGATTAAAAAAAGATAAATGAATAAAATAGACATTGAGGGGGGCCACTAGACTTCCAGGGATACAGACATATGTATATTATCATGATCGGGGGGAGGGGGCCGCTAGACTACCAGAGATATTGAAAACGTATGTTTTTTCATTCAGATGGGGCAGAACGAAGCCCCCTAAGCAAAACCCACCCTCATATAACTTTCTAGGACACCCCTGGGCTACAAAAGCAATTTAAAAATCTGGCCATCTCGTCCTCACTCGCGATGCATGATCACGATCAAAGAATCTCACGATCAAACATTCTGCAGGCTCGCTATCATAGATCATTAGCGAGCCATGAATGAAGATTTTAAAAGCTCAAAACTCTATTTTTGGACCAATTTGGATAAAACTAAAGCTATGGCTTGACATATTGGAGTCCCCTGAGTAAAACCCATCCAAGTTTTACTTCAGAAGTGACCCCTGAGCCGAGATATTTGTGTTTTTCCGATCGGAAAACTGAAAACAAGATGGCGGTCCTCATGATCAAAACAATTTAAAAATCCTCAGGGACAAAGATTCTTGAACCATGAGGCTGCAAATTCTTTGATTGCCAGGTGGGACCAGATGGCCAGAACCCCTTTCTTTGTTCACAAAACATACATATAAATATTCCCATTGACTTATAATGGGAACTTGAAAGTGGCATAACTTTTGAATGCCTTAATATCTTTTCACCAAATGAAAAGCGGCATGTTCAGCCACTGAAGCTCTTTCAAACAAGCCATCTCACAGAGCAGCACATTACACAATGGCCATGCAGGGGCACATCCAAAATCCCAAAAGCTGCCTCCAAAAATGGATAATTTTACATTTTTCAGCACTTTTGTACGCAAAGACTGTAAGTCCGACCAAAACGTAATTTAGTAAACCAAGAGACTAACCATGTCCCACCGCATGTACCAAATTTCAGGCAAATCTGTTGAACAGGTCCAAAGTTATTAATGCCCAAACTTTTGACTTTAGTATGTACAGTAAGGGACCGCTGAACCCTAACTATAGTGTCGCGACTGTGCCACTATCATATATATTTATATATACTGTATATATATATATATATATATATATATACTGTATATGTAAAACACCAAGCTCTGTGGGAGAGTGGACACAGCTGAAGGGATATGGGACCTACAGGCAGATCTGGAAAAGCTGGGGAGGTGGTCCAGGATCTGGTAGCATGGCTTCAATGCCAAGAAATGCAAAGTTATGCATATTGGAGCCAAGAATCCCAGGACAGAGTACTACCTGGATGGAGTCTGAATATCTGCATCAGAGGAGGAGGAGAAGGACCTGGGAGTGATGATCGCTAGTGACCTGAAGCACTCCATGCAGTGCAAGAAAGCAGCAGCAAAGGCAAACAAGATGCTGGGATGCATAGCTTGGGGGATAAGTAGTAGGAGAGAGGAGGTTATACTGGCCTTGTACAGGTCACGGGTAAGGCCACATCTAGAGTATGGAGTTCAGCACTGGTGCCCACACCTCAAAAAGGACATTAACCTGCTGGAGAAGGTCCAGAGGAGGGCTACAAAGATGATAGCTGGTCAGCAGGGAAAGGCATATGTGGAGAGGTTGAGGGCACTGAACATGTACTTCCTGGAAAACAGGGAGAGAGAGGACATAATTGGGACATTCAAGTACTTGAAAGGGATAAATAAGGTTGATAAGGAGAGTCTCTTTAAGCTGAGTGGCAACCATATCACAAGGGGGCACAGTCTTAAACTGGAGGGTGGGAGGTTTAAGAGTGAAGTCAGGAAGCACTTCTTCACAGAGAGGGTGGTGGACACTTGGAATGCACTGCAGGAAGAGGTATTCTCATTGAAGACAGTGGACAGCTTTAAGAGGGGCTGGGCTAGGCATAGGGGGAAGGTAAGAATCATAGGTAGGGAGGATGGGAGGAGTGGGGAAGGCGGGCAGAGATATTAGCTCCAGCTGTGGACCCTGCAATACGAGCAGACTTGATAGACCAAATGGCCTTCTTCTGCTGGCTTCTTCGTATGTTCGTATGTTTGTATGTTTGTATATATGTGCCAATAGGATTGGACATGTTTACAGCAATATAAATATTTTTCCAACACATTCCTATAAACTATATACAATGTTAGTAATACTAACTACATCCTGCACACTACATGATTCTATGAGACAATATAGTGAGAGATAGATAGATAGATAGATAGATAGATAGATAGATAGATAGATAGATAGATAGATGAGAAATGGGGTGGAGGTAACAAAAGGGAAAATTCAAAAAATGCATTTTAAGGTCCGATGCAGTGAAGGACATTTCCATCAGTAATACAATAGCCTTACTAATTCTATCTGATCATTAATGCCTGGCCATTCAATTGCACCAAGTTTATAGATCCAGAAGGCTTCTTTTCTAGCCAATTTGGACTCTATATCACCACCCCTGTTACCTGTCATTACTTTATCAATACCCATAAACCTAGGTGCATGTAATAATGTTTTTCTAGTATTATTAATGTGCATTGCAAGTGCATATTTCTCATTTTTATTTAACATTGCACGCATGTGTTCCTCAAACCTTTCTTTTAGCTTACATTTTGTTCTCCCTACATAAAACATCCCACAACTTCATAAAGCCAAATAAATTACTTTTTGTGTGTCACACATAATCAGGCTGCATAGCTTATATTTTGTTACCATCCTTAGGGCCAAAAAAGAAAGGTCCTTTCTAGAACATTGCAATACTTGCAGCGTCCACACCTGACACATCCAGGATTTGGTGGGGGCAAAAATCCAGATTTTCTCTCAACTGGCTGCATACTATGCACAATTTGATATCTAATGCTACGAGCTCTCCCTTGTGTAATTCTAAGGGGGGTTTCAAATACTTCTTCAAGTTTAGTTTCAGCTTTAATAATATCCAGATTTTTTAAAATAATGTTCTTTACTGCACTTGCATCACAAGAATACGTGGTCACAAAATTCAAGGAGTTCTTTTCCTCAACTAATTATTCCCTCGATTGTAATAATACAGTCCTATCCATTTGTTCAACCTCCCTTCTGGCATTCTGTACATTTCTAAAACTATAACCTCTTTCCAACAGACGTGCTGAAAGTGCATCTGCACGCTCAGCAAAATCTTCTTTGAGGCTACAGTTACATTTTAACCTCATAAATTGACCCTAAGGTATATTTGTAACTGTATGCCAAGCATGGCTGCTGTCTGCCTGAAACAATGTATTTTTGTCCATCTCCTGGTGATACAGGGAGGTCAAAAGGTCACCCATTTCTGTTTTTCTTATAGTGATTTCCAGGAAGTTAATTCTGTCTCCACTATGCTTCACATCAAAGGTAAAGCCTGGTCTATGACTTTCCAAATATGTAACAAACAAGTCTAGTTCCGATAATGTATCATCCCACACCATTATACAATCATCTATGTAATGACGCCAGAACGCCACCTTTGCACGAAAAGGATTCTTTGTACTGTATATTACATTATCCTCCCATAGTCCCATAGCCAAATTAACATAGTTGGGGGCAAATGTTGCTCCCATTGCAGTACCTTTTTTTTGTAGGTAATGTTGACCCAAAAAACTTGATGTGTTATTTTTTTATACCATTTCTGTCATGTCTAGCAAAAGCTGACTAGCTGGTACCTTTTGTTCTCTTTTCTCTAAAAAGTACTGTAGGGCTTCAAGTCCAAAATCATGTGGAATGTTGGCATATAAACTGGAAACATCCAATGTTACCAAAAGTCTGCCTTCGCCTACATACATTTCTGATGTCAAGTAATAATGTCTCTGGTATCCTTTATGTATGACCTAAGATCCGTTACCAAAGGCTGTATATGAAAATCAATAAACTGAGACACAGCCTCTGTCAGTGATCCTTGTCCTGACATAATCAGTCGCCCTGGGGGGGTTTATTAAGGTTTTGTGTCTATTGGACAATAAATAAAATAACTGACAAACTGGATATTTTACTGTGAAAAAATATCTTTCTTCTTCTGAAATGTCACCATTTAGAAATGCCTTTTCTATAAGTTTATCCATTTTTGTTTGTCATTGTGGGGTCAGCAGACAGGGATATATATGTGTTAGAATCACCAAGTTGTCTTTATGCTTCATCTATATAATCCTCTGTGTTCAAAAGTACAACCCCCCCGCCCCATCAGCAGGTTTTACTGTCACATCTTTATTCTGACTCAACTTATCTAAAGCCTTCCTTTCCTGAGATGACATACAGTATTCCAAAAAACATCATTTCTATGCTCATTATTTTTGTAGTATGTTTCTAGGTCATACATATAAGCTTTGTAAAAAGTGTTGCCTACAGGGTTCATCATGGGAGGTATAAACATAGAAGGCCTTCAAAGGCATCTCTCACTACTGCTATAACTGTTCTCAGTGATAGGTATCTGACTCTCTGGTGTTTCATTTAGCTATTCAGTTGTTATTGCATTCAAACCTGCTGTTCTACATTGAAAAAAACATTTTAAATTCAGTAATCTTACAAACTTATTTAGGTATATAAATGTTTCAAACCAGTTCACGCTATTCATGGGTACAAAGCTCAAGCCTTTATTTAATACTTTAAGCTCAGTATCACTTATAGCATAACTAGATAGATTTATTTTTTTACAGTTAAACTTTTTAATTAATTTTTCATAAGATATACAGACAAACCTCTTACAGTACAGTACAATGTGAGGATTTTTTTTTTAAAAGAAATTGAGGCAGCATATAATAAGAACATTGCTACAATAATACAAGGAACTTTTGGCTTAAAATATAGTAAACAATACAGGTCATGTAATTAGCATATACTTGACATTTGTAGTGAATTTAAAGCGGATAGTATGATTAGATACGGTTTATATTAAAATGTTACATAATTATATATGATGCTGCAAAAGGGAAAAAAGTACATTCGTAAAAGGATTGTGGAGTAATAAAGAATGATTGAGAACAGAGTATAGGAAAGAAAAGATATATAAGAAAGTTAAGAAGAGAGAGAAACTATAAAAAGGGAAAAAGCGAGACTACAATGATGTATCAGTAAAGGGAAAATCAATATATATAAGTCCATACATTGGTGTTGGAAGATTTAGTTAATTCCAAAAAATAAAAAAAAGCCCTGACAACAATTGTTGTATAACATAAGTCGGTCAGACAAGATATATGTCATACGGTCCAGAGAGGCATATTGCAATAGTTGGTTAATGATACCGGGAAGGGTAGGGATTATGTTGGCTCTCCAATGCATGAGGATTGTGCGTTTAACTTGAAGGAAGAGTATATTTAACCATCTGCTTTGTGAATATGACATTTTATAAGAATGGTGATTAAAAATACCAAGAATGCAATGTTTAGGGTCCAGTGTAAAAGGTTGACCTACCATTTTCATTGCAAATCTGTGAGTACAGTGCCAAATCTTTTGTATGAGGGGACAGTACCATAAGATATGCAATAAATCCCCATTGGGGGAATTGCAGCACCAGCAATTGTTATTGTTCAAAAACCCATTTTGTAATACAACAGGAGTTCTGCACCAAATGAAGTATCTTGGTTTGAATGAGGAACTGCATTTATCATTAAAAGATTTGTGACAGGAGAGCCAACATCTGGACCATTGTGCATTGGTGATATTATATTGTAGCAAAGTACTCCATCTGTTTTAGCATTGACAGAGTAGTCGGAAGGATATCACAAATATCTTTGTAAACAGTGCTATTTAAATTGGATGTTGTTTTTATCCATTTAGAGATGTGCTTATCATACAGAGAATTGATAGAGAAGGTGTGAGGTAAGAGTTGCGCATGATACGAAGCTGTAGATATTTCCAAAATCCTGATGGAGAAGATTCCATATGCCTTGTAGGTCGGTGTAAGATTTTAACTTCAATGACTTGGGTTCAAGTATATCCTGCAAAAGAGAATACCCTGATTTTCCAGGTACGACAAAAATGGGTGATTATCAAAGAGATATATGGTGGTTACCCCAGATGGGGGTGTAAGGTAAGGGTTTGGGGCTAGATTTTAGTAGTGAATGATTTTCCAATAGAATATAGAAGCAACTATGGTAGGGTGAGACTTTAAAGAAGAGGTAGGTGTTATAAAGGAAAGAAGTCACCACATTACCAGGACATAAGGATGTTTCCATATTGACCCATAAAGGAGACTGAATGTTGGGTTTGTTAAACCATTTAATTGTTTGAGATGTACTGGAAAGCCCATAAGTAGGCTTGGAACCAAGGGAAGGCCAAAGCCACCTTTTGGACCATGGGATCTAAGTTTATTATGACTAAATCTAGGTATTTTGCCTTCCCAAATGAAGCTGCCAACAATTTTGTCTATTTTGGTAAGAAAACTAGAGGGAAGTATCAAAGGGATATTGGAAAATAGGTATAATATCTTAGGAGTTATAGACATTTTAATGGCAGAAATTTCACCATTAAAAGAAAGTTTAAGTATCTTCCATCTATCAAGTGTTGTTTGGATACCTGTTAACAGAGGGGAAAGATTAGCATCCCATAATTTATTCAATGTCAGGGTGATCCGAATGCCAAGATAAGATATCCCTTGGGGGGCCCAACGAAAGCCTAATGAGTTGTTCATGAGGGGACTACAAAGGGTATTCACTGGTAGCGTTTTGGATTTGTTAAGGTTTAGAGCTAGTCCAGAGTGAGAGGTGAAGTCATTCAGTAGTTTAACTAAAGGTTGCCCGGAACTTTCAAGGTTTTCAAGTAAAATAAGGAGATCATCTGCATATGAGAGTGAAGTATAGTGAGAGTTACCAATAGTAATGCCTTTAATTGTACCGAATTGATGTAGGGACGCAGAAAGAGGTTCCATGGCAAGTATAAACAATGAAGGCGATAAGGGGCATCCTTGTCTGGTGCCTCTCGCTAAGTAAAGGAGGGGACAAAATAGAGTTCGACGAGAACTCAGAGCTGAAAAACAGGTATACAATAATTGAATCCAAGCACAAAAATTATTTGTAAAGCCAAATGAGATAGCACCTGATATAGATATTCCCAACTGAGAGAGTCAAATGCTTTCTCAAAGTCAATGGCCATGTAGCTGCAGGTTTTAAGAGTTTTTGCTTTGTGAATTAAATTGAGTAATGAGCGAAGATTATCGAACTGTTTCTATTTTTGATTAATCCTGATTGAGAAGTATGGATGAGTTTAGTCATTAAAGATTCTAAGCAGACAGTTAATAATTTGGCAAAGATTTTTCCATCAGTATTAAGAAGTGAGATCAGTCTATAGTTTGAAGGAAGAAAAGGGTCTTTGTCTTTTTTTGGTAAGACTGTTATAATGGCTTCGGTCATTGTGCATGGGAGTTTCTTTATTAAGGTTGCTTCTTGGAATACATTGACTAATACAGGACAAAGACTGTCAGATAGGGTTTTATAAAAATCAATAGGGAACCCATCACTGCCAGGTGCTTTACTGTTTTTAATGATGATAAAGCAGTTTGGATTTCCTGTAAAGTGATTGGTTTATCAAGCATAGCTTTGTCCTGAGGGGATAGGTGGGGTAGATTCAATTTTTCCAGAAAATGTTGTATTAGGTTGGGATTTGTAGTATTAGATTGCGAGTAAAGTTGATGGTAAAAAGATTGCATAATTCGATTGATTGAAAGGTTGTCTGTGTGTGTCTGACCTGATGGATGTTTTAGACCTGCTATATGTCTCTGCATCTGTTGAGTTTTTAGCTGGTAAGAGAGCAACTTTCCCATTTATCCCTTGTTCCCAATAACCGTGTTTAATCTAAAGGCAAGTTCAGCTTTCCTGGATATCAACTCGTTAATTTTAATTCTTAATTTAGAATTTCCAGATGAAGCTGTGAATTATGATTGGGTTTATTTAATTTATAGTATTGGGTTTCTTTTTTCTTTAAGGATTTTCTAAATTAGCTAATTGTTGTTCTCTTAATTTCTTTCAATGCGCTGCATAACTAATAATTTTACCTCTAATAGTGGCTTTTAATGCTTCCCAGACAGTACCTTGAAACATATCTGGAGTATCGTTAATAGAAAGAAAATCTTGAATCTGGGTTTTAATCCAAGGAGTGAATTCAGGGTCTTTGAGTAAAAGTGGGTCTAAACGCCAAGATGGGGATTTAGAAGAAGGTGGACCCCAGAGTAAATGCAAACTGATAGGGGAATGATCAGATATAACAATAGGGAGAATCGATGTATCAATATTTTTTTCAGTAATGAGGGGAGAAGAGAACCAATAATCAATCCTACTATATGATTTATGTAAAGAGGAATAAAAGCTGTAATCTCGTTGTCTGGGATGATGTAGTCTCCAAATGTCTGAGACACCTAAATCCTTCATAAGCATTGATAGAGCATTAATACTATGGGGGTGGGCATCATGTGATGAGTTACTTCTGTCTAAATATGCTTGTAGCGCTAAGTTAAAGTCACCACCAATAAGAACAGGTGAATTATTTTTATTATTAATCATAATTTGTTGGGATAGATTATGAAAGAAAATGGGTGAATCAAAGTTGGGTTCATATACATTCACAAAAATAAGCGGACCTGCTGTGGTGTTTAATAGGGTTATAATCCACCTACCATCTGAGCCTCTAATGATTTTTATGGGGGGCCAATTAAGAGATTTATGTATTAAGATAGCAACCCCATGTTTTTTGGATGGAGAAGATGACGCATATACTTGACCGACCCAGTCCCTTTTAAGTCTGTCAACATCCTCTAATAAAAGTTTAGTTTCTTGTAAGAAAGCAACATGTGTTTTATGCTTTTTAAGATAGGTAAGTACTTGCTTACATTTACAAGGCGAGTTGAGTCCCTTGACATTCCATAAATGTAAGATTAGATCACTCATGGTACTAGGATATAAGTAATTAGTTATAAATAGGAATGAGGACTCAATACCATTAATTTGGAGGATGTCACAGATTCAAAAGGTAAATATATATAATAAACAAATGTATGCAGGGCCCTTAACTTGTATGGGTTCTAGATGATTGAGTATTTGTATTCATTTTGTCTCGCAGAGGAGAGTATAGAGATAGGAATATCAAGTAATTAAACATTAGAACCAATAAACATTAGTATAAACTCAGTAACAAGAATATTAATTTGAAACTTTATGAAATGCAGAGCAATAAGAGTCTGTAAATATACTAGGACTCTCGCCTACACTACTAGGCGTGTAGAGTAATTAGTGAATCTCAAGATATGGTTTACCCTATAATCTTAAGATACTAAACTTTATATAACAGTATATTAAAGAGTGTAATTGAGATTTGTGCTGAGGTAATTAAAGCATTACCCTGGAAAAAAACAAAACATCATTCTACCAAATAAAAAAGGATAATTATGCAATAGTGTTAAATTCCAAACATAATGAATTAGCTTGGACCTAGCAATAAGTCCAATATTAAATAAAGTATACCAACATGATGGCAGATAATGCTGGAACAGTGTGAGCCAGATAAAAGGATGCCCGATGTGTATTAATCCACATAATTTAGGTTAGGGAATGCAGTATAGACTATAGGTTCATAGTGCATCAGTGTATTGTGGAATCATTTTTATAAGTTCCAATGATTTGGAAGAAAATGGGATGAAGAATAATGTGAAAAGGCAGAAAAACTCAATGTATAGAAATACAATTGGAAGCATACTTTGGTGTAAAATCTGTGAGATGTGGGAATGCACCTGATGCACTACATACCAGAAGTGATGCAAAATAAATATTAAATAAGTAAATGATTTTAGAGTATTTGTCTAATAATCCTCCACATTCCAAATGATAGGATTTATGTGGAAAAAATGCTATAATAGTAGGGGTTAAGGGCACACTGATATGAAATACAGAACTCTATATATGAATGTATGCACCTGACCACATGGTGGCGCTAAAGCTTATGAAAAATTAGAATGTAAATAGCAATTATATATACCAATGTCTGGCACCACACAAGGATTAATTAGAAGAGATATTACAAACATTGTAATATTTATTCTTTCTCTTATTTTTTTTCTCCATTGAATACATTGAGAGTAACTCCTGCATGGATTAAATACCTCCAGTGTCAATTGGCTCACCTCCCAAAGACAGAGACAGGCTTCTCAGCAGCGATAGCGGTTTACTGCATTTAAGTGCTCCAAACCTGTTGGGTGCGATAGAGACTGCACTTTTCGGTAAATGTACCGAAGGAATCGAGTGAGGTGGTGTGAAGAGGAGGGATTCTGGTGAGAAACTGCTATACCACATCTAATTATGGGCCATAGTATTTATTACAAATTTTTTTTTTTTTTTTTTTAGTGGGAAAAGCCTCAGGTAGCCTTGCTCTTTGATTTTCTTCTCCTTTTCTTTTTGGGTGGTTCAGATGATTTAAAGGTA
This sequence comes from Neoceratodus forsteri, assembly GCA_016271365.2. Lineage (NCBI taxonomy): Eukaryota > Metazoa > Chordata > Ceratodontiformes > Ceratodontidae > Neoceratodus > Neoceratodus forsteri. The sequence continues at coordinate 1,592,665,470 of CM028130.1, forward strand.
GAGCTGGACACAAGATCAGCCGAGGAAGAATCGGGAGAGTCATTACCCATTGAGAGCTTCTTCAGGTCTTGAGTAAACGTGTCGGATACAGTCTGTCTCAGATCCTCCATAGATGAGTGCAGATCTTCTTGGAGTGGGGAGAATTTGTTAGACAAGGTAAGAGGAGTAGAAAAACTGATGTGACTTTCCGCATGGGAAGCTGGAGAGGTGGAAATATTATTTAAACAGCAGGTATTATTATTTAGAGAAGAACCAGATGCTTTTTTTTCTTGTATGCATGCGGAGCTTCTGGCAGGAACTACAGTGGCAGATATGATGGCTGCAGATTTCTCAGGGACCTGAAGGACAGTTTCAGCAGGAAGGGCAAGACATTGTAATTGCTAAGTGCTTGTGCTGGAGCAGGAACGAGCTGCATTAGCATCGCAAGGCAATGTAAGTGCGGGCTGTGTCCAATTCAGAAATTCAGAGAGAGATTCTGGGATACTGAAATCTCCGGTAGAATCATTCAAAAAAAGACGCATTGTTGCAGGGTAATGCAGTGCAAACTTAATTCCCCACTGATGAAGGATTGTTTTAATGGGGTTGTAAGCTTTTTGTTTGTTAGATAATTTTTTAGAATAGTCTCTGAAAATTAGGATTCTGTTTTCTTGCCAAGTAAGTGCACCTAATTGCCTCGCTTTTTGAAGAATCAGTTCAGTATGTGCGTGGTTTGGAAATCTGGCAATGATGGGCCTGGGTTTCTGGTCTGGTCCAGGCCTCGGATTTAAGGTGCGGTGAGATCTCTTGATGGTTAGGTCTTGGCCGGCTGGTAATTTAAGTAAAGAAGGAAGTACATGAGTTAGAAGAGCACTGGTATCTCCTAGTTCAACACCTTCAGGAAATCCGAGAAATCTAAGGTTGTTACATCTGTTTCTATTTTCAATATCATCTATTTTGTCCTGAAGGTTCCTAATAACTCTGTCCTGCTCCCTGATGGTAGCCTGTAATGTGTTAATGGAATCTTCATTTTGAGATGCTTTAACATCAGTAGCGCTGATTTTTTGATCAAGTGCCTGGCATATTATTGATATTTTGTTGAGATGCAATTTTTAATACATTGATTTCACTTATTAGTTGCTGAAACATTGCCTCCACTCTATTAAGAGAACTGTTATGTGGAGATTGGTCCACCATTATTGTAGGCCTTAATAGAGAAATTGAAAAGCTGTAGATAACTTGCTCAGTAATTATGAGGCAATAAAAATACTGTACCAGAGCTGTTTTGAGATGTACATATAGTAAGATCTCAGATGTTGGTGAAGGTAGGAAGTCTGGAATCTGTAGGATGGATGATGATATTTGGTGAATCCAGGGAGATGAAGAATCAAGCAGCCATCTTCAGCACAGCGCCCTCTGGCTGTCACTAGATAGATTTATAACATTATCTATGCACTCAGTGTTCCAAGTCTCTAGAATTGGGTGTCTCAATAGTAGTCCCTGTAAGTACATTAGAAATAGTCCCACTTTCCTGTACCTGATTTTCTTCTCCGAAAAGGAGATTCAGGTCTGATGATAAATCTGATGTTTAATCTTCTTCTTGTGCATCAATATCAGTCAGTATGTGTCCTGAAAATGCACATGTTTTTGTTAATAATATCCTCTGGCTCATCTCTTTCCTCCCCAACCCTTTCTTACCTCTTCTCATCCTCTTTTTCCTCTGTATATTATTTGTGTCCCGATTTGTGGCAAAAGGTTGCATGGACTTCTCCTTGGAGTTGTTGGTGTTTGGGGGTAGGGGACTGTTGTAAAAGTCATGTCCTTATCTATTATGTCTTCCTCAAAAAAAAACAACTGTGGAATCTGAGTCAGCAGAACTGCCTTCACTATGTGACTCACCATAATCTCGCTTTCTCAAGATGCCCTTAGGTTTCTTTGACCAGTCAAACACATGGTTCTTCAAATAATTTTGTTCATCTCTAAGAATTTTTCAAGCTTTTTTGCTTTTGTGATGACATCACACTTTTCTAGATCACCTTTCAAACATTTATTGTAATGTTCACGATCAGGAGACTTTGAAAATTGAGACAGTACCTTTTCCTTTTCTCTCAGTGCAGCAGTTAGTTCCTCTTGCAGGAACTTGTTATCATGGATAATACAGCCAATCACACCCAGGAACCCCTTGTGCAATTCCTCCTTCCATTCCTCCATGGAAGTTTGTCTATCTTGACCAAAAGCTGGACTTTTCCATATCCTGAGATCCCTGGGAACTCGTTGAACATCCAAGCACGCTTGCATGGTTTTGAGCTGCCAAAAAAGTATAAGTGCTTTTATAGTCAGTTTTTCATAACTCTGGAATACCTTTCTTATTGTTGGTGGTTCAGAGTTCTGTGTAGTCACTTGTGTCAAATTAGCATCAGGTGTTCCTGCTCGAGCATTTTGACTGAAAATATCTTCAGTTTCAGCAGCGCTGGAAAAAATAGTGGTGGAAAAACTAAAAGTAGTCTCCCCAGAAGTTGGTATGCTACTAGCTGCCAGAATAACTGCCGTTTTGTACTTCACCACATATAATCTACTGCAGCTTGCAGAGGATAATTGACAATCTCCTGAGCGTATACCCCAAAAGACAACTTGAGGTGAAAAAAAGGGTGGCTACTAGGAGAATGGTGCTTGTGAAGTCCCCAAAAAATTCATTCAAAGCAGAAAGGACTCAGCACTCCTTGACAAAATTACCCAAAATGCCTCCTCAAAAGTGGTGACACATAATTCAGCTTGCTTCCTACTACTTCCTTGTGTTTACACAACCTGTTATGATGTATGCTTGTGTGACTTAGCTACATTGTGGCTGTTGGCCTCTCTATCCATGGGGTGTACCACCCTATAGGGGTACGACAGTGAGTAATCCTAGAGGAGGATTCCACCCCTATAGGTGCCTTGGGAATGATTCCTTTGACTAAAGGTAACACAGGAAAAAGACCAAAAAGAATATCCAAAAGGGTGTCGAGCATTGAAGAGGTGAGAAATCAGAATACATTGAGACCGGAAATTAAGGTGATAGACATAGATGGGAAGGATAGGGAAAGAACAAAATATGTTAAGGATGATGTATGAAAGGAAATCTGACAAGATGCAGAAGGGTTGACTTCCTAAGGAGAGAGAGAACAGCTGGGGCCACCATCCAGCTCCATCCAATAGCGGAACCTAACTACGGAACCTATGAAAACACTAACCCTGTTTAATATTATGACCATCAGCATGGAGAGGAAAAAACCCTTTGAGGAGGAAACTGCTGGGGACCCCAGGCCTAGGTCACCTTCCCTGCAGGAAGAAGGATGGTTTGGTTAGTGATGGCTCAGCTACTGCAATTTAGAGTCAATATTGAGGAAAGAGAAAATGTTTCCAATTTAGATGAAGCTTACACTCTGTCCTTCTAACAGGAATGCTGTTGAGGGTTGTGAGCAACATCAAGCTATGAATTCAGAAAGGATAAGGGGGTTGAGATGAATATATGAAGTTCACTGACAGAAGAAAGCATAGAAGATCAGCATGGACTGCTGAATGGGAACAAAGGACGTGAACGGGAGAGATGAGGATGGCTGGGCAAAGCCCACAGCTTATGAGGAGAGTAGAAGTTGATGCTGGAAGACAGAATGGTCAAGAATGAATGAATGATAAATGATGGTGTATTGAAAGCCTTGAATGCCTGAACAGGTGAAGGTGAGAAATGAAATGGACAATGTACGAATATGAAATGAAGTCTAGAAGGCTGGTACGGTTAAGGTAAAATATGAAATGGATGATGTATGATGATGGAGAGAAGCCTTGAAGGTCGGAACGGTTAAGGTGAGGTATGAAATGGATGATGTATGATGATGGAGTGAAACCTTGGAGGATGGTACAGTGAAGGTGAGATATGAAAGGGCAAAGTATGATAATGGAGTGAGAGCCTTGAAGACTGGTATGGGTAGGGCATGTAAGAGGACAAGTAGGGTATAGGAAGGATGAGGTTCAACAACAATAGAGGTTTGACATGGAGTTTAAGGTATACAAGTTGAGAGTTCCAGAATGTAGGGCTAGTATAAGAGGAGGATATGAATAGGTATGGTGATAGCAGGATAGGGAAACACCCCCTAAAGAAAGCATGAGGAAAGCATGAGCAGGGCAAAGAGATGATACAAAGCCAGCAGTAAGAAAGAGAAAACGAAGGCTGACCATGGAGGCTGAGGGACACACCTGGACCCACTCCAGTGGAAGGTGGGATGATCAGAAGAAGCATGGGATGAGCCAGAGATGAGGATGGTGGGATGAAGCCCATGGCCCAGAGTCAGAGTACAAAGAACCAGAAGGAGAATGGGTCAAGTTTGTGGTAGGAGGAACTGTGAGATCCCAACGGAAAGGACAAGGGGCTTGACAAGGGAATGATTAGAAGCCAAATGAAAAGGAGACTGAATTGCATGAGCGGGAGAGACAGAAATGGCTGGGGAAGCCCGCAGCCAATGGGTGAGGCACGAGCACCAAGAGCCAAGCTAGGTATAATGGGAAGTAGGAAGAAAATTGATGATGGTATAGGAGGGGCCATGAAAATGTATTTATTTATTTATTTAGTTTTTGTTTACCGGGTAAGCGCACTAGCCATAGAGATGACTATTTTCAGACATGACCCGGGAGGTTACAGGGTAAAACATTACAGTCTTACAAAAAGGTGGTTACAGCAAGGTATAAGTAACAGTGCTACACTGCAGGTTCTGCAGCATTAGGATACAGGGTGTTGAGAACCAGGTGCAGAACATATTTTATGGTAATAACATAGGGATGAGGCATGTTTGTTATTAGACAGTGATGATTACAAAATAAAGGAATAAATCTAAATCAGAGAATACAGTGGGCAAACAATGCAAGAAAATAGACATGCAGAAGATAGGACCCTGTGGGAAGACAATTTAGCAAACAGGTAAGGAAAGGGAGACAGAGTTGATAAGTGCTAAGAGGGTAGGTGCAGGAAAAATAGGCAACTGGGGAGTAGAGGGAGTAAGTGCAAAGGGGGTTGATGCAGAGGATAGTCAAGGTGAGGTTAGAAAAGTGAAAGCCTGTTGAATAAGGGTAACCTGCGGGAAGCGTAAGGGAAGTGTCAGAAATGGTATTGTGCAGAAACAGGTTAAGAACTGCTGCCAGGGATGGAAGACCAGGAGCTAAGGAGGTTTAAAGCATGAGCATTGGTCAGATGAGATGAGATGGTGACAGAGGGCTTTTTTAAAGGTATCATGAATGGGTGCTAGGCAGACCCCAAGAGGAAAGGAGTTCCACAGTTGTGGAGCTTGGTGGGCCAAAGCACTAGCACCTTTGGTTGTTGTGTGTTTCGGTACACATAAGAAGGATTTGTCTATTGAGCGCAGTCCATAGTTGGAGGTCTGTGGAGTGAGCAGTTCAACCAGTGATTTGAGTGTTTGAGACCTCATAATAATGTCTACAGTGGAGCCAAGGGAATAGAGCCTGGTGGCATTAGGAAATAGCCAATTTAGATCAGAGTAGAGGAGGCAGTGGTGTTTTCTCCTATGGGAGAAGGCAGCGTACCGACATATATTATAATAGGCCATGTCCCACCTGTGTAGGTTTGATTTAGGTATGGCAGCGAATGAAGATATCCCATAGGTTAAGGTCAGCAGGAGAATGCCTCGGGCAATAGCTAGTCGAGCTGAGGGGGTTAGAACATAGCTAGTGCATAAGCTACACCTAGCTTGGAGTTCACAGACTTACATATGTTAGTTATATGTTGATCAAAGTTTAAGGATTGATCCAATGTGATTCCAAGGTACTTAAAAGAGGTAACTACGCCAATGAGTGAGCAATCTGAGTAGGAGACCCTGAAATTGTTTTGATAAGATTTGAGTTTTGAGGGGGTACCAAATAGCATGGACTGGGTTTTGGTCTAATTTAGAACAAGTTTCTTATCCAACAGCCAGGATTGTAAGCATTGAAAGTCAGCAAAGAGATGAAGATTGATGTCATTAACATTTTTTGCATTGATATAGAAGACTATGTCGTCTGCATAGAGTATGGAGGAGGAGGAAGAGAGTTTGGAGGTAATATCATTGATGTAAATTGAAAAAAGAAGTGGGCCCAGGATAGAGGCTTGGGGTACTCCAATATTCACTGTGGCCTTATGAGAATATGATGAGCTGAATTTAACAACTTGGAGCCGGTTTGACAGGTAGCTCCTGAACCTGAACATTAGGAGCAAAGCCCATGGATTGTAGGGTGGCGAAGAGAAGGGAGCGGTTCACCAGGTCAAAAGCTTTCATCATATCAATGAAGACAGCCCCTGTAAGAAGACCTGACTCCATGGCAGAGAGAGTGTCTGTGGTAAATTTAAGCAGTGCAGTGGAAGTGCTGTGGCCTTTGCGGAAACTATGCTGGGCTGCTGTTAGTAGGTCATTTTTGGAGAGAAATTCTATGGTTTGGGTGGCGACTATTTTTCCTAAGATTTTGCTTAGCACCGACAGGATGGCTATGGGCCAATAGTTCGAGGGGTCACTGGGGTCACCCTTTTTAAAGATAGGAGTGATTCTTGCTACCTTCCAAATGTCAGGTATGCTACTTTGACACAAGAAGAGGGTAAATATTTTGGCCAGAGGAGCTGCAATAAGATGTGCAGCTATTTTTAGTAGCCTGGGCTCAATATTATCTGAGCCTATGGCTGTATTATCAGAGACTGAACTAAGAATTTGTGTAACCTCCTTTGGGGTAATAGCCCTAAAGTGAAAAGGAGGGGGTACAGGTGCACTGCTAGAAGGAACTGAAGACATGTTTGTTGAGGTGGGGAAGGAGTATACGAATTTTGTTAGGTCTGTGAACTGATTATTAAGGAATTTGCAATGGTCAGAGGATTGTCGCAGTGAGTGCCGTTAAGGACCATGTCGATAGGAGTAGGTGATTGAGTGGATCCCAGGAAAGTTTTAATGTGAGACCAGAATTTTTTGGGGGTCATTCGAGGAATTGGTTAGAAGGTTTTTGCAGTAGGAGCTTTTTGCAGACCTTATTGCCTTTTTGCAAGTGTTTCTTAACATCCTATAGGTGTTATAGTCCTTTGGGTGTCCAGAGGACTTGAAACAGCTCCAGCTCCTATCTCTTTCTTTAATCTTGGCAAGAAGGTCTTTTTTGAGCCATCTAGTATGTTTTCCTTGACATGGCAGGTAATAAGAGGGGAGTGATTGTCTTGTAGTGTTGAGAAATTAGAGATAAAGATGTTCAGTGCGGTTTGGACATCTTGAGCACTGTAGATTTCAGACCAATCAGTGCTGGCCACATCTTGAAGAAAATTTTGCTGATTGAGGTAGGCATAGTTTTGAAAGGTGATTAGTTGTAGCTTTACAGGGAGGAGGGGGGAGGTCAATCCCCAGATGCAGAAAATAGGTGAGTGGTCAGAGATGGCGTCTGCAAGTGTTCCGGCTGATTGGATGTGCTCAGGGCGGTTGGCTAACAACCAGTCTATAAGGGTGCCAGAATTAGAGTGAGAGGTACATCTTGTGGGTTCAGTGATAAGTTGATGTAGGTTATGGCTCTGTATTTAGGTGAGCAAGATGGTCTGGCATTTCCCTTGCCAGTTTAGATTGATGTCACCTAGTAAGATTGTTTCATTTTTGCCGGTGAGTAGGGACGACTGGTTTAACAACTCATCAAGGCCAGTGAGGCCACTTTTAGGAGGATTGTAAGCACATATGATGTGAAGTTTTTTTTATCCCCAAGAGAAAGGAGTTCATGTAGCGACTCACAGTGAGTCAGAGGATCTGTGTTAAGGGCGGTGAGACGAAGATGGTTTTTGAAATAGATGGCGATGCCACCTCCTTTTTTGGAGGATGGTCTGTCCTTCTGTAGGAGGTTATAGGATGGTATCGCAGTGTGAGAGCAGGGTATAGAGGATTTTGGCCAGGTTTCGGACAGGCATAGTATGTCAGGCTTGTAAAGGGTGATCCAGGCTTCAAGCTCAGTGAAGTTGTGCTCTAGGCTTCTGATGTTGTGGTGGGCTATAAGGAGACTTTTGGAGGTCCTTTGTAGCACATCTGCATGGGAAATTTGACATGGAGGGCCTGGGTTTGTCTTGATATCCCCCGGATAGCAAGATGGCCAGGAGCAAGATGAATCATAGCTTCCGCTGGGAGCAGAGGGAATGGATTAGGCGACGGAGGAAGCATTTTTTTGGATTGAGTGTGGTTCGGTATATTATTCCCTTATTTACCAGGAGTGGGGTAGAATCCCATGGTGGGTCATGGAGGAGAAGGAGGTTAGAGAAATGGAAGTAGTCTAGAGACTAGTTGATGGCTAGGTGGGCCATATTGGCATTGTATCCTACCAAGGATGCTAAGTAAAGCAGTAAAAGAACCGTGGCAGTGGTGGTTATGAACTTTAGGTTACCCATGATTTTGAGGTAAGTTTCTGTGCCACGTGGGAGCCTGAGTCCTGTGGTTTTCAGTGTCGATGGTAGGCAAAAGGCAAAAACTATGCAAGATTGCTGCCTGGTGGTAGTTACAACAAGCAGGTGGTCAGGGTTGGGTGAGTAAGACTGTCTGATCAAACTTGAAAATAATAGGCACATAGAGGCTACCTTGTATCTTCAGTTTAGATGGGCAAAGTATGTGACAGTGATTACAGCTTGGGCTACAGGAGGGTATTTTTAAAATAAGGGTGTACACATTAGAGTGGAATTGGAGAAAAAATCAGGGGGCAAGGCAGGGGTAGAAGGGAAAGAGTAGGGGCACTAGGGAGGCAGAGTAAAGCAATTTAGTTAGTTATGCTTTAAAACTTGAGATGGCAGTGAGAAATAGTTTGGTGTAGAAATGGGTATAACAGCAGGACAGAGAGGCAGTGAGTATCAGAAGATCAAATGAGTGAGAGAGAGGGGGTAGAGCTCGTTAGAAGTCTATGTCAGTCAGACATTGAGTGGAAGGGTTGGAACCAACTAGAAGCTAGAGACGAGTAAATAGGAAGGGCAGAAGTGTATTTAATAGAAGCCAGGGTCAGGGTGGGAGGTGTGGGAAGAAAATTACAACTAAAGCTACTCAGCATCTCAGAGAAAGGCTGGGTACTTTTGAAAATAGCCACGCTCAGTCCAGGGAGACACAGCCAATAGTGGTCCAGGAGCAGGCTCAAATGGCCAATGGCAGAGCGAACAAAAGTAGCTGGGGCCAATCCTATTCAGGATTTCCATGCCTCTGGGAGCCGTACCTGTTTGCCAGAGAAAATTCAGAGAGCGGGCACCCAATGGAGCTCCACGCCGCAGCCGCCTGCAGCGGTGTGTGACCCTTGGGGGTTCAATCTTGGGAAGAAGGAAGAAAGGGGACAGATTAGCATCAAATAGGGACTGGAAAACCACAGGGCTGGCGCGGCCGTTAATCGGTGGGAGGGGCAGACAGGAGGTCCCCTGGACAAGACAAAGGAGGAGAGGAACAGACAGTAATTTAGAGCTAGAGGGCTATTTAGGTGGCGAAATGAGGGGGGAAGGGGGCTGAGACCAACATAGTAAGAGGGGAAGGTGAAAAGGTTTTGAGAAGGTGACGGGCGGAGGAGAGGGAGAGATATGAAATTGCAAAGGGGGACCAGGAAAGGCACAAGAAAAGCAGGGGAGCTAGGTACAGTGGGGTGGCTAGTGAGGAAGGCAGGCGACGGGGGGAGTTCATGCAAGAGGCAGGAGAGCAGAGCAGAAATCTGTTGGCTGCAATCAGGCAGTTTGCTTTGACTCAGCGGTAGGAAATAAAGTAAGAATCAGAGCAGTTTAAAACATTGAGAGAAATCCGGTTACTTACTAGACAGACAGTGAAAAAATTACAGTTTAGGCAACAGTTTTGTAGGAGAAAGGGTGTAGCAGCTGTAGGCTATGGATTAGTTAACAAACAGGCAGCTGTACAGCAAAAGGAGAGAAATTTTTGCTATGCTATAGTTTGCATTTACACTGAAAGAAATGGTCATACGTAGCCGTGGTTAGAAAACATAAAAAAGGTACAGCAGAAACAGTTGTAGTGACTAAAAATAAAAGGCACCGGGACACCAAGAAGTGAAATAAGGAGCAGGACAAAAGGAAATGAAGTCAACGCAGGCAGCAGAGCAACTGAGGAGGAGTTTACTGAAACTCTTACGAATAGTACGGCCAGGTCTGGATACACAAACACATGCATCAATGAACTGAGTAGATAGAAACAGTCCTTAGCATGAACCATATGGAGCTCACTATTTGTATAAATAGTATCCTTGAAACCAAGCAAGTGCTACACAATCTGGCCATGTGCCATGAGTATAGAAGGCCAGAGCTATGATTTACAACCCCGAGAGGCTGAGAGGTATGGGAAGAGCAGCTAGAAATGAGCAGTGAGCAAATCAGCTCAGCGGCCATAGGGACGGCATCACCGCTGGAACCGATTCACGGGATGCTGGGTGAGGTAGCAAGAGGAGACACAGAAGGCGGGGGATCAGGACAGAACTGATGGTGGAGAGAAATGGGTTGGACTCCAGGGCAATCGCAGCAGGCCTCTGAAGTGGACCTGACTGGCAGCAGGAGTGGCTTTAGGGAGAAGCAGAGTCATGGATGCTGAAGGAGAGATGGAAGCCGGTTGATGGCATATTCAAAAGTGTCAGCACAGCAACGGAGTGGCCTTCACCGCCGAAGAAATAGAGGAACAGAAGGGTGATGGATAACCAGAGCCCCTAGGAACCACAGCAAACTGAAAGGTAAATCTGGAGGGAGTACTTGTGGGATAGAATGAACAGAAGCTAGAGACAGGACCGGGCAGCCGTTGGAAGCAGCAGGGGAAAAGAAACAAAAGAGCAGGGAAATCAGAAGCAGAGGGATGGTTCGTTGGGGCAGCCGGAGGCTAGACAAGAAAATAGGGGTGGAACAAGTAAAAATGGGAGAAGAAGAAGAAGGGGCAGCCAATGGAGCCTCTGGCTGCAATAAAAAAACAAATCCTGGAACAGTCCAGGAGGAGTGGCCTTTTAAGGCCTGATGGGGAGTGACGTTGTTGCTCCGTCCATTGAACCACAGGCATAGCCTTTACAATTATTTTAGAGTGGGAATTATTACTTTCTGACTAAAAACTTGCCCAATGAGCTGTAGAAACATAGACTTTGATGTCAGATAAGGACCGCTTGGCCCACCCAGTCAGTTCATTTCCCTATCCATTGGATAAGCTGCAGATCCAAGTTAATCAACAGCCTACCGCCTCCTATTCCCACTATAATTGCCTTGTGGCTGTCCCATGCATTCTTGAATTCCCCCACTGTTTTTGATCCCACAACCTCCTCAGGAAGGCTGTTCCATGCGTCCACCACCCTATCCATGAAAAAATACTTTCTCACATTGCCCCTGCGCCACCCCCTCCCATCTTCAAATTGTGTCCCCTTGTTCTTGCACATCTCTTTTTCTGAAAGATGCTACCCTTTTGGACTTTGTTGATTCCCTTGAGGTACTTAAAAGTTTGTATCATGTCCCCCCCTCTCCCTCCTTTTCTCGAGGGTATACATATTAAGCTCCTCTAGTCTGTCTTCTTTTGGCTTTTGGTGCAGACCCTGCACCATTTTAGTTGGCCCCTCCTCCAGACTGCCTCCATCCTTTCTATGTCCATGTGGAGATGGAGTCTCCAGAACTGCATGCAGTACCCCAGATGGTGTCTCATCAACTGTCTGTATAGAGGGATAACAACTTCTTGTTTTCTACTGGTGATGCCTCTCCCTATGCATCATAGTATCCTCCCAGTCCTCCTTACTGCCTTCTCAGATTTCTTGCCTACCTTTTGGTCATCTGATATGACTACCCCCAGGTCCCTTTCCATTTTTGTTGTTGTTAGTAACAGTCATGTAGTCAATTGGTTGGTTGCTGGTCCATATATCTATGGCTATGTGAACCTGCTTCACCTCAGAGAATTTCAACTGTTTAGTGACCACACTACACATCAAGTCATGCAACTGTGAAGCAGCCTTTTTTAAGAAATATGCTTGACGGGGAACGGTTTACCATGGTTCAATCCAATTCATGAACTGGAGGAAACCTTTCTATGCAACAAAAGCAAAAGGGAGCTGACAATTGGCCAACAGCTCTGTAATGCTTTATTTAATAGCTGGCATGTTGGATGCTTGCGGGTAAATTTTGATGTTCTCATAACACTTTCTTTTAATGTAAATTGATGAAAGTGACGAGATATTTTTAATTTGTGGGGATTGTACTTTTCACACTATTTTCATGAGGAGTACTACTGTGGGATTTTGCAGTACTTGATGGTGTCAGAAGAAAACAGTCTATGTTTGCCTGGGAAGACTGCAAGGACACATCAAGTGATTTAATGTCAGTTCCTGATTCCAGTTCATTGTCACTGTGATCATCATGACTACAACCTCCACTACCACCCATTCCAACCACACTGTCCCATGCCCTGCCCCCACTCAGTTGGGAGTTTTGCCTTTGCATGTTATATCATTACTGATGTTTCAAAATGTTCTGCTTTACCACTCTGACTTGACACTTGACTCTTTTTGCACAGACTGCATGCAGCTCGAGAGTTTTTTTTTTTTTTTGTTAGTTATTTAACCAGGGCTAGCACACTAAGCTGAAAGGTGTTTTTACCAGTGCGACCTGGGAGCACTGGGAAGTTAAGTGACTTGCTCAGGGTCACACGGTATGCAAGTGGAAGCTGTGGGGTTCAAACCCAGGTCTGGTCTACTGGATGTCACCAGATTTGCAGCTCAGAACCTTAAACCACTGTGCTATACTGCAGTTGTCTGCAGGGTCAATATAAAATAAATTCCACAATAAAGATTTACCTTTTGAGCTTTGTTCTATAGTGCCTGGCACTATTTCTTGTACAGTCAAGGGACCTGGAGGAAACCCTATACTGCCACTACCTTGTTCACATTAATGTTTCCCATTCATGGTCATCTTCTTATTCTTATGTTTAGCATCTGATTTTTTTCTGCACTTGCCTCTCATGCCCTACAGTGGCATTCTCTCCAACCCCCTTATTGAAACTAGTATTGACCTCATTGCCACAATATTCAGAAGTGGAAGTGCCATCATCATCAGGTGGGACACATAGAAACATAAACTTTGATGGCAGATAAGGACTGCTTGGCCTACCTAGTCTGCCAGTTCCCCTACATATTTTATAAGCTGCAGATCTTAGTTAACCAACAACCAGCTTCTTCCTAACCCCCACCAGAATTGCCTTATGTCTGTCTCAGGCATTCTTTAATTCCCCACTGTTTTTGACCCCACAACCTCCTCAGGAAGGCCATTCCATGCTTCCACCACTCACTCCATGAAAAAATACTTTCTCACATTGCCCCTGAACTGTTCCCCCCTCTGTCTTCAAATTGTGCCCCCTTATTCTTGCACATCTCTTTTTCTGAAAGATGCTACCCTCTTAGACTTTGTTGATTCCCCTCAGGTACTTGAAAGTTTGTATCATGTCCCCCCTCTCCCTCCTTTCCTGGAGGGTATACAAACTAAGCTAATTTAATCTCTTTTCGTATGGCTTCTGGTGCAGACCCTTCACTATTTAGTTGCCCTCCTTTGGGCTGCCTCCATTCTGTTTCTTTGAAGAGTCATTTAAACTGATAAAAAGACATACAGGAAAGTAAGCCGTGAGGAAGGCTATTCCATTTTTGAGGTGCCAGGATGATCGAAGGAATCTGGTGGTGGTTTTCAACATGAGTAGATTGGAGAGGCTGGGGGGTGGGAGGGGAGGTGGAGGAGTTTGTATGTGGTGCATAGTAGGGGGAAGTTCAGTTTGGCTTCGAAAGATGGGCAGTTTAGGATACGGAGCACCTCACAATGATGAGTTTGTGCATGTGTGGATGCAGTAAGCTGGGTAATCTTGTGATATGCTTGTCTAAGTTGATTTATAATAGGTGGTTTGGTAGTAGTGAGTAGTAGAGCTCCATAAAGGAGGTCCAGGAGTAGGGTTGCAGAGGCTATAGTCCTTTGGGATTGGGGTGAGAGGTAAGGGGCTGTACGGAATTAGAGGCCAAGCTTCTAGTGAGTCATTATGTTTGCTTGCACGCATGTGCAAGAAACATAGTGCCATCATCCGAGATTCTGGATGCAGTGGCATACAGTTGAAAGGGAGAGCTCTGCTTCAGTGAGCAGACCTCTCCCCCTCCACGCATGCTCGCTCTGCATTTTGTGCTTCCGTCGGCATCTCCCCTGGCCCTGTATGGCCGACAAGGTGCCCAATCCCGTCAGCTCCAGGACCCCCAAAAAAAACAAGTTTCCTGGTGCCACACTGGGAGCCCACTCCAGCGTAGCAAACAATGTAATGGCTGACGAGGTGCCAAATCCCCGTTGGCTCCCCTCAGGCCCCAAAAAACATTTCCAGGTGCCATTTGAACCCACAGCGTGACAGAAATATTATGTGTGAGGTGCCCAATTCCTGTCGGGTCCAGCCCCCAAGCAGCCTTCCTGATGCCATGCTGGGAGCCCACCCAGCGTGGCAAATGTCCAGCGTTGTCCTCCTTTAAAAAAAAAGTCCCTGAAAGGAAAAACAGTCCCTTGCAGTCTCGTTGGCCCCCTCACCCACCCGCGCCCACCCACTGCGCTGCCCTGCCTCCCACCACCCCCTCACCCCACACTTACCTCCGGACTCTGGCACGACGATCTTCAGTGGACCGGGAACACGTGTGCACTCTTCAAAGCCGACTGCTAACTGAGGAAATGCCGGTAAGCTGTATAATGTAATAGATAGGGTTTTTTCAACTTTGATGCATATCTCAGGCATGTTTTGGAATTTTTGCCCCAAATTTTCAACATGGGGTTTTTGGGACCCCTCCTCATGAATTCTGTCACTGTTATGGCGTTAATCAGGCCCTAAGGGTGATTTCGCGGTCACTGCGTGGAATCACCTTTCAGGACCAATTAATGGAATGACAGTGCCAGTGTTCATGAGGTGGGCTCTGAAAAAGCCTATGTTGAAAATTTAGTGAAAAAATTCCTAAAACATGACTGTTTTAAGAGTGTGTGTTGCGCACTCCCTACACATGCTCATAAGTTCGCAAATTTTTAATATTTGCACTCCAGATATTCTACATTGCCATTTTACCACACCTCTTTATGAGCAGTACAGCTACCATTTTTCACATCTCACCCAAAATGTGTTTCCGCACATGTAGCACACAATACCCACATACTAAAATGCCAGCAGAATAGGCCTAACGGTCTTTCGAGTCTGCTCGATTGGTCAGCCCCCACCCTGGGTGCTGACCTTGCTGCCCCCCTCGCCTTCTCTGGCTTCTCCCTTCCCAGTTCTGGATATTCTTGCTGCATTGGATTTTGCTTCCAGAACCCTTCCCCTGTACCTGTCCCAGCCCCTCTTGAACCCCTCCACCGTCTCTGCCTCCACCAGTCCCTAGGTCATTCCATGGCTCCACCACCCTCTCAGTGAAGTAGCACCTCCTCCTTTCTCCCTGAATCTTCCCCTCCAGCTTCCACCCATGCCTCTAGTGGCCCCCTCCTCCTTCCTTGAAGCACCCTGACTGTTCCTCGCCTCTTTACCCCTCTTCATGTACTTGAAGACCTCTATCATGTCCCCCGGTCCCTTCTCTCTTCCAATGTGTACATATTTAGCTCTTAGGCCTCTCCTCATAGGTCCTGTCCCCAAGCCCCAAATCATTTGGTTCCCTCCTCTGGACCCTCTCCAGGAGTTTAATGTACCTCTTTAAGTGTGGCCTCCAAAACTGCCGCAGTACTCAAGTGTGGCCTCAACAAGCAGTTATACAGAGGAGCATCACTTCCTCCTTCTGAGGTGATCCCCCTAGCGATGCATCCCAGCATCCTGTTGGCCTTAGCTGCTGCCCTCCTACAAGTCTCCGAGTTGTTCATTTTGACATCCACCACCACCACAGGTCCCTCTCAGCCATGAGACTTTAGCATTTCCCTCCCAGGGTGTACACTTGGCCAGGTTTCTGGCCCACAGGTGGAGTACCTTGCATTTCCCTGCATTGAACCTCAGCTTCCACTTTCTAGACCATTTTCCAGAGCCTCCAGGTCCCCCTGTAGGGCCACCCTCCCCTCCTCCCCATCCACTACTGCCCCCAGTTTTGAGTCATCCGCAAAGAGACTCATCTCACTCCTGATTCCTGTCCTTATGTCAGAGACGTAGGCGTTGAACAGGAGGGGCCCAAGGACTGATCCCTGTGGGACCCCACTAATGACCCTCTTTGGGGATGAGACTATCCCACCAACTACAACAATGGTGCAGTCGGTGTGTGAAAACAATGTTTGGGACAGACTAAGAAAATCACAGTGACACTGGTCATGAGCAGAGGTCTTGAAATGGCTATGTTGAAAATTTGGTGACAAAATTCCATAAAATGACTGTGTTACAAGTGAGCATTGCACAGTTTCCACACACCCTCGTAAGTTCATGAATTTGTAATATTTTCAGTCCAGATTTTCACCAGTGGCATTTTTCCACACTTCCTTATGAACAGTACAGCAATCATTTTTCACAACATGGCCACTTGCAGCGCAGAGATGCGTGGTTGCTGTGGGAAATCATTGTTCGGGACAGATAAAGAAAATCACAGTGACACTGTTCATGATTGGAGGTCCCAAAATGCCCGTGTTAACAATCTGCTGTAAAAAATCCCCAAACTAGTTAATTACGGGTGTGCATTGCACAGTTTCTATGCACGTTCGTGACTTCACCATCTTTTTTAAATTTTCACAGCAGATTTTCAACATTGCCATTTTTTACACCTCCCTATAAACAGAACCGCTGTCATTTTTCACATCCTGTTCGGAATGTATTTTTGCAGCTGTGGTGCCAAATGCCATAGTCACTGTGCAAAAGCAGCTTTCAGCTAACAAACTGATATTGCCACTGTTCATGAGGAGGGGGTCACAAAAAAACATGTTGAAAATACCAACAAATGCCTGAGGCATTAGGGTTTCTGACCATAACACCCCACCCTGTACAGAATGACAGGCATCAGGGCTGTGACTTGGGATTGTTGCCTGCAATGCTCATACCATTCCACCCCCAACCACATCCTGCAGCCAGTGAGAGGCATCGAGGTGTGCCTTGGACTCTTTGGCCCCAAAGTTCACCCCATTCTCTATACCGCACCCATCTCACGTATTCCTGATGGAATGGTGCGCATAAAGACAAAGACCCCAAGGCACCATGATACTTGTCAGTGTCTGCAGGGTGAGATGTGGTGAAATGGCATGGCCGTTATGACTGATGACCCAAAGGCACACCCCAATGCCTGTCATTATCTGCAGGGTGGTGATGCTCTTGGCTTCAGTTCAATACTTCACTGCCATTCCTAGTATGCAGCTCTGTAACTCCTACACTACCAATGCCAATGCCAGCAAGCAAACATTCGGCATTGACAAATGCTTGTTTTAATGACCTTTTCTGCATGTGTGTCAAAAGATAGGTGCTTATCAAGCACAACACCAAGGTATTTGAAGGATTTAATGATTTTGAGCATGGCACTGGTAGAGGTCCTAACTACAAGAGGAGGGTGGCAGATAGGTCAAAGGAGGTGTGGTAGAAAAGCATGGTCTTAGTTTTCTTTATGCTTAGCACCAGCAAGTTATTTTTGAACCATGCCTCCAGTGTCTGGAAGTCACTTTCCAGGTTGCAATTGAGGGAGGAGAAATTGTTAGAGGATTTCTAGAGTACTGCATCATCCGTGTATAGCAGTATATTAGCACCTCTGCAGTTTGAAGGAAGGTTATTTATAAAAACTGAGAATAAGAGAGGACCCAGTATTGAACCCCGGGGGACACCATCAGTGATGGGCGATAGGGGTGACAGCACAGCCTGTGGCCTCAGAATCTGAGGTTGTATTTGAGGAGGATGCCTCCCCTTTTTTGCATGCTGCTTCAGCAGCTGGAAGTCTCCTGGCACATGTGGCAAAATGTTCAGTACCTCTATGAGTAACTCCCATCAGTTCTTTCCAAAACTGGGTCCATCTCTCGGTGCTGCCGCTGCTCCTGAATCTGCCTCTTCCGCCCACCTCCAGGTTCCAGACCACAAGGATCGAGCCCTGAACAGGCTGCTGGGTCCATCTCTCGGCGCTGCTGTGGCTCCTGAATCTGGCCGCACCAGCCACCTCTCCTGCCTGCCTCCGAGTTCCAGAGCACAAGGGTAAGACTCCTGCCTGGGGTTGGGGAAGACGCTGGCAGCTTCCATTGGTCTAGCTCTCGCTGCCTTGCTTCCTGATTGGTCACCCACTACCTGTGCTGCCCCTGATTGGCTCCCTGTATCTCTTGGCTTTTGCTCTGCTTGCCGGCTCGCCTATTGAAAATCATAGACTTTTGCCATACATTTTGCCTGCCATTGCCCTGTGTAATTTTGCATGACTATTTGACTACTAGCCTGATTTTGCTGTTAAGTTTTTAACTGTGTCCGAAAAACTGTACTGTGTTGCTCAGCTGCTCTCACTGTTTACTCCTCTCCTGCTTTTCTGCACCCCCACTCAGCTCTTTCTGTTCTGCCCTCTAGCCCTGTAACTATTTCTTCATTTATTATTCTTCTCTCACTTTCCTGGTGCCAGGTCTGGAATATCCATTGTCTCTGACCTTGGCTGACTACCTCCCCCGCTTTAGCTAAGCTCTCTGCCTTTGTATTTTTGCTCGCCCACGCCCTCCTGTCTTAATCTTTTACTGGCCTCTCCTACTTTTGTCCTGTTCTGCCCTTAAAAGTAACTCACCTCCTCTCTCTTCTCCCACTAGATCGAGCCCTGAACAGGCCGCTGGGTCCATCTCTCGGTTCTGCTGCAGCTCCTGAATCTGGCTGCACCAGCTGCCTCTCCCGCCCACCTCCGAGTTCCAGAGTATAAGGGTAAGACTCCTGCCTGGGGTCAGGGAAGCCGCTGGCAGCTTCCATTGGTCTAGTTCTCACTGTCTTGCTTCCTGATTGGTCACCCACTGCCTGTGCTGCCCCTGATTTGCTCCCTGTATCTCTCGGCTTTTGCTGTGCTTGCCGGGCTCTGTGCCCATTGAAAATCATAGACATTTGCCATAAATTTTCACCGCCCCCCCCCACCTTGGTTAAATACACTAAACCCCATCTCCCGGCACCACTCTCCCCAATTCTTCCAGCCCATTGCCTCCTGACTCTGGTCCTTTCCCCACCAGCCCCGCCACCGCTTACTGCCCCTCACAGTGCCTGCCTGCTATTAGCACTGTCTTATACTAGGGTCTAGTTCTACTCACTCTCTATATTTTCCCTTGATACCCCTGTCCCCTTTGTAAAGCCTACCTCTTGGTCACCCCTCTCCCTTGTCTTACCCCTCCTCCTCCTCACTCTTCCTCCCATTTTCTTCCTCCCTGGCCCCTCCTACCCCTGCCCCCTCTCCCACACTGCCAGCATCCGTGACAACTCCTATCTCTTCAGAGGACCCTCACTCTCTCCCAGTCCTCCTCCTGCCCACCCTTTGCCAGCACTTGGCTACTGTTTAATTCAACTAGGCCTGGATTGTGGGCTGGGTAGCCTCACTGCAACTACTATATCCCTCTGGGACTGCTGTCTGGGACCTACCAACTGCTCCTCTAAACACAGCCTCAAATTATCCCATAAGAGCTATGCCTTGGCTCCTTAAACTTCTACTCCTCCTCCTATTGCTCTCCATTGCGTCCATCCAAACCCTGTTGCTACACCAAGCAACCAAATCTAATACAGGAGCACTTTAGGCATTGCTACTCTCAACATCTGCAGCCTGCTGTCTAAGCTTGATGCTCTTCAAGCCTTCGTAAGGCAACACAACCCCGATGTCCTAGCAGTGATTGAAACCTGGCTGACACCAAAAGTTCCCAATCAGGGAATAACACTACAAGGATACAACATCTTTAGACTGGACCGGGTCACCAAGAAAGGGGGTGGCTGTGCCATCTATGTCAAAGACTCCCTGCTGGTGCTCCTCTCACAGCCACGAAGTTAGACTCCTTTGGCTCAGTTGCTACCCTTAAGAATTCTCCTTGGTCCAAACCAAAAAGTCTTAACGATTGGTTCCATCTACATCCCACCTATCGACCAGGTCAAAGGTCTCAATGATGTCCTCAGGTATATCAATGCCCAATCTCCAGGTGCTGAACTTGTCAGGTGACTTCAACAGCCATTGGTTAGTATCAGATACAGGGGAGTTGAAAGATTCTAGTGCCTCTGCTAACCTCTCACAGATGGTTGTCTCACCGACTAGATCTAACTACAAAACTGGGACTAGCACCCTGCTGGACTGGATACTTACCATCCACACATCCAGGATCCTTAGCACCACCGTCATGCCAAATTCCCTCAGTGACCACTCCCCTTTCGCATGTGAATGGTCCAACAAATTTCTCAAACCCCCCCCCCAAAAAAATTAATTTACAGTAGGGTCCTCCCACGTGGACAACTTGCTCATCATAAACACTACCTGATTCTCAATGACTGGCAACCTATCTTCAAGGCTACTTATGTCAACCTGGCCCTTGACTTCTTCGTTGCCACTTTCAACAAGGCCTGTGATATCATTGCTCCAGTTAAAAAAAGGAAAGTCAAGAAACTCTGTAATCCCTGGATTAATGCCAAGCTCCTATCACAATTGAAACTAAGGACCACCTTTGGGCGGTGAAGCAAAACCTACTGCACACTGCCCGACCTTCAAAAAATACAGACAGGCCCGTAATGCCTGTACCAAGGCCATCCAACTCACAAAAAGCTCCTTCTATAAAGATGCACTAACCAACTCCTGGAGCAATGGACGTGCTTTTCAGGATAACATTAAAGGAATCACAGGGATACAACCAAAAAACCCTCCCGCCCTGCTGAAAGTTAATGGGACCACGACCCTGGACTCCCGGTCATTGCCAAAACCTTTAACTCTGCCTTTACTGACCTTAGTGCTGTTCTC
The DNA here is from genome assembly GCA_016271365.2 of Neoceratodus forsteri. NCBI lineage: Eukaryota > Metazoa > Chordata > Ceratodontiformes > Ceratodontidae > Neoceratodus > Neoceratodus forsteri. Next base: position 1,592,686,326 of record CM028130.1, read on the forward strand.
CCCCCTGACTTCTTTGAAGTAGATAACTGCTTCTCTAACATCCATCCTGCTCAGGCTGATACCCCCCATTTCCTCTTTCAGGAAATCTCATTGAACGCCGCGAGCCGCTACATCACTACTGCTATTTCCAAATCCAGAACCAGTGGCGACTCTCTTGACCTGAATATTCTGTCGCTAACTCTTGAGGAAGTTCTTCTACCCTTAACCAGCATTCTGAATCTCTCTCTCTCTGCACTAGTCAATCACCGGACCTTTGGAAAATTGCCTCGATCATCCTGGTCCTCAAAAGCGACGACAAGTCTAGCCACTCAAACTATCGGCCGATCTCGATTCTGCCTCCCCTCTCCAAGGCACTTGAACAAATCGTAGCCAGGGCCCCGATTTTTCTGCGGCACATCGGAGCAAAGTTCTGCGGCAGGGTTCTCATTTGCTGCAGAACTTCTCGCACTCAACACCATTTCTCGGCAATTCTCGGCACATTTTACCATAATTTTTTCCTTTTTTGTTTTTGCCATATCTGACACAATGCACGTGCGTAACACAGTCATTTTATGGGTGTTTGTCACCAAATTTTCAACATAGCCAGTTTAAGACCTCTGCTCATGAACAGTATCACTGTGATTTTATTAATCTGTTCCGGAACATTGATTTACGCAGACCGACCAGCTATTATGCGCTGCATGTGCGAAAACACATTTTGGGTGAGATGTGAAAATGACAGCTGTACTACTCATAAGAAGGTGTGGAAAATGGCAATGATGAAAATCTGGAGGGAAATATTGAAAATCACGAAACCTATGAGCGCATGGAACTGCGCAACGACGCATGAAAACAGTCATTTTAGGAATTTTTTCACCAAATTTTCAACATAGCCATTTCAAGACCTCTGCTCATGAACAGTGTCACTGTGATTTTCTTGATTTGTCCATACATTGATTTGCTACCGACTTCGCCATTCTGTGCTACAAGGGTGAAAACACATTTTGGGTGAGATGTGAAAATGATAGCTGTACAACTCATTGAGACAGTGTGGTGAAATGAGTAATGTTGAAACTCTGGAGTGAAAATATATTGAAATTTAGCGAACTTCTACGAGGCCTGATGCGAACTACACAACACACGCTCGTTAAACAGTCATTTTTTGGAATTTTGGCACCAAATTTTCAACATGGGGTTTGGGCCCTCTTCTCATGAATGATGTCACTGTCATGGTGGTATTCAGTCCTGAAGGGTGATTTACGCGGTCACTGCACAGTCACTGCTGAAATCACCCGCCGAAGAACTGAAAACTCTTGCCATGACAGTACATCATCGATGAGAGGGTCCAAAACCCATGTTGAATTTGCAAAATCCAAAATGCCTGAGATATAAATAAGTTGAACCCCTCCTATCTAGCCCATTATACAGCTTACCGGCATTTCCTCAGTTCGCGGTCGGCTTGAAGAGTACCAGGCGTGTTCCCGGTCCACCGAAGATGCGTCGCGCGGTCTGGAGGTAAGTATGGGGTGAGGGGGTGTGGGGTGAGCAGAGGGGTGGGTGCGGGTTGGTGGAGGGGCAAAGAAACAACGATGGAAGGTTTTATTTATTTCAGGTTTTATTTTATTAATAACACACAAGGAGGGATGGTGAAGCTGAAGAGTTGGGCACCCTCGTCTGCAAAACGTTTTTGCCACGCTGGGTGGGCTCCCAGCGTGGCCTAGCTTTGGAGGGGACAGTGAAGCCGGCGAGTTGGGCACCCCCGTCGGCAAATAAAGGACGTTGTTCCGTGGGCGGACGCGAATTCTGCGGGTGATGGCAAATTCCGCGGATATTTCCGCGGTTTGCCGCATCCGTGGAATAGCGGAAAACTTGGGGCCCTGATCATAGCTGACTAACTAACTGACCATCTGGACAAATACAACTTACTGTGCACTCAACAGCATGGTTTCAGAAAGGGTCACAGCACCTCCTCCACTCTGCTTGAATTCACTGGGGCAGTACATAAATCCCTCAATAAGGGCATCCTTACCGGGGCGGTTTTCATAGACTTCTCCAAGGTGTTCGATACTGTCCACAACCAGCTGTTGGTCAACCAACTTTGGAACACTGGTCTCTCCCCTAACACGGCCTCTTGGTTCAAAAGCTACCTTGAAAACCACTCACAAAAGGTGAAAATCGCCAATGCCCACTCTGACACCTTACTAGTTCTATCGGGTGTCCCACAAGGGTCAATCCTGTGCCTGCTTCTCTTCAGTCTCTTTCTAAACTCTCTGCCATGATCCTGCACTGAGAATATCATCCTATACATGGATGATGCTGTTGTTTTTTCCTCTCACAAGGATCCCATGACCTTACAACAGAATCTCCAACTTGCCCTCAGTACTGTTGAGTCGTGGTTTTCTAAGCATAAACTTGTCCTTAACCACAAAAAGACTAAGTCCATGCTATTCTGCAACTCCCACAATCGGCACAAGCTTCACCCCTTGACTATCATCACATCACATGGGAATACCCTGGATCAGGTCCCACACTTCAAATACCTGGGGATACTGTTGGACCCCTACCTCTCTTACGGTGCCCATGTCAACTCTGTGGCAAAGGCCGTGAACACCAGAATTGGTCTCCTCTACAGACTCAGACATCAGCTCACCCCAGAAGCCTTAAAGATTGCCGTACAGAGTTCTGTGGTCTTGATTATTGACTATGGTCTCATCATTTATGGCTGTGCCACAGCGACTACCCTCAGACGTATCTCAGCCGCCCTCAATAAGTCTTGTCGGCTCATCTCTGGTGCACACCGTCTCACCCACACCTGCGATCTGTACTCTAAAACTGGCTGACTACAGTTCTCAAATCGCATAAAGTACCGGACCTGCACAATGGCCAAGAAAATCAGCCTTGGTCTTGCACCTCCAGGGGTCACAGCCCTGCTACAGAATAACAGGAATAGTATACAGGCCACCAGGGTGTCAAAATCTCAACTCCTGCAAGTTCTCCACTGTCGCACCTCCCAGGGTCAACGTTCTTTCACTTACAAAGCTCCCCTTTGGCTCAACATCCTCAACCCTGCCATCTCTACTGCCCCTACACTTGGCACTTTTAAGTCTAGACTACAGTCACACCTTACTGCCTCTAGCTCCTGTGACTGCCCCCCATGACTGTAGCTGACATGTCCCTGGGGTCTCCTCTGCCTCTCTCGACTCCCTTCTGGCTGCACCATTACCCCTCTGATGCTCTTATTTCATCGATGTCCCAACTTCACCTGCCTTCCCCTTCCCCTTCTCACTTCCTCCTCTTGTCGCCAGCACTAATCCCTTGTTGAGTTTGACAACTGCCTATGACTGCATAGTTGTTTGTTCCTCCTTTACCCCTCCCTTCTCTGTCTTCTTTACCTTTGTTTCCCTTCATCTAACCTCGCCCCCACTGCAGGTTATCTGATCTAGTCTGAACATCTAGTACCATGCCTTAAAATGTTATTTTGTCTATCCTATAACTGTAGTGCCATATTGTTTGACTATTGTTGTAATCATTTCTACCACTGTATGTCTATTTCCTATGACGTGGGACCTTTGTAAAAGAGCCTTGGCTCAAAGGTATTTGTAATCCTAGACTTGAATAAATAAATAAAAAAATAAATATTTCATTGGTAACATGCTTTTTTGGTACAGGACAGATAGTGCCAGTCCTAGTGATGTTATTGTTATAATTGTTGCTATGTTCTTCATTAGTGCTAGGACTGATATTGTCCATATCATTTTCAGTTGAATGTGCACCAGCATTGTGCTTTCTTTTAGTAGACTTAGTCTGGGAAATGTGAGTCATAGTAGACACAGCTGTGGCTTTCGCTATGCCACAGAGAGGCAACCCACACAGAATAGCTATGAGAGAGCTCAGGGCACCCTACAGGCTAATAGACAGCATAATACAGCCTAAATGTTTTTTGCTATGCTGCAGAGAGACGGAGACTAGCTATGTCAGAGACAGGTTTTGGGGCACCTAACAGACAGTGTGAACCAGCCTAAATGACTTTCACTATACTTCAGAGAGACACATAGCAGCTACATCACAGAAAGGGCACATGGCAACTAACAGACAGTGTGTGATACTGCCTAAATGACATTTGCTATGCTGCAGAGAGACACAGAGTAGCGATGTCACAGAAAGGGCTGGGGCACCTAACAGACAGTGTGTGATACTGCCTAAATGGTTTTCACTATACTGCTGAGAGACACAGAGTATATGTCACAGACAGGGCTCAGGGTACCTACAGACAGTGTTTCTGTGCTTATAGAGCCTAAATGGCTTTCACTAGACTGCAGAGACACACAGAGTAGCTATCTCACAAACAGAGTGCAGGGCACCAACAACAGACAGTATGTAATATAGCCTAAATGACTTCACTATACTGCAGAGAGACAGAGTATATGTCACAGACAGGGTTATCTACAAACAGTGTGTGTGTATGCATCCTAAATGGCTTTCACTATACTTCAGAAACACACAGAGTAGCTATGTCATAAACAGGGCTCAAGACACCGACACAATAGACAGTGTGCAATGCACACAAAATGAATTCATTGCACTGCAGAGAGACATAGAGTATATGTCACAGACAGGGCTCAGGACACCTAACAACAGACAGCATGTATACAATGTAGACCTGGACACCCCTACTACCCTATACTTATGCAGCATTTGGTATACATACATTTATTCATGAAATACTTAGTGGGGTAGGATGTAGTGTTGTACCATGTGGTATAGTAATAAGACATGTGCATATGATTGTAGCATGGACTGCTGGCAATGACCAGATCCCAACAGGGCTATGTGCTACTAACCTTGGGTCCTAACAGCATTAGCATTGCTTATGCAGGCCTTATGGTGCAGTTGTTGTTATTTTTTATTAACCGGGTAAGGCCCACTAGGCACAGCTGCCTATTTTCAGGAGTGACCCAGGGTGGTTAAGTGACACAGTATGCAAGTAGAGGTTGGGGGAATCAAATTCAGGTCTGCTGAACCAAGCTCATTCACAGCTCATTACTCTAACCTCTAGGCTATACTGCAGTTCTTTTTCTTTGCTACGCAGTTGCTATTATTATTATACAATACTAAGCATCTTTTGTACTATTATCCAAAACTAGTTTTAGCTAGTTTCACTCCTATCAGATAGTACATGCAGAGAGACTAATGAGCTAACCATCCTCTGCCCTTTCCTTCTACTAATGAGATTTCTGTGTTTTGTAACTTTACCTTATTTGGTAGACAGTTACTTAGTAATGTACATTTCTTATCTAAGAGTATAAGAATGACACCAAAGCTGTTTATTGCAAAGTTCAAATCCATTCTGGAGGGATATCATGATATCTGGGGTCCTATTCCTGACTCACAGCAGGTATTTGCTGTATGATTGTGTTTTCGGATAATAAACTATTTAGCTCCTGCCATATCCGTGGCTCTGTGTCTTGTTCTGCCAACAGGTCAGAGTTCTCCTGCCAACAAAATGGAGACCGTGGCAGGACCTGTTTGGACCAACCTGACACCAAGATACCACAAGTATAAGGGTGGGATAGCGATAGGTGTTGAGAACCTTCACCCCTCTTTGGTTTGTGGGATGGTTGTTAGTGGCCGCTGCTGCCAGAATGCATGGCTGTCTGATTGCCGAGACTGAAGTGAGCCAGAATGCCTTTGATCTCCAGTCAGTACAGTTTACAAAGAGAATACCCCAAAATAATGGCCAATAATTCTGTGCTCAATTTGGATGTCCTACAATATCATACCTCCCATGGAGGTTGGAAAGATTTCACACCTGATGTGGAATACCAGCTTGACCTGACACAGTACGCAGGAAAACTATATACTGAGGTCAAGTCTAAAAGTAAGAAACATGACCAAAAGGGTGCAATGGTCACTGCTTTGTATGTGTTGTGTCAGACATTGAAATCTAAGGATTCAGCTTTGAAAAATGAGCTGAAATCTAAATCCAGTGAGGCATATACCTTACAGGAAGAGATTAAGAAGTTCGGGGAAGGGGAAGACAAGGAAATTAGTAAGTTGCAGGAGGAGAATGAGAGGTTGCAGCATGATAAGGTACAGATGTTACCGTTGAATGGTGTGCTTGCAAGCATGAAGGAGTTGCTGAAAAGTGAGTATGATGATTTGCAAGAAGACTTTGACAGGTGTCAGAAAGAGTTAGGGGAAGAAATGGAGCAAAACTGCAAAGTAAGTGCCGTGCACTGGGTGTTGCAGGATAACGTTCGTAAAGGAAAGTTTCAAGAAGGTGTGGATCATACAGAGTGTAGACAGCAGATTGTGAAGTTATGTGAGCAACTGATAACCAGAAAAGGTCATTTGAGAGTAATGCCATCAGCACCGCCCATCATCTCGTCATCCTCCAACGAGGATGACGATGATGATGATGAAGCTCCTTTGGATACCAGAGCTTACAGATGCCATCCACTGGTAGCTGCTTTGACCAAGGAGGATAAAACTGAGGTAGAGGGTCTGATTTCTAAGGTTATAGCGAAGAACAAGTTGCCTAAAAAACAGGCAAAAGTCTTACAAAAGGCAGTGGTCGATGCTCTGAAAAAGGAAGTGGAAAAATAAGCATTTATCAAGGATGTGGCTACTGCCGCAGCAGAGGCAGTCACTAAAAGCAGTTTCCCAGAGTTCTGACCTCTAGTCAAGCAACAGTGCTCTACAGTCTGCATAGGCTATTCAAAGCATTGTGGACCAAACCGGCCATATGGCCCTGGGTGACAAATTGAGTTTCCACCGGGAAAAGGTACAACAGCACTCTGCCAAATACTAAGCTCACTACTGGAGCATCAGATCCAAGTCCTCAAGCAAACTGTGGATTCCATGTTGCCAATACTACTGGAAGGGGTCTGGAGTGACACCAAGGCCTCTTTCAGTGCAGTCGCTGCCCACCTGCTGGTGGCACATGATCCAAACATAGTTGACATAATGCTGGCTAACAGGAGAAACAGTATAACAAGGAAGTATCCTTCCAGTACGACGGCCGGCTATGACTTGCTTACAGTACTAGTAAATGACTCATGAAGGAGGAAGCAGATAGGGAATTGACAGAGTATAAATGTCTTTTCTTGTGGAACCTTCTCCTAGCTACTGGGGAGAGGATTGCATTCACAGTATGTCCTAAAAAGGACAGATTTGACCACATTCTATAGTGGGTGGAATGCATTTATCAGGTCCATCTCAAGGACCTTGGTTTAGGCTCTAAATCCAAAGACACTGCTGTGCAGAAAGGCACAGAGTGACCTACCCAGTATGAGGTAAAGAGAAACCAAAAGATCCCCCCAAAAAATGAATCCTCATATCAGCAAAAACTGAAGGAAATAAGACAGAAACAGTGGTGCAGATCTTTATACAAGGATTTGTTAGCTGAGGTAGACCACGTTCGGGCATACAAGACCAAAGTCGAATTGGCAAAGGCATCAGCAAAAGTTGTGGCAGCCATCCCCGGGGCAAATCATGAGTCAGGGGAGGAATGGGCACTGAAGATCCTGTATTCTTACTTGGGTAAAAAGCTCAATGCAATAGATTCGACATTATACAATACCTTGCAAAACCAAGAGGACTCAGCATAACAGTGTCAGGCCCCAATCTGCATACTTACCACTTTGGTAACCAACAACTCTGGTTGCCTATGTGTAGAAACACTGGTCAGGGGCCTCCAGCTTGAAATGCTTCTAGATACAGGACAGGCCATCTCGGTCTTACATCAGACTGACCCCAAACATTCTCTGTGATCTACCGGGAAGTCTTCTTCCACTCAGACCTTCGAGGGGAATGTAGTAACAACCTATCAGACATTCCCTATACCAGTCATCATCATAACCTTGGAGACACAACAGCACTTTGATCTTATGCAGCTTCCCCATCATTAAAGCATTCTGGGAATCGATTTTCTCTTCCGGCATGGGTGCGTGGTGGATTTAGCCAACCGGCTGCTCCTCCAGGCACCAGGTCTCCATCGCATGGTGTTCATTTCTGATTTGCATATAGTAGTAGCCATAAAGACGAATGATGTGGAGTATGACATCATTGTCATGTTCTTGCACCATCCCCTTTTTGATAGGTTGAAGCCTGTTTTTGAGAACTACAGGGATGCCTTTGCTAAACACAAGCATGATTGTGGAAGGATGGACACCCTCATATGGGTTACTGGTGGGGATCCACCACATTAAAAACAGTACTCCTTTCCAGCAGAGGCAGTTCCATTTGGAAACTGCCACCTCTGATATGGCTATGTCTTCCGTCTTGGCACAGAAGGTACATAGGTGCCTTAGGCTCCTTACCTATGCATCCCAGATCCTTTCGCCAGTGGAACAAAAATACACTCTCTGTGAGAGGCACTTCCCGGCCACAACTTGGGTTGTAAAGCTCTTTTCTTGCATCATTGGACTTAGCCCTTTTATGTTGTATACAAATCACACTCCTACCAATTTTCTGTAATCAGACAGAGAAAAAGATGGAAATATTTCCAATGCATGACTTACCCATTTGTCACTCCTTTTACAGGATCCGAATCTTACTGTATACTCCACCAAACCCCCTTCATTCTGGCCCATGGGCTCCTTTATAATGGAGACCCACTTGAGTGTGGACTGAAACCTCCTTCCTTACTGGAACCAAATCCATTTCTGCCTGCTACTGACATCGTCTTGGCGGACCCCCAGATATGCCATGTTTTCATGGATGGTTCCCTTTTCACCATGAGGGACAACAGGTGGCAAGATTCAGAGTCTTGGTTCTATGACCGGGGTTGGGGGACCATGGAGATTGCCAGACAGTGCACCATCAGATCATCACACTGGGTCCTATGCTCCAAAGGGTGGGTAATACATGCTTGAGGTGCATACCCCGCCCACTTACATTTGTGGCCCCTGACAGGTGCAGAGTAAGTGGCATGCACTACTGCTAGCACCCTTGGGGCACCTGTCCATGGCCATGTCCCCATGGCATGCATGATTGCATGGGTGGTCGGGGGTGGATCCGCAGAACTGGGCGAGCATCCAATCGGATGCCCATACCAGGTCCCTGAGTGAATCCCTTGCACTCCTGCAGAGGGTGCAGTGTGTAGGAGATGAGCCATGTATAGCAGCATTCCTGACACACCAATGGGCAGGTGCCCACGCCACTGTCCCAGCCCTCTCCTGCAGCATAGTGGGCTGGGGCAGCATGAAGGTCCAATCTGTGGTGCTACTGCACCCGGCAGCAGGAAAACATGGGGGTGCATATCGGGTTACGCTTGGTCTCAGCAGGCATACCTGGTGCCCCCTCTGCCTAGCACTATGCAGCTTTCTGAATGCCATGTAGTGCAGACAGGCCCCCAACACGCCCCCTGCACAGACATCCCTGAGGGGATGTGGAGGTGGATCCATAAGTGCCTTGCACTGCACTTATGCACCCCTAGTGAATGCTGCCAGGGGACCGTGGGACCCCCGCTGCATGGCATTCATCTGTGCAGTTGCCTACATGCCTCAGATCTACGATGGGTAGGCAATGCATTTGTTTGTGCATAAGGCCCAATATGCAGAATTGGCAGCCATTGCACATGCAATGGAACTAATACAAAAGGGACAAAAGGGGGACACCATCCTCTTTTTGGACTCCTCCTGGGTGTACTACTCCCTCACAGAGTTTCTGCCTTTCTGGAAAACCTATGGGTATGCTTCCTCAGAAGGTATCCTGGTCAAGTATCGAGACCTGTTCCAATACATCAACACTTTGGGCAGAAAAGATTCCCTTTAAGCTGTATGGATAGTGAAGTGAAGTGAAGTGAAGTGAAGTGAAGTGAAAAAAGTGAAGGCCCATTCTTAGTCAACCCCTTTTCATGACCAGAATGACAGAGCAGATACTGTACATTGGCGAGAGAAGGTGCATTGGGGAAGGGGAGTGTGGGTGGATAGCAGCACTTGCAGATGCACAGCTAGTGGCCACCCAAAGGGGAAAACAAGTCGTCACACTGGATTTGGCCTCAGTGCAAATCTGAGAACCAGAGATAAAAGAGGCATACGACAATCTCTCACAACAGAAAGAAGTGTCTGGTGATAACCTACTAAGAAGACACTTTAACCATCTCTCTTTTCCCCAGATCAGAAGCAGGTTTTGTATAACCAGGGAGACACCACATTTTGGGTGGTCCCCCAAGACCTATGGTTAGAATTCGTCCACCAGGTGCAGGACACACGTACAGGAGGACATCCTGGTGTTGACAAGACCCTGCAGAGACTGAAAACAATAGGATGATGGCATAGTCAGACACCAGACATCCAAAGCTACCTGGACAACTGCATCACCTGTGCTCAAAACAACCCAATACCTGGCAAGAAAAACATCAAATTTCTTCCACAAAGACAGTCAGGTCCTTGGAATGCAATCCAAATAGATTTCATTGGCCCTTTGCCTACCACTAGCAAAAACAAGAAGTATGCATTGGTCATTACTGATCTTTTTTCCAAATGGGTTGAGGACTTCCCATGTACATCTAATACTGCCAAAGCCACTGCAAATATTTTGAAGGAGCAAGTATTCACCAGATGGGGCCTAGCTCATAACATAGACTCTGACAAGGGGATGAGTTTTGCTGGCCAGGTTGTGCAAGAAGTTCCTGACATGTTAGGAGTCGGGTTGAAATTCCACATAGCTTATCATACTCAGTCGTCTGGTGCCGTAGAAAGAACCAACAGGCAGTTCAAGGCAATATCGTCAAAATGTGTCTTTGAAAATGTAAGGAATTGGGATACTCTGTTGCTCATACTCCTAATGCAATCAGGGCTATCCGATCAGCAACTACTCAGTACACACCCTTCGAGGTGATGACTGGTCAGCAATTGAGACTGTCAGAACATGTATGGATCGATGTCCACACCCCTACCATGGATAGAGTGTTGGCTGACACCTATGTAAACCAGTTACAGAAAAACATGGCTGAAATACACTGCTTTGCTGCTCAAGGCTTGGGCAATGCTCAACAAAAAGTCCAAAATGTACTTTGAAAAGGATGTCAAGGAAGTCAGTTAGCAAGTTGGTGACAAAGTCATGGTCTTGCAGTATGCAACACCCATCCAGCAAATGAGATGATCCTTTTGAAATTGTGAGTAAACTCAGTCCCTCTGTCTATCAAGTCTGGTTACCGAATTGCAGGAAACCTATTGATAAGTGGTTTCATGCCAATCACCTCAAGCTGTACAAAGGCACTGAAGTCCCTGAGTAAGTAACTTACCAGAGCTGGGGGGGGGGGCTGTATTCCAAACTATTTATTTTCTCTCATTTCAGAATGTTGTTACTTGTGGTGGTCCTCTACTGTCCTGTCCTGAGCAATGCAGAAGATTTCCAGTTCCCCAAAGGAAAAAGGCCACTGACAGCCTGGTCAAAGACATATGCCTTCCTAGGCATGGACAAGATTCTCCAGATTATCCATCTTCAAGGTACCATGGTTCCTGATGGTGTATCCTGAAAAGGACCTGCTGATCCTGACCATCACACCTGGCAAAAGGGACAGCAAGGCCCTTCTGAAGTCTATAGAAACAGAGTAGTGGCATTCCCAAATGGTTCCATCTTAATAAAGAATGTACAACAACAAGATCAAGGGACTCGGAATTTTGAAATTACTATGCACTTCCAGAATATAGAAAATATATACCAGTGTTTGGTTCCACAAGCCTGATGTTGTACCCACATTCTATGACTCATCCCATTACTGTGCTTAACACAACTGTTTTCATACCTCCTGAGACCACCACTTCTCCACCACAGCCTTCACAGTGCCCTGCCTAGGAGTCAGGTCCAACTAATGGCCTGACTGCCACCTCAATTCCTGGGACACTTATTAACAATGTTCAGTTTATCCATGTTCCTATTATTTTAAACATACGGTATCACGTTAGAATATGGCTAAATATTGTAAATGTTCCACAACCAATGTTTTAAGATTTCATGCTACTATGTTGTTAAATATTGTTGCAGCTTATCAAGTACGAGCTCAAGACCCTGTAGTTGGGTAGGAAACTGCTTCCCATCTAGGGATGTTCTACTCTAGTCTCCCTAAGTGGGACCTGAGTGCCTGGTGGAGGGTGTATCAGGTATATTTGAATTGGGAATGTCAATCTGGTATAGGGGAGACATTGAACAAATAGAAGCATATTGATTATTTTCAAAATCAACAAGCTAAAAATACACTAAAACCCATGCTACACAGTACTGATGACATGGCCATGGAGGAAAGATTCACAGTGTATAACATGTACAATATTGCATGCTTATTTAATAAAATGCAGGCCAAGATTAACAAGTTAATTGATGCAAATAATGTTGAGGCCAGACAGCAACACATAGGCACGAAAATTATTTGTGCCACCTACAGTGGCTATGTTTTAACCAATATCACTAACTTCTTCCAAGATCTGGAAGCAGAGCATAACCTTAACATTGTCAAGGTTTCATGGATGACCAAATGGCATTGTCCTCATTATCAGAACTCGGCCTGAATCTCCAAATGCATGGCCGAGTCCCTCACTTTTTCCCTTACAACAATTACAAACTTAAGTTAATAATAATTTTATTTAGTATAACGCCTTTCAAAGCAACAAGGCGCTTCACAAATACAAACATACATAATCAAGCAATAAATAAAAATAAAATCATTGAAAATCAGGAAATGCCTTAACCCAAAGGAAGGTCTTCAGTGTCTGCTTAGAACTCCCCACAGTCCTGCACTCCCATAGCTGACGAGGTAGAGAATTCCAGAGGGACTGGGCAGCGAACATAAAAGCCCGAGCCCCAGATGACTTCAATCTAACCCTCGGAATCTCTAGCAAACCCTCATCAGCAAAGCGGAGTTCTCGCACGGGGTGTAAGGAATCAGAAGTTCTTTCAAGTAGTCAGGACCCAGACCGTGTGGGGCCTTGTAGATTAACAAGCTTACTTTAAAGGTGATCTGCCACTGAACTGACAGACAGTGCAGATCGCACAGCACAGGGGTTATATGAGATCTTCTTGACGCCCCAGTCAATAGACATGCAGCCACGTTCTGCACTAGCTGCAAGCGGCGGATATCAACCCCAGGAAGCCCTAGGTACAGGGAGTTACAGTAGTCAAGGCGTGAGGTCACAAAGGCGTGGACCAAAACTGGCAAGCCGCTGGACAGAATGAGGTGCTTGATCCTGGCAATGTTTCTAAGATGCTAAAAGGCTGACTTGATGACAACAGATACCTGATGACGGAGGGTCAAACCATCGTCAAGTATCACTCCCAGGTCACGCACCCTTTCAGAGGTAGGGATCTGCTCACCCCTCAGAAATAAATCAGAGGGAAAATTCGACCCCAGCCCCTCTATCCTGTGACCAGGGTCCAACACCAAAACCTCAGTTTTTTCCACGTTCAACTTTAACCCACTGGAACTCATTCAGTCTTGGATTTCAATGAGGCAGCTATTAAATACTGAGAGGGTACACATCTGGTCGGGTGCAAAAGACAGGTAGAGCTGGGTGTCATCAGCATAGCAATGAGACCTCAGCCCATAACATCTTACAATATCTCCAAGGGGCAGCATATACACTGCAAACAACATGGGGGACAGCACCAAGCCCTGGGATACCCCACAAGACAGAGAGAAGGACTCGGAAGTAGATATTCCCAAGACAACAGTCTGAGTTCAACTGGTGAGGAAAGATGAAAACCATCTGAGGACTGTACCTGTCAGCCCACAGATGCACCTTAGGCGCTTGAGCACAACCCCATGGTCGACAGTGTTGAAAGCTGAGGAGAGATCAAGGAATACCAAGATAGAATGGTTCCTCCGATCTCTCGCCATCAAGAGATCATTGAGCACCCGAACCAGAGCCGTCTCAGTACCATGCCTCTTACGAAAACCCGACTGGAGAGATTCGTATAAATTATGGATGGTTAGATGGTCCTCCAGTTGAATTGCCACCACTTTTTCGATAACCTTTCCCATGAAAGGAAGGTTCGAGATAGGTCTGTAGTTTGCCAGAGACTCCGGGTCCAAAGAAGCTTTCTTCAGAAGGGGTGTCACCACTGCCTCCTTCAGGGAGCCAGGAAACTCACCCGATTTCAGGGAGCACCAGACTATCTGAGCTAAGACCGGGCCAATAACATCACTACAATCCAAAATTAGGGAAGTAGGACCTAGGTCTAAACTACAGAACGTGTGGTGAATTCCCCCTGGACAATCCTCATAATATCAATAAAATCCAGTAGGTCAAAGGTACTCCAGGAAACACCGGGCATAGTGACATAAGACCAACTAACCATATCTCCCATAGAACGAGAAAGGTGGATCTTCTGCCTGATATCAGCCACCTTATTCACAAAGAATTGAGTGATCTCATCACACTCAATTTGTGAAAAAGCTCGACAGAGCTGCAGACAGGTTGGGTTGCACAGCCTGTCCACAGTTCGGGAGAGCTGAGCCAGTCGGTTCCTAGCAACAGTGATTTCCCTGGACAGGAATTCTGCCTTCTTACGGGAAATCGCTGATTGATAGAGCTGGTACTGCTCTAACAAAATAAGATGGTCGGTATCCAGGGTGGATTTACGCCAATGACGTTCTAACCTGTGTCCCAACTTCCACATCTCCCTCAGCGACCCATCAAACGATGGGGTCCGAGGGCGAAGTGGAAGGGGGCGACCACGGATTGGAGCAATCCAATCCAGAGCTAAAGTAATAGCCTTATTATAGGCCACCACTAAATGCTCTTGATCGGTGCTGGTCTCACCGAGCGCAGAGAGGTCAATCACCACCGCCAGGTCTTCAGGGACCACATCCCGCAAAGGGTGGTCACACCACATCCAAATCAATGACCTTGCTACTGAAGTCACTGCTGTTCAATCAAGGATACCATGCATGTCTCATTTACGTTATCCTTGCCAGTGTTCGACAAGGATTCTTTGGCCTCAAAAGAATGACATGTGTTCACTCTGTGGGATACCTGGAGGGAGACATCTATAAGGCACGTATCAACCTTCCTCCACTGCTGGCTACAAGCATGGCTGGCACCTCATACACACTATTGTTCAGGAAAGGGATATTGTTACCTGTGCCAGTATGATGTTTTCGATGTGGCTATTTCATTGGCTGGCTTGAGGAGCAAAATTCTACTGCCTTTACTGAAAATTCCATTGAAACAACAAATGCCACAAAGCTAATCCAGCCACCCAGCATTAAGCAACCGGGATACCACCAGATCACCACATTGGTTATATGTCCTGTACAACTCATCAAGTGGTGTCTTCCTCAAGTCAAGGTTATGTATAATATGGATGGACAATACTGCATCATGATGAACCTCAAGAACTTCTCTTATGGACACATCACTTGTGGTGCTAACACTCCTAATTTCTACTTTGTACCTCATGAACACACCATTATTGGTCAATCCGTGATCACCCCTACACCCACTCCTGAACACGATTACGTTGACAGTGACCCGAGCTATCTGGATGCTATAGACCAATATATACTGTACCTGTTTTTAATGTGCATATCGATCCACTCACCCTGAATCTTAAATCCCTGTTAAATAGAAAAGATACTCATCTTATCCATATCAGTAATACTATTCAGAAAGCTGAAATATATTTTAATGATTTAATACATGATGATGATTTACATCTTGTTTTAACTGAAACTTTACTGGAACTTTATTTTAAAGCCTTTGTCATTTTGCTGACTATTTTGGTTTTTATTCTTATTATCATTTGATGCTTGTGCTCTGCCTTCAGGCATCATCGCAGACAGTTATGTGTCCTTTATGCTGCCAATTCCACAAAGTTTTTATCCTAACTCACCATCTTGTGTTGCCAGTTTAGCAGGCAACAAGGATGGGGGGGAGAATGTAGACCTGGACACCCCCACTACCCTACACTGATGCAGCATATGGTATACATACATTAATTCATGATATACTTAGTGGTGTATGATATAGTGTAGTTCCATATGATATTGTAATAAGACATGCGCATACGATTGTAGCATGGACTGGTGGTAAAGACCGGATCCCAACAGGGCTATGTGCTAGTAACCTCTGGCAAGGGCGTAGGCACTGATACACCAAGCATGCCATGGCGTGCTTCCCAAAAATAGCAGGAGTAGCAAACAGCCATCCCGCGTGTTCTACTGTTTTGTTTGGCATTTTTTCTTTTTCTTTTTTTTTCGTGCCACAGACGTTGTACCTGACTATCTAAGTCCTGCACTTCTGCAATTGATTGCAATGTTAGGTAGGAGGTGTGGCTACTAGTACGAGGTGTCAACTTTAAACTCCCCTGTACTGTACCGCATTTTCTTGAGTCAGCTGTGGAAGAGAAGAGGAGGATACTGGACAACGGTGAACGGAGCGAAGAGAAGCAGAACACTTGCGTTTTTGGATCCTGAGGACTCGGAGTCAGAAAATAAGAGATCACCACCATCCAGTAATAAGATGCCCACTCTGCATTTGTGCTGGTGTGGTGACTTGAACCTTGAGAACCAGCATCTACTATAGTACTATATGAGCCCCTGGGAGCCGGTCGGAGTGGAGCTATCACCAGCAAGTAACTTCTGGGCTGCTGCTTTGTGATTTAGTAAGCTGCCTGAGTGTACAGCCGAGAGTCTGCTGGGGGGGGGGTGGATTTGTTTACTGATCATGGCGGCTTTGCGTTGTCTGTGACTGCTGTTTGGCGGTGTTGGTGGCAATGGGAGACCCCCCTTTTCTCTGGACTGTCTCCATCCTGTGCGTTCCAGCAGCCGTTTCTAAATGTCTAACTCAGGTATTTGACACTGCGCAGTTTTTGTATTTATTTGCTTTGCATTTGTCCGATTATCAATTCTGATTGTAAGTTACTGTTACTGGATGGACGGACCAATTAGCCATTTCTAAAAAGCTGTTGCCTGTTTCTGAGTTGAGCATTTTCATTTTGCACTCGAGTTATTTGGTAAGGTTTGTCTGCTCAGATTCCTGATTCCGATTATATTAAGATCAGACGGTAGGTTATGATTGATCTATTATTCAGATCACAAGAAATGCATAAGTCTACAGACTTGCTTTTTAAAGTGTTTTGCCCAAGGTAAGGTCATATAGGGATATGAAGTAGCTCTAAGCAGGGTCTGAACCTGCAAACTGTTTGATCTCCTCCTTACCAAGTCACTGTTCAATCCTCTATGTGATTACTTTTTTTAATGTAAAATCAAATTCAGATTTATTGTAATATTAGAATCAGTGTATGTGGGTTCTTCACAGCCCAAAAAGGCCATGTTCTGCTGCTGCTGCCAGGGGCTTCTTCATTCAGAGTCTCTTTTGTAAAGAGTTTGAGACAGTCCAGCATAATAGCTTTTTTTGTGCTGCTCTTCTTCAGTCCTGCAACATATATAGCAAAGGTGGTAGTAGTAGTAGAGGCCTTGTGGGGGTACTAGTAGCAAGAGGGGAGGAAGAAGAGATAAATGAGGAGCAGCAGTGTCGTGGGGTTCAGTTCTGGAAGACAGCAGGAATCATAAAATATTGTGTTAAAACACCCTGAGGTGCTGTTTTATTGCCAGGTTTGTACAGATGGCATTTTTAGATGCAAACTTTTGTCAGGTTACTGTAAGAAAAACAATAAAGCGTATGGGTTGGGAGTTTAGCTAGGAGACCTCTCACTAGAACACTGCAGTTGGACCTTACAATGCCCTCTAGATACCAGGAACTGAACCCATTGCATGGTATGGTCACCTTGCCAATACCCCCTGGGTTTCTGCAAGTTCCTCTGCAGTCTGAGTATCTGCCCACTCAGACCTCTGCAGCTTCACCAGTCTGAGTCCTCTCCCTTTGGTAAATTCCAGGTGAGCAGCTTCTAACATCCAGGTAGCCCAAACCTGACCTTTGGAAGTCCCTGGCCAATCCCAGGCCACAGGGATTCCTCCTTGCTTTTAGGCTTTACAGGACTTTCAACCTGAGCTCCACCTTAAGCTTGCCTCACCTTCACCTTTGGGTAACCAGGATCTCAGAACTTCAACACTGCATGTCTCTCTAATGTTTGGATGCTTCTCTAGCTCCACACTGCTTTTCCCTTAGGTTCTTCTCTCCTCCTCAGCCCAAAGTAAATCTAACTGTAGGTTACCTGAGTATCCCTTATATACAGCTCAGGTGTCACGTGATTTATCAGTCATGTTCTATTAAACAATTAAAGGAATACCAGATTTATAATTCACACAACTGCATTATTTTCAAAGAAATATACAGTATACATAAATAGGGGCAATTGTTACACAATGCTAAACCCCTTACAAAAGCATAAACACAAAAACATACAAACAAACATCCTTTTCAGAAATGTCATCCCTCTAAACTAATCACTTCCTGGCAGGACAAGACCCAGGCCTTCCCTATATACTAATGCAATTAAGGGCCAGCCCTTCCCTAAGGGAACATCTTTCTAAAATGGCTGCAGCTGCTGAGATAGCAGTAGCAGAAACACAGACCCAGGAGCTTCTGAACTCCCAGCTTCCAGGTACAAACTACCTTTAAAAAGCATAGATTATTCTAGAGATGAACTCAACCTTTGACTGTTATCCTGCATATACTTTTATAGTTTATACACATCACTTTTTAAAGCTATCAAATGCTTCCTTATATCATGTTTTGTTTCACAGAAATATAGTCTCAACTGTTTCCTAAAATCAGCAGCAGCCTGTAAACAGCAAACTATTTAGCGCAGGTATATACTGTATGCCTGGATTTGCTGCTCAGCACTTTGTTACACTTGTACTGGGGGTTGCATCCTCCCATCACATAGCCAAACTGCCATGCTCAGAGTTTCTACAGCAAGGAGAGCTTTATTCATTTGTTAGCTGGCAGATTACACCCCTTGGGCAATTTCTTTTACTCATTTAAAAGCAAAGCCCTCATGTAATACTTCTTATGGTGATCTCTATATACCAGCATGCCACATTCTTTGGGGGTGGGAGAATTGCAGAACATGAACTAGATTGAAGACTACCCTGATAGTGGCCAGCTAGCAAGGCTCAAGGATAAACAAAATATATAGTACAACAAACTTACATAAAGGAAGGAAAAGGTAACTACAACTTTATTTTACTTCCAGGGACTACTGCATGCTGTACATATCCCTAATTTGACATCATGGGGTAAACTTTGTTGAACCTAAGGTGCTTTATCCATCACTACAGTTTTCCAACTGGGGTAGGGTCACCCACCCTATCACAAGCAGTAAAATGGTTTATCTGCTCACTTAGAAGTACAACTCCTGAATATTAGTCCAGTGACCAGCATATAGTACATTTGCCAAAACTGGTACTTCACAGGGAATTATATCACTGAAGCTGTTGCAATAATAAACAAGCATTTGTCAATGCCGAACGTTCGCTTGCAAGTATTTGCAGTGGTGTTTGGCATGTATGGTGCTTTACCCTAATGCCCTGTGCGATTGCTGGTATTTGCACAATAAATTTTCAGCATGATATTTTTGTTACCCCCATTGTGCGCTACATAGGCGGAAACACGTTTTGGGCAGGATGTGATAAATGACAGCCGTACTGCTCATAAGGAAGTGTGGTAAATGGCAATGTTGAAAATCTGGAGTGGAAATACTGAAAATTCACAAACCTACAAGCGTGCGTGGGAACTGTGCAATGCACGCTCGAAAAACAGTCATTGTTAGGAATTTTTTCACCAAATTTTCAACATTGGCATTTTAAAAACCTCTGTTAATGAACAGTGTCACTGTGATTGTCTTACTGTGTCCCTTACATTGATTTTGCACACCGACTGTGCCATTGTGCACTACATGGGCAGAAACACATTTTAGACAGGATGTGAAAAATGACAGCTGTACTGCTCATAAGGAGGTGTGGTAAAATGGCAATGTTGAAAATTTGGAGTGAAAATATTGAAAATTCGCCAACTTATGAGCGTGCGTAGGAACTGCACAATGCACACTTGTAAAACAGTTATTTGTAGGAATTTTTTCACCAAATTTTCAACATAGCCATTTTAAGATCTTTGCTCATGAACAGTGACACTGTGATTTTCTTAATGTGTCCTATACACTGAGTTCGCACACCGACTGTGCCATTGTGCGCTACATGGGTAGAAACATGTTTTGGGCAAGATGTGAAAAATGACAGCTGCACTGCTCATGAGGAGGTGTGGTAAAATGGCAGTGTTGAAAATCTGGAGTGAAAATATTGAAAATTCGCAGACTTACAGACGTGCATAGGAGCTGCGCAATGAACACCTGAAAACAGTCATTTTTAGGAATTTTTTCACCAAATTTTCAACACAGCCATTTTAAGACCTCTGCTCATGAACAGTGTCACTGTGATTTTCTTAATGTGTCCCATACATTGAGTTCATACACCGACTGTGCCATTGTGCGCTACTTGGGTGGAAACACGTTTTGGGCAGGATGTGAAAAATGACAGCTGTACTGCTCAAGAGGAGGTGTGGTAAAATGGCAATGTTGAAAATCTGGGTGCAAATATTGAAAAATTGTTGAAACCTACGAGCGCAGTGGAACTGCGCGCAACGACGCTGATAAACAGTCATTTTTAGTTTTGCAGTATTAATATTTTTAGCTTCTTCATGAATGATGTCACTGTCATGGTGTTATTCAGGCCCAAAGGGTGATTTTTCACAGTGACTGTGAAATCACCCTTCGGGCCTGAATAATGCCATGACAGTGACACCATCCATGAGAAGGGGTCCCAAAAACCCCATGTTGAAAATTTGGTGCAAAAATTCCAAAAAAATGCCTGAGATGTGCAATAAAGTTGAAAACCCCCTATCTAGCCCATTATACAGCTTACCGGCATTTCCTCAGTTCGCGGTCGGCTTTGAAGAGGTAGACATGTTCCCAGTCCATCAAGATCATCAAAGGCCCGAGGTAAGTATGGGGTGAGGAGGGGTGGAAGGCTGGGTGCACAGTGGGTGGGTGCAGGTTGTGGGAGGGGGACTGGGAGAAGCGCCGTGGGACCGTTTTGCTTTACAGGTGAAAAAAAAAACTACGTGGGGCGTTTGCCACGCTGGGGTGGGCTCCAGCGTGGCAGAAGGATGGCTTGGGGGAGGCGTGGAGCCGACGGGGGATTCGGCACCCCATCGGAAAACAATGTGGGATGTTTGCCATGCTGGGTGGGCTCTCAGCATGGCACGAAAGCTTTGGGGAGGGGCGCGTGACGCCGGGGAGGCGGGCAGAGTTAGTGGGAGATGCGGATGCGGTGTTTGCAGACAGTGGTGGTTTTGAAGTGAAGACCACCGCTGTCATACACAGCTCCTGCACCCATTGGTGCAGGACCGCCACGCCTGCTCAACGGAGCAGTGGATTGAAAGGGAGAGGCACACCTCCAAAGTGTGCTACTCTCCCAAAACATTCCTTGCGCATGCGTGCAAGTGAACGTAAAAAATATATATCTGATGGGGGGGGGAGTGCATGCCAGTACAGTACATGCAGTGTAAGAGAGACAGGCATGCTCTGTAGGTTTAGTTCTGAATCAGCATCATTACTACTGTACCTCGGACACAGCTGTAAGAGAATGAGATGTGTTTTAAATGTAACTTGGTGATAAAGTGCTATAAGGAATGGGTTAGATCTTTAGGCAAAATTATTGTATCACTTCAGTTCATCTTCTGTCTGGCTGCAGGGAAATGCAGATTATATTTCTGCTGTCTAATGGGGACAGAGTTTTATTAAACTAAAAATGCACACTGTACTTTTGCTGTCTGGTGGGAACAGACTTTTTTGTTCTGTTTAATTAAAAATGCATACAGTACTTTTGCTTGCTGGCTAGTTTGAAAAGGCCAAAGGTATAATTCAACTACAAATGTAGACTGCACTTTTGCTGTCTATTGGTAAATGAGTTTTATGAAACTACAAATGTAGACTATGCTTTTGCTGGCTAGTGGGAACAGTGTTTTATTTAAGCAGTAAGGCACAACAGGGTGTGTGTTATCATGTAATAACGTCACTCCTGGGGTGGGTTGAAGCACGAGGTAAAGCTGAGTGCTTCCACCACACCAGGAGTGATGTTATTACACGATAACACACACCCTGGATTGCCTTATTACAATTATGCAATGGCTTGTTCTTACATTCAGAAAAAAAAAAATTTTAAAGAATGATTTTGTTAGTGTGGGAAAATATTTTTCTTTCTTAAGAAAACAAGTGGCAAATCCTCCAAATACAATGTCACAGTGATGTTATTGTGTAATAACATCCCTGTCTCAATGGGTCAGCAGCCAGTCAGCTTCTTACATTTTTCCTTGCCATTGTGTAATAAACCACAAATGCATACTTTACTTTTGCTTGCTGGCTAGTGGGGAAAAGAACATAATGATAGTACAAGGCTGTAATCAGCCAACCTGCATACCTCTTAGTGTCCCATATTTTCAAGGCCATCCCTGATTTTGCTACTGCTGTGGGCATATTAACATTTTGTTCCGTGGGCAAGGTTACTGTGGATATGCGAGTACATGAGTGTTGGCTGGTGTGGGTGCTTCAGTGAGTGGATAGTGTGTGATATAGGTACTAGTGTGAATGGACCTCTGTGGGGCTGGCTACCTTGATGTGGTTCAGAGGCTTGTTACAGTGCAACACTGTAAATAAAAGCCAGTCTGTTAGTATGACACTGTTAGTGATAGTATGGCTAGTGGTGTGTGACTGGCCTTCTGTGGCACTTGTTACCTTAAAGTGGTACAGAGGCTTGTCACACTGCAACACTGTCACTAAAAGCCAGTATGTTAGTCTGACACTGGTGACTGAAAGGCCTCCTTACTGTTTGGGAATGGGAGCATGTGTGTTATATATTTACATGTCACAGTTATAGTATACATCACAGACTAACTGACGCTTGGGTAGGGAGGGAGGGCACTTAGAGTGGGGGGTATGGCAAGGACAATTGGGGGGGTGGTAGCAGAGAGTCAGCTTGGTGTATAAATCTAAAATTTCTGGCTACACCCCTGACCTCTGGCCCTAACAGTTATTAGCTTTGCTTATGCAGGCCTTATGGCACAGTTCTTTTTTTTTTTTTGCTATACAGCTGTTATTATTATACATCTTTTGTACTGTTATCCCAAATTAGTTTTAGCTAGTTACAATCTTATCCGAGCGTATGTGCAGTCTTGCAGACAGAGTGGTGAGCTAACCTTCCTCTGTGCTGACCTTTTACCAATGAGATTTCTG